>CM020520.1:8052500-9317500 GCA_009823395.1 Thamnaconus septentrionalis
CGAGCTCGGGCTCCATCTCGTCGGATGGATCTGTTTGCTTTCACTCTGTTACTGTTGTGGCAGGCGGGGGGGCAGAAAGTGTCATCTGTATTCGTCAAAAAGACATTAGTCAGATGTCAAGCACAGCAACTGTGGTAAAGACCAGAAAAGGGCCAAGAAGTGGAGAGATTTGAAAACCTCTGCAAGCAGATGAGCTAATAGGCACTCATCCCATCTCGGCCCTCATCTCCTCATCTGCTCTCGGCACCACACGGGACAGCCGGTGATTGATTTCGCCGCGGGAGTGACGGCAGCGGGTCGCATTCTGAGCTTTTACCAGGGCAGAATGACAAAAAACACGCAAAGTGGTGGATACGGGCAAGCCGCGCATCCGTCAGGAGCTGTCAGCGCGGTGGGGGGGGGGAAGGCAGGAGAGGACAGGAAGCCGCTTAGTTGCCTCTTCTGCTCCTCCTCGGCCTCGGATGGCTGTGATGCTGCCACTCTGTGAGCTCCTCCCTCTGTGAGGGACTGTGGCAGGAAGTGTCATCTGGGGGGAGCACCTGCAGTCAAACGGCCTTTACTGTTAACAACAAAGTGCAGAATCAGAGGTAGGAAGCAAGCTAGTGACAAAACTGGGGCTTTGCCCAAAGTTTTTGATGGACTTCCGGGCTCGCATCAGGATAACGACCGCCCACTTGTTTATTCAGTCACCCGGCACCGCAACCCCTTTAGCTGCTAGCGAGCGCATTTCATGAAATCTTTATGTCGGGGTCGATTCCCTCCGCTCACTCTCTCCGACTCCTCTGACTTCCTTCCCCCCCGCCTTCGTGCCCTTGCGAAAGCGCCGCTCACCAGCCGGGCAGCTATCGGAGCTACGCCTCCGCAGGGTGGATGAAGGAGAAGAAGCTGCGTGGCTCCGGGGTTCGGGTCAATAGTTAGCGGCGCGGGACGACTGTTTAAGCGAGCGCACAGAGGGAGCAGAAGACCGGTCGGACGGTATGCAGCGCTAGCAGGGCAAAGACCGAGGCCGAGGCCCCCTGCTGAAACATTCATGAGTCCTTATGACCCTCTCCTCCACCTAATGTACCCTAACAGGCCTTTACGGCTCCTCTCTCTAGCCTAGCGTCACCTTAGCGCTTGACTTCCCGGCATCTAACTCCTTAACGAAGAGCCTCCCGCTCGCTCCTCTGCTTCCACCCCAGTCAGCAGTTGTGCTGCAGAGATCTCACCGCAAGCGGCTCTTCCCAACGGGTTCAACCAGCCAAAGTCTAGCTGTATCTCACGGTTGACGTCGAAATCAAATGCGAGTCCCGAAAAAGGGGGAAAGGCGTCGATTTGGGAGTTTAATCTCCGTATTTAGATTTGCAGCATGCAGTTTGTAGCAGAAAAATGAAAAACAAGGCAACAAATTGTGCTCGGGGAGTCAATGAAGCCTTCTGGTCACGAGCACCTCGGGCTGACTTTGGTTCGTGCCCCCCACCCCCCTCCGCCCCTTCAGGTCTCAGCATCTCTCCTCTCTCCTTCACGTGTGGTCATTGACGGCCTTTGAAATCCGACTCGGCTGCATTGATCTGTTAAGATTGTCGCTTTAAAGGAGCCCCCATTAGGGGGTTTTAAAGGTTTGACAGTTGATATCAACATCCGTTAGTGTTGTGACACGAGGGGCGAGAGGAAACAGCGATCGTAGCAGGAGGGCCGGGGCGACGGAGGTGACAGAAGTGTCCAGATCGGCCCCACCTTGGCTGGAAAAAGTCACTAAATATAGACTCTGCTTCTAGACTCTGCCTGTTCTTTTCTATGCTTTCATTTGTTTGCCTTTTAATGTTATCGCCGTTGTGTTGTACCATCCTGAGCCCGTCACGTTAGTCTGAATTGACAATCAAGGAATCTTGAACCTTGAATCGCGATACAATTGCAAAAGCCACTAGATAGCTGGTCACGTGTGAAAAGGTGAGAAAGTTCAGTTGTGAAATCCTCATCGCAGGAGGTCAAGCTCGTCATTTGGGAAGAGCTGCAGGACTGGAGGGACGACGGAGGGATTCGTGACTCGGTGACTCGGTGACTCGGTGACTCGGTGACCTCGGCTGGTCACTGGGCCACCGAGTCCTCTGTGTGTGTCCGCCGTGTGCGGCGCTCCGCTGGGAGACCTGAACCGAGCCGTGTGTTTTACTCTCCTCCCGGCCTCCCCACTGTGTTTACCTCTCCGTGATAAAATTGCCATATGTTAAACGGGCTTGTGTTACGGCTCCGGTTACCAGGCAGACCGTCGGCCCCCACACACGCACACGCACACACACACACACACGCGCTCCGAAAAGCGTGCTGGAGCCGATGCCTCAGCCGCCTCGCCGGCTTATAAAGTGGAGCCCCATTGATCTGTTTGTGCTTTTTCTTAACAATCTCCAGCACACGAGCTTCATCTCCATCTCCAGCTCCAGACAATCTTCTGATGGCCATTGATTCATCTGGTAACACAACAGCAATTAATTAGCGCTGGCAACCTGGGCAGCGTTTTTCACCGTGGTTGGCTTTTTTTTTTCACCCAACCATGCAGCTTGATTTAAAAATAATGAAAAAAAAAAATGCATATACACATAAACATCAAAATTCACTGGTGTCGGGATCGGATCGCTTCTCGAAAATAAAGTGCACGTTGCAGACAACTTTATTGACAAGTGTTCCTATTGACTGGGTCACAGAAGACAGGCCAGGCTGACGCTACGGTAAGAGTCAGTCTATATTTCTCATAATGTACGTTCATCGGAGGGGAAACTGCAGAGCTCGGCAACTTTTTTTTCCCCTTTGCTCCGGATTTATCGGTGCCCGCCGAGGCTCCCGAGTCTGGCTGCTAAAAAAAATGAGAGAGAAAAAATATTTTAATGGATTTTAGGAAGTGCATTGTAGTGCGTGTTAACTCGGTTTTTAAAAATTGAATTTACAAACTATTCAATCAATATATGACACTTCTGCAGGACATCAAAGCATTTCTTGACACTTCGGCAAGAAAATAATTCAATATACGTCAGTTTGCTGTTCCTCCTGCGTGTGGGATTAGTAAAAAAAAAAAAAAAAAAAAGACATCAGCCTCCGCAGGGTATCCAGCGCTGCGTGGGCCGCCCGCGCGCACGTTCGACCGCCTCCATTGGAGGTCAGATTAGCTGCAATGATGAGCCTCTTGTTTTGCGAAGGGCCCCGCTGGGCCAGAAAAGGCCTCCCTGTCCTCTGGGGAGCAGGCCTGACACGTCAGCCTCCTTTATCTGCCCGTTGCCTTTTCCACTCTGGGCTGTGATCCGCTGCAGCGCTCACTCAAACCTCAAAGAGGTTTAGCTAAGGGAGGATCGGTTTGACTTTAATCCATTTTTCCCCTTTTATTTATGAGGAGCAAAATTAAGGAATTCAGCTGTTTAAAAGAAGAAAAGAACAATTCTTGAAAATGCATTTCCTTTGTTTGCTTGATGTAAACCACCATAAAAAAGTGAAGGTGGTCTTTTGTCTCTCCTACAACTAGAAGTTTAGTAGCTAGTGGAGGAATAAATCATGTTGTAATTCGTCAAATTAGAACATAAATTTTAACATTTTTTGACAAAGTAAATTTGCCATCTATATCCGTAAACCAACTCCCTATTACCAATTTTTCCATTTGAACCCCTTGCACTTGCAACCTGAGCATCTAACCATTGTATTTTTAAGAAAAGACTGGATATTTATGACATGAAGAAAGCTCAAAGTAAAAAGCAGGTGTAAAACTGAAAGTTTTCTGTTATTTCTTTACCCAAAATCTCCCCCGCCTGCTCTCTCCTCTCCCTGCAGAGCCGCTGGATTGGCCACGCGAACGTTGCACAACTTAGAATGTCGTTGATGACTTCATCCCTCGCTCCCGACCTGCACCAGACACCAGCGGCAGCGGCGGCGGCGGCAGCGGCACGACAGTTTCCTCTCTGTCCTTGCTGCCGTTGGAGTCCGGCGCCTTATTGATCGGCACGAGTAAGTTAATAAGCTTTGGGCTCATTCATCAGCAGGGTAGAGACTGGAACTGCACACGGCAGGCTTAATCAAGTCATCAGCGGCCGTCGAGCATGAAGACAGTAATTAAAGGCAGAGGGAACACGGGGGGCACGAGGAGCGTGGAGAGGCTTTAGCGGTGGGAAAGAGATAGAGAACTTCAGCCCTGCGAGCAGAAAGCGCACGTCTGCACAGCGGCCAGCGGGGGAGCGATGATTGCTTGGATTTAGATTTTTTTTTTTCCAGTTTTTGCTTCTTTCTTTTTTTTTTTAAACGCGTGAATTAATCCAGCCTCGGTTAATCAGCGGCTGAAATACGATGGGCCAGGTGATCCAAGCAGTGACCCCCCCCGCCCCCTCCAGGACAGACCATTCATCGCGGCCCGAGCGGGGCCGTCGCACACATAAACAACAACAGCAACAATCCCCTCTTCTCCTTCCTCTTCCTCCTCTTCCTCCCTTATGGCAAATCGCCAATAATTGCCGTCGTCAACGTCATCATCCTCGATATGTCACCGCCGCCTCGCGAGGCCAGAGAGGATGAGCTCATTGGACGGCGCAGATTTAGCGCGGCGGCCGGTGAGTGATGACGAGCCCTGTCTGTCTGGAGCGGAGGAAGAGGAGGAGGAGGAGGAGGAGGAGGAGGAGGAGGAAGGGCCAGGGATGGAGAAAATGTTGCAGGCTCTGATTTACAGGACAAACGTTTTAAAACGGCAACAGTGTGTGCACTTGTGCACGTTCAGGGTCAGGCAGCACTATTATGAAACGTGGAGTTTGATCACGGCTCAAAGGTTTTGGTGCCTCTCATTCACCGCCCGGAATGCAAACTACTCCAGATAATTCATGATAGCAACCTGCCGCGATGCTCCGGACCCTGAATTCGTTCGCAATAAATCTCCGCTCAAATGGCCCTCCTTGGTTCCTCCAATCACACAGTGCAGTGGGCAGGCTGAATGCTGATCCCCCTTTGGGGGATTCCAACAGGCAACCGCAATCACAAGCTGGCTTTACAACTCATAATTAGCACGGGGAGCGACAATCTCCCCAAGTGGGGTGGGCAGTGTGAAACACACGTAATACAAAATAGCATCGTGATGAGCCCCATAGTGGTGGCAGTCCTGCCTGCTGTGTACAGCGGGCCTGTAATAGTGTGTGTGTGTGTGTGTGTGTGTGTTGGGTCACTGCGACACGCACCCACACCCGCACACACTCCCAAAGAGCAACTCAATTACAGCAAGAGTCCTTCACGGATCTCTTGGCATATCTGATAGCCAGATCAGCTGATCGATAGACAGAGAGAGCGAGCGAGAGAGCGAGCGAGCGCAGAGAGTTTATCTCAGCCTGCCTGATCATTATTGTGGCCCCGGACCTGTTGAAGCGCTCAGACGCAGCTCAGACGCAGGGAGAAATATGCGGCTTTAGCCATGCACTGAACTCACCTCAAATGAGTTAAAGTCTGTTCACCTGCTTCTTTTTTTGCTCGCTCGGAAAACAGTTTCTCTGGGTGATGTCACCAGATTAGGACTGGTTTTGGCTGCTGGATACGGTGGCCGACAAGGGCCAAACACAACGATGCAAAAAATATAATATACCCAAACAAAAGTCGCATTAGCGCGCTGAAACCGTCCCTTCCCTGCTGTTGTTTGAAGCACCAGTCAGTCAGCCAGCCGTTCTCGGCCTACTTGTGTGTCTCTCCATTGAGCTGTTCCCGCTCAGAGCGCCCCCTGCAGGTTTGGATCTCTTCCGTTGCAGTGACTGCTTTATGCAGCGTTTTTTTTCTTCCTTTGCATGTGTTTTCTTTCTCCACCGGAGTTTGGGGTGTAGCTATAAAGTTATCAAATTGATCTAATATGAGACTTTTTAATTAAAAGAGAGCAGAGAGCAGCAGTTGCTCACCCCCTATTGATCGCTTAATAATCATTGACAGAGCCATCCCTGAATGACTAACACAGGTTTTAATTAAAGGTCCAGCCCACTGATAGTTTCCTCTTCTTTTTTTTTTCCCCCCTCCCCACCCAGCCTGCGCGAGCGGCATCGCACCTCGTTGCCTCAGACGCGACGCCGGGCCTCCCCAATTAATGGGTAACCGATAAACGGGACGAATGGCCACTTGTTTTTTTCCGCCACAAAGGGCCGTGCAGCACACTCCGCTCCGCCGTCGCCATCAAAGTGTCGTATAAAAGTTGGCTCCCATTGTGCGGCACGCTTCCTGGCCCGCGCCGCCGGGAGGGTCGGGGGCGGGGAGAGGGGGGAGAGTGGGAGGGTGGGGGTTACTGTCACAGGGCTAATTATGCCCCTTTTGTGGCGCAGCACACTTCTCTTGTGTGTTTGGGCGGATGGGGGGGCAGTCCTGTGGAAGGAGGAGGAGGAGGAGGAGGAGGAGGAGGAGGAGGATGAGCGCTGGTAATAATGAAGGAGCAGGCACGTATGACCAACAATAGATCCTGTGGATTATGGTCCAGACAAAGACAGTGTTGCAGTAATTACAGTGCAAAGACTGCAGCTTTGTGTGCCCTCTGAGGTGTGTGTGTGTGTGTGGGTCGGTGGGTGCGGCCGTGGCTCCATTAGCAGCTGTGTCTCCAGAACCTGGTGACTGCAGGGGTGACATGTGTGTTGGGTGATGATCAGGGTGATCTAGTAGACGGAGAAGAGGAAACTGAAAAAAAAGGAGGAAAAACTACAGATGGTTTGGAGATTTGGGAGATTTTTTCTTCCAAATGCTCTTTTTTTTGTTTTAAATGTTTGCAAAAGTTTTTGCAACTTGAGCAGAAAATCACCAGTTCGACAGGAGCGGTTGAGGAAATGTTGCTAATGCTAATTTGTTGTTGCACCAGATTCCTCCAATTAAAAACCAAAATCTTTGAACATAATCCACCAAATATGTCAGTACCGGTGTTGAACATATACATTTAAAATGAATTGAAGAATTAGTTATTTCATCTTTGAGATTATGAAGTCCCTGTTTGTCATATTTCACAGCGTCTGATGCTAAATCGGCAGATTGCAAACAAGTGTTGACTTTAACATCCTCTAATTTCCCAAATACACCAGAGCTCTTAAGCCAGGGTAAAAATCACACCCGCGCCTTCTCCGCTGTCCAGCCTCCCACCCGGTTGAGGCTGATTATCAGGAGTGGCCCAGCTACAGTATGGCTAAAAGCTAATTAGCGGGATGAGCCGGCCAGAAGGAGCCTCTTCAGGGGTTAAGAAGGCACAAGCAGCTCTCTGGGTGTCAGGGGTGGTGGTGCAACAATAAGGGCTGGTGGTTGGGGTTTTCTCCTTTAGGTGGACGCATGCAGGGTGAGTCGCTGCCCCAGAAGAGAGGAGGAGGACAAAGGTCTGCTGGCTTTTCACTGTGGCTCCGGCAGGTGATGGCGCTTGTCTCCGTCTCGCCGTGCCGCCGGATATAAAAGGGTCTCCAGTGTTCAGCAGAATCTGACGGCAGCAAAAACAATGTCGATGTTGATCCCCTGTTTTCTGATGCTTGATGTCACATCTGTCTTCTTGGACGAGCAGGATAAAAAAAAAAAAAAACCCAGAGCGGCGTGCCACGTCCCCAGCGGCACCTGCAGAGTGGAAAACGGTTGTTTTTAATGGCAATTTAAAATGAAAAAGTTGTTCATTTCAGTTTATTTCATTCCATTTCAAACGGAAATGCATTTTTAACTCAATTTCAAAATTTAGCACAATGGGCCTTTGAGCGTTTTACGGCTGGAGTGGTTTTGTTTTCCGCAGTGTACGAGCAAACAAATGAGGTCTTCACTTTCAGAATCAGAATCAGAAAAAAAAACTTCATTATCTGTCGTAACAGAAAATCATCTTTGACGCGGCCCACGTAAAGCCAGAGGTACATCGAGTTCTCTGAAAAAACACAAGTATAAGATTTAAACACAGTGTAATTTTAAGACTGAGAGAATAAATTGACAATAAATACACAATATCAAGCTGTCGCGTTTAAAATGTCGAACATGACACTTTCTAAACACTTTTGAAATGCGTTTTGAGTCATTCGGAGAGGAAACGCACCGTTAATCTGCTGAACCGGCAACTGGGCTTCCTCTCCAAAATAAAAGCAAACAAAAGGCGAGAGAGAGAGAGAGAGAGAGCACCTCTCCTCAGCTGATAGTGGAGATCAGATTAGCGTGATGAGCTCCGATAGAGCAGCGGGTGACACGTGCACGCTCGCGTTCAGACCCCTGCTTCTGCCATTTCCAGGTGCTTCGTACTCCGATCGAACTTCCCAGCGACTTGACTTGAAGCACCAGAGCTTCCTCGCACTTTGCACACAAAATTTTTAGCACGTCTTCAATCTGGTGGAATGATCATGACGCAGGATTGAGTTATTTTGTTTTTTTTTATCCCTTGCAGGCACCCGAGCCCAGTGCCTCTTCAAACGCTTTGCTCCCACACTTCACAGAGCCGCTGCCCCTCTGCCGAGGCGGCGGATCACCTTCGCCCCCAGGACCCGAGTTAGGTGCGCACACACACACACTTCAGCCTAAGCCTTTAAAGAGCCATTATTCCATTCATATGGAGGTAATTGTCGCTCCATGAATATGAAATGTTTGCCGGGAACCTCCTCTGACATTGTGAGGGCCTTTGCGCGGGATGCTCTCCTTGAAGGAGGACAAAGCCCCGAAGGTACGGCCCATTTCCATATGTGTTAAAGGGAATTGAAGGGGAGGTGGGGGGGCTTGAAAACATCCCCCCTGTTTACAGTAAACTCAGGGCCTCCGCTGGAAGGACACAGATGGATGCGGGCTCGGAGATCAATTCAGATTTGGGGAACAGAGGGGAAAATACACTTATTTTGAATTGCTGGATTGATTGAGAATTGTTGAAAATAGTATGCAGGGTTACTGATATATACACACACACACACACACACACACACACACACACAGAACAAAAGCAACAGACACACAAATAACAGTTTGGAAAAATTTGGATCTGAAATTCATTTGATTTGAAAATCACTCCATATTCCAAGTTTTCATCGTTTCTCTTCTGTAGTTCAATGCTTTTCAACTACTGTGCGATAATGTCAGGTGTGCTGTTAAAAATTATTCAATTTGACTTAATTGGTCTAAATAAATGATATTCCGTTGTTGAGTGACTGTGCTTTAAAAGCCTATTTTCCTCCCTCAATTCCTCCCAGGTTTCACACTGAGTGAGTATCTACAAATTAAGAGACTAAATTGTCATTATTAGGCTAAAAACTGTCATTTTATGATATGTTTGGTTGTTGGTGTGCCATGGGATTTTTTTTTCAGTGCAAAAAAAAAAAATCTGCCGTGGCTTAAAAAAAAAAAAAAAGGTTTGAAAACACCGCTGTGGATACATATCTCAATGTGGTATCATGCACTGCCCCCTTGATACTCTGGCACAAAGAGACATTCAGTGGCCCACCGGTGCGTGAGCGCTCTGACTGTGTGACCTGATCTGCCGCAAAGGTTCCCTTTGGATGCACCGCTGAGTTAACTTGTTTGCATGAGACATGGAGCTCAATCTGCTGCGATTGCTCCGCCCCGCCAGGGGGCCCTTCGGCAACTGCTTTATGCTGGGGGTCTTTATTTTGGGACCCTTGCCCCTCTTTTTTTTTTTTTTTTTTTTTTCTTTAACTCAATCACTACAGCGCAACTTCTGCCCCGCTCGGCATGCTTTATTCATATGCATGTGGCCCAAACTCTGGGGCTGAAAAGCCTCCGGTTGGACGTCCCGCTGGGTGGCTCCACTCATTTAAAGAGGGACTCGAGGACTGCTGGAGCAAATGTGGCGAAGGAAGCGGCATCGCGGAGGGTCGCAGTTCACGCGTAGAGTCCCCCTATATCTTTGAGTGCTGCTGTTTGAGCCATTAGCTGATGAAGCCGTGCAGCTGGAGGCGATTGGATTGTTTTACTTCGGCCTCTTTTCAGGAAGCAAAAACAAAGACGACAGATGGGGGGCCCCGGGATGAAAATACCGGATTAGTTAACTTTCGGATATTGCTTGTTGTTGTTTATTATGTCCCTGGTTAAGACTTCCATGATCAGTCATCCCAGAAACTCTTGAAATCTTAAGACTTAATTAGCCCTTTGGTCACTGCCTCCTGCAAAAAGGCTCGTATGCTAAATAAAACTGGTGTTTTGTTTTTTTTAGTATCTCTACACATGCAAAGGCACACTAAGGGTGGGACCAACACCTGGCTGGGATTGTGGTTAGTATATCATTAGCGGTATCAGCATCTTTGGTGACATCACAAAGGGCGGATTTCCAAAAACTTGCTGTTTTTGTAACCGCCTGATTAAAAAATAGATGGAAAAAGAACAGAAACACACACACACACACACACACACACACACAGTGTCCAATACTATGGTGTTTTCCTGCATTAGTAAATACGATAGTCAGGTCTACATATACAGGAAGAGACAGGGGAGGGGTTGGGAGCTCATCTGCACTATATTTATGAACATGCATGTCTGGGTTTGCCACTTTTAAAAGCTGCTCACACACACACAGAGACACACACACACACACAGGCAGGCAGGGGAACAGACAGCGTTTCATCAGTGATTCCTGTAAGGTCGATAAAGTTGGCATGGTTAACAGGAAGAGTGTGGGACGGGGAAGGGGGGGGGGGACCGGCCCAAGGCCACGGGAAGTGTCAGAGCAGGCAGCAGATAATGATGATGTCATCACTCACGGTGCTGACAGCCGGGAGATGCGGCGGGGCCGCGCGCCTCCGAGTGGGGACTGTGAAAGATCACGTCGAATGTGCGGCGAGGGTAACCCTGTAGTAGTCACACGGCGTGGACAACAGCACAGGCTACTGTCTAAATTATGCTGCAATATCATTTTATTTTATTTTATATTTATTTGTATTATTTATTTATTTATTTATTTTTCCAACTTTCCATTGGCCGGATTTGAGAGGGAAAGCGTCTTCACTTCTCTGTAGGTTAACAAGTTAGTATTGGATCGTAGTTGCTGTTCCCTCACAAAGTACACGCGGGCTTTTGCATGCATCAATAATTAATCCTGAAAGTTTTCAATCGCGTGCCAACAGCCCAGCCCTCATCATCATTTTTATTTTTTTAAATGGTTGCAACTCAAGCTTTGAGCGTCATCTAGTGGTCGCGTGCACAAACAAAAGCGCGCGTGCAGGCTCGTGTCTCACCGACCGGGCCTGCGCACCAGAGGGCGCTGTTGCACCTATCTTCTGCGAGCAGGCTGCGATCAGACGGTGTTGTTCAGTTCACTGTTGCTGCAGGATCACTCGGTTAACACGTGGTTTACAGTGCGAGGAGACAGGACAGTCTGCTCTGCAACCTGTGCGTGTTTATGAACCTCATTAAAATTCACAGGAAGGATCCATACCTCCAAAACAAAGCAAGAATTACCCCCCAACAAACCATGACATTTGAGGCATGCTTGATTTCTGTAACAACCCCCCCCCCTCCCACAGAGAGCAGTTCTGTTTAATAGCTTTTCTAATAAGAGGCTGTCTGTTTTATTACTGGGGGGAGTTGATGAGTGATGCAATAACCGGTTGGCAGCGGTTGTGGGAATCATTGCGATGTGAGGAACAGCTATGTAGCGCATTCTTTGAAAAAAAAAAAAAAAATCAAATATCAGGCATGCTTGTTTTGTCCCTATTGTACTGGTTCAGCGGTTCACATGGGAAGTTTTCTATTTGTTCTTGGAAACAGACGCGTTTTGTTCTTCTTCTGCTGCTGCTGCTGCTGCGGGGCTTTGGGGTTCACATTCTTGTGGGACTGCGCTGCATCTCCATTAAAAAGTATTTGTGAGAAGCCACAGACAGATTAACCTTTGGGGAAAAGGCTGCGGCTGTCATCTGTGAAAACCCACGGCACCGCTCTCTGTTGAATTAAGAAAGGTCATGGGCTAACACAAGCTCCGCAGGCCCCTGGAAATCAATGACATTTGGGCTGGATCTGGACAGTGAATATAATAAAGTCTACCGCGTGTTCATAGTCGACCTCATGAACATTCCCAGCTCCACACACGGCAGGGTTTGCGGGCGCAGAGGAGGAAGCTGCGAGGCAGTTTGCAGCGACCGCACTGAGCACCATCTGCAATTTCGTCTTCATCTCATTGAAGGTGATGAGTCGCTCTCTAATTTTCGCATGTGTTAATAAACAGCGTCAGCTGCCAGATCTGGTGCGCTGAGGCACGTCGCTGCACGCTGCCGCTAGGTACACAAATCGGGGCCCTGAGGGCTTTTGACGCTTGCTGCGGACTAATAGATAGCTGCCCGCGGTGTGCAATAACCATACATCTGAGTCGGTTGACGCTCAAGGCCGCCGGGGAGATGAAACTTGCGTATAAAAGGATTAAAGTCTGACGCAAAGAAGTGTCTATCTTTGTGACCTCCCATGATAAAGAAAGAACACGGCAGAATTTGCTGTTCCCTCTCAGTCCGTCACTTCTCTTCTGGCCTTGCGTGTAGACGTAACAGACCAGATTGCGCACAGCGGAGGAAGAGGCCACAGGATCTCACAAGATTAGTGGCTGAAACAGTCGATGTAGGGCCGCCGCATGATTAATAATTCCTCTTATCCCTGTAGATGTCATAGGACGCTGCCGGTATTAATGTTCCTGGTGAGAAATGGAGTGACTAATAACAGCAGACGCCTCCAGTGTGCGCCATGACTTTTTTCCTCGTTTGTCCTTCCTAAACTGACTGGCAGAAATCATCCTTCCCTTCACGCAGAAAAGCCAAGGCGACATCCTGCTTTATGCTGCCAAAGAAAATACAAATCAATGCAAGAAACGATCTTTCCTGCTGCAAGAACCGATTGCTGGCGGTGAAACACCGAGGTTTTGTTAAAACGCAGAGGGACCGAGGAACAGCAGAGGGACGAATGGATGAGGGAGGGGGATGGGGACTGGTGACCCAGTCCACCTCAGAGCAGGAAATGAATCAATGACCTGGAGAAAAGTCATTCATCGCCGTGACGAGCACCGAGCCAAACCAAGCACCTCTCGTTCTCTGACGCAGGTCTCATTTGAATCCATTTAATGTCCCCGCAGAGAAGAAATGACCCTTCAGAGATAAGAATAATGTCTAATGTTCACAATAAAGCCCCTTTTCCTGATTATTATTATTATGGCCTTACCTTAGATGAAAGAAGATAGTATGAATAATATGTGCACGATAACAATGACAACATGGACACGTGTGGTGAAAATGAATAAAATTGCACAGTATTCCATCTGCTTTTTCATTTATCATTTTGTCAGTACACACATACAGCCCGATAGCACATATGGTTGATAAAAAGCATTTCCTGAAAGACATAATGAATATAAATATTTCATCAGCACATGCAGCCCTAACCAGTTGGAGACCAGTGGACCCCTAACACACTGCCTGACATCTGATTGCGTCACAGGGACCCTCGGTGTGGGAGCCCATTGTCTCGGTGAGCCTGTTACCACTCAATCACTGCTGGGTCAGCAAGGGTCTCAGCTGTCCAGATGACGTATTGTACTAAACAAGCCACCATATGTGTGGGGGGCGGGCGACACGACAGGCATGCTGGTAAATGAAGTCCTAGGGTTCTTTGGCGTATTCTGATAAACGTCGACGGGCGAATGCGGACTCGGCGACGTTAGCGGAGCTTCCGGTCGCTTCCGGTCGCTTCCGGTGCACCTGGCTGTTGCGTTTAATTGCTCTAAATTGAATTGTAGGCGAGGAGTGAGAGGCCGACGGTGGCCGCGCTGTCGACTGGAACTACAAAACCCGTGAAAAAAACGACGTGCCGCGTTCACGGTCACCTCGTCCCGTCGGCTGCAGCGTTGCAATATCGGACGTTCGGGCTCGCGGCGCGCGTGCGTTTCGACCTCGAAACGGCGGCAAAAAAAAAAAAGAGATGACGGTGCGTTTCTTCGTTTGAGTTTGTTTTTCCCCGACACACACACACACACACACACACACACACACACACACACACACACACACACACACACACGTTCCCGCTGATGTGCAGTGAGACGAGGTCTCGTATTATCGACAGTGATGTCAGTGAACGCACCAAGTACCGCCGCCACCAGCAGCAGCCGTCCCCCCCCCGCAATAAAGCAGCTTTCATTCAGCGAGTCGAGTGGCGGCTCCGCGCACAACAACAGGCTACCTCGCCGCTACTGTGTGAGTATCTCTTAAAAGTCAAGCCGTGTCATCGCTTCAGAACGGCTTCGGGGAAAAACGTGTCGGCTATGGGGGAGCTTTCGCTGGAGGGTCGCGGTTTTATTTCTTGCCAAAGTCCCCGGCTGAGGCGTTTGTGGACAGCGTGGTCCTATTGTTCTCTAGGTGTATATTCCTGCTTTTGACAAAGGGGAGCTGGCCGTTATATGCTGCTGCTGTTGTTATTGTTGTTGTTGTTGTGTTCGTCGTCATGACATTCTAACACCGACACGTCCGTTAACTTTAATGGGGTGTTTTTTTTGTGTTTTTTTTGTTTTGTTTTTCCTATGGGTTCATTTATTATGTCGAGGGGTTTAGGGTCTTGTAAACAAGGGTGGCTGCACGGGGCACTGATTGTGTAGCCTCTGTACTGTAGATGTGTGTGGCAGTGATTTTATTTAATTTCTGCTCATCTTTCAAATCACTGTACTTTAATTTATTTTACCTCCCTTTGTTCTTCTAGGATGCTGCACAGCAATGGTACAAAGACAAGAAGAACCCTTGAATCAAGGTTATTAAACAAAGAGCCATAAAAATCAACACATCAGCGTGGGACATTGTTGAGCTGGCATTTTTGTCTTTTTCATTCATCTTATTTTCCCAAGTCACACATGGAAAAAACGCTCCCTTCTTTCCGTCACCGGTGCACCTGAACTCTGAAGTTGCAAGAGGTGATGTTCTTTGGTGGCCGGCTGGGGTATTACTACCACTACTAGTGGAAGTCGGGGAGACGAACCAGCTTTTGGCACCATGTGGAGTAGAACATGTCGTAACAGCTAGCCCGGTCCAGTCGTGCTGTCGGGGGCCCCCGAGTCTCCTCCCCAGCGCTCTGCCTTACCCTGCCCTGCGCTGCAGCAGCTCCTCATGTGGATCTAGTCCCTGACCGACGGCCCCCACCCAGTCCACGGACGCCGCTTCGCTTCCAAGCTTTTGCGCCATGGCGTCCTCGGACCACGACGAGACGGCCAGCGACCTCTCAGAGTCCCGTGAGATCCTGGAGCTCCAGGACCAGTACGTGGACCCGGAGAGCTCCTTCAAGTCCAAGAGCTTGCCCATCCTGAACGGACCCTTTCGGCCGGATCAAAAGGCCGCCGAGCTGCGGCTGGTGGACACCACCCGCACGTGTCGGGCGGCGGAGGCCGAGCGGGGGAGGGCGGCGGCGGCGGCGGCAGCCAGCTACAGCCCGAAGCCGACGCCGACCGGAGCCGGCCGGAGTCGCCCTCCTCCAGGACAGACTTCTCGCCCTCGGCGTCCAGCATGCTGGGCCTCAGCAGCTCCCTCCCCGTGGAGGGCCGCAGGGCGGCCGGCTCTGGGGGCAAGAAGGTGGGCTTCTCCCTGGCCCGCCTGGTCCGCGTCCCGGCCAGGAAGTACGTGCGGGTCATCCTGCGCGACTCCCGCTGCTTCCTCTTCTGCATGTGCTACCTGACCTTCATCCAGTCCCTGATGGTGTCGGGCTACCTGAGCAGCGTCATCACCACCATCGAGAAGCGCTACAGCCTCCGCAGCTCCGAGTCGGGCCTGCTGGTCAGCTGCTTCGACATCGGCAGCCTGCTGGTGGTGGTCTTCATCTCCTACTTCGGCGGCCGCGGCCAGCGGCCCCGCTGGCTGGCGGTGGGCGGCGTGGTCATCGCCGTGGGCGCGGCGCTCTTCTCGCTGCCGCACTTCATCTCGCCGCCGTACCAGATCCAGGAGGTGAACGCCTCGGCGGGCCACGAGGGCCTCTGCCAGAGCGCCAACGGCAGCGGGCGCGAGCCCTCCGACGTGGCCTCGTGCCCCCGCGACCAGGAGGGCAACGAGCACAACCTGTACGTGACGCTGTTCATCTGCGCCCAGATCCTGGTGGGCATGGGCTCCACGCCCATCTACACCCTAGGGCCCACCTACCTGGACGACAACGTGAAGAAGGAGAACGCGTCGCTCTACCTGGGTGAGTTCGTAAGATGATGATGAGGAGGAGGAAGAACGGCACTGTAACACTTGTCATTAAATCTGTGGGAGGTTTTTTTTTGGGTTGACGAAACGTCTCCTAATGTCATTGTGATATAGCAGGTGTGCTGTTATCCTCTGCGCTCGGCTCCACTGTGCACATCTAGTAGCGGATTATGGGTATTTAAAAAAAGGGGGCAACTAAAAAATGTTCAGATTTGAATCAGGTTTTGTTTTTTTTCTAAATGTAGACCACTTCTTCAAAATAGGAAAAAAAAAAAATCCCAATGATAAACATCATCCGTGTGCGATCACACTGTGAAATTTTTCCGTTTAACTGACAAAAAGGTCGAGTTTTATTCACCAGAAGTTCGAGCAGCTGCGGCATTTTAAATTTATCTTCTGACAGGCGGAATGTTAAGGAGACGGCGTGTTCGCAAAGTGCTGCTTGGTGCGCTTGGTGTTCAGTGGGGAGGTAGTAAGGCAGCAGGGGATTCGACCAATCTGCTCCCGGGGCCTCTTTGTTTTTCTTTGGCTAGAATCTCCTCAGCGTGCCGCCTCTGCTGAGGTAAATACACAGACTGCAAAGTCAAGCTCGGGGTTGGCGGCGGCGGCGGCGGCGTGTAGGACGAGAAGCAGAACTGGGTTGCTCATGATGGATGATCCCATCGCCTGCGAGTGTATGCGTGCATGTGTGTGTGTGTGTGCGTGCACCTGCCTCCCACCGTGCTGCATCGTCCACCTTTCCTCCCCTGCACTGATTCTCTGTATCTGCGGAGAAGCACCCTGTCCCGTCTCCTGTGTGCTGCGTCGGGGACTCTGTCCTGCGACTTCTCTGGCGTGACGAGGCTCCGTTGGCCTCGGATCGGGTCAGAACGGCTGTAGCCCCCGACTCGACTGCACGCAGCGCACGGCAGGGATTCCTTTCCTCAGCGCCGTGTGTGTAATTGGCCCGCGAGGAGCTGAAACAGCTGGTTAAGTTGTGATAAGATAAGATAAGATGGAAATTCATGTGCCAGATGGGTCCCGAGTCACAGAAAGAGTGCAATATAGCAGCAATAGGGCATAGAATAAAGTGAAATAAATTAAAATTAGCATAAAAAAAAGTGACAGAATGACAACTGAAACTACGGTTGCACGTTAAAGAAGAAATATTGCCTAAAAAAACCCAGAAAAAAACCCCTCTGATTCCCCTCAGAATAAACCACGTCTTCATCAGCCTTTCAAATTGGCTTTTGTGAAAGCAAAGTCCTAGTTCCAGTTTAGCAGCAGCTATCGGCGGCACCGTCGCTCCCGGGGAGCCGGTTATTGATCACATCCCTGCGTCACACGGGGGAGCCGATGCCGCATAGCACATCAGGACGCGGCGGGGCGGGTGAGGGGCGGCGGAGGGGAGGGACACAAAACCCGCCTCTGCGCCCTCACCTTGAGCGCGGCGCTCCAAGGTTTCTTCTCGCCGCGACAAAAACAAACAGGAAAATGGGAAAAAGAGAACGAGGCCTCGACGGCCGTTTTCAGGGAGATTATCTGCTCCTGTCGTTGGCTCGGGGGGGGGGGAGGCGGGTGGAAGACGGGAGATGACATGTTCGGTCATGACTGACGGAGGGAGCAGATAAGCGGAGGGGAAGCGTTCGGGTCCGACAGCTCGTGCTTTTTCAGGGCAATAAGTGTCAGCCGGGCGGGCGCTCTGGGAAAAATATTGTGATTGAATTTGTTGTTTCTGTCCAGAAGACAGAAACAACAATGAAAGAAAGAGAATAAAAACGATCCTTTCCCATGTTTCCCTGAGCTTCTCTGTGGCTCCTGCCGCCGTCACCTCCAGGTGTTTTTCTTCGCCTTCACCACACGAAGCCAATAACGTAAAGCCCATCTCGGTTTCCACCGGCTCACATTGGAGGAGGTGTGTTTTTTTTTTTTTGTCTATATTCTGAAGGACAATGGCGCACTGAAGAGAGACGTCTGCTGCCCTTGAGAGGCACTCGAGCAGCGAGTGTGTGTCTCTCTCCTTCTTTCTCGCCCGTGTTATCTTTGTGTGTATGCATGCGTGCACAGTAGGACGCGTCGCCTCTGACCTGTCACCCCAATCCCACCCCACCACCCGACTCTGGCCCCACATCACCATGGTAATGAAACGCACGGCAGCAAGGTTTCCACTCACAGCCTCCTGAGAAGATTCTGGTGGAATCGCGGCGCCCGCCCGGGTTTGATTCTGTTAGCGTTGTAGCCAGGAGCAGCACCTACTGAGACCAAGACCAAGACTGGAGAGTATCGAGATCAGACTAAGACATTTGGGGTTCGAGACCCAGACAAGACCAAGATTTTATATATCAAAGAAAAATAACAACAAAACAGAAGAAAAAAAATGACCCAATTCAAGCTAGCTTCTAAATCGAACCGCAAGGAATCTTTTAATACTTTTCTTTAACATTTTGCTGCTTTGCCAGCTATTTTGAACCATTTAAAAAACAACAACAACAACGTTGCCTCATAAAATTAAAAAATAAATAAACTAGGAATAAGGGCATGTGTCACTCTGGGTGTCACAAACAGAGTGTAAAACGGCAGCAGCTGGATTCCTTGTCTTGACCGGTCTTGACCAAAAATCCCAAGTCCGTCCAGTTCAAGACCGAGTAAAAATGCCTCCCAGACGAGACCAAGACCAATCTCCATTACAGCACTAGATTCTGTGTATTCAATTATTTATTTTTTTTATTCTGCTGATTGATTTTTACTTGAGAGGAAGTCGCCACGGTTTGCACATTCCTCCCTGTTTCCTCCTGATCTTTGTTTTCTACTCCCTCCCTCTCCCCTGACAGATTTACGGGCCCCATTCTGGGAGTCGCCGAGCTGACTGTGTGTTTTTTGTTTTTCTCCCCCGCCTCACTTTAAAGCCCCGCCCCCACCCGGGGTGGGAAGACCTTCCAGTCGTCTCTCTGGCATCTTGGCTTTGATTTCGTCCTTGTTCGAGCCTTTTTTTTTTTTTCCACCGCCGCCTGGCCGCTTGACCTGGCTCCGCCCCCTCTGTTGTTCTTTAAACGCCTCCGATCCGTCACCATCCCGCACCGATCCGCGAGCGATGACCCCGGCCAACCAATCGGCGCGATCAATAACCCAGATCCCTCCTCATTTAATTGCGGATTCCGTGCCGAGCCGGGGGACGGCGGCCCGGTGAGTGGGCGGGGCTTAGCTGGTGATTTACAAGCTAATGATGCCGAGGAGCTGTTATTGACGCGGCGCGGACGGTGAGGTCAGCTCTGATTGGATTGCCCCGAACCAACGCCAGTTCAACTCTTGCTGTTCTGACCTGGCAGGCTAATGGAGAGAGTTTGTTGGCTAGCGCCAGTTTAGCCAGGAGTTCAAAAAACACAACGCACTGATCCTGGGAAACAGTTTGTAATTCATCGTAGCTTCGTCTGATCGATCTTCTTCTGTGGTTTTCCAGAGCACCGCCCCCTCCTGCCTGGGAGAAGCGGCGGGGTCCTGCTAAAATTGGAAAAAAAAAAAAAAAATTCAAAAGCTTTCTGCTGGAGGTTGGCACCCTGGGGGGTAAAATCCGAGCGTTGTTCTTTTACATCCTTCTCCGCTGTCTAGACCGCGTCGCCTCGGGGCAGACAGACACTCATCCAGACTGGTGCACATGCACAGAATGCAAAATAAAAGTGCAGGTGAAATGTCTGTGGCCGGACACTTTTTTTTTTTTCCGTCCAAGAGATGGAAAAGAAGCGGCTGCCGGTTCAGATCGAGAGCGGGGGAGGGGGGCGAGGGGGCGAGGGGGCGTGTCCTCTGGCCTCCTGACAAATTTAGAAGGAACAGTTGCTCACAGTGACTCCGCTGAGGCAGAGAGAGAGAGAGAGTGTGGAATCTGTCCTCACCAGATTATGAGCAGTTAGTTTACAGTCATACCACTCTGCGTGTGTGTGTGTGTGTGTGTGTGTGTGTGTGTGTGTGTGTGTGTGTGTGTGTGTGTGTGTGTGTGTGTGTGTGTGTGTGTGTGTGTGTGTGTGTTTATTTATTTATCCAGCCCAGGATTAAAACTCCGGCGTGTCCCCGCTCGGCTAAAAGCCCGTCCTTGTCGGCAGCGGCCAAAAGCAAATACAGCAGATTTGCGCGAGCACAAACACTTACACACACACACACACACACACACACACACACACACACACACACACTTGCATACTCACAGGCAGTGTCGCTTTCTGCCTGCCAGACGTGACTGATCACATTTCAGACGTGTAGAAATAAACCACGTCCTGGTTTCGTCACCGTCTTCCTGGCCGAGACTCGGCCAGGTTTTAGATGTCCACGCTGACACACACACACACACACACACACACACACACACACACACACACACACACAGGTCCTGCAGGGTTACTCAGCATTGGCAACCTTGCTGACCCATTGCCAGCCTGGCCCACCAGTGTTACTACAACTGGAACCCGGTGAACCTCCGACTCGGCCGACACTCCCTGTTCCTCCCCGATCCTCTCTGGTCCCACGCTGACCCGCCGCTCCGCCGTGTCCATGTCCCAGCCAGTCGGCGGTCCCGGCCGCATGCGGTCCGGCCCGCCGGCCCACGGGTTCGGAGCGGCGGGTGGCCTGTTTGGACAGCGTGGGAAGGCTCCCGGGGAAATGCCGCCCGAGTTGTTTATTCTCCTCCTCCTTCTCTTCCTGCCGCGGCAGGAAATCTGAGAAAGCATTCTGTTGAAAACACACTGCCGGTGTTTTTCTTTCGAAATCCCCGCGATTCCCCCGAATTGCGTGGGTTCACACGGAACCCAACGGGAAAACTACTGGGTGACGACCTTCCGCGCGTCCCGGAACATCGGATTCCGGAGAAGAGAAGAAAGGCTGAGGTTCAGCCGAGTCTCCTGCGCCCACCCACCATCCCAAAAAATGAACGGCGCCACTGATCGCCCTGATAGTGCATTTAATTTTAACACGCACACACGAAGAGAAACCCAGAGGAGCCCTGCAGCCTGCAGCTCTCGGCCTCTCCCCTGCGCTTCTTTAATCAAGCCAATCAATGTTGTGAAGACAAACGGACCCTCCCTTCGCCGCCTCCTTTATTTTGTCCCCCCCGTTCCTGTCCTGTCGGCTCAGGAAATGAGCTGTTGTCAGTAATTACCAGACGCTTATCTGCAGCCGGTGGCACGGCATGTCCTGAGACGGCCATCGCAGCGGCGGCGCCACTTGCGTCACAGGGAGCCCAGAAGGAAGATGAGGAAGAGGAGGAAGAACGCATTCTCCCTCGTTCTCTGTGAATCTCATCAGCTCCTTGCGGGCTTCTTTTTCAGAAATGACGACTGTTCCGGCAAAGCCGCCTATAAATAACTTTTTTTTTCCTTCATCTTCTTCTTAGTGGTAGAGGTTGTCGGTCATCAGAGCACAGGCCGGCCCTTGTTCTACAGAACCGCAGCGCTTCTCGGTTGTCGGAGGGGCAGAAAGCGTTTGACATTTGCGGGAAAACCAAGACACAAAGAAGCCGGTTAGTCAGAGACTGTTTCATAAAAAAAAAAAAAATCCCACTCATTTTGCTAGTAAGCAGTACTTTTTTTTTGAGACTGACATTTTCTTTTGAGGATTTTTTTTTTCTCCTGCTTTTGGAGCCTTGGGTCGCACCTTGTGCTGTTATTTAACTCCGGCAGCTGCTCGCAGTCGACTCATGCGGTGGGTCAGGGAAGGCTGCAGGCCTTGTCTGTGGGAGATGGATAGCGCTAAGTGTCTCCTGACCTCACCAGTGACACACACACACACACAAACCACACTGAAACCACAAAAAGACCAGAGAGAAATCACACACAGACTCGCGCTCGGCACCGAGTTTGTTGTCGCGCATTCATCCGCCGCCCTGGGTGGCTCTGCCAGGCCTCGTCAAGCTACTGATTGTGGCATTCAGGCGCTGTTGTATTATGCAACGTGGAGCTAATAGGGCCAATACTGGAGCGCGACGGCGCTCGTCGGGGAGTCGCTGTTTTGACAGGCGTCTCCCGTCTCCTTCCTCCGCAGTTCGAGGACGCCTCAACTTCCCAAACCGAGGCCCTTGTGTTGCTCCGCCCTCCTCTTCTTTGTTTGACTCACCGGGTTTTATGGGTTTTGAGGGTTTCAGGTCCCGTTTACACAAAGACATTTTTCCGAAAACGCTCTAAAAAAAACGCATTTACACGTAGCTGTCTTTAAAATAATCCTGGTTTACGTAGAAACGACTGAAAACGATGTAGTACCTATGCCAAGCCTTGTGTGGCGCCGCAAGTTTACTCCCAGAAGAAGAAGAACTGGGGCGTGGCGTATTTACAGAAGTAGCAGCACGCTAACAATAG
Source organism: Thamnaconus septentrionalis (assembly GCA_009823395.1). Classification (NCBI taxonomy): domain Eukaryota; kingdom Metazoa; phylum Chordata; class Actinopteri; order Tetraodontiformes; family Monacanthidae; genus Thamnaconus; species Thamnaconus septentrionalis. The sequence goes on from CM020520.1 coordinate 8,074,915, forward strand.
CACCCCAGAGAAAAGAAAGAAAGATCTCACGAGAAAAGACGGTGTGGATAGCGACAGAGTCGACCTTCTGCTTGGAGATGCTTCAGAACGCCAAGACTCAAAGCTACGTGATGAGGCTGACTGGGCGTCGTGCCAGCTAAAGTGCGCTGGCATTCTTGTCGTTGAGGTTTTCTGCCTCTGTGTCCCAGTCCGCCCACCCAGAAGAAAGAAAACATAAGAAGTAATACAGGAGCTCTGCGAATGACTTTCGTCGTGCTTATTTTCACTTTGCACGCAATCCACAAGCGTGGTGTGTTAGAGTCCAGCGTTGTTTGCTGCTTGTTGTAGTGGAGGGTGAAGGGAAGACTGATCACCTTTGGTAGCAGGAACACAATTCCGTTGCCCAACCTGTCTTCTTGTAAACGAGCCCTTAGTGGAGCAGCTGGTCGGCCGCTTCCGCCGTTGCTGCCTGCGTGCACCGGAAGTGGTGGAGGAGGAGGAGGAGCTGGTGGTGGTGGTGGTGGAGGTTTTTCCCCTGCCAGCTTCGCCGGCTGCCGTTTGAACATGTGCGTCTCTCCGCAGCGACGCGACTGCGGGGAAGTCTGACCCACTAATGTCGAGGCTGGCTTGTGCACGCGGCGTGTGGGAGGAAATCTTGCTCGCAGAACCGTGTCTGCGTTCACAGGTGAAAGAAGAGGGAGAAAAAAAACTCTGTTTAAACCATATTGTGTGAAGGAAAGCAGCCGTGCGTGGCCATTTGCTGCTTTGTCTTCCGTCGCCGCGATAATATTTGTCCTGACTGATTGTGAAAATATCCCCATCTGCCTATTTATTCTTGCTAAAAAAAAAAATAAAAATGGAGCTTTACCTCTGAAAAACCTCCCTCAGAGGTTCTTGACTCGAGATGGTCAGACTGGCTTTCTGGCAGCCGCCTCCTGATGTGGAGCGGCGCCGCCCGGAACTGGAACCCGGGAGGACGAATTCTTTGGCACGGGCTGAAAAAAAAAAAAAACCCAGGAGAAAAAGGCTGCAGATGCACGCTGCTCTCGCACGCTTCACTGTGGTCGCAGCAGGCCGGGGCCAGATGTCCCTTCCAAGGAGCGGCCAGCAGCTAAAAGATTATCCGCCGCCACCCCCGCTCCGGAAATCCTGCTGGAACGGCGGTCAATGAGTGATTTCGTGTAAAGTGGAAGCGGACTCGGTCGGCGGAGCTCGTCAGGTTTTGGCTCAAAGTGAAGTTCAGTTGGAGCCGCATGTGTTCGGTGAGGGTCGGTGGGAAGCGTGCAAGACATCGCGGCTTTTTTGCTCAGCCCTCTCTGCAAAAATGCGCACTGGTAATCTTCCATCCATCTGACAGTGATGGATTAAGAGGTCGGCTCACATGCCGGACTTTCGTCGCTTGGCTGTGTTGGCAGCCAGCCTCCCTCCTCCACTCTTTGATTTCTTTGCTGTCAGACGACTCCTCCCCCCCCCAAACCTCCTCTCCAGGCGGCGACTTGTGTGCATTCTGGTGGGACAATTGTCAGCAAAAAAAAAAGAAAAAGAAAAAGAAAAAAACCTGGTTGTTTTGCTTGCGGTGCAGGTCCGGAAGTCTAGATTTTTTTTTTTTTTGTTCCGTGTCAGGGCAAGAAAAAAGTGCTTTGCAAAGATGCTGGATCGGGCGCTGAAAGACGAGGGTCACCAGCACTTTATTTGCTGTTAGTATTGTTTTATTTTTATGTTTTTGGCAATCTGGCAATGCATCAGCAGCACAAACGGAGAACCCCCCCCACACACACACACACACACCTGCGCTCCCTCTAAATATTTGAGTACACTTAGCGAATTTCGGGGGACCCTACGTGGGAAGTGCATGAAAATTTAATGAGCGTAAGAATTTGTATTTTTTTTTTTCCTACGCTGAAAAATACGCTCCGTGCTAAAGCAATATCAAAACATGGGTATTTCTAAGCAGCGAGGCACGCCAGACCAACCTCACCTGCCCCCGTTGTGTCTGCAGCATCAATCAGGCGCCGCGTGACCTGCATCTGGATGAGGAACAAGGTCACGGTGTCACGGCTGGCTGCACGGAAGACCCGCACTTAGCCGGGGGAGAGCGGGGGAGGGGCTGAAGGATGCCGTCAGGTTCTTTTCTGCCCCTTGTGACCGCTCATGTCTGGGCTTTGAGGGGCTTAGAAGAGTCGGGGGTCCAGAAGTGCAGCACAAAAGCCGGCTGGGTGGCTCCATTTGCACGTTAAAGGAAAAAAAAAAAAAAGAGAAGAAAACCAGCGCAGCTTTGATGTTGCCTTTCGTTTTTTAATTTGGTCTTTACAAGTCATGTCTGCGCGATTAAGTTCTCGGGACTCTCCGTCCGTACCAGCGCGCGCCGGCCGCGGCGCCGGGATTAAAAGTCCTCCGCTGCACTTGATCCGTCCAAAAACATTCTCCGAGGCGCGACTTGAACCCGCCGATGATTATCTAACCTCTCGCCCCACCCCCCCTCCCGCCGTGGGATGGCAGCCTTCACCGCCAAGGGCATCATGTGTTCCGCTGAAGAGTGAAAAGCAAAGACATTGCTGTTCTTCAGCTGTTTTTATTCATATATGTATATATACAGTGTATGTATATAAATATATATATATATACATACACAGAATACATTCAAATTGGCAGTGACTTCTGGTTTCCTCACTGCCCAACAAGCGTTTATCTCCATCACCATCGCACGCTTGCATCCTGTCTGCGTTGAATCATTGGGTGTATTTTAACCCCTGTGAGAATTCAGACGCAGACTTTGTCCCTTCACGAGCCTCCTTGTGCGGAAGAGGATGAGGGCCGCGAGAAGATAAAAGTTGAAATTTGGTGAATAAAGTCGACGCAAATAAAGTTGTAAATTGGCGAGTAGACTGGATGGATGGTGGTTTGACCGAGTTACCCACAGAAATCATGAAACCGGCGAACACGGAAGTACTCCGCCAGACTTGTGCGCAGAGCCTCTGGACTTTATTGTCAACATTTTGACTTACCTCACATTGACATTTGCAATTGATTGTATTCACGAAACTTGGAAACTTGAAAAAAAAAAAAATCTATCTTAATTTTTTTCCCTTCTTGCGACCCTCATCCTCTTCCGTATCCTTGGTCCCCGAAGCATTTGTCACAGCAAAATTCTCATCGCTCGGCTAGAAGTCCGTTAATTTGTTAGTTAGTTTCCGAGGGTTTGGATGTCAATGGGCTTTTGAAATTAGTAATTTTTAAATTATGATTTGAGGAAAAAAAGTTGTTGTGAAAGTCGAGGCTGTTTCACTTAAAGAGGACGAGTCAAACAGCACCTGCAGTTGAGAACCACAGATGATGAGCATGCCGGCCGCTGCGGTTGATGTTGCTGTCGTTGTGGAAGACGCATGTGACGTCACTTCTGCCCGACCGTCATGTTTGTTTCTCAAAAACAAAACAAAAAACAACTTTGACCTGGAAAACAGCAGGGTCGTCGGAATGGAATGGAATGCGCTCCTTTCCTCTGTACGTTCATATGATCTTAACATGTTTTTTTTTCCTGTCACAACGGGCCTATTGATGTATCTGCGGCTTCCGCGTGACGAGCGAGTGCGCTACCGTAACGCGCGGCTATTTGCGGCCAGCGGCGTGTCACGCTGCAAGGGTGCGATCGCGCCACGCAAATGCTTCCGCGTGCACAGGCAGGGCTTGCCGTCATCAACCTCGTGACGTAAGTCGCACCTTTTCTGAAGTGTCAAGTTGTTTTAAAAGGTAAAATGAATCTGGAAACAGTAGCAGTGCGCTGACAATGATGCAATAATATATTTAGCGGTTGTGCTAACAGTAACCCATTAAAGCTCACAGTGTGCGAGATGAGCAGTGCCGATTTATTAGTTGAAATTCCTGATGTATTTTGCTTTGTCGTGCATTATTCTACCAGTGTGTGTGTGTGTGTGTGTGTGTGTGTGTGTTAGGGGGAGGGGGGCCCTCAGTCCCTGGCCATGCCCTCTGGGTGCAACTGTAAGGTTAGGACTTGTAAGAAGACACTGCCGTGTCAGCAAGTCTCCATGACAATGCCGTCAACTCACCCACCCCCGCCGCCCCAATCCCCCCCCCCTGCCGCCCGCGGTTCATTCTCTTTTCCCTCCTCTTGTCTCTGGCTACTGGGGAAGGTCACATGACTGGACCCCTCTCCCTCTCCCCCCCATAAAACCAGGGGACGCGCGTTGGCCGCCGTACCGCTCTCTCTTTTTTTTTTTTTTTTGCCGTGGACCGCAGCTCCTCTTTGGGCTGCGGCCATTAAAAGAAGAGGAGAACGTCTGAAAGCTTTCCGTTGCTTTGAATACAAATGTGAGGCTGTTGTGTCGCCGCCTGATGTCCACTCGCCGGCTTGTTTGGCGGCTGATTGAGTTCCGTGGGCCGGCAGCCAGGAAGGAGCGCTGTGTAATTGATTCATGGCAACCTTCCACGCATTACAGTCATTCCTCAGCAGACTTTAGCTGAATACCAACCAGAATACACATGTGTGTGTGTGTATGTATATATATATATGTATGTGTATTTTATATATATATATACACTACCAGTCAAAAGTTTGGACACACCCTATGAATTTAATGTCTTTTCTTTCATTCTCATGACTATTGACATTGCAGTTTCTCACTCAAGGCATCAAAACTATGTTTGAATTATGTAGGAAACAATAAAAGCGCAAAATAAACACGTTATATATTGAAATTCTTCCAAATAGCCACCTTTCATAAAAAGCATATTTAGAGGTTTTTTTTTAACATGTTTTTCTTTTCTGCATAATTACACATATCTTGCTCATATATTTGATGTCTTCAGCATCTATCTGCAGTGCGGGAGGTTGAATGGAAAATTGCATGGGAATGTGTGTCCAAACCAAACTCTTGAGCGCTAGTGTATATGCTACATTTTTCTTGGTGTCATGGCGCAGCGGTAACGTAGGTGCAGTTCCCAGGACCTTCCCGACGGGAGTTTGCGCGTTCCTCCGATATGAAAACACGCACATTACACATCGCATAACACGACGGGCAAGTTGAGAAGCGGAGTTAAGAGTGCGAGTGCAGCTGCTTGTTTGTTTCTCTGCATGGCCCCTGCGATAAAACTGCCAAGTCGTCCGAGGTGTAGCCCTGCCCCCCCCCCATTCCCCTCAGACGAGCTGGGATCGGCTCCAGCAGGAGAAGCGGTGATCCGAGATGGATGGATGCAATTTTTTTCCTCTTCATATTTGTGTATTATTCACACGTCTCCCATTGCCATGGATTCAGATGCCAGTCGGCACCAGCGACGCATTCTTTTGCAAATGATGTTTCTCCTCCGTCTCTATTGTGTCAATTGCAGCCGGGCGGACCCTCTGAACCCCCCCCCACCACCCACGGCATTCCGACCGCGAGGTAAACATCTGCCCTTGCGTTGCGTCCGCATAATGACATCAAATCATTACGGCGCTGTAATGAGTTGGGCCCGGTCGGTAGCGGCTTCATTAGAGCGGCAGTGCGCTTCCTTCCTCATATGGTCCAGCCGTGTGTCAAGAGCGAGGATGGCGGGGGGGGGGGGGCTACAAAAGGGTTTGGAGGTGCGGGGGAGGGGCTCTGCAGACGGCACTTTTATTGCGGTGGCTGAAATTCCGCACTCAGCCAAGGTTACTAACGGCAACGTGCGGGCAACCGGGTGCCTTGCAGCCTGGAGTTCTCTCGCAAAGCTGCCTCCCTGTCGGATGGACCGCAAATTTGCGAACGCACATGGAAACAGCCCGTCACTTTGCAAAAGCTTTTTGATCTTGATTTTCAGTATGAAATGACCGTGATGTCACGATCCTTCTGACTTTTTGGGTTTTAAGCAGGAGGTGTCAGAAAAGTTACACACTGTTTTGATGTCAATGAAATGATGATGTCGCCCTCGCTCGTTAACAACGTCAAACAAGCAACGGAGGCCAAAGAAAAAAAACGAGCGACGCGGTGTGGGTGAACGTCGCCGCCCTGCTGGACTGTGATTGGCTGGCGGAAGCCGTTGATCGCAGGCGAACTGAACCTCAGAATGGTTCTGGTTCATCGGTCCAGGTGTTAATGATTCTTCAATCAGATTATATCAGATTATTTTATCCCTTGTATTGTTATTGTTTGTTTCTTTTACATGTTTTTCTTCTTGTCATGGAAGAAACATGCAAACGAAGAACGTAGACGCGGCATAAAAATAAGATTGTAGCGTCCAAACAAACACTCTTTTTTTTTTTTACTACCAGTTTGTTTCGGTAAAGTGAGACCCAAACAAAAGCCCCGCGTTGTTGTTTTAGTTGAAGGCCGTTGGATGGATGGATGGATGGAGCTTTTGATGTCAAGCGCCCTCGCGTTTCTGGATGATTCATCGCCCATTCGGTGTCTAGGAAACCCCCTCCCCCGTCCCCCCCCTCCCCTCCCCCCGCAGCAGCTCATTTCTTCAATGCCGGCCCCTGCAACCGAGACGCTCAACTGGCTCCGGCGGCGTCGTTGCGTTTAACAAGCGGGGCGGTTGTGACCTTGCCGAGCTCCCGTTTCCTGCCCGGTTCCCGCACGTGCACGCGTTGTCCGACGCAGTCGGCGCAATAGCGAGCGAGCGAGCGCCGCGGCCGCGGGTAACGAGAGCCGGTAAACCGCGGCGGTGGCGGGGAGGTCGTAATCCATTTCCCCTCCCTCCGACGTGAATGCGGCGCCCTTCACGTGCTCGCCGGTAAAAGCTCTGTTTGCGCAGTTCGTTTAAGCGTCGTCCTCCTCCTCCTCCTCCTCCTCCTCCTCCACCCACACCCCCTCCTCCGACCCGACGTGTCAACCGGGCTGTGACAGAGGGCCCGCTGCTGTGCCAGCGCGTTCCTCCTTCCTTCACACCCAGCCAAACGTCACGTGTCAAGGTGAGGGCTCGGCGTGGCGTGGCAGGGGTCTGCCAGCTTCGCTCAAAGGTTTTTTGGAGGGCAGGCGGCAAACGTCTGGCGGCCCCTGCAAAAGGTTCAGTTTTGAATGACGCAGATTGAAAACAATGCAGAAGGACTTTCTTTCCACTGAGGCGATGCTGGTGGATGCTTGTGTCGTAGAGCGACAAAGCTTGTTGACTGATTAAAAAGCCTTGAATAGGGCTTAGAATTTCTCTCTTGACTTCCTCAAGCCCCCCCCTTTTCAAGGTCTAGTCCGCCTTACATGCGAAGCTTTTGTCGAGGGCTCCGCACGCACACGGCCAATTTTGAGATGAAAATGACTTTGCGGCGGGCCACAAAAGCCTGATTGACGAGCTCAGCCTTTTTCGTTTTAATTCTCAAGATGGGAACGGCGCGATAAGGACCCCACTGCCGCCCTTGCCCCGGCTTAGACTTTAATTGTTTATTGTCCTGGTAATTTATCCGGTCAAATAGTCTTAATAAAGTGCCTGCCGAGGCTGAATTGACTCTCCCGGCGGAGTGAAATGAGAAATGACAGGCCGGAAAGGAAGTGAGGAGATTGTGAAGACTGTGAGCGAGAGCGAGAGAGGTGAAAGAGGAAAGAAGAGGACACCTGCCGGAGGTGTCGGTGGGAATGATTCATATCCCAGGCACATTGATAGGTATTCAAGGTATGCAAGGTGTGCTGGTGAGACTCCCACCTTCTCTCTCACGCACGTGGGACGCCTGCATGCGTCCACGTGCAACAGAGGCCGGAAGATTTGAATTTGTGTTCATGCGCGTCTGAATTTTACTGATAAGATGTGTTGAAGGGCCTTTTGTCCCCCGATTTCCTCTCATTCTGTGTCCCGATGTGTTTTCGTGGGGAAATCACAGCGGCTCCAAACGTTAGTGCGCACACTGGTGCTCCGTTAGCCTCTTGCTAAAGAACTCTGAAGGTCCTTACACACCGGGAGGCGAATAATTTGCTTTAAAAAAATAATAATAATAAAAACTTCTTGAAATCAATGCAACCTTCCACACCGGCAGAGAATTTATGTTGAAGTTATTTTTTCGCTTTCGTGTCAAATTTTTCGGAGGCGAAAAGGCAAACGGCTGGACCTCTGACCAATCAAAATGATGTTGGCATGTCGATGGTCGACTCCATTGCTTCTCCTTCAAACTTTATTCCCTTAGCGAATTTTATAAATGCATGTTCGCCTCGCGCTAGATGTGTACAGGAAAAAGTCGCCGGTGAAAATTCGGATTTTTGCGTCGTTTATTGCCCGGTGTGTAAGGACCTTGAGGGGGAAAAAGTGGAGGGAAAAACTCAGTACTTTTCAGCTGTTTCATTCACACAGCCTGGAGTTTGTGTGTTGTTTTTGCGACGGCTGACAGACCGGGGGCGCTCCTCCGCCACCTGAAGGGAAGATTGTGAGTTTGAGCTTCTGGACACCAGTAGTAGCCGAGATGTTTCGGGAAGGATTCGAAGGGATTCGGGGGTGGGGAAACTGAGATTTGAGGGAAAGCAGAGCGCCCCGCTATGCAAATTTCCCTAGCGCGCATGCAGGCACACGCACCACGGCCGTAAATAGCTAATCCTCGACAGCCCGACGGGCCTCGGCGCGGCGTTCCAGGTGCGACCACGGAGAGTTTTGACCCTCTCAAACGGCTTTAACTCACATCCACGGGAGGGTTTTTTTCCACTCGTCCCGGCGCTGTAATCTAACTTTAATGAGTTTTTCCCCTTCCCGCGGCAAAAGGGACGGCGTGAGACTGGCTCACCTCGCTGATAGCCTGGCAACCCCTGCGGCCACCCCCCCCCCCCACACACGGTTAATACTTCAACTGGCTCTGAGGTTCTCGGTGGCGTCAAGCGGATGCCCGGCCGCCCTCAGGTCAAAGCGACCCCCAACCTCCACGCCGGAGGGAAGGGAGAGTAGCGGGTGCAGAGAAATGACCTCGGGGCTTGTGGGAATCTCCGTCTGATCTCGTGGCAGGTGCGTTGCGGGCGTGTCAGCGCTGATGGAAAGCTCCGCCGCCGCTCTAAATGGGACTGTCAAGGTGAACAAAGGGGCATTGAGGTGGAGGGAGGAAGTGCTGAAACAAAGTGGCGTCTTCCCGGCTTCGGTCGCATGTTAATGAGCAAGAGGGGTGTTCGTGGTTTTACCTCAACTCTCAGTTTGTGTTTTGTGAATAACGGCCAGTCACTCAGTCGTACACACTGATTGATTTGGGATTCCAGGCTGGATTAGTACACCAGCATCTAAGTAGAAAGACGAAATAATGATGTCACTTCCTGTATGATCATACACAGTAAAGAAAACCTAGTCTGTTAGTTTGTCTTTGGTCCTTGACGCCTGTCAGTGAGATTATTGTTAAAATAAAATGTTCTGAGATGGACACTTGAGTGATTTTTCCTTTTTTTTGGTCGACCTTCGTCTTTTCATTCTACTGACTTAAATTGCTTTGTGTTTTGCAGCCATCATGTACGTGATGGGCGCCCTGGGCCCGGCGGCTGGCTACCTGCTGGGAGGCGTCCTCATCGGCTTCTACGTCGACCCCAAAACGGTGGTGAACATCGACCAGAGCGACCCTCGCTTCGTCGGCAACTGGTAAACACTGGCGCTTCAGCGCTCTCAATTTGATCTCATCCAATCCCCGGCCTTGCTTCCTCATAACCCCGCCTCCTTCCAGGTGGAGCGGCTTCCTGCTGTGCGCCATCGCCATGCTCCTGGTCATCTTCCCCATGTTCGCCTTCCCCAAGAAGCTGCCGCCGCGCCACAAGAAGCGCAAGTCGACGAAGGCCGGCTCGCCCGGCGACGTGTCCAGCGACGACGACGTGATGAAGGAGAAGTCGGGCGGCAAGAGCCAGAACGTCTCCTCCTCCATGGGCTTCGGGAAGGACATCAAGGGTGAGGAGGCGCTCCGTTAGCCGGCAACCAGCGTCCGACGACAATAACGCCACAATAAAACGGACAACAATCGGGCCGGTCGGCCTCCCCCGATCTCCTCGGGAGAGAAAGCCATCGATCGGTGATGCAATGTCGCACGCGCACGCTCGACCTCCGTCGGCGGTAATTCACCGTAAACAGGGCTGGATTAGCCAGCGCGGCTTGTAATGCTCCTGCCGGAACATATTGCTATTGATTGAATTTGGAACGAGCACTCGCTCAGCAGTGGGAAAAAGCGCATCGCGATGCACCAACAATCCTCCCCCCCGTCCGTCCTCCGCTAAGCTGAAATTGGCCCCGGTGATTCCCAGTTTCATCTCTCACTGCCTTTTTTTCAGCAAAAAAAGAAAACCCCCCCCCACCTCCCCCCCTTGCGTGCCGGAATCTCCAACCCCTCCTCTAATGAGCTCTCGGGAGGGGTGAGGGGTGCAGGAGGTAGGGGGGGAGGGTGGGGGGGCTCGGAATCGCTCACATTTCTCCTGGCCAGGAGCTCGCGGGACTCTGCGGCAGAGCGACCATGCGTCACACCGTTCACACACTCGCAAAATAACACAATAAAGTCGAGCTGGAATTTGCATTTAGATGGGCGGAGTACCGGTGCGGACACGGCGAGAGATGAACCACTGAACTGTTCAGCGAGTCGTTTGTTGTGTTTGTCGAGGGCGCAAATTCAGTTTCTTTTATTTGTCCGGCCTTCGAATCACCAACGAAACCTAAAAAATATTCCGACGGTGAGAAACAACGATTTGTCCTTTGTTCCTTGTGTTCAACACAGATTTCATTTTTTAATCGAATCTCTATTTTTCATTCTGCGATGTAGTTTGTCCTAATAGAGTTGCCGTAAGACCCCGGACAGATTCTGTAGTCCGGACAGATTCTGTACCTACACCGGTTCATGTTGGTGCAGCAGCCTGACGCCATTAATCACACAAAAAAGAAAATGCTGTGTATTTAGCCCTTTGTTTACAGCAAAACCACTCCATTTGACTTCTGCCTGAATGATAGTTTTTTTGTTCTTCCAACGTATTTTTGAAGGTCACAAGAAAGGTGGCCGTGAAGCACCATTGTGAGGTGTGCCCTTTGTGACATCACAAGGGGTTCTTTATCTTTTTTTTTAAGCATAGAGCAAGTGCAAGAAGCAAAGGGCTCGTCCTCGTCTCCTCTCTGGAAGGTCGTCGGCTTCGAGACACGCGATCGAATGGAAGCGTTGCTGCTGCAATGTGGAGCCTTTAAAGTCGAGTCCAACCAGGACAGATGAGTAACTGCCATCGCATCCGAAGCATTTTCAATCAACAGGTGTCAACCCCCGGTCCGCCTCTTATTATCCGGTATGCTACTCAGCCATCTGCCAGGCAGTCGAAATTGCAATCCATTATGGCACGTGGCGTCAGATGGCGCTGTTTAAAATACAGAGCACAGTGAGGACGTGAGTCCCTGCGCGCACTGAGGAAGCAGGACGTCCCAGTAAAACGGAGCTGGAAGGAGCGTTTGCACCATCAATTGAGTCATCAAATCATTTTCCATGCATGTGTTTGCCAGGGTTTGCGTGTCCTGAGCCAGTGGTCGGCCTGATTGAGACAGCAGCTGCCTCCAGACCCTCAGCAGGAGCCGGCCGGGGGCCATCTGTCCCCCCTCGCCCCCGACTCCGCCTCCGGACGAGAATACAGCCTCAGCGCGGCGGGAGTGAAATAATTAGCGTGGCGGGTTTTTTTTTTTCTATCGGTGCCGTTTGATCGGAGATAAAAGTGGCAGACGCTCCCTCCGCCCCACCTCCAGCGGGATTAGTGGAATTAGCCCCCGACGCCCCTCCAATCGTAGCGCGACGTTCGGGCCGGCCCCATGATAACCTCTGCAATAAAAGGCAATAATAATCCACTTAGCCTACTTCGCAAACTGCGTTTTTTTTTTTTTTATCGCTGGCTTTGAGGTGGCTTCGCATGTGATCGCACATGACGCTGTCGGTGCCGGACCAAGTCGCCCCTGATCAGAGACTCAAGTTCTTTGTTTTTTTTTTATCGGACCAAATTGTCTGAATGTCACCAGAAGTGGCCCCAGATGGGAGAGAAAAATGCCCAAACTAAACACTTACTTGCTAAACATGTGAAATTATTTTGGCGAGAGTAATCAAAAGGGTTTAAGAACCTTTTTAAATGAATCACAACGGCCTGCATCGTCCTCGGGAGCTGTCAACCACAATCAGAGCAAGCAGAGCAAGTTTTTTTTTGTTGTCCCCCCCCCCACCTCCTCCCCAGGTCTCAGTTCTGTCTTTTTGGCTGCGTGCGTGTCGAGGCAAAGCAGCCAGGAGGCTCCCAGGAGACACACGGTGTTTCCTCTCTTTGTTTCATCTCGTCAGACGGGTAGAACATTCAAAGCGGGGAAAAAAAATAGTTTCTTTTCCTTCTCCGTCCAACCTGCAAGAAATAGTCTCTTTGTTTTCTCTGTCGAAAAAAATCAAATGCTCTCACAGGCCACTCTGTTAGGTGACGTGTTCAACCAGCAGTTCAATGCGTCCTGGCCAGTAGACGTGTGTGTGACGGCTAGCTGAGGTTGAAAGTGTCCAAATTTAGTAAAAAAAAAAAAAAAAAAAAATTTTTAAATCTGAAAAGACATGGTTTATTTATATCCAGTCTTCACTGTGATCTCGGTGACATCTCCTGTGTGTGTGTGTGTGTGTGTGTGTGTGTGTGTGTGTGTGTGTGTGTGTGTGTGTGTGTGTGTGTGTGTGTGTGTGAGACACACACTCTCATCTGGCATTTGGACAGATGACTCTGCTGTGTGTTTTCCCTGAAGGCAGGAGGGAGGGAAGGAGGGGGAGACATTTGTCAGCTCGTGTGAAGAGTCGAGGGCAGAGCGGCTCTGCTCTGCGCGGCTCTGCTCTGCTCTGCCTAGCAACAGAGGCGCACTTACAGTCCGACCACGTGACCTGACGGCCGCCGCCGCCGCCACCGGCTGAATGACCCGGAGCGGGACGACGCGAAGGGCACGGCCGCCCTGGCCGTGACGGAGCGAGGATGTGACGGCCGTGTTCCGGCGGGCGTCGCAGCAAAGATGCACATAATCTACACATTTACATTGCTGCCTTTGCACGACAGCGGTCGCGGCCCGCGGCGCCCACTGTACGTCTTTACGTAACCCTCGGCCGGAGGAGATTAAGACGGCAGGTTCCGTTTGTCGGCTGTGTTTTCCATCTTCCTTCTTTTAGAACGATCCATAACGTGAGAGGTTATTGAGCGAGCGACCAATCAGATTTGCTACTGCTGTGTTTGCTTTCTTTTACAATGTGATGGTGCCATCCTCTCTGCTAAAAACCGCTGCGTCTGCAGCAGCTGCAGCAGCAGCGGACCCCTTCCAGCAGCGGCCCAGACGCGCAGTCACTTCCTGTTTATCTTCTTCATGTTTTTTCGCCCCTTCTGGGGCGTCTGAGGGCAGCGAGCAGCAGGCGCTGCCTGGTTGTGTCTCAATTAAAAGCAAAACGGATTGCTTGCGGAGTCCGTGAAAAAAAAAGCGCTCTCGACGGGAGGTTGTCAAGGCGGATTTTTTACTGAGGTAACACAATTAAAGCGGCCGTCCAGCCGCGACCGTGCCCGGTTTGGAATAATTACATGCGTGCGCCGTCTCCCTCCCCAGATCTCCCCAAAGCGGCGCTGCGCATCCTCAGCAACATGACCTTCCTGTTCGTCAGCCTGTCCTACACGGCCGAGTGCGCCATCGTCACCGCCTTCATCACCTTCATCCCCAAGTTCATCGAGTCCCAGTTCGGCATTCCCGCCTCCAACGCCAGCATATACACCGGTGAGTGCGCCGCCTCTCGGTGGCGCTGTGATATTCAACCCTAACCCGTACAATGAGATGGTGTGAACGCGATTAGCAACGGGCACGGCTAGCTTCTTCTGATCTGAGATCTGTTCGATGCTTCTCATTCTTACAGAATGATCCTTTAACAATAGAGCATTATTACTCAATAATGCTCTATTTTTAAAGGATCACTTAAAAAAAAAAAAATGTTTACTCGTGTCATCGTGACCTCGGGCGGTCGGGCACAGTGTGCCAGCACACACATGGTGATTCACCGTCGGCGGGGGAGGCCAAGCTGTTGAGTCACGGGAGCCTCGCTTGGCTTCTCAGTCAGCTGTCGGTTGCGGTGGCGTCTTCGCAGCGCGGCGGACTCATTCATCAGAACACGGCAGAAGAAGAAGTCTACGGTGTAGCGGGTGCGCTGACGCGTCACGCTTCCGGCGGCCCAAGCCAGAACGTCCGCCGACATGAATATTACAGCAGCAATTAAAGAGCCACTTCAGCCTGAAAGCAGACGGCTGTCAGAGAGGTCTGCTGGTTAACATATGGTCACACACACACACACACACACACACACACACACACACACACACACACACACACACACACACAATACCACCGCCTCATCCCATCTGCCTGTTGCCAGGATACAAAGGGGTAAGGGCAGCGGGTGGCGCGGGTTGCCATGGTTACCCATAGGATGCCAGGCTGCAGGGATGTGATGTAGCCTTGAGAGATGGAGGAGGAGGAGGAGGAGGAGGAGGCGGCTCCTGCTTCCTCAGGGCAGCCAGATGGACGGACCAAACGTGACATTTCACGTTGTGCGAACCCGCGACTGATCTTTTCACAACAGGGCCGGTTGGCGGGGATGAAAACAGGCCCTTTACAGCAGCAGCATCAATAAATTATTTAAATTATTGAATTGAATTGAATTGAATTGAATTGTGTGTCCTACAAAATAAATGCACCCGTACACTACCAGTCAGAAGTTTGGACGCACCTCTCATGCAATGGTTTTTCTTTTATTGTAATGACTCTTTACGTAGATTCTCACTTCAGGGATCAAAACAATGATTTGACAATGAACAATGAACATTTATATTCTGAAAACAAGTTGAACCAGACTGAATCTGAAGCAACACAAGCAACTTGACACTAAATCCTCTTCTTCTGGCTGTTGTTGTGATGGAAAATCTCCTAATGAAGTCATTACCGGGCGGGTTTGTCATGAGATAAACTGCATAATCAGCTTTAGGCTTCACGGCTCTTTCAGGTTTATCGGACTGAGTTAGGCCGATACCGCCGGTACAATGCTACGTTTTCCAATGCGAGTTTGAAATAAAGAAAATGGCCCGACATCGCCTGAAGTGCATTCGTGAGCGGGGATGCTAAAGTGCTGAACGGCGCGACGGACAAAAGCCTTAAATGGGAGAGCGGCGAGAGCCACTTAGGCTCCAATTAAGGGAGATTCTGATGCTGCACGAGGAGCAAATTGTTTTCTCCACTTCTTGAAGGCGCGGCCCTTAAAAATAAACCCGAGGACCGAAACTGTTAAGAGCGGTCTTGGAGAGCGGCGGCTGTTACTCCGACGGTTTCGTGAAAGCAAATGAAAAATGCATCGAGGGAAATGGATAAACGCGGATGCGGCAGATCAACGCCGGCGCGCTCGCCTTCCTTAAATTTGCGGAAACGCCGCCGCAGCGCGGATTCTGTCGTTCGGCTCGTTGTTCACAAAGTGGCTTTTAATCAGACGTTCTTGCCCTCACAAGGGTTTTTTTTTTATTTTTTTTCCCCGCGGCCTCGCACCTGCCGCCCGCCGCCCCATTTAATCTCTCAGTGAACCCGGTGGGATGCTGAAGGATTCGTTCCATCAAAGTAGTGAAGGAGAAGCGGAACATCTGCACGAGTCTGGCGATTCTTGCCGGAAAAAAATAAAGAAATAAATGAATAAATAAAGCGCCCGTGCCTTTCTGTCACTCGTATGTGCACACGTGTGTAATCCGGCTGACAGCCTGGGGTCTTAGCTGAGCATTCCGCCTCGTCTCCGGCTGTGATGCACATTCATCACGACCCCGTTGACCTCCCGGGCTCGCGTGCCCGCAGCTCGGCTGGCGTCTGCGTTGATGACGCTTCTTTTTTTCCCCCTCCCCGTCCTGCCGGCGGCCACGCTCGCCTTTCTTCCCTCCGCGCCGTCAATTAAAGCAGAAGCGGACGAGCGGCGGCACGTGTGCTGGTCGCCTATAGCTCCGCCCAGTCACCTTGACCAAGGTCGGCGTCTTCCCCCGGTCTGGCGCGCTCCTCCTGAGGTTATTTTTACTTCGCGGGAGTCACGTGACGCGTCGGGGTCGTTGGCGACGTGGTGCTAACCGGCCACGCTTCCTCCGGCGTCTCCCCCCGCAGGTCTCATCATCGTGCCCAGCGCCGGCGTGGGCATCGTGCTGGGGGGCTACATCATCAAGAAGCTGAAGCTGGGCGCCAGGGAGTCGGCCAAGCTGGCCATGATCTGCAGCGGCGTGTCGCTCCTCTGCTTCTCCACGCTCTTCATCGTGGGCTGCGAGAGCATCAACCTGGGAGGCATCAACATACCGTACACCACTGGGTAAGTGGGCATTCAGCATCCGCAGGGCGTTTGTGTGTCTGCGATGAAGTGGTGCGCCGTGGTTTTCCTTGAAAACCATTCAAAAGTTTGGCATCGCTGACTCATTTGTCCATTTTTCCGATTTTTCGGACTTGACCTGGTGATCTCTGGACTCACAGCCCAGCTCCTAACCTCTGAGCTGTTTGTCCTCGACGGAGCAAAGCTCTCCTGGAGCATATATCTTTCTGTATCTATCAGACAAAAAGTTTGAAAAAAAAACAAAAAACAGACTTAGGTGGAAAAAGCAATCACTGCCTCTGGTAAGACTTGAACTGGTGATCCTGGTGTTTGGAGCCCATGTCTTACCCTCTGAGCTGTTCTTCCCAGTTCTTCCCAGTTCTTCCCAGTTCTTCCCAGTGAGGTTTTCCTGCTGCCTTTATCCTTCTCTTCTGGCAGAACTCCGTCGTTGACTCGCACCGAGCCGTCACGCTTGCGAATGACTAATTGGCGACGCTGGCGCCTGCCCTCTTTTGGCTTCTGTAATGATTCACTCTGTCACCTCTATTTCTGAACGGTCAGTCCGAGTGTCGGGCAACTCGAGCGCGGTCAGAGGCGCCGAGTGGCCTGGCTGTAGCTTTTGTGGGAATATTGGCTCATTAACAGCATCCTCCTGAAAAGTTTTTGTCTGATCCCTGTGAGTTTACGGTGGAAGCGTCCGCTTAAAGAAGCTGCGGGAGAGCCGTCTTTGTGAACGGCCTCGCTTATTCCCGACCGTGTTACACCCACGTGAGGAATTTCTCGGCCCGAGCCCGCCCTTTGTGCGGCTCGCCGGTCTAGACTTAGCCGGAGACGGCGGCGCTGATGGAAGTGTAAACGGCGTGTGAAATAAAGGCCGTGCAGCGATCGGCGACCGCTGAACACTGATCTATCTAAACTCTGAAAACCAATTCCACAACGATAAGCGTGCAAATAGCCTAGCGTCCACAAGATGGCACTGTCGTTTAATAATACGATCAGATTAGTCTAAATTAAAACGTTTTAATTTGCCGTGGCGAATATTTTTGTCGCTTTGACTTTTTAGTCGACATGACCTACATGTTATTTTCTCGCACGCACGCACACACACACACACACACACACACACTGTCTCGCGCACGCCGAGTGGAATGTCAGGCTCCAGTGTGATTCCTCTGTCACAGCAGTCCACTGTCGCATCACCTCAAACGCATGATTAGAATCCATCCGTTCTGAAACCAGGCATCCCGTCAGTGTTGACTTTGTGTGTGTGTGTGTGTGTGTGCGTGTGCGTGTGTGCGTGCGCACTTGCTGTGATGTTTGGCTCTGGCTGGGCGCGAAGCCTCCCAGAGAAAACGCGCGGCTCGCTTCACTGCTCCAGGTTTTAGTCGCAGCAGGCCAGAGTCCTGATTGGCTTGGAGCGACTGTTCCCACACTGCCTGACAAGTCACTTCCTCTGACCTCGCTCACATACACACACACACACACACACACACACACACCAACGCCCGTCCTTCTATATAATCACACATCGCACAGGCCGGATTAGAGCTAATTAAAAGGCTCTTGTCCAGGAGATTTAGAACAAAACACATCGCCTGAAGATTAACAGCCTTTTTCTTTCTTTTTTTTTACTCATTAAACAGTTTAATGTTCTCGCGCTCAGCGAGGGTCCTACTGAGCAAATACAAGATGGCGGTGTGACGTTCCACCGCCAGGTCTAACCCTTCACGGTGGAAAGCGGTGAACGCTACTGCGTGGATCCACACTTTTGTGTTTGTTTGTTTGTCCGCGGCAGAAAAATCGCAACTCTGCAATCTTCCATCGATCAGTTTTTTTGGTGAGCTCGGGCCGATCGTGGCCTCAGTCTCAGCTCTTTTCGCTGACGGGACCCTCCGCCGCCGTGTGCTTGCAAGCCGGACGCCCTTTTCGGTGTACTTGGGCTGTAACGAGGAGCTATTCGAGTCAGCGTGACCTTTCTGTCAACTCATAGTAGCAGCGTGGCCGTTCTCCCCTGACCCCTGGCACCGGCACTAAGCGTTTTTCATGCTGCTCACTAGAATTATTGTGTCATGAAATAAAAAATCCCACCTATGGCAAGAACCGGCTGGTCCGGAGTTTTTCCTCGGGCCGGTTACTTCAGCGCTCGTGTTCATTGTGTTTCCCCGCTGTGCCTCCGCAGCCCGACGCTGACGATGACTCACCGGAATCTGACGGGCAGCTGCAACGTCAACTGCGGCTGCAGGATCCACGAGTACGCTCCCGTGTGCGGCTCGGACGGCATCACCTACTTCAACCCCTGTCTGGCCGGATGCAGCACCGTGGGCAACGACAGCACCGGGGTGAATATGAACACAAAATCACAGCTCGGTGTTTCCCTGCAAAATGAAAAGAAAAAGAACAGAAAAGAAAAAGAAAATCACCGCAGGACTCAGTCGCAGTTACAGAGGGCAAAAGCACGAAGAGTTCTTCTTTCGCACACAAGATGGAGCCCTTGTCTGGATTGAGGACAAAAACACTTTCCTGCCTCCTTTATTGTCACACTTCCTACACTTAGGACCCCAAATGTGTAGCTCTAAACACACTCAATGACTCAAATCAGGCTTTCAAGCACCTCCTGCACGCACTCAACTGGCTCATAGGAAGGTCATGGAGTGGTCCAATCGAGACTCTGTCACTAACCCGGTTCCCTGTGTGTGTGTGTGTGTGTGTGTGTGTGTGTGGCCGACAGATAAGGAACTACACCGACTGCGGCTGCGTGCAGAGCCGGCAGGTCATCACGCCGCCCTCCAGTGGCCAGGTCAACCAGCTGCAGCTGGTCATCGTCAAGACCTACCTGAACGAGAACGGCTACGCCGTGTCGGGGAAGTGCGACCGCACCTGCAACACCCTCATCCCCTTCCTGGTCTTCCTCTTCATCGTCACCCTCATCACGGCCTGCGCCCAGCCCTCGGCCATCATCGTCACGCTCAGGTGAGGGGGAGGCGCCTCTCGCAATTTCTCCGCCCTCTTTGCCGCAGTCCGCCAACGCCCGCCGCTGTCCGTCTCCCCTCAGGTCCGTGGACGAGCAGGAGAGGCCCTTCGCTCTCGGGATGCAGTTTGTCTTGCTCAGAACTCTTGGTAAGCCAAATTATTTTTGGATCAATAAATAAGTAAATAAATAAATAGGAAGTGGGGTGAAAAAAACAAATTATGAAAGCGTCGGCAGCCGCCCTCATTTAAATTTCCGAGGCTTTTTTGTCAGCGGCTCTGTAATTGATTTATGTAAACGATTCTGTTGCGGTGCTGTGCAGTGCAGAGAAGTTGCAGAAAATCAGCCCATTAGTATGCCAGTAGTTTTTGCAGACAGGGAAGCGTATGCTTGGTTCTTAATCATTCAAGTTGATTCAAAAACACAGTACGCAACAATCGATTAGGATCATTTTTTTAAATTCATGTTTCCACAGCTACCCTTCATTCTGCTTACCGCTACCAGTTTAGATCCCCTGCTCTTCCGAGCTTGGTGAAATGGCGCCATCCTGTGTCGAAATGGTGGTACTACATCGCAATAAACAATGACATTTATTTTGTCTCATCTCATGCGATCTTAATAATTTATGACGGAGAACAACAATTATTAAATGGAAACAAAAGCTCCTACATCAACATACTAGCGCTCTGTAAATCAATTATTTAGATCAACTGTACAAAGGCAGAAGTACATTAAGATACCGATTGATCATTAATTATTGGTGGGACTTGACTTTAAACAAAAAAATCAAATGAATTATGACCTTTGTAATTAATTAATTAATCGGAATGAATCGTGTTTTAATTGCATGTCAATATTTGAGTTGGTGGCGACTCTGCTTGGTTGTATTCGGTGATCAGATGTTTTTGTTAGCTCCGGTGCTCGTACTAGTTGCTACGTGTTTTGTTTGAATAACTGTGGTGTAATGTAAACTCTTTGGGGCACAGTTTGCACAGAACAGCACTGTTATCCAGGCTTCCACTCCACTGCTGTTTAAATGTAAATTTACCATCCAACGAGCTAAGAAAGGCACGTCATCGTCCAAAACTACTCAGTGCGTCGCTATAATCAGTATTACCAGAAACTTGTGCTCTGAGAAACTTTCTGTGTTATCTAGAGTATAAAATAAAATGTTTGGTTTTTTTTGTTTTTTGTTTTTTAACACTGTCGTGTAATCGTCAAATTAGCCAGCTAAAGTCGTGGCCCTATCACATATTTTTTCTATCCAACCAGCCTACATCCCCACACCCATCTACTTTGGCGCCGTCATCGACACCACCTGCATGCTGTGGCAGCAGGACTGCGGCGTGCACGGCTCCTGCTGGGAGTACGACGTCACCTCCTTCCGCTTCGTCTACTTCGGCCTGGCCGCCAGCCTCAAGTTCGTGGGCTTCGTCTTCATCTTCCTCACCTGGTACTCCATCAAGCACAAGGAGGAGCGGGCCGAGCGCTGGCGCCAGCGCCTGCCGCCGCTGGGCACCGTCAGCGACCTCATCTGCCACGTGGGCGGCCACAAGAGCCACGCCCGCACGCGCTCCTGCCCCGTCTTCATCCCGCCCCGGTCCGACCCGCCGGCGGCCACCGCCACCGCCCTCCTGCTGGACCGGGGCCACAGCAGCCTCAGCTGCCCCGGCAACTCCCTCAAAGCAATAACGCCTCCCATCCTGCTGCCTCATCAGCACAGAGGCTCCGCCCACGTCTGAGAGCCGCCGCCGCCGCCGCCGCCGCCAATCGTGACACGTGCCTTCCTGTTTGTCCTTCTGCACCGAGATCGGACCGAGTGGGCAGGGACGCCAGGTGCGCCCACCGTCTTTTTTTTTTAAGGGCTGCTCGTTGTTTTAGGCAAAATGGGGCGGATGATCCGTTACTCTGAACATATCATCAGCTGGAAAAGCCACGGCAGGAAGCCAGCCCCCACCGCCCCCACCGCCCCCCTGCGCGCTAACAGAATGCGTGGACAATGTAAAGACATGACAACGGTGCTAATGTTAAAGGGCAGGACGTGACAACCTCCGTACGGACAGACGGGACGTCATCCACCGCAGCATCCGAAGCACAAAGTGACAAACCTGTACTATGCAAGATCCAGTGTACAGCGCCACCTGGAAAAAAAAACCCACTCTCCTCTCCTCCGCTCAGTTCACACACGCCGGTGCAGTCACCGCAGGTTCTCTCCAACATCCCGTTTGTTCGTCCGCCTCGCGTTAATCTCGCCATTCCACCCCGTTCCACCCAAAGCCTCCACGCGTTATTTATATATTTCCAGAAAACAGCAAAGTGGTGGGATTTGGTGTTTGTTTTGTCTGTGTTTGTTTTGTGTGCGTTTGTTTTAATCCTTTCATCTCTTTTATGCCTTTCTTTTCCATAACAGTGCCTCACAGGCCGATCCCGGCCAGTCCAGTCATGTACGGGGAGTGTGGTTGTAAAAAAAAAAAAAAAAAGCCAGTCGCTGTCGTCTCGGGGTTTTGAGAGGCCCGAGCGCCGCCGCCGCCGCCGCCACCGTCAGTTGCCCTCGGCCTTCAGTTTCCCAGAAACGGGCCGCCTGTATTATTTTTCTCGCCTTGGCAGAGTAACCATGTAGCGGACCGCCGGCGGGCACGCACAGCGCAGTGTTTCAGCCGCAGTCTTTTCAGTCCACAGGAAATGTAATATTTAATCACGTTAAAGTGTGCCATGGCCAGCCTGTCGCTTCACAGGCTGGCCATGGCAGAGTAGGAAACCTTCTGTGATAATGTGCTGAAACTACTGTCTACTGTCCATGAATGTGATTTTCTTCTTCTCTTCTTTTTTTCCATTTCTTGCGCTAAACTGGAAATTTCAAAGGAAAACATGTGGGGAAACTGCTGTAAAGTGAAAGGATGCATCTTTTTGGCTTTAATGATTAACATCCCCCGTTGTTTCTTTTTTTAAAGGTCATCAGATGTACATAGTCGTGATCCAGGAGTCCAGGCTTTAGTCGTGCAGCAGGCAGTTGCTGGGTGTGTGTGTGTGTGTGTGTGTGTGTGTGTGTGTGTGTTAGTGCGTGTGTTGGGGAAGCCCTCTAGTGGCCAATCAATGTTGCTGTTTGCCAGGCCTGCTCAGCTGAAAGGGCCTTCTTGGTTTCAAGGATGATGAGTTAGCTGCATCACTGCTTTAGCCATCTCAACAGCCTGAGCAAAACCCTGATCCATCTGCCGTCAGGGTCATTTCGTCCAGGGCGTTGGCCGAGTCTACTTAAGCTTCAGTACAAGCCATGAATTGGACCGAGTCGAAACCAGGTGCTGATTTGAACTGCACGAGCCTTACCTGACTTTAAAAGACGTGTCTAATGTTCTTTGAACACGGGCTCATGTCTTGTTGTTTTTTTCCTATGTGGCTGGAGAAATGGAAGAGATCATGATGAGGCTTTTCCTTGTTTAAATAATAATAATAATAATAATGATGATGATAATTTAAATTGATTAAAAAAAAGCTTTGTTCGGTAGTCGATATATAAGGACACTTCAAAAAAAAAGTAAATGTGTTACATATTTTAAATTTTTTTCTTTTTAAACGAGTTTATGATAAAAAGGAGATGCAAGTTCCACTAAAAGTACAGTATTTTATATCTTGATGAGTACCGTTTTGTTTCAGTAGTAAGCAAAGAATTCGATGCAGTGAAATACATTTAAAGGTTTTCAGCCAAGACTCGTGGTCTCCTGCCGAGCTGCGGCAGCAGACGGGCGGTCATGCCAGTGATTATATTTGATAGGCACCTCAAACTCATAAGTGACCATTTGTGTAAATATTTGGTAGAGCAAATGAAGTGTATTATCCAGCTCACACATAGTTAGATGCATATTTATGAACTAACCCGTGGGATTGTAGCTAAAATTTGAAAAAAAACAACAAAAAAAACAAAAAGACAATTAAAGCTGCAAAAAAGAAGCAGAAAGCTGGGAGGTTCTCCTCCCCACCCTCCTCCCCCACCCCTCTCTCTCTCTTGGTGCCTGAACAGTGTTACAACATGAGAAAGGGTGTATTTTGTCATGTGGGGATGGGGTTGACTTACTGCAATGCATTTTTTTTTCTCCTGTGACGATAAAAATCAAACTGGACAACTCAGAACGCCCCTCTTCAAAGATTTTCAAACCTTCCTCTGGAGCGCTGCACTGCTCAAAGAGTCGCAAATACAAATTTGTTCTGCCTGGAATTTCGTTGTTTGACAAAAACTAAGTTTGTCAAACGTTGTTTGACAAGTAATGACTGAGAAGTGACACAAACAGCGCTCTCTAGTGGGGAAGGTTGGACAATCATCCAAAAATTGCCACAACTACCATTACACACATGAAATGCAGGGGTGTCTGCCTTTACTGTACTACAGCTCAACTGTAGTTAGCTTTAACACATTTTACTTTCATCAGTGTTGGATCTGAAAGTGTTTTTTTTTTTTTTCCTTTTCTCCTCGACAGATCAGAACCAGTACTTTAAAAGTTGTTGCTTTTGTTCTGCAGGAGCAAAAGTCAAATAATGTTTGTGAACTTTTGGTTTACAAATGTCTCCAATACTTGATTTATCATTAAAATGAGAAGAAAAAAAATCACTTGGTGTCATTTCTTTTTTTTGTATTTATTTATTCTTGTAAAAAATATTTACATACATCCAGGAAAAGTTCAGTGGGTTTCTTTAAATAATCAGACAGACCATTGATTCTGCATTTAATATATTTAAATGAATTTATATATGTATTACACACACACACACACACCACACCACTTAAATGAGTATGACAGATCACACATTTCTAAATAACTTACATTAAAAATACACCACTATAATATCTGCAGTGTTCTTTCTTTAACAGAAAAGCAACCACAGACCGAGCAGCAGGTATGAAACAACCTCTAATTTGTCCATCGCTGCGCTGTCGTGTATCGCACAGAAATAATGCCGTCGAAAACATTGTCCCGCTTTACCGCGTCGACTTGACCCACGGTGTCGTGAACCGGGGGCCAATTGGGACACAATCGACCCGTGGTCGCTGCTGCTGGGGACGCCCCCTGACGTGCTGATTTCACTTGGCCCTTCTTTTAAAAGGCACCGCTGGGATTCGAACCCAGGATCTCCTGTTTACTAGACAGGCGCTTTAACCAACTAAGCCACGGCGCCGCTGACGCCAGCCACCAGCCCATACCCGCTCTCTCCACTCCTGTCCAGGGTATCGTTGCAGTATTCTCAGCCGAAATACTGGAGCGTAAAGTACCTAAAGCGGTTGAAGAATTTACTTTTTTTTTTTTTTTTTTAAAACTTTATTGATATCTCAGTGGATTCCCAGCCCCGCACATTTCTCAACCCAATAACACAAATCACGAATTACCACAGTGTAAATTAGTATTGAATATTGTTTATTTAAAATTCAATCTCGGGTGGAAAAAAACACAACAAAGGGACACTTGCTCAAGAAGACATTAAAGAAAAGTTTTCGGATGATGTCGGTACTCAGTTCTGAAAGAAAAAGAAACTCTGGCATCTGCGAGGAAGGTCCGGAGAGGTCCTAAATTCTTTATTCCGCACATGCGCAAAGGAAAAGCCCTCTTTCTCGGTGGGCGCAATGGCGGACGCAGAGTAAGTATTGTCTGTCATATAAGAATCATTTCACATCCTGCGAATGAACTGTCATTTTTGATAACTTTCAACTTGAATCGATATTATAGTGTCTTGGCAATATATCCATACCAGTATTGTTAAAATGTTTCTTGTTTACATCGCTATTTGAACGTTTTAAAAACACAGGTGTAGCCGTGGTAGTTCCAACATGGCTGGCTCCTCAATCATGTACACGTTGTTTAAAAAAATAGCTTTGCAAAACTATTTTATATTGAGACTACACAGAGTATGCACTGTAGTTGAATACCACCGACACCCAATGGTCTTCGTTATTTTGTTTACGAGAAACGCTAATTTCTGTGGAAGCCGGTCCGGGAGTTGCTATGCAGTTTAGCAGCAAGCTAGCAGAAGCTACGAGCTGTCTGTCTTGTAACGTGCTGTAGCAAACATAGGCTACGGTTCCTTTCTTTCGAGCTCGGTCTTGAATTGTAATTATGTTTGCAACAGAAAAAAAGTTCCGGCGGTCCCTGAGAGCCTTTTGAAAAGGCGAAAGGCCTTCGCCGCCATGAAGGCCATTCGAATCAAGAAGATTGTGGCTGAGAAAAAGGTAACGTTTCACTGAATTGACTGTCACTAGGTTGTGTGTAATTTAGTTCATTTTGGCTCATTTTCTCACATGCGTTTTACCTTTGCCTGCCACAGGCACGAAAGGTGACCAGGAAGCTGATCTACAAAAGGGCTGAGAAGTATCACAAGGAGTACAGACAGATGTACAGGCGTGAAATCCGCCTTGGTCGCATGGCTCGCAAAGTTGGAAACTTCTATGTGCCAGCCGAGCCCAAACTTGCCTTTGTCATCAGAATCAGAGGGTAAGTCCTGACTAGGAAGCTGATTTTGCTGCTTGAAACGCCTATCATTTGCGCAGAATGCCAAACCTTCATTAAGATGTCTTATTCAATGGGATTTGTTATACAAGTCACTGTTTTTGATTTAAATATTCTTAGACTAGAAATTAATTCAAGTTTGTGGCAAGTTCTGAAATTTTTGAGATATGGAGATAGTGAGCTTGTCTGTCAGCTTGTGTTAGTGGGATATTTGAGATAATGAATGCATCCTCATAGGAATTGCAAGCTTAGCTATTGTTTGAATTGAATATATTGGGCTTCTGTATAACAGATCTGATTAGATTACGTCTGTAATATTAAGCGTCAAGTGTTGTTCAATTAACTTACAGTGTTCAATCAAATCTAATTGAAGCTCAGTTTAAAATCTGTATTTATAAGATGGATCTGCTGGCATTCTGCGTAAATGTTTTGGAGAAAGCTTGTACGTGCTTCACGTGTGGTTAATGATGTTTGCTCTTTCCCCGACTTATCGACTATGCTGATACAGATTTTAAAATTAAGCCAATTGTTTCTGAAACCACCACTGTAATCAACGCAGAGGTTGCGCACAAACGTTTACCTCCACGCTAACCACACGCTATTGTGGTTCCTAGTATCAACGGTGTCAGCCCAAAGGTCCGCAAAGTTCTGCAGCTTCTCCGCCTGCGCCAGATTTTCAACGGCGTGTTCGTCAAGCTGAACAAGGCCTCCATCAACATGCTCAGGATCGCTGAGCCTTACATTGCCTGGGGGTAAGGATGCTCTTCTTGAAATTAGATGTTACCCATTTGTGAAGACAAAAGTAAGATCATATTGCAGTTTTGTGCACCATAGTGAAAGTGGAAACTGTTTTAACATAACATTGTTGCCCTGCTTATTGCTGTCAGCTAGTGTTCTGTCCTGACCTGATGTGGTTGATGATGCTCAACTTTTTTCCCCATCTTATCGAACATGGTGAATGGAAACTGAAAACTAAGCCAGTTTGGTCTGAAACCACTTTCAGTGAGAGTAATACGAACTTGAGCAGACGGCAACTTATTCATTTTATTTAAAGGATAAAAAAAACAAACTTCCTGCTATTTTGTTTGATGTTTTAAACCACCCTATTGCGCATCATTCATCCCATTTCTAGGATGAATTTTGGCCTGTGGGATCTAATGATGTGAATTGTCTCAAAGGTTATTTGTTGCTACAGTAGATCTGGTGTGACAAAATCATATTTGTTAATAGTTGTTATCTAAATTCCCTCTTGGAACAAAGTTTAATTCACTGATATGCTAACGTTAAAAATCAAAGTGTCCACAAGCTTTTGTGAATGGATCTGAATTCATGGGCTGATGTCCTCATCTAATGACTTGCTGTTTGGGTCGTCCAGTTACCCCAACCTGAAATCTGTGCGTGAGCTCATCTACAAACGTGGCCACGGCAGGATGAGGAAGCAGCGCATTGCCCTCACAGACAACGCCCTGGTGGAGAAGGCCCTCGGTATGTCTTTGCTATAGTTTCTTCATCCATGTTGCATAGCATGCTGATCATTTTAGCGAAAACCCAGAACACCCTGAAGAAAATGTTGACACCTGTCACTCTTGCTCACTAATAGAGCGATAGACTTATGATAGATTCACTGCTTAGGTTGGCATGTGGTTAATGATGTGCTCTTTTTTCCCCGTCTTATCGACTATGGTGAGAAACTGCAAACTAAGCCAGTTGTGTCTGAAACCACATGCCTGTATACAAGTGCATTTTTTTTAATAACATTTGGTAAACATACAACATCTGCATTGAACTGTTAAAGCAAGTCTGTAGTGTTTTTCACTATGCACTCTGTGACTTTGCACAGGCCATGACCAGAGACCTTAATATTTTATGTGGTCTGGTAACGCTGTGGTTGATGCGTTTGTGTTTCTTCAGGCAAACACGGCATCATCTGTGTTGAGGACCTCATCCATGAGATCTATACAGTTGGAAAGAACTTCAAGCCCGCCAACAACTTCCTGTGGCCCTTCAAGCTGTCATCACCTCGTGGTGGCATGAACAAGAAGACCACACACTTTGTGGAGGGAGGTGACGCTGGCAACAGGGAAGACCAGATCAACAGAATGATCAGGAGGATGAACTGAGTTAATGGTGAGTTGTGGGCAAATTGCAGCCAGCTATCAACAAATGCCCCCAGTCTTTTAGACGTGGTTTATGATGCATATACTTTTTTCCCCATCTTATCGACTGTGGTGAAAACGCGTCTGACTTTAAGCCAACTATGTCTGAAACCACGTCTTTATTTGGATGGCATCTTTGACCTGCTTTGTTCTATGCTATATAGAGACAAGACAAAAAAAACAAAATTTGGCTCTCAGATTTTGAAGAACTGGAATTATTTGATTTTTGTTTATCTATTTTAGCAATTAGTTTCTGTGAAAAGTTCCTGAAGTGTGGTGTAAAAATAAGAATTATCTTATGATTCAATTATAAGGATGGCTTAATGGTTAGGTTGTTAAATATATCCAATACAGAAAATCAACACGACTGATCTAAATCCCTTTGTTTTGTTTTTCAGGTTTTCAAAGGACACAAATGTACAATAAAACTTTGAAAGAAAAGTGTGTGTTCTTGTCATTACTGTTGGGATTTAAAATGTTTCAAAGTTCACTTACTCATTCATGACTGATGAAAGGTTCTGAAAGTCAGTTCAGAAAGAAACGTGCTAAATGGTGCAAATAATAACATCAACACTGGCAATATTAACAGTGGCAGGTTACTAAAATATATTTTTCAATAGTAAAAGCTGCATGAAGGGAGTTTTCCAAAGTCAGGTAGATGTCATGCATTTTGTAAAAACAGCTCCTTTATTTGCTGTGAGACTTGGTGATCCACGCAATGTGGAGGCAGGAGGATCCATAAAAAAACAACAACAATGTGATCCTGGTGTGTTACCAATCCCTGTTAGAAAATCATTTTTAAATGTTAAAACTGTGTCCACTGCACAAATGTATTTGCCGTGCCATCGCACAACTCGCTCAATTCACCCGTCTAGTATGACGGACCTGGTTGACGCCTGTTGCCATGGTGACGCAGCGACTCCATTAGCATTGCCAGCGGAGAGCTTCTGTTTAGCGGTGCAGCTGTGGGATGAGTCGCGCACTACTGTACACACCGCTGCGATGACGCCGTAGGCCGCGTGGGACAAATCAGCCGTTCACTTTGCAATCGTTCATCCTATGGCCGCTCCACTGATGACCCTCCAGCTCAACGCGTCTCTACCCGCCGCAGCGCCTTCAACGTCGGCCGGAAGCAGCCAGCGCGGCCCTGATGCTGCCGGATATCCAGCCGACAGGAACATCAGGATGGGCACCGTGCTGAGGCCAACGACCTACATCAGGGGGAGGCATCCCATAATACAACCTTTAGGCAGTGAGTACGCGTGCATGTGCAGCTCGATGTGCGTGTGCGTGCTTTAACGCTGCCGTCTCTGTTGTAGTGCCCAGGGACTGGAAAGCCTTCGGCGTCATAGATGAACGGTGAGCTACAGTGGGAGTGACGCATCTCATATTGCATCTTTACATGACTGTTTTGTTTTTGTTTGTTTTTTGTCAATTTTCGGATGTGTATTTTATTCCGCTGAGATTGTGATAGCGTAGGTGGTTCTCTACTCTTTTCATATTTCTGTGTAGGTCACCTGATTTAGCCAGAGATGACACAGTGGCGTCAGAATTTGTACCGGAAAAGGACATTTGTGGGAGGCACTTTCTCTTTGATAAGAAATGTAAGAGGCACATTGAAGTATTTCGAAACAAAACGTTATTTCAAAGAACTTTTTTTTTTTTTGTCGCATTAATTCCCGAACTTGAAGGACGTGAAATGGAATTTACATTGAATTTGGAGTTTGTCCTTGAAATGTAGCCTGGTGTGCACAAGATGGCGCTGTCGTTCAATAATACGATTAGATACGGCGCCATCAAAACGTTTTAATTTGCCAGGGCAATAATTTAGTCGCTATGACGACGACGTGAATCAAAATCAAGTCAAATCAAATGTTATTTTTATCGCACCAAATGCAACCCAAGATGCTTGACAGCAATTAAAAGTAAAATATAAATACCCCCCCCCCTTTCTTGAAAAGCAGACTTTCCAAATTTCAGCCGCTTGACAGTCACATTTCATGGATCCGATTTTACCATTGGAAACATATTGAAAACTGGTTGTTGGCCTGAAGCTTCTGCACCTCCCTGACCCCCATTGTTCCTTTTTCAATAGATCAATTGTTTTCCAGATGTTTGGTTTTGATTCGCTAAATATTGAATTCTCTTCCAGGCATGAGGCTTGAGAGGCACCCGACCGTGATTCCTCCATTGCCAAGAGACTACCACGTCCTCAGACGTGGCGCGCTGCATCCCTTCTCCAAGGACCTTTCCCTCAGACCGATGAGGCACCCCCCCATCCTGGGGTAACCCGTGTCATGTCATGTCAACTCATGTCATGTCACTTGTGCCCCACAGTTTGTAGCTGCACTCGGTTGAAGTCAAGTAGCCATGTTGCAGTCATTAGACTGAGTCACTGCATCATAAAGGAAAGTTGCCATCATGCAGGGGAGGATTCGCACACTTTGGCACCTGCAGTTCATCCGTCACCGCGCATGAAACCGACGTGCTTCTGTGTTTCAATGGAGACTGCATGACTCTCACCACAGTTGGATTTGTGACAAATAATGACCTTATCGAGTTGTTGTGGTGAGCATTCTGTCATCTTTTCACATGTTCACTGTTATCGTCCCCATTATCTCTTGCCTTCTATTCAACAGCTGCTCTGACAGATGTGACCTGAACACGAGCCCGGCCCTGTTTTATCCCTCGAGTTTAGTCCTGAATGGCAGAAACACCATCCTCGTTGAGAACTGCAAGCTCAACAGGTACCGAATCACTAAGGAAGCAAATGTTTTTATCCAACAGCTGTTAGATAAAATTGGAAAACAAATCTACTTGCACGTCTTCCCTGATTTATTTTTGAGTTGTGCATTTCAGATTTCTATTTCCATTTGAAAGCCCCCTAAAAGCCTAATTATAATTGAACTTTCTGTGTATTGTGCTTGTCCACTATTCTGCAGGCCCAAGGTGAACTACCCAACCTACAACCTCCTGACTGTCAAAGACAATAACAACGGTGAGTTAATATGAGCTTGAATTTATGCTGCAGTTGTTCGATTTTAAAATTTCCGACGGTTGAAGTGCAAAAACAACACTTTCCTCGTTTTAAATACTCTAAGATCTCACTCAGTACAAGTGAAACAGGTTGCGCTCATGCTAATCAGTTAAGCAACACTTACAAAACCAATGTATTTCAATTATCTCATCTTAGTGATCAGAAGGTAAGTTAAAGGGAGCATTATTGTGCCCGCAGTCCAGTCCTATCCGGACCCAGTGGCTGGGGCCTCGCGCTCATTCATCCACCGGATCTCTGAGCTGTCCTCTTTGGAAGGAGACACAGTGAGACAAGAAAAGCTCAAGAAAATGAGGAAATCCCGAAAGCCACCGTCCTGACAATCAGCCTCCTCCCAGTCGCCTCGCTCTAGGATCAAAACCTTGGAGACTGTGCCAACGACGGCTGAGCAGAGTAAAACTTCTATGGCACCCTGTTCATTTCAGTGGCTGGCGCTAATCGCATGCTTGTCCACACTGATATTATTTACCTGCTTGACATGGTTAATCTTCACATTCTGGGATTCCTGACCTGGGCTCTTATTTTTTTTAATTTACAACACAAAGAATTTTCTGTAGCGACTCTTTCCTTGAATAAGATATGCCGATAATGAATGTTTTTTTTTAGATATTATTTTCTGTTCCTACTTTTTAATTTGCCCTTCTAATGGCTTGCAATAGCTGTTTTGTCTTACTGCCATGTTTGTCACTGTTACTACGCTATGTACAACGATACAAATGCTGTCAAATTTGAAGGTCAGTACAAAATTGCTCTCAAATAGTTGACATTCACGAACTCACTTTGTAAGGTAGGTGAAAAATGTATTTATTTGTTAAATAGTCTTGCAAAACCATAACTGTGCCTTGTCAAATGTCTTCCTGGAAAAAAATATATTTATTTTTGTTAATGTCAGTCTTTTCAATTATTTCTTTTTTGTGGGGATAGGCAGCTTTGTGTTGCATCTTGGGAATAAAAAAAGATGAAAAAATATATAACACAATAAAGCAGAAAAGAAACAAAGTCCAAATAACCAAAAATATAAGGCCTTTACATTTCACAAAAGGATGCTCAAAATATATGCAATGTAAACGCTGCCACTCTGCGCTAGACAGCATGTGACAATCATCAACTTAATTTAAGTCCTTGTATGACATAAATTCCTGTTCACCACTCAGTAGGGCAGTGGTTCTCAAACTTTCTCTGTCACGCCCCACCTTGGAGGAAGAAAAACTGTTCATTGTCCTCTGGCTTTTTCGCTCGCGGCTCGCGCATTAGAGAGAAAATAGACCAGACGGCGGCCGCGGAGGTGCACCCCGCTTCAAGTCTCGCGTGAACGACACCATCGTTCCGCAGCTACTCGCGGAACGATTCTACAGCCAAAAAAACAACGAAGAACAGTGGCCACCGCCGGTGTAGGTACAAAATTCGGACTCCTGAATTCTTCTTTTCGTCCCTGTCAAATATTTGTCCGTACTGTGTACCTGAGCAGCGTTTTTCTTAGCTACAACCTAACTTTTTCTAAATTGTTCCGCCGTGGAAAAAGTTCCCAGGTGAAAACATTAGTTCCCCCCGGGCGCCCCGCCTCCCCTGCCAGGTGTTCGCAATCTACTTTGAGAAACGCTGCCATTAGGCGAAGCTGGACAGCGAGCATCAAGCTGCATGGCTAGCGCGTCAGGGTGTAGAGACAAGACAGTTTTATTTGATAGCGTCAGTTGTTCCCCGCTGCAGACAGAGACGGTCTCTGATTGGAATGAATCAATTTCTTTCGGGAGCCTAAGTCAGCGTGGAGCTAAATTCGCCGCGGGCATCTGCTCCGTTCCAAAAAGTTTGGTGGACGAGGAGTCGGGTAAGTTAACGTGACGTTGACATCGCTGGTTTACGAACAACAACTACACTGCGCCGTGTTGGGCTAATGCAGCTAATTACATTTTTTCGCTAAATGAAAACGATATATTTTTTTTAAATTTCGACAAAGTACAATTGCGATTTGCAGGCGTTTCCATTGAACGGCGTGAAGCGCATAAGCCGTAATTCTCGCAGAATCTCGTTCCGCGAGATTTGGCGAGAATTACCTTTGCGTTTGTTTGCTGTCAAGAATAGTTATAGTTTTCTCTTTATTACTTGTAAAAAAAAAAAAATCCGTCCAAACATATCACGCCATTTTCACTGAGAGGCACCCAAATGCAGACACACGGGCGCCGCCATTACTCCAACCCTCTGACTCAACGCCGGAAGTTAGTTGATCGTTTTTTTAAAATGTTTTTTTTTTTTTTTAATAATTGCGCAAAACAGTACAAACGAAAACAAACAAAAGAAAACCAATAGCAACAAACTATGACTAGGACTAGGCTCTGCTATAACTTCTATACCGTAACTCAAGACCGGAACTCAACGCCGGAAGTTAGTTGATCTTTTTTTTTTATAATGTTTTTTTTTTTTAATAATTGCGCAAAACAGTACAAAAAGGGGGTTGCATACATAAAAGTATTTTTACGGTTTTAATAATTGCGCAAAACAGTACAAAAAAAGGGGGTTGCATACATAAAAGTATTTTTACGGTTTGCACGATACAAAATAATTGTAGAAGGCAGATAGACTCAGGGTCTTGATAGCTTTTATGCCCGGTGATAGTTTTTTGTTGCTATTGGGTTTCTTTTGTTTGTTCTGCTTTGCGCAATTATTAAAAAATACATTTAAAAAAAAAAACCCGATCAACTAACTTCCGGCGTGGAGTTCCGGTCTTGAGTTACGGTATAGAAGTTATAGCGGAGCCCATGTCCGGCGATAGTTTTTGTTGCTATTGGGTTTCTTTTGTTTGTTTTCGTTTGTACTGCTTTGCGCAATTATTAAAAAATACATTTAAAAAAAAACGATCAACTAACTTCCGGCGTGGAGTTCCGGTGTTGAGTCAGAGGGTTGGAGTTATGGCGGCGCCCATGTGTCCAAGAGTACCGAACTGCAGACACATGGGCGCCGCCATCACTCCAACCCCTTGACTCAACACCTTCCAACTTCCATGTTGGTCTTGCGAAAGTCGAGTGGTTTAACAAGCTTGAACTTTAGAACAGATCTAACAAAACGTAGGAAGAAGTCTAGACGCCTCAGCTCTGAAGAGCAGACACCAAGCGCTTCGTTTTCTGAGGCATGCATGCATTGATTGCGCGTCCAGGCGGGGGGGCGGAGTGATACACGAGAACTGTTCTGATTTATTTGCACAAAAATGCTTTGTCAGCGTCGCCTGCTCAAACGCAGGGAATTCATAGCAGCCTGTTTTCTCCTGTCTGCAGATGGCGAACGAGGCCAGACCATGTCCCTGCGATATCGGTGATGGGCTCCACTATGGGGGTCTTGGTCCCGAGGTGGAGGTGGAGCACACCAAGGCTTATGTGGTGAAACCAACCTGTGCGTCTGACAAAGCCCTCATCGTCATCCAAGACATCTACGGGTGGCAGCTCCCCAACACCAGATACATGGCTGACATACACGTGAGTGCAAGGAGCGCTGACAGTTTGTTTGTGTTAAATTAGTTGATCTTTTTTTTTATTAAATGTTTTTTTTTTTTTAAATAATTGCCCAAAACAGTACAAAAAAAAGGGGGTTGCATCCATAAAAGTATTTTTACGGTTTGCAGGATAAAAATAATTGTAGAAGGCAGATAGACTCAGGGTCTTGATAGCTTTTATGTTACTGTTATTTTCAAATAGTTTTAATATACTGTTGGACATCGTTATCAAATGTAAGAAAAAGGGTTTTAATACATTTCTTTAAAGAGAGGGTAAAATCAGGTTCAATATAAGAGAAAATCAAATTCTAGACATCTACTCAGCGAAGTTAAGTTAAAAGTCATTTTAAAGTAAATTTGTAGGCTACTATAAAACTCAGAATTTGTATCTATTTTTTTGATTATCTCAATAAAGGCACTGTGAGAACTTCTAGTCAAATTATTGTTGCCAGTATGACATGACATTGTTTTTCTTACCTTTTAGAAACAAAATAGAATGAACAGAAAACTGATAATGGTTAAACAGAATTATTTCATGCATATAATGACTAAATCAGATAATGTACACACATGCCACCATAAACAAAACATCTTCAGCATGTTGCTACAGATGTCAAGAGATCTTGGCTTCCTTCAGAAAAACGGGCAGCTCTGCCCTTATTTATTGAGTGTGTCTGTTTAGGGACCTCTTCAAATTATTATCCAGCTGTACACTTAGATATTTCTGACTTGGCACCACCTTGAGGTCTTCCCCACTGGTACTCTGGCTGAAGAGGGGCTTGGATCTGCAACAGTATATTAATGTCCAACAGTATATTAAAATTATATTAACAGTATATTAAAACTATTTGAAAATAACAGTAACATAAAAGCTATCAAGACCCTGAGTCTATCTGCCTTCTACAATTATTTTTATCCTGCAAAGCGTAAAAATACTTTTATGTAAGCAACCCCCTTTTTTTTTGTACTGTTTTGGGCAATTATTGAAAAAAAAATCAACTAACTTCCGGTCTTAAGTTCCGGTATAGAAGTTATAGCGAAGCCCATGTCCGGCGATAGTTTTTGTTGCTATTGGGTTTCTTTTGTTTGTTTTCGTTTGTACTGTTTTGCGCAATTATTTAACAAAAAAAAATCAACTAACTTCCGGCGTTGAGTTCCGGTCTTGAGTTCCGGTATAGAAGTTATAGCAGAGCCCATGTCTGGTGATAGTTTTTGTTGCTATTGGGTTTCTTTTGTTTGTACTGTTTTGCGCAATTATTAAAAAATACATTTAAAAAAAACGATCAACTAACTTCCGGCGTGGAGTTCCGGTGTTGAGTCAGAGGGTTGGAGTGATGGCGGCGCCCATGTGTCCAAGAGTACCGAACTGCAGACACATGGCGCGCATCACTCCAACCCTTGACTCAACACCTTCCAACTTCCATGTTGGTCTTGCGAAAGTCGAGTGGTTTAACAAGCTTGAACTTTAGAACAGATCTAACAAAACGTTGGAAGAAGTCTAGACGCCTCAGCTCTGAAGAGCAGACAGCAAGCGCTTCGTTTTCTGAGGCATGCATGCAATTCGTTCTAAATGCATTGATTGGGCGTCCAGGCGGGGGGGGGCGGAGTGATACACTGGAACTGTTCTGATTTATTTGCACAAAAATGCTTTGTCAGCGTCGCCTGCTCAAACACAGGGAATTCATAGCAGCCTGTTTTCTCCTGTCTGCAGATGGCGAACGAGGCCAGACCATGTCCCTGCGATATCGGTGATGGGCTCCACTATGGGGGTCTTGGTCCCGAGGTGGAGGTGGAGCACACCAAGGCTTATGTGTTGAAACCAACCTGTGCGTCTGACAAAGCCCTCATCGTCATCCAAGACATCTACGGGTGGCAGCTCCCCAACACCAGATACATGGCTGACATACACGTGAGTGCAAGGAGCGCTGACAGTTTGTTTGTGTTGAGTTAGTTGATCTTTTTTTTTTAAATGTTTTTTTTTTTTTTTTTAAATAATTGCGCAAAACAGTACAAAAAAACAAAAACTATCACCAGGGGGTTGCATACATAAAAGTATTTTTACGCTTTGCACGATAAAATTGTAGAAGGCAGATAGACTCAGGGTCTTGATAGCTTTTATGTTACTGTTATTTTCAAATATTTTTAATATTCTGTTGGACATCGTTCTCAAATGTAAGAAAAAGGGTTTTAATACATTTCTTTAAAGAGAGGGTAAAATCAGGTTCAATATAAGAGAAAATCAAATTCTAGACATCTACTC
This sequence comes from Thamnaconus septentrionalis, assembly GCA_009823395.1. Taxonomy (NCBI): domain Eukaryota; kingdom Metazoa; phylum Chordata; class Actinopteri; order Tetraodontiformes; family Monacanthidae; genus Thamnaconus; species Thamnaconus septentrionalis. Next base: position 8,111,533 of record CM020520.1, read on the forward strand.
AGCAAAGTTAAAAGTCTTTTTAAAGTAAATTTGTAGGCAACTATTAAACTCAGAATTTGTATCTATTTTTTTGATTATCTCAATAAAGGCACTGTGAGAACTTCTAGTCAAATTATTGTTGCCAGTATGACATGACATTGTTTTTCTTACCTTTTAGAAACAAAATAGAATGAACAGAAAACTGATAATGGTTAAACAGAATTATTTCATGCATATAATGACTAAATCAGATAATGTACACACATGCCACCATAAACAAAACATCTTCAGCATGTTGCTACAGATGTCAAGAGATCTTGGCTTCCTTAAGAAAAACAGGCAGCTCTGCCCTTATTTATTGAGTGATCCTGTTTAGGGACCTCTTCAAATTATTATCCAGCTGTACACTTAGATATTTCTGACTTGGCACCACCTTGAGGTCTTCCCCACTGGTACTCTGGCTGAAGAGGGGCTTGGATCTGCAACAGTATATTAATGTCCAACAGTATATTAAAATTATATTAACAGTATATTAAAACTATTTGAGAAAATAACAGTAACATAAAAGCTATCAAGACCCTGAGTCTATCTGCCTTCTACAATTATTTTTATCCTGCAAAGCGTAAAAATACTTTTATGTAAGCAACCCCCTGGTGATAGTTTTAGTTATTTTTTTTATTTTTTTTGTACTGTTTTGGGCAATTATTTAAAAAAAAAAATCAACTAACTTCCGGTCTTGAGTTACGGTGTAGAAGTTATAGCGGAGCCCATGTCCGGCGATAGTTTTTGTTGCTATTGGGTTTCTTTCGTTTGTACTGCTTTGCGCAATTATTAAAAAATACATTTAAAAAAACAAAACAAAAAACGATCAACTAACTTCCGGTGTTGAGTCAGAGGGTTGGAGTGATGGCGGCGCCCATGTGTCCCAGAGTACCGAACTGCAGACACATGGGCGCCGCCATCCCTCCAACCCCTTGACTCAACACCTTCCAACTTCCATGTTGGTCTTGCGAAAGTCGAGTGGTTTAACAAGCTTGAACTTTAGAACAGATCTAACAAAACGTAGGAAGAAGTCTAGACGCCTCAGCTCTGAAGAGCAGACAGCAAGCGCTTCGCTTTTCTGAGGCATGCATGCAATTCGTTCTGAAATGCATTGATTGCGGCGCCCAGGCGGGGCGGAGTGATACACTGGAACTGTTCTGATTTATTTGCACAAAATGCTTTGTCATCGTCGCCTGCTCAAACACAGGGAATTCATAGCAGCCTGTTTTCCTGTCTGCAGATGGCGAACGAGGCCAGACCATGTCCCTGCGATATCGGTGATGGGCTCCACTATGGGGGTCTTGGTCCCGAGGTGGAGGTGGAGCACACCAAGGCTTATGTGGTGAAACCAACCTGTGCGTCTGACAAAGCCCTCATCGTCATCCAAGACATCTACGGTGGCAGCTCCTCAACACCAGATACATGGCTGACATACACGTGAGTGCAAGGGCGCTGACAGTTTGTGTTTGTGTTGAGTTAGTTGATCTTTTTTTTTTTTTTTTTTATTTTTTTTTTTTTTAAATAATTGCGCAAAACAGTACAAAAAAGGGGTTGCATCCATAAAAGTATTTTTACGCTTTGCACGATAAAATTGTAGAAGGCAGATAGACTCAGGGTCTTGATAGCTTTTATGTTAGTGTTATTTTCAAATAGTTTTAATATACTGTTGACATCGTTCTCAAATGTAAGAAAAAAGGGTTTTAATACATTTTTTTAAAAGAAAGGGTAAAATCAGGTTCAATATAAGAGAAAATCAAATTCTAGACATCTACTCAGCAAAGTTAAAAGTCTTTTTAAAGTAAATTTGTAGGCAACTATAAAACTCAGAATTTGTATCTATTTTTTTGATTATCTCAATAAAGGCACTGTGAGAACTTCTAGTCAAATTATTGTTGCCAGTATGACATGACATTGTTTTTCTTACCTTTTAGAAACAAAATAGAATGAACAGAAAACTGATAATGGTTAAATAGAATTATTTCATGCATATAATGACTAAATCAGATCATGAACCCACATGCCACCACAAACAAAACATCTTCAGCATGTTGCTACAGATGTCAAGAGATCTTGGCTTCCTTAAGAAAAACAGGCAGCTCTGCCCTTATTTATTGAGTGATCCTGTTTAGGGACCTCTTCAAATTATTATCCAGCTGTACACTTAGATATTTCTGACTTGGCACCACCTTGAGGTCTTCCCCACTGGTACTCTGGCTGAAGAGGGGGCTTTTCAGTTGGACAGTTCTTGTGACTCCAGTCACTGAAGGCTTTATCAGGTCCTTATATTCACATTGCTGCCCATTCCAGATACACTTCACAATAGCAAGGATTTACAGTGCCCTTATTTTTTGCTGTTGATCTAAATGAATAGTAACCATATGCTAATGTGAAAGGAAGTATGACATTTGTTTTGACCGTGTGTGCATGTTGCAACTGCAGCCTAATCAGAAAGCGCTCTGTTTATTTGGTTGTGTAAAGTCCCATTTTATTAATGTTCTGTTATAACTTAGTGATTGTGAGCTTTGAACTAAATTCTGAGTTTTATAGCAGCCTACAAATTTACTTTTAAATTACTTTTAACTTAACTTTTGAGTAGATGTCTATAATTTGATTTTCTCTGATATTGAACCTGATTTAACCTTTCTTTTAAAAATGTATTAAAACCCTTTTCTTACATTTGAGAACGATGTCCAACAGTATATTAAAACTATTTGAAAATAACTAACATAAAAGTTATCAAGACCCTGAGTCTATCTGCTTCTACAATTATTTTTATCGTGCAAAGCGTGAAAAATACTTTTATGGATGCAACCCCTGGTGATAGTTTTTTGTTGCTATTGTTTTTTGTACTGTTTTGCAATTATTAAAAAAAAAATCAACTAACTTCCGGGTCTTGAGTTACGTGTGTAGAAGTTATAAGCGGAGCCCATGTCCAGGCGATAGTTTTTGTTGCTATTAGTTCTTTTGTTTGTACTGCTTTACGCTAATTATTAAAAAATACATTTAAAAAAACGATCAACTAACTTCCGCGTGGAGTTCGGTGTTGAGTCAGAGGGTTGGAGTGATGGTGGCGCCCATGTGTCCAAGAGTACCGAACTGCAGACACATGGCGCCGCCATCACTCCAACCCCTTGACTCAACACCTTCCAACTTCCATGTTGGTCTTGCGCGGAAGTCGAGTGGTTTAACAAGCTTGAACTTTAGAACAGATCTAACAAAACGTTGGAAGAAGTCTAGACGCCTCAGCTCTGAAGAGCAGACACCAAGCGCTTCGTTTTCTGAGGCATGCATGCATTGATTGCGCGTCCAGGCGGGGGGGCGGAGTGATACACGAGAACTGTTCTGATTTATTTGCACAAAAATGCTTTGTCATCGTCGACTGCTCAAACACAGGGAATTCATAGCAGCCTGTTTTCTCCTGTCTGCAGATGGCGAACGAGGCCAGACCATGTCCCTGCGATATCGGTGATGGGCTCCACTATGGGGGTCTTGGTCCCGAGGTGGAGGTGGAGCACACCAAGGCTTATGTGGTGAAACCAACCCAAAGGCCTGACAAAGCCCTCATCGTCATCCAAGACATCTACGGGTGGCAGCTCCCCAACACCAGATACATGGCTGACATACACGTGAGTGCAAGGAGCGCTGACAGTTTGTGTTTGTGTTGAGTTAGTTGATCTTTTTTTTTTATTTAATTTTTTTTTTTTTAAATAATTGCGCAAAACAGTACAAAAAAAAGGGGGTTGCATCCATAAAAGTATTTTTACGCTTTGCACCGATAAAATTGTAGAAGGCAGATAGACTCAGGGTCTTGATAGCTTTTATGTTAGTGTTATTTTCAAATAGTTTTAATATACTGTTGGACATCGTTCTCAAATGTAAGAAAAAGGGTTTTAATACATTTTTAAAAGAAAGGGTAAAATCAGGTTCAATATAAGAGAAAATCAAATTCTAGACATCTACTCAGCAAAGTTAAAAGTCTTTTTTAAAAGTAAATTTGTAGGCAACTATAAAACTCAGAATTTGTATCTATTTTTTGATTATCTCAATAAAGGCACTGTGAGAACTTCTAGTCAAATTATTGTTGCCAGTATGACATGACATTGTTTTTCTTACCTTTAGAAACAAAATAGAATGAACAGAAAACTGATAATGGTTAAATAGAATTATTTCATGCATATAATGACTAAATCAGATCATGAACCCACATGCCAACCACAAACAAAACATCTTCAGTATGTTGCTACAGATGTCAAGAGATCTTGGCTTCCTTAAGAAAAACAGGCAGCTCTGCCCTTATTTATTGAGTGATCCTGTTTAGGACCTCTTCAAATTATTATCCAGCTGTACACTTAGATATTTCTGACTTGGCACCACCTTGAGGTCTTCCCCACTGGTACTCTGGCTGAAGAGGGGGCTTTTCAGTTGGACAGTTCTTGTGACTCCAGTCACTGAAGGCTTTTATCAGGTCCTTATATTCACATTGCTGCCCATTCCAGATACACTTCACAATAGCAAGGATTTACAGTGCCCTTATTTTTGCTGTTGATCTAAATGAATAGTAACCATATGCTAATGTGAAAGGAAGTATGACATTTGTTTTGACCGTGTGTGCATGTTGCAACTGCAGCCTAATCAGAAAGCGCTCTGTTTATTTGGTTGTGTAAAGTCCCATTTTATTAATGTTCTGTTATAACTTAGTGATTGTGAGCTTTGAACTAAATTCTGAGTTTTATAGCAGCCTACAAATTTACTTTTAAATTACTTTTAACTTAACTTCGCTGAGTAGATGTCTATAATTTGATTTTCTCTGATATTGAACCTGATTTAACCTTTCTTTTAAAAAATGTATTAAAACCCTTTTTCTTACATTTGAGAACGATGTCCAACAGTATATTAAAACTATTTGAAAATAACTAACATAAAAGTTATCAAGACCCTGAGTCTATCTGCCTTCTACAATTATTTTTATCGTGCAAAGCGTAAAAATACTTTTATGGATGCAACCCCCTGGTGATAGTTTTTGTTGCTATTGTTTTTTTGTACTGTTTTGCGCAATTATTAAAAAAAAAAATCAACTAACTTCCGGTCTTGAGTTACGGTGTAGAAGTTATAGCGGAGCCCATGTCCGGCGATAGTTTTTGTTGCTATTGGGGTTCTTTTGTTTGTACTGCTTTGCGCAATTATTAAAAAATACATTTAAAAAAAACGATCAACTAACTTCCGGCGTGGAGTTCCGGTGTTGAGTCAGAGGGTTGGAGTGATGGTGGCGCCCATGTGTCCAAGAGTACCGAACTGCAGACACATGGGCGCCGCCATCACTCCAACCCCTTGACTCAACACCTTCCAACTTCCATGTTGGTCTTGCGAAAGTCGAGTGGTTTAACAAGCTTGAACTTTAGAACAGATCTAACAAAACGTTGGAAGAAGTCTAGACGCCTCAGCTCTGAAGAGCAGACACCAAGCGCTTCGTTTTCTGAGGCATGCATGCATTGATTCTTGGCGTCCAGGCGGGGGGGCGGAGTGATACACGAGAACTGTTCTGATTTATTTGCACAAAAAATGCTTTGTCATCGTCGACTGCTCAAACACAGGGAATTCATAGCAGCCTGTTTTCTCCTGTCTGCAGATGGCGAGCGAGGCCAGACCATGTCCCTGAGATATCGGTGATGGGCTCCACTATGGGGGGTCTTGGTCCCGAGGTGGAGGTGGAGCACACCAAGGCTTATGTGGTGAAACCAACCTGTGCGTCTGACAAAGCCCCTCATCGTCATCCAAGACATCTCACGGGTGGCAGCTCCCCAACACCAGATACATGGCTGACATACACGTGAGTGCAAGGAGCGCTGACAGTTTGTTTGTGTTAAGTTAGTTGATCTTTTTTTTTTTTAAATAATTGCGCAAAACAGTACAAAAAAAAGGGGGTTGCATACATAAAAGTATTTTTACGCTTTGCACGATAAAATTGTAGAAGGCAGATAGACTCAGGGTCTTGATAGCTTTTATGTTACTATTATTTTCAAATAGTTTTAATATACTGTTGGACATCGTTCTCAAATTTAAGAAAAAGGGTTTTAATACATTTTTTAAAAGAAAGGGTAAAATCAGGTTCAATATAAGAGAAAATCAAATTCTAGACATCTACTCAGCAAAGTTAAAAGTCTTTTTAAAGTAAATTTGTAGGCTACTATAAAACTCAGAATTTGTATCTATTTTTTTGATTATCTCAATAAAGGCACTGTGAGAACTTCTAGTCAAATTATTATTGCCAGTATGACATGACATTGTTTTTCTTACCTTTTAGAAACAAAATAGAATGAACAGAAAACTGATAATGGTTAAACAGAATTATTTCATGCATATAATGACTAAATCAGATAATGTACACACATGCCACCATAAACAAAACATCTTCAGCATGTTGCTACAGATGTCAAGAGATCTTGGCTTCCTTAAGAAAAACAGGCAGCTCTGCCCTTATTTATTGAGTGATCCTGTTTAGGGACCTCTTCAAATTATTATCCAGCTGTACACTTAGATATTTCTGACTTGGCACCACCTTGAGGTCTTCCCCACTGGTACTCTGGCTGAAGAGGGGGCTTTTCAGTAGGACAGTTCTTGTGACTCCAGTCACTGAAGGCTTTTATCAGGTCCTTATATTCACATTGCTGCCCATTCCAGATACACTTCACAATAGCAAGGATTTACAGTGCCTTTATTTTTGCTGTTGATCTAAATGAATAGTAACCATATGCTAATGTGAAAGGAAGTATGACATTTGTTTTGACCGTGTGTGCATGTTGCAACTGCAGCCTAATCAGAAAGCGCTCTGTTTATTTGGTTGTGTAAAGTCCCATTTTATTAATGTTCTGTTATAACTTAGTGATTGTGAGCTTTGAACTAAATTCTGAGTTTTATAGCAGCCTACAAATTTACTTTTAAATGACTTTTAACTTAACTTCGCTGAGTAGATGTCTATAATTTGATTTGCTCTTATATTGAACCTGATTTAACCTTTCTTTTAAAGAAATGTATTAAAACCCTTTTTCTTACATTTGAGAACGATGTCCAACAGTATATTAAAACTATTTGAAAATAATAGTAACATAAAAGCTATCAAGACCCTGAGTCTATCTGCCTTCTACAATTATTTTTATCGTGCAAAGCGTAAAAATACTTTTATGTATGCAACCCCCTGGTGATAGTTTTTGTTGCTATTGTTTTTTTGTACTGTTTTGCGCAATTATACAAAAAAAAATCAACTAACTTCCGGTCTTGAGTTCTGGTATAGAAGTTATAGCGGAGCCCATGTCCGGCGATAGTTTTTGTTGCTATTGGGTTTCTTTTGTTTGTTTTCGTTTGTACTGCTTTTATGCAATTATTAAAAATACATTTAAAAAAAAGCGATCAACTAACTTCCGGCGTGGAGTTCGGTGTTGAGTCAGAGGGTTGGAGTTATGGCGGCGCCCATGTGTCCAAGAGTACCGAACTGCAGACACATGGGCGCCGCCATCACTCCAACCCCTTGACTCAACACCTTCCAACTTCCATGTTGGTCTTGCGAAAGTCGAGTGGTTTAACAAGCTTGAACTTTAGAACAGATCTAACAAAACGTAGGAAGAAGTCTAGACGCCTCAGCTCTGAAGAGCAGACAGCAAGCGCTTCGTTTTCTGAGGCATGCATGCAATTCGTTCTGAAATGCATTGATTGCGCGTCCAGGCGGGGGGGAGGAGTGATACACGAGAACTGTTCCGATTTATTTGCACAAAAATGCTTTGTCATCGTCGACTGCTCAAACACAGGGAATTCATAGCAGCCTGTTTTCTCCTGTCTGCAGATGGCGAACGAGGCCAGACCATGTCCCTGCGATATCGGTGATGGGCTCCACTATGGGGGTCTTGGTCCCGAGGTGGAGGTGGAGCACACCAAGGCTTATGTGGTGAAACCAACCTGTGCGTCTGACAAAGCCCTCATCGTCATCCAAGACATCTACGGGTGGCAGCTCCCCAACACCAGATACATGGCTGACATACACGTGAGTGCAAGGAGCGCTGACAGTTTGTTTGTGTTGAGTTAGTTGATCTTTTTTTTTTAAATGTTTTTTTTTTTTTTTTTAAATAATTGCGCAAAACAGTACAAAAAAACAAAAACTATCACCAGGGGGTTGCATACATAAAAGTATTTTTACGCTTTGCACGATAAAATTGTAGAAGGCAGATAGACTCAGGGTCTTGATAGCTTTTATGTTACTGTTATTTTCAAATATTTTTAATATTCTGTTGGACATCGTTCTCAAATGTAAGAAAAAGGGTTTTAATACATTTTTTAAAAGAAAGGGTAAAATCAGGTTCAATATAAGAGAAAATCAAATTCTAGACATCTACTCAGCAAAGTTAAAAGTCTTTTTAAAGTAAATTTGTAGGCAACTATTAAACTCAGAATTTGTATCTATTTTTTTGATTATCTCAATAAAGGCACTGTGAGAACTTCTAGTCAAATTATTGTTGCCAGTATGACATGACATTGTTTTTCTTACCTTTTAGAAACAAAATAGAATGAACAGAAAACTGATAATGGTTAAACAGAATTATTTCATGCATATAATGACTAAATCAGATAATGTACACACATGCCACCATAAACAAAACATCTTCAGCATGTTGCTACAGATGTCAAGAGATCTTGGCTTCCTTAAGAAAACAGGCAGCTCTGCCCTTATTTATTGAGTGATCCTGTTTAGGGACCCTTCAAATTATTATCCAGCTGTACACTTAGATATTTCTGACTTGGCACCACCTTGAGGTCTTCCCCACTGGTACTCTGGCTGAAGAGGGGCTTGGATCTGCAACAGTATATTAATGTCCAACAGTATATTAAAATTATATTAACAGTATATTAAAACTATTTGAGAAAATAACAGTAACATAAAAGCTATCAAGACCCTGAGTCTATCTGCCTTCTACAATTATTTTATCCTGCAAAGCGTAAAAAATACTTTTATGTAAGCAACCCCTGGTGATAGTTTTAGTTATTTTTTTATTTTTTTTGTACTGTTTTGGGCAATTATTTAAAAAAAATCAACTAACTTCCGGTCTTGAGTTACGTGTAGAAGTTATAGCGGAGCCCATGTCCGCGATAGTTTTGTTGCTATTGGGTTTCTTTTCGTTTGTACTGCTTTGCGCAATTATTAAAAATACATTTAAAAAAACAAAACAAAAAACGATCAACTATCTTCCGGTGTTGAGTCAGAGGGTTGGAGTGATGGCGGCGCCCATGTGTCCCAGAGTACCGAACTGCAGACACATGGGCGCCGCCATCCCTCCAACCCCTTGACTCAACACCTTCCAACTTCCATGTTGGTCTTGCGAAAGTCGACTGGTTTAACAAGCTTGAACTTTAGAACAGATCTAACAAAACGTAGGAAGAAGTCTAGACGCCTCAGCTCTGAAGAGCAGACAGCAAGCGCTTCGTTTTCTGAGGCATGCATGCAATTCGTTCTGAAATGCATTGATTGCGCGTCCAGGCGGGGGGGCGGAGTGATACACTGGAACTGTTCTGATTTATTTGCACAAAAATGCTTTGTCATCGTCGCCTGCTCAAACACAGGGAATTCATAGCAGCCTGTTTTCTCCTGTCTGCAGATGGCGAACGAGGCCAGACCATGTCCCTGCGATATCGGTGATGGGCTCCACTATGGGGGTCTTGGTCCCGAGGTGGAGGTGGAGCACACCAAGGCTTATGTGGTGAAACCAACCTGTGCGTCTGACAAAGCCCTCATCGTCATCCAAGACATCTACGGGTGGCAGCTCCCCAACACCAGATACATGGCTGACATACACGTGAGTGCAAGGAGCGCTGACAGTTTGTGTTTGTGTTGAGTTAGTTGATCTTTTTTTTTTTTTTTTTAATGTTTTTTTTTTTTTAAATAATTGCGCAAAACAGTACAAAAAAAAGGGGGTTGCATCCATAAAAGTATTTTTACGCTTTGCACGATAAAATTGTAGAAGGCAGATAGACTCAGGGTCTTGATAGCTTTTATGTTAGTGTTATTTTCAAATAGTTTTAATATACTGTTGGACATCGTTCTCAAATGTAAGAAAAAGGGTTTTAATACATTTTTTAAAAGAAAGGGTAAAATCAGGTTCAATATAAGAGAAAATCAAATTCTAGACATCTACTCAGCAAAGTTAAAAGTCTTTTTAAAGTAAATTTGTAGGCTACTATAAAACTCAGAATTTGTATCTATTTTTTTGATTATCTCAATAAAGGCACTGTGAGAACTTCTAGTCAAATTATTGTTGCCAGTATGACATGACATTGTTTTTCTTACCTTTTAGAAACAAAATAGAATGAACAGAAAACTGATAATGGTTAAATAGAATTATTTCATGCATATAATGACTAAATCAGATCATGAACCCACATGCCACCACAAACAAAACATCTTCAGCATGTTGCTACAGATGTCAAGAGATCTTGGCTTCCTTAAGAAAAACAGGCAGCTCTGCCCTTATTTATTGAGTGATCCTGTTTAGGGACCTCTTCAAATTATTATCCAGCTGTACACTTAGATATTTCTGACTTGGCACCACCTTGAGGTCTTCCCCACTGGTACTCTGGCTGAAGAGGGGGCTTTTCAGTTGGACAGTTCTTGTGACTCCAGTCACTGAAGGCTTTTATCAGGTCCTTATATTCACATTGCTGCCCATTCCAGATACACTTCACAATAGCAAGGATTTACAGTGCCCTTATTTTTGCTGTTGATCTAAATGAATAGTAACCATATGCTAATGTGAAAGGAAGTATGACATTTGTTTTGACCGTGTGTGCATGTTGCAACTGCAGCCTAATCAGAAAGCGCTCTGTTTATTTGGTTGTGTAAAGTCCCATTTTATTAATGTTCTGTTATAACTTAGTGATTGTGAGCTTTGAACTAAATTCTGAGTTTTATAGCAGCCTACAAATTTACTTTTAAATGACTTTTAACTTAACTTCGCTGAGTAGATGTCTATAATTTGATTTTCTCTGATATTGAACCTGATTTAACCTTTCTTTTAAAAAATGTATTAAAACCCTTTTTCTTACATTTGAGAACGATGTCCAACAGTATATTAAAACTATTTGAAAATAACTAACATAAAAGTTATCAAGACCCTGAGTCTATCTGCCTTCTACAATTATTTTTATCGTGCAAAGCGTAAAAATACTTTTATGGATGCAACCCCCTGGTGATAGTTTTTGTTGCTATTGTTTTTTTGTACTGTTTTGCGCAATTATTAAAAAAAAAAATCAACTAACTTCCGGTCTTGAGTTACGGTGTAGAAGTTATAGCGGAGCCCATGTCCGGCGATAGTTTTTGTTGCTATTGGGGTTCTTTTGTTTGTACTGCTTTGCGCAATTATTAAAAAATACATTTAAAAAAAACGATCAACTAACTTCCGGCGTGGAGTTCCGGTGTTGAGTCAGAGGGTTGGAGTGATGGCGGCGCCCATGTGTCCAAGAGTACCGAACTGCAGACACATGGGCGCCGCCATCACTCCAACCCTTGACTCAACACCTTCCAACTTCCATGTTGGTCTTATGAAAGTCGAGTGGTTTAACAAGCTTGAACTTTAGAACAGATCTAACAAAACGTAGGAAGAAGTCTAGACGCCTCAGCTCTGAAGAGCAGACAGCAAGCGCTTCGTTTTCTGAGGCATGCATGCAATTCGTTCTGAAATGCATTGATTGCGCGTCCAGGCGGGGGGGAGGAGTGATACACGAGAACTGTTCCGATTTATTTGCACAAAAATGCTTTGTCATCGTCGACTGCTCAAACACAGGGAATTCATAGCAGCCTGTTTTCTCCTGTCTGCAGATGGCGAACGAGGCCAGACCATGTCCCTGCGATATCGGTGATGGGCTCCACTATGGGGGTCTTGGTCCCGAGGTGGAGGTGGAGCACACCAAGGCTTATGTGGTGAAACCAACCTGTGCGTCTGACAAAGCCCTCATCGTCATCCAAGACATCTACGGGTGGCAGCTCCCCAACACCAGATACATGGCTGACATACACGTGAGTGCAAGGAGCGCTGACAGTTTGTTTGTGTGGCCGATTGGCCCTTTAATTGTGTGTTTGTGTTGTCATGATCAGGGCTGTTTGTCCTGACTTCTGTCGGAAAGGAGCCATGGAGTCCCAGCAGCGACTGGCCCAAACTTCAAGAGTGGCTTGAGGACAAAAAAACCAACCAACATTAACAAGTAACTACAAATGCTGCTTATGTTCAGTGTTGTTAGAACCAATAATTCAAATTTAAAAAAGGCCTGCTTAGCATACATGTCTTAAAGCTCTTGCCCACTGGTAAATTCTCTTTCTCGTGCCGTCTCCAGATGCAGTGCGGAGCCAAACGCATTGGAGCCGTCGCCACGCATTACCTTGCCCTGAAAGATCCCAAGATCAGAGCCGGAGCGTCTGTCCACGGTACGTGAGTGAGTTTCTGCAAACCTGACGTGATTAAACTTTCAATTTTTGACAATTCTGTTTGCCGTGCAGGAATCGTCCGTGGAAGAGCCCGACTCTGTTCATCTTGGGGGAGAAAGAGGAGGTCATTCCACTTGATCAGGTTAGTGGGCCATTGCACTTTTAAAAATTAATTAGTTGCGTGCCCATGGCGAGTTGCATGTCGACGGAGCTAACGCTCGCATCCATTTGCCCCCCCTCCAGGTGGAGATCTCTCCTGGTCCGACTCACGGGTTCGTCCACCGCAAGAGAGAGGACATCAACCCAGAGGGTTCGTCCACCCTGCATCGACGGAGGCCAGGACGGAGGGTTCGTCCACCCAGCGGACGAGCCCTGCATCGAGGAGGCCAGGACGGAGGGTTCGTCCACCCAGCGGACGAGCCCTGCATCGAGGAGGCCAGGACGGCGGGTTCGTCCACCGCAAGAGAGAGAGAGGACATCAACCCAGCATCCAGGAGGGGGCTGAACTGGCTGAACAAATACAGTTTAATCGTTGAATGTAATTAAAACTCTGGACAATTTAACTGACCCAACGCATTTTATTGGGGCCTCTGCTTTGACAACAGCTCAAACATTGCGTATGAAACGATAAATAGCAAGACGCAGCACAGTTTTGGACATAGTGCTCAGGGATGGAAGTGCCTAAAACCTGCAGGACAACTACAAACAGCCAGATCGTTGCGATGGCGACGGAGACTTCAGTCCTCGCTCTCTCCTGGGTTCCGGATGTCGTCGATCTTCAGGATCATCTTGACCACCTGAGTGGCCAGCTGAATCTGCTGCTTCTTGCCGATCATCGTCTCCACCACGTGTTGCTGCTTCATGTCTGAGGGGGAGAAAAACAACTTCGATTAATTACCATGTTTGTCCCGATATCCCAGTGCGGTGTTGCGGTGCGGACGGTTCCTTACCGTTGGTGTTGTTATGCAGGCAGTCTATGCCCAGGAAGGAGTTGTTCTCTTTGACCTGTCTCGCTCTCACTTCCGCCATGGTCTGGATGGGGTTCAGGCCACTGTTTTCAGCCAGTGCCATTGGGATGACCTCCAGGGCATCGGCGAATGCCCTCATGGCGTACTGCTCCAGAGTTGGGCACTGCAGAGAGAAGGGGGAAACTTCAAAATGAACATCGGGGAAGAGAATTCACGGATAACAGCTGCGCTCCATGTTGATTGGTGCCTCTCACCTTGTCTGCAGCCTGGTTGACGGCGAGAGCACACGCGATCTCCGAAGCTCCTCCTCCGTACACCACGCGGTTGTCTTTGACGAGGTTACGGATCACGCACAGTGCATCGTGGAGGGCACGCTTGGCTTCTTCAATGATCTTTTGAAATCAATTAAAAGAAAAGGGGGTTTAGAGGCTACAAAATAATCCGCCTAGACTATTATTCAATAACGGCATTTTTGTCTTACCATTTTGTTGCCGCCGCGGATGAAGATGGTCACGGCCCTGGTGTTTTTGCACTCCTGGATGACCAGCATGTGATCCTTGGTGGTGCCGAAGGAGAGCTCCTTCACCACACCCGCCGTTCCGAGCTTCTCCGCCGTCAACTCGCAGAACCTGGGCACGATGCGGCCTCCTGTTGCGATGGCAATCAGCTGCAGGGGGGGGGCAGAGCATTCGAAACCTGAGTACCTTTTGACATGCTTGTCAGCAACGCAACATTAAGAGGATCCATCAAACCTCCCCCTTACCTCAATCTCAGGTCCGCCCACCCAGCGCACGGCAGGCAGCTCGTTTTGCAGCAGAAGGTGATTGGCTTCATCATCAAAGCCCCACTGACAGATGGCCAAGTTTGCGCCATTGCTTTTGACCTGAAAGGAGGACGCAAGATCTAAGATTAAGCACTCACTCTGGCCGTAGAATATGAAAGATGGGAATTCCACTGATGCAGGACTGACCTGTTTGATCATCTCCTCAAACTTCTCCTTTTCATATTTCTGAAGGGCTTTGTAGTCCTCCACAGATGTGACGTCCAGCTTGTGCTTAGTCTTGGGCTTAGGGGGCTCGAAGGGGCAGGTAAGGATGGCGATTTTCACGTCCTTCAGGACCTGACACATGGAAAAGAGTAACATGTTAGGCACCTTCATCGGACAGCCATAAATTCATTGATGTCATTTGCCTTAATAAACTGATAATAAACTGATTTTGTGTTGTCGTGAGTCACAAATAATATGAATGTTGGGAGTGAAAGGTAACCTTAGGCATCTGCGGGTGGCTGAATTCCTTGTCCACAATCACTCCCTTGATGAGCTGCGTGTCCTCCAGTTTGCCTCCCACTTTGCCCTCCATCTTAATCAGCTCAAAGTCGACATCTTTCCTCTCCATGTCGGCAACTGTGATGATGGCGTTCACTGCAATCTCAGCCATCTGCCTGTGGCACCGGTTGATACTGAAAGACAGCAAAAATGTCAGAGTGATTTTTCTGTGGAGAATTACCAGCAATCAAATGGCCATAAAAGAACTAAAGAACTCACATTTTGGACCCAAGTGTTGTCATTGCGGTTTCAACCAGTGGTTCTGTGTTGCTGGGATCCCACGCTAGGGTTTCAGCAATCTTGTCCAGCTGTTCAGTGGCAATGCGCGCAGCCTGGTCGTAGCCATCAGAGATCCTGATGGGGTGGATCCCACGATCCAGCAGCTGCTCAGCCTGCTCAAGCAGGGCCCCGGCCAGCACTGAGGAAGAGGACGAGTCAGTAAGTCTCAGTACAGAGAAGAAGATAAATGTAGAGTAGGCCTGGGCGATAAAACGATTACGATAATATTCACGATTAAAAACTCCACGATAACGATGATAAATGCATGAGCTGTTATTTCGATAACCCAACCAATCCCACAGGAGAGAAACAAGCGCGTGCTAAATGAACAGCCAATCCCAGCAGAGAAACAACGGCGTGCTTCCTTCCCTCCACGCGCCTCCTCTCGCTCACAACAACTCAGATGGCAGGCACACACACAGCCTTCTGCTCAATCTAGTTCTAGGAACATGTAGAAATGAGTAGCGAGGAGCAATCAGAAGTCGAGGGAAGTGAAGAAACTGTACCCCCGACACCGAGGGTGAGGAGGAATCTGAAATAGTGGCGAAGAAAGCCAATACCAGTTCATTGATTTGGAATTGGTTCCGCTACCTCAGGTCTGACAAAGTACAGGCTAACGCTAAGTACAAATTATGTAGAACGGGGAACACCACGAACCTCTTTCAACATCTCAACAAGTACCACGATAAAGAATAGCATGAAAGCCAGAGTTTACGTTTCCATGCTAGCCAGGGGGAGTGTGCAGCATGATACTCCCGCTAGCAGTAGCAGTAGCCTAGCTAGCGACAGTGCTAAGCAAACAGTTGCTCGTCAAACAACAATACAGTCAGCCTTTAACGCAGCTACCCCGTACAAAAAAAAAAAAAAATCGACGCGGTACCGAAACATAACCAGAGCAGAGTTATTTTATTTAATCAGTTCAGTACACTACCTCTAAAATGTTTGAGAGATGTTAAAAACATGGCACATAATCCTCAACATTTAAGTTATTTTATTTCAGTACATCTAAGATGTAAAAAATAATACAAACGTCTCCGGTTCTGTCGGGTTGCTGTTGAATGTTTTGTATTGTCATACATTCTAACAATAAATATATAAAAATAATCCTTCTGGTTTCTTTGTGGTCCAAGGAGAATACTAATATTAAAACTATTAATGATATAAAAAAAAAAAAATTCATATCGTGATAATTATCGACATCGAGCAATATAAGAAAACATATCGCAATAAAAAAAATTGCCATATCGCCCAGGCCTAATACAGAGATCAAACAAAACATCCTGAAATGAGTTTCCTGTGTCACATACCAACAACTCCAGTGGTCCCATCACCGATTTCATCATCCTGGGACTTTGACAGTTCCACCATGAGTTTTGCAATCTGGTGATCCACATCCATCATGCTCAGGATTGTGGCTCCATCATTTGTAACCGTCACCTCCCCATCCTTGTCAACCATCATCTTGTCAAGACCTGTGCGGGATGAAAATGAAAAAGCTTCAGAACAGAGCGCAACTGCAAAATTGACAAATCATTTAAATCAAAGATCCAGATTTGATTGATGTGGAAAAGATTAATGGCTTGGTTTTATATTGTACTTTTCATGCAAACGTTCACAAGTGTTGCCCAATAACAAAGTGTAGCTACGGCTAAATGAAATCTGATATTTTAGCTGTAAATACTCGGCTTTACACGATCACGATTTTTGTGCCGATCACCGAGTTTAAATAAACCGATCACGTGAGGAGCAATATTTAAATTACTTGTTTATGTACTGTTGTGGGATGTGTCTCTGAGTGTGTGTGCGTGGCTGCGAGCGGCCAGCAGAGGCGCCACCGTGGTGCCCAAGCGGAAGGAAGAAGAAGCAGCGGCTGAGTGCATGACAGGTAGCGAGCGACCAGGACAGGCAGCGAGCGATTCACAGTGCGGAAAGACAATAAAGCCCTGTCTCATCAGCAACACGTCCTCCTCCTCTCTGTGTGCCACCGCTTCAACAAACGTAGGGGTCATAGTTTGTTTAAGGGAATTAACCCTGAAGGAAGCGCGGTACTTTGGCCCCGGAGAAGACGAATCGGCCCGGGGTTGTGGCCCAACTGGTTTCTGATCTGACTGGTTTCCTTGCAGATGTGTTGCGACGTACTTGTGACTTCAAAATAATTGAATAAAGAAAACGTGAAAAACAATTTTGCGCCGAGTTGGACTCGACCTCGATCACCCGTCTACCTCCGTGAGCCACCGGGACTCACAGCCAGCACGGCTTTCCTTGGGTATTGGTTGGTGTCGTCAGCACCAGGCAACATTTTCATTTGGGCTGCCTGAGACAACTGCTCACCATCGGTTGGCCTTGAAAATACACAAACTTATCAGTCGATGTTTCTTGTTCTTTTCCCCCGAGCCAACAAACATTTTTTTCAACGCCACATCACAGCCCACACAACACTGCACACCATGACAGCCTGTCACGTTTTAAAAGTGACGATGTTAACTCGGAAAATGCTGTTAAAATGCGCTAAATAATGTGTAAGCAAAAGCCAAGCACGAAGACACTGGATCATTACGCAGAGGAAGAGCCAGAACTTACATTTACTCGCGTCACTGTGGTTTGTGTGCGTGCACGTAAACAAAATAGTTGAGTGTTTTATCAACATTGTTAGACTTAAGCTTGGCTACAGCACATGAAACGCACGTAAAATAGTATCCACCCCGCACTCAATGTGGAAGCAGCACCGAGTATGATGCGTTCAAATGCAATGGACAGCGTCGGTCATGAGCTGTAGTGTTTGATAGTTTTCTGGCGACGTGATGCCAACTTCAGCGTCGTCTTACCACGGTCACATGTACATTCTCATGAGGGGAATATTGGCTTTCTGTGAAATACAAGTATTTTATTTCTAATGTCTGTCTTTCAATCAGTGTGTCAGTCGTTCATTAGCTTGGTTGGATATTGGGATAGCCTATTCATGACCAATGGTTGGATACTATATACGTGTGTTTCAAAACTTTCAAACACTACAGCTCATGACCAACGCTGTCCGTGACCAACGCTGTCCGTGACCAACGCTGTCCGTGACCAACGCTGTCCGTGACCAACGCTGTCCATGACCAACGCTGTCCATGACCAACGCTGTCCATGACCAACGCTGTCCGTGACCAACGCTGTGAAAAAATGTTTGTTGGCTCGGGGAAAAAGAACAAGAAACATCGACTGATAAGTTTGTGTATTTTCAAGGCCAACCGATGGTGAGCAGTTGTCTCAGGCAGCCCAAATGAAAATGTTGCCTGGTGCTGACGACACCAACCAATACCCGGAGGTAGACGGGTGATCTTCATTGTGTGATTTTTGTTGGAGTGAGGTCGAGTCCAACTCGGCGCAAAGTTGTTTTTCACATTTTCTTCATTCAATTATTTTGAAGTCACAAGTACGTAGCGCTCACCTCCAGAAGCATATTCGCCCTGGTAGATGTGGGCTGCGGCTTTAAACTCGCCGGTAATATGTTGTTGCCCGTTTGTAAATTGTGTCAAATCTGCTGACGGCGGCGCAACACATCTGCAAGGAAACCAGTTGGGCCACAACACCGGAACGAAATCAGGAACGGTTAACAGTACTTATATACCGGCACTTAAGTGAAGTGTTTTGAATCATGAATCATTAGCTCTCGGATACAAACAAATAAACATGTCGATGCTGTGAAACTACTTTGGAGTAAATGAGACAGATTTAAAGAGTTTCAACACGACCATGACGTCATTGATCGGATCGGTGATTTATGCTGTAGGGGCAGGCTCGATTTGTGGCAGTGGCACCCGTTCCGCGACTGCCCGGCATTTGCTGCGACTGCCGGAAGTGTCGCTGCTCGGTGTCGCGAGCAGTCGCGGCATTTGCTGCGACCGTTGCTCGCTATTTGTTATTTTAATTTAAAATACCAGTCCTTATTCTCCATTTGTGCTCTATTTACTTTTTAATTTATGTGCACTTCTTCTGATTACTGTGCTTTGTTTTTCCCCTGACAAAATCCCCGTTTCATTCATTTTTATACTGCATTTCATTTAATCTGTGTTTATTATCGTCTTTGAGAGTTTGTAATGTCATAATTTCAATAGATTTCTTTAAAAAAAAAAAAAAAAAGTCAAGGCACTTGCCGCTTGTTCGCCGGAGTTGCCAGTGTTATCTAACATTATTTAAAGGACATTTTTGCTTCCAATAAATAAATAAAAATAAGATGGTCAGTGGTTGGTAAAATCCCTATAACATTTACAGTGTCACCTCAACAGCGGCACAAATAATAGCATCTCCAGCGACACCAAGCTGCGACACTTCCGGCAGTCGCAACAAGTGCCGCGACTGTTGGCAACACCGAGCTGCGAAAGCAGTTTTTTTTTATATATATTAAAATTATGACATTACAAACTCTAAAAGGGGATAATAAACACAGATAAAATTAAATACATCATATAAGTAAATAGAAAACTTGGATTTTGGTAAAGGAAACAAAATAAATATAATAAGAGGTGCATATAAAGTAAAAATAAATAAGTAAATAGGGCACTTAAATTCACATAATGGAGCATAAGTACTGGTATTTTAAATTAAAATAAATAGCGAGCAATGGTCGCAGCAAATGCTGCAAATGCCGCGACTGCGAGCAGCGACACTTCCGGCAGTCGCAGCAAGTTTTTTTTTTCTATTGAAATTATGACATTACAAACTCTCAAAGACGATAATAAACACAGATTAAATTAAATACAGTATAAAAATGAATGAAACAGGGATTTTGTCAGGGGAAAAACAAAGCACAGTAATCAGAAGAAGTGCACATAAATTAAAAAGTAAATAGAGCACTAATGGAGAATAAGTACTGGTATTTTAAATTAAAATAGCAAATGCCGCAAATGCTAGCGACACCGAGCAGCGACACTTCCGGCAGTCGCAGCAAGTTTTTTTTTTCTATTGAAATTATGACATTACAAACTCTAAAAGAGGATAATAAACACAGATCAAATGAAGTACATCATATGAGTAAATGAAAACGTGGACATTGTAAAGGAAACAAAATAAATATAATAAGAGGTGCATCTAAAGTAAAACAATAAGTGAATACGGCACTTAAATTCACATAATGGAGCATAAGGACTGGTATTTTAAATTAAAATAACAAATAGCGAGCAACGGTCGCAGCAAATGCTGCAAATGCCGCGACTGCTAGCGACACCGAGCATCGACACTTCCAGCAGTCGCAGCAAATGCCGCGGCAGTCGAAGAACGGGTGCCACTGCCACAAATCGAGCCTGCTGTCTCTCGATTTATGACATGGCGCCCAATCACTATGGAGGACCAAAAATGACAAAAGTAAAAATAAATAAATACATGAATAAATAAATAAATAAATAAATAAAATGATTTTAGAAAAATAAGTTGTTGTTTTTTTTAGTTTTTTTTTAATTTATTTTTAAATGTATGTATATTTACTTTTATGTATTTATTTATTTTTACATTTATTTATTTATTATTTTATGTATTTATTTATTTTTATATTTATTTATTTATTCTTTTATGTATTTATTTATTTTTACATTTATTTATTTAATTATGACCTCACGAGAAAGAGTTGCATGCTAGCCGCTGTTTTTCCTGACCAGCTCGGGATATCTAACGTTTTGATTATTGCGTTCTTGTTGGTTGCACAGATTACGCAGATTCGCCCCGGGCGGCGCAGTGGACTCGTTTGCTGTGGCGCGTTTAGAAAAGTTGGAGCGAGTGCCACGGTCTTTAAAGCTATTAAATCCCACCATGGGTATAGTACTTTACAAAAAAAAAAAAAAAAAAAAAAAAAAAAAAACCAACCGAAAATGAACATGTGTAGCATCTATACTCTGCCAGTAGAGGTCGTGATTCACCGCCAATCTTCTAGGATTGCCAAATGGTGCCGCCGTGTTGCCGTAGTAGCAGTGGGCAGTACAGTATGTCACTTCGCATATCGGATGCAGCCATTGTCCACAGGGAACACGCTTATTTTTCATAATTTGGCATATTGCCAAATGATGTATATTTATAGTTATGGTTCAGTTTGGTTTGTCTATTGTCACTTTTTTTGTTCACACTGGTATCGATCATGTAGACCTCACTACATTCCAGATATATGGATGACCAAGCTAATTTAAGATGCAGATGGGGATTTCATAAGTCAATGAAATTTTCTCTCAATTTTGCTCATAATCTATTAAAAACAATTCAGTGAACCATATGAAGTTTTCTATATTCTTTGTTACACCTGTGTATAAAATGAAAATGACAACCTTAATATTAGAAATTTTTGTGTTAAAGATTTTATAACTTCAGATTAAATTTATAAAGCACTCTTCCCAACACATAAAATTTTAGAGTCTTAACATGTTGGTCAAGATACATTGACTGCAGACAGAAAAAAAAACACGCATTTCAAAAATGTAAAAAAAAATCTATGGTTTTGACTTCAATATACCTCATTTTTATTTTATTTTAATTTTACATTTACGTATTTTTCTTTGGAATCACTGCGTAGGCTTATATTGGAAATTGCGAATTTTACGGTGCGCACGTGAACACATCTCAAGAGATGTGTTCATATTCTATGTCATCTACGTCGTAGATGAACCATTAAGAGAAAGGACAACTATTGTGAAAACAGCTGAAACACAGAAGCCAAGAAAACTTAAATCTAGGCAGCACTAGTGGATCTGAGCCTTCACATATATGGGCGTTTACCAACAGGCGCCATCTCGGTACGGTACGGGTCGGTAATCAGGCATTTCCACGAGCCCCAGCACGTTCCCAGGGGTTACGATTTTTTGGTCCCTGCCTCGTTGGGGTTCGAAGCGTGCAGAGCGGAGACCGTATGGGTGACGTAGCAACGTGCAGGGCACTGATTGGGTAAGAGTTCTGACGAAAGCCAAAGGCGGTCTTTCACGAAAGACCAAAACCGCCATTTTTTAAAATGCCCCGCGTGTGGATTTTTACAGTCCACGTATTAAAAACTGAAAAGCTTATGAAACTGTACCATGGGCGAACGTAGAACTGCAGACGTTCTGTTCTCCATGACGATGAAAAAGCTCAAAGAGAGAGCGCTGGACGGACGGAGCGACACGCAATGAAAAGCCTTCCTGGTTTCGCAGCCGGTGGCCGTCGCTGTACAGCGAAACAGTGTCCGGAGAAATAAAACTTAAAAAAATGCCGAGCGACTACCGAAGCACCAAAGACTACAACGGTCGGAGTGGAACGAATAGAGACAATGTTGGAGGTTTGTTCAGCCTAATGCGGATGCGATGGAACACCGACGCGGTGGCCAACGGGAGTGAGACGGGCTCGACTCGGCCGGTGGACGACGAAAGACTAGTGGACCACGACACAATTTGAAAACATGCTTGATGATTGTAAATGAGTTTTGTAACATCAAGCAACTTTAGTTTGAAGGCTATTTGCAAAGTACGGCCGCTGAATCGTGTCGATAAACCGCTAGCCACCACCGCTAACTCCGTGCTCTGTGTTGTGTTCGTTGGCAGCGAAACTTAAGAGGCGGCGATTCTGACTCGCAAGTTTCGTAAGTTTCACTCCTGATAGCGATTTTAACGCTGCTCGCTTGTTAACACCGGTCGAATAGAGCTGTTGCTGTTTTGTGTGGACTTAAGTTGTGCGGATATTCTTGTCTAATAATAAACGACTGTGAGACTCAGGTGATCGTTTCGGCGTCTACATTTTCTCTTCTAGGACAGTGTTTTGATACAAGTCAACAGTATTAAACAAAATCATTCTAAGCCCTACGAAAATGTCTTGCACAAAACAAAACCACGGTTAATACAAAAAGTGAATCCTATGGTTTCGGGGACACGGGAGGCACAAAAAAACCTTCGGTTCGCCTTGCAACCGTGACGCCGCCCACGCTCAGGTACTGGCCAGGCTTACGGAAATACCTTTCAACCGAGCTGTCCCGTACCGTGCAGGGCTGGCAGTAGCCGCTGCGGGCTAGTTGGTAAACGCCCATAGATGTGACCAATCGGGCTTTAGATAAACGTAGGACCGCCTCCCACATTAGCATATTTACATTGCCTTCTGACATGTCTGAGACGACACATAAATAAATGTGGAATTAAATAAATAAATAAATAAATGTAAAAATAAAAAAATAAATATACATACATTTAGAAATAAATAAAGGCAAAAAATAAAAATAAAAAACTTATTTTTCTAAAACCATTTTATTTATTTATTTATTTATTTATTTATTTATGTATTTATTTATTTATTTATTTATTTTTACTTTTGTCATTTTTGGTCCTCCATAGTGGCTGTTACACTGTCAGGAGCAAAGGTCAACACTTCAGTTCTAGAGAGATAGATAGAAGACACCTGGAAGGCTGTTGATGAGATGACCAAGTAGAGGCATGTATATGGAAAACAGCAGTGTCATAATTTAAGGAGCCAGCTATCACAGAGAAAATCTCGGGCCTTTCCTCAAACACCTGCTCAGATAAGGTCAGAGACTATCATTGCATGATAGAAAACATGATATGTTAAAGATCTTTGAAACTCAAGACTAATCAATTCTTTTCAATACCCATCTCTGCTGACCTGAAATTCATGAATGCTATCTGCAGCATTGAGGCAGCAGTTACTTTATATTTTCCACAAAAGCGCATTGAAATAAATTATTTACCTGTGTATTAATAGATTAGCACGAATATTACTTTCCGACATGATTTATTCCAACGTTGATGCATGGCGGTATCCAAATTGCATTAGTACACACATCTGAATAGAGCATAGAGGAAATCTAATGAAACCGGACGGTTGCCTGGTAAATTTGAAAAAAAACAAAACACGCATTTCAAAAATGTAAAAAAAAAAAATCTATGGTTTTGACTTCAATATACCTCATTTTTATTTTATTTTAATTGTCGCCATTTACCCATTTTTCTTTGGAATCACTGCGTAGGCTTATATTGGAAATTACGAATTTTACGGTGCGCACGTGAACACATCTCAAGAGATGTGTTCATATTCTATGTCATCTACGTCGTAGATGAACCATTAAGAGAAAGGACAACTATTGTGAAAACAGCTGAAACACAGAAGCGTTTCGGCACAACACTGGGAGCCAAGAAAACTTAAATCTAGGCAGCACTCGTGGATCTGAGCCTTCACATATATGGGCGTTTACCAACAGGCGCCCTAGGTGCCATCTCGGTACAGGTCGGTAATCAGGCAGTGATTGGGCGCCATGTCGTAAATCACCGATCCGATCAATGGCGTCATGGTCGCGTTGAAACTTTTTAAATCTGTCTCATTTACTCCAAAGTAGTTTCACAGCATCGACATGTTTATTTATTTGTATCCGAGAGCTAATGATTCATGATTCAAAAAACTTCATTTTCGTCTTTGTGCCTCTTCCTGTTTTGAGTACTGTCGCTAATGTGACCGACAATAAAGTTTCTTTGAATCTTCACGACAGCGTCTGAACTTTTATTTTTCTAAAATCATTTTATTTATGCATTTATTTATTTTTACTTATGTCATTTTTGGTCCTCCATAGATCACGAACATTTCAAAAAATTATTAAAACAAAAAAAAAATATAGCCGAGTGTAATAGTATAGTGTAAAGCCTGGTAAATACTCACCATTTGGACCCAAAGACGTTTTGAGCGTGGATGCAATAGCCTTGCCCGCCATGATGTGAGACTGCAAAACAAACAATTCCCCATCATCTCACAAATCAGACATGACTTCACGATTCAATCTTTAAATCACACAACTTGAAGCAGCCGCAAACACAGAAAACACATTTGAAGAGGCCTGCATCTGGCAATGACCATTTTTGGCACAGCCCTCCCTATACGGCAACATCCATCGCAGGCTGTAAGAAAGCACATGGGCCACGATGCTAGCATGACAGACCGAAAAATAGCTTGGCTAATGCCGTCTGAAACGCACAATGGTGAAAAACTCGCCTTCTTGGGGGAGAAAATGTTCAAAGCCACTTTTAAAGCCACGTGTGTTTCCTCCAGATCATGCAGACATATTAGCAAATGAGGAATTAGCTCGCCAATGTGCCGTGCAGTTCCATGCTAGCTAGCTCATTGTACCTTCAAGGCGTCGATGCCCGTTAGCCTTGTCTTCTTGTCTTGGTCCTTAATGATGATGAAAGGTCTCCCATATTCATCGAACGCAAGTGTCCCTAACGCGGACATGATGGGCGATAGTTTTGACACTAAATACGTTTCAAATAAGGACAATTTCTTGGGTTTTTCCGATGAAATTCAGGAGCGTGGCTTAGCTGCAAGCCGCACGGGTCTGCCGGCGACTTCTGGAAGGCTCCATGGGCGGGGAAGGCGGAACCATATAGCTCACAGCGGACCCTCGTTTCCCTTTTTTTACACATAGAACACACAATTTGGTCAAAATTACCGAATAAAACACGTTTTAATAATGTAATATCCCCTGTACAATTTTACCGAGCATTTATAGGTGAAATATAAGGGGCGGAATTAAATTAACAGCTTTTAATGTAGTGGTATCTTCCGATCGCGTTCTTCCTCAGTCAGTGCTCTGATCTCGCGAGAGGTTGGTGCTGAAATTCCTTGATCAGCGCGGACGGATCGTGAGAATTTTTTTTTTTCCATGCGGGGTAAGATTCCGGAGACTTCACGAAACAGTCCGAGGTCGCGGTAGGCTTGAACATCAGCGGTTAGGTATTTGTCATTATTTCAAAGGTGATCCTAGTTTTGTTCAAAGATGCGCCTGCCATGTGTTCAGCGTGCCAGTGTCTCATCTCGGTATGGCAGAATTGTCGGCACACGTTTTCTCCCCGAAAGCACGAACACTCGGCCAGTTTTAGGTTTTTAGGCGTTAATATTATGGCTTAAAGTAACCAGCTGGAATCCACGTGAAGTTGGTCGATAGTGACAACAGTGAAGATGACGCAACGTCCGGGTTTCGCCGTAGTTCAGTGATAACTAACGTTCCTCCCTGGAAGCAGGAGGCAATCAATCAGACGGATTGACAACATCACGGCGAGCATTGATACACTTCTTTAGCATCGTTACAGTTAAAGTTATTACAGAACTTTTAAGTACAGACGCCTGCAAGAAGAGGAAGAAGAAGAAGAGCTACTGCAAAACCCTTTTATATAAACTTACAAAGAAAATTGAGATTTTTTTTTTTTCAAAATGTATGACTGCATTGTCTTATCACTCATTTAATTAGATGCTATTCTAACAGTCCTAATGGTACCAATCATATGGTACCGTTGAGGCATTTTAGGTCCGTTGCTTGGAAGTTTGATCCTCACCTGTCAAAACTTGGAAGTTTGATCGTCGCCTGTCAAAACTTACAGTAAGTAGGTAAGATGAGGACGCCGGGAAAACAAAGCTGTTTTCAGTGAGCTCTGTGTTGTTTCTGTTCGCAGGCCTATTTTTTTTTTTTTTTTTAATGCTGCTGGTATCTTTTGTATCCTCCAGCATGCCCTGTGGGAAGAAGCCCAGATTCGTGCTTCTGTACGGGTCTCAGAAGGGCCAAGCCCAGTCCATAGCCGAAGGGGTGGCTGAGGTGGCCGAGGAGCACGGACTGACTGCCGAGCTGAGCTGCCTGGACACAAATGCAAAGGTGGCTGCGGCACGTGCCAGAAAACA
Source organism: Thamnaconus septentrionalis (assembly GCA_009823395.1). NCBI lineage: Eukaryota > Metazoa > Chordata > Actinopteri > Tetraodontiformes > Monacanthidae > Thamnaconus > Thamnaconus septentrionalis. The sequence continues at coordinate 8,138,243 of CM020520.1, forward strand.
AACGAAAACATTACTGCAACATTACTAACTCTGCTTTTAATGCACGGGATTGACACTGCAGCACAAATATTTAATAGCGCCAGAATTAAAGTGTTGGTTGCGTTTTCCATGCTGATTCGGGCATACGAGAATCTCCTAATTGATCATGTGACTTCTTCCAGTACAATTTGGAGCTGGAGACTGCCCCGGTGGTTTTCATCGTGTCCACCACTGGGGACGGGGAGCCGCCGGACAACACTCTCCAGTTTGTGAAGCGCATCAAGAAGAAAAGCCTGGCCAGCGACCACTACAAACACCTTTGCTACGCACTCTTAGGTAAATCTCGTCCTGGCAGCGTCTCGCCACTCGGCTGCCCGAGCCGAGAGATTTTCATTTGCACAATTTATTCTTGTAAATAATTACAATGCATGGCACTCCACCGGGCTTTGCTCTCTGAGCAGCTGCTGGCTCGAGACATTTTCATCCATTTCCTTTGGCCCGCTCCAGCTTTAGGAGACACAAATTATGCAAATTTCTGCAACTGCGGAAAGACAATAGAGCGGCGTCTGCAGGAACTCGGCGCCCGGCAGTTCTATGCAACGGGATACGCGGATGATGGCGTCGGGTAAGTCCTGCGAGGAAAGCCAAAGCACGGGCGTTTAGCATATAGAAAGTGTCCTGAAATCAGACCTGCTTGACCTTTTTTCAAAAAGGTTGGAGGTGGTTGTGGATCCCTGGCTTGACGGACTGTGGGAAGCAATCAAGGAGGCCTTATCGAAAATGAATGCAGCGGAAGCTGCAGAGTCTTGCCCGCCGGACGTCCAGCTGAACCTCCTGAGCATCACCGACCACGATGGTCCCCAGCAGCAATCCAGAGAAGAGGTCCCCACATCTCCCGCCTCACCTTCAGCCTCTCCCGCTCAGCCAGCCGTTTCCGATCTCGGGTCAGTTCCCCCTGACGCTGCCGCCGCTCCGACGTCGGCTGCGGGGCCGCAGAAAGACCAGGCTGAACTCTCTCACGCCGAGCCCGTGGCCTCTCTCACGCGCTCCCTGCCTCCACTGTCAGAGTCTTCTCTGAATGTTCCCGCGCTGCCTTCTCCCTACCTGGAAGTGTCTCTCCAGCAGGCGGAGACGACGGTAGAGGTGAATATTTGGTTGATTAAATGGCTACTTAAATCCAGCCTATGCGGCGTTTTAAATGTGCACGTCTTTTCTTCAGATCGATGGGCCGCTGGACAAGGAAAATCTTCACGAGGTCCCCGTATCCAAGGCAGTTCGGCTGACCAGCGGGGAATCCGTCAAGACGGCCCTCCTGCTCGAGCTGGACATCTCTGTAAGCTTGACTTTTCCCTCCGTGACTCCTAAACCTGCAGCACGCATGAATAAATACATCAGTTTTTGTTTTTTTTTGCTCTTTCAGGCGCACCCAACGATGACTTACCAGCCTGGAGATTCGTTCAACGTGTTCTGCCCAAACAGAGCTGCAGAGGTGGAGGACATGCTTCACAGACTGAGGCTTTACGACCAGAGAAACTATGCAGTAAACATTTGCCTGTCTAAAGACACAAAGAAAAAGGGTAAAATAAGACAAACATTCCCCGTCCCTACGCTGGTGAATAATCTTGCAGTGTGGTGTTGACAAAATACTTTCCCCCCCTCTGTCTTAGGCGCCCAGGTGCCTTCCCACATTCCCAAGAACGTTTCTCTGCTGTACCTGCTCACGTGGTGTCTGGAGATCAGGAGCGTTCCCAAGAAGGTACCGCTGCACAGTTAGGACGAACGCAAACTGCAGTGGCGTAGCTCGCATTTGTCTTTTTTTTCTGTTAACGTCGTGATGAAAAGGAAGTGTCTTCTGTCTTCTTGTTAGCCGTATATTCTCAAGCTTCCGGAGCGACAAGACGCTCTCGTTCTCGATAAACTGCAGGTCTGTTGGCGGGGTTGAAGTCACATCCTGCGTGGACTAGTTTCTGCCTCAGAGTTTAAATGAATAGAAAATATTTTTTTTTTCTACCTGCAGCTTATTCTCAGTAAACAGCACCTTTCAAGCCTCCCCTCACTCTCCCGCATTGCTTTAAGCAGGATAATTCACAGCGTTTACGATGCAGCACCAGCCATCTGGTATGGCACATGTTGATAATAAAAAAGCTTATTTTATATATATATATTTTTTAATTATCTAATGAGCACTACAGTGAAATTACTCCTGATTCCGAGACTCTTGGGGCATTTTTCTCACAGTCTTTCACTTTACATATCAAACAATACATTTGTATTGATGGCAGGGTTTTTTTTATTTTCCTGTTCCTCTGATAGAAACACTCCCTTTTTTGTTTCCGCTCTGACCGAATCGCCACACTTCAACAAACTCAGAGATGAGGTTTGCTTGAACACGTCCGTGCGCGTCGTCCCAGCCGCCGGTTTTCTTTTCCGTAACGTTTACAAGAGTTTAAGCATCAAACGCGATTATTTTAGGGTGGGTGTTCAGCTTTCAACCCGGCCCTCATTTTTCACCGTCGCTCCCGACTGTCAACGCAGAGCAAGAAAGAGATCAGATGCATCCACTGGGCTGGCATTTTCAGACTGAAACTACCTGCACGCTGTGACAGGAGCAAAAAAAAAAAAAGAAGTGATGAAGTACTTTTCATACAGGATGGATATGAGGAGGAGGGAGCAATTTTTCCTCGTGCACGCCGCAATAATGGCCCGCTAATCCATACAAACACTCATAAACCCTTATGAGAAAACCGGAACCAAACAAAACACTAAAGAATGACAAACATGCAGTGGGTTTGATTGCTGCATGCTAATAACAAATGGTTGTATACAGTGAAACCCAACAAAAGAAACGCTGCCCAGGAGCTAAAGCATCAGTATTTCTCTGAAGTTGTTCTTATTTCTGTCACAACCTGCGGAAAAAAATATTCAAAATAGGTCATGGTGTGAAGGGTAAACAACAGCTTGTCCCCCGTAAATGACACTCGATGATTAGCCGCATTCATTGATCTTGATTTGGCTTTGAATTTGCTCCAGTTGCATAATGAAGACTAAAAGTTAATTTGATGAGGCAGAAGGTGTGCAATAAAACAGCCAGGGGGAATTATGCTGAGAGCTGTCACTGCAGTTTTGTCAGCGAGGTGCACTTTTCACAGGGAGCGGTTTTTTGTTTTTTTTTGCGAGACAGAATTAAAATCTGTCCCGCCGGGGCGTCGGGGAAAAATGTATGAAACATCTTGTTTACTGCCCACTTCTGAACCAAAGCCAAAATTTGGTCGGGCTTTGTTGCCACTAACGCAGATGGGGGACGTCTAACAGTGACTTGACTCTCAATTTACCGTCCCCCTCCCTTCCCTTCCCCTTCCCCTTCCCTCCCGTCAGGCGTTTCTACGGGCGCTGGTGGAGCACACGGCCGACGGCGGGCAGAGGAGGCGACTGCAGGAGCTGTGCAGCAAGCAAGGCGCCGCCGACTACAACGCCTACCTGCGGGACCCCAGCCTCGGCGTCCTGGAGCTCCTCGCGGCCTTCCCATCCTGCTCGCCCCCCCTCAGCCTCCTCATAGGTACCAGGGAGTTGTTCTCAGTCTGCATGAGAACGACTAGCTAGCACTTGCTATTTCGATTTTTCAATTGATTTAATTTTCCTGTCACTGGGGGCAAAAAAAAAAAAAGCGTTAAATGACTATCATCCATACAGAGACTAATGAGTAAACACATTAATATGCTGGCATGTTTGTCAGACGCTTTTTCCAGTTTGTTTACAAATTTGTTATTATAATAGATGTGTGGTTAATTAAATTCGAGCTTTTTTTTTTTTTACTACGTTTGCCTGAAGGAGCCGGGGAGTTACAGTGACTGACACCAGATTGGGGTTCAGTCTGCAACCTGGGAAAAACTGTCAGTGGGATAAATGACTTCGGCTTCGCTCCCATATTTTTTTTTTTTAAGCTGTCAGACAGTTTTTCTTTTCGTCCACTAGGGGTCACTGCAGCACCGGAGAAAGCTAGTTGCTGTCGGCGCGGGGTTTGGGGCCTGATCCGTCACAGCGTTTAATTATCCTGAATGGTCACGCGGCGTTCATCAAAAGAGCTCCCTAAAGGATCGCCACTCATTCATTTCCCCGTCTCATTTTTTAAACACACACCAGCCCAATATGCTTTATCTCCCGGCTCTTGTGAAGATAATGGCATTACTGCGACTGCGAGTCAGGCGGTAGTTTTTCAGAATTCCTCCCCTGCCGGTAATAACGTCGATCATTTTTTAAAATTTTTTTTTTTTTTTTGCTATCGTTAGCCACCGTAGCTGTGCCAGATTTTGTGCCAACTTTGAGTTAAAAATAAATAAATAAAACCTCCCAAAAACTAACATTTTCTTTTCGTTTCACTGGTAGTTGGCCCGCCGTTCGGTGTAAATCTAATAGGCTTTGAGTGAAACTTAGCAGACAGTGAAATTAGTTGGCCGCGGCTTTTACATACAAGTCGGGGCTGTCCTCTAAAACAGCTGTGTCACAGCTCTTGGCCTCTCCCAGAGAACGGTTATTTATGGTCTACTTGCCATCCGCAGCACCTTTATTTATTTATTTATTTATTTATTTATCTATCTATCTCCTGGAGTTGAACAGTGCAGAAACGGGGAGGGATGGGGGGGGGGGGTCAATCGTGACAATCGTGCCCCCGTGAAAAATGTGGGTTCGGAGGCCCGCCGGGGCACCAGCTGCTGTTCGGAGGGGGAAAAATAGGTCCCATCCACTGGTTTGTCGCCGTCAATTGCAAGGACACAGAAGTGCCGGGTCAGATCCAATCAGAGGTTAATGATCAAATCTGAGTCAGTGTTTTTCCGAGCAGCGGCGCCGTGTTGTTTCTTCTCTCTCTCTCTTTTGAAGCACTTTTCCCCGGTTCATTACCCCAATGAAGCGGGAGGAGAGCGACTCTTAATGGTTTATGAGCTTATTGCGCCGGTGTTAATAACGAGAGGTGACTCATGAGCCTCTTGCCTCGTTCTGTCCTGTGAGACTGAAAAACAAAATGAGGTATCGAAAAGTAGAGGAGACGGAAGGGAACTGAATCAAAACATGATGCATTCAAAACTGTGATAGGAGACAAAAAATAATGCGTTTGCTATGCGCGCTCGAAAATATGCGACGGATAAAAGTGGGGATAGCCTTCAGTCAAACAAATATTCTTTATGATATGGTTGGAGGAAAAAATGTTTGTAGCTGTGTAGGCTTTTTTTTAAATACTACAGTCTGGCTTGAGAAAAAAACTTCCACTTGCCTCCGTGAGTCAGCTCACTGGCTGCGTGGTTCTCTCTGGGACGGATGAAAACTTCGGGGTCACAGCCTGAGAGAGCGGCACGCCGCACAGGAGGGTCTTTTTCATTTTGCCTCTCCAGCAGGCTCAAATAAAAAAAAAAAACTGCACCGGCCCGTAGTTTTATGACCCGAAGCAATGTGGACGTGTCCCCGTGCCCCCCCGCCTCCCCGTCATCCCTACTCGAAAAAAAAAAAAACCAACAACCTAATATTGCCCATCACCAGTCGTTTGAGATACAGTAAAACGCCCTGGAAAACATTCCAATGCCTCTGAAAAAAAAAAAAAAAAAGACGTGTGAGCTAGCAGGTCCTCCTTTCAAATGAACCTGAAATCAGCATTTGTAAGCCATTAAGAAAAAAAAAAAAAGTCTTCCCAGGGAGGGAGAATTCTTCCAAGTGCTTTTATGCTAACAACCCTTCTCTAATTCTCCCCTAATTCCGCCTGCAGTCGCGGGAGTCTATATTTCTCCAAAAGTGTAATTTTTTTTATCTTCAGCCCACATTGCTTCTTTTTTTTCTTTTTTTTTGCCCTCTGCTAAGAAAGTACCTCTGCATATAAATTGCAGTGCAGAGAGACTTGTGAGATGGAATAGATTATATTGTTGTGCAGTATGATCGATGGGCACCCCTTGGAATATGATCATTTCTGAAAACCTATCGGGGAAACTCTGGGACTGGATTTTATTTTATTTTATTATTTTATTGTGCTGGAATTCGTCCTGGAGCCACACGCCGCCGCCGCCGCCTCAACAACAACAACAACGACAACGACAACAACACACGCACGCGCAAAATAGCTTTGTCCCCCGAAATCGCCAAACGTGATGTTTACAGTGTATCTACCGGAGGCATCGTCGCAACGCAGCCATGCGGGATGATGGATAGACGGTCCTCCGTTACGGACGTGCGCCGCCTCCGCGATAGCGAGGCAGGGGCTGCAGCCGCGCAGGATCGTGTTAACATACATTATACACCATCCGGCGGAGCGGTCTGAGATCCCGCCGATACATAAAGCCACGCAGGGAACTTTTTTTTTTTTTTTTTTTTTGTTCCAGAAAAGATTTTCGCCCGCGGCGCCGACTCACTGTTCTCTTGGATGAATCTTAAATGGTTTAATCCTCAGACCTACCTAACAAAGCAAGGCCAGGGTATAATCCTCATCCTGTAATCCTTGTAAATGAGCCTGCCTCCCAGACACTTGGACCTCCTCTTTAAGGAGGAACGTTTTCGACTCATTTGAGTTGGTGTTTCCGAGGCGTATAGCCCCCCCTCCCTCCCGCACACACTATCGCGCATTAAAAAAAATAAGAGTTTCAAAAATGAACGGATTAGAAAATGATTTTATTATTACATTTTTCCAGCGCCACCCGCTCGCATCATATAGGGCGAAGCGGGCGCTTTGCATACGTTAGATGGCGAGTGAATGTGGTCGGGTTTCAGAAGCGCCTCTTCAAAACCATCTGGAATCTTTTGTTGTGGGAAGTCAGTGGATTTAGAATCAAAAATGGCTTTGTTCATTGTCGGCCTGCCCTTCACATATTAAACAGGGATCAGATTTCAGTGCGATTCGGTTAAGGATGCAAAACTGCTAAAATACAAGCATGTGCTTGCATCATCAGAAGCGGCCATGACCACATATGGACGTGTTTTTTTATATTTCAGTCTCAAGCGGAGGATAACAGAGTGCAATAAACCTCATTTAAACACCTCAAGTGTTAACTGCATCAATCTCTTTTCTCCCTACCGAGACTCGGTTTAGTCCATACGTCATCGTTGGCTCTCTCGTCTGGGGTTCGTGTTTTTGTTTGAGCCCCACAATCTTTCACGCGTCGTCATTTAAGTGAAAAATTCTCGCCGCAGATGGCGGCGGCTGTTGTCTTGCTATCACCCCGAGCCGTTCGCTTGTCAGATAAATCTGCAAAGAGGCCAGATTTAGTCCAGATGTCTGTCTTGAAGAGCGATGCTGCAGAAAAAAACCAAAAAAAAAAAACACAACAAAAACACCCAAAACGTGTTATTGCGAAGGCCCCAGCTGGTGCCAGTGGTAAAAGCGTCACCTCTCCGGCCGCAATCCATCACAGAGATGCAAATAAAACGCTGGTCTTCACGGCCGGCGGTGCTAACAGCGTAACGGATGGCGAAACGTCGGCGCGCCGCGGGGTGAAAAGTTATGCGGGGCTCTAATAAGTTTTGCAGGTTTTTCCCCCCCTCCCCTGACGCGTCATCAGGAATGCAATGAACCACACATTACCCAAAAGAGGGCACCTTCATGGCTGGCATTGAAATCAGGTCTGCATTAGCAATCTGTTTCCCTCCCTCCGCCGTCGGGACACTTGGGATTCCATAACCCTGAGTTTGTAATTTCATAAATATAGAAATGCTGCCCTAGAAATAAGACACTTACCTGGGCGAGTGTTACCGGGGATGGATCGGTCGCTTGGACGCCTCGGTGGACTCGGGTGACTTTGAATTATGTTTGTCGAGTCTCTGTCATGGCTGTTTGGAGCTGGGCAGGATGATTGACGGGTGTTTTTTTTTTTTTCCCCTCTCTTGCCTTTCAGAGCATGTGCCTAAACTGCAGCCCAGGCCCTATTCAGCAGCCAGGTGAGGTGGCAGACGGAAGGAAAAACACATGGCAAAACATAACAGGGAATGAGTGACAATCTGGTGGCAATCATCTCGTTTTGGAATGACAAATATCCACATTTCTATCTATCTGTCTATCTGAACCTGTACTTAGCTATGACTGTCTATCTATCTATCTATCTATCTATCTATCTATCTATCTATCTATCTATCTGAACCTGTATTTAGCTATGACGGATTCCAATATTCTAGCATTTTCTGATCTCAGATCTTTGTTCTTCCTCCTCCTCCTCCTCCCCTGTTCTATTTATTATTCAAGAAACTTTCTCCTCCTCCCCCAAAACAGCGTGTCTAGCCCTCTGTTTGCGGCTTTAACTCGAGCTCCGCAGCCAAAACCGACCCTGATCCTTAAGCAAGGAGACACAATCCAGACAGTCGCAAAGCGTTCTCAAGGGGCGCGTGGGCGTAACCACCGCCTGGCTGAGTTTGGTGTCCCTAACCCGACACAGAGGTACCGGTGACCTTTCTGTCATCGCAACGGGTGGATTTCCAAAGCTGCGCGGTTCAGCGAGCGCTTTCGAAAAAAAACAAAACAAAAAAAACAGAGCAAGCAAAAGGAGTGAAGGACAGAGTGCACAGCCAGGCGGCAGACACGTGGAAATAACAAATAAAGTAACTGTAAAAAAATAAAATAATCAAATTTGTGACTGCAACCAAATGAAAACCTCCCCTTCAGCTCGTTTGTTTTGATCATTTAGGAAACGTCCATAATTATTTCCAGTCTGGGGTCTGCGTCACAGGCTGACCGTTAAAGGTTTATGGAGCTTTAATGGTCGTGAAAGTTAATCGCGATTATAATTATGTTTAACATTCCGGAGGCGTTAGCCTGGAGTAGTCAGTCTGAATGCCAGACAGAAGAGAAAAGTATATGCTTCTCACAGGTTGGGTTCACATGACACTTATTGGACCGGATGATTCATGCAATGTCATCTTTATGATTGTGTGGCTAAAGGAGGGAGTAGTTTTGTCGATGCATTTATCACTCTGGAGCCCTATAACATTCTGTGAAAATGATGATATACTGCTGCCCTTTTTTAATTAATTTTTTTTAAAACATTCAAAAAGGCACCACTAATAATCAAATTGAATTTGCATATGCATCAGTCTTGCCTCATCGGCAAATAGGAAACGCTTTCCACTGGAGGTGTTTGTTGTTGTCTTTTTCTTTGGCTTTTTTCACCGTTGTGAATGGAGCTCTCGGCAGAGCTGGCATTTAATGGAGTTATTACAACATCAAAGAGAATCGCAGCGAATGATAAAAACGTGTGGCATTTTCTCGTGAATCTCCAGCGCTGGAGACATTTAAAAGATCCCTTTTAATACATCGGGGAGCGTCGCAGTTTATGATTTATCGTTCACTGTGTCCGTTGCGCGCGTCGTCCGCGCCGTGTGGGCTTCGGTTTAAGTGGATAAATAATGCGCACAATTGAATGGGTTGTAAACGCTGTGTAGCTAAGTTGGGCTTTATTTACAAAAAATAAAAAAAGACGCTTGAGTGGTCCTTTTTGGCCTCACTTAGCTAGTCATTGATCTGCACTTCCTGTTAAGCTAGTGTCCATTAGGCTTCCTTTAAGAGCTCGCGAGGACCGGCAGGATCTAACGCAAAGCCCCTGCCCCGCACTTCACTCCGTCACTTAGCGTCGTCTGCTTTTTATGTTTGTGTGCGTTTGCCTACGGAGACAGAGAGGCTGTAGTTTATCAGATGCTGCAGAGACATTAGAGGCCTGCATTATTGATGCTGCGGTCAATAGAGGTCTCTCGTGGCCCGCGGTAACTGCCGGCAGTGTGAAACCCGAATGAAGAGGAGGACTTTGGAGGCGCTTTTATGAAAGAGACAGACTGACAGGAAGCTTTTTTCTTTTTTCCTTTTCAAAGCTCATTTCAGACCTCTAAGTGCAGAGAAGAATTCGGATTGCCGCTATTTTAAATCACAAGGAGGTTACGTGAGCGGGCGGCTTAATCACAGGAGGCGGGGGAAAAAAGTGAAGAATCTTTTGATTGAATTGTCAGTTTTTTGGCACTCAAGTCGGGGAGGTTTTTTTTTTTTGGGATGGGAAGGTGTCTACCCCCAACTCCACCTCCACACCGGAGAGCAGGCTCTGTTGCTGATGGCAGCCGAGGGCTCAGATGGAAATGCTGATGAATGTGGGCTGACGGGAAAGGTAGGCAGTCGGCGGCGTAAACAAACGAAGGCAGAAATAGAAAGCCGATCTAATGGGTAAGCGGTGGAAGGAGTTTGACTCTAAAAGCATTAAATAGATTGTCAAAATATGCAGCCTTAATCAATGGGCGATGCTTAGAACTTCAACTGAATTTCCAGTTTATATATATATATATACAGTCATATATATATATATATATATATATATTTTTTTTTTCATTCATTCATCTTCTATACCCGCTTATTCCTGTTCAGGGTCACGGGGGTCTGCTGGAGCCTATCCCAGCTGTCTTAGGGCGAAGGCAGGGTGACACCCTGGACAAGTCGCCAGTTCATCGCAGGGCATATATATATATATATAGATCGACCCGGCAGACCACCGACTGTGGAGCTGTGCCGCAGAGTCGGTTATTCAGAAAAGCCTGCAGATCACCAGAGAATTGCACATTTTGCCCTCAGTGTGCAGCTTCCTGGGAAATTATTCTGTGTTTTTAGCTCCCTCCCTCCGTTTTTCCAAAACGAGGCGGTCTCAGAGGGCGGGACAAGCTCCGCCTAGGGGCGGGGTCAACTGGCAGAGGTTTTGGCGAGCCAATCAGTGCCCTTTTGTAACGTCACAAATGGATGGATTGTTCTCATTTACGGTGAGATAGATAGATAGATTGATATTGACATTTTAAGTTAAAAACAGGTTAACAGGTACATTGGAATTCTTTTCCACTCAAAGGATACATAAATTTTGCACGAGGTTGTGATAGTAAAAAGTGTTTTGAGTGGTCAGAGTCAGAGAGGAAATTTGCACAATGCGGAACCCGTCAAACTCGGTTACCCCAGCCCTCTGTGATGTCACAAAGGGGCTGCTTTCTAATGCGCCGGAACAATCGTCCCTCCTGAAAGGCTTCCCAAACGAGAGGCGGCGTCGCTTATCTTCTGGTGTCGGCATCCTCGGTTCGGCTGTCGCTCAGCCGCGGTGCGTTCAGGTGGATTGTTGGAAAAAAAAAATAAATAATTTGTCGGGTCGCTGTTGTCGCGGCGCTGAGAATCTGTCCGCCCTCATAATGCCTGAGCGTATCTGGACCCATCTGTTGTCCTCGGTGTTTTTCTCTCCCCGCCCGCCTCTCTCTCGGCTTGTCACCGCATGCAACGCCTCGCAGACACATAAAAATACAGACTCTCTCTCTCTCTCTCTCTCTCTCTCTCTCACACACACACAGACACAAATTGTTTCCTCTACTCACCACACCGCCTGTCTTCTTCCTCTCTCCGACCCTCCGCGGCCTCCACAGCTCCCCCCTCAGGCACCCCGGGAAGCTGCGCTTTGTCTTCAACGTGGTGGAGTTCCCAGCGTGCCATGGGCGGCCGGCGGGGAGGCGGGGCCTGTGCACCGGCGGGCTGTTTGACCTCATCGGCCCCGCCCTGGCCGAACCCTCGGGCGCGGCGCCTCTGCCCAAGGTAATGGGAGGCGACGGGCTAAAACAGAGGTGTGCGAATTTGAGACATTTGAAAAGTTGTAGCCACTGACTCACTTTTGGAAATGGTGGCGTGACTCCGGCGCACCTCGTCCTTTAAATAGCGCCGCTCAAGAGGCTTTTCTGCGTAACGGAGAAGGCAAGTGTGGGCAGAAAAAGCGCGGGGACGGTGGAGCGTCCCTCCTCCCCAAGCTGGCGGAAAACAGCCAGACTTCGGGGACTCGGCCGCTTTCTTCTGCGCGGAAACTCGGCTCCAACGCGCGAGCCGGGGAACAAGGCCTGCTAAGTGCGCGCCTAATTAAAGAATTAATTAAAATTAAATCCCGTAAATCCTCTCTGAAATGTACTCGGCGGATTCCTGCCGGAGCCCTTGAGTTTCTTATTAGCATGTCTCGGAATATTAAGCAGATCAATTAATAGATCGACGCTCCCACGGTGGCCTCTCAGCATTGTTGTAATTGCTCTCATTATTATTATTTTTTTGGGATTTTGCTCCTTAATGGCCTCCCCCCCCCCAGGTCCACGTGAGCTTGAGGCCCAGCTGCACCTTTCGACCCCCCGCTGACCTGTCGGTGCCCTTCGTGATGGTCGGACCCGGCACAGGGGTCGCGCCCTTCATCGGCTTCCTCCAGCAAAGGTGAGCTCGACAGCGCATAATAACTGCAGCTTCCACATTCCACATAGGGGAAGCTCGGATTTCAACTGTGTCCTAGTTTTTCCAATTGGATCCCATTGCAAATAAGCTTCTGTTTAGCTTGAACGAAACCAGGAAGCTGCTGAGAACCTCATGACACGTGACGTCTCGCTGGGAATAAACTCTCTTCTGGCAATTTTCCAGCCCATCTTTTTTGCTGCAGTACCTCGGGTGGCCACTGGGAAAAATCGGCACACCTCCATTTTGCCAGTCCGGTATCGAGTTCTTATAATACATAAATAATACATATAATACATCCATGCTTAAAAGCCCCAAAACAAGACTAAGAAGATTCCAGGAAGTGATTTCTTGACAGTGCCAATTATTACCATACTTGGGAGATTTTCTTGCTTTCAAAGAAGAAGAAGAAGAAGAAGAAGATGATTGAAGATTTTCCCAGGTGGACAACTTGTATTTTTTTTTGCTTCACTTCCAACTGGCCTTGGCAAGAGTGTTGAGTAGACGCTGTTGCTCACACCCAGCTGACGTTGCCACGGGCAACAATCGTAAGCCTCAAGCTGTAGCGACTTGGCTACAAACTAGCGGTGACAAATCTGATGCGGCTATGTGAATGTGACGGACCTTCTCTCACCCCCTGCAAGCTTTCCTGACTCACGTATTGGCTCTTTTCCGGGAATTGCGTGTCAGATGAAATCCAAAAACGCAGAACCCGCTGCTGCGTCTGGGTCGCCAGGTGAGGACGTGACGATTTTATCGAACCAAAGAGACGCGGTGGGTGCGTTGAGGGTCTGCGTTGCACGGAACACTTCTCTCAAGGGGAAGGCATCGCCCGCGCATGTCTGTGTGTGTGTGTGTCTGTCTGTTGAAGATCCGCTGCTGAAGTGGCACCTGTAAGGGGTTGAGGTCGGGATCGATGGAGACGCAGCCGAGCGCCTCTGCTTTAAAACCCTCGTACGGAGCGAATGAATTTGCTTCAGCGTTCGGGCGCCCGCTCGAGTGCACATGACCTGCGCAGATTTTTGGCTTGATCCACGGAGACAACGCAATGACACCCCGGCGTTAGGCGGATAAAAAAAAGAAGAAGAAGAAGAAGAAAAAAGTCCACGTCACGCACCTTGTCTCTCGCAAGGCGCAAGAAATCAAGCGGCGAGGCCTCGCGATCATGTCGGGGATTATTTCCGAAGCCGCGGCTCGCCTCACCAGGAATAAATTACGCCCTCCGATGTGCAAGCTAATGCCTTCGGGCTCGCGATGAAGAGTCGGGAGTCAGCGCGGCGCTTTGGAAGGCTATTGATTTTGATAGTAAAAAGTCTAGTGGGTGGTCTGTGCGTGCGGTTTAAGTAACCCATTGCTTTTAATTGTCAGAGAGAGGCTGCGACTCTTGGCCGAGTGCGATTCCTTTTTCTTTCGCTGGCCTGCTTGCCGAGATCGCTCTCTGAATAAAAACTCCTAGCGAGGGAGGGGTGGGTGGGAGGAGGGTGATGACATTTGCCGCAGATGTGCCATTTTTAATTTCCGGAGGCCCAGAATTGACGGCTAAATCGCCTTTTTCGGGACGACGACCTGTCAGAAGGACTTTGCTGCTCAAGCCGTCCATTTCTGGGGCTGATGGCTGTGCTGTGGGGTTGTCGCCCCCGCCCCTCCCTTCCAGCCTCCTGCCAATCCACTCCAAAGCCCACCGAGGACTTGTTAGACGGCGGAGTGAGCCATTTTCATCAGCGCGATATGTCTAACTCCTGGGTGGCTTTGTATAAATGAGGTTGTGCCCCAGTCAACTCCAATTGTCTCTGAATCCCCGGGACATCTGCTCCACCGGGGGGGGGGCGTCGGCCGGTGATTGTTCTGATAGGTGCCTCCGCCGCGTCTGGCGTAATGGTGGCCTGTCTGCGGCGATTTCGTTGCGAGGAGGACGCGGTCGTCCGGGGTGAAGGCTGTTTTCGTACCTTTGGGGTGACCAAAGATGGTGCGTTGTTGTTGTTGTTTTTGGGCTACACTTGGATCTAGGAATCCAGTTTGCAACAATTGAGGTAAACAAGGAGGACTGGACTGTTGATCTGACTTTTGATATTATTGTTTTAAGCTCAGGACGCTACAGGTGTTGGGAATATTGTAGTCCTGGATGTCAAAATATAAAATATGACAAATCACCACTTTGCGAACGACAAAGCTACTGCTAATGCTCCTTGAGCCTCTTTGGATTTGGAACCCATCCCAAAATACTTCCCTTAAAAAAAAAAAAAGATTAAAGAAGGTTGTCGAAGCTTTAATTTGAAGTCTCTCTGAAGTGGCCCGTCCTTGCAGACTTTTCATTTCAAGGACTTGAACAATTTTTTTTTTTTGTCTTTGGTTTATTGCTCAGTAAATACAGACCAGTGTCAAACCAATGTCCCTCTGGGTCACTGTCATATTTGTTTTTCCTTTAGGAATTCTTTTGTATCCATGCACTGTTTCTTCCCCCTGGAGAGACTCTTCACGGAATAAACTCCCAAACCATTTCATCAGCTCACCCCCCGCCTCCCTACTCCGTGCCTCCCGCTGCCTATTGTGCCGGAGGACCCTGCGGAAAAAATAAAATTGACAAAATGTGGCTCGAGGTGCCTCGGCGACGCCTTGGCGACCGCGGCGGGAGAACACACGGCGTGTCGACGGGGCGCCGCGTCTGCCCCGGAGGGCCCCGAGGAGGCAGGCGCCTGCTAGCAACAAAACAACGCCGGGACGTTTCGATCCGCCCACCTTTCCCCTCCCCACTGTTTATTGACGGCTACTTTTCCAAGGTACTTCGTATGAGTTGGTAGCGTTGGTAACAAGTGGAAGACGAGCCTCTGAAAGGTCAGAGCCTCACTCGGTGGTGCCAAGGAGATTTTAATCAGGCCGCTGGCAGGAGTCCTGTATTGATCGTCGCCAGGTCCTTTTGTGTACGTCTCCGGGATCTTTGACGGCGAAGAACAAATATGGTGATTTATCTACGCTCGGCTTTAATCTCCGTAACAACTCTGACAAGCTTTTCTTTTAGAGAGGACCAAAAAAAAAAAAAGATCGATGATTCCAGATTTAATGATCTGGTTCATTTATTTTGTTTTTTTTGTATGTTAAATCCGCGTGAACGAATGTTGAATTTTCCTCTCTGCAAAGAAAGCTGATCGCGGTTAAGCGAGTTTGCACCCTCAAAAGGGTTTGAAATCACCTCCCCGTCTGGTATGAATGGGTTTAATTCCGCTATGTTGTGTTACCAATTAACCCTGGAGCTGATTTTAGGCTCTCTCTTTTTTTTTTGGGGCTCTTGTATTTGCGTGCCTGAAAAGCGGCTCTGCATCTCTCACGCACAGAGCTACAAAGGAAACGGATGAAAGCTATATAAGGTAATTGGGATGTTTACCAGGTCTCCAGACCGACTTCCGTGCAGTTCTGACTCCGCCCCCCCCTCCCGCTGATCAACTGACTGCCGCTGAAAGCAAAGCGCTTCTGATTCACCCCCCCCCCCCTCCCCGGGACTGTATAGCCGGGCGGTGATGGCGTGGGCTTGCGATGTGATGCGATTTGTATGCAGCGAAAGGCGCCGGTGTGGTCTCCTCGGAATGGAATCCAGGTTTTTCATATTGGTATTGATCCCTTCAGGGCGGGTGGAGAGAGGAGAGAGACGGGCGCGGTAAAATGAGTTTACTCGGGGCTGTTTGCAGATCAGAAGAATCTGGTCCAGGATGCTAATGGACGGGATCTGAGCACTGGGATGGAGTCGGCCAGACAGCTCTGTTACCACCAGCGCCATTCAGCAACAACGTTGGGAGTTCAAAGAAACTTCAGCCTCAGAGCCTTTTCCTATTAGCTGATCAGCCTTTCATTTAATTAAGCAGGGCGCCTTATTTTCAATGTTTGTCATCAAAGCACATTGATTTTTCAAGCCCCGCCGGTCTCAGTACTGGTTTGCTTTTTTTTTTTCAGTTGGCATTTGAACATGAAACACGACATCCCTGCATGGAAAAACATCGGAATAACTGGCTTTTTTTTTGCTCCTGACTTTTGAAAGATCATTACAATTTTTGATTGTATTGTATATGTTTTAATTTCTCTCTCGTGTACCAACCACCTGTATGTTACAAAAACTGAGATGCGTTACAAACTAACAGATGTTGCACGTTCCCTCTTACCAAATCTCCTTTTTTTTGGCCTATTTTTAGTTTTGCCTGACACTTATACTCAAGGGGGCCCGGAACTATAGTAGTACTTTGCGCTTGTTCTTCACCCGTATGACAGCATTTCAAATTCAAAACACCCCCGATGATTCTTGACGGGAACACGTGAAATCCGCTGTGAGCAAAAACTTAAGTTTTGCCAGACTTGCGCTGGAACTTCTACAAACAGTAAATGGGGACATGTGCAAAGTGTCTGAGGACGGCTTCAGCAGCATGTTTGCAGCGCTGGTGGTTCTGATCCAGTTGGGTGTGGGGAGTTTAAGTGGGAGGTGGGGGGAGGGGGTTGGGGTGAGCGTGCAGGAAAGAGCAGCCATGGCAGTCGGAGAGGAAAGTCAGGGAAAGTCAGCCTTGTGCAAGCTCAGATCCTAATTGTGCGTTTTGATGTTTTGGCCTTTTTTTTTTTGGTTAGTTGTAACTTATTACTACTTGTAATCTAAAGTAACTCCAAGCAGAAGTTTCCGCGAGCCATCACCTGTGGTGCTAATGTTGTTAGCGAGCTCCTGCTTCTTGAAGCACGGCGTGCTTCAGTTGTTGTTGTTGTTGTTCTTCCTCCGCATTCAGGGAGTCAACTTGCAGCGCCACTCCAGGCCTGGCATAGGTACTGCATCGTTTTCGGTCGTTTCCAGCGTATCCGTGTGAACGGGAACTTTTTTGACGCATTTTTTTTTGAGAGCGTTTTCGAAAATGTGCAGTTTCAAAAAAATCTGTGTCCGTGTTGTCAGTCCCTTAATTCTGTTTGCTGCCTGACGCACTCAATTCAAACGTGACTCTCCCGGTTACAGCAACGGTTGAAAGAACGACGGCGGCCGATTATTTTCTTGTCGTTGCTCGGTTGCCTGTTACAAGTTCCTCCCACAGCAAATAGAAACGAACTGACAACTTCCCAGAGCTGAGCAGAGGAACGCATTTGTCACGTCGTGCCATTTATTTTCATAAATAATGTATGCGCGGCGACGCACGAACAAAGCAGCTCGAAGCGACAGGGGGTCGCGGCAGACAAAAGGCGTCGTCGGTCGGCAAATGAAGGGTGGAGGGCAATTTCTTTTCTTTTTTCTGCCATTCTGCCATTTACATTTCACCTTTGATGAAAAGCAATCACGGGTCCTCAAACAACAACAGCAGCAACAACAAAAAAAACAACAACGTGTTTCTCGACATCAGGACATCATCACATCGTTTGACTGCTCCCTCCAAAAAAAACTTCCCTTCCGCATTTCACGCCGCCCCGCAGCGCGACACGACGCGCCGACTCGGGCCGACTCGGGCCGGCCATGCGTTTCTTCCGCGTGAACGCTTCAATGCGAGCGGCATCAAAGTTAGCCGCCTCTTTTGACTTTTTGAAGATAAAGGTAGCATTCGGTCCGCTGGCGAATATCAAAAGGCGGCGTTTGAGCCCCTACTCGTCGCCGCCCGGCCACATCAGAGCGCCCCCTGCCTATCCCCGCACCCCGCCCCACTCCAGATGGAGGCGACAGATAAAGTCCAGCCGCTTTGGCGAATCAGCTGACTGATGGCATCGCGAGCGGTCGGTGGTGGCGGCGGGGAGGGTGGGGAGGGAGGGTCGGCCGTTGTTATCTGGTAGCCGTCACCCTTTTTTGCGCAGCAGGTGCTGCCCGCCGCAGATACCGACGTCGTCGGAGCTCGGCTTTGTGCCGCCTTGCTTTTTTTTTTTTTTTTCTTTCTTGCCGCCGGCTTTGCAAGGGATTCTGGGAGCCCTGCAAAAAACCCTGGAAACTCCAAAGCGCAGGAGGGAATCGCTTTTCACGCTTTTATGTGTTTTTAAAAAGCTCCAGCGCATGAAACAGGCACGCAGAGTTTCACTTCCAGCGACTCTTTACGGTGATGGCTCTGTTTTTATTGTTTTTTCTTCATTGACCCCCCACCCATCCCGCTGCAGCGTGACCCACACTTTACATCCAGGGGGCATTAAGCAGCCATTGTTTATCGGCGGTGACCGCCGGTCTTTAACCTCCACGCTCCGAGTAAGGACTTCCTGTCCTCCGCCTGGCCCCCGTTCACCCGCTCACGTCAGCTGACTGACTGCTCTCCTGTTTCTTTCCCAGGGAGAAGCAGAGGCAGGAGAACCCCGGGGCCGACTGCGGCGAGACGTGGCTGTTCTTTGGCTGCCGCCACAGAGACGGCGACTTCCTGTTCAGGTGAGGCCGTCTTCCTGTTTAAAGCCTGGTCAAACAAAAATGAATCAAAAAAACCCCAAAACTGCTGCTTTCACCTTTGCACTTTATTCTCCATGATGTATTCCAGATGTGGTCTGTTTAAGTAGAGCCAACCAGGCAGTGTTCATTTTGACGGCAGCATTTGATTTAGTTTTAGTCATAGTCTTTTGACTAAAATGTTATTTAGTTTTAGTCATAATTTAATCGTCGAAATTGTTTTAGTTTAGAAATATCATTTTAGTCGACTGAAATGACAGTAGCGTAACTTCCTGACCACGTCGCTCTGATTGGTTTCCTTCCCACCTCCTCCCACCACTTTCTAAACCGTAATTTCCTTTAAAAAAAATGAAGTGAGCTCTGATTGCTCGTTTTTATCCGTTGACGAAAATGTCAATACACCTCGTTATCGTCTTTGTCCTTGTGAATTATTTTTTAGGTAGTTATCATTTTAGTCAGAAACAAAGGTCGTTAACAACAACTATGACGAAAATCATCCGTCAACAAAATTAACAGTGCAACCAGGAAGTCAGCTGGACTTTTCGGTCAGCTGGGCTCACTTAGCGATCATGGTCGGCTCTGCCGGCAAATTCCTTTTGAAAGGCAAATCTTATTTTAAAGTGTTGTTGAAATTCCTCGCGTCTGAGATTCTGCCGCTATTCCGCAGGGGGACGAGGGGGGGGGGCCTTCCTCGTACGCCGGCGCCGTCCCGCGACTCCATCGCTGCCTTGATCAGTTTGTTTAAGCCTCACTCCGTCCTGTTTGCACGCTAATTGAGCCCCCCCCAACCCCCTGCCCCCTCGCAGCACCCGCCGCGCTGATGGAGTTCTTTCGCTGGATTAAGCGCCGCGACTGGATTAGCATTCTTAATCACGCAAAGAAGCGGGCCGCTCGGGGCCGCCGCGCCGCTTTGTTTACTCTTTCCCTCAGTTGAACAGCGAATGGCATCCAGGTAGGAGGTCGGCGTAAAGAAACGGCGCCCTCCGCTTTTGTCCGGAGCGATTAGTCGATTAGCGCGCGTTTTTAACGCCCCCCCTGCCCCCTCCCGCGCAGAATTACACTCCAATTAAATCGGCCGGAAGCCTCTGAACAGCCTGAGCCGCGTTTCACCTGGAGGCAGCGTTGCGGAAACACTTTATATTAAAAAAAAAAAAAAAACAAACAACGCATCAGCGACAGGCAATTAATAAAGGGGTCGTAAGGTCAGAAGTAAAAAGTCTCTGCCGTGGACGTCCGCGGCTTCTTTGACGCCTCTTTTACACATTAGCGGCAAACGCCGTTGAGGAAGAGCAGCATTTTGTCTGGCCGAGCTAATCTCACGCAACAAACGTGTTTCACTCCAAGTTCTCAGCTCTCAGGCCGACCGGACGCAGACTGAGCGGGAGCCTCCGGTGGTTTTTTTTCTTCTTTTTCCAAACACCTGAATGCAAGTTCACAAATTTCAACACATCCTATTCTATTCAATTTGTTCTTTCTTTCTGCCCGTTCTGTCAGACGGCCTCCGCAATTTCTCAGAGTTTGACAGCGTGCGAAGCCGGAAGACGTGGAAGCCGTCAAATGAATGGCGAAGCGCTCATGAAATAGAAAAGAAAAAAAACAACAACTCTCTTTTCAGATGAGTAACAGCCAAGTGCAATGCCAGAGAGAGAGAGAGAGAGAAAGAGGCGACGCAGGGAGATCTGCAGCACGTGCTCCAGAACTGCGATTATTGCCGTTTATATCGCCCGCCCCCCCCCGACACAACACTGCACACTACCCTAAAAATGTCCTTTGCGAGCGTGCACGTGCGAAAGGGGCTCACGCCAGAGGTTGATGCCAGTCTGACGACTTGTCGTATTAACCCCCCTCCCTCCAACAACCCCACCCTCTTCCCCTCCCGGCCTCCTTAATGGCCTATGAGTTTGTGCTTTGGAGGCAGAGGAGCAGCGAAGGGCCCGCTGGTTCCACCTCAGGGTGCAGGATGTTGCCTCGGGCTCTGACTTGCATGAGCGCAGCGAGCAGTCTGGAAGGGTTTCGGCTCCGCCGAGGAAAGAAACGCCTCAATCGAACGCCGAGCGCGTTTGTTTATTTATTTCTTTTTTTCTTTGTCGCCCGCCAGGCCGCCAGAATAAACAGCTATTGATCTCTGGCATTTCATATTCAGGCGGCAAACAGGCTCCCCGCCGTTCGGCCGCTCCAGACGGCGGTGTTCAAGCGGCGGCCTTTTTTTCCCCTTTTTTTTTTAATTACGCCGTGAAGGAGTCGGTGTTTGTTTAATGACTGAAGATTGGCGGGGTTCGCGCCTCGTTGCAACTCGAAGAAACATTCCCCAACCAGAACAAAGGGAGCAGAGCGTTCAGTTCAGCTCCGAAAAGTGGAGCTTTTTTCATGGCTTCCGCATCTTGCGGCCCATGGAGCGTGCGCAAAAAATGCTTCTAGGGCCAGATGGGGGTGTCTGGCTGCAGTACTTTGAGCGGCCACTGGAAAACAAATATTGCCAGTATCCAGTTCTTACCAGGCCCCCAGAGTCCAAGATGGCGGCCCCCCATTCATTTCAATGAAGTTGCTCACCCAGCGCATACGCCAATAATGTTTGTGACTTTAAAGGGGCCATAGAGCATTGGCAGTCGGGTCACTTCCCATCATGCCTCTATGAACTCACATGATCTATTCGGCCAATCGGAACCATTCTGGAGAACGTCACTTGCAGCCAATCAGAACGAGCTGAAACACAGCAGCACAACGCTGGGAAGAAACTTTTCTGGGGATTTTCTGGCCTTTATCATTTTTTTTTAAACAACTCAAAGACCATAACTGAAAAATCTACAATAGAAAGATTTGCTATGAATCAGGTTTCAGGTTCACAGTCGTCCTGTCAGCCTTTATAAATGTGTTTATTTTTGTATTGCGGTCTATGGGAAAAATGCTTTTTGGGCCCATGGGATTTTTAAATTTTTTTATAGCTGCAGTACCTCGAATGACCACTGGGAAAAATCGGCACGCAGTCATATTGCCAGTCCGGTATCCAGTTCTTATAATACATCCATGGTTTGTTACTGCTCGGGCTGCTGCAAACCCCCTCACCCCCACCCCGAGGCGAAGACCTTCACCCGGTGATCTCGGAGCCGACCGCGTTTTGCAGGTTCGCTTCTCGGTTCTTCGCTTTCTGCCAGCGCTGCTCAGCTTTCCACAAGAACCGCTCAGAGCCACGCTAAACCCCGGCGACCTCCTCCGCCGCCGCCGCCGCCGCTTCCTCCCCCTCTCGTCCGATAGCACCCCGGGGCCCCTGCCAGTACGGGCGGGAGGAGGCGTAGCTGGGGCCACAGACGGGCGGGCAAAGCAAAGGTTGCAGCTCACCACCCAGCAGCGAGGAGCGATGGGAAAAGAGAGGAGAAAAATAAAAAAATAAAAGCGATGCTCTTAACGGTGACTCAACCTTGTTCGCCAAATGCATTATTTTTTGATGTTGTTGTTGTGTTGTTTTTTTCCCGCCCCCCTCCCCGTGTTTAACAAGATAAATTGATCTGCCGGCAGAGCCCCCACCCCCCACCCCCGCTCGCACCTCTCGCCCATCAGCGTCCTGTTTTATCAAGCCTGACGGGGCTTATTTACCCAGAAAACGCTGCGAGGGTCATGTGGTGTGCGGTGTGTGCGCGCGTTGCCGCTGGAGGCTGCCGCTCAATATTTTTTGTGCGAGCGTCGGCTTGGATGACATAAACACTCAGCGTGGGGCCTTGAGAGGCTGGCAGCCCCCCCTGCATTGATTTATATTTTCAACCCTCACAATTAAAAGACTCCTTTCCTTCCGTTCATCCACCGCCGGTTCCTTCACTGCAGAGGCTTTTGTAACCAAAAGCAGCAGGCAGCGTCTTCTGCTGCGCGCCTCCTGGCTGCGTTCCCGCCGTGACCCCGGTTCCGGGCAGATGTGGTTGTTTTAGTGGAACCTGGCCAGCTACCCAAAAGGCAGGTGCATGCAAATGCAAGCCAAAACAAATAAAATAAAGTCGACTCCTGAGTTTCGATTTGCAGTCGCGGTGAGTCGAGAATTATTTCCTCGGCCCTCTGCGGCGTTCTTGGGTCGGATGGATGGGGGGGGGTGGGGGGTGGTTCTGCTCGAGGGTCTTTTTGTTAAGCAAAGTGATGCAAGAGCAGCATTTAATATAAGCACTTCTCTATTTGCGCCGGTGGTGTAGCACTGGTTAGCATGACGGCATTTCACAAGGTAGAACTAACGTCCAAAGACAAAAAAAGTCACCGTCGGGAGCTCCCGTATATAGCGCACCTCTTCCGCTACTATTTGCGTCAAATAGTTGAAAAATACTTTTCTCTCGCACAACGACAACGACAATGACTCTCTTGGGGATTCAAGGAAAAAAAAAAAAAGACCCTGAAATTAGATTTCGACCCTGTTTTGCTGTGTTGCGATGTTCCTTAAAAAGCTTCCTGCTCTCTCGGTGGGGGGGTGGTGGGCACTTTATCACATCCATTCGCTTTCCCATCGTCTCCATCAGCTCCCCTGACGCTCGCCTCAATAAAAGGGGGGGCCCTTTCCTTGTGAAAGCGGCGGCGACCTTGCCGGGGAAAATTGCGCCTGTTTGTAATTTTCCCTGAAAATTCCGTGTTCGCAGGGAGGAGCTGGAGGGCTTCGTGTCCAGCGGCGCGCTCAGCCACCTCCAGGTTTGCTTCTCCAGAGACACCGCCACCGCCGCCGCCGCCGCCGCCGCCGCGCCGCGCGCCGGGCGTTGGCCCGAGGCGCCGTGCAGATACGTCCAGCACGCCCTGCAGCGGCGCGGCCGGGCCGTCGCCGACGTCCTGCTCAGTCGGAACGGCCGCATCTACGTCTGCGGGTGAGAGCGTTTTTCCAGGGTTGTTTTCCTTTGCCGCCCTCCTTCCTATCATTGCCATCCTCACTACGAGTCTGCAAGTTTACTGCAACCGTGCATGCACAGGAAGAGCAGAAACTCTTCCTCTTTGTGTTTAGAAAGAGTGATTTGCTTTTAATACCGCCTCAGCCCTGCATCCGTGAGCTTCACGTGCCGCTGGCAGCACAGACTAAGTGTTTATGAAATGTACTTGAAGCAAGAATAAACTCTCTCTGGTCGCTTTCATTGAAGCCCAAGTAACAAAAAAACAAACAAACTAGACAAATAAGCCTTCCACTTACTCTACAATTCGTATCCCAGTTAAGTCGTGTTCATTATGACGTCATTCTTTCTTTTGTTCCGACAAGGGTTGTGTTTGTCCTCTGCTGAAACATGTCAGCCCAAACAGAACCCCTGTCGGAACAAAAGAAAGACACAAACCTATGAAGCAATTTATATCTCAATACGCATTTTTGCGCTCATAATACTTGGCCGCCACGATACCCACCCACCTACCCACCCCATTTGTGAAATGTTGGATGTTTGGGAAAGGTTAAAAGAGAGAGAGAAAAAGTCCCTGCAGGTGCAGCGGATGTCAAATTTTGCAGCAATTTCCTTGCAGGACTTCGCTGCCTGGATGGAGCCATTACTCCAACTGTTTTATAAAACCATTGGCCAGCACGCACACCTTTCTCCCGGTGCTCTGCAATTCAACCCACTCCTGCTGTTAAAATCACAAGAAGCTGCAATTAAATGGCATTATGTGGCTGCCGCACTATAGCCATCTTCCTGTGTAGCGGGCTAGCACGGGTTAGCAATCCAGCACAGCCTCCTGCTACTAAATTTGATCTAATTTTTGGGATCTTCCAAACACACGGCTTGTCTGAGTGTTGACTCTTGACAGGCCGGACACAAAAACATAGTTTAGGTTTTGCAAAATTGCAACAAAATATGCAATGGTTTTTGCATATATTGTTGAGGCAATAATCCTCATTGACGGAAAACTGAACCTTGCATCTCCACGCGTGTCTTCAGAGACGCCAGAAACATGGCCAAAGACGTGAACGACGCCCTGGTGGAGACCATCAGAGCGGAGCTGCAGGTGGACCAGCTGGAGGCCATGAAGACGCTGGCGGCGCTGCGCGAGGAGAGGCGCTACCTCCAGGATGTCTGGGCCTGACGGCGGCGGGATCGAGGGGGGACTTTCTGAATCATCGACCGGTTTTCCTTCACAAAAAAAAAAAAAACAAAAAAAAAAAACATATCAGCTCTCGGCAGCTCTCACCTCACCAAGTTTACAACCGCCCGGCGTTACCGAGACGGAATGCACCCCGCTGACCCCAGCGGCCGCATCATCGCCGACGCCGTTGTTTTTACTGTAGCGACCTTGGAGCGGCAGATTCGCCTCCGCCGCGTGAAAATGCTTTTAGCGCCGACAAGCTCTCCCCGTTTCCCCGCGTCCCGTCCGGAGGAAGGGCACTCACTCCCGGCGGCCGCAGCCGGAGCGATTCAAGTGAGACGGCGAGGGCGGGGAGGGGTGGGGCAGGAAACAAACGCGGCAATCTCCAGGTCTTTAACGGCGCACACACAAACACGCACACGCAGTAAATTGCTTATTGCCTTTCAAGATCAAAGTCGTCCCCATTTTTTGGAAATGTCCTGTCGGAAAAACCGGCTCTTTAACGCGACGCGACGCGACGAGCCTCTGAAGTCGCGTTTAGTCGGAATCCTTTCATTTTTTTAAAAAAAGATCTCAAACGCGAGACGACTGGAAATGTTTCCGACTCCTCAAAAACGAGACGATGGAGATATCAGGTTGCGCCGCGGAGACGACGGCTTTTTTCAAACGCGTCCTCGGAGGCCCTTTTCAGTGGAGGCGGGCGGGGCTTTTTTTCAATTAACAGCGATCGCTGATAAAGGCCGTCTCCGAGTCGATCGCTGTGACTTCTGTTTCGGCCGCCGCCGAACTTTTCACCACGACAAGGAGCCAATCAGACTGCGCCTGAAGCGACAACCAATTAGAGCTAATGTTTACCCGCCGTCCCTCGTCTTTTCACCTCACACACACCACAGCCTGACTGATATTGGATTTTTTTTTTTTTTTTTTTTTTTTTTTGGGGTGGAGGAGTCTCGGAGGGAGAGGTGGGGTGGGGGGGTTTGTAGCTACAGCTACGGTTTGTGTCTCTCATTGTGTTGCGTTAGATGTATTGATATTAAACGGTTCATGCAGGTCATTGTCGATAATTTCTCGTAACTTATCACAAATAATGAAACAAACGTTTGTCACTCTTCATGATGTCACAAATAAAATATGCTGTATCTGATCCGGCTGTCGGGGATGACACGATATCAGAATTTCACGATGCATCTTGGAAGCAGGATGACATTTTTTTTTTTTGCAATAGCGGGGAAATAACAAAAGACGACTTGGTGAAAAAAAAGCCAGCAACTTGTTTTGTGTCAAGTGTCACCGTATGTGCAATAAAGTGCCTTGTTGTCATAGCTGCAGCCCAGCAGTGTCTCTATGCTGTCTTATTTTCTCCCTCTCTCTCTGCCCATCACCTTTAATCCCTCCATCCTCCTGACACAGAGAAACCGCAGCGTCAGATTTAAAACTCGCAAGCTTTTAAAAAAAACAAAAAAAAACAAAAAAAAAAACTTGCGCCTGCAGTAGATTTCTTGCCGGGCAGCGGCGTCACAGTGATTTTCAGGGGCACGCTGTGCGATGTGCCGTTGCGTATTACTTGTGCGTTATGCGTTTTTGCCCCGCTGTGCAACACCGCAGCATCGCTGATGCCTAAAGATGCAAAATTTAACCAACTTTTTTTTTTTTTTGCTACAAGTCGCCCTGCACGTTGCACGTACATCTTCTTGATAAGGCCAGGAGCCGGTGAGGCTAATGAACTCTGATGGATCGGGAGTGATTGTTTTATTCAAATATGGAGATAATTTGATTGCTGAAGGTGACTTTGGTCAGGAGATGAAGGAGCTCTCTGCTAATTGAAGGCTTTTTTTTTTTGGCGATGGGCTTCTTAGCGAGCCCCAGGGAGCGGCCGGCTCCTTGGAATTAAATCTTCCAACAGCAGCCCACTTTTTTTTTTCTTCCCTCCCATCCTCTCGTAGCGACTGCTGGAGAAAAACATGTTTACAGTCTCCGCCGCCGTAGCTGACACCTCGTTCGCTACGATTTTTTTTTTTTTTTTTTTGAAGCCCTAGTACACAAAACACAGGCTGTCACAGAAAACAATCCCTGATGGGGAATAATTGGCTTAATACAGTGCAGCGGCGGAGGAAGAGCTGCAGTCTGTGTTTGTCCAGGTGTGAGGACTAAAACAGAGAAGAGGCACCACGTCATCGCCTTCAAATCTTCTGGGTGGGCCCCGGTCTCACAGGCATAGGAGGACCAAATCAAAATAATGATGTCTCACCCACCCACCGCCACACAGCAAAACAAACATATATATAAATAAACAAGATACAAAACAGAGGCGGCAGAAGATGCGAGACGACGGTCACATAAGCAGGTGCATCATCAAAGGGGTGTCATCGATATTACAGAGAACTCAAATGTTCTTGGAGCTCTGCCTGTTTACCTGCATGCCATCAAAAATGAAATAAAAATAGCAATAAAAAAAAATAAAAAAAGCCCATAAGACGGAGGACCTGCCAGCCGCTCGCGTCAGCGTGGCCCGGCGACCTCCGACCGAGATGCGGCGGGAATCAATGGGTCCGCGGAGGTCGGCGCGACCCGGCAGGCCGCCGCGCCACCCCGGTGATAGATGCCCCTTGTTAAGGACGGCGCCGACGGAGCAGCGCCACGCAGGCCAGGAGATAATGACCGCTATTATGGAAGCGGCCGTGTGGGGGGGATGCACTCTGTATCAATGAGCTGGAGAGATGTTTGCAAGAAGCTTGCAAATAACTCA
Organism: Thamnaconus septentrionalis; assembly: GCA_009823395.1. Lineage (NCBI taxonomy): Eukaryota > Metazoa > Chordata > Actinopteri > Tetraodontiformes > Monacanthidae > Thamnaconus > Thamnaconus septentrionalis. Next base: position 8,165,582 of record CM020520.1, read on the forward strand.
GTGGAAGCGCATTCGCGAAGGCTTTAATTAGGCGGGCGGCAACACGCATATTCCACTCGGCTCCCCGTCCCCCGACAGATCAACAAATAAAGAAACCGCAGCCACATCAACAAAAGAAACAGCCACACTCACACATGCGTGCAACACTTGGAAAAGCTCACGTCTGAATCATCTTGACAGAACTATTTCAGAATATTTCCAGAATGTTCAGTGTCGCTCGTCAGAAACAAGAGGTTCCCTCGTGACGACGCAAGGAAGCTACAGCAAGCAAGTACAAATACTTTGTATGGCACTGAAATTGATTTTTCAGGTATCTGTGCCTTACTTGAGTATTCTTCAGCGACAACTTATTTACTTTTACTCCCTACATTTGTCCGCAAACGTCTGTACTTTCTACTTCTTGCGTTGGAAAAACATGCTTGTTGTTTTTGTGTTTAAAAGTGCTTAAAAGATACAAATTCTGCTCAAATCGATTTGTTGTTGTCGCTTGAAGTGGAGCTATTTGAACTCTGCTGTTGCTGTGTTTCCACATGAAAGCGGATCATATTTCAGAGGGACATCATCTTTGAGTGGCTCGGCTTTGGGGTCACCCAGGTCAGTTCAGTCCAGATTATTTGATTACTGAAGTGTGTTTTTACTTTATTAACTCTCGCTAGCTTTGACAGTGCTGTGCATCAAAAGCGCAGCGCTAGTATCCAATTTTGGCCCTTGACCGGTTGAAGAAGTGGATCTGAATGGTAAAAATCTATTAGGCCTGGAAAAAGTCCCATCTGGTGTGGCGGCTTCAGAGAACATTCAAATCAAATTCGACAACGACGACGACAACAAATCCTGCTGCACTTTGTGATCTCTGCCTCCACAAACACTGCAGCCCCAGCGAGGCTGCAGGAGAAGCAAAGCTTCAGGCTGCGAAGCCTGTTCCCATGAAAACGAGTCTTCGTGCATCATTTGACTCTTTTTTATCCGCAGCGCCAGAAACGAAAGCTGCTGATGGCGTCGATTGGTAATGTATTTGTTTTCACGGCCCGGCGCGCCGTCATGCAAGCGCAGTTTTTACTGGTGGCGTGACAGCTGTTAAAAGTTGACCCAGCACATTTAAATAATGGCGCCGCATTCTGGTGTTCCGAGGCGCTCTCATAATGGAGACGTCAAAACCCACTTTCGCTTTGGGGCAAAATAAAAATTAAAAATCATTTCTCTGGCGCGGCTTAATTATTCATATAAAACAACTAATCATAATCCTCTTTCTGCTTTGTTTTGCCGCTGCGAGAGCGGACTGAGCCAGCAGCCGGCCGGAGCTGCGAACATTATTCATGCTTTTGTGTCCTTCCTCGAGTACAGGGATAAATAAAGTCTCAATATTAGCCAAAGGAACAGAATGCTTTTTAATGATTTTGCTGATGAAGGTAAAACTAACTGGAGCGCACGGAAGTTTCACAACTAAACTCTCGCTAGTTGGGAAAAACTAAAAACATGCTGTCCGTGGAGAAAAACCTTGAGTTTTTTTTTTTATTGTGAAAATGCTTTAGGCGCTACGCTGCTTTAGCAGTGGCTCGGCTCGCAATCACTTCCTTATTTTGGCTTTTTCAAAGACATTCTGTGCCCGGTTTCATAATAAAGAAAGGATGTTATTTCATGATCCCGAGACCAATTAAAAAAAAAAAAAAGAAGCTTTCTGCAGGAGCTCAACGAGGCGGATGAGCAACAGTTTAGGGTCGAAATCACGGCAACCCTGCCAGTGTGGAATATTTTGCTATCGCTGCAGAGGTTACCAGCACAGTGCTTCAGAAGTCTGAAAATGCCTCGCAGGTAAGACACGGGTAGTGTTGCACATGGTACCCGCCCACATATACACACACACACACACACACACACACACACACCTTGGTGAGCAACGAGCTCCGCCGCTTTCCAGCATCCCAGCTGTGCACAAACACTTTACACCGCTGCTCTCTCTGTGAGCCGCGCTGCCGTTGCTCTCCCTGTTTATCGATGGAGCCGGCGGAGACTCGCCGCTGCCCCGCACCCAACCGAACAAACACTCGCAGTAATTGACGCCGGCCTGGAGAAAGAGAAAGTGGTCGATGTCCGAGAACCGCTCCCACCGAATGGCTTCGGAGAAACATTCCAGTCGCGTTCGACCAGCAGGGGGCATGACGGACGTTTACCGTAATCGCGCGACGCGTTCAAGACGACGCCGCAGCGATCGGTGGGAACGTGCTCAAAAATAAATTTGGATCCCGAAGCTGCTCGGCTCATCGCCGGGTGTGATTAATGCGCGAGCCATGGGCGCGCTTTGTGTCTCCATTAGTCAAAGAGCTGCGAAAATTGTTTGGGCATTTTTACACTGGCGGCGATGGATGGACTGCCGGCCGCGGGAATTTATAGCCTCCGCCGTCCTCGCAGCCGTAACGACTTATGCAAATTTGAGGTTAAGTGCCGAGATGAGCCTGTTCAGCGAAATGTTTGGCAGAGTGCGTAACTGAGATTGAAGGTGTTAAAAAAAAAAGGTGTACGCGCTAGTCGTCGTTTATTTACTGGGATATTCTGAGCTTCGGTTGCCATGGAGCTCCATCGACGCGTCGCACCTTGGAGACCCGCACGAGGAGGTTATTCGGAATATTGAAAGCGATCCACCGGCGGTAGGGCGTCTGTAAATCTCACGCAAAGAGGACGTGGGCACCGGCTGCCGCGCGGCGTGAACTAAAAAGGCCTCGCGGCGATTCGTTTCGGAGCGGAGAGACGTGAAAGTGACAAATGGGAGCGAACTGCGAGACGGGCGGCGAACTTCAAGGAGCGCTTTAATTTCCAGATCGAGGGGCGATCAGAGCGTTATTCGTCATTTGTGAACGGGCGGCGAGCCTCGACAGCGGCGCCTGGGCTTAAATCACAAACGTCGTCGATCACTTCCGACTCTCAACGCCGGACAAGCGAATCATTTACGATCAGAAGTCGCCATTAAATCTGCTCAGACGGTCGACGTTGATGGACAAATCACAGCCTGGGAGCTTCTTAGTGTTTACTAGAAAGGTTTGTCTTTGTTTATTAGCAACAACACTAACCTGGCAGAGTATGCATGCTTAATTTTTGATATTTATTATCGAACACCTAACATATATATGGCCATGCTAAAATTCCATGTGGTCCATTTGCTGTTAGCTAACATCCGAGGTGCAATCTTAGCGCCCTGAGTCTTACCTTCACCTCCTTTCAGAAGCTGTGCAGGTGCAGTGAGTCCAAAGGCGCTGCTGACACCGAGGAAACCGCTCCAATTGAATTTGTGTCGGCCGACTGGGAGGTCTAACCCGCCAAAATGGTCCGGTGACCAGCTGTAAGCTAATAATGGATCCTTCTGCATGACTAACGACGCCCATCAAAACGCACATTTGGCCCCGTTCACATCCAATCTCAGGGCACAAACAGACGAAAACCATTCAGTCTCTGCCCGTATAAAGACATCAGAAGCTAACCGAGCATCTCGCGCACCAATCTTTACTTCGTACTAAGTGTGCCTCACCATTATTTGAATAATATCCAGCACCGAATGGCAAAAATAAAGGGAGTGAACGGAGGGTGGCTGCAGAAAATTAGGCGGCGCACAAAGAAGCCGCTGACATTGAGAAAGGCGCATGATAGCAATTTTCTTCTTTGGGCCGAGGGATTAGCCAGATAATGGTGGTGGTGGTGGTGGTGGTGGTGGTGGCGGCGGGGGTGGTGAATGACAACAGGTACAGATAAGAAGCGCAACGGCGGGGGCGAGAAAAAAAAATGTCAGAGTTCCTGACTCGAATTCATTTCTGCACTTCCTCTGTAGTGGGAGATAAGAGTGAGTTAGAACATCACTAGGCCCCATTTGACTCCTGCTGAGGTGGCCTCAGTCACCCACACACACACACACACACACACACACACACACACACACACACACACACACACACACACACACACACACACACACACACACCAGAGGTTGCAAGAAGTTTATGTCTTCATCCAACTCTTGAGGTGTGAAAAATGTGATTTTTTTTTATTTTTTTTTAAGCTCCCGGTGGAATTCTAATGCATTAGGGATGTATTTAAAAACGAACAAGCGGCTTGCGTTATTAATCATCTTCCCAGACGTGACAACTCGGCGCGCGTGTAATGGGACAACTGGGAATTTTGCCACGTAATTACTCTTTTATGGAAAAATCTATATGTTCAAAGAGCAGACAGGCGGCCTTCGAAGCGGGGTTTTTTACTGCGGTGGATCGCCATTGACGCAGTATGGTTCTCCTCATTTCAGGGGGTTAAACCTCAAGCGTGCTGGAAAATGAAAATGACCAGAACAATCTTGGGTCAGTCCATCGGAATTTGCCAGATATTTCATTTTCTTACACCTACATATACAATTGTACATGCAGTTCGCGGGGAATATTTTTTTCAGATCAAGAGAGAATATAAAGCTCTACCATATGTGCGATTTTCCTTCATGATGACTGAAATCAGTTCATGGCAAGTTGAATAAGGAGGGCCAAAACTTCACCTTTCCTCTTAATGACAGCGCTGCGACAAGCTCGGCACGGTTGTTGCCGTAGCGACGGGGTATCGCGCACAGCCTTTGCTTCAATCGCACTGATAATAGAGGGGAACTTTTTTATTTTGCAGCCAACATCTGAACTTTACAGGCCGAGGTGGGCGATGACGGGACAAAAGGCGAAGGGGGCTGTTGTTTTTTCCTTTATTTTAAGCCCCTTCGCTGTGAGTGTCGCTCCCTAATGAGTTTGAGCGCAGAGATTCTGGCCTTTCTAATGAGGTTGGCAGAGGAAAATGCGCACACGCACACACACACACACACACAGTACATATTTACTTTGGTACTCTGTCTTTGGCCCCTTATCTCTCTAACGCAGCCTCATCATTAGCACTGAGGCCGCTACATCGGAAAGTGCATTCTCCTTTTTCCAAACAGCATGGCCAGGTCGTCTGCGATGACCCTGGATCTGCGGGGGCGACTGCTGTCACCTATTTTGAATGTGTTTGGCCTCCGAATGCGCAACTATAGGATTGATGCTGCACCACAACTATGGCACTGTGGTGAATTTCCCCTGGGGGATGAATGAAGAATTTATCTATCTATCTATATATCTATCTACCTATCGCCCCCACCAAAAGCTGTCGCTTCATCAGTGGAACCAGTCGCCTGAAAGATTCAGAACAGCGATAGATATTCTATAGATTTTAAAGCACAAGATGCTTGCAAATGGGCCGTCATTGGAAAAGGGAAACAAACAACTCTCTCCAAATGATGCCCAAGTCAACGCTAACCATGAAGTGTTTGCAGAGATTGATACGCACACATTCTCAAGGAACTGAATGCATTCTGCACACGCTCGGCAATCTGGTCGTGGGAAAATTAGCTGGTATCAAAGAAGTGCATCCGTCTGAAACGCAAACTAGGTGCCAGATTTAAAGACGTGCACCTGCTCAGTCAAATGAGATTTGCTGCAATACCACAAGTGGCCTCCTGGGAAATTTGGAAACAAGGCCCGCAGCTCTCGCCAAATCCATTTCCAGGTTGCATCCACTCGTATAGAGAGCGGGTGTTCAGTCTGCAGCCGCGACAGCACAAACCATAATAATAAAAAGTTGTTGGAATCTCTGAAGGCAGATGTTTTAGTTGGCTCGTGGCCTCCTGAATTTTTTATTCGATTAATAACCGTCTTCAACTTTGTGAGAAGTTTCGGATAAATATTTTGCAAAGTCCGTGCCGTCGTGTGTTCGGGCAGCCGTCCTTTGAAACTGGAAAGTTTCGCCGAGGTCACTTTTGCTAGCTGACCAGTGGGGTGGAGGCTCAGGCGGATCACACTAATAATTTATTATGTCAAATATAGCTGCAAACACGGAAGCAGTGACACGGCTCATTGAGTGCAGTCATTAGTGTAACCCCTTAAACGTTTTGCCAAGACATGTCACGGCCACTGTATTAATACTTCATCTGAATAATAAAGCAGGAAGACACATGGGATGGAATTTTCTAATTTCCGTCTCTCACGGTAAAATCAGAATTCTGCCATTTTTTGCTCGGTCGCTGTGATAGGATGCGGCGTTTAATTACTTCAACTAACTAAAATAACTGAACCGCCAGCTAGTTACGAGTCATTCATCTGCCGCGCCGGTTTAAAAACATGCTAGCGAAGCTGCGAGCGGTATAACTAATGCGAAAATCTTTCATTCCTCGCGCAAGTGACGAATTAATGAGGACCTATTTGAATGTGACGGCACGTGAGCTGCAGCATTTATCACATAGTAATCAGCCGAGGTCATAATTCAAGAAGTTTCCTCAACTTGATGGGTCGGTTTTTTCTTTGCTATGCTTTCAAAAGCGCCGGCTTGACGAGCGCCTGCTCCGAATTCGCCAACGTTTCTGCATTCCCACGCTAATTACCGCGGCTCACCGGACGAGCATTTTTTCTGTCTTCGGAAGACCATGAATCTCGGACATCCAGGAGCTGGGATTACCGCCGCAGTCACGCCGCTGCTTCTCCTCACTTCGCAGGGTATCATTCAAGCTGATTAAGTGAGGCGACTTATCCTCCCGCTAGCCTTTAAGGGAAGTAATCTCATTAATGTAGAGTCGTCTGGCCCTGCCGTTAATTCACCGCCCAAACGCACGTGCCGGCGGTTGTGCATCCTTGCTTGTTGTACGCACACTTCCGGACAAAGCCGACTTTTTTTTGATTGTGTGTGATCTGGCAGCGATTCCGAAGAACCGGCCGCCTCTGACAGATATTTCGAGATTTCATGCGAGCGCATGAGCGCGGCCCCCTCGATGACACAGGTGCTGGAGCGCCAGGAATATTTTTTTACTTCAATTTCTCGCAGCAGGCCGGGCTGATGAGACCCGGCTGACTCAGAAGTATGTTTACAGACAAAACTTCCAAAAAAGCACGAGGGATGATAACTCCGACATGGCAGATGTTATCCAACGGCGCACTGCTATTCTAATCGGATGCGAAAACTCGACAAGGTGTTTTTGAAGCGGCTCTCTGCAAATATTTGCTCCTACCAGAGATTTAATCAAACGGACCGCTTTGTACTGGTGAGTGCGAGGTGTTTGCGCAGCACTTTGTTGCCAGGCGCAGCATTTTTGAACGTTAATTATCGAGGTCTTGACCGTCACTTGTTCTACATTCATTTGGAGACTGCGTTTTAGATTCTCATCCCCCGTGATACTCACAGGGACAAGTGCCAGGTTGTCTCCCTGTTCTGCATGCAGCGCACTGCTGCTGCTTGAACAGAAGCCGTAAAGGAGCCAGAGAGAGAAAGCAAGTGGTTTTCGATCAATGCAGGGAAAAAAACAAAAAAAACAAAAAAAAAACCTCCACTTTAAAATCCTCTTCAAAGCTGGTGGAGCAACCAATAGAAAGGGCAATCTTTCGGTCGCACACTCATTTACGAGACAGTATTTTTTTCAGCGCCCTGTACTGTAGTGAATTGCGAACATCTAAAATTATAAAAACACAGATGCAGACATGTGAGACTTTGAAAGGATCACAGTTCTGCACCAACTTTATTACATTTGCTAACTTTTTCATTTCATTTGAATTTTCTTTTTTTTTTGTTTACTTCAAAAACACCCGTCAGGCTCGGGAGTGACAAGGTAATGAGAAAAATTAAACCACCTGACTCTGCATGCCAGGAGCCGGCGGTGCCTCTCAACTCCTTGATTTCCCCCCGCACGCACACCTGCAGAGTTGTTTTTTTTATTTTTTTTTTGTCTTCTTTTTGCTGAGAGACTATTTCACGAACAAAACACTTTTTTTTGTCTTTATTTCTATCACGTGACCATGCTCTTTGAACTCTCAGAAAGGTTCATCCTGCTCAGGTCAAAGATCACAAACTTAGTACAAGCTGAATTTGTTGGTAGTTTATTTGGTAGTTTATTTGGTAGTTTATTTGGTAGTTTTGCAATTGTGCGATTGGTGGAAATGAATTACTTGGGTTGGGTTTAGTTGGTTCAGGAAACTTGCAACCACCTTGGCGGCCCATTGTTTCACACATTTTGAAATGCAGCTCTAAGTTGCTGAAGCCACAGCTACGACTATAAATATTCCCCCTTGTCTCCACTTGGCGGAGAGCTGAATGGGAGTTGAACGGGGCTTGTGAGAAGGAATTACAGAATCAAGAGCCACGAGGGAGAAAATGAGGGTATGTAAAAAAGGAAAGAGAAGATAATGACGGGGTTTCATGTTTGCAATTAGGTATAATTACTTCTTGAGCCCTGCTGCACAACGAGGAGCAATATTTTGGCAATATTGTAGCATATGCTCGCTATTGTGTCTTGGCTGGAAAGAACAGCAACTTAAATATATACCGCAGCTCCTGCCCTCGAAGTACTCAACAACAGTAGTGGGCTGCACCGGTCTGCCTATGGCTCAGGGAACGGTGAGAACGTGCGAGTGGTTTGTGCACTCACGTTTTTCATATTGGATATATTTTTAGAGTAAAAACCTAACTGCTGCGACGGTTGCCACTTGACGAAGCTCATCGGGATTAAGGGATGAAAAAATAGAGATGATGCTAAAGCTGCCATTTATTTTCTCAACAGTGTGTTGCCAGCTGTTCTGTATCCATCGGCTTAAGGCGAACCATTTGCACCCAAGAGCTGTCGACACCGGAGTCGAACGCTGCGCGCCTCCAAGTATGGCTGAAAAAAATGATCTGATCTGAAAAGGCAAATGTCTTGTTGTGTTTTTTTAAGGTTTTGGTCCCTGTGAGGCCTTTAAATGATGGTGATAATAATCAACTAACAGGTACATGACTAAAATGTTGAGATGTTGTAATGATTCTTTAACAGAAACTATGATAAAAATAAAGAATAAGGCATACACAACCTTCAATAATCACAACAGTAAAAACCTGGATCTATATAGCACTTTGTTTTAAGACCCTCCAGGACCCTTTCCTCAGGATAATGGCGTTTCAAGTTTACATTAATTAGAAAGACTTGGGTGACTAAAAATGCTTGGCCAGAAGGAGGCGCTAGGCCGGGGACGCTGGGGACCAGGGGGATTCCGAAACCAGTCCCACGTACGATTTCCGATTCAGACCCTTATTAATCCCACCGGCGGCGCTGGTTTGAGCAGGCGGCAAAGTACACGCGGTACAATTAAAAATAGGCAGACTAAAAATGATTCGCAACAATGTGGTTTGAATCAAACCTTTTTGACCGAATATTTAGAGGAAATAAATAAGAATTCTAAGAAAAATAGGAATGAATACACAACCTTGACTCCCCAGTGGATGCGGGAGGCGCGGCTCAACCTTGACGAGGCCCCGGGAGAAGTAATTGCTGGTGGCCAGATATGGAGACCAGGGGGGCTAATGAGACAAGTCACTAATTAGCCACTGGTGTCACTGGCCTTTCTATTCTTACATGCCTCTGCATGTGTGCGGTGCAAGATCGTGTGTGTGTGTGTGTGTGTGTGTGTGTGACACAGACTAAAGAGTCTGGGTGCCATAGTTCCAGCAGGTGTGCATTCTTTAATCATGACCGTGAGGAAGAAAAGGCCTAAGTGATTAACAGCAGTTACGATTCAGCGGCGGCTTCGCAGCCTTTCACAGCTGTTTGTTGTCATTCTACCGCACTACCCGCCCGTCTCACTCCTCTTCAGATTGACATGCTGTGACAGGGTGGCAATGGAAGATAGTAATCGGAGGGGAAGGTTGTTCCAGAGTTCCGTCACAGCGAAGAGGAAACCGAGCTGATTGGTTATAGAATGAAAAACTGGAAACTGCTGGAATTGTTTTTCGGATCTACTTCCGACTGTTTCCCTTAGCGTACGACTGACCGAAAAAAAGCACGCTGGTTGACACAACCGAGTCATTTCACAGGCTAACGGCGCAGACAGGCCGTTGCAGTGCCAAATAATCACGTGGGCGAGGAACCCGGGCTCTGGGTGTCGGCCCAGGTCACGGGCGGTGACGCTGGGGTCTTTGATCGACCTGGGCGTAGCGCTGAGACTCATCTGTAATTACTGTCGAAAGGCGAAAATGGAGGGCTGCCAGTCTAATTGCTTTTTTTTTTTTTTAATCGTCTGCACAGCCATTAGTCGGCAGTGGTTAAAAAAGAGGCTCTGACGGATGCGGCTCACCTTCAGCGAGCCCTGACTGCTTCCTTTGTGGGGTCAATGAAAACAACGGTGCGATCAAAACCAGAGCCAAGAGGAGATGTGAATCACTGGATTCAAAATCGTTTTCAAAAGTAAAGTAGCTTCAGTTGACAGTTTGTGCTCCATTTTACAGACGGTTGGGGTGATTTTTGGCTATTTTCTGCACAACACAATGGCAACAGAGGCTCCACTGCGAGAGCTAACATGACTGGGACGTCAGCCAGGGGGCGACAGTCAAGGTTGATTAATGTTGTCGTTTCCTGTCAGATTGGACTACAGCGTCTTCTGGGCAGGTACACTGTCGGTCCCCCCTGAGTTCAAGGCCCCCATGGGTTCCCACTATGAGGAATTTCGGAGTTGGAAAAGTGCAAAAAACATCATTGGTAAGCAGGACTGCTGCTTTAAGCAGCCACTGATTACAGCAGACTTTTGGTGAGAAGGTGATCTCGGCCTTTATTTCTCTCCAAATGAGAATTTTCTTTCAAAATAAGAATAATTCTGTTTTTTTTTAAATAAATAAAATTCAGACAAAATTTAATTTGGAAAATTCTGAGTTTTTTTTGAATAAATACAATTTGGACAAAATTTAATTTGCAAAACTCGTAAAACAAAAAAATGAAAATGAATAAAATTCATTCTCTCTGCCAGGTCAGAAATAAAATAACGGCCCTGCTGTCGTTCATCGGAGGTTGCGTTGGCGCCTCTTACATTCTTGTTCCGTGTCGCCCGAGACGGGAAAACTTTAGCACCCGTGGGCTCCTGAGGCACTGATTGATTAGAATGGATCAGCGACCCCCCTCACCAACTCCCAAACGGCGCCATCTCTTGCCTACCTGGCCGGTCGAAATGAATCTTCAGCGAGCGAGTGAGCACGCAAGGCGGAATACAAAACACGCGCAAAAGGTCAGTCAATATCTAATTGCTTTGTCAACTCACCCTTTATTCGCCTGTTGAATATTTAACGCTGGGCCATGAAAAATTCAGGTGCGGCGCGGCGGTGTAGTTTCAAATCACGGGGAAAAGGCTGGCGGTGGTCGGTCATTAGAAGCCCCCACCACCCTGCACTGTAATGAATGACATCTTTTTCCTGTCGGCATGCAGGCTGCTTAGCACCAGAGGAGCGTGTGCACCTGCCGGTGGGGTGGTGAGGTGGTGGTGGTGGTTGGGGGGGTTGATATCGCCTCGCCTCCGACGTGTGAAATGTAAAACAAAAAGGAAATGAGAAAATGTTTTATCACCATCGCCGGGGATGGAAGATAAGGAACCCCCTGCAGCGGCGGCGGAGTCAGTAATTTCCACCATTGTCTGCCTCCGACAGGTTGGGGGGGGGGTGCGATAATGTATTTGGAGCTTGTGAAATCTCTTATCTCACACAATATAGGGGGAATTTGTCTTAATATCTGCAGCTCTGGGGAATTCTTCTTTTCATACCGCCCCGAACAAACCCCTGCAAGCCCCGAACAAGAAGTTGATAAAGCCACTTCATTCTTGGAGACGGACGCGCTCGCGCTCGCCTTCGCGACGCCGACTTGAGTCCTGGGCGGACGCAGGCAGATAAAAAGGCGACGACGCGCGCCGGGGGAGCAAACTTTGCCAGGGCCGGATTAGCGCTCGCAATTTGCTCACGTTGCCGCTGATATCCAACGCAACGGTCCCGTGACACCTGGCTTGCCTCTCCTCTGTGTGTGTGTGTGTGTGTGTGTGTTTACAGGAAGATGAAGAGCCACTCAGCCAGCCATGAAGCCAGTGGTTAAACATCATGTCCCCTTTGAAGGACATGATGCAGAAAGCCCCGTTTGACTTCCTCAAGCACGGGTTTGACAGCAGGTGAATGACCCCACGGGTCATTCACCTGCAGGCTGTCAGGCACCTCTCGAGCCTGAAGCGTTACGCCATTTCGAAAAAGCCGACAGGCTTGCTTTTAATGAAACTGCATCCGGGCAAAAACAATAATTCACAGTTGCTGAGGCTCGCGCGGGAAAGAACTTTTAAAACATTTCCTCAGCTGGTTTTTGAAGCGGAGGAGCTGCGGTGACAACGACAAAGCCTTCAGCATCTTGTTGTGTGTGTGTGTGTGTGTGTGTGTGTGTGTGTGTGTGTGTGTGTGTTTGTGGAGGGGTATTTATAGTGCCAACTCCTTTATTCCACATGTGGGACTCGAGCCAGCCAAAAGTTTTCCTACCCCAAACTTTCACCCCCCAACACAAAAAAACACAAGAGAGGGGAGCGTTCTTTTTTATGTTTTTCTTGCAATTCGTCCCAAACTTCTGTGCTTCTGGCTTTTTTTTTTCGGGGGGGGGGGGGTCGTGTTACCTTTTTGACTTCAGAACCGCTCAGAAGTTGCCGCCGCGCTAGCAAGGTCACCCCTGGCAGCCTCGCTTGGCGGCAGAGACCCCTGCACCACCCGTCACGCCCCTCCCCCGCCCTCACACCCTCGGCCAGGTTGACGACACCTTGGTGGCTCAGAGTGAAGGCGGCTGCTCATGTCAAGGCCTTCTGTCTGACTGGGACAGGGAGGGGGAACGTAAAAGTAGCTGCGTTTCCATTACCCCAAGAATTGCTCAAAACCTAAATATCGCAATAAAAAACTGGTAATGGAAACAATGAAACTTTGTTTCCAATTACCAGAAAAATGAAGCTGGCAACAGGCAGAGACAGATCAAGACAGTGGAAAAAGTTTCAACTGGCCCGATGTTTTCGAAAGTCGACAAATCAGTCCAGGCGAAGCCATCGCGAGGGCCACAGGAAACAGAACACGAGTTGCATATCAACTATATATTTTTTTTAGGCTGATTTAATGGGCAGACTTCTCATCAAGTGTCTGCCGTCGCAAAGAATATTCCATAACACCACCGACCGTGGTGGAGAAGAGTTTTCAGACGCCCTGTGCATTCGCGATAGGTTGCACATACTGCATTAAGAGTCGCTCTCAAGCCTCCAAGAGCAATTTCCTTTTAGTGCATTCACCCACCAGAACCGGCGCGCTTGCTTCCGTCCAGGTCGAAATTGGACGTTCCGGCGAGATAACGGCTCCCGACGCGCGCACGCGCATCCACTTCCTTGTTAGCAATAAACAGAAAAATCATTTGCATTTACTTGCGCCCGCTCGCCGTCGCACCCTTCGGTGCGCTAAAACGATTTCCGCAAAACATTTGGCGATATTTTCCCCCAGCTGCGCCGAGTGACGCTCGCCATTACACTTGATTAGTTGGTTATAAAGCGTGCAAGGCGTGTCGAGACTGCAAATTGGACTCCAAGCGAACAATGTTCTCCGCCGCTACCTGTTATGCTCGTGATTGTCGCCGCCCGAACAGAGAAGCCTTTTAAAAAAGACGCCACGACTGAAGCAATGCTTTCCCGAATCGCACTTTCCCGTCCTCCCAGTACGTTGGAATTGGAATAAAGCAGCAGCCGCTCCGACTCCGAGCACGTCTGAGTTCGCTCTTCCTTTTGCGTCTTGCGACACAACTCGGCTGCTAGCTCTGATTTCTGAAATGCAGAAACAGAAGCGTTCTTGTGACTGAGACGTTTCTTTCTTTTTTTCTTTTTTTTTTTGCACACGTGACCGCGGCGGTCCACATCCTCCAGGTGGGAAGCCGCAGCCTTCACGGCTGACAGTACGAGAGGCCGAGGACGCGCTTTCCTGTTCTGCTCCCATTATTTCCTAATGATGAATCCCAGGCTAATGGCTGCTCTCTCTCTGCTGCGCTCGCTCGCCGCCCCTCACAATGGGCGTCTCGTTAATTGGCCTTTTGACAGTGATGCCCACCCACCGGCGGGGCCAACTGGGGTTTTTATAAATGAGGCGCCGCTCCCCTCTGCTCCGCGCTCCCCTTCCGCGCCTCGTGTTTTGAGAGCGCCGTGCGAAGTGGGTGTTTGTTTTTGCTTTATGAAAGGCAAAGTACGCTTTGCAGCGCCGGGAACATCCGTGAGGGGTCACGGAGGTGACCGGGGGGTGGGCTGTCGTGAGTGTTTGGTTTGTGCGTGCGCACGCCAGGCAACCCTCCGTTGGAAATTTCAACCACCATCAATGTTTTTTGTCCCTATTCCCTATTCGCTCCTCTCATCCGCTCTTGCTTTGCATGTGCAAAACCCCCTTCTATTACCTGCAAGATCCTCAGTCGCCGTTGTTTTACATCAGCATTTTGGTCGACGCAGGAGCTTCTGGGTCTGCTGGTGGTTGGTCCCTCCTCAAAAATGAACACTGGCCACACACTGCAGACCGAGTATCCTAAGAGAATGACAAAATAGCACTGTTGAAGTTTCGAAAACAAAAATTGCGCAAAGATTCAATATATTGAAAACAGTTTTTGTTTTTTTAACGGAGCGATAATTATCAGATGCTATGATTAAAGATGTTCTCAATCAGTGCTGCGCCTTTCCTCAGTAGTTTGCAATTTGAAATCAAGCCATGCTGGGTCATAATTTAATTGCTTTAATTTTGTTTGTTGTTTTCACACTAGCTAGAAAGGCATCAGTTTTTTTTTTTATTAAGCAAACAGAGTTTGATCATAAAAGGATTAAAGTTTGCAATGTATTGGGACACATAGATCAAAAATAAAACAACTGAGAAAAAAAGTAAGGAAATAAATGGGCACTAAAACGGAGCAAATTAAGTACTTTTGGTTTTAGATGCACCATCAATGACCAACACGATGTCCAGTTTGCAATAGGATGGCGCCGTCCTGTTGGAAAGTCTCAAACATTTTGCAATCGCAAAACACTTTGTAATGTTTATTCTATATTCTGTATTACGTTTATGTGCATTTCTTGTTCATTGAAATAAAGACAGAAGGTCGTCTGCGAGAGAAGCCTTGAGGAACATGTTGCGACTTCCAGTTTGACTTTTCCTAGTTGAGTCAGTTTATAGGTCTTGGCGTGTCCTATGCTAAATGGACAGAGTAATTAATATTGAAGGAGTCGGAACGCGAAGCCCCGGCTTATTAAACAGCAGAAATATGGCGGTAACCTCCAGGGGGCACTGAACTACCAAATTAACCTCGGGTCAACATCATTTACTGGAGAGGGTGCGTGGACGGCGGCACCGGCGTTCCTCTGTCACTTCAACAGACAACTCGTGAAGGTTGCAATATTTCATACTTCCTGCTACAAGTCCTCCCTCCGCCCTTGACTCGACGCCAGTTTTTTAAAACCTCGGTTGACCAGCCATATCTCCGAGATATTTCTCTCCAATTTCCCCCGGTTTTCGACACGTCAGGGTTCCCGCCCCCGTTTCCTCTAGCAGGCGTGCGCTCCTTTATTGCTTCCTTCTCCCTCCCTGCCAGCCTCGCCTTTTAATTTCCGCGTTTGTTTCCCCGGCTCTCGCTGCGTCCCGGCCTCTAAATGGATCGATCTAAGTGCTCTCCCTGGTGTTCGGCAGCTGCTTGTTTGCTCCTCGCGCGGGCGGAAGCTCGGCCTTGAGGCTCGGCCCCTCCTCTCGCCCCGCGGTGGGACGACGGCCCCCGGCGCCCTTGATGAGACGGTCCTGTTGCCGGGCGGAGGCTCGTTAGCCGGCAGATGCCACCGCATATCACAGCATCCAGCAGCTCCACCGAGGTGTGAATATTATAGCAGATTTGGAGGTGGGAAGTAGTGAAGTACAAGTACTTTCTCATTGTGCTTCAGTAGATTTTTCATGGTACCTGCACTTTACTTACGCATTTATTTTTCTGACAACTTTTTACTTTTTTTTGCATTTCTACTTCTTACATTTAAAAAAAAAAATTCTTGCAACTTTTGTGTTTAAAAGAGACACATTCTGCTAAAAGTAATTAACTTGTTATTTGTTATAGTTGTTGCTTGAAGAGGAGCTATTAAAATCAGATAATATTCTAGAGGGAGACTATTTTTATTATGAGAGAGTACCTCGGCTTCAGGGTCACTATTCAGTGTGTTTTCAGTACAGAAAGAAATAAACATGGAGAAAATAACATTGAGTATAAGTGCCAACATCCAAAAATGGCTCGCTGCTCATAACTGTAAGTAATTTTACTGTAGTTTGGTTGTGCTGCAGTTGAAAAATGAAAATAAACTACAGGACTAAGACTAACGAAGCTGTTAAAATGATGCAGGTGGTAATGCAAGACCCTGGCCATTTCAGTCCAAATTATTCTGTTACAACTTTTTCATTTTTCCATAGCTGTCAACAAATGTATAGTTTCATTAATGGCAAAAAAATAATTTTTGCTTTTTACTTCAGTAAACTGCATAACCTAAACGTGTTTACTTTTACCTGAGTGAAGGAGTCGACTCAGTATTGTTACTTTTCCCAGATTTTGTAAACAGGCTCCTCCTCTCTGGGCAGACATTAACAGTCTGCCACTACTCTGGACCTCCACATGCCCTGGAGGCCCAGCGGCTTTGCCCGAGGAGAGGACGCGCTGCCAGAATGCCAGCAGCATCCGGCGTCTGCAATCACCTTGCAGTCAAGTTGGCACTTTGGGCGAACTCCGCCCGGCGACGCCGTCATCCGAGGGGACGCGGCGGGAGTCGGCGCGGAGGACGTGTCGTCTCGCAGCGGGCGGCGGCGTCTCGGGAGGACGTGGGCGCGTGTGGCATCCTCCCAAATCTGGTTTTGGAAGGAGAAACGGATTAAAAGCGTCCCGCGACGGAGAGGCCAAATCAGATCATGCTTGCCGCTCCCGGTCTGATTGGAAATTAATTGAAATGGGAGCGAATCCTCACGGGAGTGAAGCATCTAGGAGGGAAAAAAAAAACCAAACTAAAACAGACGACAACAACAAAACAAGGGTCACGATGACTCACACACGCACACACACGTCACAGCCTCCTGTCTATTATTGTTGCTATCCTCGTTCCCTCGGCTGACACCCCCCCACGATTTGCTCTCTTCAAAGGTGCAACATGGCAATTTGCGCGCACAGTTTCCATGCAGCCTTAATTGCTAATTGCAACAAAGCGCACAGCCGGCATGCTTCGGATATACCCTCTCATTTTTGGACCAGAGTGAGACTCTCTGATTTTATTAGCGTGTGGGTTTTTTTTTCTTCCGACAAAACTGCTGTAGGATCAGACAGCCGAGGCTGATTTGTGCGTAGATCATAGCGGGGGCAAATGGCTAATAATATTTCTTTAAAAAAAAAAAGAAAGAAAGAAAATAATCTTTTGTCTTCTCACACAGAGGGAAGACAGAGGGCAGCAGAAGTCACAAGGAGTCACAGCACGGCAGCTGTTTTCTTTGGCGGTAACGACTATAGCGAACCGACTTCCCGCTTGGCTTTCTTGTTTTCCCGGAACAACACCGCCTACAGCCGTAATCATGAATAACAATAACTGTGATGAATTGCAATGAGAAAAGAAAAAGGCACCTTTCAAGCCGCTCAAGGACTCTCCACACAAGAGAACGTTCCAATAGAACAATGGAGGATGGAAATGCACAATAGAAACGACGTTCAAACATCCATATACAAGGAACGCAGGATAAAGACAACGTTTGAAACATCGACAAAGATAAAACAACAATTAATAAAATGGTTCAAAAGAAGACGGGAGGGGTGGCGCTGGAGCGAGCGAGCAACTTTAACCAGGTGGGTTTTGAAAACAGGGAGAAAGTCAGTGTGACGGAGCTCCAGAGCGGCTGAGCGCTCTGCTCCCCACGGTGCTGAGGTGAAGGAGGACACAGTGGGGTGGGGGGTGGAGGGGGGAGGAGGAGGAGAGTGAGAGGGAGCCGCTGCTGCTGGAGTGGCGATGGAGGAGGAGGTCAGACAGCTGTGAGGCAGCTTTCAAAGTGCACAGGAGGATTTGGAATTTGAATTGCTTGAGCGACCAGGAGCCCAGAGAAGCTGCCGGAGGACCTGGGTTGGTGCGTGGTCGGGG
Organism: Thamnaconus septentrionalis; assembly: GCA_009823395.1. NCBI lineage: Eukaryota > Metazoa > Chordata > Actinopteri > Tetraodontiformes > Monacanthidae > Thamnaconus > Thamnaconus septentrionalis. The sequence continues at coordinate 8,183,572 of CM020520.1, forward strand.
TTTCGTAGGAGCAACGAATTCAGTGCATCTACAATTATTGGTGTGTTTCTTTTAACCACAGACACATCATGTGTTTGGGATAAAAGAAAAATCCCAACACTTATATATGTTAAAGATTAAGCGTGTAATATTTGGAGATTTTGAAGTAGTAACAGTGACATCAAGTGGTTATATTTTAGATTGCAGCGACTTTCACCATCTCTTCCTCTCCTGAGCTTGCCAGTGAACTACGGTGGCCTGCGAGCCCAAACCTGGATACCTCGTCCACCTTCTTCTTCGTTGATTTACTTGAAGACGCGAGAGTTCACCCTAAATATGAAATGTGCTGTCAGACAGCTGGATTGTCCACACCAGGCTTCCTTAGAAATATGGCGGTGCAAAATGGCAGCTAACTGGGAGCAACACCCTTGATCTTTATATATTGTTACACACACACACACACACACACACACACACACACACACACACACACACATATATATATTTATATGTATATGAGAGTTGATTATGAAAACATAATCAACCCATTCAGTTTTCAATGCACTTGTTTCTCGTATCCATCCAATAAAAAAACCCTAAGACAACATTAGGAGGAAAAGGGCCTGTCAGCTGAAGGCAGAACAAAACTTGGATTGACCCATCAGACATTTTCGCAGCGGAACTTCCGCCGCCGCTGCTGCGAAGAGACACATCAGGATGCCTGCGCTGAGTTTGTCGCCATCCCTCGGCAAAAACCCAGTCGGGAGTAAAGCGAAAACATCTTCTGCCGCGGAGGAGGAAAAAAAAAAAGAAGAAGCCCTCAGCGTTGCACTTTGTTCCCCTTTTTGATGCGGGAAAAACGCCGTCCGGGGTTTTGATAAAACAGCCACTCGCGCCTCTGCCCACGCCGGCCCTCCTCCTCAGCCCTCCTCCTGGGCCTCGCCGATGCCTTTTCATTTTTCACCATGGTCCTCCTCTGCTCTGCAGTAGTTTTGTGGGGTTTTTGTTGTTGTTTTTTTCTCGCAGCGGTCGCTTTCGGCAGAGCGACTAGTTCGGCTGTTGTGGAAAAAAAAGAAAAAAATTGTGGTTTGATGCAGGTCCGACACTCCACGGACGGGTGGGGGTGGGGTTGCTCTATAAATCCTCCTCGTCAGCCACCCCCTTCCCTCCCCCCCTAAGATCCCAACTGTTCTACCACTGATGGAAGCCGGCGGCCGGCCCGGCACCGTAAATAAGAGGAAGTGGCCCCAGTCACGGCCCATAAAGTCGCACTTTGCTGCCGTTAAAAGAATAATTTGTCACGTTTGGGGCCGTGAGTTGTGGCGAAAGACGACGGCGAGGCCTAAACGAACTCCAGGAAGACGAGCCAACGACTCGTCCTTTCTTCCTATTTTTTTTTTCCCCTTTGCGTTTTAAAATGAACTAATATTTGAAACGCGGCTTTAGGACGCGTCAAGTCTCATCGCCCGTCACGATTGGCCATCTGCAAATTGAGCGCGGGCGGCCTCCGTCTGTCTGTCTGTCTGGCAGCGATACAATTGTTTGCCGCCCGATATCGGCGGATTTGGCGTCCTCGGCGGAGAGTTTTATCGCCGGCGCGGGCTGTCAGCACTAACGGAGGCGGCGCCTCCCTCCGAGGAGCTGCTGCTGCTTCTTCTTCTTCTCCTCCTCCCATCTATTTTCTCTGCTGCTGCTTGTGCCCGTGTGTATGTTTCTTTTTCTGCATTGATGGCATTTGTGTGTGACTCCGTCCTTGAGGCCTCTGCACGCTGCTGTTTGAGAGGATGCGTATCGATGCCGCCGTGCGCGCTCGAGTGCGCGCGTGTGTTTTCCGCTCCGCTCTCAGGACGCGGAGGCCCATCTGTCTTCCGCGCCCGGTAATGTTGGCTCAGGGCGGCTCGCGCTGCCCCCCCCGCCCGCCCTTGCTTGGCGGGTTTTTTTCTTTTTAGTTACGGGTCAGACGCTCCTTCCTTTCCTCCGACACGGCTACAAACCCAGACTGCACCCCCTCCATCTCACACACTGACTCACTTTCCCCCCCTCGCCTTACCTCTTTCATCCCCCGCCCCCGTTTGAAAACTCCCAGACACGCACGCACACACACGCCGCATTTGCTCCCTTTCCCCGGCGCCTCGGCTTTCACGCGGCAACCTCAGGATGAGGCCAAATGAGGATAAATTGATGCGAATCTCAAGGAAGGAGCCGGAGGGGAGGCAAAGGAAGGTAGCCGCTTAGCCGCCTGCAAGAGGCAACTGTGAGCGTGAATTTGCAGGTACGCCGCCAAGCGAGTCTGTTCATATCCGCCGCGGAGGTCAGTCAAGGTCAAACGGGGACAGCTCCATTATAAGCAGCTTCGTAAAATAATCTCCTGGAACGCTCTAAGGACATTACTGGTGCACGAAAATCAGCCAGGATGTGCTGCGCACATTATGGGATGGCTTTGACAGTTGTTGCCTCCAATGTCTAATTGAATGTGATTTTAGGGAATGAGTGTCAAGTGTGCAATGTCATGGCCATCATGACTGCAATTGAGTGCTTTAAAATAGTCTTAAAAGAAGTAAATTTGCATTATCATCACACTTAGTTGTGCATTATTTCATAAAAGAGGTTAGAAGTGAGTTCAATGCAGAAATGAACAAGTGACCCCAAACTTTGGAACGGTACTATCGATTTGAAAAATAGGAGGCTTTTAAAAGTCCCACAAGGTTTAAAAATGACCTTTTTTTTCCCCTCCTGCGTCTCAGTGCTGTCAATGAACTCTTCAAGCACGAGAATACGGATACTCCCACCTTCTGAGAGCATCTCGAGGCGCGATAATATCCAGCGCCCACCAGGGAGCCGGCGGAGGTCGGAGGTCTTTTTTTTCGTGGATAATTAATCTGGTAGCGGGTTGCGTGATGAACAATGGAGATGTGAAAATGGCCGCAATGTGGGACCTCTAGGGGAAGGATGCACTCGAGGTGAAAGCTGCAGCGGTTTTGCAGGGCGCTGTAATCTGAAGGAGATATGGATTTATAGATCTGTTTTCTGGAGATAAGGTGGATTTTTTTCTTTCTTTTTGGATAACCGACTGCTTCTCCAGCTGAGTATTTGGTGAAAAATAAAAAGATGAAGCATGGGACCTTTCAAAAAATGAACAAAACATCTCAGCGCCGTTGACCTGAATGATGCATTTGGCTTCATCATGCCTGAAGCTTTGAACAGCCGGGTTGGGCTGGGAGGAACCTTGGCTCCTCGGCTAAAGGAGCTTCCACGTGAAAGCGGCGCTGCGGACGTGAGCCGACGCTCCCGGCTCCCAGCCAATGGGACCGCAGGTTACGCCGAGTCGGGGGAAGCGGGAAGAAGAGGAGACGCGACTGCGAGACGCGACTGCGAGACGCACAGCGAGCGGTGAGACGAGGCTTTGCATCTTCGGCCCTGTGAACTCGGAACCTCAGACTCTCTCCGAGGCGTTTGTTTGAACTGGGTCCTGTTTGTCTGCTGCTCTCAGTCTGGCAGAAATCCTCCAGCAGAAGCCGCTTTTACTTACTTTTCCAGCCCACTTCTTCCTAAGAAGTACCTACTTCTTTCTTTTTTCCTCTGCTTTTGTTGCTGCATTTTTTTTTTTTTAATTAAATAAAGATAACCATTTATAACTCAATAAAGAATTGTGTGTATCTGCTGTTCTGTGCTACTGCAGACACACACTTTTCCTGCAAAAAAAAAAAAAAAAAAAAAAATAAAAAAATGCTTTTGCCACTCTTTCCAGCCTTCTTCTGCAGCGAGCTGGGACCTTGTATGCAGGTGTGTGCGTGCAAATGCGGTTGCGCCGCGAGTCCCAGTCTAAGTCAGCACAACGATGCATCGCTGAGCTGCAGGAGAGCACCCCCCCCCTCCTAAACCCCACCTTCTCCTCCGTCTGCTGCTGAGCGCTGCAAGTGCGCCGCGTCTCAATTTGTCGTGGGAGGGATCAAATTCCACCGCCCCGGCAAAATCTCCTGCTGGCGGAGCGCATGAGGCATAAATGGAGAACGACGGCAAAATCTCCAGCATCTGTCCAACCAGGAAAATGAAAAAAAAAAAAAAAGTCCAGTATTTGTCTGCGGGGAGTCTGGTTGCACTGTGTATAAATCAGCGGTGTGCTCAATGCAAACAGAGGGCGGACGTGTTCAACGTTTGCACCGCTGTGAGGTTGAACTCCTCTCAAACAGCCCTGTGTTGAATTAGAAGGTGAAAAAAACACCTCAAGCAGGGATAAAAACACGACACTCCTCCAAATCCGAGTCCTTATTAAATTCCGAGCCATCTCGGGGGGTGTTATTAATCTTTCATTCAGGACAGACCTGAGACAGGGGAGAGCAGAGAGTCCTTAAAGGTCTCCAGAAAGTTGAAGAGCAGGGGTTGAGGAAGAATGACTCGGGCCTAATTACTGCCATCACTCACTCTCGCCATCCCGTGGATCTGATACCAGGCGCTGGAAATATGAGAATAATATATATAAAAAAAAAAAGCCTCATCATGCGGTACTGATAACATATAGCTGAGGAGAAGTTTTACCCAGCGAGACAATTTCTCGCCGAGGCCTGATGTCATATTTTTTCTCTGCAAGGTGGCCGAAGGTTGAACTGATCAACATCTTTTTTTCCTTTTTCTCTTTTTGCAGTGTTGCAATTAAGTTTGAAAGACAATGGAAATAAATCTGATTTTAAAACACAGCGTCGAGAATTTTGCCTTTGCTGGTGTTCTTTCCCGTGTTGGACCAATTGGAATTATAGATGAGGTTTTGAGAAAGGTATTTTTTTTTTGCTGAACAGAATGAAAAGATGAAATATGAAGTATGAAATGAAAATAATCAGATCGATGAAAAATAGATGCGTATTTCTTCTCAAGCTCCTCTTCTCATTTGTTTTACATAACGAGAAGCTTTTTTTTAATTTAAAACTGCTTTAAATGTATTGATGTCAGATCTTTGGACAAAAAAGACTTTTATTCTTGATGAATTTGGATTTTGTCAAAGCACCTTTGACTGCATCAGGGTTGATCTAATTCTAAAGCTGATCATCAAGGCTGCGCTGCCTCTTTCTGCCTCTAGGGTTGTGCTAAATCAACCATAGCTGTGCAGAATCACTCGACGGCGTGCGGAAAATTCGCCCAGCCAGTCGATACCTTCCTCCTTGAAGAAGCAAAGACAGAAAAACGACGCGAGCGCAGATTTGATCCCCATCGATCCCGCTGCCGCCCGTCAATGTCACGAGCGATTTCAATCAGACGCGGCAAAACGTACCGTTTGCTGGCTCGCGATTGCGTTCGCTCCGCGGTGGGGTCTGACCTCGGGCGATGACACCGACGTCTCGCTCGTCCATGCAAGAGTTTTCATCCTTTTCCCACGCATGAGTCAGGAAGGGTGAGAGGGGGTCAGCCGGGAAGCAGCTGCTGCTCGCTGCAATTTGGAGGGAGGGAAAAAGAAAAAAGAAGTGACCGTGAGATGCGAATAACAGACATTAACACAGGCAGTTGGAGATTTTTTTCACACTAAAAGAATAAATATCCTTTCAAGGTATCTGCGTTAAAAACAAAACAAAAGTTTCTCCTTGCCAACGTTGCCTCTCACTATATAAGAGAATGTGCTCGAGAGGTGCTCAACTTTTGAAAGAAATCGCCCGGAAATCGCCAGAGCAGCGCGCTTGAATGAACAGGTCCGCCCTGTCACTTTCTACCCCGGCTATTTGCTTTTGATGGGGCCAGATGGATACGCGAGATAAATCCAACGGCTTTAGGAAATGTCACAGGAAGCACAGGATCCCGCAGCAGGGCTATAAAAAAAAAGTAGAGTGTATCCGAAATAAGTTTTATGTCGAGAGATTCCACAACAGGCTACGCATCTGTGCTGATTAGTAAAATCGAACGCGCTAAGGAGGGAAAGTCTGTCGGGCCTAACGAGGGGACGGGACACAAAACTGAATCTTGAATATCAAATCTAAAAGCCAAGTATGGATTTTTCGTTTTTCCTTTGCCACTTGGTGTAATTCACCCCCTTACTCCTCGAGACACCTTGCTGTAGATCAATAGCTCATCACAAGGTCCATTAGCAGAGCGGATGAATCTAATGAGGTGGCGAAATGAGTAAGAGTTAGTTTAATCCGCGGGGGCGGAGCTTGACTCCAAATGTTCGTTTTTAAGAGGCAAAGAGGGATCTGTTTTTTTTTTAGGCACCCTCGTCCGGAAATTAACCCTGATTAAAGGTCGGCTTTCGGGGATTGAACTTTTGATCCGGACGCCTTCTCCTCAACGCAACTGCTGAGCTTGCGTGAAAAAAACGAGTTAGAAAAAATCTGAGGGAAAGAACCCTACTAGACGCTACTGTACGACGCTACAATGGCCGAAGGTATTGTTAGCGATGCTCGACACCGCCTCTTGAGGATCAGTAATTACACAGGTTTACAAATCGCGGCGATCGCTTTACTGAACCCTGTAATGATCGGAAAGTGGAAAAAAAAGAAGGAAAAAGGAACCGATCATTACGCTCCCTTGTTCTCCATTGTTTTCTACTTAAAGGTAATTTTTCTCCTGAGCGCGAATCCCTTAAGTGTTTGGCGGCTGTTGCCGAGTGCTTTCATTAATCAGACCTTGCAGGGACATACAGGCTTCCAAGAAAAAAGAAAAGAAATGAGAAGCAAGAGAAAATGCAGAAATACATGGAAAAAAACAAACAAGAAATAGTAATAAGGGCATGTTCCTCTCGTCTGGCCGTGTATCCTTCCAGCATCCGTCTTCCTGCACAGCCTTGCCGCAGTCCGCCAACTCTTTTCTTTGTCTAACTTTCTCCTCTCCCCCTTTGACTCCTGGCGCGGCCTCATTTGTCATCCGGCAGGTGATGAGAGCGATGCTTCTCACCCTGACCTCTACGCCGCCGCTAATGAGATATAATCTATGCTGCTTCATGTTTGCAGAGCCGAGAGCGAAGGCCTGGGTCAGAAAATATTGGAAAAGTTCTTTCCAGCCAGCTCCAGCCTTCCTATAACGATTAGATATTGCGGATTTTCGCGCGGCGACAAACAGGGGAAGGTAAAAATGTGGGGGATGCAAACGAGGGGACGGTGCCCGAAAGAGTTCAAAGCTGGTTATGCCAGATAGGAAAACAAAACAGGACCAACCTCTATTCTCTGATAGCCATGGCGACACAGGGACACATCTGGTGCCTCACCTCAAGGACTCTCCAATGAAAGTGTTTTGTTTCCTTACAAAATAAAGAGGCGATGAAGAATAAAACGCCAACTAAAACCGGATGCTGCCGAGTGGGAACACAGTCTGGAGGCACTATGGTGCTCAATCAAAGCACCAGGTTGAGTTCAGCACTTAGGCTGCGTTCAGACTGCAGACGAATCTGATCCAAATCCGATTCCTCTCAAATCCGAAAATTTTTAGGGCTGACTGTCCACACTGTTTTTCGCAAGTGTCCAAATGGGATCTGGCTCTGTTCACACTGGGACACATTATTGACCCATCTGACAGGTTTGTGTAGTGTGTGACGTCATATAATTGCGACAGCGGCACTTGTTGCGATACATGGCCTGGAGCTTGGAAAAATTGGATTTCATGTGATTTGTGACTGTTCAGACTACAAAACAGTCATCCGGTTTCAATCTGTATGGGGCTAAAAATCGGATTTTGGCTGGCAGTCTGAACGCGTCCTCACTTATTCGGTCCAGTGGTCAGTCACAGGCAGTCGGAATAAGGCATGGGTGCAAATGCAGAACCGGGATCATGCTCGAAAACACTCAGGGAGGAAGCGATTGCTGAAACCTTCGACACTGAGGTGCAGAAGACGACCTGGCACAAGAAGGGAGGGAAGACGACAACAACAGGAAACGACAAGAACAGACAATTAACGGAGCCTGACAGCGAGCAGTTGGAACTCCGAATGGGAATTTTGTAACTTGCACGCTAAACGAGCTTTGCACTCTTACCATGGGCTTCACTTCAGAGAGGAACCATATGGTTGACCAATCCGGTTGCTTCATATTGTGAATGTGGATGACGGAAGATGCATGTAGTATTTTCTGTATTAGAAGTCTCAATAAATCTCTTAAATAAGGTCTTTCCTTTCCATATGCATTCATTTTTTTCTTCCCACGCAATTCTCTTTTTCAGCCGCCGACCTGAATTAAATCCGACACGCACGGGCAGAATTTCCGTTCGGCATGTCAAGCCCGTGCTGAGGGATAGTTTGTTTTGGAGGGGGAGGGGGTTGGGGGGGTGTTTGTAGCTTCTTTTTTTTTTCAAAGAAACATGAAACACGCCTCCGTGCGCAGCCTTTACATTCTGATGTCTACATTGAGTTGCGTGACATGCCACTGCTGAAACCCCTCCACGGCCGCCGTCGCCAGCTCTGTGCTTGACTGGTCACAGACAGAAAGCAAACAGCAGGATAGTAGACAGTGTAATGGAATGAAAAATGAATAGCAGCGCCTCAGGGAAATTAAAAAGCGCCCGTTTTTTTTTTTCTTCTTCTTCCCCCCCTTTTAGTGTCAGGACATTAGATGCCGGTGGAAACTAAGCTGAACCTAGAACCTTGTCATAATAATAATGAAAATAATAATAATAAAAAAGCTTTCTCAATGTACTGTGGGCATGTTGATGTGAACTTAGCCTTCAGCGTCCTTTCACAGAACGCGTGGAGAGCCTTTTAACCTTCGCCAAATACACTCAATTGGCTGCAAAAGAAAATATCACTCAAAGGTCGATGATGGGGGCCGCTGGGAAAAAAACCTGATGAAATCTAACCTTCAGATAGACCTGAAGAGAGACCAGCAGCATTTTAAGCGCGGGCACGAGGAGATATAAGGTGGTCGGTAGAGAAAAAAAGGGAAAAGAAAGAGAAGAAAAGCTGCTCTATAAAATATGTATAGTTTCCCAGAAAACAGTGCTTTTAGCCCTCTGTTTACAGCCTCCTGTCACATCATTCAGTTTTAGGGTTCTGATTTCCAGCAAAAGATGGACTTATGTCCTCTGCAGGGAGTTCACTGGCAGGTTAGAGTCACATTATGGTTACAAAACGTTGGTAAAGTAGGATTTGCATCACTTGGCGGCACATAGCTTGAGCCCTGAACCGGAGACACTTACAGTCTCACCTCGTCATTTCTCATCGCGACTCTCTCTCTGGACAAAGCGGCAAATTGGATCGCACTTACGCGTGTTGGCGCGGCGGACGGAGGGCAAGGACCCGGTGACCAGAGCGAGAGGCACGCGGCTCAATAAGACGGAGGCGAGCTTCGCTTTCAAATGAACCGGCGGATCACGAGCGGCCAGAAATCACGATATGGGCGCCTGACAACGATCGTTAAGACCGATTCAGACTTTCAATTCTGATTGGTTTGGATTAAAGTTGGAAGGAGCAATTGATCAAAACTTTATATAAAAAAATCGACAAGAAAAATGGGCCATACTACATCTTAACTCTCGCAAAGAGAAGATTCTTCATGTGAGGTTATGTCATTGGAACCCTGATCCTATGGTCTCAGCTGAATCTAATATCTACTGTTATTTATTATTTACATTATTTTGAAAAGTAGAAGCACTGTGAGCAGATGATGACGCTGCTTTGTACCTTTTAGCCCTCACATCGCAAAAAAAAAAAAATGGGATACATAATTTAAATGAACGAATGAAATCATTTTATTTCACTTCCATGCATCTTTAAAACGACTATAATAAAATCAAAGCCGTGTTGGCCCAGCCTGGCACTGTTTTAGAGTTTTAATATTCTCTCCTTGGGCTGCTTCCCCCCCTTTTCATCTTTTCTGCAGTTAAAAGGCTTTTTGAAAAGCACCTTCTGAAGGCACCCACAGTTCCCCCCGCACACAATCATCTTTCAAGGAACCAAAATAATCAACGTTTGTTACGACGGCGGCGACTTTACTCAATGCCGCTTTTTTTTTTGTTCCTTTCACTTCTTTGCTGAAACTGTTTCAGAAAACGTACCTGTTTACACTCGACGGAGGCTTGGCCCTGAACCAGTTTTGCATTTTAGCTCAATGATGTTTTTTTTGCTCCCTTGTAATAACTTGGCAAGGTCAGTCTTGATGCTTATTAATCTCAATGTGGTTTTCAAAGTGGCTATTATGATAGACAGTAAGGTATGGCTACCCCTCGAGGCCATAAATCAAAGTCGCCGTTCACAGAGTTGACGCATTGTCATCTCTTTTCCAAACAGCATGTTTTTAGACGCTAAATTAAAAGACGGAACTCAAACTAAATGAATCTTTGGATCACCGTTTTGCCTGCAATCGATTCAATCGGCCGGCTTTATTAAAAGTCTTATTAAAAGCTCTTTGAGTTGGTTCATTGGGCACCTGTGCTCACTGTGGACGCCGCCTGACTGAACTTCCTGCCGCTAAATCAAAAGCCTGTGTGCCTTGAATGTAGCGGCGGACTGAGGCCCCCACTGTCTGTCCGCACCGGGGCCCCGCGAGGAAGCCTCGCCGCGGCTGCCAGGGCAGCTGGGCTCGCCGAGGAGAATCAGGGCTTTTTGTGGCGGGGGTGGAGGTGGCTGGCAGGGAGACGAGAAGGGGACACAGTTGGGCAAATTGGAGCTCCGGCAATATCCGCCATCTTGGCTTGTTAGCTCAGTAGCAGCTTTTGATTGAGGTGAATGGGGGCCATAAAGGCTTGTGGACGGAGGCGATAAGCTCCGGCGCCGCTTGGCCGGCGCGGGCGAAGCTCTTGGCTTCCAAACCGCCGGCTTCCGGCTAACCGAGACCTGGATGGATGGTGCCGGGCCACCTGGGATCCCAGATGTCCGCCAGCCCCCCTCGACTCCTCTCACTCCATCCCACAGGGGGGTGCGGGGAAGAGGGAGTTGGATCTATAGAGGCATCCTGTGACGGGCGAATCGATTCCAGGCTGACATTCACAGTTCGGGACACAGAAATCTGTGTGTCCCTGCAGCATCGTGATGGAGAAGAAAGTGGGAGTCGAGAAAACAGGAAACAACAGATGTCGTTGCCGCCGCCGCCACCGCGTGTGCGAGTATGACACGACAACTAATGGGAGATGTAACCGCAGTGAAAAACAAAATTTTCTTTGTGGCAGCAAAAGGCTTGTGGAGATTAGAGCAGCTTTGAAAACCCCCCCACCCCACCCCGCTTTGACGCCACAGTCGCGCTAATCTGCAATGAGGCGGCGTTAAGGAGCGCCCGCAGAGGAAAAAGAGCTTTTAAAGAAGCTCTTGTCAGCGCCTTGCTTATTTACGCCTCGAAACGCCGCCAAAATAAAGAGGCGAATCCGCGGGGCCGCCACCTCCGGGCGGATGAGTCGCAGCTGAGCGGCACCTCGACGCCTCTTCGGGGTGAGTGGGATCTCGCCGCATGACAGGTGTCACTTCAGTAAGCCTGGCTTCTTCCTCCTCCTCCTTTTTTTTTTGTTTCATGCTACAGAAAATAAACACCACACATTGTGACAGCTCGCGAATCGTTCGGTCCTCTCAGGAGCTCAAAGGCGATAACTGATGCAACAGCCTTTGGCGCGACGTACAATAACGCGCCAATGAGGAAAAGTGCCATAGGGGATGGTTCAACTTTGAACCTCAGGGCTCAGGCGAGCGTTAGCTAGTGTCTGCGCGTTATGCTGTTTTATATTCTAGCCAAAATGTCCCAAATGCAGCATAACTCGTCCACAAATGTTTAAAAATGTTGTCAGACTTCCTATGATTAGCCACTTTTGCATCACTGGCAGGTGTTTACAAGCAGGATGATTACAAAGGATGATGGGGCTGAGTGGTAACTTCCCACCGCTCAGCAACACAATGTTAATTAACGATGACACAGAGGGTTTTTCTATTGGCATACCGCAAAATCAAATCATACACGGGACAGGTTTTAACTTCTTAGTCAGCAGAGAATCAACGACTGAAGTTGCCACCGGCACTGAACCACAGCTCCTGTAGCCTCCTGCCGTCTGGGGACATCATTTTGTTGTATTCGTGTTGTTAGCAGCGCCGCCGGGACGTATTGGTGGCGGGGGGCCCGTCCGGAGTGATCCAGGCGACGGTCGAAAGAAACCCGGTCTCCGGAGTTTAATGAGACGTTCACGCTCTGTTAGCTGCCCGACAGGAACAATCTGACTCAATCACCTCGTTTGGCACTCGCAGGGCCTCGCTACACAGGATGCTAATTAGGGCAGCTCCTGAATGCTTCCTGGACGGAAAAAAAAGAGCGGGCGAGACTTTTGCTCATATTCAAAAGGGAGTTATTTTGTTGCAGATTTGCTTTCTGTTCACGTCACGGCACGAGCGAGTTTAAAGGAAACATTGACTGACCTCTACGGCACCGCAGATTTTATTTAATTTATATTTATCGACCGACTGCGCAAACAAAAATCAATGTTAATCACCTCGAATTTTCTAAGTAATGCTTTTACTTACTTTAGCCCGGCTAATTTGTTTTGTTTTGCATTTTAAAAAAAAAAAAACAAAAACAAAGGTAGTTCTTGTTTTTTTAGATGTTTTCTGAAGTGCAGCACAGGGGTTAAAAGCAAGCAACACTGTATGTGTGGATATATCGGGTATTCTCGAGAAACTCTGCAAGCATTCAACCTTCAGAGCAAAAAGCAACTGCTTCAAGGTTCCACAGAAAAGCAGACGCTTCTGCCGAAGGGGCCAGCAAGGATGCTGCAGCTGCGGAAGTCGACAAGATTCCTCCCTCTGGGTCGCATAGACGTCCGCGCAATAAGTCGGAGCAATAATCCCGTAGTCGTTCTCGCGCTTCAGCGCGGGTCACCGAGGTTCCCCGGCTGTCTATATTAAACCTTCCAGAAAAACAATATGCAGTCGAGGGCTGGCGTTGGCGTGGGGTGGGATGGGTGTCAGATGCCTCTGCAGAAACCATGACTCCTTTATAAACACATGGCAACTCGCCGAGTCGGAGAGGGACGAGTTCCTCCTCCCGTGACCTTTCGAGGCCCCTAAAATGCCACTTGGGGCGGTGAAATCATTTGTTGTCGTCGGCCCCTCGGCTGTCAGTGCGCGGAATGTCACGGGCGCCCGGCAAGCCCGAGCTGACGGCGCTCACGTCGCTGACAGACGCGCGGGAGATGATGACAGCGGTAAGGGACGATGTGAGCGCATCGACTGGTGGGCCTCGCTAAGGTCAAGATTGACAAGGTGAACATCGCAGCGTCTGAATATTGGTTTTTGACAGTATCTTAAGTGTCCCAGTTTACTCACCTTTGGCCTGGTTAATAGGGTACAATATGTGTCTCAAATCCTTTGCTGTCACATCACTTTGTGATGTCACAAAATAATGCAAATTCCAGTTAATATCACGAATAATACGGTGCTAATTCTCCGGAGTCTCGCGAGAAAACGTACATCGTAAAGTGGCTATTTTACGAGACTGTTCACGTGGCTCCAACGTGTAAAATAGTGGTTGTACACTCATGTATTTACAGGGACAGCAATCTCTTGCTGAACTACTGAACCTCGGCCGCTGAGAAGAAACTCAAGGTAAAGCCATCAATTGATTGAGTCATGGACTGGAGGAGGGAGGAGGGGATGGGGGGGCTCTCACCAGCTCCGCCTCCCCCTGAACAACCTAAACATAGCGAGAGCCGGCGTGATGAATAACAGCCCTCCCATTACCCTCTGCACGCAGACCGGGACGTCAGGTTGAAGGTTGATGGAGGGTGGGAGAGAGAGACAGAGAGAAAGAAAGAGAGAGAGAGAGAGAGAGAGAGAGGTGCTTCATCCAGACATACAGATTAGACGCCTGACTCCAGACGGACCCCCACCTTCCGCCCCGCCGCCTCACCTCCAAAACATCTTCACCATGTGATGCTGTATCCTTCAGGCGTCCTCCTCCCAACGCCGCCAATGCACTCTGTCACCCCCCCGCCCGCCCACCGCTGAAGACTCCTCCTCCGTTAAAGAGTTCAGGGTGATTTATGAAGCGCCGTCGTGAATTTGTTTGCGCCGTTCCGCCCGAGGAGCCTCGCCACGATGACAGAAGTATCCCCTCCAAGAGCTTCATGTTGCTGCGGTGAGAAGAACTGGATACTGGCAATATGGCGGCGCGCCGAGTGGACACTGGGGGGGTTGGGTACCATGTGAACAGACGTTTATTCCCGGTGGAGTCCCTGCGTCCTCAATGTTGGTTTTACGCAGATTCTTGAGTTTCGGGATCGAGAATATAAATACAACAGAAACAAAACAACGACAAAAAACCCCCAATAAACTGCTCAATATCCTCGCATCCTCTGGAAGCTCAGAGATCCCCAATCGATTTCAGAAGATGTTATTTACTCTTTCATCAGCCAAACGACTCGCCGTCGCAACTTAGCGTCAACGCTAAAGATTTTGGCTTTCAAGGGGAATAAATTATGCTTCTTTCAAAGAAAAAAAATCAATGTGGGCTCTGGAGGCCTCTGCAGACGTGCATCAAGCCAGGTGCAGCATGAAGCCATTTGCTTCTCTCATTTTTGTCCTCGTTTTCATGCGTTGCGAAAGCCTCCCCGGGCCTCCTTGTTTTTCCTTTTCTGCTTTGTTTGTGTTCTGCTGAGGGGCGGCGGAACATTTTGCGTTTTATATAACTTTGCAGGGCCTGTCTCATCAGCTTCGTTAATTTGCATCTGTTCCCGTCGAGTCCTTGAAGGAGATCCCAGTAATCGAGTCGGGGAAAAGGCGTCGGCGTGACTCACACTCTGACAAATCTGCTGTGTGTGAAGCTTTTTTTTTCCTTAATTTATGCATGGCGACAAAAGTGAAACATGAAGTTATTTGGAACTGAGCTGTGGAATGATTCGTAACTGGTTCTGAAGGATGAACTGGCCGGTTTGATGTTTGACTGAATTTCATCCAATAGGATCCGGTCAACTTGAGAGCATGTCGCTGACTCCTCCCCCGTGAAAGTAAACATCCAAGCACATTGAATTCTGCCCTTAAACAGACAAACTCAAAACAGAAGACCAAAGAAGAATAATAATAAACATATTTAAAATTCAAGAAAATTTGTTTTCTTGTTTTTTGTTTTTTTATTACAAAGAATAGAACAAACTTGAACAATGGCAGAAACTCTTCTGAATGCAAGGAAACTCAAGAGGAAAAAATGTTTTTTATTCTTTTTACACTTTGATGTTTTTTTCTTGAAACACATCCTGTACAAAACATATGTACCATTTAAAGTAAAAATCCAAACAAAAAAATAAAAGGCTTACAATAAGAGGCTGATCACTGCTTTGCTCGTTAAGCTGGTAAAAGAAAGGCAAAGCAAAAAAAATAAAAATAAAAAATACACACACACACAAAAAAAAACATAACAGAACAAAATCCCGACCACTTGGGAATTCAAATATCTACATCCTGATCCAAGGACTGGTGGTGACTGGGATACTGTGGCAGTAAATGTTAAATGCCACCCGGAATAGAAGAACAAAGTGTCTGCGTGAATGACTTTTTTCCCCTCCGTTTTCCAAATAGCGGCACGATTCCACAGCCAAGTTCCCCTGCGAAACCTCCTGGAATGCCATCAGCCATGCAAAGTGGGAAAAAAAAAAAAAACGGCAGAGAAAAAACACATCGGATGAAGTCATGCAAAGCGGCTTTTTAGCGGGTGTTTCCCATCGTTTACAAATTGCGGGTCTTTTCTGCGAGGTGTTGCGGTGGGTGCGAGGGGAGAGCGGGGGGGAGAGAGAAAGTTAAAAGGGATTTTGCGCTTCCCTCGGTGTCTCTGAGTCTTTTTCCTTGTTTTTTTTTTCATTCTCTTTTTTTTTGTGCGTCCACGTCGGGAGTTCCAGTTATCTCAGCGAGAGCCACGAAAAAAATAAAATAAAAAAAAGACAGAAAAAAAAATAAAATAAACGACGAGCGTCCGAGCGTACCCCAAGGCACCTGAGAGAAAGTGGGCGTTTCCCTCTTGCTGGCAGAGCCGCCACAGAGTGTCAGGGTGGGAGCGTCCCCACGACCAGGGTCACCACGAAGCAGGAAAAGAAAAGACTCGTGAGCGGGCGATTGGTTCTCCCGCTCCTTGGGGGCGGGGCGGAGATGGTGGGATGGGCGGGGGGGTATCATGGACTCGGATCCGGAGGTTAATAGTCGTCGTAGGTGTTGAGGTCAGTGAAGTAGGCGTTGGTGTAGGTCTTGCCGGCGAGCTGCGGGTTGAAGTACTTGTTCCGCTCCTCCAGCATCAGGTTGTTTTTGTTGAAGGCCTGCGGAACGGAGAGCAGAGCGCCGCCTTCACCGAGCGACCATTCAAGAAAAAGCCAGATGGACTGACGGGGTGAAAGCAAATCCATCTACGTTAAGCAGGCGGCGGCGGCGGTGGAGGCGGTGGAGGCGGCGGTTGTGGCGGGAAGAATGAGGGAGAAAAAAAGAAAATGCGGAGCAACACAAATCAATGGGGGGAGGGAGCAGCGGGGGTGGGGGTGGTCCGGGCGGGTGCAGCACACATTTCACAAGAGCAAGGTCGAGAGCGTTTTGCAAAACAGGCTGCGGGGGGGGGGATAAAACAAATATGAGAAGCCACCACAAGGCTGGGAGGATCTTTCTTTTTTTGTTTGATGCGCGTACGTCCACCTCCGTCATCCCTAATGGCCGGCATCAGCGGTTTTTAACGGGGGCCGTGGGACTGCCGGCCCTCCCCCCAAGCCCTCGCCGCCCACCCCGAGGACACATCGGGGGCCGTAAAGATCGATCAGCCGGGGGGCCGAGTCCTGTTGAACAGCGGCGAAGAAGCTCTGTCCCTGCGTGACTCGACAAACACAGAGCGCCGGCAATTTGCCCCAGAATGGATGTTCGTGTCCCCCGTCTATTATGTGTGTGTGTGTGTGTGTGTGTGTGTGTGTGTGTGTGTGTGTATAGGATGGGGGTGTGTGTGTGTGTGTGTGTGTGTGTGTGTGTGTGTGTGTGTGTGTGTGGGATAGGGTGGGGTGTGTGTGTGTGCAGTTGGCGCCGGCAGTCCCTCAGGGCGGTGTAATTCAACGCCTGATGGTGCCGCATTTGCCGCTGATGGATGTTCCTGACTGACACCGGCGGGGGTGCGTGTGAATGTGTGTGTGTGTTTTTTTGTTTGTTTTTTTCATTGGGGGCGGGGGGTTGACTGCGGCGGGAACAACTCATATTTTACACATATTTTTTACCCCCCTTTGGCCCGTTGAGCGATACGCACATCAGAGGAGGGGATCGTCATCGGCGTCCCAGCGGCTCTGCACACAGCTTATTTCTCCTCCTTAACTGCTTTAATTGGCTCCAGAACCACTGCACTTTTCTTTTGTATTCCTACCATTCGCCCACGTGATTGAGCGGCGGCCGCGAGGGGACAGAGGCGTTGCAAAGGCGTCGCAATGAGGGTCCTTTTCAGACCGACATGGAGACGTAAAAAGACATGCAAATGGAGGCACTTTTTCAAAAACAAACAGAGAAATAAACAGAAAAATCAAGGCGGGGTACACTGCCTTCGACGCAAGCCGGGGTGGGAGAACGTGGGAGGGGTTCACATGGTAGGATGACTTAGGGGGTCTAAAGAGAGAAAGAGAGACTGTAGTCCGACCTGCCGCGCACAGGAAGTGCCACAGGAAGTGGAGGGGCGGGGCACGGTGGGGGCGAGAGAAAGTGGTGGTTCGGGGCGGGGGGGAGAACCGAGAGGCGGAGGCGTTGTCGCAGAGGTCAGAGAGGCCGGAGTGGTGGCGGTGGGGGAGGAGGAGGAAGAGGAGGAAGAGGAGGAGGAGGGTGTCGGTTGGTTAGTAGAAGATCTCCAGGCCGCGCATGGACAGCCCCATGTTAGTGGAGAGAGGCTGGTGCACGGCGGGGTCGTCCAGGGGCAAGAGAACCGACACGTCGGGCTGCAGTGGGGGGAGGTGGGGAGCAGAGAGAGGAGGGGTAGGAAGGGGGGGAGGAAGGGGGGGCAAGGGTCATCCTCAAAAGCACAAAGCCCCCGGTCGGTGGCCGCGGCGCTCTGTCGGACAGAAAGCCTTGGAGAGACACAGTCAGAGCGAGACACAGGACGGCAAAGCACGCGACGCGACCGACGACCGCGGCGGCAGCTGGAAAAGGGGGGAAAAAAGGTAAAGAAAAAAAACATTTTTGCCGCCAGATGGCCGCGGGAAGCGGCACGCGATTCACTTTGCACGGTGAGAATTATTTTGGATTCCGATCCAAGAGCGGTAAAATGCGGCCAACAGGTGTTCGTCATTCCTCCTCATGGACATCAAAAAAAAAAAGAGGCGTATTATGGTTCTGAACATTTCAGGATTTGAATAAAATAAATAAATAAACAAAGGAATAAAATCCCCGCATTAGCCCGACTGTTTAGGCATAATGAGTGACGGCTGCTGGCAGGAAGTCCTCGGCCCTCTGCGCCGCAGGTATCCTCCCGCCTCCGACCGACCGACCACGGCGGAACCAACTGAATTATGCAGTTTGGTTCTCTGGGCTCGAACTGCGTGACGGATGAACGGCCTCGCACCTTGGCTCCACAATGAAATTACGATCTCGCCAGAGGTGACGCAGGCTCGCTTTGCGCCGGTGTTCGCAAAACGCACATCCAAGCCTTCGCCTGCCAGTAGATTTACATTTATATATGCATATGCAGTAGCTGGAGATGGTAAAAAAAGAAAACTCATCAACTTGAGCACCTGAGTTCATTTAGGAAAATTTACTATAGGACCCCTACTCGAGCTGTGATTGTCTGGGCAATGAATTGGATTTGAATTCCTTTCCTTTTTCATTCTGGAGAGCCATTTGCAGGCTGACAGGAGCGTGATGTGTGGTTGTAATAATTAAAATACAATAATATTAACGCTAAAAATAAGAACATTAGTGCGTAGATGTGCTGCGTTTGCCCAAAGTGTTAGACAAACACTCTGAAGCCAATTAGCGACACCGGTTTGTGCGACTAGTCCAGATGACGGTCCAAGACTTGTTGATCGCCCTCCGGTGGTGTGGAGGAGCGGTGCCTGTCGTAAAACCCCTCCCCGTCAGACGCTTTATTGGCCAAACTAGAGAATTAAAGAAGATCTAAAACACCCCCTCCTCCCCTTAAAAGGTCATTTTTAATCACCTGCTGTAAACTGCTCGGTGCTCAGCTTCCTAACAATCTCCCCAGTGTGAAGTCAGTCGTTACTACTCATGTCAGCAGTTCCCGAACCACGACGAGATCGGACTAGCGTTCAAACACAACGATCGGTAAAAAAATAATAAAAACAACAGAGGCTAACGGAAATCACCGGGAAGTAACTTACGTTGGCATCTGTTGTCGAGCCAAAAAAAAAAAAGGATCCAAACTCAATACAGATTTCTAAGCTCGCAAAACCCAGTGGGTGCAGGCGCGCTGGTGTCAGTCTCACTTAGCGGTTGGCTCGTCTAAACGCATTGATAAATATGAGGTTGA
This sequence comes from Thamnaconus septentrionalis, assembly GCA_009823395.1. Lineage (NCBI taxonomy): Eukaryota > Metazoa > Chordata > Actinopteri > Tetraodontiformes > Monacanthidae > Thamnaconus > Thamnaconus septentrionalis. The sequence continues at coordinate 8,202,906 of CM020520.1, forward strand.
CTGCGCAGACGCGACTGCGGGGGAGTAAAGCGCTTCAAGTTGACAAAGGACTCCTTAATGCAGCGCCTCTTGAAAATACCGACTCCTAATGCGGATCACAGAGGAGCCGTGAACAAACATTAAACAGTTAGCCGAGTGCGACACTAAAGGCTCGATGTGCCCCGAGATAAAACACCCGACCGTCTCGGCTTCAAGGTGGAAAAGACGGCCGAATATGGGAAAGCAGTGCACGACCGCCGACACAACACGACTTGACACACTGAGACACACAGCACACGGATTGCTGACGGACGCCGCGCTTGCCCCTCAGGTCGTTAGTGTCGATCAGTAAATTAGTCGAGAGGGGGAAAAAAAAAAAGACGGAAATGCGCCGGAGCAAACCTGTGCACGCACCTTGATGGCTTCCACCGAGTCGTACTTGTCCAGCTTGTTGATGTGGTTGGTGATGCTGGTGTTGAGCGGCACGGGCGAGATGGGGTGGATGACGGTGGCGTCGTGCGACTGCTGCTGGTAGCGCTGGCAGTACGAGTAGACGAGCAGCGTGACCAGGCAGCCCAGGATGGAGCTGCTGAGGCCCACGGCGATCATGTGGAACAGGTTGAAGTCTGCGGGGGAGACGAGGATGGGCTTTGAAAGTGCCACGGCGTGAGAAAACCTCAGGCTGCGTTCAGACCGCAGGAGAATCTGACCCTAACCCTCTCAAATCCGATTTTCTAGGGCTGACTGTCCACATTGTTTTTAGCGAGTGTCCAAATGGGATTGTTGCGACACTCGGCCTGGAGCTTTCAATGCGATTTGAAACGACATCCTGAAGGTGGTTTCAATCCGTTTTGCAAAAATCGGATTTGTGTTCAGACTACAAAAGAGACATCCGGTTTCAATCTGGATTGGGCTAAAAATCGGATTTTGGCTGGCAGTCTGAACGTGGCCCATCAGGTCCCGCTTCCCTCTGCACTCCACACCGGTCCCAGTCGATTTGTATGTATGCGAGACATTACATTGCGACTACAAGTACTTTCAGGTTTTTTTTTAGCCCCCAAAAAAGGAAAAAAAACATGTTTCAAATGTCTCTACGGGGATGCGCCAAAGTAATTTCCGGGAGTTAATTCCAACCTGCTCTGAACTCCCCCTGCTCCTCTGTGGCGTTAACACACAATTTCACTTTCATCTACATATTGCGTGCATCAGCTGTAATTACGGGAACGTTTATTTCTCCCCCTCCGACTCCTCTGGTCTCTCCAAACGTTACATCCGACCCCCGCTTCCTGCCTAGATGCTAATTTCCACGTAAATTTGCATCCCCGGCGACGTCCTGCAGTGGCATTTAATAGGTGTCTTCCGGCAGAGACAAAAAGGGGATGATATACATTGAAAATACACAAATTTATCTTAATTAATTCATCTTTGACGCGCAATAACGCAATTACACCGATTATTTATGGCAATAAAGAAAAATGTCGAGCTCTATCTATTTTTCTACAGGTTTTTTTTTACAGCATTCAAAATAACAAAAACACAATGGAATGTTATTTTTTTTCGCCTCTAGTGCCGCCCGCGTCCTGCAAGGCTCTCTGCAAGACCTCCGCTAACAAGATGTACCGCGAGAAAAGTTTCTCCTCGCGGAGCTCAACGCTGCAGGGCTCGATCCCGGCCTCTCGTCGAAGGAGTCTGGCGTGGGCTCAAGGGGAACGAGACTCCGAAAGGAGGAATGAACGGCGGCGGCACCGCGTTCGATTTTCGCGACAGGCAAAATGCAGATGTGTCGCGTCGCCGGCCTGATGAAACTCTCGGGCCGTGTCTTCTGGCGGATTTCAGCGTGGCGGAGTGTGACGGGAGAACCATTGTGTTGACAAAAAGAGGAAGTCGGGCGCCATCTACGCAGCCCATCTCTCCCCCGTTTCACACGCGCTCTTACACACACATACACACACACATGCGTTACCTCCGCAGCGCATCTCCTCCTGGCTGGAGCGTGCAATGGAGACTTCTGACAAAGGAGAGGAAACAACAGGAGGCAGAGTTAGGTTCCCGAAAATGAACAAGAAGACGCACACACACATTGCAATGACGAACACAGCCCGGAAGGAGAGAGAGAGCGAGAGAGAGAGAGATAGAGATAGAGATAGAGATAGAGATCGAGAATGAGAGAGAGAGAGAGAGAGGGAGACAATGGAAGTGTTGTTCAGAAACAGGTTTTTGTGGCGACAGCGAGCCAATCGCAGCCCGTGGCGGGGAGTGCGAGAAAGCGGCGGCCCTCGTTAGCGAAAATGAACTACGAGACGCCGCTAATGAACCTCAGGGGAGCACCTTTCCCATTAAGACTGGATGGATGATGAGGCATAGAGGAGGCAAATAGGAGGGTGCCGAGGGTTGGGTCTGTGATCGCTGCGTGCCTGTTAATTAATAGCATATAAAAGGACACATATTGGTGCGTTTCTGACGGTGTCGGAGGAAGCGTTGGAGTCTTTGGCCGGTTGGTTGAAGTCGCGTGATGCGGCTCTTCAGCCACGCGTGCGCCCGCAATCGATGCTCTGCAGTGTCTTGCATTACCGGCTGTCGATGGGGCGACACCCGTCTAAGCCATTGACCGGGCTAAGCAGATATCAATACTAATGGTGTGTGTGTGTGTGAGTGCCAGATACGGCAACAGCAACAGCAACGGCTCCTAACTTTGGAAAGAGAACGATTTTTCTTTCTTCCATCCAATGGCGCAACAATGGCGTTGGCAAATCATCAGCTGCTGTTGTCCAGCGGTCGGATTCCGTTTTCTAATTTACTGTTGATAGCAAAGCGTTGTGAATCCCTGCGTCCTTCTAATTGCGCAGTCGAAGCAAGGTTGGACTCACAACGCTAAGATTAATTTTATTTTATTTATTTATTTATTTGCAGGAAACAAACAAGCGAAGAAGAAAAAAAGGTTTTCATTCTTGCTCTTGACAGAATCTATTTAGCAGCAGCAGACGGTTGAGCAAACTTTTGATTGGCAGTTAATATTTTTTTAGTTTAGAATAGTTTATGATGGACCTTTTTTTGCAGCTTCTTATTCTTCAAGAACAAAAATAGTTGATTTAAATTACTCTTGTCTAGGTGGATGCTCACTCAGTCTTTTCCCCCTCAGGCAACAATTATATATGGTAGCAGCTTGCGGGCAGGACTGAAGATATTTTGATATATAAGAGTTTGAATGTACTACAAGTTTTTTTTTAGCATTCCTTTGGTGGGCATTTTTTTTCTTTTTGAAAAGGTTGATTTATGCATGTATAACAGCAGCAAGCCAATATAGACAATTCTTAACGCACTCTTGTCTAACGTTCTTTATTTTCTGCAGCATATTTATTCACTGCAGCTTAGGACAGTGAGAGCTTCAGTGCAATTAACGTCAACAGCAGTAATTTGAAATTTAAAATGGATGGTGGCAAAAAAATCAACAGGGTAAATGGTGCACTTTGTAAATAATACAGAACATTAATTAAATTCCAGAAACGGCTCTCCTGAACTAAACTATTTCACTCCTTCAAGTCTGCGGCAGCGACACTTAGCAAAATGCTCAGGTGTCAGAAACAATGTTTGCTTTGTCGACGAGCGTCACACGGGAGCCGTTATCTCCTCGCTGGCAACACAGAGAGCAAAAACTGCTGCTGGAAGACCTTTCCCGCACAGCGGGCCGTGACTCTGAGACTCATCAGAAGACAAATATAGCGGCGCTGGTGCTGCTGGTGCTGGTTGTTGCTCTGCGTGAACCGACTTCCCTTTAGTGCAGCACCTGGACTCACGCCCCCGTGTAATCACGCGCTGCGCTCGAGGGGTTAGGGGGATCGGTGAGATAAACGGCCGTTTGGATCGCCCCGCTCCTCAAAAGCATCTGCCCTGACAATGAACCCGACCTTTGACCTGCCCAGAGTCCCCCGGAGGGATCAATAACACACTTCATTATCAGAGGATCGAAGGAAATGTGCTGCTGCTGCTGCTGCTGCTGCTGCTGCGGGCATATGGTGGCGCAGTGTGTGAAGTGAAGTGAAGTCATGCGTGGGTGACCAAGACTTTTTTTTTTAATGACAGCAGGTGCAGGTGTGTTTGTTTCCGTGTGTGTGTGTGTGTGTGTGTGTGTGTGATCACCTGGTATCAAGTTGGAGTCCGGCGAGCAGGGCCGGGTCTCGCTGCTGTTCCCCGAGCACTGGTTCCCGGTCGGGAACAGGACGTCGCAGTGACGCACGCGCATCTGGGCGCCGTTGGAGTCGCAGTGGGACCACTCGGACCAGCTGGACCAGCTCTCTGTGGCAGGAAGTAACAAAGTCCATGTGTGTGTGTGTGTGTGTGTGTGTGTGTGTAAGTGAGTCAGGCTTAAATCAGTCACGCCTGAGCGCTCGCCGAGGGACGAAGGGCAAATAATGAGCTGGTGATGGACCGGTGGCCGAGTCGGAACCCTTAGCTGCATGTCATCAGCGTGTGTGTGTGTGTGTGTGTGTGTGTGTGTGTGTGTGTGTGTGTGTGTGTGTGCATACCTGGGCAGGCCTGCGTGTTGCACAGCGCCTCCTCGGTGTGCAGGCCCAGGCAGATGTCCCCTCCGTGGGCCGGCGGAGGGTTGCTGCAGGTTCGCGTCCTCATGTAGTGTCCGCCCCCGCACGTCACCGAGCACTTGGACCACGAGGACCAGCACGACCAGCTGCCGTCCACTGAAGAGATTTCGGCAGATTGCAAAGGTTAAACACCCTCCGGGCGAAAAAATACGTCGCTCCGTGACTGGGAGGAGTTCGCTAGCTGCGTGCTACCGTGACAGTTTTTCGCAAAACGAAAGCGGTATTTCTGAAATTTTGACAAGGCGCGATTGCGATATGCAGGTGTTTCCATTGAATGGTGAGAGCGTCAAAAACTTTTAACTATATTTCATAGGTTTTTCGAAGATTAGGTGTTTCCATTAGCAAGTTTTTTATTGCAATATTTAGGTTTTGTGCAATTCTGGGGTAATGGAAACTCAGCTAATTTACTTTGTTTTGGGGGTTGTTTTCCTCCGAACCACCAGAGGTCAGCGCAGTGTTGTGCTGTTGTGCTGCTGGCTGAAGGTGGCTACAGGTGTTTTAAGTTGGGGTTAATGATTGCATATGAGTGGGAGGAGCCAAACAGTTTTCAACTGTTTTAAGCTTTGCGCAATTCTAGGGGTAATGGAAAGGCAGCTTCTGTTGTGTAGTTGATGTAAGACAACAACAACGATTATTCAGAACTGTTCTGAGGAATCCTCAGATTTGAGTTCCAGTGCTTTTCAAAGGGAAGATTTCTTTTAAGTGCTGACTTAATTTTAACGTCCTGTCACTTTAAATATGCTTGGCCCTTGCCTGAACTCACGAGTGTCCCCTCTGATTAATAAACTGAAATGATGAGCAGTGATCGGCTGCAGCCGTTCCTGGTCATTATGCGGAAAAATCCGTTGGCTGGAGGAGAAAAAGAAGAAAAAAAAAAAAAAAAAAAACAGACAATAAAAACAAAAACACAATTCACGGCAACTAGAAAATCACAGTGTGGGTAAATGCCGTTCCGGTCGATCATGTGGAGAAAAGCTCAACCCCCCCGCCGACACCGCAGCACCTTTGGAAGCAGTGGGAACCTGGCCGCTGACGGCCGGCAGCATCGCGCAGGTAATTGAAGCGGCCGATGCTCTTTCGTCATCCCGCTGTAATTTCTCTATCACCGTGTGACACGTAAGTCGATTCGGTGCTCTCGGTGACGGATCGCCTCATCTCTGGGGCACCGGAGGAAGCGGGGAGGAAAATAAATAAATAAATAAATAAAACATCATTTGTTTCCAGAGCGGACAGACAGGCCGTCATAACAGCTCCATCCTCCAAAAAAAAAAAAAAAAAAAAAAAAAAAAAAAAAAAAACGCTGCTGGAGGGATCACAACTAGTCTGCCGTCCCCTTTTTGCAATTGTTGAAAGAATGTCTCACTTTCTGAGGCGCGCTAATTGAGACCCTCATTAGCATTCAGCGCTACTTAGTTTTGGTTTAGTCGGCTCCACCTGGGGAGTTGAAAGTCGGCAAAGCACCGAGGCTTCTGCAGCCTGCAAACTCTGCGTGTTCTTCGGTGGAGAGGTGCCGAGCAGGGCGGAAATAAATAAATAAATAAATAAATAAATAAATAAAATCAAACTGCATTCACTTATAACTGGGAGGGAACTGCTGCGGGAGCCTTTCAGCCGGAGGAGCGTTCTTGAATAAGATGCATCCGACGCGTTTGGATGCATCTTTCGAGTCTTTATCTGAGCTCGCGAGTCAGGAAAAAAAAAGGGTCTCGTCCTCTGAATGAGCCGCGCTCGAGCTGAGTGGCCCTTGCACTTTCGCCGGATGAATTAACAAGCTCGAGAGTGAGAGAGTGAGAGAAAGAGAGAGGGGGGAAAAAAAACAAGAAAAAAAAAGAAAAGAGAAGAGATGGATAGCTCTTGTCGCTTGCCGGCGCCGTGAAGACGGCTCGCTCTCGCCTCCTCCTCCAGGGCGCTTGAGCAACAATCACCCGCACGGGTTGGCCTCCTCCCAGTGACCCCGTGCAGGATGCCAGGTGCGCGTCGCGCCAATCCCAGCGCCCGGATTTCCATTTAGACAGCTTTTCCTGCCTCCTCGTCAAATCGAGAACTCTTTTAATTAGAAAGCATCCGTCTCTCGTTTTTAGGAGTGAGGAAAACGCCTATTGTCTCAAGGCCTTTTTTTTCTCTCCACACAACACAAGCCGGCGGTGTAATTACCTGCCGATGTAATTATGGGGCCGTGGCGCCGCGGGACGGTGTTGCGTCGGCGGCGTAAATTGGGGTCTTGGTCGCGCTTCCTTATCTGCAGCCCGATTTCTTTTGTAATTCCTGGCGATTGGGCCAGTCGCTCCCTCCCACCTGATGTGCTGCAGCGTTTCTGTCTGCGTGCGACTCCACCAGGCAGCGATGCGTTCTTATCGCATTTTCAGCCCGACGAGTGTCTCCTCTAACTTAACTAAACTAAAGCTAGCTTGCTTTATTTCGGGGTATTCCTTACCGGGACACGGGTTGATGTTACACTCCTGGTACTCCTGCGGTGGACCCAGGCAGGTCTGGCCTCCGTACTTGGGCTCGGGGTTGCTGCAGGTGCGCTTGCGGCTGCGGATCCCCCTGCTGCAGTCCCTGCTGCACTGCGACCAGGAGCTCCACGAGGACCAGCCGCCGTTCAGCGTGTGGCCGGACATCCTGCCGAGGCGAAGGACCTCCCCTGTCGGACATTGGACAATGTGGCGCTTGTTATGACTGGAGGAAACTAACCAATTGTTTTCGCAGGAGACTGCAAACAGAGGGCTAAATAAGCGGGACAATTATTATTTTTTCTTTACTTTTCTGAAATTAATCACAAAGTTTGTCCATTGGAGTCGTATGGAAAAATAAAATGAAGGCGGGCACAATTGGATGAACCCAACAAAACCATTTTGCTGTGCAGCAGTTTCCGAAGCTGCTTTTAAAAGGCCTGGAAGAAGAAAGGTGACCGTGACCCTGGCTGCGACTGAACAGAGCATCATGGCTGCTCCAGTAGAGGGATTTTTATTTCATTTTAAATAAAACAACTGAATAGCGTTTTTGCACTCAAAGAAGAAGGGAAAAAAAACAGCACTGGAGATAGATAGGGAAGAGAAACAGACTTTTGAGGCATTGAGGACGTCAATCTGCAACCTACTTCACTTTGTTACAGTGTCTATACGAGGATGCAGGTGATGGTCATCAAACCTCCCTGGCATGACTACGTTTTTTCTTTACTGGGTGGGCTGAGGGTCGTTTTTCCGAAAGAGCAGCACGCCTCTTTGGTTGTCGGCACTTTGCGCCAAAGTGCACTTTGACAGGCACAATTAGAAATCAGCTCGAGGAGCAGAGTGTGCATACAAGGAGGGGGGGGGCTGTCAATCTCAGCGTTCACCCCGTCGACTCGGGCTGGCGGGCGTCGGCAAAAGACCGCCGATCCGCAGCAACACTGGCCACGTCTCCAGCAATTTGATTCAAGCGTTTTCATGCTTGCGATGAAAGGAAATGCGTTACAGCGACTTATAAATTACACCTTAACCATCCCTGAGGGTTATGATTCATACAGATGGAATATTTTCTTTTCCGTTGAACACAACGGCGTGTCGTTCACGCAATTCAATTCAAAAAGTAGCAGCTTCTCCGCGCCGCAAAGAGCCACTTTTTCAGACACAGACGGAGAAAATAAGTGTTTGGCTTGCCTTAACATTTGAAGTCATTTATTTTTCAAAATAAAGTAACAGAAGAAAAAAATGTCGGTCCGACGACCCCACTAAAGTTCAAACTAGAATGAACAGTGTGACCACAGTTAAGGGTGTATTTTGTGTTTTTTTTTTTTTTTTCACAGCCTTGAAAAGTGTAGCGGCAGATGTACTCCTGAAGCAGAACATTTGGAAAAAGAAAAAAAAACATCTTGTGACAGACTGAATCAAATCAGACGGATCCCAGGCAGAGACAGATGGATCGCTCGCCCGGCGACGGCGCAGCAAACAGTGGCGCACCGAATGCAAACCGTCACTTAATTCATCACAGGCTCCCCTTTGTCAATCGCTCAGGACGGATTCGACGGCAGCTGAGTCATCAAACGGCGACGGGCGACTAATCCGCCCGCTGAAACAGAGGATTCCTAATCAAATACGAGACAGTCGTTTCTATGAAACTCTGATGACTGCGAGCATTCATCAGCGGTGTGTGTGTGTGTGCGTGTGAGATGAGCGGAGAAGCTCTTTCTCTCAGAGTGAGCGGTGAACTCAACTGTTGGAGCGAGTGATAATCGCCACCAATGAAATTACAGGTCGCTATCCGGCTCCGTTGTCGTCCAGATAAGAAGCGAGGACTCGGATTTGAGCGCTGTGTAATTTCCTGAAAAAACAATGAAACAAAAACGTTTTTGTCGGATTTCGCTCGCTTTCTTCATATTTCCTTTTTTTCGACGTGGACCCCCTTTTTTTTCTCCAAAGCTACGCGCGTACTCTCCGTCTTCGCCGGTTAACCTTCTCCGTCTTTGTGTCCGTCCTTCCGATCCGGCCTTGTTGTTTTGTCCGCTCGCTCTTTCCGCAGACCGTCTCGGCCGCGTGACTGCTTTGTATTCCGGACGAGAGGACGCCGTGTTTACCCCCAAAATCCTCAACCTCTTCATAACTACGGTCGACCTTGACGGACTGCAGACTGGCTCACCGCCTCGAGTCTGAGTCTCCCCATGGTTATTGATTCTGAGCGGGGCGGGAGAGGGGGAGGCTGTTGGGTGGACGTTGAAGTGATTCCGGGGCAACGGATAACACGTGTTTCGTGAATGATGACGGGGCAGCTGGAAGCTTTTATGGCAACCGATTCTTTGATCTCACAGCGAGCATGAAACAATGGAACAGCTTCATTCGCGGCTACTCGTGTCAACATAACAGGGAGTGAAAACTCTCAGCAGACCTGAGTGAGTTTACTATTTAACCACATTGAGGAAGTAGTTACCATCAATTTTAAATTTCATAGCTTAAAATCTTTCCGACAATCTTCAATTACGATCCCGTCATATCGTAATACAATGTGGGTTTATCTTCCTGTTTGTGATGATCAGAGGTGAACTGGGGAAGGGGGTGACGGCGAAAGAGGAGACACAGGAAGTGACTGCGAGCCTTGCTGCTGCTACAGGAACTAGCAAGGATGCCGCAGTAGTGGTAGCATTCTTGGTTTAGACTTAGACTTTGACTTTACGCTGTATTATTTAAAATAAGATATAAAACATCTGGAGGTAGAATACAAATAGAACAGATAGAATAAAAAAATGTGGTTGCCATTATTTACATAGGTTTAGTCTGAGGATCAGAAGTTAATGTCTTGTTCAAAGGATTTCCCAAGCTGGTGAAATCGGAAGCTGCAACCCAGACTGGTGCACCTGAACGTGACAGAGTTTTTCCTCTCCTGTCCAAACACTTGATTACACCTTTGCAAGCCAGACACACCTGAGCTGATTTACTCTTTGCCTCCTTGTGCTGTAAGCTGAGACTGACCCGGCCTAGTGCGCACACCTAATGCTACTTACTTGGACCTTCTGCTGTCGTCGCCCATCTTAAAAGGCGCGAGCCGATCGATCCGCGACTGTTGAGGATCAGTCTTCGCTCGTTTAAGCCAAACCCAAGAACACGTCCAGCGGCCCTCGCTCCAAAGGAGAAAGTGGGACGCGGGTTAGCCTCCTACCTCCGATTGCTCAACCTTGCGTCCTGCTCTGCGGCGGAAAAACCCCCCACAACAAACGTCTGAAGTGGTGCGCGAGGCAGAAATACGGACAAACATGCGGACGTGAGGAGCGAGACAGGAGACGGGGGGGGCAGCGCGAATCCACCGCGACACGCAATGATGTGCAATCTAATGAGGCGGCCGGGCAATGGGTACTTTGTGCTCCGGGCGAGCACAGGAGGTGACAAGACGGTAAGTAACAAATGAGAGGCTGGCGCTGACTGGCGCTGACGCGGAGACACCTTCAAATTGGAGGGAGGACTCTGGTCGGGGGACGGACGTGAGAGACGCGCTGTTCTCCAGAGTTGCAGTGTGACGAGTGATTTTCCACACCGGAGAAACACTGGACCACACACAATGAAGGGCCAGTTCCACTGTGTCCTACATTCAGGGGAGCACGTTTAGTTCCCATTATTCCACCTCCGTCCTCAAAAATTGCTCCCAGTGGAGAAAAGACACGCCTGTTTCTTCTCCCTTTGCCCCGAGCTAGGGCTTCGACTTTATGTTGGCGTTTCATGCATCATGTCCGAGTTCCCCGAAGCAGCCGTCTGGATGTTCTTATTTAGGCGCAAGTGCAGAGAGCCAGCAGACGGCTGGTGTTTGTATGACTGCGGCAGATTTATTCTGACTGGCTGTGTTTGAGTTCAAAGCAATAAAAGCCCCGGTGGAATTACGTCGAACATGAGCTATATTTTGTTTCGCGCCGCCGCAGCGCTCGGCAGTCAGGACTCCACAATTGGATTTCGACGGCGTCACCTTTAAATCACAGCGCTGCCAGTCAAAGTTTCCGCAACGTTGCCCTCTCATTGCTACTTAGGAGAAAAACAGGGGTTGTTATTATTATTTCCCTGCAGTGTCCTTGTTTGCTTACCGTCGTGGCTCTGCCTTGGCAATCTCCTCTGATTTCCTGACAATGGAACCCGGCGTGATAAAAGATTCTCGGGGCTCTTGCTGACAATTTGCCCTTGAATGCGGCATCAAAGGAAGAGGAGCGTTGGAAATGGCCGCCGCCGATCCAGACAGACGGCATCGGTGACACGACTTTGACAAGCAAATTGAAGCAAGCAGGCAAAAAACATTTTTTTGAAAGGATTGACTTATGCATTTATCAAATCACTGTTGGTGTTTTACAGCTACCAACATCTTTTCTGAATTATGAGTGCATGACTGCACGTCCGCACCGACACCGGAAAATACTGTGCGCCGTTTGCAAACTCAAAAAACTGTCCAATGTGCAAAACAAGTGGCTGAATGCTACTAGCTTAGTCGGAGATTAACATTGTGATTAGTTCATCCACCACCAAATATGTGCACATGGTTAAAACAAATTAAATTGTGCCACTAACAAAAGTATGGAATATGGAACACGGCTCATTGCTAAACGCAAACAAAAAAGTAAATCATTATTATTTTTTTTTTTTCGCACACATTTTCAGTGCTTAATATTTATATGGGAGGCTTACACGTTCTCTTTTTAACCCCACCGCCCGCAAAACAATCCAAGGTAACGATAATACTCTCCGGTGTTGCTGAAAATAGCAGCAGCAACTGTGGCCACTTTGTGGCCACAGTTGTTTTCGTTCCCAACAATGGCCGAAACTCCAGCGAGGTTAAATTGCCAACAAACAAAGAGCAAAGATTTTTTTTTTTTTCCCATCGCTTTCCCCCTTTTTTTCTATCTCTAAAGAAATTCTTTCAATGAAAGAAAAAAGGCCATTACCTTCACCCTGCTGATTTAAAGAATGGCTCTCTGCCGTGACCCGCCCCCGCCCGAGCGGTCACGGCCTCGCCATTGAAAAACGGCGTCGGCTCCATGAAAGTTCCAGCACTCAGAGGGCTTTCAATGCACGTTGCAAACAGCGGACGGAAGAGTGTTTTGCTGCGCGGCTGAAATCCACAGCCTGATTTCTCACTGCCGCTTGTTTTGTCGCTGCAATTTTCCCGACAGGCGGTTTTCTCCCCCCCCCACCCTTCCCCCCCTCTCGTCTTTCTCTCTTTTAAACACCCACACTGATTTGCTAATTTGTTGACTCTGTGTCAGCCAGGACCTACTCTGCCTCTGCGAGTGTCACGCCGGGGGGCAAATGTGAGGCCGGGCCACGCGCGCTCATCGGTAGTCAGGCGGCGGTCCGGCAAATTCGGTGCAAAGGATAATTGAGATCGGGGCTGCGGTGACAGCAGCCGGCCTCACGCGTTTCGCCAAAGCAAAGCATTTTGAGAGCAACAAAAGAAGTGCGAGTCTGCGCTGCACTTTTTGAGACAGACGGGAGCGGGAAAAAGAAAGACAAATTGTCTCAAATTAACTTCAGTTTGCAGCTAAACGTGCGTCATCGTTTGTCAGAATGAAGCCAGAGCCTCAAGCTACCCACTAATAATGCAGGCTGAGCCCTTTCTTCTTCGTTAGTTCTTATAAAACAGAATGTACCCGCTGCCTCTGTCACTGGCCTGCCTTTATCCAACCGTCACAATACGGTTCCGTCAACTAAAGGGCGTCCAATCTTTCACAACTTTTTTTTTTTTCTTCAAACATTTTTATCACCACTCCAACGGCTGAAATTCAATGATCGACCTTGTTGAGAAGTGGGATGAAGGTGTGCTTCAACAGTCCTCAAGTTCAAAGGTCACATATTATGTGCGGCTGACCTTTCAAAGCAGCTTTCAAAAAAACTCCGGGACTGTCGAAATAAGAAAAGTCCTCTTTTTTCCCCTCTCCCTACTTTGGCTTGCCACGCTTTTCAGAGAATGTGCGCAAAAGAACTCGGCTTTGGAAATCAGCCCTTTGTGATGCCAACGCCTCCGGCTGGGGGTTTGTTCCGCCCTATGAGGCCGGCCCGCTTTTTTTTGTCTCATGCCAAACACGTAGAAGGTTAAAAAAAAAAAATCGGCATCAGTTCGAGCAAGAAGCTAAAGCCGGGGATTCTAGTGGGAGGCGGGAGGATGCTGCTTTGTGGGCATCTGGAGATTTATTTTTTGGGGAATAAATTACACGGGATATTTGACTTTCAGACAGTCTATCAAAAACAATCTGCTGCAATTTAGAATAGAAACTGACTGATAGATCTGAGGTTGTGTGTAGCTAGCGTACGCCTCTTCCCTCATCGGGCCACTGCTACAGTTGTTTTGACGTCAACAAGTGACAGACCGGAGTGCATACGTTGACTAATGCGTGGTGCAGAAGCACGAGGGAGACAGTGAGACATCCATCAGAACCCCCCCCCCACCATGCACTGGCCTTTGTCTGCTCACTGTCTCCGCAAGACAATCATGTGGGAAAAAATAATGTTTGCCGTTCTAATGACAAAAAAACGATGACGACTATGAAGCCATCACTCGGGGAACCTTTGGAAGAAGCGTCCTTCATCTTCAAGGCGCTTTCTTTTTCACCTTGCCGTGTCCGTTCCCACCAAACAGGCAGACGTGATCTGACAATGCCGAACGCTACTGCAGGTGAATTATAAAACCACACGCTAAACTTTTAGCTCGCTGCTGCTGCGGTCGTAGCATTATCGACGGCCACCTTCAATTTAATTTGCTGCCTTGTGCAGCACGTGCAGAGCAAAACTTACTAATAACAGAATTGCGGGATGACTGGTTTCCATCCTAGCAACAGCAGAAGGGCAGATTTGTTTTTTGTTTTTTTGTATGTACACTGCGACGGGTTGGTTATCATTCCCCTGTTTGTTCAGGGACAAACCAGGAGCGCCCAGTCCTAGCCTAGCAACAACCTGGCAAACATGTAAGGAGGCCCTAACTGATGTTCTTGGAAAACTGCACTTAAGATAAAAAAAACCTGAAGGATCAAAGACAAAGACAAACATCGGATAAATACGATGTGAAGGTAGCTGGATCGCACACATTCTGCCTCCAGAGACCAAGAGGAAGTTACGGCTGCCACTAAAGAGATTAGGGAACATATCCAAAGAAGAACATTCATACATGAGTAATAAGAACATAGACACAGAGCTGAATTTGTTTCCCGGTAGGCAAAAATGTTTTTTGTAGCGCTCAAGACTGGCTTTGGCCAAAAAAAAAGTTCTGTTGGCAGTTGGCTGCGGGGCGTTGACACACGGCTAACGCCAACCCCTCTGACACCGTCAAGAAAAACAATAAGACAACAGCAGAATGAATTCCAGTTCGTGCCCTGGATGTGCGTGGAGCCGTGCACGTGCAGATAGGGGAGCACGTGGGTCAGTGTGGGCGACTGCAGTGGAAGAAATTTCACTTTTGAGACTTGTTAAGATGAACCGGCGAGATTGGCAAAAACACTCATGCTACCCCTCCTAAAATCAAGATCTTCATCTCGTGAGGAGAAGAAGACGAAAAAACACAAGCTGGTGGGTAGAAATGTGAAGTTTTCTAAAACCTTACCAGCCAGATGGTTCCTCAACAACCAGGGTGAAAAGCACTTGCAGTTCTGCTGGATTCTCTTCCAGGTACATTTACACGTTACTCTATGCCACAGAGCGAAAACATGAAAACATACGGCCTTGTTTAAAATCCCCATTAACATTAATGGCGCTAATGAATACATGAGTATCATTGGAGGACATGCTTTAACCATGAGGGGCTGTAATGAGCTCTGTAATTGAGGCCGTTCTTCATAAATCGCCTGTAGGAGCGAGTACGAAGCCGCGCCATTACGTATTTAAATTCTCCAAGGAGTCGGCCGTCATCCAGGGCGTGGAAAATCAGCACAGGTGGGCTTTCGCTCTGGATGGATGGAAAATGACGAGGACGAACGGACACAAGTGCAGGTTTGTTCGCGTGGGGGAAAAAATGTGAGGAGGAGCCGCCGCTTTTGATTGATTGGCTGCGTTCCGCCGGATCGATAGCGAAGAGCGCGTGGGTCCCACGCAGCCCTTAGCTCCTCATTTTCGAAGGTCTAATAGCCGGGCTGTTGACGCCCCCCCCCCCCGCAGGAATTACTCTGATTCCTTCCCAACAGCTGACGTCCACTTGTCTATTCACTCCCTCCAACCGTGTTCTTTTCCCCCCTCTTCTTCCCAATCTCGCCGTTTTATCAAAGCACGTCTCGCGTATTTCGTTGCGTCGCTCTTCCTGCTGCAAACAGTTGCCCCCCCCCTCTGTTTTGAGGCTGTCTCAGCTCACCCGTCTCTCTGCGTCGCCGGGACTTTAGACCAGGTAATTGGCTGTTTTTGTTTTTTTCACAAAAACCGCTCGGCACGTTCCACCGATGCGCGCGCCTAGCAAGTATCCCTCATCAGAAAATTTAAATAAAATAAAAACAAAGCCGCAGCCTGGGCATTATTTTCAAAACCTGAAATCACGACTGTAAAGACGCTATCAGTTTTTTGGATCAATGTTAATTTTCCGAAGCAACAAACTTATCACTCACTCAATTGATGGCTGTGCACATCACGTCTCCTAACGAGCTCCACCATCGGTGTCTTTCAGCAAGCGAGCATTGTTTGACAAATTAGACAAAAATGATGAAAAGCTTATCGTGCTAATTAGCCGCTTTCCTACTAGACCCTGGTTTTACATTCAGTCCTAGAAGGCTGCGAATCGCTCCGACCCAAAGCCCATAAAGGCTTTTCACATTTTCAACAGGTTGCCAAGTTGTGTTGTGATGAGTCCGGCGAGTTTTTTCCAGACACATCTCAACATTCCAACTGTTGTCGCCATTGACTACGAGCCGGGCCGATTGGTTGTGCCGAAGGTGAAAGGATGTCGCGAGGAGTGTTGCCGCGGATGGAAAAAGTAAAGCCGGCCGGCTCAAACTGTAAATCTCTGCCGGCTGGCGACAACATTCATTTCGGGAGCTCATCATCTCAGAGGGATCTTCGCCCTGCGTATCGGACATCAATACACGGCAGCGGCGCCGCAGCGCGGTAATTATTCTCGCAGTGGCCAACTTGCTTTCAGCGAAGTTGACTGTCGTCTCAGGCAGCCTCGCACATTTAAAACGTATTGGAAAAGTGTCCACCACACACACACACACACACACACACACACACACACACAATTTTCAACCCAGTGATGTTTGAAAATGAAAAAGTTCCTTCTTCTTTTTTTTTTACGATTTAAAATATTACTGACGATTTCAAAATTCAGGTATTGTTCATCATTCATTCGTCTTCGCCGCATTAATACTTCACACACTTAAGACAGGCCCAAGAAAGAGCAGCAAAGCACTGCTGTCGTGACCTTTAACAGGAAGTCAGACTCCGCAGACACGATGTTGATGCTTGGAATCAAACCAAGCAAAAATAACGCTGGCACATAATTCACACCAGCTCTGACACCTTTAATTGGCATCACCAACTCCAGGAAGTCACGTATTTCTGTGCCAGCTTGTTGCCGCAGCAGCCGGATGCCACCGGCAGATGTGACAAGAGTGATGCCACGGCGGCTTGGAGGGGTGGTTGTAATTGGAGCTAATCTGACGTTGAGGGTCGTGGTGACAACCGCTAATGAACCCACCGGCGTCGGTTACTTCCTCCCTGCTAATCAGCGGCGAGACGGAGCCGCTCCAGCCGGAGTCTTTTGTCTCCGCCCGCCGTCTCGGGTCCTTGGCCGTCACTTTGCTTTAAGGCTCAGGAGCCGGCAGGCGCTCAGGTTTCCTCCGGCGGCGGCTGCCGGCGCTCGTTTACAAGCCATTGGAAGTGTTTAAAAGGGTCGCCTTCAAAGCGTAAACAGAGCAGGTTGCGTCAGCGCCGGGGATGGAAATAAATAAGGAATGAAACAGTGTGGGTCAGGGGGGAGCGGGGGGGAATTGTAAAACGGTGGCGTACAGTGGGGTCGGCCACTGTAAACTCCTTCACGAGGAAACATCTGCTTCCCTCTCCAACTCCAGCAACGGAGCCATAAACTAACTTGAAATGCTGCGGTGGTGCCGCCGCCGCCGCCGCCTTCCCCCTGATACGGACGCTTCCGCTCCACAACATAAACAACTTCTCAATTAGCAGCCCGCTTGTACAAACGTTTTACGGCGGTTTAATTCGCCCGGAGCTGCGGCGGCACCGCCGCCGAGGGGGAATCGATGGGGACGACGGATAAGCAGCTCTAGCGTTTGCTTCAGCGTGGGAGGCCCCCCCACCCCCCAAAAAAAACAAAACAATAAGACAAATATGAGTCGTCAGCCGTTGATCGGCTTTGCGGATTGAAACTTCATTAACGCGGCCGGCGGCTTTGATCTGACGATTAAAGTGGAGACAAACACGGGCGCCTCAACTTTAGTAGGACAAACATGTAGACGAGGAGAAAGTTTTCGGAAGGTAAGGACGAGTTTTGAAGATGTTGTTTGGGCGACCGTGAGAAAAACCCGGAAAGCTCTGCTTTTAAAAATCTTTAAAATCTAGAATTTAAACAAGCTGGCTGGGTTTAGATATTATACATTTTTGATGCAAATTCACGAGGCGATGCAAATCTACCTGGGCGAAGCAGAGGCTAATCTAAAGATTCCAGGAGCAGAGCCAGCGCTAATTAATCTTGCAGGTCAGCTCGCAATGTTTTCGACTCAGTAGAAACATTTTCCTACCATTAACACCGCACGTACACTTCGCAGGTAATAATGTGCGCCTCCTCTTGCATACGGCGGCCCGTTAATTAACCGGCAGCGATGCGGAAATCCAGACCGGCCCAGTTAATCATCTGGCGGAGGTGGCTGTGCTGTGCTGGGCGGGGGTGGGGGGGGGTCATCCGTCTCAGCGCGACTCACCGTCCGTGGAGCAGCCGGTGGAGCCGTCGCTGGAGCAGTAGCGCATCTCGATCCGCTGCCGGCCCACCTCCAGCAGGCCTGGGTCGGGCACGCGCGCTTTGCACGTGTAGCGGAAGCGCTGCTCGTAGTGGCCGCCGTTGTCGGAGATGTTGACGGGGGTCCAGGGCGTCCAGGGCGTGGTCTTCTTCACGTCGGGGCAGGGCAGGGTGTTGCACGACTGGTACTCCTGCAGCAAAGAAACCAAAATAAAACACAGATTGATTTTCCCCCTCTGCCTTCAAAACCCGAGCTCGCCTCCGAGAGGAGCGGCGCCGCTGCCAAGTGCGCAAGGAGATAATCGCGAGTCCTCGACGGACATAATTAAATGTGACAAGCTCAGGTGGAAATTGATGGCGTGTTTTCAAAGCGCGATAATGAAGAGGACAAAGGCTTTTGAAAATCCTCGGCGGTGGCTAATATGAAATTAAACTGCCTGTTCTGCCAGGGAGCCAAACAGCGCCTTTCATCGTCCCCGCGCTCTCGAGACGCTTTCGAATTCCACTGCTGGCTGCTTTATGACGCCGCATATTGCGGCAAGCTCGCCTTCAAACGAGGGTGGCAAAAGAGTTCACATCCTAGACTTGTGTAAAAGGAATACTCCAAAGGACTGATTCAATTACATTACTCAAGTCATAAATCGATTAACAGTCTCTGAAAAAAACAAAAAAACATGAATGAAACATTAAATTTGTTTATAATATAGCAGAAAATTAAAAAGTTGGGAGAGAATAATCTGGACTGAACTGGTCTTGATGAGCACCTGGGTAATTTTTAACAGCTTTGCAACTCTCAGTGCACATATTTTCTCTTTTTCAACAGCAGCGCAACCAAACTGTAATCACTAATAGTTCTGACCGGGGAGCCATCATTGGATGTTTGTTTTGATGATGATTATGTTTCTCTGGACTGAAGACAAACAGAACAGTGACCCCAAAGCTGAGGTGCTTTGAAATAATCTCCCTCTCAAGTATGATCCAGAACTACCCGCACAGCATTGTTCAAATAACTCCACTTCAAGCAACAAGCAACACCTATAGTCAAAAATAAGTAATTTATTTTCAGGAGAATTTGTATTTTCAAACACAAAAGTAACAAGCATATTTTTCCAAAGTAAGAGGTAGAAAGTCCAGATATTTGTGTATAAATGTAGGGAGTAAAAGTGAAAAGTTGTCTGAAAAACCTGAAAAATCCACCACCTTCTGCTTTCAAAACACTCTTTACTAAGTAAACACCGCGTGTTTTCCACATCGTGACTCGGCGTGCACCTGCGTTACAACGTTTGCACAAATGGCGAGCGGGCCGGGCGGGGAAAAAGGTCATTGGTCAGGTTTAATTTGAAGAGGGAGACAGGGCGGTGAAGGGGAAGACGGGGGTCGAGGAGGTAACGCCGAGGTTAAAGACGCAGCCTGTCAACAGCTCTCTGAGTGTGTGTCCGCACGGAGGATGAAGTGCTAAAAACAGCTTTCCTGTAAATATATATTTTACCGCAGCCTCCTTCCAGCCGACTTCGCCTCGGGGGGGCCGCCGCTTGAGAAAAAACGAACGCGCGGCGCGATGATGATACGATTCCGCCACGTAATAAGCGGGTGGCGGACCTCTTTTTCTGGCCCCGGCTAAATAAATAAGGAGGTGGAGGTGGAGGTGAGCGGCTCTGGCGAAAATGACACCTGGAGAGCGACGAGCTGATGCCGCCGTCACTTTTTTTCCTCTCCGCTCCTGTTTATTTATGCTGAATGGCCACTCGAGAGGCCGCCAGACCTTGACAAAATAAGATAAGAGCTCCTTTCTGCACATCCATCAGCCTGTCACATGGGACGGGGCTGACGGGTCAGCAGAGAGGAAAAGCACTGTGTATTTATACAGTGAGGACTCCTCTTTCACTGCATCTATCTATCTATCTATCTATCTATCTATCTATCTATCTATCTATATATTTATCCATCCATCCGTGCAGCAGTGACAAATCACCAAAAACATACAATAAATTATGTATAACTGTGTTTCCAATACAGTTTTTTGCAAAATTTCAAAAATTGAGCATAAGCCGTAATTCTCGTACAATCTCGTCCCGCTTGATTTTGCGAGCGTTTGCTTCTGTTTGTTTACGTTTGTTTGCCGTCAAGAATGTTTGTTATATTTTTCTCTTTGATTACTTAAAATAAATATTCTGTCTCCTCCACCGTCCAAGCACAACGTGCCATTTTCACTTGGAGCGAACTGGTCATGTGACCCCGGTACGTCACGTGCCGTGACGCGTAAATGCGGAATAAAGTGTTTCCATGATAATTTTGCGATGTACCTCTGTATCGATACGTCTGAAAAACCACCTCATGATTGCGTCAGAACCTTTTAGCCACATTTGAGAGGTTTTCCGAAGTTCAGGTGTTTCCATTAGCGTTTTTTTATTGCGATATTTAGGTTTTGCACAATTCCAGAGGTAATGGAAATGCAGCGTATAATACAACAAATCTAATAGTCATTCATTTCCATCACGATGTCCCAGTTCCAACTAGTATATCTTCACCCGTGGCCCCCTTTTGTTTTGTTTCTTTTGCTCGGTTGCAGCGACCGGTCTGATCACATTCAAAGGTGAGGACATGTACATATAAATATCATCTCTGCTCTAGTTGCCAGGCGAAAAGAAAAAAAAAAGGGGGGGGTTGGTAGGAAATGTGCAACCTAATGTTGACATTTCAAACAAGCCGCCGCCGTCTTGATTTGAGCGCGGCTGTCAGTTAACATGAACATCGCAGGCGGGGTTTGGTGCAAATTGAGATGCGGTTTATCGTGTCGACGGGGGTGCAGATGTGCACGTTGCCACTTTCCTGCATGTAAAACATAAACTTTCTCACAGCCAGCGAGGCAGTCAGCCAGCCAGTCAGTCTCCGTCTCTCCTTCTCTCCGCCCCGCCCCTCCCCTCCCCTCCCCGCCCACCTTCCGCCTCGCTTCCCGGGGTACCAAGGTTAAAAACACAGGCAGGATTTTAGATTCTATGGAGGATGGGGGAGCGGAGGGGGCCCACTGTGATGAATGAGGGTGTCACCTCCAGCGAACATCCCGCTCTCTCTCTCTCCCCATCTCTCTCTTCCCGTCTCCGCCCATTAATATTTCACATCATCACGCGCGGCGGGCCAGGCCACAATCTGTGATTATCAGCCAATAATGAAAAGGAGACGACGACAGGGGGGGAAAAATGGTTGGGGGCGGGCAGGAAGCACACGGTGGGGGCGGGGGCAGCCAATCTGGATCTGGTGTTTGCCGTGCGAGTCGTCGACGGCGGCCAAACATTGGTAAATATTTGACGAGGCTCGTCGAGCGACGGCTCTGGCCCCGCGCTCGCCCCCCTCCGCCCGGGGGATTAGCATCGATGCTGAGGGCTAAGACGATAATTACTGGCTTTCGAGCGCAACCTCATTCAAAGTCTCAAAGGGGGGTCGTCGGTGGGGGAGGAGGGCATCAGCTAGCTCTCGAGTGTTTACAGTGGAGAGGTCAGAGCGCACGCAGTGACGCCGGTGCTCGGCAAACACCGGCGGCAGCTCGGTGGCGTGCCGATATGAGACCTTCTGTAAACATTTAAAAAAAAAACTGCAACCAGTGTTTGCACATGTTTTTTTTTGTGGCTTGTTGCCCTCTTGGTTTATTGCCGCTGTTGGAGGTCCCTTTGAACTCTTAAGGGAGCAGCGCAGAGGAAAGAGCAGAGTTTGAAAATGGGCTCTGGGTGGCGGATAAACTGGTTCTGGCTCGTCTGAGGGAGCGAGCGTGGAAATTACTATCAGATTATATCACGTGATGATGTGTCTGTGGAGATGAATTTATCCATGTAGAGAAGGATTTCATTTTTAAAATACTGCATGTAAAAAAAATAAGATTAAAAACACAAGACGCATGGGTGTGGTTCGGTTTGGTCCACAGGAAGTAGCTCCAGCAGTTCTAGACACATAAGGGTCACATGGGAGAGGAGAGGATGGATGGTTTGAATGGACGGATTTTGAAAATAAAATCCTGTTTTGCTACTCTCATAACCGACATTCTAAAAATGTGCCTGGGAGTGTTTTTTTCTTCTTCTTCAAATCTCTGACGCCGATCATCTGAAGAAAGAGTGAAACATCAACTGAAGCCTCCATTCCAACGAGACTGAGTGCAGAGAAGAATGCCGTTTCCTGACACTTCCTGGCCGTCACTGTCATCCCTTCGCGGCGCTCTGTGATTACTATAAAGCTCGGCTTCTGAAAAGCGACTCTGACCCTCTGCGTGCAGGCTCTCGTTTGGGGCCTAATGTTTCACGGATATTTTCCTCGGTGAAAATGACCCCGGCTGCTGACTTTGATTTGGAAAAAAATAGAAAGGAAATAGCTGAATAATAACAATTTGGGCCCGACGCCGCCGGCGGTTCTGATGAACAAGACATATTGCCATGCGGATGCGGCATTGTACGACCTGAGGGCTGAAGATATGAAGGAAAACAGGTTGAGGACCCCTTCTGCCGCTGACTATGTCATCCAATAAGGAATGTTGAGAGGCAGTGGACAGTTTATTGCCTTCTGCAGCGAGGAGAAAAATAGCGCTTTCATATTGGCTGTGCACCTGAATACCGTATCCGGTATAATAATAATAACAACAACAAAAACAATTCCCTTACTTTGAAAAAATGACAGTTTTTATAACATTTTGAATAATACATTACAAATGTAGCAGCAGGATGCGGAATAAACACCAGGAAAAAACAAAACAAAACAAAAAAAAACAGCAAACCTTCATCCAAACTCGGTATTAAAATGAAAACCACTGAGCCAGAGGAGTGAAGGGGTCACCGCCGCATGATGCACGCGTTAATATTGTTTTGAGGAAAAGCGCCGGCGCCTTAATTAAAAGGCATTTCGCCGGCGCGACGCGGCGAGGGGAAAAGAGGGGAACGAGCCCGTTTGCACGTTTCATCTCGCCGCTTCCCATTTGATATGGTGATCTAATAAAAGAGGGCGATGAAACGACACATGACAAACGACAAAGGAAGAGGAAGCGGGAAACATTGGCGGCCCGCTCCTCAATTTACCAGCAAAAAAAATCAAAGGAGAGCGAGCGGCGCGGCGGGACGTGAACGAGTGGCACCCGGGGAAAAACGGGAAGTGGATTCAATTAGCCGCCGCCGAATTGGGCTAATATTTGCGGCCCAGCCCCCCCCCGGCGGCAGCCGCTGCGAGTGCTAACGGGCGATTGGAGGGCGGAGATTCGATGCTGGCCAACCCGTTTGATAGTCGCGTTCTCAAATAATGCGTTCTCCAGCAGTGGACGGAGGCCCGGCTCACGCCCGCCGCGCTGCAGAAACAGTTTGAATCTGGCACTTCCTCTCTGACTCTGCCAGTGAAATGTGACTGTTTTCAAGCTCGTACATGGCCGAGTCATGGATCCAGGCACCTGGGGGTTTGTGGTGCCAACTTTCAGTCAGAAAAATGAAGGAGGCCTCCCGCATTGCTCGGGGCCATGACCATGACAGGCCAGTGGCTCGCCAGTAGTGGGAAATCATAGGGTTTTAAAAAAGTATATGTTTCACATAGTTTGGACTGCTGTGTTACTTCAACAAAGTACATGATGGATGGCTTTTACAATTGAAAATAAATACTTAAATAAAGCAAATACCGAAAAGTACAACTCAGGATAGTGATGCTGCTTCTGCCACCACACATGACTTCATGTCAGTTTCTTAAAGTCCTTTATGTGTCCTGTATCTTCATCAAAGAAAAACCCTAAAATTCTGGCTGTGCAAAATAATTCAAATTTAACTGTAAAACATTCCTCCTTCTCACTGCCACATCCATCATCAGTTCCACACAGTTTTCTTTTTCTTCTGTGTGGAACAGTGGACTTAAGTTGACAGCTCTCTTTTTTCACTTGCTGTTTGTCATTCAAAACACTGCAATAAAACTCTGAACAGGACTGCTTGACAGTTGACAGTGATCAAGAGCTCACTCCTCGTAAGCGAGAGGAGCCTCAGCCATTTTCGTTCGCTACTCTACGCAAGCTAGTTTTAGAGTTTGCGTCAAAAAATGAAGTTGCGTTCAAGACAACTCAGAAACACTGGAAAAACTCTGTCTCGCGTCGATTCACGGTGCAATTCTGTATCGTAAGGGCCGGTTGGCAACTCTACCTGGGGCGGGGGAGGGGTGGAAGAGTGGGAGAGCAGGGAAGACAAAGAAAGCGCGTGTGCGTCGGCTCAAGCCGGAGCCGAGTAAGAGCCCTCAGGAACCTCTCTCCTTATTTTTATTTAAGAGGGCACAGGATAAATATAAAATCAGGATCGGAATACATTGTGTGCTTTCACGCCGTGCGTACGTGTGAGTCGGCACAAAAGGCTCTCCGCGGAGCCGGGGCCGGCTGTGGGAGGCGAGTAATGGGGAGTCGTGCCTCTCCAGCCTTCCGCCCTCATCACTCTCATTTTACTCCTTATTGGAGCAGGAGAGCTGCGAGCGCGCGCCAGAACAAATCAAAGCGGGGGTGAGCGCGACGGGTGTGTTGGGAGCGCAGACGGGCTGGTGGCCGGTAAGCAAGGACGGCAAAATCAAATAGCAGGATAACAGCTGGATAACAAGCCCGAGGAAGCTTTGATTTTTTTTTTTTTTTTTTTTAAATATGAATAAAAAGTAGCCGTGGTCCATCACTCCATCGTTTCTGCCTTTCTTCCTTTTGATTTTTTTTTGAAAGCGAGGATCCTTGAATCAGACCTGAACGCTGGAGTGCTCGCAATGTTCTACCACGAGACCTGAAGAGTCAAGGCTGCCGAGTATATTGCCGGCGACGGCATCGGCGGCCGCCTCCCATCTCGTTTGTTCATCTCACGACTTGCACCGTGCAAGCCAGCTCGAGCACCGGCCACGTGTCCTGCACATCCTCCCCAACTTGTCCAGTGATCCCTTTTTGCACATGTAGTGACTGCTGTCATGCATAGCCGCTACCGGCTGATAGTGGGAATAAAGTTGCGACGTGTGCTCAGTAATCATAAAAGCTCAAATAAAACCCACAGTCGTGAGGTGTGTCAATTTAACTCAAAACGCCCTTTATTTACATGTTAGCCTTTTACTGCAATAAATGAAAAAAAATTACACAGAGCACAGTCGAAAACTGTTTGGCTCCTCCCACTCATAGGCAATAATTAACTCCAACTTAAAACACCTGTAGCCACCTCCAGCCAACAGCACAACACTCACTGCACTGACCTCTGGTGTTTCAGAGGAAAACAACCCCCCAAAACAAAGTAAATTAGCTGCGATTCCATTATCCATAAAATTGCGCAAAACCGAAATATCACAATAAAAAAAACTGCCAATGGAAACACCTAAACTTCGAAAAAACTCTCAAATACCGCTGGTTTTGTATCAATATAGAGGTATATCGGAAAAGTATCATGGAAACAGTTGTTTCGCATTTACACAAAACGTGACGTACGGGGTCAAGTAATCACCATTCTTCAAATGCAAACAAACAGAAGCAAACATAACTCTCGTACAATCTTGCGGGATGAGATTTTAACGAGAATTACGCTTCACACCGTTCAATGGAAACACCTGCAAATCGCAATTGTACTTTATCGAAATTTTAGAAACATCGCTTTCATTTTATTTAAAAACTGTCATGAAAACTCAGCAACAGGCATCTGTGACTAATTTTACTACTACTATCACTACAGGCTAGTATTACTACTCTTGCATACTGCTACTCCTAGTGAATGGAACTGTCATCAATTAGTTAACGAGTGAGGTAGCGAGAGATTTGACAACGAGGGTAACGGGACAAACTGCTTGCCGTAGCAGTAGCAGCGGTATTCCTCACTCTAAACTCTGACTTGTGTTGTAAAGACAGAGAGACATAGCTCTGTATGAGCAGATGATGGACACGCACGGCCCATTTCTAGGTTCATGCCTCTCTTCAATCCTGCTGCACTCGGCTGAAAAGAAGAAGCAATAAAAAAAAACAAAAGCACCTCCCTTTCTTCAATGCGACCCATCGTTCTGGAAACTGCCACACTGTCCACGGCGACACCGAGACGCCACCTCGGTCACGGTCGACCGCAGCGCCGGACACCGGCCGGCCTGCTGACGTTTAAGTAACAGGCCCGGCCTTGTGCGGCGGCAGGCAGGCAGGCAGCGAGACCGATTCCCATCTCGCAACCTAAATCCAAGCGAGTCCGCCGCGCAGCCGAGTTCTAATGTTCCTCACGTCGGCGTGACACATTGGTTGGGGCGAGCGGCGCCGACCGTGACGCGCTTTTGTCAAACGCGCGCTCCACTTTCTCTCTCTGTTCCTCACCCCCAGCCTCGGCTCCATAATGAAGCCTTCTGTCTACCTGTCCGCTGCTATTCACGCCCTCACACGAAGGGAAGGGAATAAAAAAAAAAAAAAAAAAAGAAGAGAAAACTAACAATATGCCAGAGAAAGGGAAAAAAAAACCCACACAACTGCCTTCCTACGTGAGACCGCCTATGCAAACAGCTGGTGCTTCGCTTTCATTCTGCAGGCTGAGTTTCTGGGAGGTAAACAGAACGGCTCCGGGCGCCATTAAGCAGCCTCTGCACATCGTTAGCTGCACGCGGCCCATATTTGACTTATTTAACGCAGAAGACGGGGAGAGCCCGAGCCTCGGCGGAGCGAAACGCTCCCTCCACTGATCCGCGCCAGTGGGAGACGTCTGATGCTCTCGTAGCCACCGACGTGGGAAAAACACCACAGGAAAAGAAGAAGACTGAAAGACGACTGCTTTCATCCCGGGCTGGGAACTTAAGAGGACACCCGCTTCCGCTTTTTCCGCAGCTTCGCCGAGGCCTTTTAAAGGAACGCGGCTGGGTTTAGCGCCAATTCCCTTTCGTGTATTTCTCGCAGGGTGTCCTCGGAGGCGGCAGCAAAACGCCAGGGCTGACGCGTAACTCACATTAGTCTCATTTCAATTTTGAAAACCAAAATCAAGAGGGAGAAAAGAGGCGCCCAGAGCGGCGGCGCGCCGCAAAGTTACGCTGCGAAAATGCCGGCATTGCTTGTGAAAAGCTCGCCATTAGCAACTCCTCAACGCTATCCAGGCTAAAATTTCTACTTTTCCCGCCTTCACCCCTAAATAAATACATTACGGCAATTGAACAAATGTTCTTCTGTACATTAAGCCACAGGATGTGCGGAGGGGGAAGTAGGGTGGGAGCTATCAAGAGCCGGTGCCATTACCGCGATCGGCCTGAAATGTTTGGGTTGGCCAAACTTGGGAGCGATGCGAGAAGTCACTCAGTCTCAAAGCACTTGTCTGAAATTGGCTTTACTAATGCGTCTGCCTCTCAGTCCAACCTCCGCAGTCTGGGCGAGGAAAAAAAAAGAAGCTGCGGACGCAGCGAGATGAGGAAATCCTCTTTCCGCGCAGCTTGAGATTTAAATAACGCCCCGCTCAGCTAACGGCTCTCGCAATTTGCATCGGGACAAAAGCGTCGTTTAACCGGGTAATACATAGGTGACTTTTTTCTTTCTTTCGTGGACACGGAAACAAGAATTCCACCCCCGTCCTTTGTCATTTGTCAGAATTGGAAATGTTACCGTTTCATTAAAGAGATCTGCCGAGGCAAAT
The DNA here is from genome assembly GCA_009823395.1 of Thamnaconus septentrionalis. NCBI lineage: Eukaryota > Metazoa > Chordata > Actinopteri > Tetraodontiformes > Monacanthidae > Thamnaconus > Thamnaconus septentrionalis. The sequence continues at coordinate 8,230,465 of CM020520.1, forward strand.
TTTGACTCAATTATCAATGGAAAAGTTGGCGTGAGCAGAGCCGAAAGTTGGTGTTTGCGCAGCTCCTCGGTCGGCTGTGAAAAACGGCATGCGAGTGCCGACCTGCTGTGCAAATGGCATCAAATGGTGTTTTTCCTCCTCTCCGACGCTGCCCTCGCAACTCGCCGGCGTTGATATCGTTTGCTCCTCAGAGTACCTGCGAAACTCGTTTTCTTTCACTTCTTTGAGGGAGCTGGGGAAGTATTTTTTTTTTTTTGAGTCACGGCGAAGGAGACGACCGAGTTAAGTGCTGTAGCCCTTTGCGCCGCGTCCTCGTCGATGCGCCGGAGCCTCGGCAGTTCCTTTCTTTCCTCGGACTCCGACTTTGGGGGGGCTCCCCTGGAGATTTCAAACCTGGGACTCGCGGCAACAGTGCGGCAACAGCGCGGCAACTGATGAAGTTGCAGCCGCGTGGCCTTTAGCGTCAGCAAAGCACGGCTGCCGCCGCTGCACCTGAGGTCTAAATACCTCTCCAGGAGGACCGGAGCAGCGCAGAGGCATAAAGGGCACGTTCTGGGGAAAAGTCAGCACGTTGGGAGTTTGTTTCTGCCGAAAAAAATATGCGCGTGGAAACATGTAGGGTTTTCAAGGCGAGGTTTCAAACGCAAGCGTAGCAGTAGCTGTTTAAGCGACCTTGAAATGCTACACTCCACTTTGAGCTGTTTTATCGCAAGCGCTGAAGATAAAATAAATAAGGAAAAAAAAAAAAAAAAAAGAACCTTCAAACCTGAGCCGACTTTTTATATCGCAGCGGTGGCACCGTTGACCTCAGACAAGTTCTACTTTCTTTCGAGAATAAGCTGCGAAAAACCGTCTTTTTTCCCCCCGGTGTTTTGTTGTTTTGGAAAGGTCTCAGCGATGGCATTTCTGTGAACTGCCAAGCAGATGCCGGCTCGCCGACCCTGATTAATGTCTGGCAAGCATCCGGAAGTCGACTCCAGGTGGCGTCAGCCAAATCAACCCTGACAGGGGAAACAAGGAGGGCGGCGTCGGTGTCGAGGGCGCACGCGCCGTGCTTGTGCGCACAGGTGTCGGCGCGTGTGTGCGTGTTGGCCTTAAAAAAGTCGTCTTGACAACAGAAGCCGCAACATGTGCGGCCGTGATGAAGTGTGCGCGCCGGCCTTCTGTTTAATTAAACGCAGATACGTCCGGGGGGCAACGAGGAAGACGAGGCGAAGACAGATGGTTGAAACGTGCTCGCGCTCTTCACTCGGTTGTCTTTTTTTCCCCCGTCCACAATCTCGGGATTGATTTTATTAAATCGCCGGCGGTGCTGCCGGAGCACAGCTGCCCGTCGCTGATGTAAAAACGCTCCGCGACTCAAAATGGAAGTGCGCCGCGGCGGCCGTTCTGTTGTTTAACGTGTTTGTGAAGGAAATTCAGAGGACGCCTCGTTGATCAGCGTGAAACGCGACGTCGCCGAGCCGTCTGAATAACACCCGACCACATCTGAGGAATCTGCATGTAATTACAACTCCGGTGGCCCCAATTAAGTCCATGTTGCCATGTTTCCCAGACAGGAAGTCAATGGGAGGAGGGGGAGTTGGGGGGGAATCAAAGTGGAAACACGGAGAGAAAGGCCACGCGGGCCATAAAAGGAGGGATTAAGAGAGAGAAAGGGGGACCATTAAGTTGGCCCGAGGCGACGTCGTGACCTTTCGCAACAGCCCGGGTCAGCTCGCACTTGCTTCGTCAAATCCCCAGCGACTCCCGGGCCGCCGTCATAAAAAATATTCTCTCCCCTCCTCTCATCGGTCGGAGCCCCGGGCTCGACTCCGACACGTCAAAAAAAGAAAAGAAAAAAAAAGAAAGTCTGCATCGCAGACAGTCAGTCCCCTCAAGCTCAGCGAGGAGTAGGACAGCCTCAGTCAGAGCCGCAGGAGCGCTGGGTGGCGTCTTAACGTCGGGGTCCATCCTCTTCTTCGTGGCCGTTTCGCAGCTTCGGGTGCCTGATGGGCAATTATCAGATACTACGCCGCTCGCTCTCTCGGGGTCCGCAAGGCCGCGAGTGGGCCGTTTCATAAAGGCAGCGGCGCAATACGCCGCCTCAGAACGGGCCCATTACGCAACCTGGTGGGATGAGTCGCTCGGCCGAATGTAATTTGGGTCACCGAGTTGCCTCTTTGTCAGCGTTTTTGCTGAGCGTTTATAAAAACAGAAAATAAGAAAAAAAGAAGAAAAAAAAAGATTTCTAATATCTCTGTCTTAAAGAGCCATGCGGTGCCAAAAAGAACACTGGACGCGTGTTTATATGCATGATAAGGCTGCCGGAGATTTTAACCGCAGCGGCAAAAGGAAAATCTGCATCTCCAAGGCTCCTCTTTGCAAAACGAGGAAAAAAACCCAAAAAACACAAAGACCCTGACCCAAATTATTTGACTCGTCTCCAGGAGGGACGTCGGGGATCCGCGACTCCAGTGCGCTCTCTCTCTCCCTCTCTCTCTCTCTCCCTCTCTCTCTCTCTCTCTCCCTCACTCGCAGCCCTGTCCGCGGCGAAATAAAAATAGCGTTTCTGTCAACAGCAGACAAACACTTGTATTTCAACACTCGCTTGCATCAGCCCGCGCTGTGGGGAAAGCTCTGCCACGGAAAATAAGCCTATTCACATGCGGAGTGATTACGCTGTGCCTGTGTGTATGCGCGCGTGTGTGTGTACTAAATAAGTCCTGGTAATAATTCTAATGGGTGCTGCCACTCTAAAAAATACAGCCCTGGGGATTTAGCGGCGCTGGATGATCCAATTCCATCCGTCAGATATTCTGAGCTCGGCCCTGGACAAAAAAAAAGTGATGCAAAGACGCCGCCGGGTGTGTGTGTGCGTGTGTGTGCGCGTGTGTGTGCGTACGCCTTTTGTGCACGTGACATACCTGGCCACACCCGGGGCAGTCGTTGCCGTTCTCGCAGGTCCGGCGCCGGGACTGGATGCCTCCGCCGCAGGGCACGTTGCAGCGTTCCCATGGCGACCAGGCCGACCAGTAGACGTGCGGCGGGCAGGGCAGGTGCTCGTTACAGTACCTGCGGGGGGGGCGATGACAGCAGGGGATGGGAATGCAGCTTTTTCTTTGAACTTTGCAGAAAACAGTTCTGCTTAAAGCGAAACTCCATGAGTTATGATCATTTTTCTGCAGGCTGTGATGTCACTCTTGAAGTTTCCCTCTTGTAGATACAAAGCGAACCCGTTCAACCCCAGCGGCGAGCGTGAGGCCCGTTCACGGCGAATTACGGGCGCGGAAGGCCAGGACTTCATCATCAGGTTACCTCCGCGGCCCAAAGTTTGTACCGAGAGGCTGTAATTCTATTAATCAAAGGCGCTTATTCTGAAATAGCAGGGGGTGCAGCGCAGGCCACATTTACACCGTCTGCTTGATCGACTTTAATTTGCAGGTCCGGGTAGGTGGTAGGTAGGTGGTGTAGCTGCTCGTAGACAGACTGTAATATCGCTGATGGGTATTTTAGAAGAGACACACAATCAGCAACGCTGAAGCAGGGGGTCTAAAGATATTGTCGCCTGACATCAATGGTCAGAGAACTTTCTAGCTTGTTGTGTTGTGTGCACGCATAGCTTGTCAAACACAAAAACCTGGTCGAGAAAGAGAAGCAGGAGGCTCCGAGAGATCTAATTTTGGGTTATTTACGCCGGGCGACGGCGGCGTTGACTAACGAGCCATCAGGACGCTCGCGAGCCACCCTCTGTCATCCCGCTGTTGGGCAGCCGGAGCTGGCGGCGCGCGAGGGGGATTTATCGAAGGCCCTTGGCTCAGGAACAGACGCCTGCAGCAAGTCGAGAGGTTGCGGGGAAAAAGGTAACCGATTTAGAAATGTCGTCCCGCGCAAACCTGGGAGAGAGATATGTAACCTGGGTGACATCACAAAGGGCAAGGACTGCGTGTTTGAGGTCGCGAAAGGACGGAAAGACTTGCATACATCATAGAAATGTTTAATTCTCAGTTTTATTTTTCCATGAGTGAGTAACAGTCAGACTCGCTGCATCGTCTCTGACTGCCTCTTCTGCCGTTTGTGGACAAATAAAAAAAAGGAAAAAAGAGAGAAAGAGAATTACCACTTTGTCTGAATGGGCCGTAAAATTATATGCGGACGGCCGCGACGCTGCCGCCGCAGCTTTACAACCTCGCGGCCGACCTGAAATAGCTACAAAGGCCTTCGCAGAGAGGCGAGTAAAACAAACGTCGCCTCCCCCTTGATGCGGCAACGGCGAGTGGAAAAAAATAAAAATAAAAAAATAAATAAAAAAGCAAGGCGAATGGCGATCGATAGGTTGAACCTGCCTGCATTTCACCGCAGCACGGCACAGGAAGCAAAGCACACTTGGGAACATTTCACCTCGGGTCGTAATCAGCGCGCATACGCCTGCACTTTGCATAATTCATTGACACCGGCTATGAAAAAAATAGGGAGAAAAAGGGGAAAATTTTTTTTTAAAAAAAAGCAAAGGCGCCGCTGCGCATGCATCATCTCTAATTACGTCGTTTTTATAAGACAGGATTACTGCCACGTCTGAAATACTTAATTACCCGCTCCCCTATTATACAATAACACCAGGCGATCGCCTGGCTTATTAGAGTCATATAAGTCATTTTATATCGCAGGCGACTCCCATAATTTCGCCTTTATTGCCACTTTGCTTGTCTTTTCCCCGACGCCGTGCAGCCTTTTTTCGGGGGGGGGGGGACCCTCCTTGCGCTCAAACGCCGTAATCCTTCCAGCAGACGCTCATCCGGAGACCGATTCCCCTCCCCCAGCACCACCACTGCGGTCCTTGTTTATTGTTCGCAGCAAATCGAGGGCAACGTTGGGACTATTACGCTAGCATGGATCCTCGAATACGCGCGTTCGCTCCCCGACTTGGCTAATCTGCGGCGAGAGAGGTGTGCATGGATGTATTATAAGATCTGGATCCTGGATTGGCAATATGGCTGCACGCCGATTTTTCCCAGTGGCCACTCGAGGTACTGCAACAAAAAAAAAATCCCTTGGGCCCAAAAAACATTTTTCTCATAGACGGCAATACAAAAAAAACGCATTTAAAACTGCTGACAGGACGACTTTGACCTGAAACGCAACTCATAGCACATTTTTATGGTCTTTTAAACGTTTTAAAAAAACGACGTCACAACATTGTGCGTGCTGCTGTGTCTCAGCTCGTTCTGACTGGCTGACGTGTCTGTAAGTGACGTTCTCCAGGATTGTTCTGATTGGCCAAATAGATCAGTGTATATATGCACTGGGTGAACAACTTGATTGAAATGAATGAGCAAACCGAGCAAAGCGAAGGCGTGAAGGCAAAAATACCCGTTAGGTCACAGCCTCACGCGCGCTCTTATCTTTCAGACAGATTTTCTCATCTTCAGTATTTTTTTTTTTTTTATCCCCCTTTCACAGCCAGTAGCTGATTGGACTAAAATCCGGCTAATTACTCATCGCAGACTGAGTCAGCGGCGCAGGCAGCGTCGACTCGCCGAGGGGAAACAACAACAGACGGTTCATAAATGCGGGTATTAACCAGTCCAGATTGAAGCCTGTGGTCACTTTAAAGGATTTTTTTTTTTGTTACGGTTCGTTATGTTTACTCACGCCATGTGAATAAATAAAGCAGGAGCTCCTCGCGCCATATGGACGCATGTTTGGACACAAGTGGGCGGCGTCAACACGACGGGGAGAGAGACGAGGCGACGTGGGAGGAGCGGAAGCGAGTCTGGCTGACGCTCAACACCTCCGAGAGGAAGACAAAAGAGGGGGAATGTGGTGGTGGTGGTGGGGGGGGACAAAAAGGGAAACGGCTGGGCGAGCAGAGATGCGATAACGCCGCCTTTCACCGGCTTCCACGTGGATTAAAGGCCGGCGCGGACGCTTTATTTCACACATGGGTGACAATAAACAGCGGGCGCGGTCAGTTTCGTCAGATCAGATTGGGAAAAAAAAGAAGGCTTTACCGTGCAACCAGTTCTTTCTCATAATACATAACTCTGACACGCTGTTGTTGCCGTTGCACGCTATCTCTCAAGACCGTGCTGTCGTCATCGTTTCCCAGGAAAGACGCAACGGAGCTCAGCTCGACCGCCGGTTGAAGGCTGCACGGTCGGTCAAGTCACAACATTTATGTGCTCCGTTTTTGTTTCACCGCCTCCTCTCCTTCCGCCACAACCAGCCGCCTGTTCCCTCGAAACGCAGAACGTGATCCATCTCGTCCACCGTCCTCCCTTCGCTTCTCCCTCCCGCCCTCGCAGCTGGTCTCTAACTGGACCGCAGCGCTTTAAGCGCAGGACGCGGAGTAACAGCTGAGAGGAGGGAGGAGAAAGATGAAACAAAAGAGATTGAAAGTCCAAGAATAAAACAGAGGTGGGTGGAAAACCTATTTTCTCGGCATCCCATGGTCTTGGGTATCAGCCAGCTGCTTATTTATTTTTTTCTTTTTTTCTTTCTTTCTTTCTTTTTTTTGAGGGTGGTTGGTGAGTAACTGGACTGTGGAGTCACTTTATATTTTTCCCTTGCAGCCCCTGGAGGAGAAGTCCTTGAGAAAAGGCGCTCTTCCTCCCGGGCGTCGGCAGGGAAGAAAGACGCAAGGTGAGAGATTAGAGGAGAGGAGTGAGGAAATGGAAAAGTGCAAAAAGACGGGAGGGAGGCGGGAGGGAGGATATAATATGAGGTTCATCCACGAAGGCCACATCCAATTATTTGCCCATTGCAATGCTGTTTCTGTTGCCTTGGTAACGACTGGGAAGAATTGACTTCTCCCGTTTCATTCTCCCCGTCCACTCTTGCCTGTATTTATTTGCACTTTTCCCGCCTCAACCCCCAGTTAATGGTCGACGGCGGCTGAAAAGCCTCCGAACGGGCATCGCGCTGAGGTGACGCTCATAGAGAGAAAAGAGCGCAGTTAATTCAGAAAGCAATTTAAAAGAAAAAACAGGACGAGGGGCAAAAAGAAACGTTTTCATCTTCATTTCGTCTCGCAGATGTTTGAATTGGAAAACTGCAAATAAAAGCCAGCAAACGCTGCGCTTTAATAAGTCTGCGCTTCCTTCTTCTTCCCTTTTTTTTTAAGTTGTAAAAGTTTTTTTTTTTCAGACCCTGGAGATTGCCTGAAAACCACACAAACATCTTTACAAAGGCTATTATGCAACGTCAAAGCCACCGCAGCCTTAAAAAAATGCAGGCTGTGTATGTGACAGCCGGATAATTATCCCAGAACAGGTCCATTCCACTCCCACCCCATTCTCCCCCGTAATTGGCTTTCACGGAGATGGACGGACGTGAGGTGGGCAAAGAAAAAAAATAAATAAAAAGTTGCAGACAAACTCTTTAACTTTCAAAATTGGGAGTTGCAAATTCGTCGGTCGGTCATTTTTCTTGCAAACACACAAAGAAGGCGTTTGCTCTAATCGCTTTACGTAAGCGAAGCCGTGCCGACATTTATCTGCACATGTGTGCGTGTGTGTAAGGCGCACCTCTCCTCGCGGTTCTGGCCCACACACACTCGTCCTCCGTGGCGAGGCGTCGGGTTGCTGCAGGAGCGCTGGCGGACCTGGAAGCCGATGCCGCAGCTGGTGCTGCAGGGGGACCAGGACGTCCAGGGGGTCCAGGCTCCGTTCCTGAGCGGAGGGAGAGACGAGATGCTGGAGAGTGCACGTGGAGGAACCAGAACTGGACCCTGTCGGGCCGGCGTCATGTGACCGACGGGGCCACGCGCGACACCAGGAAGTCAAACAGGGCTTTATCGTGAGAGGTAACCCCCAATTTACACCAGAAGTATAGAAAGAAGAAAACTAATAATAAACCAAACTGAACTGAACAGCGTGGAAGCCGATGCGCCACGTTGACATTTCACAGTAAAATGCAGCGCAAAGAAAAACTTTGAACTTGAATTGGGGGGTTTGGCCACAATTCTCAGTTCAGTTAACGTTTCCTCACTGCGGTAATCATATCGTTCAAATCTAAACGCTTTAATTGCTTTTGAGAACGGTGAGTAGAATCACTAAACTGACGAAGCCGCTCGCTTTTCTTTACTGAACCGCAGACAGACTCGTGCGTTCGACGGTGTTAGAACAGGAGTCTGGCTCGTGAGAGGTGTTATTTTAACAAACAAAGACAGCAAGCACAGGAACTAATTAACAAGAGATGGAACTAATCCTAAGCGGGCTTCACGCTGCGCCCGCAATGAGGAGCGGCAGGTCACGTAGCTCTGCGAAAATTCTGCAGGATGCTTTCCGTGCTTCAGCTGATTTAATAATAATATAAGAAATAATAAATGAAAGAGAATAACAACCGTGCAATCAACACTTTGAGGCTTCAAATGAGCGACAGCTGACATGCAAAAAGGAAAAATTAGCACGGCGGGTCTCCGATAGCAAGGTGTGAAGAAGCGGGGGAATAAATAAATTCCATCCATCATCCAGCTGCGATAACCTCCTCATCTGGAGACAGATGCGCCCATAATTGTGTTGGTTTTTTTTTCACCTGGAGCAGTTGGCCACCTCGACGCTGATGCCGTAGCAGTGCTGGCCTCCGCACTGGGGGGCGGGGTTATCGCAGGCTCGCGTCCGACACAGGCAGGAACCGGCGCCGCCGCCACCGCCACCGCCACCGCCGCCGTCGCTGTGGGTGCACATGGACCAGCTGGACCAGGCTCCGAAGCCCCCGTCCACCGTCACGTTTCGGATCTGCGCGCGGCGGGGAAGAGGAAGGCATTTCAGGGTAATGGCCTTTCTCGGAAAAACCACTGTCATTGCACTAGAGCGATGCGTTCAGGGAGGTGTTTTGCTCATGGAAAAAGCAGCCCCGGCCGCCGCCGCTGCACCGCTGGATGGAAGCGGGAATCAATTTTCCTCAAATAGGTGCAAAAAAACAACAGCAAAAAAAAAATAAATAAAAAAATAAAATGCTAAAAGTGTGTCATAAAAGCAAAAATGTGTGATGAGGTTTGGATTGCACTTTTTTTTTTTTTTTTTGAAATAAAAAAACAAAAAAAGAAGAAACTCTCAGAGTCAAATCAAGACTGAATAGCAGCGTTGAAAGGATGGAAATGTGAGACGAAATAGACTACAAAGCGGCGGGTGGCAGACATCTGAGGCATCAGACAGGAAGGAGCTAGTGTTCCTGGAGCGGTGAAATATGGGCGATGTCCTGCAAGAGAAATAAAGACGCGCCGCTGGTGCATCATTTGCAGCCGCAGATGTAAAGGGGTTAGGATGAACAGGAAGAGGAGAGCAATTTTTGCACCGGTGGGAGGGGGGCAGAGAGCGATGATCAGAGGGAAAATGGGCGAGCTGGTGAGTGAAGTCTTGAAGTGGGCACAGCCATCCGAAGATACTGTGCGCACTCGCGCATTATGAACACCACTGTGGTGGTTTTAAACAACGACAGCACACATCGATCGATACGTGAGACTACAGCCAGGTGGCAGATTTTTTTTTGGCCCCTTGGCAAGTTGACGTTAAACACTGACGAAGAAGAAAGAACTGCATGAAAAAGTTTCTCGTGTTCCTTGTTGAAGTTCTTACCAATGCTACGGGAACGCAATGACATTCCGGCGTTGGTTCTAAGTAATCTCGGACAAAATGTTCTTTTAATAATAAAAAAAAAAAAAAAAAAAAAAAAATCAGACTGCGCTGTGACTAAGATTTCAGCATAAAGTGCCCCTAGGATCATTATTTGCTCATTTCATTACAAGTCTTAAGGACTTGGTTGCCAGATGGTCCGTCGAGAACAGGTTGGTAAAATGGATGGGCGGTTTGTTCCCACACAGAGCGAATCTGTGTGCAAAACCCCCTTGACAAGCTTCCAGCTTCACACATTCAGTGCCCTGGAAACTGTTAATGGACTCGCGGGGAGTGAAACACTAACTGTGATAAAATACAACTTCTTCTTTTTCTTTCTCTCGCGTTTCTTTAGGGCCTCCGCAGCCGAAACCCCCAGCATACAAAGTAATTATTGCCAAAGTTAATTCACGCCCATTGTAAATGAACTGGACTGGGTGAGACCGAGGTTAAGTGAATAAATGCAGGGGCTGGCAGGAGGGCCACGTGTGGCCAAATGAAAATCCATCAAACGTAATTGACTTGTTGCTGGAAAACACAGGTATCATCGCCGCTCAAACGCCCGATTGAAAGCAGGAGCAGAGGCGAGTTGTGCATAGCAAACACCACCAGGCGACCCACGTCCGCTCTCTTTGAAAAAATGTAAATAAAGAATGTCCTTTTTTTGTCCGGACAAAGCAATCGTTTGTTGAACTGAATTATTTTTCATAAAATAAAGAACATTGGGTTGGAGAAATGAATTCCATTTTTTTTTTTTGTCTAAAACAATTTTGTTTCTTTTAGGGGAAACATATAATTCTTGATTATTTCTCTCACACGAGCGGCCGCTTGTGCAAAGTATCGATCTTGGAGTCAAACTCAACAAACCTCATGTGCACCTGAGGCGCACGTGTCCGTCTGAAATCAATTTGGCCCGATCAGATTTTATTTTCCTCCCGTCTCTTTCTGGCGCATAAATCAAACTCGCCCAGCGTCTTTACAACCGTTCTCGCCTCTTGTCTCTACAGTATGGGGAGTTCTGATAGATCCTGAACGCTGATCTCAGAGCGCTTTCTGCTGTGACTTCCATACGAAAGTGGCAGGTTGGAAAAGCGGTGAGGAGGAGGTGAAATAAAAAAATGCAAATTTCATGTATGTCAAATTGGAGGAGCTGTTTGTGCCGATGAACAAGCAGCCAAAGGGGAACGACTGAGGCAGGGCTTCACGTGGCGTCGCTTCCTTAAAGTCACCTCCCTCTGTCCCCGGATGCCCTTCCAGAATCTCTTCCCCCAGCCTCTCGCCGCCTTCCAAGTCATGCTGTGCACGTGGCGGCAGGCGCGTGGTGACTTATAGCTTTTCAGAGTCGGGGGGGTGGCACGCTCGGAATACATTAAAAGCCAAGCGGAGCGCGGAGGTCGACTGAGAATTATTGTGTTTTCCATACGGGTGATAAAGCTCCAGGAAGGCCTGCAGGCGACTACTCACGGGGCATTTAGTGATGCTCTGCTCCCATTGGCTCATCCTGACGCTCTCCTCCAGCGTGGTGCACTTCTTCAGCAGCAGGTCCCAGCCACAGTACGGATCCCTGGCCCCGACGCAGGCTCTGCAGGGGCGGGGAAAGTAAAGAGAACTTTTATTCTTCTTTCTCTTTGAATGGGGTTTCTATTAATCCGTCGCATTTCAGCGCCGACAGCCCTCCGCTGCGGTGACGCGACACAAAATCAAACGTCGGGTCGAGGCGGGGGTAGATTAAAACGAGGTGTTGGCGCGGGTGGGGGTGGTGGCAGATAAGGCGGCGGGGGAAGTGATGGATGTAAAAATAGGAAAACAGAAGCGATAAGATTGGACGAGGAGGAGGAGGAGGTGGTGGGAGGTAAGAAAAGCAGGAGTTTCAGGGCCGCTGATGAGCAGAGGCAGGGGGCAGGCGACGGGGAAGTAAAAGCGGAATGAAAATGTTGGTTTTCTTTATTTATGAGTTTGCCGCGATGATATGCGATGCTTCCAGCGCGTCAGCATCCCGAAATTACGCCTCGACACAATGCGCTGGCTGAATCCTCAGGTAATCTGCAGCCGGGGTTGCGCACAAACGCGCAAGCTCGTCCGCCTCGACGAGCTTATCAGCACCAGCGAGAATTAAAAAAAAAAAAAAAAAAATTCACAACAAGTTTTTTTTTTCTCTGTCCCCCCCCGCTGTAGCAGGTAGCTGGATCTGTCTCGCATCCGCTGCGGGATGTTCAGGGGGGCAACAAAAGGCCTGACACCATGGAACAGAAGTCGCAATGGAGGACCTGAAATCCGAACCACCTTTGCCCGTGGAGACTCGCCGATGATCCCTGCTCAGGGGTTGGGGGGGAGGCTGACGTAGTGTCTGTCTCGGCCTGATGACAAGAAGCGAGTCACAGATACGGGGGGATACCTGCTCTTTCACCTGCGGGCCCCCGGGGGGCGGTGGTGGAGGGGGTGAAGCTTAATTAATCGCCCCCGCTGCCGCCAAACCACCGACAACAGTGGCCGCTTTCCGACACAGCGAGGTAAAAAAAAAAAAAACCCTCAGGGAAAAACGTTAGCAATGCACCCAGGGAGTGCAGCTGGCGGTTGAAACTGAATTTCGGCTGTTCAAAAAAAGAAAGAAACAAAAAAAGAATCACAAGCTGAGAAAGTGGCCCTAACTGTTGGAGACGTACGTCACGGGGTCGCAGCCGTAACGCGATGCCGCCGTCATCGCGGCCCGGGCGTGATAAAGGAATGCAGGTGCGACCGCATTCCTTTATCACCCCCATATACGATCCCATCCATCACCGGGCGCTGATGAATGGGATCCCGACGGCACGGTGAGCCGTCACACGTCTGGCCTGCGTCTCTGGCGGGTTTTTTTTTTCCTTTTCTCTTGGCAAATATTTACGCCTTGACGGAGCGTCTCCCGTCCTGACAGACAGAAACTCGATACAGCCTATCGCCATGACACGCACGCACGCACGCACGCACGCACGCACATAAAGACGCACGGAGGCTGAAAACAGGCGGTTCAAAGGCGACGGAGGGCAGCTGCGGGCACCTCCGGCGGTTCAGCCCAAAGCTGATTTACGGGGATTTAAATCCCGACACACACAGACACACACACACAGACACACACACACAGAGCCTGGTCCCCGCCGATAAAAAAAAAAGCATCTTATAAAAGAGACTTTTAAAACTTTGTGTGCGCGTTTGTGCTCCAGACGCTCCCTGCCGAGACTAATGCCGTTCGCTCCTTTTTTGTTTGTTTTTTCACTCACTCTCGGCTCTTGTGGTAGCTGCATCTCTTGAGCGGGATCTTGATGACCTGGTCCCGCACGCCCACGTAGAGCTCGCTGCGGCTGTGCAGGATCAGCAGGCTGCGGATGGGCTGCCTCTTCCTGGGCGGGAACAGCTCGATCTCCTCCAGCAGGCAGCTCCCCGTGGACAGGTTGAGGGGCGAGAGCACTTTCCGGATGGTGCCGTAATCTGCGGGAGGGGGAAAAAAAAGAGAAAGAGGGGAGAAAACGTTGAGGGATATGCATCCAGAGTGACAAAAAGTGCACGAGCCGTGGGGTGAACTCGGCGTGAACCGCGCAACAATGGCCCTCCCGCTGAAATAAGATTGTCAAAAAGAGCGGTGGCCGCCGCCACGGCAGGCACTCTTGCGCCATCAACACGCTGCGCCGCAGGTGCGACCGGGGAGGCGGTTTGGCACCTGGACGCATGATTTCTGACCCACTTCTGCCTTGAAGCAACATTCAAGAAAAGGCCTTTTGTAGTTCAGAGGAAGAAGAAAAAAAAAAAAAAGAACCCATGTAATCCCCAATAACCCCCTGACCTTTATTTTCACATCGAGGGCCCGTCCCGGTTAAAGAGTGGGGCAGGTTTCGTTTAGTTTTGGATTTTTAGACATCGGAGGAACAAAACAAACACGGCTGTGTTGTACACAGCTGTCTCCACTGAGACAGAAATAATGACGTGCACACGGCGACACCGAGGGAGGAAGGTTGAATTTCTCAAAGACGGTGTTAAAGCTAAGAAGGGATGTGAGGGTGAAGCACTGCCCCAAGCAGTGCACAGACATTTATTATTGTTTTTATTTATATATTTATATATAGCGAGGAAGAGTAACGTGATCATTGTTTAAAGTAAGCGGCTGTGAATTCATGTCGCAACAGTGAGGACGGTTTCGTGTTTCGCAGTCCGAGTGAGTTGAAAGTCTGAGAGAAGGAACTATTTGGTCAAACTGTGGGTTTTATCTATCTATCTACCTACCTACCTACCTACCTATCTACCTACCTACCTACCTACCTACCTACCTACCTACCTATCCATCTATCTATCTATTATTGCTTGGGTTGATTTTCATTTAGATTAAAGAGCAAATGGCTATTAGAGCACTCTGTGGATTTTCAGGAAAACAGGAAGTTAGCCCTCTGTTTGCAGCCGCTGGAGGGCGGAGAGGTCCCAAGTGCTCCCTGTGACATCACAGAGGGCCAGTTGCCACAACTGTGCTTCTACTGCACACTTTTTTTGAGTGTAGCTACCAGAGGAGGCAAACCATAAAGTTTTCTTAATTTCGAAAAAGTTACCTGAGGCACATTATTGCCTAACAACACTGATCAAGTCAGCTTTGCATAATGGCGGATCGTAATGCAAGGACACGTGTGAAGTGCCACTCTGGAGAGTTTCCCCTCAGTACAGAGCTGAGCATTTTGCATAAGCAGCACAATCAAAGCTTGTTTGCAGACTCCACGCAGCGGTGGGGTGTGGACACATTACTGTATATAATGGGCAATGTGAAATCACCACCACCCAAGGCTCCACAGCTGGCTGAAAAAAAAAAAGAAAAAAGGGGAGACTTTTGTGAAATGTGATTTTCGTTTCAATTTGTTTTGTCTTCGACCCGTATTTTATTCATCATAACCGCGGGGGAGGAAATTAGTGCCGCAGGGCTAAAAAGCCAAAACACGCTGCTGGAGAGCTGATGAACCGCGGAGCTTAAGTCTGCAATTAGTCCCCCAAAAAAGACAAAGAACAACAACAGCGAAAAATACAATGTAATCAAAAATGCAACGACTTTGACATCTCTGTAACCCATTTGGAGAACTTTCTATTTTCCCCCCACTAAAAGAACCAATCGGCGGGAAGCATTTAGCCGTTCATAACAGCATGTGATTAGGTGCCTCACACGGCCTTGGCAGCACTTTGCGTGTTTTCATTGGCGTCTGGTTCCTGTCTGGGAAAACGGGCAGTGTGGGCAGCTCTGTGCGGACAATGGCAGAGGTTTTCTTTTCTTTTTTCTTCACATTAGAGCAGCTTCATGCATGCGCGCTTATGCGTTATGCCCTGAAATAACAACAACGGGGAAGATGGCGCTGATGTTTCCCAGCGGGCCCCCACCGCCACCCCCACCCCCACCGGCGGCACATTAGCGCAACGGAACGGCTCAAAGCTCTACGCCGACCATTCGCAATCGATATTAAGCGTTACGCAACGGCCGCTCGATCGCGTTGTCGAAATGACGTCCATCCGACGACGCAACAGCAGACCCCACGTTGCAAAATAACCTCACCGGCTCGGATCGAGCTGCCGTGCTGACAAGCAGGCAGCGACAGGGGGGGCAACGTGGCGGGGTTAAACCAGAGCTGTGTGCGCCTGTGTGTGTGTTATTAATAACGGATCTGTCTTCTTTTGACACACGGCTGTTGGCTCTTGCAAGCGCGCCTGGTGAAATCTCATGTGTCGCATGTGGACGACACGTGGAGGGAAAGAGTCATCAGAACCGGAGTCAGAGGACTTCGCTTTGACGCCTCCTCTGAGCTCGAGGATCTGTCAGATTTGCCGTTTCTTCATTCTTACATGGATTTGTGTGGAAACATAGAGACCGACAGAAGTTTTTAAATAATGTGCAAATAAGGAAATGCTGGGAAAAAAACGGTGCAAAAACAGCAGTTGTCAAATGTCCTAAAGGTTGGCGGTTCAAATCCCGCTCCATCCCAGTCTGTCGTTGTGTCCTTGGGCAAGACACTTAACCCTAAGGCCATTGTAAAGTGCTTTGAGGTTCTGTAAAGCATTTACCATTTGCCATTTAATAAAAGAAACCCCTACCAGTGGCCAGGAAAATGATGTGGAACAGCCTGTCCTTCCCCTGCACCACGTCCACGGCCACGTGGGTGAAGCGCACGTTGTCCTCCATGAAGAAGGGGACGGGCACCACGGGCTGGACCACCTCGTGCATCAGCAGGAACTTCTGGGCGTCCTGCAGGTTCCGCTCGGTCAAGTTCACGTAGGAGCCGGAGTCGATGGTGCCGCACTGGGGAGAGACAGGCAGGACAGGACAGGACAGACGGCGTTTAATTGCGTGGCGTCGCATCCAGGACGGCTCCCGCAGATAAGGTGCTTCATCTCAACAAATCGAAAAAAAAGCCACAGCGAAATTGTTTTTCATCACACGGCGCAATTGTACAAGATCGGCAGGGTTTTTTGTTTTTTTTCAGAGAACCAGGAGGGCGGGAAAACCGCAGGGGCAAAACTGCTTCAAGCTGCCTCTTAAAAGCTGCGGAGGAAGACAAAGAAGATAAATAGGCAGCGGCTGAGGCATTAGCGAGGATGCTGCGGCGGCAGCTATTTATCAGGACGGGATGAGAGTCAACTAAGAGCAGTAATTTGGGGTTTTCTTGGCTGGCAACCTGCTTTCAGTCAGTCATCGGGACGACTCCCTTTAGGAACGCTCTCTACGGGCTTCTATTGGCCTCTTACAAATGTGGACACATGGCCTAAACCCAAAGAGCTCCAAAATGTTCCACCCAGCGTGCCAGGTATGTGTGTGCTGTGACCTAATCCCTTTTTAAATGCGTCAACCTTGGTATAAGTCTCGCTATAGACGCTAAATTGGCAGGATTAGAAGAGTCAATCGTGCATGTTCAACTCAATGGGCGCGGACGCTAAACCGCCTATGTTATTGGTGGAGCTTTAGCTTAAATGTAACTCAGAGGCCCAGCGCTAAATCTGCACCGGGGTCAACCCGCAAGCACGGCTGGACCTGAGGAAGAGATTAGTTCCCGCTGACTAGATACAGCAGCGGCGGCGGCGGCACCATGAACACTTCATCCAGATCAGTTCCCGGCCTTCCCGCGGCCGACGGACACGAGACGCTGAAGGCTACCTCGGGATGGGTGACGGATCGTCGCCCCTTGCCACGTCAGGGAGTTGGCGGATCGGATCAGTGAAGGACGTAACAGCACGTGGAGCGTTCAATAACACTCGTCCTCCCCGGGACTCCGTCCTTGTGCCGGATGCGCACGAATGGCAAATTTGTCTCGCGCGATTGTTTATCCCGCCAGACGCGAGGCTAAAGGACGGCGCCGCCCGGCGAGGGCTTCCGACGACGACACGGGTGGACGTTTACCTGAAGACGGATGCTGCGATTTCGCCCTGGCGCGCGCTCAAGGTGATCGACGGAAGCGTCATTTGGCAACGCTCGGCAGCCCCCTCTTATCGCCGGCACGCCGAGTGAGAGACACGCCCGCAACGCTGCGTGCTTCGCCTCCTAATGGGACTCCGCTTGAAAAAGGTGGCTCCGTTTCAATGGCCCATTCTGACCTCCGCCAGCGAGATTGGGCTAACATTTAAAGATCCAGGATGTAAAATCTTTCAGGAATCCGAGTATTCATGGAATATTCACAAAGAAACGGCGGTGCAAGATGGAAGCTAGCTAGGAGCAAGCCCCTTGCTCACTGCGAGCATATACTTTTATTAATGTATTTATGGGCAGTATATTAAGCTTTCAGCTTTCACTCTCCATCCCTCTCCTGAGCTTGCCAGTGAACTATGGTGGCCTGTGCATGCAAACCTGGATACCTCGTCCACCTTCTTCTTCCGTTGGTTTATTTGAAGACGTGAGCGTTCACCCTGATAACGAAACGTACAGTCAGACGGGATGGATTGTCCACACCAGGTTTCCTTAGAAATAAGGTGGCGCAAGATGGCAATTAACTGGGAGCAAGACTCGCTTGCTCTATGTATATTTTTATATTTAAAAAAGAAAATGAAATTAGTTTAATTGTACTGCAAGTAGACTTTTATAGATGTATTTAGGGGCAGTATGTTAAGCTTTTACCAATATAAAAACCATAAACCAAGCCAAATTTTAAGCTTTGCAAGATAACAAAACTTTC
The DNA here is from genome assembly GCA_009823395.1 of Thamnaconus septentrionalis. Taxonomy (NCBI): domain Eukaryota; kingdom Metazoa; phylum Chordata; class Actinopteri; order Tetraodontiformes; family Monacanthidae; genus Thamnaconus; species Thamnaconus septentrionalis. Next base: position 8,248,214 of record CM020520.1, read on the forward strand.
TGGAGGTATTTTCTGGGGGGAAAAAAAAGAAGAAAATGCCGAGGCGCCAGCAAAATATTTCCCTTCACACGTGTGGCGCGGCGACGAATGGGTTTCACCAGCAAGCAATTACAGTGTGTGACACAAAACCCATACAACAGCGAGACGGTGTGAGCTCCCCAGCGCCCAGAGAACATTACTCAAAGCCTGAATAAACCCAGGAGGATCAATCCGTGTGGTTCGGAAAAATAAGGTGGGGGAGGACGGCGGAGGGAGGGAGGGAGGAGGGAGGAGGGAGGATAAAGCTCTCAATCAATGATCAGCGTGCCTGCCGAGTGATGAGCTCTCGACCGTAATCGTCGCCATTGGGAGCGATCGGCGACGGCCCGTGTTGGCGGCTCGTGGCTTTGGCTGTCGCAGCGCCCCTTTGTGCGCCTTCGCATGAACTAGTGTGCGCGTGTGTGTGTGTGTGTGTTCGGTGAAAGGGGAAGATAAATAAATAAATAGAAGGCACGGGCTATAAATTCTGCGCTCGTAAATCTAATCCTGCAACATTGACAAATGCTTGATGAAGACGCCAGGGGAAGCTAGATAAAGTGCGGCGGCATTGTGTTGCGCGGCTTCACGGAGATATGAGAATGGCGAGGAGGCGGCGATCCCGCGTCGGCCTTGAGGGGCCGCACCGCCTCACTGTTGCGTGTGGTCACCTCGTGACACATCTGCGGCGCACGCAGCTCGGGACGCAGCGCCCATTCCAGGAGGAGAAAATTGATTTTCTTTTCAAAGAAGATGATAGATCTGTCTATTTCTCTTTGCCATAGAGCAACTCGTTTTTCAATAGCGCGTGCTAATGTGCGCGAGCGGTGACGGCTCGAGACATGATTGAAGGGAGCACGTGGAAGTGTGGCGCGTGCCACTCCTCTGGGAGCGACATCTCCAGAGGGGAATTCAATCCCACACGGGGGGGTGGGGGTGGGGGGGGGGGTCGGGGGGTGGATTAGCTCCCTTCGCTATCAGCTAAGCCTGCGACAACAGAGAGAGACACTCCCGCTAATAAAATGTTCCCACTGTGTCATCAGCAACAAAGCGGAGTCTTAAAAAGGGGGATAAGGTGCCCCCATGCGCGGCTCTCTTTCCCTGATGCGTCAAGTGCCACTTGTGGAAAACAAGGGAGTTTATTGCTAAAGGGGCTGCGGTTTAGGGGAGGCGCGAAATATCGTAAAGGAACGACCGCGCCGCAGTAAAAAAAAAAAAGAAAAAAAGTTGGCGGGTTTTAAATGGAGCGCTTGCAACGTGTCGCGGTCACAGAGAAGAAAGCGGGTAGTTGAAGGAGGGAGGAAATTAGCACGAGTGAGGCGCTAGCTGAGACTGTGACACATCATGGCAAACACACACACACACACACACACTGCAGAAGCAACAACATGAATACATTTCTTTGGGGGCTCTTTGCCAGCAACACATATTGTCTGGCTGACTGAGCAGCGGGTTTGGGCCTGAAACGCCTCGAGCGTGAACATTAGACGCGAGGGACTGACTTTTACTGACTTTGGACCCGTGCAGACTTTACAAATTGACCTGCAAATTCAGACTTGACGCTAATAGAGCTGAGGTGTTGGAAAGCCATGAAGAGAGCAGCAAAGCACATATGACACAACAACTGATACAACTACTTGTAATAGTGCCACTACTACTACTACTACTACTAGCACTATAACAATTCTAAATTCAAGTACCCCAAGGACACATCACAATAAAGACAAAACAATATAAAACATATTTAATGTATTAAAATACTTGCACACTGGAGAGTTGGAGAGTACAAATTGCACTTAGTCTGACTTAATATACACAAATTGGCCAATTATTTCAGCTTTTTATGAGATCATAACCATAATTCTAGAGGGTGTTTCGTTTAATTTGGCACAAATCATCAACTAAGATGATAAGAACAGTAAACAGATGCTCTGGTTTCAAATCGTATGCGTTGGCCAAAAGCCCAAGCATTGCCGTCGACTCATTTTTCAAATAATGAGTCGAAAAAAAGAAAGTAACAAAGGCTCCAAAAAAATGTGTCTGATTACATTATTCCTTTTACCTGAAAGTCCGGGTTGGGGTTGGGGTAGGGCAGCCAGGCTGAGCGCGAGTTCTCCTGGAACTTGAAGGGCCCTCTGAACACCTGCGCGATGGCGCTGAGGTTGAAGGCGCAGACGGCTGACGCGGCGATGCTGTTCCTGAGCGCGGACAAACGGAGTAAAGCATTAGGGAGAAAAAGCGATGCATTCCAAAGGGAAACAATGGCCCAATGCTAAAGACTCGGTTGGTATTTATAGGTTTACCACTCGACGGCTGTATTGCTCTACTCAATCACTGGCGAGGCTGATTATTGGACAATAAATCCAACAACGGGACACCGTCTTCCAAAACTTGTTTTTTCCCCTCCCGACTCGACTGATTAAGGCGTCTCCTGCACTGAAGCACTGAGACACTTTTTTTCTTTTCCTCCCCAAACTGCCGCTTTCAACAAGTGCCGCTCATCACCTCCAGCTGAAGAGCAAGCGTAAGGAATGAGAGCATTAAGTCGCAGTCCAAAGCTGCGCACGACCCCGGCCAATGAGAATTACAGTCCGACACAGCTGTTCATTAAACTGTGTGCCTGTGGGTGGGGGAGGAAACATTTCCAATACCCTTCAAAAGACTTCTCCTTTTCCGCAGCAGCGCGCAGGCACTGACCATATAAAATCTATTACTCAGCTGTTTTCTCTTTTTCTAAATGCTCTGTGTGTGTGTGTGTGTGTGTGTGTGTGTGTGTGTGTGTGAGAGTGCAAGTGAGAGAGAGAGAGTGATGAGTCTAAAAGCGAAAAAACAAAGGGCAGTCGCTATTGGGGAAAACAGAAAATACGTTTTCATCCATGGCTGCGCTCGTCTCTCCGCGCTTCTCCATTTGCATGAGAGACAAGCGGGGCTATTATTTTACAGCGCGCTGTAATACATGACGATAAGCTCATTTTATTCAAACACGCGGGATGGGCACCGGCTGTAATCTAATTTAAAGGAAACGTGCGCTCGGCGCAGACGTCCTTGTCATGTGTCGCTCGGCACAATGCACTCGGGGTGCAGGGGGAGGTCGCATGTCAAGTCCATGCAGACGCAGCTGAAGTGCATTTACAGAGGTGATGACGGGATGCCAGACCTGCCTTGAATTAGATATGGGCGCGTTTGTTTTTTTTTTTTTTGGTGGGGGGGCTTGAATTAGCTTTGGTTTGGCCTTGAAAACCATATTCAACATTCAATCAGTAGTTCTTTGTGTGTATGTGAGTGGAGCACATGACAAGTCTTAGTTACTTCAAATAAATAAAATGTCACTATGTGCTTGTTTTCAACACCCACCTAGTAAGTTAACTGCATACATTTTTTTTTGTATTTCGAACAAGACAAACATTGCGGCCGTTATTATTAGTTGTGGCTGGGAGACAAGATAAATGGTAATTACTTCATTAGAACACATTTTTTGGAACATTGATTAATTACTGTGGGAGTCCAATTAATTAATTACATCTAATTTGTAAAGAAGCGGAGAGATTAAATAAGTTGCACTTCTCCCCACTGCTTTTTGAAGAACGACAGAAGGCTTTGTGAGCGCTTGTGTTTTTCCTTTAGTTGTTTTTTTGTGTATGTTTTACACCAGCCTCCGGTCCTTTTCCCACTTTTACATATTTGTCACGAACATCACACGGTCTCGGGACGTCTGTGACCGCTGTTGTATGTATTGCTGTAACCTTGTTTTTGCTGCCCTCTTGGCCAGGTTGCTCTTGATAAAGAGATTTTAACCTCAATCGAGTCTTTTTACCTGGTTAAAAAAAAAAGGATATTGACTGATTGAACGTAGATAAAATCGAAACCACAACAATTGAAAGCTGCATGCATGAACGTCCTTTCAGTTATTGGGGGTTTTCAGCCTCGTTTGGCCTTCAATGGGATTGTGAACTTAACGCCACTCACACGTTGGTGGTGAAAATGCCGTAGAGCAGCTCCAGCTCGGGCAGGTAAAAGGTGCCCTGCAGCTCGTTGTAGTTGAAGGGGATCTCGCCGGGCCGCGAGCAGTTGAGCCGCGCCTTCATGAAGGTGGTCCACGTGTCCTCCAGCAGGAAGCGGCCGCCGATGTCGTTCTTGCACACGCGGCCGGCGCGAGAAGACGGTGCGGCCGCAGTCGTGCTCCACCGCGTTCTCCCGGAAGAAGAAGTAGGTGAAGTTGCCGATGTCGTAGGAGGAGACGAAGTTGGGCTCTGCGAGGGGGAGGGAAGGGCGAGAGCGAAGGAGGGAGGGAGGGAGGAGAGAGAGAGAGGAAAAGGTGTGAGAAAAGCTCCAGAACATTACTTAAGGAGGGGGTGGGAGATGCGCGTCGTGACGGATTGACTCACGGCGTGCGCGGGCGCCCACACGGCGAGTGGTGGGGATTAATACCTACAGGCCGGGCAGGCGGCGCGTTATTGTTAATGGCCGTTGTGTTGTAATAGGGAAAACTCATTTTTCTGCCCCCCTCCCCCGACCGCCGCGCAAAAAGCTAAAAGGTTAGCGTGAGGAACGAGTCGGAACAGGTGTAGCGCGTAATGGCTTTCACCTCGGCTCGCCAGACGGAGGCGTTCATCTTTATGTATGGGTGACGTTATTGGATCCAAACCGCGCTTTTATTTTTTTTTTATTCCCGGCGACAGTGATTTAATTCACCTTTAAATGAAGGCATCCCTCCTTTCCCTCCCTCCCTCCCCCCGCAGTCCCCACTTCTCCCCCCGCACCTTCAGAGGGCAGCGCATGAGGGAGGCGGTGGAGGGGGGAAAAAAAAAAAATCAATTCGCCATAAAATTAGTTATTAAGCCTTCTCCCACAAGGCTGCTTCCAAGGGATATACATGGTGGCTTTTAATTTATTTTTTTCAATTTAGCCTAAATGTGAATCAGATAAAAAGCCACTCGCTGACAAGACGCCGACTGACCTGCTCCTCCGTCGACGCCTTAAAGCTCTTTTTTATTTTGAAAGCCTCTCTTAGCAGTCGCAGGTTCTTTTTCTTGCCTCTCTTCCTGAGCTTGATGTTACGGGGAGCCTTCAGAGAGGGCATTGATTTGCGAGCAATTCACAATTTTTAAGCTCCTCAAAGAGAGAGAGAGAGGGGGGGGGGCGAGATAAACACAGCTTGCTCGGGAACTTTGCAGGAACCGTGCAGACACAAAGCAGCAACAAGAAGGAACATCTGAAAGGACGCCTCGCCCTTGTTTTTTAAAAAAAACAAAAAATGATGCATTCCCTGCACCGCTTTGTGCGCCGAGTGGGAACACAAACTTTTCAGAGGAGCACATTCCGACTCCCACGTTGCACGCGCATCTGCAAGGCACCTACGTTTTCAGAAAGGGAATCCGGGAATCTAAACAGGCGGCGGCTCTGATCATCAAAAGCAATCAAAGCTTTTATTGTGTTTGTACGACTTCATGGGGGATTTTTTACAAACTCTCTGCAGCCTCGCAGCTGCAGCGCGCAGATTTCACCCCTTGCCAACGTCCACGGGTGTGTTTTCAATCAGGCTCGGAAGTTTCAGCGGATGCCAACCAGCTTCGTTTATGGATTAATAGTTCTTAAAAACCACAAAAACAACTTTGAGTTTTTAGTTCACAATCACCTTGGTAAAGACATAGAATGTGCGTCTGTGGTTGCGTTTGCGTGACCGCTAGCTGCGTTTCCGTGACCCATAGAATTGCGCAAAACCTAAAGATCGCAATAAAAAACAGGTCATGGAAACACCTGAGCTTCAGAAAACCTCTCAAATGATGCTTAAAGGGTTTTGACGCTTTCATGAGGTGGTTTTTCAGACTTCAGTATTAATTTAGAGGTATATCGCAAAAGTGTCATGGAAAGTTCACACCAGTTCACTTCAAGTGAAAATGGTGTTATGTTTGGACGGAGGAGGAGACGGAATATCAGCCGTCTCCTGATGACAACAGCGACTGGAAAAGCTGCTCCAAATTTCAAAATGTTTTGCACCTCCATCCTCCTCAATTTGGGGTCTCGCGGGACGAGATTTTACGAGAATTACGGCTCGTGTGCTTTCACACCGTTCAATGGAAACGCCTGCAAAATTGCAATTGTACTTGGTCAAAATTTTAGACACATCGCTTTTATTTCGCGAAACTCAGCTTGTGGCGCACTTCTGCACTAAACAACTTATATCCACATATTGAGCGCATAAGTGAAAAGCCTCTAGAATACAAAAGTGAGGTCAGTGTAGGAGACGATTGCGTTGCAGGGGGCAAAAGGTGCTAATCTGCTACAAACTGCAGCTGTTTTTGTTATCAGAACTGGGTGAAATTTCCACATTCAACAATAAAGCTTTCGCTTCACTCCGGAGCGGCTGTGTGCAGAAGTTGTCATCAACCCCCCCGCAGCGCTTTACCGTTCAGCCACTTGGAGTTGTACTGCGCGGTGCGCAGCGGCGGCAGGGCCCCCAGGCTGCGGTAGATGGCCGGGTCCCGCCCGGAGAAGTCCATGGCGGTGGCGGCGTACAGCTCCCCGCTGGAGGTGATGAGCGCGGTGGAGTTGTGCAGCGGGTTGTAGGGGCAGCGGGCCATTCCGCTGATCTGGTCGTGGATCTCCGTCAAGTTCGTCAGCTGGGATAGGGGAGAGAGAGAGAGAGAGAGAGAGAGAGAGAGAGAGGGGATGAGACGGTGGAGGGGATGGTGTGTGTGTGTGAGAGAGTGTGTTAATGTTGCAGGTGTTTAATGGAGGGGGAATAAACAGGCAGTGATGGGATGCAGACACTGCCAGGGAAATAACCGCTTTTATGGCAGCAGCCCGCCGGAGCTAATAAGTGAAAACAATAAGAGCCGGCGCATTTCAGAGTGAGGCGCTTTCTCCTTCCATGACTAAATAATGGATCATTGTTTTGTATTGTTTTTTTAGGAGGGGGAGGAAAAAAACTGGAGAAAAAAGGCCTCCTGCATGAGAAAGCGGCGCCACGACGCGGCATTAAAATGCAAACCGGAGACTTGCGGATGTTCTCGTTTGTTGCCGTCGATATGGAAATTCTGTAGGATTGAAAAAAACAACATCAACAAAAATATAAAACAAACCCCCGCAGTTCTCCGTCTCGTTATGTTTTGTTTGGTTGACGTCCGCCGAGGAGAACGCGGCGAGATGCGTGTGAGCAAACTGCTCGGCAGCGGGGAAACCTAATCAGAGAGGACGTTTTAGGATCATTAGCGGGGAAAAAAAGAAAAAGAAAAATGAAAAACGAAAAAGCGGAACACAGACGAAGAGCCGCCGCCGCTCCAAGAGCAGCGCCGCCGCCACGGCACCTGTTAATAATTCAATGCCTGAAACCGCCGCCTTAAATAAAGTTAGTCTTGGCTGCGTTGATGTCTTTTGGTTTTGCTTTCTGAAGCCTCCGCCGGAAAGTCAGCTGTGTGCGTAATGCTATTATACCACTTGTTTGAGAAGCCTCCAGATCAAAAGGGGCTCGATCGCTCGCGCTCTTGAGTGCGGGGTCAGACCCGGCTGCCAGTCTTCTTTTTTTGAAAAATGCACACACTGCTCGGGGAAAAATACACAAACAGCAGCTCAATGAAGCCGTCTCGAGTAACAAAAATGAATTATTTGGGCCATCAAATAGCAATTTGCTGATGAGAGTAAACAAAGAGGATTAGCAGCTGCGTCGCCGTTCATTTAAGTCGTGAGGGCAGACGCACGACGCGGAATGAAAGTATTGCACTAATCTCAGGTGTCAAGATTTGCAAATTAATGCAATTGGATCTGCAATTTGTCACGCAAAATTTTTTCCTCCTCCTTCCTTTCCTCGTGATTCGCGGCTCACACTCCCCCCTATCTGTTTTTTCACATATAAACAACCCCTTCCGAGTGGATCAGACTCTATTTGTAGCGTGTGCCTGGGTGAAATGAGAGCTGATTTCTTTGGCCAATTTCCTGGAGCCGGTTGATTTGGATCAGAGGTTCAGTTAACCCTTGCTGCCTCCACAGAACAGAACGGGCCGGCCCGAGCCGAGCCAGCGCCTGATGAAAGGCCCGTTATTGACTGGAAACTCGGGTCCGCCGGCCCGGAATAACCGCTCTCAGGTCAATTGGGTCATTTAGAAAAACGGAGACGAGGGGCAATAATGAGGCTGATGAATGCATCCGTTGCATTTTTTTCTTTCAGAGAGTGGGATGAAAGTGGTCTCTATAGGGGCACCGAACAGCTGTGCAACGCTCCAGTGGCTGTTTTCTCGTTATTTCTTTTCCTTAGAATAAAGCCGGTTACATCTCACAAGGTGATCATCAGGTCTAAAGACTCGAAAGAAAGTCCAAGATTATAAATTTGTGGAAGACCACACAATGAGGTGGAAAAAAAATAATCCAAAAATATCCACAGCAATTTAATGAAAGTTAACTTCCTGGTCAGCTCTCATTGGCTACAGCAGGACTGCTTGCTCGAATCAAAAATGTCAAACATGTCTGATAATCATGACATTCAGACTGTATTATCATACCTAGTCCTTCCACTGTAACAGAAGCCAGATTTTTTTGTGCCTTTTGGATGTTTGAGGGGGGAAGAAAACAGGCAGGAAAACGAAGCCAGTGGCTTTTTTATGAACATAACAGCCACGTTGCAGCTAAGTGGATTTAGATAAAGTCGAAGCACAATTTCCACCATCAGCCATATAATGAACATCCAGACTCTTCTGTCACTCGCGGCGCTGACGACGCCGACAGCTCCTTTATGATTTTCGTGATAAGCTACACTAATTGGTCCCGGCATCAAATGATGCACAAAGGCGGCATCAATCTCCTCGTGACACATGACTGAGTTTCTCTGCTCTTATGCTGTATTTCTCGTAACGTTATTATAATGTTTTTTTCTTCTTCCCAGGTTCAGTCCGTTTTTCCTTTTAATGAGTTCTGCGTCCAGCGCACGGACGTGATCCTGACTCAGCCGACCACTCATACGTCAGAGTAAATTGAGGAAACCCCTTTTCATTTTAAGTATGGGCATCTTTCATATAACAAAGCTTTTATTTACTCATTTTTTTGTGATGCCATAAAGTGATTGTGGCTGGAAAACAAAGGTGGAGAAATTTGCTGTTGTTGGGGGTGTGAGAGAGCGCAGGAGGAGAAACATCAGTATAATACAAATTAAATTGAAAATGGAAAAATGATGCTAGTATATTTAAATTTATTTGTTGCAATCTCTGCATACAGATTGGCGAAGGGCCATTTGAACTTGCCGTTTTAAATTTTTTATTCGTCGAGGTCAAAATTTACACTCTAATGTTCTTGCTTACTTGGCAAAACTGACCAGAACATGCACACAATATAAAAAGACTACACTCAAAACTTAATCTGCACTGACAGGCTCCAAGTCCAGAACTTCAAGAGGACGTCTTTGAACATTAAGTCCAAAGGCGGGGGAAAAAAGAAAAAAAGAAATGATAATAATAATCAAGCACCTACGCAATCTCATCTGGAAACAATCACAGGGCTGTTAAACGGATTAACGGGGCTCCTTCATGTAAACACGCCGCCCTGCCTTTCTAATCTCCCTCACAGAAGAAGAAGAATGAAAAAGGAAACTTCGCTCAGCGCCGCGATCGCTGTCATTAGCGCCGCCGTCCCCGCTGATGACAGCGCGGCGCAAAGTCGGCGGCGCTAAACAGCTGTTTAATCTGTAACCTCCGAGCACTTGTGAAACTAATAAAGAATTCAGCCGACGGCGCCGCCCACCACCCCACCTCCCCGGAGCGCCCCCTCCCCCCCGCACGGCGCTCATCAATCACGGCTGATAGTAAATCTGTCGCCGTCTGATTCGCCGCTTGTCGCCGTGGCCCCGGCCATTGTTTCACATTAGCTGATGCTCGGCGGGTAAATATGACAGCGGCTGATGAAATACTGCCGTAATAACGCCGTGACATTTCAACCATGTGTATTTTCACGGCGGTAAACAGCGTTATGAGCCGGCGACCTTTGGGATGCGGCGCTTTTTTGGACGAAAACAAATGTCAGCGTGAGGAAGCTCCGGCTCGGCCTCCTCTTCCTCCTTCTCCTCCTCCGACCTCCCTCAAAGTGGCTGCACACGTGTGTTTCAGGTAGCCACGAGACTCCAGTGTTTCAGGTCCAAGAATGAATCGGCCGTCTCAGTCATTTGAGTCACTCAGGGTGCAGAAAATCCATAAGCGCCACCCACCTGTGGTGGCTTGACGGTACAACGACCAGTTTAATTTTGGGAGAAAAAAAAGAGGAAAATATGAACACAGTGAATGTTCATTTTTCTTTCTTTCGTAGATTCTGCGAGAGGGTTCAGGGGCATGAGATGCCGTCTGCTCTCTCAAGGATTGAATGATTTGCCAGAGTCAGTGTAGGTCTGCGCTGAGCGATAATGATCATTAAAAAAAAAATAACCGAATCGATAAAAAAAGAAGTGACTTGTCGTGCAGCTTCAGAAAGACGTGTCTAGCAACACAGAGCTGCAGGTCAATGCAATGATTCATTCACCCTGCAATGTTTGGAAGAGTATTGCATCCAAATGAAACCCGTCAGCAAAAACAGAAAAAAAATCATCATCATTTCTTCCTTCATATTCCATCAGATTCGATCGTTCTGTCAATCCAAGCTCGCGCTTCCCACTTTCAAATTTCCAGAACTGCCTTCTTTGGCGTCTCAGGCTGCAAATTCCTCCGCCGCTATTGACACTTAACGCAACTCCCGCGGAAGTGACTGAACGCTTGGAGTCGACGATAAATCAAACAGCCGCGGCCGAGCTGACAGAATCAACCTCTGGCATTTGCCTCTGTGACAACTACACCTGAGCGCTGAGCCACTTTGTGTTCTCGCACTTGATTTTCGGCTGCTTCCGCAGCGTGCGGGAAATGTCGACGCTTCACGAGGCTCTCGTTCCGCACTCTCAAAAGGTGCATTCTTGCTCTTGCGTATCTGCGTTCGATTTGTTTGACAGGCTGAGGGCGATCTTCCAAATAAAACCCCCAGGAAATTCACTGGATTTAAAAGGACGGCAAAGTATAACGGCAGAACTATCAGAGGCGTTTAAGGCTCAAAATGAGACCAAACTGTCGCAGAACACGAGTGGAACGCTGTCACCTCCATTCAAAGAGCCCATCAGTGTCGACCTTCTCTTCCCACGCTGTCAACCGAGTCAATAGCGCCTCTTGTCCGCAATGCTGCCGAGCTCACCCAGCTTGAAATATCACCGTTATTGAAGGCTAATAACCAATTAAGACGTCTTCCAGGAGAGAAAATTCATGTCCCCCGACAGGCAAAATGTGACAAATTACAGAAGGGAAGGAGCGCACGGGCAGAGGGGAAATTGATGAACCGCGTAACTGCTGTCAATTCCTGGAATCGTGGCTGAGATTAACTCAGAAAAAAAAAACTGTTGAAGGAAATGGGGGAATATTTTGCTACGTTTAGTGACCTTTCAGCCAAATCCCGCCCACAAAATCCCAGCTACCTATTTTGACTTCCGCATTAATGGGCCCATAGAGCAATGCGCAGTAGTGTCGCTTCCCATCATGCTTTTGTAACTCACATGATCTATTTGGCCAATCGGAATGATCCTGGAGAACGTCACTTCCAGACACGTCAGGACGCAGCCAATCAGAACGAATAAACTCTTTTCTGGTGATTTTCTGGCCTTTATCGACTAAAAGACTGACATAACTGAAAAATCTACAACAGACAGATTTGCTATAATTCGCGTTTCAGGTCATAGTCATCCTGTCAGCCGTTTTAAAGGCGTTTATTTTTGTATGAAAAAAATGTTTTTTGGGCCCATGGGATTTTTTTGTTGCAGTACCTCAAGTGGCCACTGGGAAAAATTGGCGCATCGCCATATTGCCAGTCCGGTATGCAGTTCTGTCAATAAGGGTTCACTGACCTGTTTAAGAATGTGCTTAGTGATCATTCGAACGCACACGATGGTAAGGCAAGCACCACATGAACAGGCCGTGAACGAGGCCGCGCTTCTTGCTGTTTGACATCATGAGGTTTGGTGTAGTTGCTGCATGTCAGGGCAACGCGTCTCTTCACTTTCAAGAAACTCCCTTCTCACAGAGGTCAGCGCGTGAAAACCTCAACGTGCATCTGTGCAGCGGAGATAAAAAATGTGCGAGCACGGAGCAAATGCGTGCCCTGACCGTTGTGAGAAACGACATGTTGGGTTTATCAGAGGCCTCGGGCGAAGCCTCGGGGCGAGGGCGCCGCTCATGTAAACAAAGGTAAAGCACAAAGGAGAAATGGTCGTCCTTACCGTCCGGTTGGTGCAGATGGGGGTGAAGGCGTTGGTTCCGCAGGTAAACAGCCTGTTCCCGTTCACCAGCAGCACCCTGATGTAGTTCTGGCACTCCTCCTGTCCGGAAAAAACAAAACAAAAACAACCACAGCGTGGCTCCGTTAGCCGTCCGCTGAAGAGGCACAGCTTTGCAAATTACACAGCTTTTTTTTTGCAGACAAACAGCTGCGACTGGGAAGCCAGCGAGACGTGGCCGAGCCCGACAGAGTCCAATCAGGGCTAATGCCCACGCGGCTCGCCTCTGTCACATCTTAAGCGGAGAGGGACCAGATTGGGGAGGGGTTTTGAAGGAGAGCAAGGTAGTTCAGCCGGCTGGCTGATTAGTCAGAAAGTGAAAAGTGCCCGACGATTTCTGCTCCTTCACGAGTTTCCCCTCTACATCGACCTATCAATGGACACTTTGCCTCTAAACGTCACTGAGAGGTCTCTTACCCCACTGATTTTCGGCGCTTCATTTTCCATCGCCGACGCCGAGGGAGGGAGAGGCGACGGCGGAGTGCCCTTTCTGACATCACAAAGGGCACATTTTGCAGAAACGTGCGCTTCGTTCGATCATGCTCCCAGAAAAGCGGGTCAAGCAAAAGTAAGGACTGAAATTTACTATAGGAAAGCATTTTTTTTTTTTAACGTCGTTGCATTGTAACATCACAGAGGGCTGACGTCCAGGAGCTGAATATTTATAAGAGCACAAATAGCACGAAGAGGTAAAAGAAGGACTTCTCAGATTTTGTTTTAAAATCACTGATTAAAGTTTCCATAATCAGTGAGAAGCTCATTTTCATTTTTCTTTTTTTCTGGCTCCCTCTGCGCATTCCAGACAAACTGCTTTAAATGCACACACACACACACACACACACACACACACACACACAGAATGACAGAGATGATTGACTGCGACTGAACGCCTTGAACTCGAGACGCTGCAGTCGAGTCGAGGAATTTTCTATTTACAAAACGGAGAAAATGTAACGGCAGACGCCGGCCCCCGTGTCACTGGAACTGGGATTCGGTTTCCGGTCCTGGGACACGGCGCCGTGCGTCCTCGCCCTCCGAGGAGCTCTGCCCCCCCATGGCCGAAATTTAAAACCTTGTAAATCTGCTACTGTCCGAGTCACTGGAGGTGCCCAGGGTTGACCCCCCGACCCCACCCACCACTCCTCCTCCTTTTTCCCAGGCTCTGATTTAGCACTGGAAGGAGCGGTGGAGAGCGGGGTGGGGGGGGCCTTTACAGCCCCCCTGCTATCAAGACGGAGGCCGGCTCATAAAACGGCTCGTTTTCTCCGCGCCCGGGTTTGTGAGCATGTGTGAGCCGCTGACGCTTTGTCGCCCACAAAATCTGCGCGGGGCTGCTTTTCCGTTCCCGCAAATTCGATTCTCCTCGGCGGTTTGTTTCCACAGTAAATAACGGCCTGTTTAATATTTGCACGGGCGCCCAGTCGCTGCCGGTTTATGAGAACTTCCTGACAAATGTTCCTCGCCCGACTCGCCGATACGGCGTCTTGGTGTTATAAAACAAAACAAAAAAAAAACCCATTGGCTGCAATCAAGGCTGTCAAGTCAATTCAAGTCTCGTTCTTTCTTCCAGCTGAAATAAATCAAGGACTCCGGGGAGAGGAGCGTGTATTAAGGAGGAGGGAAAAAAAAATTCTATGGCTTGTAAATTCACTCAAAGCCCAGGTACGGCATCACTGTAATGGCTTAAGTGATGGTATATTGCCGGGCGGCGAGCTGGGTAATAAAGCACCGAGGCGCTGTCAGTTGCGGGAGAATAAAGTCTTTTAATGCTATTCTTAGCGCACGTCGAAAAAAAACAAAACACAAAAAAAAAACAATTCGGCTTCTCAGACGGGGGCAGCAAATCTGGCAGCGCTGAAGTGTCTTCAGTCTGTAATTCACTGCGGCTCCCAGGACCGGCCAGTGCGAGCCAGTGCCCATTAAGGCTCCCTAACCCACCAATCACAGGGGGGATAAACACACACGGCGGCCAGCAGGGGGGCGGGGCTGCGGCAGGTTCACCTGCGAGTCGTCTTCGGACAGACGTTCCCGAGTCGGTTTCACAGGGAATTTTTGTTTTTTGTTTTTTTTCCCCCCTTCCTTACATGTTGCTGCAGACTTCAAGTATGTTTCATCATCGGCCGCATAACGTTCTTTATTGCTCTAATGGGCTATTTGATCGACACGCTCCGGGAAGATTTGCCACTTCTGCGTCGAGCTTAGCGGTTCGTTAAAGAGTCGTGACTCGCTCGTCTGCTTGTGGGAACGTCCCGGCCCGCTGGGCGTGGGCGGCGTTGCTGCATGCGCGACCGTCAAACAGAACCAAACCCACAACATGGCGAGGCGGAACAATAAACAGCTGCTTCCGCTGTTTCTTAAATTGAAAGATTAGACGTTAACCTCACGTTAAAAAAAAAAAAACCCTCCCCCCGTCAACCGAACACGATTTATCATCATGGCAATTTTTTTTTTTTTTAATTGTCAGAAACTCTGCAGAACATGACTGTCTGCAATTTGTAGTCAGTTCATCCATGAGAACAGATGGCGTCGCGTCTGTTTTTTTTTTTTGCTGTCGTTCGTCAGCCGATTCATTCGAGCCGATGACATAATTTAAAGAGCACGAGCGGCAAACAAACAAAGGAGGGGAGATGCTACGGGAAGCTTGTGCTTCGTGAACTCGTACGAGGGGCGGCGCCCTCGTTAGACCGCACGTGTTTTGCGTCGTTCCCATCTGCTGCTAATTCCTGCGCCTTTTGGTGGGGAGTCAGAGCGAAATTTAAAGGTCCCTCGATTAGCAAAGAAATCACTTTGTTCTGTCGGCCAACGCTGGTTTCCCACGCATGCTGTACTTTTTCGGAGAACGCGTGCTGGAACGTCCAGGCCCCCATTGCGATTTCACAATGGAGCGAGCAAATCTGGAATCTCAAACCCATTTGCATTTGGATGCTGCAAACAGAAGGCTAAATACGTTGTTCACTGCAGATCTAGAGAGGGCTTTTCTCGAATCATGCCAGGGTGCTCCAAGAGACACTGGGATGAAAAATAGGATTTGAAAACGGGACCTTTCGGTGGATTCTAAATGTCATCGTGTGTTTGCTTGGTCTTTTCCACTGCCCTTTTTTTTGCATTTTTTTAGAACGAACCATCAATGTGGGTCAAGAAGAGCTAAACATAAACCAGCAACTTTATTGAGTCCAGGATCTAAGAGTTTAGAAACAGACAGTGAAGGGTCCGACTCAGGAACCCAAAACTGACGTGACGGTGGAGGTCCTGCCCAGCTGCGGTTCCGTTCATCTGATGTGTTTTTGCGCTACCCAGCTAGCCTGAAACCAGCCATCAATGTCGATTGTTTCAAAAAAAAAAAAAAGTTGTCAGTGACCGGAGGAAGTTGTTGACAGTCGTGCAGTGTAACAGAAACCCACAAGGAGGCTCAGCCAAAACAGAGTGTGAATACCTACAACCCGGCACCGGCCGGGGAAGTGCTAATCATGAGGGAGCTTTTAAAAGGGATGGATGTTGAATGAGAGCTTCTTTAGCAGCCGGCGTGTCAACAGAACCCCCCCCCCGCCAGAGTCAACTCTCGGGGGCTACAAGGCACTTTGGATATCGAAGCGCAAGACAAACACACGTCGGCCTGTCATTACACTGTAAACCGGAGCTGGAGTTTGGGGAGTTTGGTTTGGCTTGTCAATCAGAGTTTTTTTCCTGCTTAGAATCGCTTACTGTAGTCCGCAGAAAATGCTATCCCAAAATTAGCTTCAAACGCAAGGATTTAGGTCGTGAAAGATCAGCCTGTGCTTTAAAGCAGGCAGACGCTGATAAAAACGGAGGGTGAGCAGATGAAATACAGCAGCCTATCGAATTTTACCTTGAAGTCAACCCCAAGTAATAACAAGGCAGATGACAGTAATGGAGAACAATCGCTGATATTGATTGAATTGACTTTAGCGCTGCGTATTATCTCTAATAGCTGCCAAATAGCCAAGAAAAACCCCTTGTAATAATTTAATACTTTCGCCGAGGGGAAGATTTGTTCTAAAAGAGCAAAATTATTCACCCCCCCCCCCCATCACAGAGACACAAGTTTGATGAGACGGCGTACAACAGCATGAAATTCTGATTGCCGAGGCGGCACTCGAACCTACCTCTGATTTTCCGCGGCTGAAGCAGGCTCCTTTGGTGAACTCGTCGCAGTGCCACTCCGCCTCCTGCCGAGACACAAGGAGAAAAGACGGAGAGCGGCGTGAGTTTCCCCAATAAGAATGAAATTAAATAATAAAAAAAAAAAAATCACAAACAAGTCGCAGCACCAGAAACAATTGGCGCCGCGTCACTTTGAAGCAGCGTGAAGAACGCCCGGGCAAACCCGAGCGGAGAAACTCTGGAGAAATATCAATGGCTTAAAGGAACCAATTTCAAGTCGGTCGGTCTTGATGCCTGAGATTGCGCAGCAGAAAAAACTAAATATAAAATAAAAACTTTAAAGAGAACCCAGCGTGATGTTTCTGATTTCCCGATACCGACTCTCTGCTGGAGACGGAGAGGGAGGGATGGATTAAAATCAGAAGGGAACAGACAAACACTTTTGACAATATGTCTTCACCAGATGAGAATTTTAAACTGTAAACCCCGGTGGCGTTAAACACAAGACGCTGAATCCAATTAGGGTGCACGTCGAGAAGAAACCTGGATGGATTTTTTTTCCATGAAAGGCAGATGCGCAGAGCAGCGGAGCGCCGATTTGATTTACGAGGGAGCAGAAAGGAGCGGGTTTTTTTTTGGTTTTTTTTTCAAGACATAAAATGCAAGTCCCCAGAGTGGGATGTCAACTGGATTTACATGCAATTGGGGGAAAAAAAAGAGAAGGCAGGAATGTCTTTTACACTTCACGGCAGTAGGGAAAAAGGAATGGCTCTCCTGCGAGGGCGGCTCTGGCTTCTCCCATTTAATTTCACGTTGACCTCTAGGGGAGGGGAGGGTAGGGTAGGGGAGGGTGTCTCCCCACTGATGCTGATGTTATCTATTCATGGGATGACTGTTAGCGCCCCCCGGGGACGGCAAGGGGCCACTCATGCTGGCGACAGGCGGAGTTAGCCGCCACCAGCGCCGCTCAAAGTGGCGGCGGGAGGCAAAGTGCAGAAAATAGATGAAATATAAAAAAAAAAAAAAAGGTAAACTCTTCCACCTCACACTTGGCACACTGGATCCCGCATTCTTGCAGTAATAACCTGGCTGAAGGCCAGCGGCACGGCGCGGCTCTCCCCGTGACAGCTTATATCATAAACACCGCTAAGTGAAAGAGAATCTAGAATTTCGGCGCCGGTTCCACGCTGGTTCCGTGTCGAGACGCGCGAGAGGAGGAGAACTTCTCCTGTTTGTCCTCTTCTGGGAGAGAGTTCACGGTGTGTTTTATGGCCAGGCCTTGGCTGCTCTGCCTCGCTGGCCTCTGGGAGAGGTAAAGACACCCCCGGTGTGCACACACTTGTGTAAATGCACACACAGGCAGTAAAAAAAAAAAAAAAAAGAAGAAGAAGAAGAAGAGGGAGGGTTTAAAGGGAGGGAGGGTGCTCAAAGTGTATTCAGGGAAGATCTGTGCCTCTGTGTGTGTGTGTGTGTGTGAGAGAGAGAGAGAGAGTGCACATTCCGGGCCAGAGCTATTCCCGGCCTCGCAGCCACCACGCACGCAAACCACACACACCAGCACTTGTAGCATGAGGCCGGCCGACATGTGTGCTGAGCGGCGCTTCCGCTAATTGCCAAGGACGGGTGGTGGTGGTGGGGGGGTCCTTCTCGCTGGGTGAAGATCCACTTCACTCGTGCTTTGCGCGAGTATCAATCACGGCGCGACAAAAAAAAAAAAAAAAAAATTCACCCAGTGAGGTTGATCAAAAAGCTGTAGTAGATAAAGACGTTCTAGAAAAAAAGAAATATGAATGTGTGTGGAAATGACCCTACTCTATAAACGCCACTAGTAGTGCAACACTGTGAGTCTATGGAGCTCGCTGAGATGTCATCATGACGAGGCGCAGAACCGTTTCATCCTGATCTGAAATACTAAGAAAACAGGCATATTCTTTGACTTGCAAACAAAGCCAGTGTGCAGCAGCTGGATCGGCTTTTTCCAAATCACTCTCAGATTTCCAACTAATCAGCTCCCTCGATGTTACAAAAAAAAAAAAAAAAAAAACAGAAGGCGACGTCTCGCTTAAGAAGCCGCGAGACGGTCGAATCCCCCCCCCTCCGTGTAGCTGCCCTGCCTCAAACTCGCCCAGAAATAGCGAGGAAGACTCACTGCGGGAGACAAAAGCAAGGTGTGAGTGCCATTAAGAATCATTAAAAGCTCATTACGGTGCCACCGCTCAGCCACTTTGTTCCTCGGGTGAAGTGGCGTGACGAACAGAAGTACTGCAGGAATGTGCCGGCGAAAAAAAAAAGAAGAAAAGGAAAAAAAAAACCCTCACAAGACACATTGTGTTCTGTGCATTCTGCCTTTTTTCTTTTTTTTTTCTCGCTGTCCCCCTGTAATGGGCGCAATCCTCAGAGATGAACCATTGTGCTCGGGGGCTCCGACTGAGTGGCCCATTGTTGGCGCGAGGTGGGCGCAGGACAGGAGACGGCGAGGGGACGGAGTGGGCGAGGACGGACGGACTGCGGCAGGAGAGGAGGCAGAGGAGGAGAAGAAATAGGGGAGGATCGGACACAACAAAAGGAATAAATGAGTGCGGCTTGAAGAGGCTGGCCGGGACACGAGAGGCAGTGTAGGCAGAGTTAAGTCATCAGTGAGGAGGAAGAGGAGGAGGAGGAGGAGCGGAATTCTAAAACGCCGCCATTTCCACACAAGCCACTGAATGTATTTAGCAGAAAGAGGGTCTGGGGAAACACAACAGCTGCTGACAGCTGTCTGGCTCGGCGACAAGGTGGTGCCGCCAGGTCGACGAGGGCGAGAAGCGGGCAAATCAGGCTGGGGGGAGGCGTCGGGAAGTGGCGGGCACACAAAAATGTAATAAGTTTCGTAATGGCCTCGCATTAGCGTTTGATGTGCCGCCGCGATCTTTAGCGCCGCCGCCTGCTGATGTAAGCCGCTGAAAGGCGGCACGTTTCCAGTCGGCCTCGATGAGCAACGTCGACGCAAGTCTATCTGCCCGTCGCTCCTTAGGCGTCGCGCAACTGCGGCCGCGCCACCGTTAAAAGGGCGACTCGGCGTAGCGCGGCGATGACCCGCTGTTGCACCTTCAAAGGTCCCGTGTTTGCAGTCAACGATCCCTTTACTGCAAACAGTGGCCATCTCCGGGCCAGCGTTGCTTCTTTTAAACTATATACGCTAGTGTTGTAGTCAAGACGGTACCAACCGAGACCAAGGCATTATCAAGACTAGAGAGTATCGAGACAGAGACAAGACCAAGACTTCATATGTCAAAGAAAAATAATAACGAAACAGAAAAATATGACCAGTATCTTTTTTAAATTCAAGATTGCTTCTAAATTGAAAAGCAACATCTCTTTTCAGCAAGGCATCTTTCAATAATTTTCTTCAACATTTTGCTGCTTTGCCAACTATTTTGAACCACTTTGCTTCATAAAATTAAAAAACAAACTAACGAGGATGAAGGGGTGCAGGATGTCACTCTGGGAGTCAAATGATGCCTCAGAGTCCGAGACGAGATTTTGTCTATTTTCACTATATGCACTTCTGAAAAGCAGAAGACCCCAAGTGATGTCACAAAAGGCACTAAAGCCTCCGTGATGCCTCCCTGCAAGGAAGCTCGAGCGGAATGCTTTTGCAGGCAGGCTGTACACAGAGCTGAGCAGATTGATTGAGATTTTTCCTTTTTTGGATGATTAATCAAGCGAGGTTGCTCTGCCAGGAAAACAAAAACGAAGATTGTAAAAAAAACGGGCAGGATGCGGCTCCTTCAAGCCCTTCAAGTTTGCCGCGCCCCCCCCAAAAATTCCACTTTTTCCAACGAATTGAAAAACGGTCGAGCGAGAGGCTGGCGCCGCTCTAATTGAATTAGCGGCGGACGCTTTCTGTTAGCCACTGATTAGCCCGGCTAATTGTCTGCCTGACAAAGTCTAATTGCAGGAGACGGCACCAACACATCGGACGCTTGCGAGAACCGCAGGGTTACTCTTTTGTTTGGCCCGCCGAGCTCCCGAACAATACAGAGAGAGAGAGAGAGAGAGAGAGAGAGAGAGAGAGAGAGAGAGAGAGAGAGAGAGTAAATCTCCGCCTGTTGCCAAACTGAGGTTTGCTTTTCGACAGTGTTTCCGTGTGCCAGTGCGTGAAGAGGGAAACGCTGGGCTGAATATCCAGTATTTTTCTGCTCCTCCGGTGCCGTATTGAGTGGCGAACAATGCCGCTGATCCTCCTCATCCCGCCGCTTATTGACTAATGCTGCGCCGCAGCGCGTCTGCTGAAACCCGGCCTTCGCTGTCTGAGTGCCCCCCCCACCTGCCCCATCGCTCTAACTCTTTCAATGGAGGGTAAAAAAGAATGGAAGACAGGAGCTGACGTCGGATTCTTCTTAAAAGGCATATTTTGTTGTTTTTTTTACCCTCTCCGACCAAAAAATGGAAAGAAAAAAAACAAAAAAACAGCCAACCCTGGCCCGAGACGCTTTTTCGAAATTGAAGAAGCTGCCATTGTGCCCAGAAAATGACACACTTTGTTGCTTTCAGATCCGGCACAAAAGACCGTAAGCCTGCCCCTCGTACCAGGTGCGCGCAGGCTATGACGGCATAAAAAAAAAGAAGAATATCTGGAGGGAGGGAAGGAGGGAAGATGTATTAGGTTATTCAGCGGCAACAAAGGCCGAACATGAGAGCAGAGCCGGGAGCTAATGGAGCAGATTAGGGGACAAAGCATGTTTTTTTTTCTCTCGAAAAAGCAACGACCATCACCTACCTCGCTTCCAGGAGCAAGTTTCTTTTATTTATTTTTTTAGCGACGGGCTCACCGACGAGAAAATAAACCACTTGGGCGAAGAAAATTTAGTCGGAGAAGTGAAGCTTTCGAAGCAAGAGTGGAATAATGTCCGTCCATTTCTTTGTCAGGGAGAAAAAGAAAGAGACAGAGGGAGAGAGAGAGAGAGAGAGAGAGAGAGAGAGAGAGAGGGCGGAGGTGCAATATGCAATCTGAGCTGCAAACCTCGGCGCCATCAATCGGCGGCTCCGAGTGGGCCAGCAGGGGGTCAGGGGACGACATCAGAGGGGCCGGCGACCAGATGGGACAACGAGGCAGAGGGGCCGGCAGCGGCCAATTTGGCTCGCCGGGCACGGCGGGAAATTGATGCAAATGCGCTGCCGAGGCCGATTGGACTGCGTGTGTGTGTGTGTGTGTGTGTGTGTGTGTGTGTGTTTGGACCACAGGAGGCGGCCTAATATCGCCGCACAAAGATGGCAGCGTGTGAGGGACATGGGGGCCACGGCGGGACGGCAGCCAGCAGATGTTCGATATCCTCCCGCCGCAGACGGCTGAGTGTTTTGGTTTTTTTTCTCCTCTCTCTCTGTCTCTCTCCCTGTCCGAGCAGGAGCCGCGCTGGTCCGAGAGAGCAGCAAGGAGAGAGGCGTCAACCCCCACCCCCCTCCACTCTCGACAGTGTTTTCCACCCGAGCGAGGATGGAGGCTAGAGGTTGACAAGAGGAGGAAGGAGGCTTCTTCAGGCTGGCTGGCAGCAGGACGGCGAAGAGACACACGGTGAGGGAGAGAGAGACTTTTGAAGTAGCAGATATGAACTTCGGAAAGCCAGAGGGAAAGGGAGGGGGGCAGCGGGGGGGTGAGATGGGGAGTTTGAGCTGAGTCACCTTCTCAAAGCCCCGTCGCCTTGGCTCCTCAGTGCCGGATTACCTTTCGCCGTGGCTACATGCGAGCAAAGCCGCGGCGGACGCGGCGCTGGATTATTGACTCAGACGGACTCTTTGAGTTCCTCCGACAGACCTTTGGATCTGTCGGCGAGCGACTGAGTTAAAAAAATTTTTTTTTATATATATGTATACATATATACAGGGTGTCCCAAAACTTTTTTTTACATCATTTCGCAGGCCAATAATTTTGCAGTCTTGTTGAAATATCCTCAAATTTTCACAGAATATATAGAAACAGATCAAGATTTTATATTGAAATATATATGACATAACTTATTTAGGTATTTAAAAGGTATTTTTCCTTTGCCACATTAATCTTGGCCATATATTTGATGTCTTCAGTTTGTATCTACAGTGTAGAAAGTAGCAAAGATAAAGAAGAAACATGTGTGTCCAAACTTTCCACTGGTAGTGCATATATACACTGAAAAAGTTGGGGAGAGGCGAGGGGAAAAAAAAAAGTTTGACTTCAGCTCCATACGCGTCACTGCTCTTCTTTTTATTTTCCTCTTACTTTTCATCACCTCCAGGCGAGGAAGGCATTTACCGAGTGAGATTACGGCCGCTGAGCTCGGGGTGCCATCGATCGGCCGGGCACAAGGCGTTCAGGGCGAGTGCAACATTACTGAAGCACCCGTACTCAGCGCAGCAACATTCCAGTTGTGTCCGGTTAAGAGCGTGGACAGCGATGGTTCATCCTGACCTTAATCGCAACAGGAGCAGAGCGTATGAGTTTCAGAGGCTAGCGGAGGACGTGGACAAAAAAATCTCACAATGAAATAGTCCCACTTCGCATTTTCTGTTCCTGGTCGTCATTGTGCGAATAGAATTCCATGTCTCCGCATGCAATTTCCTCACAGAGAACAAACGTAGCAGGAACGACAAAAAAAGCGTCTACGCCCTTGGATGGCGTGACAAATGAAGTTGCTGCTGTGTCATTGGCTGAAAACTGTTGGGGAAAAAAAGAGTGGTTGGACTTCTGTGTGAAGTCATTCAGAGTGTGGACCTGCTACGTGACGTAGCGAGTACACGGGGCTTCATTTTCGTTTTTTTTTTTTTTTTTGCCACACTGATGGCTGGAAATCCGACTTCGAATGGTGCTTCGCACGAGGCCGGGATCAGCAGGTTGAGTTCTCTCGAGGGGACCAAACGGCCTGGAGATGAGGGGCTCATGGGGTCAGTGGATGAGAAGAACGTGTGGGAGGGACGACGGGGCTGCCGGGTTCAGCAGCCTCCGAGCATCTTTTCAGAAACTTTTTCGTGCCCCCGGTGAGCGGCTCTGCGGGAATGTTCACCTCCTGGTCGTGGTGGTGGGTTCTTCCTCTGCTTCTTCCAATTTGACCAATTCAGCATTGCTTCTCATTTACTTTACTTACTTTTTTTCCCTCCCCCCTCTGCAGAAGATTTACATCGAGATATGGGGGGGTGTCGGCCTGTCAACACCTACCTTTTTGGAATTTAGGCAGTCTCAGGTGCTTCTTTCTGGTTCGACATAAGTCATGAAATGTTATCTACGTGCATCGTGTGTGCGTGTGCGTGCGCGTCAGGATCAGAATAGAAGGTAGATGAGGAAATTCACACAGAAAAAGATCATATTTTTGCATTAATTTTGATTCTTGGGGTGTTTTCATTCAAAGTGAATAAGCTACGGAATCATATTTTGTGTTTAAAATTCCAGCAGACACACAAAACGCACACACTTCCACCTCAGCTCGCAGCACAGCCTGCCAAGCCGACCGCCGGCGGCGTGAAGCCGCTGTGACACGCGAAACGCTAAACCATTTTACTGTAACGACTTTGGGTCGGCAGGGGAGTCACATGGGCGGAAGACAGGAGGCAGAAGCGAGCCGACCAGACGAGTCAGTCAAAACCTGGCTGAGTCAGTCCGGGGCGGAATTAACTGTGACGGAAGGAAGAAAGAGATCTGGGCGCTCACCTGGATCAGTGTCAGGTCCTCCAGATTGAGCCTGAAGAGGTGGTTTCTGTGGAAAGAGAGGAGCGTTTTAAGTTGATGGATGGCTTTATTTTTTGTTTTTTTGTTTTTTTGGAGGAGAAAAAGAAGAAGAAGAAGAGACCACAGATGCACACAGCTGGAGCCTTTCAAACAGCGCACATGCATTTCTCATCAAGGCCCTTCTTGTGAAAAATTCATTTGTTTCAGTCACCACTTGCCAGGGTGGGCAGATGTGTTTTTTGTGTGCATGTAAAACAAACAGGAACACAAAACGTCAAATGCAACGCTGGTGTGCGACGGGGTTCCCCGAAAAAAAGCCTCAGCAACGACGGCCTGCAAGGGATTTTTTTTTTTTTGCCCCCCTCTGCTTCAATGCGAGAGTGAATTCTTCGCTGGTGGCACGAAGAGATGGGAGTCTAAATCCGGCCGACTGTCTCGGCCAACCCGTAATTAAAGAGACAAAAAAGGAAGAGGACGGGCGCACACACACACACACCGAGATGCTTCTACCTCCTGGAGTTTTGTGTCCATGGGAATCATATGAAAGAAGATTAGGGCCACAAAGAAGAGAAAAAATGTTACAGGAAGGAGATTTTTATTTAGGTTTTCATTTCGAGTTTTAAGTAGAAATTTTGTAAATAAAGTCAAAACTTTGTAAAAAAAAAAAAAAAAAAAAAAAAAAGACAAAAAAATTTGTTAATAAAGTAGAAATTTCATGAATAAAGTTGACGCGAATAAAGTGGAAATTGGCGATTAGACTGGATGGATGGTGGACCCAGCTACCCACAGTTAAAAGTGAACTGCCGAAAACAGGTGTACCCACAGTCACCAGGGAACTGGTGGAAACGGAATTACTCCACTAGACTTGCGCGCACAGCCTTTAGATGTTATTCTCGAGATTTTGACTTACTTGACGTTGACATTAATTGCACAATTTCTACTTTATTCTTGAAATTTTGTTGTTTTTAGATTAACTTTATTCTTGAAATTTCGACTTTAATCTCGAAATTTCAACTTGATTCTCAAATTGGAAACTAGCAAAAAAAAAAAAAACCTATCATTTTTTTTTCTCTTCTTCTGGCCCTAATCCTATTCCGTAGAGTCAGGATGGATGCTTAGGAAGAGTGGAAATTACATTAGAGCGGAGTGGAGAAATTTCGCTTGTCTCGTCTAACCGTTCGAAAGGTTAATGCAGGGCGCGCCGAGTAGGATACTTATCTAAACTTAGCCCAAAAGGAGGAGGGCTTTGTCGTTTTATTCCGTTGTTGCAATAACGGCAGTGAATCTCATATTTCCAGCCTAAAGCCTGTCAGTTTCCCCTTTAAAAAAACACATGAAAGGAATGTACATTTCAAAGCAGGTGGCTGCTGCATTCGCGTTGCAGTGGCTGTGTGTGCACAATGCCCATTGCAGAACAGAGGGATTAACTTCCTCATCATGTCCTCCAGCATCCTTTACAAATTCCTCCTCCAAACCGGCATTAGCGTTCGCCGGAGGTTCAGCTGACGGCGAGACGTCACGGGGCTTTTTTTTCCACGGCTCCTGTAAGCTGCTGGAAATGTAGGCTGTGTCGCCCCCACACCCTTCCCCATTATCCATTTGGTCCATGATATTGTCAGACGCACACTGTCAGGCACATCTTCAGTGTACAACACCTGCATTTTACTTAAAATGGGTAAGGTATAAATAGGAACCGCTTCGATGGTATTCTTGGCTGCTAGATATTGAGGGCTGAATACCAAGATGAGGTTCCAGGAATGATTTTCTTATGCATTTATTTTGTACTCTACAGTGGATGACATTGAGAGCAGGTTAATACTTTCTTCAGATGTAAAAGAAAAAACAAACAAGCATCCCAATCAGGCGTTGAACTTCAACAATAGCTGCATTTCTATTACCCCTAGAATTGTGCAAAATCTAAATATCGCAATTCTTACAGCAAACAAACATAAACAAAAAGCTTGTAATTCTCGTAATTACGTGATTGACGACAAATAACTGTCGTAAATTCTCGCGAGACGGGATTTTACGAGAATTACGGCTTATGCGCTTCACACCATTCAATGAAACCGCCTGCAAATCGCAAGCGTATTTTGTCAAAATTTTAGAAATATCATTTTATTTTGCGAAAAATCGTAATGGAAAGGCAGCGAGTGACACAAAATCTGCTTTTCTCTCATCAGAGGCAATAATTATCATTGTCCATCCATCCATTTTCAATACCGGTTTGTTCCGGCACTCAGAGTTGCGGGGATCACTATTATTGTTTCTTTTTTCTTTTTCTTTGTTTTTTCAAAGTCAGCTATCGTTGTTTATAAAGCGGACCGCTCGCTTCAGAGCGCGAAAGTCTTTGCCTTCGCCGAGATCCATAAATCTCCTGATGCTGGGCTATCAGCCGGGTCTCGGCGAGGGCCGCAGCCTCCACTTTTGCCGTATTGACATTTGCATCGATCCCCCTTTCCTTCCATTATCGCTCATTCTCCGAGCCCCGTCTGCAGCTCATCCATCCTGCCACTTGCCTTTCACAGTTTAGACACTCAACGGCCGCTGACTTGGCAACCAGAATTGAGCTAAATCGCTTATTAGATTTTTTTTTTTTTCTTCTCCACCCAACGCCCCCCACCCCAGCCGCCCAGAGAGTCTGAAATACCGAGAGCTGATGGAATTTGGCTGAAGATGTAGCTAAGAATAAAGGATTGCCAGTTTTTCTTTTTTTTTCCCCTCCCGTGTTGCAGATTACATCTCACAAAGCATTACGGTGTTCTCGCGTTGTCGGGGAAAGAATCCACCGGCTTTGACCTTTTACTCCATACATCCGCGCCGACACACTTTCACTAACTAGCTCTTTCCGTCTTGGTTCCTGGGGTGCATTAGTAAAATCCCCGAGCTCTCTTTACCCCTTGCTGTTGTTGTTGTCGTTCCTTCCTGCTGGCTCCTCTTGTTATCTCGTGATCACATCGCAGTGAGCGTATTGTTTTGTTTTTTTCCCCTTCTATGGACAGCCATGCCATTAGGAGAAGCCGGCTGCACGCACACGGCACGTACTGACTGAAGGAATGCGGCGAGGATGGCAGGAGAGGAGAAGAAGGACAAGAAGAAGGAATGCAGCGCGTTGAATCCGAGCGATCCCCGTTTCCGTTTGGTGTCGCGGTCAAATAAATATTGCAAGGAACGCATTGGAACACACACACACACACACACACACACACACACACACTCGGCCGGGCTTGACAAACACAGCAATCGTCAAAGCAAGCGAGAGATTGCACAACAACGCCAGAGAGGTGGGAAATGGAAACGACAGGACAACAAAAGGACGGACAACAAAAGCACGGTGAGGAAAAAGAAAAAAAAAATTCAAGACCGGAGGATGGAAATAAATAAATGCAAACGCGAAGAAAAATGGTGGTTGACAATACCTGGCACCGACGATGAGCTCGTTCTGCCCGGGGTCAAAGGTCAGCTGCGAGTAATCCACCGTGCCCTCCGCCTTGAACCTGAAGATCCACGGCTCCATCTCTGCCAGGGACGGGGAGGGAGGGAGGGAAAGAGAGAGAGCACAGCAAGCGTGAGCCAATCAGAGCGCAGTTTCACAGCCGAGCTCGTCAGATGGGGCGGTTGAGGAATTAGCGGCAGGTCCCGCAACACTTCGGGGTTAACATGAGACTAATCTCAGCTGCGGGTCCTCCTCCCCGCTGCCTGCTGTTCTCTCGTCTCCACTTTCAGCTCCTTACACCGGTTGTCGCCGCGTGGCAGTAAAAACAGTAAAGAGAAAAGGCGCTAATCAAAAGCAATGAGCTGAGTGATTGGTCAGCTCACCTGCTTACGAGGTAACGGCGGAGCGAAGCGCTGAGAAAAACACGTCATGGCTGGGTGTGCGGAGCAGTAACGTGGGGAGGAAATTGCCCTGTTCTGGACGGGAAGCATGGAAATCTGTGCAGTGACTGCGGTGCACTTTTGCTTTCAGTCACCGTTTTTTTTTGTTTTTTTTTTTATTCGATGCTGCAGAAAATCTGCGACAAACGGGTCAAAAACTGCACAAGCCATAAAGTGAGAGAGGCACTTTATACGGTTCGCCACTGTGCGAAAGGGCTCTCGCTTGGAAACGTATCCCTCAGATGAACCATGACCGTTTTTTCCCCCCCTATTTTTTCGCAAATGAAAAATTGACACCGGTCTCCCCTCGGCGTGGAATTGTAAATACACATCCACATGAAGGTGGTGGTGGTGGTGGTGGTGGGCGGGGTGGCGGGCTCCCAGACAGACGCCGAAATCTTATCCTCAACGTGCCTTTTTTTCCTGGTGGCGCCCGTCCCATTAACCCCTGACGCCCCCCCACCTCCCTCCGGTGGTTACGACGGTGCGATGAGGCCGGACTGTCTACCTCCCGGTCACCCGATAGGCCTGGTCGAGCCGTTGCCCCCCACGGTGGCACCGTTTCCC
The DNA here is from genome assembly GCA_009823395.1 of Thamnaconus septentrionalis. Classification (NCBI taxonomy): domain Eukaryota; kingdom Metazoa; phylum Chordata; class Actinopteri; order Tetraodontiformes; family Monacanthidae; genus Thamnaconus; species Thamnaconus septentrionalis. The sequence continues at coordinate 8,276,791 of CM020520.1, forward strand.
CGTCGCTCGTCAGGCATGAGTCATAATAGATTTAATCATACGGGTCGGATTACGTTTCCGAAGCTGATCTTCATTATATCGGGCGATATACATATTCTTTTCCCCACAAGTTTCTGGGCGCGGCACCGGAATTGCACCGTGGAGCCGGGTATTTGAAATCCTTCTGAGCAGAAATAAAAGGAAGGGAATTCAAAGGGTTTCTTTTCTTTAATTTACTCGGGAGCTTTCCATCAGGGCCGGAAGAGAAGGAGCGGACGGCTTGAAAAGTTCTTTACAAAACACATTATCTGGGTCTTCAGGCGCACCTGTCAGGCAGCGGTTTTAAAATTAAAACCGCGCCGTTCCCGCCGTGCCGTCGAAAAGCAAGCGCTTTTGGGTTTCCGGTGAAAAAAAACCGCGGGATTTCAGTGTCAAAAAGCTGCCAAGCAGCTCCGAGAAAAACAACAAACGCCAATAAACAGGTCTGAAAGCCGCATCTGCCTCGTCGAGCTCACGAGGCGAGGAGCAAATGGCGTGATTGGCTCGCGGGACGCCGCCGCCGCCACCGCCGTAACATGACGACGTCTTCCCCTTGTTCTCTCCCCGCTCTCGGCTGATGAGTACAAGAGCGCCGCGCGGGAGGCTGGGGGAGAGCGCCGCGTTATTACATTTTCATTAGCCACGCTGAAAGAAATATCGAGGAAACGGAAAACCAACACCGCCCCGGGAGGAATCCTTCTTTCCTCGACTTCACGCTGCTGCTGCTGCTGCTGCTGCTGGGTTCATTCCGAGAGGGAAGTGGCAAAGTTTTAGGCGCAGTCAGTCCTTTGGCTCCGACGGGCTTGTTTTTCACGCGGCGGAGAGGCTCTCCGGAATACAAATGGAGCCGTGACACCCCCCCCCCGAGGGAAGACGGCACTTGACGAACCCGGCGCTCTTTCCTCCATAAATCTCCCTTGACACACCGGGGGAGTCTCTCTAACGGGGGATGATGGAGTGTGTGGGTCTGCGTGTGTGTGTGTGTGTGGGAAGACAGAGGAGGGGGTGTGTTAAAAAAAAAAAAAAATCACGAAAAAGGTTTTAATTGAACACAGAAAGGCCCCCTGGAGGATCCTCAGCCCTTCGCGCCGAGGCCGAGGGCCGTTAGTGAGGGTTTCGACCCTCCGAAAGCTGCTGAGATTAAACACGTGGCGCGAACGTGACAAACAAGACGTTCTGTTTTTTTCATTTGTGGATTAAAGTTTGTGCTGTGGCCTATTTTGGGAATAATTCACCAATGAGGCAAATCACACTGACCCTGACTTGAGGTCTATGGCTTGGATCGCTTTGCGATGTTAACCCCTCTGGTTGGAGTCTGCAGGTTCTCCCCGAGTCCTGCGAGGGCCCCTGGGTGTCACTATGTAGAAAACCTCAGACAGAGAGCCTCTCCAAAGCGGCCCGTTAAGGTTCCGTCAGTCGGAATGCTGCTACGACGACAGTTTTATCAAAAGCAGATGGTGTTTTTTTGCAGCAGGATTGAAAGAAAAAGACGTTTCTGCACGGACAGAGAAGTTTCTGCTTTACTCTTGCTGACTTTGCCAAGAGTTTGGGTCGAGACTTCACAGTGGGCTAACGGTGCCCCTTGCGCCAATTAGTTGTAGAAAAACAAAAAGGTCCGACCCATCGAGTGTTGCCTCGCCTTTATTGAACTCCGAGCTTTTGAATCCGAGGGATACATTGCATCCAACCATCACCCACTAACCTCAATCTCGCTGCCCCCCCTCCCCAAAGTACCCACCCTCTCTGGATTCGATCCCTGGCTTCCCAAATCGGCGGCACTTTACACGCGTGCGATAATGTAATCGCATTGCGGCCACGCGCAGGGAAGCCAAAAGTCTCTATCGGCGGGGAGAGGGGGGGGTGTTGGCCGCAGATGAGACGAGGGCACGATCGCACAACGCTGGCGCTCACCTCGAACATAAACAAGTGTGCGAATTTACACACACACACACACACAGGGACTGGGATGAAAATATAGACAGGGCTTTGAGCCAACACGAGAGCAGCCAACACACACTCACACGCCCATCCCCATTTCTCGCTCCCGTCTTATCCCCTCCCTCCCTCCCTGCTTCCTCAAAATAGAATAGCGCCATCGCTCACACCCCCCTACTCTCCCCTATCCCCCCCCGTTCTGACACAGAGCAGTTGGCGCAAAAAGACAAAATGACAGGATGCATAAATATTTACAACCGGCTTTGGGTTGTGTGCGGCGGGGGGGGTGACGCCAGTCGCTTCAGTCTGCGCACGGTCAAAGTTGCCAGGACGGCGGCGATGGCAACATGTGGAAGCGGCAGCTATTCGGTGGAGCTGACGTGAGCAAGCGGCTTTGGCAGGGAGGTGGAGAAAACAAACACCTGCTGCTCGTTCTCGAGGAAGTCTGAAAAAATAAGGAGGGCGGTCTGGACGCCTGCACAATTTTCGGAACTTTTCTTTCGGGAAACAAGGACGTCGTTCCGTCAGGAATCCTTCAAGAACAAATCATTAAGTCCTCAATAAGCAAGCGATGAAATATGTAAATCTAATGGGGGGGATTAAAGAGCCGAGGTCTCGTTTCGGGTGTGCAGTGTTCTACAAGCTGACAGGGTCTCTTCAGTGGCACGCGGGCTGTTTATCACAGTGGGCAAATAAGAGACGCGCACGTGCGAAAATGCGCAGCCACTGGCAGCCCGTCTGCTATGAAAATGAAACGCGCGGCGGACGGCGGCTGTAAGGAGAAAAGAGTAAATAATTCAAACCTCGGCGATAAAACTTGAGGGGATTTCACTATTTGGAACAATCCAGCGAACAAAAGACTGATTAAACCATCTCGGGCAGCGGCGGCTGCAGCCTATTGCCTCCGTATAAGCTACAAGGCCTTTTTATTTCAGAAGTCTCCTCTCTCCAAGGTGTTTCGCGGACGATAAAAAGCGAGCGCGGCTTTGCCGGCTGTAAGGAAAAAAAACCAAAACAAAACAGAAAAAAACAAAACAAGACGGCCAATTCCGAGTCCTCGGAGACGTAGCTCGCTAATACACTGTTTACATCGCAGTTGGTAACCTTTAAACGGCAAAGACTCGGAAGTGCACATCACTCCTGCGGAGCGGCGCTTTGTTAATACGTTGCGCGTTGAGGGATTGGAGATACTGTAGGAGAGAGAGAAGTTTGAAACAAAAACAGCCACGGGCAGCACAGGCAGGGATTTGCAACGCCCCTCCGGGAATAGATATACGACTTATAGATATTTACACTGGACCTGCAGCGTGCTTTTTGGGGGGTGGGAAAGCATACATTTAGGGGGCTCGGATGTCCACCGTGGCAGTCGGCCTGAACTGGCACTTTCTCTGTGAAGCCCAACGTTTCATTTAACTGCCACACAAACCAGGGAATAAAAAAAAAGAAAAAAAAAGTGACCTTCGGGCTCAAACACTGTGGCATCGCAGCAGCAGCAGCTCCGTCAGCCAAAGTGTCATGCCAAGTCAGAAAACCACCGTCCGCGGCAGGAAGCCGTCCAAGTGGACCGCACCCTCTTTCACCAGCAGGTCCCAAACACAAGAGAGAGAGAGAGGGAGGGAGAGAAAGAGAGAGGAGAGAGAGAGGGGGAGAGAGAGAGAGAGAGAGAGAGAGAGAGAGAGAGAGAGAGAGAGAGAGAGAGAGAGAGAGGGAGGAGAGAGAGAGAGAGAGAGAGAGAGAGAGAGAGAGAGAGAGAGAGAGAGAGAGAGAGAGAGAGAGAGAGAGAGAGAGAGAGAGAGAGAGAGAGAGAGGAGAGAGAGAAAGAGAGAGAGAGAGAGAGAGAGAGAGAGAGAGAGAGAGAGAGAGTAGGGGAAAGGAAAAAAATACAAAAAAACAACTGGAATTCACTCGGGCCAAGCTTGACTGTGGCTATTTGCGACCGGTCATGACCACTCCGAGTGTCCAAACTGCTTTTTCTTTTCTCAGACCATCGACCTCCATGGTCCCACATTGTTGCACCTGCTTTCCGATCTTTATTTTAGGCCAGGGGTGATTCATTCTAGCCGAAAAACAATTATAGGTTTTTTTTCAGATCGCAGCAGATTTAGCCTTCTGTTTGCAGCCTCCTGCGAAAGCAAACAAACAAACAAAAAACCCCACAAGGCTGTCGCTACCGACTGAAGCTGATGCTTTGTTAGAAGCTCTGCGACAGGCTACAGACACATGCTATCGTTAGTGAGCATTGGTTAGCTGTATTTTTTCACAACCCTAAGGCTGTTATGGAAGTGTAATCAGGAAGGAACGCACCTGCACTAAGCAGCAGTTAAAAATCACCTTCAGAGGCTTTTGTGCGTAAAGGTAAGGTTAAAATATTTAAAAACACATTGAAGATTTTAATATAGTCTGATACTACTGGAATGTGTTTGACTAAATTTTCAAGTGGATTCCTCAAATTACCCATTTCAGAATCTGAAGTGCGGTCAAATAATTCGCCGTCCGTTTCCTTCTTGGCCATTCGAGACTATTTGTTTTTTTTTCTTTTCAAGGAATCTTTGCCTCTCCAGGAATCAGCTGTGCGGCTGTAAAGCTTGCTTGTGTTTCGCATTGGTAAGTTAGCTCAAGACTCTTTTTTTTTTTTTCTTCCTTTGCTTGACCTCACCTCACCAAGCGCGGCAGTGGCCGGCCTCAGTAAGAGTGACCTCATGTGATGCGGCAGGAGCCCAAAAAAGGCTTTAAAACGCCACAATGAAAAGATTTATCTCCCGTCCAGATGACCCATCCTGCCTCTTTGATCCATTGTACCCTATGTTTACATCCGAGCTGGAGGACTTAAGCCAAACCTCTTGAGGAACCCGCGTGTGTGCGTGCGCGCATGTCCTGCAGCTCGAGGTTCACACTGGCCAAAGTGGGAGTGCGCTGCCGCTGCTGCAGCAGCAGCCGGCCACTGGGGTTTGTTTAATGTGTTTGTAGTCGTCCCAGCTCGGATGAAGGGCAACCGTGGCAGCCTCCATCTGCACATTCTCAACAACCTGGGATTAAACAGAATGACTCACAGATGAAAAAAAAAAAAAAAAAAAAAGGGAAAAAAAATCATAGGTTTAACAGGAGGCTGCAATGACTGTGTTTACCGTGCAGTCGCCGGCGCACTCGGACGCGTCTTTGTTGCGGCTGCGTGGGGGCTAAAAAAGCCAGAGCTGTAATTTGGAGGATTCTGTAAAGTCTGGTATTTTGTTCAGCTCAACAGTGAGACCGCGCAAAAGACTATGATTGGCCTCCGCTCCCCGCAGCGAATGAAGAATCTACGAGAACAAAACTGACCCAAAATACATTGGTGGAGGATCAAGGGATGTGTTTTCTTATGATTAATGGGACGTAGCAGCTGCAAAGACAATTGGATTCTAGTAGTCAAAGCATTAAGAAGAGGACGAAGTGAGAGGAGAACTCTATGAATGTTATGGCTGTGTGGGAAAAAAAAAAAAACAACAACACGAAGACGGGCAAGTTTGCTGCGTGTCAATCCTGGAAAACGGCCAACTGGGAAGCAGTCAACAAGTACAGTGTGTGTAGAAAACTTGGAGAAACCCTGAAAGGTCAAATACTTTGATCAGACTCTGAAACTTGGTTGAGAGAGTGCACAGAGTTCTGCGTCAGCGCAGTGTGGTGCTGCTGCTGTTCCACCACTCTGAGAACAAATGAGTGGCGGTCGTCTCGGGTGCCTTAGGTTTGCCGCGCGACTCCCAGAGCAAAAGCTTCCCCCACTGTTTATGCAAATCGCTGCACTGAATTCTTGACGGGATGGCATTTATTTTGAGTCGAGCGTCAAGATATTATACAGCGCAGCCGCGCACGCAAGTGAAAAAGTTTTGCCGTGTAAACGCCGAGGGGAAGCGCAAACAATGTTGTTCTTCAGCCTCCCCTCCCAAACACTTTTTCCTACTTTCTAAACTCGATAGGTGGGCAATTTTCAACAAGGACATCGACATTAGATCCCTTTACCGTGCACTTTGACATTCTTCCTGGCGACTGCCATCCTCACAGCTAATTACTCTGTTGGTGCTCCTTCCGCTTCCTGATTGCTGGATGTAACTCTCTCCCCCCTCTCTCTTCTTTTTTTAATTAACGCGACTACATTTCAACCAGAGCATTGAGCCTAGTGGGCCATCGCGGTGCATTAGAGAAAACAAATGCGCGGACCACGGCTGACCCGCCGGCTGCCGCCGAGTCGGACGCGCCATGCGGAAAACGTATCGTTTAATGGGCCGGTTAGTCATCGTGTCCGCGGGTAACAATGGAGTGGCGACAATAGAGAGGAGAGATTAAAAAAAAAAAAAAAAAAGAGAGAGAGAGAGAGAGAGAGAGAGAGAGAGAGAAAGAGGCAGGGGAAGGCTCAGTTGGTCGGACCGATATCAGTCCCGGCGTGCAAGCGGACTGGGACGGACTGTGATTATCGGCTCAGGGCTCCACCGGAATGAAAACAACTCGATGGCGTTCAGCTCCTCTCAGCGAGCGGGCAGAGAGGCCCGCGTCGATCACTATCGAGACCGACTTAAATCATTTAGGAGACAAAGGAAGGGGGATAATCAATTCCCAAATCTAAAATTAGATCCAGCGGTTATTAAAGGCCACGGGAAGGTCAGCAGGAAGGAAGCGGAAGGAAGTGACGGTGGGGGGAGGATGTAAAATTTAATTATACTTTATTGTACTTCTGAAACAGAAGGGGACGAGTGACTGGAGAAATTTCCATAAAAGTGCGGACTGCCCCTTTGACCAGTTCGCTGGGAAAACGACAATTTTAAAGGAATGAAAAAAAAAAACAAGGCTGCAATCATTTGCAAACAAAACTGCCCGGGCAAGAGTTAGCGGCGCGGAACGTTGCCGTTTCAGCAGTCCCTCAACAGGCTTTTAAAGCCCCTCGCCGCATGCAGGGGCACAAACGCGCACTCGTCTGGATGAAAATCGAAGGGAGTCTTTTAAGACACGTCGCCCCTGCATAAAGAAATTGGAATTAGGTAAAAGACGAGATGTTTATCTCGGCGAAAGTTCTGAATAACGCAATCCCAGATTTTTTTCGGAGATTAGACGGCGTCGCAATGTTTGATTCGCGCCGTGTTTGCGTCTTTCGCCCGCCAGCACCAGCGGACGTAATTACTCGGGGGGGGGGGTTGGGGATATTTCCGGCTCCACGCGCTGAGGCGTTGACGCACTTGAAATCAGTTTCCTCCAGCGTCACGGCTAAAGACACGTGTGCCGCACCGTCGCCATGGAGTGCCCTGATGAATCAGGCCGCCGTGTGCGAGTGCTCTTAAGACTTCAGATATGAGGCGGGTTTGAGATGTGAGAAATGGACTAATAAAGGTTGGGCGGTCGAGCGGAAAAGCACGCATAGAGAGAAAGCACTTAAGCAATAGCACGCGCCGATGTAGTGATAATGGAGGGACATAGAAAAACTAATGAGGAGAGGAAAAATCTTTCAAAAAAAAAAAAAAAATTTTGTGTTTGCGTGTCTGTGTGTGTGTGGTAGTGTTGTAGTCAAGACCGCACCAACCGAGACCAAGACATTATCAGGACTAGAGAGCATCGAGATCGAGACATCATAGATCAATAACAACAAAACAGAACAAAATGAGCAGCATCTTATTTAAATTCAAGTTTGCTTCTAAATCGAACAGCAACATCTCTTTTTAGCAATCTTTTAATAATTTCCTTTAACATATTGCTGCTTTGCAAACTATTTTGAACCATTTTCAAAAAAACAGCTTTCCTCTATAAAATGTAAATTAAAATTTAAAAAAATAAATTAACTTCTTTTCTATTATCATCTGACATTGTAGTGTTGGCTGAGTCTTGACTGGTCTTGATCAAAAATCCCGAGTCCATCCAGTCCGAGACCGAGACCCTTAAAAAGTGGTCTCGAGACCAAGACCACCCTCCAGCGCTACAAAACTCGTGTGCGGATCCCTACCTGAGTGCGGGATGAGCGGGTGCTCGATCCTGTGGCAGGGCGACTCGGGCAGCAGCACCGGCCCTCTCCTGCCGGCCACGCCTCCGAGCCGCAGGACCAGCACGCACTGCAGCAGCAGCAGCAGTGCATGCCGGGTGGCCGGGCATCCCATGGGGGCCTGGGAGAGAGGGGGACGGGGGGCTCGGCTCGCTCGCTCGTCCTCAGGCCTCAAGGGCCAAAAACATTGGACAGACACACCTGGAAAGACACACAAAGAGAGAGAAAGTGATTGACTGGTGACGTCATCGACTCGACGACTCTCGCAGCAGAGCTCCGCCCGTAAATCTGGAGGAAAAAACCCAAAAAAACAGGCAACTGTTACGGCTCATGTTTCTCCACGACCCTCCCCCGACCTCTGACCTCTGTCACCGCTAGCATGAGTGAGGAGCGGCTCTGCATTAGCTCACGCGTCCCGAGAGGCGTGGCCTTCCAACATCTCCGATCGCGCGGCTGTTTTTGTTTTCCAGGCTGTCGCATGAAAATGACAGATGGGTGAAATTTTTTTTTAAAAATACAAAAGGAAAGCGCGACCCCCCCGCCCCGAAGTGCGGTCATGTGTTAGCCATTACCAGGACCCGCTTTTGTTGTGGTGCGTGCGCTCGATGATATATATAAATGAATGTATGCAGGAGGCGTCGTCCTCCGCTCCTCCATCGTGGGATAATTAAATCACATAGCCGCAGTAAATCTTTTTTTTTTCTTTTTTTCCTTTTTAAATCTACATCCCACAGCCTGAAATTGCTGGATGTGATTAATACGCAACGCTTACGGCACATCGGGAGCGTCGCAGGGAGGGGAGTCATTTGCGAGCGAGAATAGCAAAGCGGCGGCTAAATCGACTGCGAGCCCTCGCCTTTGTGCCCCCCCCCCGGATTGAAGGGAATTCCACACCGTCCGCGCCATTAGTTTTCAATCAGTTATGTGCGTTACGTTGTTATGGAAAATGATTCATGTGGAAGAACGGGGCTGGGTTGCCAGATTCTTGCGTTGCATGTTTGGTTATGTTGTGCTTTTCTTTGGGGGGTCGGGCCAAGACGGATGCAGGCTAAATCTGTTCCCTCCGAAACACTTTTCAGCAGTTTTCCACTCCTCTTTGGGAGATAGATAGATAGATAAACAGATAGATAGATAGAGTAGATAGCCATACACAACCAAGCACTCTTAGTCACCCTATACAATAAAAACACCAGTAGTAAAAAAAAGAAGAGATAAATAGTAAATGATTAAATAAATAAGTTAAAAACTGCTATTAATACAATTAAGTGCACATTAACAAAGTCCATTGTGCAGCCTGATTGCCCCCGGAATGAATAAATATCCTTTATCGTCAATGCAACAGGTAGCTACAACAAAATTGGTTGGGCTTTCTCCCCATAAACAAGCAAGAACAATCAACCAATTAGGAATAACAAGTTAAAAAACACTCAGTAAGAATCAGGGAAGCTGTTAGGACGCACGCCTGCACGGCCTCCTGAAGCTCTCAGTTCTGCTGTGCAGTGCATCGAGAGCAGGCGATCACTGCGGCTGCTTTGTTGAGCAACCGCAGCGTCATGCAGGGTTTCCAGGGCCGGATGAGTCGAGTAATCCCCGCCTGGCGAGTTCTGGGGTTTTAACCATAGGACCCCCTTCCAGCCAAACTGGACATGCCCGGAAGATCTCTAAAGGGAGAGGCATCCAGGAGGCGAAGAAGCTCCTCCTCACCTTTATCTCCCAGGCTGAGCTCAGCCCCCCCCTAACCCCTCGCTGAGGAAACTCATTTGGCCGTCTGATTTCTGAAGCTCCCGAGCACAGGTGAGAGCTGCGACTGAGGTTTAGCTGCAAATCGATAGCTTCCCCTCGTAGCTTAGAGTCATCCACCAAAAAAAAGGTCAGGTAGAACACCAGCACCGCCGCTGATGTCACGCTAACCCAACTGACAGCAGAAGATGATTGAGGATCATTAAAGGTCCCAAGTTCTTTATTAGTTCTTAAAGTATTTTATTTTTCCTTCTTTTGACAACCTTTCTCCTTTATTTAATCTTTATTGCTGCGTGGACTCTCTATTTCTGTGCAAACTCAGAGCCATGTCTGCAACAAATCTCACCCAATTATAAAACCAAAAAACCAAAAAAAAACACACACAGGCTACAGATGTCACCGAAACAGCAAATCCGGCCATCTGTTTATTGCTTTGTGCACAAGCTGAACCTCTGCTGTACCTTCTGCACCATTTGGAAGGTAACCAGATGAAAAGGCATTCCAAGAATCCATGAAAAACACCTGCAGGGGAGAGGCGCGGTCGCCCTTTATGACATCACAGAGGGTTGCTAATCCAAGTGCCTTTGCCTTTGGAATAAGTGCACGGAAAGTGGAGCAGGCAAAAAGAAGGAAACGCCGGATTTTCACTGGAAGTTTTTTTGTTCCCCATTTTAATTTATTCTTAGGCCGAACCAATCCGCAATCCTGTCGTATTAATTCTGAGCGCGAGCAGCTGTGTTTCCGTTGTCCGCTTTTCCAAAAAAAACATGCTGATGACTCTCCCTCCCTGTTTACTTAGCAAGTTGCAAATAAGCAAAAGCTATTAATAGCGCCTCGGTTGCAGGAAGGCGGCAATTAGCGAGGGAGTCTGCGCAGTGGCGAGAGAACTGAGAGACAAACTGAGTGCGAACACTCGCCGCCCTGCAAACCCCACCGCCGCCGCCGCCACTGCTGCTGCTGCTTTACCCCAGAGCTTAAAAAGAACAGGCGGCGCCCCCCCACGCCTGCTTTCTTTATGCTGTCGGAAAAAACAAGAGGAAGAAGAAGAAGAAGAAGAAGAAGAAGCTACGAGCGTGCTGGTTTTATTTGATTTTCCCCTTGGTTGGAAGGTTTGCTCTGCCTTCAGCGCACGTGAATGAGCCGGGAGACCTTGAGGCCCGCGCATGGAATTTCATTCAAAGTCCGGCAGGAGGGGAGGAAAACGCACAGGCGGCGGCTTGCGCTTCCCCTTTACCCAGGAAGTAATGCGAAACACCTGCCAGCCACTGCGGGGGGCGGTGGGCAGGGGGTGGGAGTGACAGGCGGTGACGGCGTCTCGCCTCCCTCTTTCTCTCTCTCTCTCTCTCTCTCTCTCTCTCTCTCCCTGACGCCTTTCGTCTCGACGCTTCACACGACAGCTAACGCGCTGCCAGCTTCGCTTTAGTCAGCCCGTCCTCTTTATTTTCTGCCACTTTGCTCTCCGTTTCTCTGCTTCAGTTTCAGATGTGACAGATTTTTTAATTTTTCCCCCCCCTCCCCTCCGTCAAAACCACCCAACCGCCAGCCCGTCCCCGTTCACCTGTTGCGACCCGCTGCCTCTCGCGTCGCGATCCTTGATGTTTGCAAATGCTGCAAGCTGCGCTTTTCGCAAAATAAAATATGTATTTCTAAAATTTCGACAAAGTACAATTGTGATTTGCAGGTGTTTCAATTAAATGGTGTGAAGCGCATAAGCCGTAAGATATACGCAAGATTTTACGCAAATTATGTTTGCTTTTGTTTCTTTACGTTTGTTTGCTGTCAAGAATGGCTGATACATTTTTCTCTTTGATTACTTGTAAAAAATATTCCGTCTCCTCCGTCCAAACATAACGCGGCATTTTCACTTGACCCTAGGGGTAACTGCAACACAGCGACTGTAATCCGCATTGGCAAAGGGATGAACTAAGATGGCAAGGAGATCAAATGAATGCTGTTGTTTTTTTGCGCATTGCAAAAACATATTTGCACACATAAGAAACACTGGCTGACAGGATCAGTGATTTGTGGCCCCCGTACACAGGTTTGTTGACTCCACTCCCGCTGCAATGGCCTGGCACACGACCTCCCATCAGCCTGCATGCGCCCACACACACAGCTTTGCTCACACGGTTGTAATTTTTCATCCCGGGGGCTATTAGCTGTGGGGCCACCAGCTCTTTAAATCAGATGCACAATCGCTGCGGCTGCCAAACAAACAAGTCCTTTGCACATGCAGTGTTTGCCTAAGGCCTGTTGTCTCTGCGTCTGAGGCCCCAGTTCTTTTCAATGTTTTTTCTACCCGCCTTGTTATTGGGAATATTGCTTTTCTTTTCTTTCTTTAACAATCTGTTTATTGGGAATATTTCTAAACAAATATCCAGTGGTCACAATGAAGTTGCCAACTTGCGAATTTTTTCTCTTATATTTTCACAAATAATGGCTCCTGAACACAACAAAACATCATTTTGAATTCCGCTGCTTCAAACACCCACAAATAACTAGATTTGAATGAGGTCCTTTAAAGTAGAGGAGCACAGACTGACAGACAGACAGACAGACAGACAGACAGACAGGCACACAGACAGCAGGTGGTTTCATTTAAGGGCCAAACCATTTGAACTTTCATTCCACCAAAGCGCAGCCCTGGTTGGTGGATCCTATTTTTCCCTTGAACTCCACCACAAGCCACCGGCCGACCGCTGCTGAGGGAGAAAAGCGGAAGAGTTTTCGGTGCAGCTTGTCGGCCTGAAGCTCTTGATCACCTCTGGGTCATTAGCGCAAGCCTCCGGCAACCACCGCCGCCGCTGCCGCCTCACGCTTCTGTCCCGACGTCTAATTCTTACTCTCACGCATCGGAAAATATATGACGGCAGATAAAACACCCTCACAGTCCCAGTGCCCTCGCAGCGGCATTGCGATGCATAGATAGCCGTCTATTTAGGTTACTGGGCAGAGAGAATGGAAGAAGAAAAAGTGAACAGCTGCTGTGTTTAAAAAGCAGGTACGGCGCCGATAAGACCGTATAGATTTTTCTCATACGGATTAGAATTTGAAACAGTGCGGTATCAGCATGCGGAGCGGAATTTTCTTTTCTGAGAAGGTTCACTGATAGAATGGTTATATAACAGGACATACAGGAGAAAGAGAGAGAGGAAAGAGTAGAAAGTTAAATACACCCAAGTTGGACTTAATGTGTCGACCTTTTCACAGCAGAGTTTTCCCAAAACCTTTTGAATGTTTACTTTTAAACGTTAGAATCTTTAACCTTACAACATTTACAGAAGCATCCAACAGGTGGACCTGCGTGCTGAGCAACTCCCACATCCCCTCGTCGAAAACGACATCCGCGCAATTCCCAACCCGGTCGAAGGAGTCCGGGAGACGACGGCGACGGATGACGCCCCTGCAAGCGGCGGTGATAAGAAAAATCCCACTGACGTCTCTGTGGATGCGTCGCTCCGCGGCTGCAGCCTCCTCTCAGGTCTCGCAGAAGCGCGCACGTTGCGCGCCTCAGGAAATATGCACACCGTCAACACTTCGCAGGCGCCCGCGAGCTGTGCAGCAGGCAGACATGAGAGGCCGGGAAACGCAGGGCGGGATACGAAGGAGCGCGGGCGAATTACCGCGCTGAAATATTCACACGCGTGATCAGAGTGCAGATGTCAGGGTGGCAGGCGCGCACGCTTCACCCCTATGTGGTGGCAATCTGTTGGATAATGAGATGATCTTTTCGAAAGGGGGAAATATTTCATGTGGGCCAAAAAAAGAAAATGAATGCTAAAAACCGTGGGGTCAAATTGAATGGATGTGTGAGCAAGTTTGTTTTGTTTTTTAGCACATTTTTAGTTCATATAATAATTTATATTCTCCACATGCACAGATGATCCGCTGGCAGTTATACGACCCCCCCCCCCCCCCGCCCCCCCCAACATCTGGCACAATTGTCAGTCTTGCAATATCCTTTCTCACCATCGGATGCTGCTAAATCCCACCAGCCGAGCCTTTAAGTTTCCGCGTCGAATTCGCTGTCACGCGGCCAACGCGCGCGCTCGCGCTCCGAGGTGCGAGAGAAGTGATCGGCGGGGAGCCCTTCTGCTCTAACAAGCGCTGGATCACATCAACGGCGCTATTGATTCTGTCCGAGGGAGGCACTCCGTCGTGGCTGGATTACACTACGCACGGCAAAGCGATTACACCGTCGGCTTTCACACGCATGCACCCACACACACAAGCACACACTGGTGATCCATCTGTCCAAACACAGACGGTGTTGTGTGCGAGAACAGGGTCACACGCTGCTGATAGATGCCTCTCTCCAGCCCCGCAGCCAGACATGACAAGCCGCAGTGAAATCAAGCCAGACTTTGTTTAAGGGCCGGCGCGCAAACACAAAGACAAAAAGGAAGCCGCTCGCTTTTAATAGGCCCCACGCCGGGTTTTGGGCTTTGACTGCGTTTTGCTAGCGACCGGCGCCGCTGACAGCTTCTGCCCGTTTATCCCTCCGCCCATCGTCGGCCGAGCCGCTGCCAGCGTTTGTTTGCTCTGTTCCGCGTCCCGTCTGCCGCTCTGACTCGCTCTCAAACTTGGAAGGCCGACTGGCTGGCGGTGCGGACGGTAAAGAGCGGGGGGGGGGAGAGTTACCAAGCAGGTGACTGACTGACAGGGAGAGCGGCGAGGCGGCCAAACGCGTGAAAAACTGCCGACACCACTGACGGAACGGCGGGCCGGCCGACTCTCCTTCCTCCTCTGGCTGTCGCCGGGGCTTTTTTGCCATTTGTCAAACACCTCCAGTCGTGCCCTTTTCTGTTTATTCCCTCCGGCGACCTTTCCCCTCCCCCCCGCTGTTTAATGCTCCTGGGAGGAGGACAGGGAGAGTGATGGAGTGATGAGCCAAAAGCTCGCCACCTCACAGTCCTTTCTGCTCGGCCACGCCCCCCCCCTCCTCCTCAAGACGCCGACGGCAGAGTGGAGAAGAGCTTTCAGTGCGTCAGAGAGCTTTTTTTTTCGTATGGGGGAAAAAAAACTTTAAAAAAAATACTGTCCGCGAGGTGCACAGTGTGGCTTTTGAAGTGCAAATACAACACGGTGATTGTATGTTTGGCTTCCAGGGGTATCACCTCACCGCCGTACATGTCAATTAGGGCTCGTCGACTCGCGCACTCTCTAGCCGCGCTGATTCTAATAGCACCCAGTATTGATTTTTTGCTTTCAAATAGATTATTTTTTTGAGAGGGTAAAACGCTATAATTATCGGGATGGCTTCAACGGAAAGGTCTCGCAGGCAGGAAAAAGGGGTTTTCATACCAGGCAAAGCAGAAGAGCACAGCATAGGTAGGCGGGAGCTAACGTTACCGCCGCCGTGGCGAGTACCCATCATCCTTTGCTCACCTGGAAGTGAAGTGAAAGCGGTGGAGGGTTTTAAGTCTGGGAGTGCAGAAGCCGTTCCATTTGGCCAAGACGTGAAAACAAAACAAAACAAAACAAAAAAATATGCAGGCAGTGCTGGAAGAACAAAAGTAAACTTTGGCAACTTTTGGTGCATTTATTGTAACTTCCAATGCGCAATTATTGTTTAATAAATGCATATTGTTATCTTTTTTGAATCTTTTTCAAGCGGTTTGTCTCTTTTAACATATCTCTAGCTGCGTTTCCATTACTCCTAGAATTGCGCAAAACCTGAATATCGCAATGAAAAACTGGTAATGGATATGTCAATATTGCTAAAAGGTTTTGACGCTCTCATGAGGTGGTTTTTCAGACGTATCGATATCGAGGTATGTCGCTAAAGTGGAATGGAAAGGCTTTTATTTCGGATTTTCACGTCAACGGACGTGACGTACGGGGTCACGACACCGGGTCAGGTTCACTTCGAGTGAAAATGGTGGAGACGGAATATTTTCTTTACAAGTAATCAAAGAGAAAAATATAGCAACCATTCTGACAGCAAACAACATCGGAACGCAGATTTATCGCAAAAAGAATTACGGCTTATGTGCTTCACACCATTCAATGGAAACGCCTGCTATTCGCAATTGTACTCTGTGGTAATTTTAGAAATGCCGCTTTTATTTTACGAAAAAACTGCCATGGAAAGGCAGCTTACGTCTACATGTCTTGATATATCCGCACAAGGCGTCATTTTGATGCGGCCGTCGATAACAATTAGTTCTTCCACGGGCGTTTTCACCTCTCACACACGAGCGCTGACAGTTGCGCGTGCAAGTTAATCGCCTGGAGAGCCGACGGAGGAGAGCAACATCTGGCGCTGGTCGGCGCCGATATCGGATTACAGCCAGCGAGACGGCTCCTTCAAACGCCGCCTCTCCTGTTACAGGAGGCGTAATCGGCGGCGTGCAAGGGTTTCGAGGGAGAGAAATCATGAAAAAAACAAAACATTTCAGTCTCTAGAATACCACTTTAAAGTGCAGGCTGCAGCCTCTATGCTCTTTTTGTTTGGAGAGTGCAATTTTAAAGCCCAGACACAACACAAGATCAACTGCTCCCCTAATCAGCAAAGTGCAAACAAAATAAGCTGTGAAATCATTACAGATTATAGGTTTTGGCTCAAAAGAAGCGCTGATTTTTCAAATTTAAAGCCTGGAAAATTCATTTTTTTCCCATTAGGAGACGTGTTGCACGTGCATAATATGCCAGCGGAATGCACATTTCTAAAGCGTCATCTCATATTTTTGACTGCACAACAATCTGAATTCCATTATGTTCTGCAGGGAGCGGAGCTGCATTTGAATAACTGTAAATATTAGATCATCGCGCCGCTGCCGCCGCGCTCCATTCCAATCTGTCAGATTCCTTGGCACCGGTGAAAGATACAAAAAACACAACTCCTTGTGTGTGTGTGTGTGTGTGTGTGTGTGTGTTTTATGGTTATTGTATTTTCGAGCTGCTTTCTGCTCTCAGTGTATAGGGAGGAAAGAGGGATGCAGGTGATGAAACGCGGGCGCCGTGGAGAGGAAGAGCAAACTCTCCCAGGGAAGAATGCAACTAACATCGCTCCCGACTCCGACTCAGAAGTTTATTTCACTAATATTTGACTGAAACTCCCCCCCCTTCTGATAAACAGTCTCGGAGTCCATTTCATGAAACACCACCCTCCACCGCTCCCGACTAACGGCTGCGAGCAGCTCGGCGTCTCCGGTGAGAAAAAGGAAAAGAAACCCTGTCTTGTGAACCGTGCAGTGTCGAAAAGTTGCTCCCCCCCACTGACCAGCCCCGGTGACTCGCCTGGCCACAACCATAGCTTCGGAACAGCTAAATCTGGCACGTTTCCTGGCATCCCTAGCGTTTACCACAGAAAGACACACACACACACACACACACACACAAACGCACGGAGACTCTCTCACTCTCTCACTCACTCACTCACTCACTGTTCTCCTCCAGAAACACACCCGGCAATTTCATCCGAGTCCCGCCCTGACTCTCCAGAGCTTTGCCCGAAAATTCCTGCTGTTATTTTTACTCCGATTCACTTACACTCAA
This sequence comes from Thamnaconus septentrionalis, assembly GCA_009823395.1. NCBI lineage: Eukaryota > Metazoa > Chordata > Actinopteri > Tetraodontiformes > Monacanthidae > Thamnaconus > Thamnaconus septentrionalis. The sequence continues at coordinate 8,293,979 of CM020520.1, forward strand.
AGGAGCCGAGGGACCGAAGCTTTGCCTGCGCTGCCCCGCGCGGCATTTCATGCTTGAAAGTGTCTGGGTGGAGGCGGAGGTGGAGGGTGGGGTGACATCGCAGCTGAAGAAGAAAGAGTGAGAGAAGCCCTCGCACGCCACCGGATCGCCGGCGAGCGCCAGACCTGTCTGCGCTGAAAGTGCTTAAATACAACCCGCGACTTGAATCCATCACTGTAATCCTAAAAGGACGGCCCTCTGAACACACAGCCGGGCTCTTTAAATTTAGGTCGAGGTAAAGGAGCCCACGCTGCCAGCTTTGTAATTACAGTGAATTAATCATTTCGGACGTCCGCCTCTTTCTTCTCGCCTTTTCTTGCGCAGCTCGGCTGAACCAGTCTTTTCATATAGTTTTTTTTATCTCGGAAATTCTTTTCTGTGCTTGCTTCTTTGAACGTTCCGTGAAGGAATGTCATTTGCTTTCTTACAGTCGGAGGACCACCGAATCTGAAATGCTGAAGCCATATGATGTTGGTGCAAAGACTGTTTCAGGTTTATTTAATGGCTTCGCGCGGAGCCGAATGATCAGCGCAAATACAAGATCTCTCGGGTTTAATCACCCTCCAATGGAAAAAGACAAAGCCGGCCAGTGGAGCTCGCAGTGTCAACTTAATTAAAAGTTCACTTTGAGTCGGAGCCGTTGCGATGTGGGAGGCGGAACGTGCGATTTCTCCACAGCAACATTGGCAAGTAGCTTTTTTTTTTTTTTTTTTTAAAGCTGTGAATAAGAAACCCGGTCCATTCCTTTGGTGAAGAGTAATTCATCCAGAACAAAAAGTACAAGGCGTGGGGTTGGGAAGCTTGCTTTGAATGCACGCTGGAGGGAAGGACCGGCGATGGTGGGAGGCTTCTGGGCCGATGGAACCACCGCCGCCGCTCTGAAATAAAGACAAAGCTTCAGCTTCATCAGGATCCACGGCCTCCGCAAAGTCAAAGCTTTCGCTGCTAATTAGCTTCCAAAATCTGAGAGACCCGACTTTAACCTCGGAGGAGGATGTCTGTTGCTGCCCCGACTGCTGCTGCCGCTGCTGCACGGAGGTGTCTTTGCAATGCAGTGTCGACTTGAGAAGGAAGGAGAGGGAAAAAAACAAAACAAAAGATCCTGTGGCTGACCCGGGCGCCGATCGGCTGTTGAGACAGGACAGCTCAGACACACAGTCCAGACCCTCAGGCTGCTGTCAGCGCCGCTCGCGCGCTACGAAAACCAAGTGCACTGTGGAAGGAAAATTGCCACAACAACCTTGGAACTCTGCATCAGCTTAATTTCCAAGGAGGGGGGGAAAAAAACATAAATAAAGCAGGAGTCTGTCACTGTTCCAGAACAGAGGGCGACGACAAAGTTGACTTTGCGACGGGAAAACAAGCGGCAGGTTGCAAGAGGCTCCCTTTTACAAGGCGCGAGGAGCCTCTTCGGTGCCAACGCCGTCGATGACTTTGACATAACAGCGAGAGCGCCAGCTTAACGCGCACTGTAACGACTGTAAATGATCAAAAAAACAGTCCCTCCCTCGCTGACGTTTGAATCATCTCCTCTCAGTTCCTGAACGCGCAATCTCGCAAAGACTTCAAGCATCAAAAGATCCGCCATCCCTCTGCACTTTTGAGCAACCCCGCCCGCCCCCGCCAACACGGAGCCGCGTCACCCGGCGCTTGAACAAGGCTGGCGACAAAATAACTCACCGCAAGAAAAAAAAAGAATACCCGTCGGGTCGCCTGGGAGCCGAGCGATAAGGAGCGCAACAAGGAGGGCCCCGCCGCTGAGGGACGCTGACATTTCTGAAGCTTTTAATTACATGCTTGGCTAACGGCTAGCCAAAGGTTTCAGCAGGCTGCAAAATTGGACCATCGCGGGCGGCAGCTGCGAAAAGACGGCAACGAGGGCCGTTTGCACCTGCGGAGGTGAAGGAGCGACGCGAGGGGCGGCGGCGGCGGCGGCAGCTAATTACCGACGACGGCGGCGGACTCATTTGGCAACGCTCCGAAAAGGGCATGGCCACACCTCGCTGGAGAATTAAAAAAAACAAAACGCGAAACACTACGTTGGACCTCGGCGAGAGACGGGATGAAAGAGAAATTACTGTCATCCGAGGGTAAAACTCCTCCGAGTCGAGGAGCCGGAGAGACGGAACAACTTCAACTTTGAATCATCCAATTACTAATATCGTAATCAATCACATCAGCTTTAGCGCTGACAGGATAAGACCGAGGGGGGATGATGGATGAAATCTCATACGGATAGATGTCACTGCAGGGGAGGTTGCTTCTCTTCACGGAGCGTTCAGCCGTGCGCGGGATCTTTCTGCTGCAGAGGCCCGACAGCCAATCGGGAGCCTCGGCCTTAAAACATCCCTCGTCGGTGTTTCCTAAACTGTTTTATGCAGCCCTCGCTTTGATGCTGCTCTACATAAAAAACGGCAAAGTAGATCAAATCGCTGAGGGTAACAAGCAAGAGATGGCGTACAAGGCCTGTGATGTTCGAGCCTCGCTAATGGTCTTCCAGCTATTGTTGTTTCGACGGCGACGACGCTGAGCGCACAAAGACGACGAAAACGGCGAAAAAATGTCTCGGAGACAGGAGTAAGTAGCCGAGCGGATGAGTTTATTTAGTTTCCCCGGCGATGTGGGAGAGCAAAATTTGAAGTGAAAATAACTAAGAGGGGAGAGAACAGATGAGTCCTCAGTGAGCCTAAAACAACTCCAGGTAATACCGTCAATTTAGAGCTGCGGGGTGAGTGGACTGTCAAAAAAAAAAAATAATAAAAAACTCAATGAAGTTAAAAGAAATAGAAGAATTCCTGCAGCGGCATGTCTGCAGAAGACTCAGTTAGAGGATATTTATTATAGCTTTGTGACAATTATTTTGGCAAACAAACCAAGAGTTTTTCAAGGTGTGACGAGAATATTGCCTTTTCCGCTTTGTCTTGTTTTGATTCCTTCCTCTGGGCTTCCCAGGAAAAAAAAGCACTATTTATTGTTGATGAACGACTGCAAAAAGCAGCCATTTGTTTCTCGCACTCTTTCCATCATCACAGTGCTTTCTTCATGTTTTATTACTAAATAATATATTTTTTAATTTTTACTTTTGTTCCGAGCTAATGACTCACCCTGCATGTGGTGCGCACAGGCCACCTCAGTTCTTTTAGTCTCACTGGTTTGTTTTATAAATGACTAAAATGCAAAAAATCAGCACAACTTGGCCACGGGACTACACTCTGAAGACGGTAAACTCCTCTTTAGACCTTTCGTTGACGCACTGCGACTGGTTTAAACCACGATGAAGCCAAGCAACGCAACTTAGCCTCTTACCTGTCTCCCCGACCATCGACGTACAGCTGGATAACGAGCCTGAAGGGCCGCCCGCAAACACCTCCAGCTCACTAATTACACGCATGGAGAAAAAAAAAATTCTTTGCGAGGGGAAAAGAAAACATACACGCCAATGAGGAGGGGGAGATAGGGGCGGGGCCAGGTCTCGTAGTGTTTCGGGGCTAGTAAATTAGCTCTCAGCTCCACTGGAACCAATTAATTACCAGCGTGCAAGGACGTGTGTGTGCGTGCATATGTGTGTGTGTGTGTGTCTGGTGGCTCGGCTCTTTGTAATTTGTCCCGTCAACACCAGCGAGACGGGCACAATGGCGAAGCAACGGCGGTAATGAGAGGCGAGAGATGAACTGCGTTTCGTTTTTAAAGGCGCGCGGAGGACGGCGAGGAGCGATCGGCGCGTGTGGTTGTTTGTGCGAGAGTCTCTCGCTCTTTTTTTTTTTTCCCCCCGGGGAGGCGCGCTTCGGACTGGAGCGAGCGGACTCGCAGACAGACGGAGCCCGCGGGCATCCAATGCGATCATGTCTCTCTCGTCTGCCGTTCCCCTCCGCTCCCTCCCTCCCTCCCTCCTTCGTCTATCCCCACGAGGACTCTGACGGATTGTGTTTCACGGGGGGTTGAGCGGGCCAGCCCGCACCAGAAGTCGGCCTTTTTCTCTAAAATAGAAAAAGGGTCAGGACGTGCAGTCGCTCTGGGCGCGCGAAAACATCCAGTGTCTCCGAGACTTAGCGATGCAGAAACTCCCGGTGAAAAAAAAACAGAAGAAGAAGAAGAAGAAAAAATTTGATCAGGCTCGGGGGCACAGATTGGCTGTAAACACGTTAATCCCGCCGGAGCATCTCCAAACGGCTCAGTGGCTCCTCTTAAGTTCAGCAGTCGGATATATTAAAATTGGCCGAGCTTATTTACATGCCGACGAGACCTGGGAGTGAGTTCATCAAATGGCGCGCGCTCAGTCTTTGGAATTCGACACGTTCAAAACGGCCGAACTTTAACTTAAACATTAGCATTAAAGGAGAGACGCAGGGTCTGCAGCCTGCTGGTAATTGCAGTTTTTGTTTTTTTTTCTTTTTCCGCGCAGGTCTGGGGCATGATTGCTTGTCAATAGACAATAAGGGTTGAACTGAGGCAGGAGAGTCGGCCGACGAGTTGCAGCTCCACTACGCTTCGTCATTATCCAAAATTATACGCCGCCATCACTGCTAAACAACGCACGTTTATTGTGGCCAACCTGTAATTGACTTTAAATGAATTCACTTGCAGCGGGTAAACAGCAAGTCTGCACGACATTAGGGCAGCGCGCCCCGTGCGATAGGTGTGTTCATCGCTGTGACTGGCGATAAATACAAAAAAAAATAAAAAAAAACTTTATAAACCTTTTTGCTTTTGGTTTGCTGCTAAAGTGGAACCCTGGAAACAAAGAGGGAGGGTTTCCATCCAGGCAACCAATACGTACAAACTTGAACTTCATGGCACCATATTTCGAGTTCAACTGAGTACATTTTAATTGCACTTAAGGCGCTACTTAATAATACCAGCCGCTAGCTTTCAATGGATGCCCTGGCCAATAACTGGAGCGGCAAGTCTCCCAGTGGCCAAATATATTGATAAGCATGACGCTTCGCCGAATACAAAATATCGGGGCTTGAGCAAGTCTCTTTGATGGCGGCTGCGGTGCCTACTGAATTTACCATTATGCTTTAAATTTTCAGCGGACCGTGCGGCCCTTCAAACCAGAGCCGTGTTCAATTTCCATAACAAAAGGTTTCAAACTCGCACACGTTGCGGCGTTCTTCCCCGTTCTGAAGCTCAGGTGCCACATTAAATTTTCAATAGTGGGTGTTGTTCCGTCCCATACTGTATTGAGTCGGAAGTATCAGAAGTGTACAGATTCTGGTTATTGGCAACGGCGTGTTGCGTGGCCGTACTTTGTTGGCAGGGACGATCTGCTCAGAGGCAACAGGAAACAAGATGTGAGTAACATCTAGCGCCGTTCTATTTATACAAAATTGTACGAGGTTGTTGACGGCTTCGGTAATTGTCTCATCCGATGGGAAAATCAGCCGCCGCTCGGCAGGTAAAAAGCTCTACAAAGCGGCACATATGGCTCCATCATTATATCCTCCACATCAATGGGCGGCGTTCCGCCGCACACGCTCAGGCCCAAACGCGCAACGATGACGCCGTCGTCCTTCACCCCGCGCTCATTAACCGAGGTGACGCCGCTCTCGGCGGCTGGTGGGCTTCCTGCGTAAATGCCAAACGGAAGGTCACGGAGAAGCGGCAAGTCGGAAGTAGGAGGATCCGCTTTCATTCCAGTATGGATTATCGCGACGCGGCTTGACTTGCCGTCGAACGGCGGGAACCCGCGATGCTCCTCTTCGAGTGAAGCGCCAGGCGTGTTTCGGAGCAGGCCAGGACAGGCAGGCGGATGAGATACTCCTGAGGTTTTCATTTCCCCAACACACACATCTGTTTGAGAGTTTCCCCAATCATTTCAAGCACAAGCTTTAGATGTCTGTGGGTTTTTTTCTTCTTCTTCTTCCCCTCTCTGCATGTGGATCACAACAAACCGGGCCTCCTGCAAGTCTTCGGAGGGATGAAACAGACGCTGGCAGCCGACAGCTGTGACTTCACGTCAAGCGGTGAGTTAAGCTCATCATGGAACAAGCAAGACGATATCCTTCCGCGGGTTCCGTCCGCATCGCTTCGTTTCGAGCTTTAGCGGTCCAGGTTATTATTACTGCCGTCCAACTGTGTCCGTTTCCCGCTATTTGATGTTTACTGACAGAGTTGGGAACGGAAGGAGGAGGACTGGCGGCTCTGAGGCAGGAAGGAAGAGGAGATTCAGGCGCATTACCATGGCCACGCGGTCGTCCCGGTCAACGGAGAGAACAAAAAAAAAAAACCCTTCATGTCATTTTTCCTCCGCTGCGAGATCTGCGCGCGGTGAAATGCATTTTGCCTCACTAATGAATCAAATGAGCCCAACTTTTCCTCTAGTTACCAGAAGTAAAAAGGGCTCATCGAAAAAAGAAAAGAAAAAGAAAAACACTGTCTGGTTGTCTGTGCGCTCCAAAACACTCGGCGCACACAAACATTATCTGCCAGGAAATATCTCATCAAAAAGTGACATAAATGCACCCCTCCGCCGTGCGCGGGCAGATAATAAGCGGTTCTCCGTCGGCTACAAGACGGCGAGAAGCAGGTGTTCGTGTATGAACACAACGAGACTCTTCGGGCTCGGCGTCGGTGTTTAAGAACTTGTGTAGTTGAGTGGGTGTCGGGGAAGGGGGAGCGGACAGGGACTCCGAGCTTTCCCGGGATGAAAGTAAGACGCGTAGCCTCTATTTGGAGCTGGCATTAAGTCTGGGAGCCTTTGTAGCTGCGGGCTAAAGCGCTAAACTTGACAAGGCAGGCACGGGCGAAGCGCTCCGTGCCCTCCTCACGAGAAAATGAAGGCTTGCGCTCGGCCAAGGACAAACTGTCGTAAACTTCGCGGGGGTGGAGGGGAGACAAACACAGCCGCGCGCAGTCTTTAGTCTTTTACGAGGGTGCAAATGAAAAAAAATTAAATAAAGCATTTTAGTTTGACGGGCAGCGGGCGAACTTTGGGCGGGAGACGCGTAGGGAGGCGGCGTGGCACCCGTCGATAGCTGTGACAGGTCTAATTTAAGCCCACAGCTAAATATACGGCGCTGGCCGTCTGAGCCGTGCGCGCCGTTTCGCGACGCCTTTGATGGCCCCACATCAAAGGCGTCGTCGCTTTAACTGCGATACATTAATTCACTTTCTATGTTTAGGTTCCTGCCTCATATCGCAGGAGAGTTCGTTTTTTTTTGTTCCCTTTTCAAGAAAGATCTCGGCCACGCAGGCCATGCTAATGCAGAAGGCAGGGATAACAACACCAGAGGGTGTTGACCTTCTTTTTTTGAAATCTTTGTCACAGGGTGTAGTTGCATAGGGTGAACTTTCCTGATTAGTCTTGTCTTGTTCTGTTTTTTTTTTTCACTTTCGAGTAGCGGTGTTTGTATTAACACAAAGAAACCTAGAAATCCATGTAGAGCACATGTGTACACGATCAACATTAGGATTGCAGTATCTGATTACTGCCTCTTATTTGCTCAGGTGTCTAAGATCTCGTCTGTTCGTACGTAGCAGAACCTGCTGTAATCTCGACATTTCGAAAAGTATAAAACCACAGTGGCTTAGTGCAAGACTGGCAGTCAATGCCAGCATTGTGTGGCCTTAGTACCCCCACCAAAAAACCTTAACATGGAGTATCCTGTTTTCCCACGTCTCTATTGTAGGACTTTCCAAGTTATGATGGGGAAACCCAACCGTAACTCATACAGAAAAGTTAGTGTAAAAACAGTGATAACAAATCATCAGGTTTCGCTCCTGGTTCTAAAAACTCCTTCCACTGCTTCAAATTCCTAAAGTCAGTCGCAGGAATAATCGGGGTATTTAACATGTGGTCTCCGCTCGTGTTGACGCAGCAGCCCTGGGGTCCATCTGGGTCTGATTGGAGGCCAGAAACAGATGTTGCCGCCTGTTCATGTGTGTTTACGTGCGCTTGCCCTGTTCTCTTACCAGCTTGAAGTACGTGCGTGTGCAGAAAAAAAAAGTGTGTGCACAGCTGTCTACCTGACCCAAATGTTTCTATTAGACCTTAAATGCCTCTTTGTCCGCTCCGGGCTACCTGACCCTCTTGTTTTATTTATTTTTTAGTATTTCGTCTTTAAACAAAGATATTTAAATTTTCTGAAAATATTTTTGCGTACTTTATTGCCGTTGACACTTCCGAAAGCTTTGCATCATTTTTCATATTATTTCAATTTGTCTTTAGAAAACATTTTGTTTTTGTAGGGCAGCCAAGTCAAGTAGAAGCTCATTGACGTTCCCTTTATACTGTCAACTCTGTCAAAGAGTTTTCTTTGAAAAAGTGAAACACAAAACTGCAGGGCTGAAACAACACAAAGAACTCAACCTAATTTATTTTGTTCCGTCTTATGTGTTTGAGCTTGACAGCTCACCCTAATGAGCGTACGAGTAAATATGCATATGAATGTTAACACATGGCCCACAAGAGGGTTATGTAGGCAGTGTAGGCAGCGTTGTTATTGCCTTTGTAATGTCTTACAAGTAAAAGCGCCCTTTAGTTTGTCTCCTTTAGGTTTTTAATGGGTTTTTTTTCTCAGAGAAAAGACAGGCCCGTCCAATTTTGTACCGGCCCGCCCCAAAAAATACAGTTTCTGCCCACGCCCGCCGCCTCACACCAAGACTGACCTGCTCCTTGAGAGGCAAAGGGCTGAAAAGGCGAAAAAGTCCTTCAGAGAGGCCGGCAGTAATGAGGGCGAGAAGAACAAAGGCTGGCGGAGATGCAGGGGTGGGGGGGTAGGGGGGATGAAGAGCAGAGGTGGGATAAGATGAAGTGAAGGGGCGGGCTTGGTCGGCAGGAACGGCGGGGGTGCTGGCGGGCGGGAACTCGAGGTGTGATGGCTGAGGAGGCGGACGAGAATTGAAAAACGGAGAGAAAGAAAAGCAGGTTGGAAAAGTGCAGCTCGGCTGTTAAGTGTGTACTTATGTCCGGGGGCAACACAAACCACGCGGTGCACACACACACACAAAAAAAATGCAAAACTGCAACTCCTGCCGGGTCCCCTGCCCCCGCGTTTTGTCATGTGTCAGGACAGTGGTCCCGCCGAGGTAATTGAATCAGAACACGGGGGCGGAGTCGGGGCCGAGGTGGTTGGGGGGCGCAGCTGGAAAAGCAACAGCGCCGTCTCAGCTGGACGGAGCCGGCGGTGCTCGGAGTAGCTGCGGCAAGCGTCTGGAGAGGCGACTCCGCTCGGCCTCCGCAGGCACCCGCAGCTCCAGGTGCAGGGCGGCCACGTCTAACATCCGCTCCTCTTCCCAGACGCTGCGTCTTTCATGTCGCAGGCGCCACCTCTGGCCCCGCGCCGCAACCGAAACATCCATCTCGGTGTGGAGCCAAGACAACCAACTGACTTTTTTTTTTCTGAAGGGGTCCGGATCGTACATTTAAAAAAATAAATAATAATAAAAAAAATGTACTAGCAAAAAGCCTCTCCAGAAAACAGCATGATTAGCCCGCTGTTTGAAGCCTGCTGCTAAAAAAAACAAAACAATGAGTTTCAGCTTCCTGCTAAAATCGACTTTGTCGGACATTCACACATTTGGAAGGAGGCAAATCACGCCGAAGTGTAAAAGGCAGAGCTAACGCCTGGCTGCAGCACTGTCAATAGAGGAGGGGAGGTACCAGGGCCCCTTTGTGACATCATAAGGGGCCAACGTTTTAGGGAACACCATCTAAAAAAAGCAAATCTTTCCTCAAAATTCCTTTTGTGCAGAATTTCTATCTGCTAGTCACAGACACGGGTTCCTCCCAGGAACACGTCTTAATTAGTCATTACCCTTTAATAACCGTGGTATTTCAAGCTGGGTGAGCCTGATAAGGTTGCAAATATGCAGACTGAAGCGTTACTGATTTAATTGATGGCGTCGGTGGAAAAGGTCGAGGTTGATCAACACGCAGAATGTTTGGTTTCAGTTTCCTGCTGAAAAAGTCAGGCAGTCGCTCGATCAAAAAACTCTCGTAGACTTAGCTCTCTGTTTGTAGCCTCGCACACAAACACGGTGAGCTGTGGCGTGCTGCTAAAATAGAAATCTGATTTTCGTTTCCTGCCACGTTTGGAAGGGATGAGAATTATATCATAGTTGGGGATCTGACAAAATATGGGAACTGTCGCGGACCGCAGCCTTAACAGGCAACGAGAGAGAACAGCAGAGAGGGAAGCCGCAGCTGGTTTTGTCTGCCGCTGCGAGGGCGAAGGGTAGCAAGCGCGAGGCTACTGTAAACGGGAAATTGACTGTAAAAACTTCCCCTCTGCTACCTCGTTCCCCCCAAACAACTGGGGGGAAATCTGGAATCGGAGGGCTTTGTTCTGGCGGCCGCCTTGTAAATAAACATAAACAACCGCTCGGCGCAAACGAGCCTGACGCGAGCGCGGAGAGAAAAAAAACCAAAAGAAAAACAAACAAAACATACAAGGTGGTTCATTCGCGTCCCGACAGCTGGGCCAGACTGTTAATGCCTGCACTTTTTCCGCCAGACGGGACCCCCTGGCTGCCTCGCACAATTATGCTATTCTGCTGGGAGCCGCAGACGAGCACGTGCGCCTTTGTGCGAGCGGGTCTGGAGGTGATAAAAACAGCCAAAAAGCACATAAATAATGACTTAATGATCCGCTCCACCCTTTGCCAGAATGATGACGGCAAGATTTCTTTTTCTTTTAAAGAGTGCGGGCGGAGGGGGGGGGCTGAATCCACATGTGGTTTCCAGGTGTTGTTGAGCGTCCGCTCCTCGCGTCCCCCTGACCCACAAAGGCAGCATTTATAGCCCCCGTGCTCACTTTAAACACGTGTATAAGCACGGCTGAGTACTCTGGGCCTCGCAGAAGTCTGCATGTCCTGCGTTACTGCGAGCTTGATGTTGAGAAAGGCAAAAAATGAGTGCAGAGGTAAAAAAAATAAAAAATAAAAAAGGGAAAATGTGAGTGACAGAAATGTGATTCAGACGCACTCCCTGTCTGAGGAGAAACAGTGTGATTTGCCTAATTGTTTCTTTCAATAGCCGGAGAACAATACCTTGCAATTAACTCCCACCTCCTCTCCACCGCCGCCGAGCGACGTCTCCCCCACCGCGCGATTAGTCGGGGAAGCGCGCCGCGTTCCACCCGGGGGTCTGAAGGCCAAAAGCCATTGATTTGCGATGAGCGATGAGAGATGATGAGGAGGCAGAGAAGGGCGAGGCTCAGACTTGATACAGGGATGACTTTAACCTGCCAATTACTATAAATGCCTCCGCTAAAAAGCTTGATGCCTCTCAAAAGCGCGAAAGGGTTCCAGGCTTCGAAAATGTTTTCTGAAGATCCTTTTAATTCCTTAGCTGGCCGTGCTAAATATGCTGTGATTTTTTACGGTTGACTGCCTTGTCAGAGATCAGGACATCAACAAGCAAAGACACTTTAAGCAGGACGTCTGCATATTGAAGTCTAAAATAAGTTTTAAAAAAAAAGTCCACCTGTGAAGGTTAAACTGCATTTGATGTCGGTCAGTCGTGGATGCGGCCAAAGTCGGATACGGTTATCAGTGCGGTTTTGCGTGGCAACGAGAGGTTAGTGGGTCAGTGGGACGTGCCGCAGGCTCCGCCGCCGTTGTTCTTCACGATTAATAACACCCAACGCTGGCCGTAAAAACAGACCACCGGGGGGCCTCTCAAGCACCCGTGAGGTGAGCGACTGTGCCACTCCTCGCTCCAGGTTAGCCTGCACTCTGACCTTCCCTGTATCGGAGGCAGCGCTCGCAAAAAAAAGCACATTTCCCTCTTGGGGATAAACTCGACCGACAACAAGCTTTTCTTGTGCGAAAGGTAGCGGAGCTAAAGAGGACAGTTCAAAGTCAGACTCGCTCTGCAAAAAAAAAAACTGCTGCTTCTGAAACAACATATCGGGCCGTTCCGCGGCAATTTCCTCATTGCGTTTTTGCGGCACGTAGCGCTATTATCTGAGCTTTCCTGAAAAATATGCCGTCTCCGCAGCAAGGAAGCTCCCCCTCCTCTCCCTCAACTGTTGCTGACATGGGAGCACCTTCCTAGCCAGAAAGCCTTTGGGGAACAGCAGGGAGCACGGAATAGATCAGAATGCCACGGGGCCCTCGGCGTTCAGAAGGGTAGAGGTCTATTTTTAATGACAACAAGAGCAACAACGCAACAGAGTGCAGCGGCGAGGCGAGTCCAGGGGAAATTTATCTTCAGCGTAGGAGTTCCTCCTCCTCCTCATCCTCCTGCTGGCTCGCTTACCGAGTTCCGCCGCGGCTCGAGTGAAAAACAGCTCCAAAGGTTTCGTCGAAAAACAAAAACCTGTCCTTCGTTTATTGATGATTTATTGATGCAACTCTGCCGAGCTCGCTTTGTCTCTGTTATAAATGCACTGTTCAGGCCGGCGAGGGAGTCGCCCTGGACCCAGACCAAAGACGGTCGTCGGTTAAGGCTCAGGTGACGGCCGACGGGCCAATCAAATTGGACCCGGCCCCAAACAAGCGGAGGCGGCCGAAAGTCCCAGGTGATTTCTCTGGTGAGAAAGGAGGGAGCAGACTGTCAAGGCGGCATTGACGGAGTCTCTTCCGCCGAGCACTTCTTCTCACGTCTGCGACTGTGGCAGTCATCAGAAGTGACGGCGCCGGGCACTGCTGGAGGCGGCTCTTGGAGCAGCCTCGTCTGGGAAACTTTGGCCGCGAAACGGTTTTGAAACGACGCGCGCGCCACCAGAAAGAAAAAAAAAAAGAAAAGATTAACGGCTTCAATTCATTTGATATTATTTGTATCTCCACAAGCTTCCACGTTGCAGTCCCTTTAAGAACAATAAAGAAAGTAAAAATGATTTCCCTTGTGTTCTGTCATCATTTGGATCTAAAGAGAGGTGGGAAGGGATGTACGGTTGAATTCCGGTTAGTTGTTCGGCTTTCGCAAAGCCCTTTATGCATAAAAGAGTTCCTACAGACAAAACATCACTCACATTTCAGCTATTTACTTGGTGGCACTTGGTGGATTCAAGCTCTGGGGACATTTTACTAAGACACATGGATCGGTTGGAAAGCTTCGTGGATGAAAAAAAACAAACAACCGCTGATACAACAACAATACTTCGCCGCCAAATTCAAGGCTATTTTCTTATTAGTATTCTTCAGGATTCTGGCACTCGCTCCAGTAGTGTCGTGACGAAACTTCAAAATAGACTTGGAGACGCGAGAACCGGCAGCGCCCTTCTTACAAATATATCTTCTTGGAGTGGCTGGTTGGCGGTAGTGGTAGTGGTGGTGGTGGTGGTGGTGGTGGTGGGGAGAATCCGACCTGGTGGCACTGAGGTCAGCCAACTGGCTTCTTGAGAAAGTGAAAGAGGAGCCTTTCCTTTAAGTTGCACCACTCGACTCCCCTGGAGGCCTGACACGTGCACCTGAGAGCGGAGCGGCAGCAGCACCAGAAACAACCAAAAACTATTCATACTCTTCAGATCTGCACACCGGGATCCGCCTGGCGCCCCCTTCCGGTTTGATTATCCCGTCCTGGCGAAACCGACTCCACATTCTTTGATGCAGCCGAGTTTGTTGATAGATTTTTTTTTCCGAGTGCTTATTTGTATTGCGGCCTTTTCCTCTGTCACGCACCAGGCGGGTGCGGCGGAGGGAGACAAAATGCGGAGGATCTTTAAACAATCCACTTCAGTCCCGGCAGGGCGGAGAAACAGAGAAAGAGAGTCGGCGCAAAGAATAAGAAAAACTCATGAACGCAACTCGCTTCCCTGGGGAATTTTCGGTAACACAATAGAGCCGCTGCAGCAGCGGCGGCGGCGGCGGCGAGGGAACATTCTCCCGTTTCATGAACAGCACAATCAGGCCGCCGTATTAGTTAACCACCAGTGTGTACGGAGAGAAGGGACACTCCGGGGGACGCCTCTAGAATTACCCCATTGTCTTTTACAGCAAGCGATATCCTTATCGCAGGAGCCCAGCGCCTGGCTAGACTTTTAATGGACCTCGCGCCTTGAAAACCGGCTCTCCCCCGGCGGCCAACACGGCCGCATACAGTAGTATTTCACCGCAAATGACCACTTCCTGTTGGCGCAAAAGGAGAATTGCCAGATGCAAGTCCTGCTCGGGAAGTCTGCAATCAACTCTGAAGCGTTCTGGGACGGACTGGGGGGCAGAGGGGGTTATACAAGGTGCAGTTGAGGGCAAAAAAATATAATATGTAGTTTGTTGCTCGGTTCAGATCGGTGCACGCGCCACCTCTGCGCAGGAACCGAGGCGGCGTGCCGCCGGCGGCGGGTAGACGACACACAGATGGCTGGGGAAGCAGACTCGCAAAAGCGCCAGACCTCATTAGAGTCTCGCGTCGGGAGTGTGCGCATGGCCTTTTCAACAATACACAAGGTGGGTTATAAAAACGGGGGAAAAAAGCAGACCTGCAGCCAACTCGTTATCAGCTGCCTCACCGACATGTTTTCAGAGGGGGTGTTTTTTTTTTTTCCTTGCTTAAAAGTGAAGTCAGAGGTCCTTCAATTAAACACCAGTCAAATGGCGCATCATTAGCCCGGCGACGCCGTGCGTGATTATGTTTAATTTCCTGCGGAGGAGCAGCTGATACCTGGTGATTTATTGCGTCGGGCTTCCACCTCTTGCCCGCCTCAACTGATACCAAAATTAGAACTGAGCCAAAGTGAAACTTGCACTCTACTGTCCTTTAAGTTTGGAACTGGAAAGTGGAATGGCAGTGCTGCTTCTGCAAAGTAATTTCTGCACAACTTGATTATGGATCTAAGAAAAAAAACAAAAACAAAACTGATTGGAAGTGTTTTCTACGGGAGTTTGGCAATGTGGATGATCAGGATTTCAGAGGTGAAAACGAAGCGGCTCAATTTCCTTTCAAGGAAGCAGAAACGTAAAAAAAAAAAACACTGATCTGACACAGTGTTTACGAGCGGATTCATGTTGCCATGCAAAACCAAAATCGTATCAATTTTAATGCTGTCCCTTTACCCTCCGAGGGCTCGGCTCGGCAATCTTAGAAAATTTCCACATATGCAATTTATTTCTCTCCACGGCGAGCAGCCGAACACTTTAATTGGGAGTGAGTGCAGGAGCTCACCGTTTTCCTCAATCCGACACACTGGCCGAGACGCCGGCCCTCGGAGGGAGATTTATACAGCCTAGCTTAAAAAAACACCAAAAAAAAAACCCCGGCCATAAAAATGTCTGCATTTTATTCCGCCGAGGTACGGACGGCTTCACCGTGCCTTCCTCACTTCCTGCGTCTCACTCCTCCACTTCCAGCGCCAGCTTTCCCTCTCCCTCTTTCTCTTCTTCGCTCGACTCGTCTCCCCGGCCTCTCTGTCGTCCCTCTGGCCGAGGACCTGGGGCTCCGACAGATAAATCCGGCACGCAGACGGACGTGTGTGTGTGTGTGTGTGTGTGTGTGTGTGTGTGTGTGTGCGCGCGCGTGGGGGGGGCTGCTAGGCTTGCCGCCTCTGGAGAGAAACTCTCGCTCGCGTATAAAACAATTTCCCTCCGAGTCCGCCCGGCCTTGGCTTGTCTTGCGCGTCAATCCTTTTATCGCCTCTACTGTCTCCGCACAATTCCTCTTCCCTTCCTGGTTTGCCCTTTTCCTTTTTGTTGACACACACGCGCACAAACACACACACAAAAAAAAAAAATCACACCTCCCCTCTTTGTCCGGGCCAACTTAGGTTCTTATCTTTTCACCTATTTCTGTGCGGCGCAATCTCCCATTTCTTTTTCCCGTATCTCCCCGTCTGATCTCCCCTCTCCTCCCTTTTCCTCGCCGAGGCCCCGGACTACAAGCGGCGTGTCGCCTTATCCGTCAGATCTTATCCGCAAACTTTCATACGGGGTTGGATGAAAAGAAATGTTAGCGGGGCGAGGTGGTGGGTGGGTGGGTGTTTGGTGGTGGTGGGGGGACGCGATCCCTCATCCGTCTGCGGAGGGGCGTCGCCCTCCTCCTCCGCCTCGCGGCGGCCCGAGCGCCTTCCGTCTTGCCGAGGATGTTGCTCTGATTAGCCCTGCGCGGCGATTCCAAAGCTGAGATAAATGTTTTCATTTGCCGAAGATTAAAGGATTTCTCTGTATTTATATCCCCCCCGCGCCGATCAAATTAAAGCCTCTCTGGCTGTTTGCAGTCGGTGCGGCGGTGCTCGCACGCTTTCCGACAAGCACGTAACATCAAAACAGCCTCTCATCGTGTAATGATATGCTCTATCAAGATGAGACGCGGCGAGGCGCCCGCGAGGACTCGGAGGGGGGAAAGAAAAAAAAAAAACCCTCAAAACCTCCAAAGACGCTTTCGCTGCATCACCTCCCGCTGATGTGGAAATCAACAAATAAACACGCAAACAGCTCTGAAGCATGTGCACCTACTTCAGTGAAAGGGTGGGGAAAAAACGGTGCAGTCTACGAACGTGGCTGACAGGAAGCAGGCCACCCTGCCCTCAGAGGCACAAACCGGAGGCCTGAAAGGGGGAGATGGAAGATAAATATACAAACCGGAGTGCCGCTATTATGTCACTCAACCCTTGAAGTCTTGAAATGTCGCACAGAAAAGAGAGGGGGAAAAAGTTGTAACTCAAAAACGGTAATGTCAACTTCAGACGGCCTCAGTCAGCCAGTGGGCGAAGACCAACACAGCCTCTTTCGCTCTTTCAACTGCGCTATTTCCTCGCCGACTTACAGCACCTCAACTGTCCGCTCCGGACCAGCCCAACCTGAATGAGCCTCGCAATAATCAGCCCCTCTCCTGTTGTCACCGGAGTCGGGATCTGTCTCTCTTTAACCTTTCCGAACCTCCCCTCGGCTTGATCCCCCACCCAGTGAAAAAGAGGCTTTCGGGGAGGGATTACTGAAATCGTGCCCCAAATAAAGTCGCTCCCCCTCCCTTTTCTTTTGCGCTACGGCGGTTAAGAGAGACACGTTGGTTCCTCCCGGCGGCGGCGCTAATGCGGCGTGACCCGCGGCGGAGAGTGAAGTCTGCCGCCGCGCCGCGTCGCTAATTCCATTTGACTTACGGACACGGGTGGTGGCGGTGGTGGTGGAGGGAGGACATCCACCCTGGGATGCGAGCGAGGCGCAATCCAGGATTGTGCAAACTCAATTTATTATTCCCTACTTGCCCGCTTCGCATGCGTTGCCTCATAATCACCCCTGGCCAATTTTTTTTTTTTCCCCGTCCCTTTCGGGGAGCTGTGCTCCCCGCGCGGGCTCGCATCCACTTTTCCTCACTTCCAGCCCGTTGCGCAAATGCTATTTCTGAATTCTGATTCCAGCTGCGCGGCATTAGCGCTTTAATACCGCTGGCAGGGGAGAGAAAAAAAAAAATCACGGCAAACGTTTGGAAAGCATGAGAGACCGAGAAACAAAAAAAACCCTTTCAGAGCCGACCTTGGCTTAAAGAGATGCAACCCGACTGTGTGTGTGTGTGTGTGTGTGTGTGTGTGTGTGTTATTTGCGCGCCGTTAATGTCGCTGACATGCCGCCTTTGGTGAGGATAAACAACAGATGCTCTGAGGTGGCACCACGCTTCGCCGCTGACGGCTTCCTCGCCGTCGCCCGGGCCCTCGGAGAGCAGGAGCGCGGAAGATAAAGCTTTCGGTTATGGCAGCTTTTTATTCCTTTTTGTGACAGACGCCACCGTAAAAAAACAAAACAAAAAGAAAAAAAAAAAAAAAAAAAACACCGCGGGCAACTTTGCAGTAGCCATAGCAACAATGCGTGACGTCTCGACAAACAAAACGGGGACGACGGTGGCACGGGGAACGGAATGGGGGCGGGGGGGAGTGCAGGCTCACGCCGTGGCAACTTTTTCTTTGTCGCATCGAGACGGGACGGAAATTGACACACGCCGACGAGCACGAAAACAAACATTCTGGATTTGCGAGGAAAAAGAAAATAATAATGTGGGACTTTAAATCAGAAGTGGCAGGAGGAACAGGGGGGAGGGATGAGATGGTGGCAGAGTGGCTGAGATGCATAAATAGTCGGCGGCTGTGAGGGGACACAGCACAGTGGGGACCGACTTCAACTATTGTTTGTGTCTCCAAGTTTGGAGGCAATAAATCCTCCCCTGCTGGGTTTTTTTTTTGTTTTTTTTTCTGTGAAACAAAAAAAAGAATGAGGGACTTCCAGAAAACACAGCAGACAGTTCATTGCTGTCTCAAAGCAGCATCTTGCTGTCGTCAGGTCAATGAGTAACCAGAAAGGGCGGGAGGACCGAAGAGCTCCCAGAGGTCGGGGGGGGTTAATGGCTGTTTGGTTAACATGTGCATGATAATGCCTTTCACTTTCACTCCCAACAGGACTTTGGAGACCCCGAGGTGGTGGGGGGCCGGCGGGGGGGATCACAAAGGTCGGCCGACAATGGGGCTCGTCATTCAAAGCGGTTTCTGTGGCGACCGCACAGCCCGGCGAGGACGCAGGGGTCATTCCCGTCGCGGCATTCTCCCGGCGGGGACTAATTGCAGTGTTTGTGCGTTTTTTGCCCCACCCCCCCCTCCATGTGTCAGTGCACGGGCAAATTCCAAGCGCAGTGCAAATATCAATCACGCTAATCGCGAACGGCCGCCGCGCCCCGGACCATCCGCGAGCCTCGTGTGCTGCTCACGAGCCCCAGAGGAGTAATACGACAGTCTTTTTTTTTTTTTTTTTTTAATAAACCATTTCAAACTCTGGGGGCAGGTAATGTGGCAGCCAACAGCAACAAAAAGTTCCGATTAGAAGCGCACAATTCAGTTAAAACAGCGATCCGAGTCAGCGGAATGAGGAACTCATAAAAAATGTCTTATGTCAATGTTGAGAAGCGGCTACGTTGACAAGTCAGCTGTCAAAACCGTTGATTCATTTCTGAATCAATTTCCAAGTCCGCAAGGCAGCCTCGCTTATTCCTTTCAATACCACCAGTGTGGATGCAGTGTGAATGGATAATGGTTTCAACATGAGCTTTGTTTAAATTCACCGTGAGGAACTCTTTTCGTGTGTTGCCCCATGGTATTTATTTGCCATTTCAAGCCTTAAAAAAGGCAACTTGTCTCAAGCTTTAACACTCCTGCAGCGACCCGTCACGTCGCAGACTTTCCTTCCCTTGCGCCGCTGGTTTGCGTCGCTTCCTCTTTTCCCCTCTGAGGTGTTTGTGTGCATGCGTGCGTGCGCATGTTTGTTGATCATCCGTCCGCTAACAAAGGCCTGGACGCTGAGACAACCAAAGCTACGTTGCCAATGGGGCGAGAGCCCACGCACTCCCGCCACCTTCCACAAAGGAAGTTTTCCTTCATGTTTCCAGAGTCAGGGCTTTTAAAACTTATGAATATGCGGCTCGGTTAAGAGCAGCAGCTCAGCGAAGGGTCCAATAATAATTGTCAGGGTTTATTATTCAAGTGAACCATCTCGACCAAGGACAAAGCTGTGGGCAGGCACAATGTCTCCTCCACTGAACCAAGCACAATGAACTGCGGAGTTTTTGGAGTTCTTTTCACCATCCTTGGGGCCAGGGTCGTGAGTCAGGACGGAACGTTTTTTCTGACTTTAATTTAAAAACCTGCCAAGTGTTAGAGGTTTTTTTTTTTTTTGTTCAAAGCTCATCATAACATTGGGCAGGAGCCGTCAAGAGCTCAGCGCAGCTCTTTGTGTGAAGTTTGAGCTCAGGTGCTCTTAAGGTCCTGAAAGTTCAATAAAATATAAGGAATTTTTTATGAATGCAAAACAGACGGAAAAGCTGGCAGCAAGATTTGGGCAGATCGCACCTACTGGGCAATCAAAGCAATGACACCAAGCCTACTAAACAAATCCACCTTTAAGACTGAAACAATTTAGGTGAGAAAAATGTATTATTCAACTCTGGTGGTCCGCTGGTGGTCAGCACTCTTACTCTCTTTTAAAGATCATCAAAAGGAACATTCAGTGTCTAATTGCCTTGAAATGATCTCTGGGTGGCCGCAGAGCATAAACACTGATTCAATTGCCCGTCAAACCCGATGCTCATCACAGGTGGGAAGACAGAAGGACAGACAACGACGACGCGATGAGCTCAGTCAGGTGTCCGCTGCCGCCCGCACTCTGCCAGCGCCACCAAGCGGCTTCGCGGTGCAAAGCACGCGATCAAAACTTCGGGAACTGACTATTATTTTTCTTACAGCAGGCGAAGATGTTGGACTTTCGCGTCGTCGCTGCACTGGCAGACAATCACACGGTCACATCCGCGCCTTTCTGAACGAGCGATATCGCGGGGAACATGCGCACGATGACAAATTCCGGAACGCAGATTAATGGAGACGGCAAACCAGAGGATCATTTATGGACAAGACACCCGCAGAGGGACCGTGACTGACAAAACGCAACAACAAACAAACATGCAAACAAAAATACGCCTTACCAAGTGAGGGGTCCAACTCCCGGTCATCTAGCAGAGGGCGAAGTTGCGCGTGACGACAGCGACTTTGGAGAGGCGAAGACAATATATGTGGAAATATATTTACAAAAAAAAAAAAAAACCGTCAATTAAAGATGGACTGAGGACGATAAATCCGCCGAGATCGGTCAGTGAAAAAAACGGATTCCTCCGTGGCTCTCGTCCCTCCGGAGATCTGTCGCTGCTGCCGCCGCCGCTGCTGCAGCTATCTGAGCCGCGACGGAGACGCGCTGTGCGCCGGGTGCTCCTCGGTGCGCGGTCTGTAACCGGACACCGCACTGTCGCGCTGCGCCACAGACAATGCGCTCCGCTCCGCTCCGCTCCGCTCCGCTCGCTCTCCTCTACCCGCCGCTGGAGGGGTGTCGAGGTGCCAAAAAAGCAGTGTCGGTGGGAAATATAAAAAAAAAAAACTAAAATACAAAATAAACAACAAAAAAAGAGACGCAAGCTTGTCCTTAAGAGTGCAGGAGCCTGCGCACACGGAGCGCAGAGACAGAGGAAGAGGAGGAAGTGGAGGAAGATGCGTCCGTCCCGTGCCTGCTCCCAGCCACACAGCTGCGCTGGCAACGTGCACTGCTGCTGGTGTCTGGAGGACGACACCGCCTCCCCGTCCCTCTAAACCCCCCGCCCCACTTGAACGCGCGACGAGAGAGAGAGAGAGAGAGAGAGAGAGAAAGAGAGAGAGAGAGAGAGAGAGAGAGAGAGAGAGAGAGAGAGAGAGAGAGATACGTGGCACAGCTGTCCCGCAGGTGGAGGAGGAGGAGGAAGAGGCCAAAGAGGAAGCCAGCGAGAGGGCTGGAGTCAATTCTTATAATGTTGTTGTCGTTGTTGTTTTCGTTTTCATAACCTTAGAGCTCTTTGGATTGATCTGCAAGTTCCAGCTGGAGCTGCCCCTCCCCCAGAGGATCATTCCAGTGACTAATGGTGAAATTAGAAAATTCCGCCATTTGTGGTTTCAACTTGTTCCACTTTCAATAAACAACCACATAAAAGACGAAAATGTGTGCCAGAATGAGAAGAAAGGGAACACATATCCATCTCAGGTCAGTGACAACACCCTCCAGCAGGGTGTCTACTCGCAGGCTGTGTGTTTTCTGGAAGTCGAGTTTTTGTGGCAGGCTGCAAACAGAGCGTTTCAAGGTTCAAGACTCAAGAACTTTATTTGTCACACGCTCGCAGGATGTGCAGTGAAATGTAAAAGTGGCAATGCTTCACAGAGATCAGAGTTTCACAGCTTGCGGGGGGGCTAAGACATATCGCAAGCACAGACCTACTAACCTCCTGCCTGGACTAACTTCATCATTCACGTCATCATTTACTCTCGGGCAAGAGTCCTTCAACCTGCAAAGTCCTCTGGCCTGCCGCGCGCTCCCCGGCCGAGCTGCCAGGGATTCGGTTTCAAGGGCATTCAAAACCGAGCAGAGCCACGCCAGGGGATGGAACGCCGCCGCGCGCCGGGATCCAAAAGTCTGTTCCCACCAGAGGGAACAGTGCCCGTCAAAGGGTCATTCTACTGTTCATTTTATTTTATTATCAATAAGCGATCAGTGCAGACGGTAAACCTGTCTAAGGGTGCCAGTTCGAGTGCCGACATCATAGCTTTAATTATTTACTCTGCGCCCGGCCAATGACGGCGACCTCTATCGGGATCCGGCAGCCAAAAAAAGTGTCGGGCACGACCCCCCCGCCCCCCGGGCTTCGACAACAAGCGCGCGTTTGCCTTTTTGAGAGACGAGTCAACAACACGCTGTTAATACGCCTCTTCATCCAACAGTGAGAGCGGACGCCTCCTCTACGGTTTGCCTCTGCGCATGTGTGTTTGTGCATGTAAATAAGTCCATTTTCGTAAAAATGTGGGTTGAAGTAAGACATTCAGCTTTTTTATTTTTTTTCCCTTTTTTGCCCACTCCAGGAAATGCCGCTAACATCCCCTCCCACCCCGGCCGCTTTGTGCCGAGACAAAAAAAATTGCAGCAGATCTGTTCTTCAAAACCAGCCTGGATTTGGATGAAAATACGGCAGGATGAATGTGGCGACAGATGTAATAATTAGAGAATCACACAGCCGCCTTGTACAGCCTTATCAAGGGCTGGAAGCAACAAAAAAAAGGCAAGCTGAACTACTGGTTAAAAGGAAAGTAGTAAGTAGAAGTAATTTAGTCCACCGAATACACAATAATCTACCAATCTCCCAAAAACTTCCAAATGTCCAAATGACAGAAACCTTAGCCCTCCGTTTACGGCCTTGCACAAAAAATATATATATTTTTTTGGCTCAGGACAGTTTGTTTGTCAGACTTTCCACAAGTTTGGAAGGAAACAAAAACAAAGCAGCCGTGAGGCAAAGTGGGATGTGATCACTGATGTGCGGCATCCTGTTGTGACATCACAAAGGGACAGGCTTAAAGGTAGTGGAGCCTGCCCCAACCCTAAGAAGTTTAAGGGGACTTTTCTCATCTTGGAGGAGTTCAGCTCCGACACAGACGCACATGACTGTTAGAAAACGTGAATAACGTGAATTTTGCACAAGTGCCGCCTCTGGCTTAAATTCTTTATAGCTACCAAGAACCTTTTAATGTTTAGTTTCTTAAAATTATGAGCCAGCTGCTTGTAAATTTATTAAGCCGTTGCTTTTTTTATTGCTGCTCCAGGACTCCCTGTTATTTCCCCACAGTATCAAAAAAAAAGTACACTGCTTGCTCTGTCGTTTAATTGCGCCAAGTCAAACCGACAAGTAGATTCTGTTCTCAAGCATTAAAAGTTCATTGCGAGGTCTAAATATTCTGTTTTTGGCAAAAGCTGTCTTTAAGAATGTCAAGGTATTATTCAGTTCATCACGAGCACACAAATTAACGTCACAAGCAACGTCTGGTGTCATTTTTTTTTTTTTTTGTGCAAATATTTCCTCGCCGTTGCTGTTGCGGTTCAAAGACGTTATCTGAACCGGCGCTGCAGCCTTTCATGAATTTTCAAACCGCCTCTCTCGCGCCGCGTGGCTTCGCCCGCCGCAGAAATGGATGTCTCAGTCGCTCGCAGGCACAGGCGTGACCCCGCCGAGCTGCGGCGGGACTGCACGGCCGAGCTGCTTTCATCCGTCAGGGGCGACGCCGAGTCGTCAAATGAGCCATCGGACTGTGTGAAGGATGACTTCTGAGACCACCGTGGGAGGCGACAGACAGATGGAGAGCGTGTGTGTGTGTGTGTGGGAGGGGTGGGGACAGTGGGAAAAACAAACACAAGTGGCCGGGCAACCACAAAGAAAATTCACTTTCTGAGGAGCATCCTAAAAAAAAAAAACAACCACCACCACACAGAATCCCTCCTGGGTGTCTTTATGCGCACTGAAGATCTTTATGCCCTCTGTTTTATCCCCATGCATCACTTTTCATGCTCTACAGTCGTGGCATTTTTCAAACGAGGCCGACAGCGGCATCAATTCGCAAAAGTCAAAGTTTTTTACGAGTAATCTATGCCGCGGGGGGGCTCCCGCTCTCGCGTCTTGCCGTCGATTGTTCGCATTTGTTTGCGACCGCGCTCCGGATTTCAGTCGCCTTTTTCACAGGATCCGTAACCAATCGACTTCCATCGGCGGCTGGAGAGGCGGGAGGCACGAGAGGGGGGGCTGAAAGTCTGAGGTAGTCGTTTGCCGTCCGCAACCACTAGGGAGCCCAGAGGCTGAGTCAGCTGACCGTTACAGATTTGATTGGTCTGTTTGAATGTTTTCACCTCACTCTTTGCAACAACAGGAAAAGCTTGACCAATATGGTCAAACTAGCAAATCGTCCAAATTGGATTGTTAGCTTGAGTGTGACAGACGGAGGGGTTTCTCCAATCTACTCCCAACTTTTGTCGCACTTTTCCAAGCTCCTCCTACAAGATGGATGCATGCAGATGAGTGCGTCTCTGTCTCCAGTACAGTGAAGGAGAAGGTAGTCATCAATTTCAGTGCCGGTCAGCTTGCACCGCTCAAGCTCAACCAACCAAAGAGCACAGCCCAGCCCAAAAAAAAAATAAAAAATAAATAAATAAATAAAAAATGCAGCACTGCAAAAGCGACACGTACGTTTAAGCATTTTTTGCCAAGTGCAAGGTTGCTGCACCGTGACACCTGCACGCGCACACAAACAGACGCATGATTGAGTAGGATTGACTCTGCGACTGGCAGGGGTGGGAGTCCAAGTGAGGAGAAGCCGGGTGAGGATGGAAAGAAAAAAAGAAAAAAAAAGTCCGGAGTCGGAGGGAAGCCGTGAGCTGTGAAGGACTGCAATCATTCCTCACCCTCGGCCTCCTACCTGCAGACTCAATGAGGCGTCGCGCGCCGCAGAGGGGCCAAAGCCCTGCGATTTTTCAGGCTTACTCAGCCTTACTGTGCCCCCGCGGCGGCGGCGGTCACGGCGCAGCGCGGCACCGGCGGTCTGCAGCGTCCACCGGCTCGGCGGCGAGGAGGGATTGGACGGCGAGAGCGTAACTGTCACGCTGCCGTTTGAAGTATGCCTGCAACAGCGGAGCCGCGCGTTCCAGTCGGTCGGCCAGCGGACCCGGCGCAGCGGCGGTGAAAATGTCAGACTTGATAATACTGAACGATGACTAACATCTGGATTTCAATGACATTTGATGGGGAGGTTTTAAAGGTACAGGGCTTCACGTCAACTCCGATCACTTTATATTTCCAGACATATAAAGTGATCGGAGTCGACGTGAAGAAAGTTTGGACACAGACATTCTTTCATTTTCATGACTATTTACATTGTAGATTGTCACGCAAGGCATCAAAACTATGAATTAACACCTATGGAATATGTATGAAGCAAAAAAGTGTGAAATAACTCAAACAAGTTTTATATTTTAGATGACCTAGAATAGCCACCCTTCATATTAAATATCTATGACATAACATATTTAGGTGTTCAACATTTTTTTCTTTTGCCACATTAATCCACATACCTTGGTCATATATTTGATGTCTGCAGTATGAATCTACAGTGTAGAAAGTACTAAAGATGAAGTAGGTGTGTCCAAACTTTTGACTTGTCGTGCATATACATATATAGTATTTTTTTAACCTGGCACAACCCCTTATAAAGATGAAAAAAGCAAATTGGACACATCAGATGCCAACGCAGCATTAAATGTAAGAGGGAAGGCAGAATCAGATCAGAAATAACTCTCTAAGTCAGCCGTAAGAGCCCTAACAGCAATGTCAATATACCTGGAACAAGGTTGCAGGCTCGCAGCCAGTTGCTTTAAACCAAGTCTACTGCTCCTGCAAAACGCCCGTTTATTAGTTTGCTTTGAGAAAGAACGACCTTCAGGCATCTTTTTCTTAAGCTTGAAAATTGCAGCAAAGAGAAAACTCAGCGAGTTAGCTTGAGCCGTAACAACCAGGTGCGTGCCGGACGATCTTCGACACTCGCGGTCGGCGGTGTGTGTTAGCTACAACAAAGCAGAAGGTAGCTAAACAGCTCGCACACGCACTGGAATGGTGAAAAGTATTCTTAAGGAAACTATTTGCTTCACCGGAGCTCGGCCGATCTTCTGATCTTGTCACGCTGCCATGGTGACGAGCTCGCAGCCGGCCGAGCTGCAGATCAAGTGCAGAGGTGTTCACATGCTAATTCGGACCGTGATGGCTCGGGGCTGGCTGCGGCGAAGCTCCCTGCATCGCTCCGCCGAGCTGCTGCGTACAGTGCGCTGCAGTCGTGGACGCATTGTGTATTTTCAACGTGCTTTCGCTAATGCATACGCTTAGGCGTCATGGCGAGAGTGCAGCTATTTATCCACGAGTGGCTCTTAGGGAACAAGTCAGGATAACCACTCTGTGACCTTCCAGAGTACCAGCCTCTGCCAGACATTTTCAACACTTAAGGAAGTGATTGCAAGAGCACTTGAAAAGATAACTGCAAGAGAGAGACCTCCATCCATCTTCTATCCCTTCCTTTCCTGCACTCAGGGTCACAGAAGGGTTGCTAACCTATGTCTTAGAAGGAAGGATCCACCCTGGACCAGCTGCCTGTTCAACGCAGGGCCACACAGAGTGGCAAACTGTCATTCGCAAATGCACGTAAGAGTTCAACATCTTCAATTCATGTTTTTTTTTCCTGAGTTCTTCTTACTACTTTACTGGGGACAAAAATGACAAAACTTAAAAAAGAAAATGTGTAAATAACTCTACTCACTATTGTGAAGAACCTAGATCATCAGATGTGTTTTAGTTATTTTACTCACTTTGGACGCCTTAGTGGAGAATCTAAAAAGATGAAAAGATGAAAGAAAAACCATTACAATGATGAGGTGTGTCCAAACTTTTGACTGATAGTGGATAAGATTGCACGGCCTTTATTACCCGAGAAATCACGCCATAATCACACCTTTGCCGTGCTCAGCCCTCTCAGCAGTCTTCCAGGCACCCGGCACCATCTACCGGGCTGCGAAGTCAACTCAATTTAATCGTCACCAGGGCAACATACATAATGAACGAAGCGCCAGCACGCAAAACTATCGCAATATTAAAATGTATCGATCCCGTTGAATCCTGTCATATTAAACACATAAAGAACGACTTGCTGCCGTTGACTATGATTAATCTAAAGCGTCACCGCGGAAGCTCTCCTTCGTCGCCTCCTCTTATCCGCGAGGCATCAGTCGGGTCCACCTCTGCCTGCGGCGGCTGAGGTGAATGATGGAGTGTTTTGGCGACCGGCTCGCTCGGACCAAAGGTGCCCTATAAATGGACTTCATGCGAAAATGAAACCCAACACAGGGGTCCGGCGGGGTCATCTTTCTCCCTTTATTCATTTCTTTTACCAGATAGTGCCAGCCAATATTTGTCTTTGTCCTCCCCACTCTCTCCCGCCTGTGACGGATGGTGGGAAGTGTTCGGCTAATGGTGACACTATTACTCCAGAGCCGGTGAAAGCAGAGGGGGAGAACGCTAGAAGAAGAAGAAAAAAACAACAGAGAGATATTTTTCCCCCGCACGCCATTCGCACCGTGGAAGGGTGGAGGGGCGGAGAGACGAAATAGCCATGAGAACTGAGGTCGTGCAGGCGTGAGGCCTCGGCCTCTGTCGGCCATTTGGAGATTAATTAGGGTCAGAAAAAAAGGGACAGGGGACAAGGCTGTGAAGCACAATTACGTGTATTTCTAGAGAGCGCAGCTAGCTGATTCTGTTAAGCAGACATTTCATCCTCAGCAGCTGAGGCGGCAATACCTTAATAGACAGGGGGGGGGGACAGTCTTTGCAGCTGGAGGGATACGCAGAGGAAAGGTAAGTAGCTCTCGGGATGGGGGGGGGGGGGGAGGAGTCCAAAGCCACTCAATTAAAACAAGAAAAGACACGAGGTCTGGCAGGGTTAAAACCGCCTGCGGCGCGTTGTCAGCGTGCGATAAACGTGTTATTTCAAACCAGGAATCTCGTTCGGCTTTTCGGTATTGCGTTATCTGCAGGGAGCCCCGCTCACTCGCCGGAGGTTTACACTCCAGATTAAGCGGACAAACAAACTGCGCGCCGGCCGTGGGGGGAGAATGAAGTGATTGCTTTCCAACGTCGGGGACGAAATCCTCCAATTTCCCAACCAGCAGATAGACGACGACGGCTCCCGTTTCTCGACGCACACCTGCTGCTGTTTGGAGCGGCTTCACTGGCCCTCCACTTCACACAGCTGCCCGCACTGTAAACAAACGGCGTCCTCACCGGCACGTGCAGCGGATTTCCTGCACACCGGGTTTACAAACACTGATGGATATGCGCCTCCGCAGCCACATGGTTCCAGATTGGCTGAATCGTCTCTGTCTGTGAGGCTGCCTTGTTGAAGCAGTAAAGGTTAAGTGTGTAATATTTAAGAAGAAACAGCGACATCAAGTGGTTGCATTCTAGATTGCAGCGCTCTTTCTTTTGTCCCCTTCGGGACTCCGTACCTTCCCTCTTCCGAGCTTGACAGTGAACTACGGTGGTCCATCACCGCCTTACTTAGAAATATGGTGGCACTAGATGGCAGCTAACTAGGAGCAAGACCCTTATTGCTCTATGTATATACTTATATATAAATAAGAACTGTTCTATGGGTAGGAAAACCCAATTACTTTTATCGCACTGCGGGTATATACTTTTATTTATGCATTTTGGCCAGTATATTGAGCTTTTACCTTTACAAAAATCATAAATCAAGCCAAATATTACACACTGGTCCTTTAAAGCGGTTTCCCCAGGGCTTTCTGATTCTGTATTCCCTTGGAAGCCGAGCCGCTCAGGCCGTTCCACATTTTCATATTTGCGTGAACCGTGACGCTCCGTACGCAGGCAGGTGTGCACACAAAATAAACCAAAATAAAAACCGGCTTTCTCGCTAGGCTGAATTTCTATCTCCAGACTTCCTGAACAGGATGATTTATGCAGGGGGGCTCCTCGCTGCTGCGGGGGAAAAGGAAAAACTGTCCCGAGTCTGCGGG
Source organism: Thamnaconus septentrionalis (assembly GCA_009823395.1). Lineage (NCBI taxonomy): Eukaryota > Metazoa > Chordata > Actinopteri > Tetraodontiformes > Monacanthidae > Thamnaconus > Thamnaconus septentrionalis. The sequence goes on from CM020520.1 coordinate 8,322,836, forward strand.
GCCTTCACGGTCGGCTGGCCTCACTTATGCACAAAACAGCTTTGGGGGAATCGCTTCACCACCGCCGTATAACCTGGCAGCACTTTGCAGGCTGACTTCAATTAACAAGAAGGAAAATGTCACCGGTGGGTGCAGGACGGCTCACTTGATACATTCATCTCGTAGATCTACTGGATTATTATAAAAACTGGTTGCGTTACAGCCGCTCTGCTGGCATGCCCATGTTTCCAAGTGGCCACCCGTGGTATTGCAAGACAAACAAATAAACAAGCCCTGTCTCAGTCAGTCACAGAGGCTGCATATCACTGACTTTGTCGGAGGCAAACTCTTGCTTCCTATGGCTGCTTCCTGCTTTTATCACAATTTAAAGGCAGCGGCGCCCTGGCGGGGAGCACTTTGTACCAGCAAAAAAATCCATTCAAATGAGATCCACCACCGGGAACAAATTTAAATGAATGAATAAGGCACCTCTGACTAAACAGGCTCCCATTATATCATATGGGAGGTTCTACCCGTCGAGTGGCAGGGCAGATTTTCCGCAAGCAAATCCGTTATTATTGAGACGAGATGAGCTTTGTTGACACGTCGCGGCGCGCCCGGGGTAATTGTTTTTGCCTCTGCTTTAGACAAGCTAATTAATTTCAATTACTGGCAGCTCACCAGTCTGAGGTTGGAAGTCAATAGTGCACGGTGCTGTAAGGGAGGAGGAGGAGGAGGAGGAGGAGTATAATTTGTTCAACCATTCATCAAAGACGACCCCCCCGCCCACGCCTGCTTGTCCGCTGGGGTGGCGACTCGTCTCCAGAGTTATTCACGCAGCCCCTTCTCCTCTGAAGTCTCCGGAGACGCTCTGCGTACTGATGGAGTTGGCCAGTCTTGGCGAGGCGTGACCGTCAAAATGTCCCCTTAAAACAACTTGTTTTGCCTCCAACCCCCCACCCCCTAAAGAAAAACCTCCCTCCCAAAAAAAAGAAAGGAAACTCTCGCCTCGGCTTTGACCGCGCCATCTCTTTCCACCTCCCGGAGTCACTCTCACCTTTTCCCATCTTTGAGGTGCGCCGCTGGCCGAGATGAAAGCGAACGTCTGAACGGTTCTTTCAGGGTGGGGAGGGGGTATGCGCTCGGCGAACTATGCGAAGGCGATGCGCGCGGAGTAAAAGTGCCTTTTTCAAAGCGAGGAATCAAAGGGAAACAAGAGACCGCAGACGGCCTCTAATGCTTTGAACAATATTGACGGGGCTACGTGTTTTCAGTCAATTCAACAAGGGAGTGAAAATATATATAAACATAAAGGACCGATTTTTTTCTTTTGTAGACGTGATGCGCAGACGCTACAGGCTTGGCCGACCGGTGAGGTTATTTAATTATCATCATCAGGCGCTGGAGCCGGTCCCAGCTGTGTTTGGGCGAAGGCAGAGTTTCCAGCTAGTTTATCGCAGAGGCCACACAGAGAGACCAGCAACCCGCCACGCTCACACTTGAGCTTACAGACAATTTAGACTCGCCACTTAACCCCGGCGTGCACGACTCTGGACTGTGGGAGGAAGCCGGCTTACCGGGAGAGGCGCCCGCGACTTCCCGAGTAAATAAATCAAACCAAGTGGAGGGTCGGCAAAGTATAAGACGCTAACCAGATTAAGGCCTCATAAATCTTTCTTGAAAAGTTAAAACCCGGCGAGGATATTATTTGAAACAATATCAGCGGCTTTAAAGACATTTTTGAAGCGTTTAAAAAAAAATTTTCTTACCCCTGCCAGCGGTGACAGCTTCTGTCGCAATCGTTCACACATCTGCTTCCCCTGCTCGCTCTCCTCCGCTCTGTGCGCCACACGCGAACCGCCGCCAGGAGACACTGTAATTACTGCTCAGCTCTTCGGGACCTATCAGAAGGCGAAAAGCATCTGGGGAATTTTTTTTTTTTTTTTTTTTTAAAACACATGTCTTATATCTGCACCAAACAGACAGGGGATAGATCAAGTGAATGTTTGAACAAAATTCCCCGGTTGGAAATTTGACTTTCACGGAAGCACGAGCAAGCTTCCCACGCGTGCAAGTTGACATTCTGAGCAGCTGAAGTTGTAACGATTAACTTGACAGTAGGGCTGTGCGATTAATCGAGTTTAAATCGAAATCGGATTTATTAGTCAAGACAATGTTAAAAAAAGGAAAATCTTAAAATTGATTTTCCTCTCGCATGCTTCAGGGCTGTGTGCCTCTACCGTGAAAGTTTTGCACTGTATTCATTCATCGTTGTTCAAGATGACAGAAAAACCTTTTATTTTTAAAGCGATGCTTGGTGAAAGACAGTTAAGGGTGTCACTTTATTCACAGGGGCATTCATTTGTGTTTGGTTCTTAAGTTTCCACTTTACTTCCAAATAAGGGAACTTCATCTTTGTTTATGAAGAACTTATACATTTTCAAGTGAAGTTTGGTGAAAGGGAGATTTTTGCTTCATGAATCCCAAGGCATTCGTCTTTGTTTGGTCCAGAAGACTGCAAATGTTGTTTACTAAACCTATGGAGCATTTAAAGTATCTTTCAGTTGCACTTCATTCCCAATAGGGAAATTAGTTTTCTATTTTTCTTTAGAAATAAACAAACTATTTGAAGTCATTTATTCTATTGTCTTTTGTAGTTTTACCAAAAAAAAAAAAAAAAAAAATCGAAATTGAAATTTGAGTTTTCAGAATAAAAAAAAAACAACAGGATTTTATTTTTGTCCAAAGTCGCCCAGCCCTACTTGATCGGGCACTTGAAAGCTTCCCCTGCGGGCGGGACATTACTCATGAGCGCTCCCCAGGTTGGAATAAGCAACGGCGTAAACAGAACGACTGGCTGAGCGCGGAGCCAGCTCAAGCCAAGAGCTCATTTCCAGCTTCCTCGTTCCCACTTGTGGCCCAACCGGGACCCATCATCAACCCCTCCATTGATTAGCTAATTGCCGAGGACGCCGCACGCACCGCCCGGCTTTGCCCCGACGGACCCCAGGCGACCGGTGTCACCTCGGGGGCTGCGGGATTTGTGTAAACATCGCCAACCCCCGTGCCATAGCATTCAATCCCGCTTCCTGCTACACTCCTCCGCAGAGCGTGAAGCATGACATTGGATTTACAGCGTAATGGAATAAGGCGCTTTGTTTCTCAATCTGCCAGGGAGGAGGAGGTGCAGAGCCGGCTGAGCCCGCCCACTTCCTCCGCTGGAAAAGTTGCAAGAAAGGAGCGGCTGATATTCGTTTTTCCCCCCTTGTCCGCCGTCTTTTATTTATCTATGTATTTATTCTTCGCATTGTCGGCATCGATTCGCTTTACTGTCTGCCTCTGAAGTTTTCTGAAAGAGGAGCCAAATTAAAGGGGTCATCGCCGGGAGATCAAAGCCGCCGATGAGACAGGTGCCGTGTTTTCCGCAAAAGAGCCTCGCCCTGAATGTTAATGGGAACGGACGTGATGAAATACCTGCCGTTCGGTCCGGGTCATTGTTCTGGCCGCCGCCGCCGCGGAGATTAGCATTCCGAGCGCTCGCTCAACAGCCCCTGATGTGAAAGTCCATTAAGTTAATAAAATCATCTGCGTTTCTTTTGGAAATCTCCAGAATGTCCATTTCTTTTCTCCTCAACTGCCTCGCTCCTCATTTCTATTCACTGATTTTTAAAAAATGGGGCATTATCAGTTAATTGGCCCTTATCTGCCTTACTGTTATAATAACACTCTCCCGGGTTGGAGTGTCTTCACTGCCGGAGCTTTTAAGCGGGGAGAAGAGTGGAATGTGTATTTGTTGGGCAGAAGTGGGAGGCCATTCTAGACGCAATTATCCAACTTCGTTTCAGGTCCACTCCGTTGACTGTTCAGCGGCTCTCTGTCACGGCCGAGCATTTTAATTGTGCTTGAGTGCGTTGGTCTTCAGCAGGAGAGCCAAAACCTTGAGCCCATTCTGAAGTGTGACTGAAATGTTTGGTTTTTTGCATTGGAGAGGCTTTTTTTTTTAACTTATTTATTTAGCATAAAGTGGAATTGATAATGCGCATATATACATACTTATCCATCCACTTATCTATGGACTCCTGTGGAGCAGCTTCGCTCCATTAATTATCCAAAAAAGCCAGCATGAACATCCTCCAACTAACATGGGGTTTCATCTTTGTCTTCCGACTGGACTTTAGGGAGACATGAAGGCATTGTTTCTTCAAAAGGCCCCATACTACACCCACTTTCACATCTATGTTTTTCATCTTGGACTCCAGTTGTGTTGCCTCCCATGACTCAGTATAAAAGAAACCCCCCCGCCCCCTCCAAGAAAAAAAAACAACCCAGAAACGCTCTCTTCAGATCCCCAGAAAACACTCTGCTTAGCCCACAACTAATCAGACCTTGCTGGGGGCGATGTTAGTTGAGGTGAGGAATTAATACCCCTTGTGACATCACAGGGGGCTGTGTTTTGTTTGGCATACCATGGCTTTAATGTAACTCAGCAGGCGAAAATGATTTTAAAAGGCGCAAAACGTTACCCACCTCGTCGGTACAGGGACCGAACGGACTCGGGTGAACTTAACGACGTCACGCACACGGCCCCGCACTTCCTGTCTCATGCCTTGGCTCGAGCAGACAAGAGGAGAAGGAGAAGCCAAAGAAGCCAAACAAAGGCGGGTGCTGACGGATCACAACGTTTTATCTCATATCTCATTAGACCGAAACCCTCACATCAGCAGAGTTGGCCAGCACGCCACATCAAAGCCGGTGTGGGAGTGGGTGCTAATTAGTATGATAGAGCGTTTATCTGAAAGTGATCTGAGAACACGCACGCACACACACACACACAGAGTCAGACCTCTATTCTTCTAAGGAAAAGTTAACAATATTTCGTGCGGGGAGGGGGCTTGCTCTTCTTCAACCTCCGCTGATTGTGCTTTGTTGGCTCACTTCCTGTCCAGGCCTGACGATACTTCCTGTCCAGGCCTGGCATCACCCTCCACATGAATCGGGTCTCGACTTTAAAAGTGCAGAAATTGTCTAAGAAGCTGCGCTGCAGCAAAAACAAGAGTTTTGCACCGCCGCGCGAGCCGAGTCGCACACATACAGTCTGTGCCTTGCGCACGCAGACATGCGCACAAAGACACAGAGACGCGCACGGGCCCACGCACGCCCGCAGATCGACCTTGGGTCCGACTCAAATTCCCTGCTGTCTTTCCTCGCAAGTTCCAAGGATATTTCTTGGCAACAGACGCATGACAAATCTTGGCACTCTCAAACCGTCAAAACAGATGAGCGAGCGCGCACACACGGGCGCACACGCGCACACACACACGGTGGCAGGCACGGCCGATCAAAGTATATTCCTGGTGATGGCTTCATGAGCGGTCTTGGCACGTGAAGCCGGATTCTGCGTCGTCAGTAAACGCGCCTGACGCGCCTGTCATTTCCACTGGACTCACACTTCAAGTCTGCGAGTCGCTCCTCTGAAGGGACTCCAGTTACTCAGCAAGTATTGTTTGGCCCGCACGTCGGGATTCAATTAAAATGTAAATTCTCCCTAAGCTGATAAACGGGAACAACAGAGCTCTCACACTTCCCGGGGCGCCAGGCAGGAGGCGCCTTTTTTTTCACAAAAGTGAGACACCGGGAGCCAAAGCCGGAGACGTGAGAGGAGGAAATTAAGAAGAGGTCGGAGGTCGCCGTGGATGCAGGCTACGAGTAAAGGGATTGACAGACTTTCTCCTTTCATGCATGTGATGTTTTGCGAGGATTTACTGGCCCAGCCTGGCGCAAAACCTTGGCATGCAATGGTTTGTATTTACAAAATTTGCATTGTGCGCTAGGGGTCGACACACTTCCACAACTCACGGAAGGAATAGAAGAAAAAAAGAAAAAGAAAAAGGCAGCCAGCTGTGTCAAAAAACCCCAATTTGCCAAAGGGAAATGAAACACTTTGCAAAAAGCTGCAGTCTCTGCAAATATTTCCACAAACTTTGTCTGTGTGCGTGCAGCTGTGATGTAAATAAAAGCGGTGAGTCACGGGAGCCCGGGCTGGAGCGTTCAAGAAGCAAGAGGCTCGTCTCATTTTTCATCATTGGCATTCAGCGGGCGGCAGACATGACTCACAAACACGCTCGCTCGGGTGACAGCTCTCCACTTGGAGACATTTTCCCCGGATTAAAAATGCAAAAACATATTGACTCCGCTGGCCAACAAATGACCCCCGCGGGAGAGCGCGCCCACTCGGCGGGACCGCAACGTGCGCGGCAGACACTGCCGAGCGGCTTCTCCGGAGAATTAATTATTAACTCGGCCGGCTCAGGATAGATTGTTGAAATGGAGCGGGCAGGTACGTCTCTCCAGCTGCATCATTAAAACCCAGACGCACGCCCGCCCGCTCGTGCCGGCTTCTCATCCCTCCCTCCTGACACTCAGACGTCGTCACTCATCCCGTTGCCGAGCAGATGCAGAGCGGCAGGCGGGTCGCTGCTCTCCAGACTGCGTCCACAGAGGTGGGCCGGAGAAACACGGCTGACACTTGACGTTGACGGCAGCCTATAGAGGTACTTAAAAATACACAGAGTGAAGCTAAGCACTCGGCAGGGTTTTAGTCAAGGTCCCGTGTGGTGCAAAATCCACTTTGCTCTCTGATAATAATACACAGTGCGTCTCCAGTCAGACAGTGAACTCCCAGGAAATTAGGGAAAAGTCCATCCTTGACTTGCTCCGCTTGCTAAAAGACAAAGTTGTGAGAAATCAGGTCATAATACGATCTATCCAGTTCTGGCGAAACATCCTTTTCTCCCTCTTTTCAGGTTTCACATGCCCAAGACCAGACAAAACCTCCAGATTAGACCTCGGAGAGATGGATGACAAAGATCATATGTCTTGATAGATTCGGAGGCCTTGCGAGGTATTCACAAAACTGAGCGGAGACGAGATTTGCAAACGGCTGGAGAAAAGATAGCAAAGGTACAGACGGCTGGTGAAACGTTTGCATATCTGTGCTGCTCTGCATCAAACTGGATATTTATCTTTGCAGCATTTTTTCCGGCCGACATGCAAAACAGCGAGAGGAGATCTAAAGTGAGGACGTAAGTGGATAAGCCGCGAAATAAAAATGTAAGCGGCGCAAATATAAAACCTCTTCGTCGGGAACTAGCGATGGGCATCCTCCTCTGAAATGACTTTTCGAGTTGGGGGAAATCAGGAACATAAATAATTCTGACACCTGTCCTCACCCGCTTCTGTAATGCGATGGATTCGAAAGTTCAAGTGCGACTTTTTCCCCACGATGCGCACGGTGCCCCTCAAACATTCACAGGTTGAGGAGGAGGAGGAGGAGGAGGAGGAATAGTCTTGTGAGGCAGGGGGTAATAGAGCCTTTGCTTCCATATCTCCAACGGCATTGAAGACCTTGCTAATGTTTCTGCGGTGGGTTCACCCCGACAAGCGTGTTGCATCTATTACGCGGCTGCTTCTGTCGAGACATAATGATTGGCAAAGTGGCATGCGCAATGTATACGTCGCTGCTCTTTCCCCCCCGAATGCACGAGAAAAACATTTCCACTGAAGGCGGCGGTTAGTCAGAGCGAGCCTTTGTGTTTATCTGACAGTAACATTAGCCCAGACATAAATCAGTAACTGTGAATGGAGGTAAGGTTGCTGATGGATTTCCTCTATTCGTATGTTAAGTGATATTTGCTGACAAAAAAAAAGACATTCTAATCCGCATGTGATTGCACTTATTTTTTTATCGTGTTTGGCATGCTTTTTATTTCTCAAATGCATCTGATTTATCTGTTATGAAGAGTGTTTCGCTCGCCACAGAATCCAATAATCAAGTGGGTCCACACTCTCTTTGCCCCCATGTGCTCAGTTCATTTGTATGCGCCCCATTCTTGCAGCATCCCAGATATGAAAAATGAATGTCCTTGAGTATCTACTCTGCTATACATTTCTCCAGAGGGCTGTACCATTGATCTTGATCGAGCCCAATTACTCGTTCTTTCCCCCCTCGCCTCTCCCAGTTTAGAACAAATGTCAGTGCCATTCTCTGTCACGAATAAAACTGTAATCAACGACATAAATCAGCAATGAGGCCAAACGACGGCAGCGCGTGAGCAACAGGTGCAGGCATCAGCCGCCGCTGTGCCTTAAGTGCTGATGCAATACTGCTCTCTGGTGGCGCGTCCTTGGTACTGACAAGCATATTTAAGCCAAAACCTCGAAAAAACTGGTTAAGACTGCAGAAAATGTATAAAACACGTATTTTCCACCAAACACCATCGATTCATACAGTCATACATTTTTTGAGAATAAAATACCTGAAGTATGACACATACTTGTAAACACTATACAGGTTTACTTGAGTCATCCCCATTTATGTGAAGATAGATGGATAGACTGAGACTACTTTTTAGTGAAGCAACACCGACTCTTGCATCACGGTTGTAAATTAATATATAGGCTTTTTACAGTGAAAGCACGGTTGTTGTTTTCCGGTTTACTCTATTATATCGAATGTATCACTTGGTTTGGCAACGTCAACGTATGTTTACCTGGCCAATAAGGCTCGGGTCATACAACTACGACTGCAACGACCACGACTATAGCATTAGCATTAGCTAAGCAAAATATACATACAAAATATTAAGTTACATAATCACATCTATTGCACCACCAATTTCACAGTGTGATAGTTCTTATTTAAAAAAAAAAAAAAAAAAAAAAAAAAGCCATCTCTTACCCGTGTCTTTTCTTTTGAGTGTTGAGTCGCGGAGCTAACGTCGACTAAACCAAAGAAAAAAATCTTCGCGAGGCACTCTTTCGACGCCATTAGCCGTTTTGTCCTCTTCCCCGTCGTTTCTTCTTCTCGGCAGCCTTGCTGGCCTCCTGCTTTCTTCACTTATCGTCTATATTAATTTTCTTTCGCGCACTGCTCTTGAATTAGTATGACGTAGCTACCACCATGCGCGCCATCCGCCATCGCGAGTCACTGTTCCTAAATCTGAACAGTACGATGTCACACTGCCCTCTGGTGGCCGGGATGAGTGACAGCCATCTCGTCCTCTCCTACTCAAACGACGGATGGATGGACGGCGTTCAGGCTCAGAGGTATCGGCTTAATTCTGGTGTAGGCGGACCTCTTGTGGCCAGAAGGTGACATCACAACATCGTTGTTTTGTTTTGTTTTTAAGTGCGTTTCTATGGATTCAGGGGCTGTACTGAACACGTAGAGTGTTTTTTTTTTGTTTTGTTTTGTTTTTTTAAACGGTGTATGCAGGCAGAGTTGCATATAATTCATCCATACAAATTAGCAAGTAACGGACTCCCTGTTGTGGCAGGGCTTGTGGGAACTTGGGAGTCGAAGAGGCGCGTTCTCGCTCCCGATTGGCCCGAGCGGCGACAACGTGAACGCGGCGACGCGCGGAAGAGATGATCGCATAAAGTGCAGGGAGTGGAGGGGCTCTATCTGTCTCCCGACAAAGTGCTTCTCGGACTCCGGAGGCTGCTGGACAAAGATGTACTGCAGGTGAGGACCGAAATCATATTGGGTGTCGACGTCCGTCTGCGCTGAGACCGGCAGCGCGAGCGAATGTTTGTCTCCACTTATTGCCAGGGGAATAGACCGGCGCGATTTGCATGCGTTTCATTTGTTTTGATCTGCTATTGAAGTGTGTTATATTGTTCAGTAATTGTTCCACAGCCTCCCGCAGCTCCCTGCTCCCACTGTTGATTTGATATTTCTTCCAATCAGCCCCAATGAGGTATTTGCCAGAGAAAAAAACAGAACAACCCAATTATTTTTCGTGTATGATCAAGAAATGTTCAACCAGAGATGTACAGCATAAACATGTGCCCGGTGGGAAGTCATTGTATGTTATACTGATGAAAACTGACTATGTTCTCAAATGTTTCTGATTATGTGGGGTGGAAAACAAATTCCTCTGAGGATCACATTTCACACAAAGTAGATTACTGACAGCAATGGGCACTTAACTCCTTTCCACTCTAACACTTTATACTTTCTTTCGCCTGGTATTATTACATAATGTTTTTATGTTTTTTGAGTATTAAAAATATTGCTTCCCCCCACCCCCATCACTTCTTTTCCTATCTCGCTCAGCAATGTGTGCTGCCATCGCTGGTCCTCGGAGGAGAGGCTGGATGGGAAAACGGTCATCATCACCGGAGCCAACACCGGCATTGGCAAAGAAACAGCCCGAGATCTGGCCAGAAGAGGTACCACTCGCACCCGCCTCTCCTGCCGCTACCCTGTCGTCTGTTTTCCCACCCCGCTCCCGCTGATGTTCCTCTCTCCTCTTTTCACCAACTTTCACGCCACACATTCCTCTCCCTCCCGTGGAGTTGAGCACTTTTGTGTGTCTGGGAAGGGCTTTAAGCCACGGTGCCTGATCACACGTCCTGCTCCCTTTTGCCTCTTGGCCTGCTGAATTGAATTAGGCCTAATCCTAACCGTGTTTCTCATTAACGCACAAATCTTGATGAAACGCTTGATTTAATAACCTCCCTGCTCCGAGACATGTGCAGGGCAGACGGGCTATTGCATACGACGAGACGTAAGACAAGACGGGCCTTTGTTGTGCCGCAACAGGGACATTTGCCAGATATATATGAAGGATATATTGCATAAAACAGATGGAAAATTATAAAGAAAGACAGAGAGAGAGAAAGACAGAGAGAGAAAGACAGAGAGTATCTCCGGGGCAGTCCGAGAGCGAGACAAAGGGGAAGGGATGACAGACAAGCCGTCAGGGGCACAGAGGGAGCATTGTGAGGGTCCGCTCCCCTCCCGAGCGAGACAGGAAACAAAGAGCGATGGGAGGGTGCGACCAGCAGTGCACGAACAGACGCTCACAGGGTGAATAGTGTGAAAACCAGTTGAGCTCTGCCACGGTCGCCCGCAATTAAAATGCCAGGCAAAGTAGTCTACCCTCGTCCCTGAGAGGTCCAGTGGGCACCAATAACAGGGATCTGTTGGCGGAAAATGGAATTTAATATATCAAGATGTAAAGATATGTGCATCTGTTCTCATAGTTCAAGAAATAGAACAGCTCCACTTGTAAAAAAGGTGGCCGTACTGGGCCACGAGGACTCGGCCTCAGCCCAGAATATGGATCCACTTGGAATTTCGTGACCCCAGGGGAAATAAGGATTAACGCCAGGGTGGTCCTTCCCCTGGTGGAATTTGCCTGTGTGAGGAAAAAAAACAAATGCGAGTACGGCTGCGAAAACACGTCTAAAAATGACAGCGTCAACCTTCTGGGGCGTCGCTGGGACCCTGCCTGAGGTGCCGCGAGGTATTCCGGGTGCCGTCTGTTCGCACGCTGCCACCAGCCGAATTGAAAGGCTGAGGCAATGGAAGGAAAATAAGGGTGGAAAAAAAAAGGTTCGGTGCATCGGGTAAGGAGGCTGACTGAAGTAGAGTGAAGAAAAATCCCTTCAAAAACAGCAAAGAAAGACAAAACGGCAACAACTGAAGACAGCCAACCAAAATTCAACCATCATCCAAAAGCCAAAAGATGCAGGGCCTGCACTACTCACACGGTGAAAATAGAACAATGTGGAGGATAAAAAGTGGGTCACAAACAAAATGATGTTGTCCTTGTTCCTGGAGAGGTCACGGTCAGATTGAGTGCTCTCGGTAAATGGGATTACGTCAGGACAGGACGGCAACATGATTAGATTTGAAGATTTATACTAGAAGGTGGTTTCCTCGAGGCGAGCACATCTGGACGTCTCAACCGGAAGCCATCAGGCTGTGAGCAGGCGGAAGAGGGCAATTCACGCAGCAATCGGTCATGTCCAATGACAGAAAAAACAAAACAAAAAAATAAAAAAGAGGTGAATTACTGAACATAAACAAGCAATCTGCCCAAGTTCATTTATGCGTCCTGGCACTTTTCCACATCCTGGATGATGTTTTCCTTCACTCACCGTGAACTTCCACCCTCATTGTTTACTCCATCATCTAATTGAGCGAACTTGGCTACCTGGAACAACCGGGGGTTTTCCGATATGGAGCACCGAGCGTGGACTCGTCACAAAGACCCTGATTGAGCATGCAGATTAATGGCTCTCTTGTTCCGTAATTTCCAGCGTGTTTGTGCGACGGAGGAGGGTGCATACATGTATGCTTGTGTGTGTGTGTGCGTGAGGTTCCGTGTCCTCGTTAAGGGGGAAATGCACGGTCAGTTGCGTCAGAGGTTGAGCGGGAACGACATAGTCGGAGGGGCCACGTTCGAGCGAAATGAGATGCGAAATGACTAATTTGACAAGATTAGAGGAAGTTCCACAAGCGCACACAGACACTTTGGCCACTCCCTCCTTAATCTTTCAGCACTGAGCGGCAGGTTGTTGCAGCTTTGATGGGTTTAAACCTCCCCTGGGTGGAAAGTTGCCTTCATATCAACCCTGGATAAGTTGCTATTAAATCCTCTCATCTATCCTGAGACGTTTTTCAACTCATTTTGCAGGGGCTCGCATCGTGATGGCCTGCAGGGACCTGGAGAGGGCCGAGGAGGCCCGCACGGAGATCTTGGAGGACACCGGGAATGAGAACATGGTCATCAGGAAACTGGATTTATCCGACACCCAGTCCATCCGAGCGTTTGCCGAAGTCATCAATAAAGGTCGGTGCGCATGTGTCTGTTCGTGACACACACACACACACACACACACACACACACACACAGGCACTTTCATTTCAGAAGCGACACAGCTGAAACTAAAGGGACAATACGGCTGTGTGCCATTTCATGTCAATTATGCCATTAGAGGAGAAGCAAGTGAACATCCTGATCAACAACGCGGGCATCATGATGTGTCCCCACTCCAAGACGGTTGATGGCTTCGAAATGCAGCTGGGGGTCAATCATCTGGGTGAGTCATACGGGAAATTACAGTCCTCTGCCTGCGATTTCAACTCTCATTTGTTGTCAGTTGGCTGTGACATCCGTCCATGCTTTGGTTTTGTCCAACAGTGTATAAGGTAAGAGCCCAGAGAGTGTTTGGGAGAACACTAAGAACACCTACACCTCCGGGTGAACAGTATTTCTACATGCATACATTGAAGCATGAGTGGAGCAGTTCTGCTGTGCAGCGCGTCGGCTCTTGTCAAAAGCTCTGCAGGGCGAAGAGAAAGAATTACGCCCACCGCAATAACCTTTCTGGTCTTCTTCTATGGCGTCTTGCAGCAGCTTGGAGCGCTCCCTGACACTTAAGACACCATTGTCAGTCTCCTTTGTATCTGGAAAGAAGGCTGACTTGTTAATCCACTGAATTTCTACAATTTGCTGTAACAGTTTCTATTGGAAGTTAGGAAGACAAAAGATCTGGATTTAACGTTCTCATCCACATGGCTTCCATGCAAGATTAATATTTGTTGTCTTTTTGTTGTTGTTTTTTTTTCAACATAATTTTGAAAAACATTTTGAATTTTCGAGTCTAAACCAGAGTTTCTACAGTCTTGAAACGGTCAGCTTGTTGCCAGCATCGGACTGCGGCTTCCTTCCCAGTACCCTCAGCGGAGGATCACGCTGAATCAGAGAACAGTCTGTGCTCCAACCCAGTCACCCACGCACATGTGTGCGCACATACCCGAAGAGCGGGCACATACTGTGCCTTGCATGTTTTGAAGAACTTCCTTTCCATTGCTGGACTTTAAGTAACAGCCAACCCGGCTGGAGTCACGGGTTCAACAGGAAATGGAGAACAATAGTCTGGAGCTACATCTTTGTGTCTCTCCCACTGTGAGGAAAAACATGAAAAAACAATATGGTCACAAGGCTTTCTGTCAGTGGTTATAAAGGAAGGGAAGCTATGTATGGAGTTGATATTTTTACTTTTGGTCTAAACTTTCTATTTTTAGCTCTGGGGGAGACATATCCCGTGTGTTGAGTGTGTATAGTGGCCAATTCAAGGTCACATCCGTTGCAAAAATTACCCTGTTTTCTAGCTTGTCAAGTGAGAAAAATACGTCCTTTAATCCAATTCGTTCCTGCTTTGTTTTTCCACAGAAGAGGTTTGCTTAAAACACAGAGAACAGGAAATGTGCCCTTTGTGACGTCACAAAGGGCAAAGACACAGCCCCTGTCTGCCTACCTGTTCCAACCTCGGCATCCTCCTACCATTATATTCACGATCACTCCTCTGGACATGTCCACCAAACCAAGTGATTTTGGGGGGAGGCAGTAAACAAGAGGCTAAGATCTGTTAAGTCTTCGGATGATTATAGATGCTGGACATAGACATCTGATGATATGTTTGGGCCATTTTTTTTTTTTTTTTAAAGTGTGCATCCAATGCCTTTTCTTAGGTCACTTCCTGTTGACTCACCTGCTGTTGGACCTCATCAAACGTTCCACTCCGGCCCGCGTGGTGGTGGTGGCGTCGGTGGCCCACACCTGGACCGGACTGCGACTGGACGACATCAACAGTGAAGGCAGCTACGATCCCATCAAGGCCTACGGCCAAAGCAAGCTGGCCAACGTCCTGTTCGCACGCTCCCTGGCCAAACGCTTACAGGGTGAGGCGGGGCGACAGAGCGAGATCAAGGCGGGGGGGCGCAGCGGAGCGCAGGGGGAAAAAATAACTGCGCGGCACATTTTGAATTTGAGTCACGCAGGAGAGTTCTGATGCTCGCTGATCAGAGGCCTGTCAGAGAGCGGAGGGCATTGTTGAAGTCGGCGGGGGAAACAAAGAGCCTGTCTCGCTCTTTTGAAGGGAGCTGAATCGGTTGCGGCTCCGTGTTCAGCTCTGCATAAAAGTCTTACATCAGCAAGTCTAAATGAATAACTCTCATACGTCAGTTGGCTCATCGTTTTGCCCCTTGGATGAATCAATTTACACTTTCATTGCGTTGTTCTTTTTATGTTCTTCTGCCTCATCACAAAAAAACGATTTCACTTTAATATTGCAGCAATGAAAGTCATGACACTGCTAATTTCCAACCCGTTAACAGTAATTAAAATGTTCAACGGTGCAGGAGATATATTCTAAGTGTGTTTTGCAGGCACCGGGGTGAGCGTGTTCTCTCTGCACCCGGGGGTGGTGCAGTCGGACCTGTGGAGGCACCAGCACCAGTGCATCCAGGTGGCGGTGAAGATCTTCAAGCTCTTCACCAAGACAACAGTGGAAGGAGCCCAGACCACCATCTACTGCGCCGTGGAGCCAGACCTGGAGCGCCAGAGCGGCGGCTACTTCAGGTACAAGCAACACTTGGCTCCCATCTTCGCTGGTTGTGCAAGAGCTGTTTTGTTGATTTTGCGTCGGGCCGTTATTTTAGTCGTCCCAAACGTTTGCTCAAATGCAACACAGCATGTAATGGCAATTGTCTGTCCCTCCCTGTGTTGTGCGTGCTCAGTGACTGTGCCTCCGCGAGCTGCTCTAGGATGGCCTCTGACGACAACTTGGGTGAAAAACTGTGGGAGATCAGCTGCAGCATGCTGGGCATCACCTGGCAGTGACACGTGGCAACACAAAGGAACTGTGCACAAACAGTTTTTTTCTCCACTCCCGCTCCCTGGCAGAGGTGCTGTTGTCGCTGGATATGTGCACAATCTTTGCTGAGTAAGAGCTGTATTTTTTTTATTTTTTTTTGAGTGCAAATATTGCATCTCTTTTTTCATACGCTTCACTGGTTCATGTAGGGTTTTCTTTGATCTGTTCTTTTCTGCTTTAATTTTCTGGCTCAGAGCTTCTCAAAGCAACTTCAAATAAAGGTCTAATAAAATGCTGTCAGTCATAGAATGTGAATAGTACTTATCAAAGGAAGTGTTTGTCATCTCAGTTTTTCTCACTGAACGGATCAGACTATATCACTAGTAAGCTATATAACATGTTTAATTGTCACTTTTAGATATGCCTCTGTAAAGAACAAATATTTGCATTTCTGTTGTTTTTATGAAATCATTACAATTCATTAGCATGTTGCTGCTTCGAAGGTGGATGTATTTTTAATTCATAATTTGTACATACTGTAAAAAAAAAGAAAGAAAAAAAAAGCCTTCAACAACACATTAAAGGTTTATTTGAGCATTGTGCTTGTTACTTGAAATAAAGGCTGCTTTGTATTTGAGCCATTGCTGTATTTTCCTCAATAATATTTAATTCCAATGTGTGTCATTTAAAAATGGTCACATTTTTATTATTGATAATATTAATTTAAAAAAAAAAATCTTTAAGAATGAAGAAATTTTGTTTTTCAGAACAAAAGTTGTTACACATCCGAGTTATGGTCCCACACCTACGATTCTCATTTGGCAAACATCACTGGAAGCATTTAGACTCCTTACACACCACAAAGCATGCACAATGGAAACAAAAGGGCAACGGGAAATGGCAGGCTCCTATTCAGGAACTTTACTGTAATCCAGATCACATGAGCGAGTGTTTAAGACAGCAGGAATGTCGCATTAGTAAGAATCGTGGCTACAGGAGTCTGTAGTCCAGCGCTATTTAAACAAATGTGCGTAATATGGTCACCTCGAAATTTCTTGTATAAAAGGACTGACACAATGCTACGTGACTCCGTTTAAAACTCTCTAAAGAGCAGTCCAATACAAGTGCGTTGCTTTGTATGTATTTTTGAAAAACTATTACTACTATCGACTATTTACAAATAATTCTGCTCGTAATTGAAGCTACGTTGGAAAGCTTCTGTTTGGTTTACAATTTTAAAACGTACTCTCCCACCGACAGATGGCAGCGTGGGGAAAAGACTCGTAGCATTGAGCACCACAGAGAAAGACAGGACGCATGCGCGGCCATTGTCTACGTCAGCTCTTCTCTACAACCAAGCTGCCTGAAAACTACGTGTCCCTCAGTCGGCAGACTGACTCGTCTTGTAACGCGACCCAAACAGGTAAACGGCATACTTTCTAATGAAGTTACTGGGGTTTTGTTCACTACATTTTAATATACTAACTATTTTATACATATTATGTATTTTTAATCTGCGGCATTTCAAGCTAACGCTACATAGCGTCGACCTCTATAGTTTTCCACTACTATAGCGTTAGCTAGCCATTACTGTCTAACTAACATGGAAATCCAGCCAACACTTAAAAAAATATTTATTATAAGTGAGAAAATTTTGTAGACCATTTCTATCTAATAATGTGAAGGAAAGTCTGTTGAGTTTGAGGACTTTCTTTCTCTCTGTTAGCAGTCAAGTCTCAGCCTGTGGAAGTCAACGTCAGCACAGAAGTGAACGGTGCCCAGCGCTGGACGCTGCTAACGTGATTTGTTTTTGATCTGTGCCCACAGCCCAAACGCCATGGATCAGGTAACGCAGTTCATTGAGCCCAGCCGGCAATTCGTCAAGGATTCCATTAGGCTCGTCAAAAGATGCACCAAGCCAGATAGAAAAGGTAAGGTACCACTCCCCTGATTTGCTGTACACGGCTTGAGAAGCTTCAGCTTTTAAACTGGCAATGTTGGCATGACTGAAAACGATTCATATTCTTGTTTTCCCTGTCCCTAGAATTCCAAAAAATCGCCATGGCCACAGCGATCGGGTTTGCAATCATGGGCTTCATCGGATTCTTCGTCAAACTCATCCACATCCCCATCAACAACATCATTGTGTAAGTAACAGCATTGCTACGTGCTGCTTTGTTTGTCTGATTTCTGTCCAGTGTAAGTACAGAGCTGATGCACTTCAACTTCTGTGAAGAGGTGATAACCTGATGGGTCATAGTCATGATGAATTCAGTGGGGAAATGTGTTTATCTCCCATGCATTGAATGGGTGGCCGACTCACTCCAAACGTTAGGTTTTCTGGAGGCTTGAGTAATCTAATCATTGCTTGGTTTTTTTTCATCCTCATTTTATGGCACAAATGGAAGATACATTTATAGGTTCTAGAAGTTATATATTAACCAATGTCTGCCCTGGTAAAATTTAAAATTGAGGCTCATAATTCTATCTCAACAATTTGAAGCTGCTGATACATATGAAACCCACTATCAAAGTGAAGAAGTCCTAATTTTTTTGGGGGGGAAAATGTTCATAATGTGAGATTATCTGACCACTAACTTGCTTCCCTCCCGTCTTCTTCTTTTTCCAGTGGCGGTTAAGTCCTGATCAAGCAAACTCAAATTTCAATACCTGGGGCTGGAGACAAGTGTTATGGGGCTGGTGTGGTTGGGGACTCAAGTGATGCCATTTTTACATTCTGTGCACAACATTTGTATTTTGCTGTGTAAATAAAAACAAATGGAAACCCACACGTGACGCATTGTTGCTTTGAAAACAGCTTTTATTTTTTTTCTGTGCAAAGCAATATACATGTACAATTTATTTTTTTGAAATGAAAGGCACACTTGTGGTATTTCTTGATGCAATTAAAAAAAAACTGCACTTACTGTAGCTGAAAACACAAATTAATTACGTGTTTAAGTAATTGTGATTATACAAATACGATGTGCAATAATATTTTTGGAATTATTGTCCATAAGAGGTAACATCATCTTTATTATGAGGATAAAATATACAGTTTTATTTGTCTTTATCATATTTAGCAAGGTGTAGCTGTGCATGCAGCATTCAGATTTATCTCAACACATCACGCTGCGGGAGAGAGACCCCCCCCCCACCCCAACAGCTCAGTAGTTTAAAAAGTTACTCCCATCTTCTTTGTCATTCTCCTTCCTTGTGTATCCCCATGCTCCACAGCAGCGGCTGGTCGGTTGTCACAGTGACAGGCTTCCTGAGGTGTCCAGGGGCAACTGGCTCGTAGGTGTTGGAGGTGCTCACCAGTTTTCCAAACCGCAGGACCTGATTATCTGGACAGTGAGAAAGAAATGAAAATGTACATTGAAAGAATACATTTTCAGGATTTCATTTTATTATCAATTTTACTGGTGGTAAATAACACAGCGAAAAATAATACCAAGGAGTTAACATCCATTTAATTAAAAGATGGTGCAGTTCGAATCTGAGGGAGCACAAAAATCACAGCACGCCAACTAAAATAAGTTTGATGACCCAAAATGACCAGCAGGTGGCGGTAAAAGAGAGGGAAATATTGCCGTTTAGGTTGCATTTGATGGGAAGGGACCCGAGCTTTCAAAATACTGATGCAGCTGTCGATGTGGTTACCCTGCATCATCATTCAATCAACAGAACTAAAGAAGCCATTGTTCATGACGCTGTACCAACATAAATAACACCTCAATAACTTTCATCTTAAAAACATTAAAAGAAGACAGCCGGAAGTGAAGAGTTTCATAATCTAATTTTATCAAAACTAAACTATTAACTATTTGAATAAGACGAACACTGTAATCTTAAAAATCTTCAGTCACTTATGAATGCATTAATAATAAGGTTGACGTCATAACATTTCAGCACCAGCCGTTTCTATCAGATTCAGTTGGTTTTCATTTTTTTTTTTTTTTAAGTGCTGATGAGATAGTTAACGATAGCTGAGACTAACTGATTCAAAGGACACAATTTACATATGTCAAGTTGAGAATACTCTCCGACAGAAAGTCGCTAACACATGTAGCGCAAAATAAACTTGCTGGTCCTCTTCTATGCTGACAAATGGCGGAGATCAATTAGCATTACAACTCATGATCGCCGCCTGCTGTGAAGGGGTGTGTATCACAGACGGCACTCCGCTACCGGAGTCCTGAGAATATTTGGGGCCAATACTGCCATCAAGCGGTCAAATTGGGGGACTAGCTCATGAATCTATTCTAAAAATTTGTTTCAAGTCAATATTCATATCTGGAAATAAAATAGGGTGAATATTTAAAATAAATAAATAAATAAAAATGTATACTCCACATAAAACTCGTCACAGCAAGTGACAATGTCGGCCTGTATTTAAAACACACGAACAGAAGACTCTGGAGTACATTAAATTGTAATAATAGGTTTTTTACAACAGCTCTTGGATTTTAATTAGATAGGAAAAAAGTGCTGCTTGAGTGAAAGTCAAAATGAATCATTAGGTTGTGAGTGCAGGAATATTTAAACAGACAATTTTCTCCGGTTTCATGAAATTGTGTGCCAACTCTGTTGCATTATTTATGCTCAATATCTAAGTACAATTTTCTTTCCCAGGCTTTGAAAATGTCAGTAAAGTAGAAATTAAAACTCGACACGGAGATAAATAATGGCAAACACAATGCATTTCCACCGATGCTGTAATACATCCTACGCTGTATTTCTCATAACAACGAGGCCTGTTAATCGCATCGTTTCAACAGCTTATTCGAGAGAAAAAGCATGAAAAGCTGGTGCGTACTCGGAAGAATTGTTAGGTAAGGGCCAGTCACTTTGTTGTACATGCAGGGGCAAAAACAATTAACACAAAGGAGCAAAGGCAGGTAGCAATAAAAAAAAAGAGGGAAGATTATTCGTCCATAGGTGCCTTGAGCACACATCAAACAGGGACAAAATAATATATATATAAAAAAAAGACTTTCTGCTTCAAAGAAGGCAACTGAAATCACGCCAGCCCAGCATGACTCAGAGCACAGAGAGAGAAAAAATAAGCTGCGTGTGAAGTTCGGCTACTTAATAATTGAGTCAGGAGTCGCAGTGCTCAGGGTACTGGAGAATAATGTCCAACTGTGTTTAAGTGCTGGCATGAAGTCTGGGCTCCGCGGGGTGGTGTGTTTGCAGGTAGTTCACACGAGCGCAGCAACAGAGGTGAGTGGGGAGTCGCAAAGTGCAGGGTAGACCCAGCCGCGGCTGATATTATTGGCTTGTACGTGAGCGGCTGAGCACATCCTTGGGACGGAACAATGAGTCCTTAAAAGAGATCAAGATGAGACGAGATTCTACTGTAGATTCTCTTTCAGAAGACAAAAAACCTTTATTCCTTTTTATTGGACGCCTGTAATGAATGACTTTTTTTTTTTTTTCTGAGGCGAACAGGGATTTATTGCCACAGCCTGAACAACTTACTCTCATTTTTATTAATACCGTTTGATCAAAATGTGATCATGTTGGGTGTATGGGAGATTTGCATTTGCCGCGGGGCCATGATTAATAAAAATCTAATGAGAACTTCTCGAGTCGGGAAAAAAAAAAAAAAAAGTGCAGTTAAGCGGTTTGCAAAATTTGCCCATATCCAGGTTCCTGGAAGTAACACAATTTAGACCCGCGGACCTTTTCATTTGAACTAACATTAAAGTCGGTTTATTTAACATGGACACGACATTGATTAGGTGCCTCAAGTCACTGTGCAACATGGTGCCGAGCGGTAATAGCTATGCGACATTTACAATCGGCGTTTGTGCAAAGAAATACAAAAAAACCCACGAAATTTGAAGCATTTTGGTGTAATCTTTGAAACCGCCACACGAGGCAGCAAAGAGCTGCATTTACCTGCGGGCAATGCAATAGTTTCTCGATTTGGCCACACACACACACACACACACACACACACACACACACACACACACACACACACACAGAGAGAGGAGCTCTTTACGCGGCCACAAAAGGATTTCAGATGGCTTCATTAGTAATCCCCTCCTCAAAGCTGATACCGATCAATAACGCCCCCCCCGCCCCCACTCCCCCTCCTCTCCCCCCTCCTTCCACTCATTGCAGAAGGGACCGAAATGAGCCTTGCACCCTCCAGTGATAACAATGGAGATGTTTGCAGCCTGTAATTGCATTTCCAGCTCCGGCTGCTGAAAGGGCCCCGTCGGCTGTAAGTAGACCATATTTACACAACAAATTACCCAGGAGAGAGAGAGAGAGCGAGGGAGGACGCCGGGGAGAACGGAGGCAGGCAGGTGGAGAGGGGAATTATGGGTGTTAGAGGCCATTTCTGAAAAGGCTGGCGGGGCTCGTGTTGCACTATTTCTGCCTCGGGTTCTCGGATGACGCGCCGCAGGCCGGGCCGGGTTGAAGCATTTTAAGCGCCGTAACATTGGCGGCGGATTATCAGCGATACCTGAGCGCTGCGGCCCACGCAAAGAGGGGCCACGTCCGAAGGTTGCACTTCATTTTCATTTTAAACACCATATATTATATACCAGGGAAACCTTTTTGCTTTTGTTTTCGTTTCAGCTTTGTCACACAGGTTAAGCATGTTGCCAATCGGTGACAAAGTCTCTGCAGGTTCAGTATGAGAGAGACCCCATTTCAGATTGTGTGTTTCCTCCTGGATTCCCACTGTGAGGCCCGACCCAGCATGTTCAATTCAGACTCTCAGCGCAGTTAGCCCTCTGTTTGCAGCCACCAGCAACGAAAAAAACATCCAATTCTGGCTTCTTGCTAAATCCGCTACTTTGTTTATTTTCTCCCAGAGTTGTCGCACAGATTAAAAGAGACCTTCTCATAAAGAGGAAACATGGCCCACGAGCGCCCCCTGTGACATCACAAAGAGTGGCACACGCAAGTGCAGCAAAAAAAAAAAAAAAAGAGACCAAAAAAGTTGTGCGTGCGAGCTTCACTTTTGGCCGATTCCGTGTTAATGAAAAAAAAAAAACCTTGTGAAAAGCCGGCCAACTCACTTTCAAAGTTCCAAAAGAGGCTCAACACAACTGGGTTAAGGCCACGCGGCGCGGCAGACGACAGACAATTCCAAAGCCTGCCGGGCGTCTCGGCTCCAAGTTGTCGAAGCAAACGCTTGGATTGCTGCGCTGGGGAGGATTCCCGCTAATCGCTTAAGTCGCCCGTCCTGCTAGGGGACGCAGTTTGCGTGGAGTTGGGGAGGAGAGAGGCTTCGTTAGTGGCCCGCTTATGGGGGTTCGCCATCACCCTTCTGTCGGGACGCTTCACTTCGGACTTTGACGCGCGCACGCACGCACGCACGCCCGCACGCGGTGCCGCTAATCCAGCCCCTCCGGAGACACGGAACTAAATGGGGAACGTACACCAAAGAGCGTGTTGCGCGGCTGTGCAGATCAAGTCGGCATCGCCACGGAGCAGCTAATTACAATTTTAAGCTCCTAATGCGAAGCTGAGAAAGCGAACGGGGCTGCACTCCGGAAAGAGTTGCGTCCAAAACACACTGGGTGGAAGGTTACGGGAAGAAAATAACGGCCAAAAGTACGAAAGAAGCCGCTAATTTGATCCGCTCCGCTCTTCCACCGCCTCTGTTTTTCCACCCACACGCAAAAAGAGGTTTCAAATATATAAGCGAGAAACAATATGCTGCTGCTAAAAGTTTTTTTTTTTCCCAAAGTAAATGATAAAAATAACAAAACCAAAAGAGCTTTCATCAAAAAAAAAAAAAAGTTCAGTTATCTGAGCTGAATTTGAGAACATTTTGTTCAAAGTCTGAACCCTGAGAGCTTCTGTAAAGTTGTTGTCAGTGTTTAAGAACTCCAGTAAGCCCACATTGTTCCTGGAAGTATTAAACCACGTGTAAAAAAAAAAAAAAAATACTATATACATGTACATCTCGGCGCTTCCTGTTACACCGGCCTGTTACTTCGCAAACAGGCGTGTCCTTCATTTTCTCCCCTTGACATCTTGAGGCTATTTATTGGCCGCCGCATGAGCCGCGGCACCGTTAGCACCATCTGCTGTGCAACGATAGCCACTTCCATTAAACGTTTACGGCGCCTCCGCTGGGCTGGGCGGAGAGCGCGGGCTGACAAACACCCGGCTGGAGTTGACCTTCAGACGGGGGGGGGGGGGAACTCGTCTCCAGTCCGAGTGCTGTGCTGCTCGATACCCGGCGGGGAGGAAATGATGTATTTGGATGTGGGGGACCGATACATCGCTCTTCATATGTTTGGAGGAGAGCGGCCGCCGCCGCCGGTGCTGATGGGAAAATTAATATCCTGCCTGTGAATGCTTTGGCTTATATTGTGTGTGAGCAAGCACCTCCACACATGAGGCTGCAGATGATCCATATTTGGACCAAAACAGAAAAAGGATAAGAAAAATCCCACACCGCTACAGCTCCACTAGGGGGGGCGGGATGGCTAGTATGGGTTCAGATCAGGTTGCTCTCCTCTGCTACCAGCGCGCACGTGGGATGTGTGAAAGTTTTCACTTCCCCTCTCCGCCAGGACCGCGGTGAGTGGTGGGGAGAGGAAATGAGTGGGAGAGGAGGAGAGTTGCGGGAGAGGTGTGGGAAGGGGTGAGGCATCATTACGGGAAGAGGCGGAGCCAGGGAGAGAGTAAATGGAGGGGCGTGGAAGAGTTTCCATCTCAACGTGGACCGAAGCTTTTCAGATTTACGAGCGGCAAACAAAGCACGTTTTGTCAGAGGAGGGCAGCGTAGGGTGCAAACTATGGCCCGGGAGCCATATGCGGCCTGTGATGCTATATTAATAGCAAGTGAGTCATAAAATAACAGTATTAACAGTATTTCATCAGTGTTTTAAGGGTAATTTCAATAGAAAGCTAAATGTCGTGGCACTTCAAAGACAGATATTCTGCACTTCTGTTCATTTTCAATAAACATTAAAGCAGGTTTTCTACGTACCCCATCCCGGGTCACCAAAACACTCCATCCATCCGCTCCTGCTCTGGCTCCTCATTGTCGCCCAGCATCCAGAAAGGTTGTCCACCCCTGGTCTAGCGAGAGCTCACAGGAGGAAGCGAGTCGTTTCCACGGCAACGCAAAACTTCGCAGGTTGAAAACGCAGACCAAGGTCGCCTGGCCAGGTCGTAACTGACCTTTCAACTTCCACATGTTTGAAAGGGGACAAAAAAAACAAACAAAAAAACCCCAAGGCGTTAAAACGCTGGTGTCTTTTGCGACATCACAAAGGGCAGACTGCCACGCGTCTTCAGGAACAAACTTTCTGGAATGCGGAGCACGCAAAAGGAGGAAAGGATGGACTGGCCTCACGTCTGGGAAGTCCGTTGACTGGATAAAAGCTCTTGACAAATGGGTGCGATTCCTTTTTTTTCCCCTCTCCAAATTTTTGACATTTCCCTTTGCAACCTTGCGCGACGCGACCCCTGCGAAGCGCGCTCGCAAACTGGGCGATGACAAATGATGAAAAAATAAGGACGAGGCCCCCGTCCGCAGAGCGTGGACGGGCGGAGATATGAAAAACAAGGGATAAAGCTGCTTGTTTGCATGGAAAACAGCAGGTGAAAGTGTGTGTGTGTGTGTGTGCGTGTGTGTGCGCCTCCGGCAGGGACGGCGCGCAAGACCTCGCTGAACCCGGCTTGTTTCGGCACATCTATCTGCGCGACGACAAGATAAAGTTTTTTTTTTTTTTGCTGCTGCACCGCGGACAAATTCTTTCCGACGTCGCGGAGCAAAAACCTCCGGAATACAGAGTGGCCTTGGGCCGGAGTCGTCTCGGTAGCCAGAGCAGGAACTTTAATGGCGTCGCCCTGTTGGGTCCTCTCAGAGATCGCACCAAGAGGAAGAAGCCCGCAGCTTTACCCCGCTGGATCACAAGTACAAGGCACAAACAGAGAGGATTCTGGGACTTGATGTTGGCTTTACTTGTCTTTCATTCTATTTTGGTGGGGAGATATCAGAGGATTCTGGCAACAAGTAAAAAGAAGTGACCTAGTATGGAGCGTCAAACTTTTATTTTGACATTTCAGAAGGAAAAGCAAAAAGAACATCAGGTGACGTGGGTTGAATATTTTGCCGATGCAGAGTGAAATATAGCACAATATAACAGTGAATAAAGGTGTAATACCCCGTGGCTGGAATATCTGTTTTTTTTTAGGTGTATCATTCAAGCACTGAATAATCGTGTCCGACCTCACATTTGTGTTTTGAAAAGAAAAAATAAAGTTTTCTGTGAATCATTCAAACAAATTGGATACGGACGAGGTCTGTAAAGCACTGCGTGCATTCAGTTGCTCTGTGCGGCCACACACTAAAAGCGATCTTTTCACATCTCACAAAGTGATGATGCGTTTTACAAAACCATTGGTTGTATTTTGCTCGTAAACTCTTTTCTTGTGATTTTTTGGGCCTCAAGTCATTTTTTTTTTTCAAACAACTTAACTGAAAAATGTACAGTAGAAAGGTTTGCTATGAATCGCGTTTCAAGTCACAGTTGTGTGAGCCGCGTTTATTTTTGCATTGCGGGTAATGGGGGGAAAAGGCTTTTTTTGGGCCCATGGGAATTTTTTTTTTTTTTGCTACAGTACCTTGAGTGGCCACTGGGAAAAACTGCGCGCAGCCACATTGCCAGTCCGGCATCCAGTTCTTATTATACATCCATGGATCAGACGCAAGAAACGAACAATGTAAACTGGAATGGCTGGTTAAATCCATACCTGCACCGCACGCCGCTTTGGATAAGTCGTCAAAAAATATTGTGGATCATGTTGAGTATCAGGCCATAAAAACAAAAAAAAAACCTACAAAAAAAGTACGGCGGGTCTTTATTTAAAAAAAAAAAAAAAAAACAAAAAACAAAAAAACAGCGTCTCATTTGCATGCCGACGTGTTTGTGCAGGCTCACATTTCATAAACAAGCCGCGCTCTCATTAACAGCGAGGGCGAGCGTTCTCATCTCGCCCAAAGTTTACTTTTAATTAAGATTTCTCAATCGCACCGCGGCTCTTCCAGCGACTCCGCCGCCGAAATCCATCTGTCTTTCCTGTCGTTCCTCCCTTTCCCCCTCTCGTTAATTTATCAAACTTCACACCTGTGCTGGATTTTGGTGTGCCCGCACCTCGCACGGCGCCACCGCCGCCAGACGTGTTTATTCACAGGCAGCTCGTGGCTGCCTTTAAATGTTAAAGCGTGCACCTGAAATCCGCGCGCGGCTCTGGGAGGCCGAGTTAAGGAAGCCCATCTGGCCGATCTCCGCGAGGCTCCTCGCCGGGGCGGATGACATTTTAAACGCGCCGTGTGTGTTCGCAGGAGATTGCGCGCGGGCATGTATTAAAAAGCAGTATTAACTGTCGTGCCACAGTGAAAGAGGGAGAGATGCAGAAATCGCGTAGGAGTTTGTGTACACATGTTTTTTTTTCCCCCGTGTGTACTGCAGATAATTAAATATTCAATTGCATATGCATAAGCATAAACATATGACTCGTATTGAGCTGTTGTACCTTAATATGAAGGCGATGGGTGTTCAAAATGAACGCACAATAATGACAATTGCAATTACAAAAGCCCATAAGTAAATATACTCAATTGGAACAAAAAACTAAAAAACTAACTGACTTGTGTTTCCAAGAATAAAATACTTAGAGGTGATAAATACCACTCTGGGCTTTTAGAGTTAAAATTCTAATAGTCGAGGTCAGGACGAGAAAGTTGCACACCCTGCTGAATGCAAATGCGACAGAAAATCCCTTCAGCTGTTCGGTGTTTACATTCAGCAATGGAAAAAGGGACATCTGTGGAGCTCACGCAAGCAAAAGCACTTTCACAAGCACACAAAATAAATATGTACGTACGTACATGTAAACGGGGATGAACAACGTGAACAGACGCGCGCTCGCACGCCGACACAAAGCAAAAGAGACACAAAAGGCTCGTGGGGGCCCACGCAGCGCTAAGTCGGCGGCGGATGTTTCTTCCCAGGACGTCGGCTCTTCAAAATCTGCCATTCAACGTGATCCGCGCCAAGCTAAGCCGAAAAACACCATGACCAAGCAGCTTTCAACGCGGACGCACAAACAAGTGCACACACACACACACACACACACACGTGTTGCCAGAAGCTGCAGCAGCTCCGTGTCCGTCGCTGGACAAAAGGGCTTTTTTTTTTAATATGCGGCTGTCAGAGTGAAGGTGGCTGAGTCATTAAAATGAAGAGTGAGGATTTTTTTTTTTTTGTTCCATGCCACATTTATATCACGTCCGCGGCTTCCGTCAGTCACAAAAACGGAATCCTTTTGTGCGACAGACCTCAGAAGCCGACTGTTTTTTTTCTTTTTTTCCCCTCCTTTCAAAAAAGAAAAGGGGCTCGGCGGTGATTTGAAAGCCGACAAAACTCACACTTTGCGGGGGACCTGCGTGTACAATTCCGGCGCCGTGCCAGTCTTCCCACTTCCTCCCGCTTCTCAAAATACACTCCACCCAAAGTGGAGCAAAAACGCTACCGAAGCAACAGGCCTCAGAGGGGATAATGCGGCTGTGAATTACCCCCCCTTTTTGTTATTTAAAAATAAATAAATAAATAAATTGAATTTTCAAAGTGTTGAGAAAAACAAAACAACAAACGAAAAATCAAAAAAACATAAAGCCCCCCCCCAACCCCTACATAATCCAACGCACACCTTGATGTCTTTGTTCAGAACCCAGCCTCAGCACGACGGCATTTACTATTCACGCCGAGGGATTAAAAACTGTGAGCTTTCAAAGGGAGGAGATAATTATAGCTCGAATTAGGGCCAGTTTTATTAGAGTCACTTCCCTTTAGTAGGTTAAACATATACATTTATCTGGAATTATATGTCGGGATACGCCATCTTTGAGCGTTTGGGTGCGTTTGATATGAAGGTCTGGTGTATTTGGAAAAGGTAATGGCTAGAAGAGTGAAGTTTTGTTTTGATACTTTCAGGTGAAAGTATCTGCGAGTACATCTATGTATCTCTGTATCCATCTATAACGCCCCTCATTCAAATATTAAGTTTGGTTATTTTTCATGCTATCAAAGCCAAACAATTTCCAGCCAGATTTTTTTGACAAAGATGTCAGGAAAATATTTTTTCTCCTCTCTGTTTCCACGCAACGGCTCCTCACAGGTATCATTTGGGGGCGTTGGGATCGCGAACCGATGAGGCGATCTTTTGATCCTGCTTGGCGCCGCCTCCCCGGCCGCTCTGGGGTCTTCAGAGGAATGAGTTACGGCGAGATGTGAAGCCGCTTTGACACCGGCCTGGCGTCTTCGGACGATGACCCAACCGGGCCGAGAAATACCGGAAACCAGGTCACCGAAGCGTTGGATGAGCTAAAGGAAGAGAGTCGGCGTGTGTGAGACTCACCCTGGCTTTGCTCACCGGGACGGCAAATGCTAAACATTATATTCAGGGGGAAAAAAAAAACAAACCCTCAGAACAACCTCTGGCTCTGCTGTACAAGTTAACGCAACCCAACAATCACTTGTCTGATGCCAGAATTAAAGCTTTCTCCCTCTCCTCTCTTTCCCTCTGAGTGTGTACTCAATAGTAGGGCTGCAATGACTAGTCGACGTCATCATTTGTACCTGCAGTGCTGCACTGAGTGCTGAGGGTGGCAGTGTCGCTCGTTGTTTACATCCTACAAAAAAACAGAGAAGAAGAACGGCTTCTTCTCTGAAAAGGCTCGAAGACGTCGACCCAAAGTTTCTAAAGTTTCGAAATATTTCATAGAAAATGAAGCAGCGGAACACGTTAGGTACAAACTCTGTGAAGCTCACCTAGCATTCCATGCTAGCACTACGGCGATACGTGAACACCTTAAGAGCCGACACACCGAGTCGCTGTATCGTCACGCACCGCAGAGTTCACAAGTCACGTCGAGGATAGATATTTCGTAGTTTGAATTACACGGTTATTTGTTAATTGATCATCAGCCTATGACGCATAATACATAATACGTTTTTTGCACGTCCGAAAAATCATGGAACAAACTAGCTTAGCGAACGATAGTTCACTTAGGCAAATGCGTACTTTACGGCAGTAATTAGTGAATTACAGGCCGTCAGTACTCGCGTTAATACTGAATTGCAACACTTTCACTTATCAACTGTGTTATTCAGGGCATATTGATTCGATATTTAAGTTGTAGGAAATCTGTTTAAGGTATTTAACTGTAATAAACACTGCATATAACCTTTAAATTGTGAATTAACATACCTATGATATTTTACATTGAAAAATATAACTTAAATTCTTTGTGTGTCATTATTTTTTTGATATATTTGGTGTTTTTTTTTAAAAAAAAAAAACAAAAACATATGCTGTCAGAGCACAACAGTGTAACAGAGGTGTCAAAATTTAAGCAAGTTAGGTTAAACAGAAGTCCAAAATAGAAAATAAAGAAGATAATCATGACTAATCGAAAAAAAAAACTAATCAATGGATTAGTCGACTCGACAGCAAATATAATTGTTAGAAGCAGCCCTTCTCAACAGTTCCATTTGCTGCGGGCTGTCTGCTGCCACACCGCAAAGGTAGAGCGAGGAACGGGATGACACAAGTGGGCAAAAAAATAAATGAATAAAAATCAACGTCTACTTGACAGCTACTTAATGCAAATCAATTGTTGCTGCACTTCCTCCAAAGTTTTAGTCTGTAACTGAACAACCGAACAGCGTTATCCACTGGATTCACCCAGGGTTATTCCTCTTCTCTCTTTTTTAAACGGAGTCAAACACATGTAGCTTCCCATTCAACTTCGAGCAAATAGATCTCTTGGAAACGTTTCACGCTGGGCCTTTAAGGTTTGAAGGTTGGGCCTCTCTTGCGTCGCGACGATAACGTAATTATTCTCCATCGAGCGGATTGCGAGACAACCGGGTAAAAGTCAAGAGTGCCGTGGTTTTGAGCAAACAGCGTTGGCTCTTGTAATACGTGCCTCTGACAAAATATAAAGAATTCTTTCCGGCCTCGGCGCTGTGTGAGAAAAAAAACAAAAAAAACAATAACTTCTATGGCGCTTGTAGCTTGTATCGCTTTCTGTGATCTGCCGACAAATAATTGAGACAATAGAGGTGAGCACGGAGGAGGACGATGGGATAATGAGAGGAACAGAGAGCAAGAAAAATCTCACATCAAAAGATCGAGGAAGAAGACAGAAACCGACCTTATTAGAATTCGACTATTTATGACTAACGTGGGTTGGTGTGCAGCGTCCTGCGTGCTCACGAGATGCTTTCAGGATCCTGCTTCCTGCTGTGCGTCGGCATCCCCGAAACATCAGACGAACAGCCGCCTTTCGGAGGAGCCAAACTTTTATTCGCGTGGCTTACCTCTCTGAAATGAGCGTTCCGAGGTCCAGAGGGACAGGAACATACATTTGGATCTCGCGCTAACCTCTGAGTCTGAAGCACTGACCACACAATGTACTGAACGAAGTGTTTTTCCGGCAAATAACATCACATGCATTTATGCATGTTCTGTTCACCCCGACCCCAGCCTCTGGGTTTTCTGGCTCGTGCGAATCCCCGGCTGAGACGACACAGACGCACTCCCTCTCCTCAAAGTGAACAACCGGGAGGATGCACGCTTAATCATATGGTGGGTTTGCAGGGCACATAGACACACACATGTGAGTTTTTAAAAGTCCTTCCCTGTGCTACACTGTGGCCCTGAGCTGAGGCCTGACATCCACGACTCAACTGCGTCGGACAAATATGCATTGGCTGCATATGGGCGGCGCACGTGAGACGAGAGACCTCCGGGAGAATAAGAAATGCTGATTGAAAAAAAAGAAAAAATGAAATAAACGGGGCGTCCAGATGATGAGCGGAAGAGCAAAACACACTTGGAAGTCTGTTTGATTCGGCAGCCAGCGCTCCCCCTCACCCCCCGCTCACCATGTTAACACGACAGCGCGGCGCAAGATGTGAACTTTCCCACTGAATTATCGCCAGCACCAAACAGCCAGTTGAAAGAAAATGAAGGAAAAAAAATAAATACAAATTCCATCTACATCCCTACTCCTAACACACTGCAGCCACTTCATTATTTAGTGCCGGATTCCCGAAAGCATCGTCGCTGTGGGGAAGTGTGTTAATTAAAAGGCAGGATCAACAAGAAAACAGGGACTTTCATCCACCAAGCTGCCTTCGTGACCGCTCCTCTCGCGCCGCCGCCTTCACCCAAGTGCGGCATCATTATTAAAAGGCTGCTTCACTCAAAATTGATGTTTCACCCATTTACGACTCACCGCGATGCCACTGAAAGCATCGGGAGTCTGGAACACACGCTTTTGTCTGTCGAAAACGTTAGTTAGCACGTAGCTAATTTATGTCGCTAACTTACATAGCTTTATTTATTTATTTTTAGTTTGTTTATTGATCCTTGACTCCACTATACTCCGTACCATTTTATTCAACTCTGTCCACCCATTGTTATGGAATGTACTTGTGGCTCTGCATGTTGGTATACAAGACACTCAAACTAATCAAGCCTGGTGGGACTAATAAAGTTGTCTGTGTCTGTATTGTGTATTTGTACTTTGGTTTGTTCATAACCAAAATATCCACCGTCTAACTTCCTGGATGGGAAGGAGTGACTGAAGCAATGATGGAAATTGATCAGATATAGGCGGGCCGGGCCAATGTCTTTGCGGTGGCCTTAAAAATCGTCGACTGGCTGCAATAATTAGCGAGAATCCTCGCCGTCTAGAGCGCTGGCACGTTCGCTGCTGACTGAAACCTCCAGCTGTCTGTTTTAAAGAGCTGGGAGAAACACTGTTGGCGTCACCAGCCACTCGGATGGCACCTCAAATCTGCCCGACTTAGGGGGAGCTTAAAAGTGCGCCGACTTTGAAGCTCGCGGTATGAAAACCCAAGTCGGGATAACGCAGGTTTTTTTTTTTTTTTAAAGAATAAAGAACAAAAGCAATTAGACGGGATTAAAGGGGAGGAGGACGACGTCGTGGGAACCTATGGAAGAGATGAAAAATAAGATCGAAAGTTTCACAAAAAGTTACAACGCGGTGCTCCGGCGATGCCCTTCAGAAAGGTTTTTCGAAATGCTAAGGCAGCCCGGATAAATAAGCAGCAAGTCTCTTTTAAACACTGACTAATTCACTCAATTGCAGAGTCTGGATCAAAACAGGACATCATTTTTTAAAGCAAGACATAAATAAATAAATAAGTAAATAAAATGCAGGCAAAAAGCTAATCTGAGCCAGCAAGTTCTTATTCTTTTTTTGTTGTTTGGCTGACAGCCTCCAAGCCTCTTTCTTCATTAAAAATAAATAAATAAATAAATAAAAAAAAATCATAGAACTTTAATCACACACGCCGGCTTTGAACTCAAAGTGTGGGGAATCATTACAGTGGACTTCAGAGGAGTGGGGGGTGTCACCCGGAGGAAGCCGAACTAAAAACCATGGACAAGATGTCTAAATTATCACGCTAACAATTTGTGCAACAATTTCAGCCCTTCATCACACGGCGAAGCTAATTCATCAGGACAACACGATTTGCGCATTCGAGCAACATTTGTTTCCCTCAGCCAATCAGCTCGCGAGGCGGTGCGTGCCGACGTGCGACGTAAACAACAGCGCACTCACTGATGTGGCTTTGTTAGCTTTCCGTGAGATCATTTAAAGGTGAAAGTCTGCCGCAAGCTGTGACATGCACCCTCTATGATGATGGCGTCTTATTGACACAGATGGTCCTAAGCCACCTCCGAATGCAAACTGGGCACGTCACATAATGCTCCTCGAAAAGCTCAAATGTTAAGCCGTTTGTTATGATACTGAAACACTTCCAATCTGGCAAGGCTGCTCTCAGACAAGTCGTCATGTCTGGGTTCCATTCCAAAAACAGCAGCGGATCTGTTTTTCATGCAAATGCTCGTCGTTATCGTCAGCAAGTTAAACTTATACTGCTGCTTATTTTGTAATTAAAGAAGAAGGAAAAAAAAAAAAGACGCCTATATGCCTGTAATTTTCACCGCCAATTATTCCATGTAAATGTAACACAGCGGGCCTTTTTAAAAGTTGAAAACTTGAAAATTCACAAATGAACGAAAGACGGCATAACAGAAGCAAATTAAAAAAAAAAAAAAAACAACTGACATTTTTCATTTTTGTTTCATATTCCGCTGCTTCTCCCCCGACCCGACCGAGGCCCAGAGGGAGAGCGTTCCTCACAGCCCCTGAATATGCATCCCATTAATTAGGCGTCTTGTTATATCTGGCTAATCTGCATAGGACTCTCATGTATAAAGTTCCCTCTCATTAGCATTTAGGCAGCCGTCTCACAGGTGCGTGGGTAAATATACAGAGCGTCTGATTGAAGCGCGCACGCCCTCAAAAAGTTAATAAAAAGAGGTGCGTGCGCACACGCACACACACACACACACACACACACACACACACACACACACACACTTGTATAGACATGTTGAAATGGGCACGGACACTCAGCCGTGCTCCGTGCTCAGTGACATGTTGAAATGGGCACGGACACTCAGCCTCTCTCTCTCTCTCTCTCTCTCTCTCTCTCTCTCTCTCTCACACACACACACACACACACACACACACACACACACACACACACACACACACACACGCGCACGAGTGGACATCAACCACTCCGCCGCATTATGCAACCCCGCCGACAGAAGGTCCAGGGTTCCCAGCGCGCTGATGGCACTTCAGTCCGTGCCAACTCATTAAGAGCACAGCTGGCTGCTGGCCCCGGCGGGACGGGACCGCGGGGGGTCCTCGGCGCCTCGTCTGATTGGATTTGGCTCCGCAAATGTTTGAAAGTGAGGAAGAGAGAGAGAGAGAGAGAGAGAGAGAGAGAGAGAGAGAGAGAGAGAGAGCGTATGATTCGGACTGACGAAAAGTGGCCGGGACCCGGGCGTCAAATTAGAGAAACTTGGCTGAAAGCAAGTGGGAAGATGTTTCTGCCGTGTCGTGCATTTAAAAGTACAGATTTTTTTTTTTTTTTCCGTGCGCAATGCAGACAGACAGACAGTGGACTTAACAAGTAAAAAGTTCACAGTTCAGTGGTTATCGCAACGAAAAGAAAAAATACTTGGGAAAACACTTTGAGTGCTGAGACGCCAGGAAGAAAGTGCAACAACCTTCTTTTCTTTTTTTGTTGTTGGCGGTTTGTCGAGCCAATCGATGCCTCGAAACTCGCTTGCGCGTATGAAACTTGACAAACTTAATTTCTGGCGTCCGTCAACGTGAAGGGCGTAATTGGAAACTGGCGGCACCATTGAAAGAAAAAGGTAGTTTAAAGATAAATATATTAATATTGTTTAATGAGGAATATATTGAAAAAAAGAAAAAAGAGAACATCAAGAGGCTGGAATGCGCTGAATTGCTTCCAACGTCTACTTGCAGATCTCAAGGATTTGTGTTGCCTTGGTAACGCTTGAATGCACAAACTACTTATTTCGTTTCTGCCTGTAGAAAACCAAAAAAAAAACCCCATCCATTTACAGGTCCGTGCGATTTTAAGTCGCTTCAACGACGCTCGGCTCCAGCCAACGGGCTTCTTTCTGCACTCACCCAGGTTCCACTTGAGTCCGGTCGTGGTGGTTTGGCAGGCGCCCCCTACAGGAATGAGGCCGCACCAGTCACCCTCCAGGCCCGTGTTCACCTCCAGCTTGTGGCTGCCCTGTTCAAGAGCGGGATGAAGCTGAAATGAGTGACTAAAAAAACAACAACAAACAAGCCAACAAAAGCCATCTGAACCTTGCAATAGAGCATCAGCACATATGGATGGCAGCAGCGTGGCATCATCACACATGAAAGAGCAATAGAAAAGATAGAATATTGCTCTTTTGTTAAAGTTGCATGGTGAAAATGTCACCCTGTCTTGTTACTGGCTTTGCCACAGTGTGCCAGTACATGGTGCGCAGCTAAAATTGATGCCAATGGGCGAAAGGGAGAGGAGAAAAAAAATGTATTTGCAAATGTGCCACATGCGTGACAGAGTGCTGTGGTTATTAGCTTGGAACTTACCAACAAAAAAGAGAAAAAAAAAAAAACACGAAATGAGGGGTAATTTCCACTAAGCACGGAGATAAAAAAAACAACAAATTTCTGCATTTGGATGAGAGTCAGAACGATGAACACTGTAGGTGCAGGGTAATTGTCAAATTTGTGCGCCTGAGCTAATGCGCTGTGCGGAAAAACAAGCACACAAAACAACACAAAACAAAACAAAACAAAACAAAACAAAACTCCCGGGCCTGGAAGACAAAGTTTGATGGCCAGCGGAGAAAAGAAAAGTTAAAATCTCTTTCCGGAGCAAACATTTGTTTTCCCGGCGACGCAAATGTTGCGTCTTTAAGAGAGAAAAGGGAAGAAAAAAAAACAGAAGAAGCGTAAGCTCAGAGGCAAACAGAGCTGACAGCTAGAAGCCAGATCAGTCATTCCGGAGGATCACACAGACGCGGAGAAAACGCTCCCGAATTAAGAGTCAGAAATCTTGAAAGGGCAAAATGTTTAAAGTCTCCTTTTCGCTCGGCTTCCCGCCACCGCAGCCCCGGAGGAGCGAATGATGGGTGAGGTTTTTTGTTTTGTTTTTTTTGTTCCTTCCTTCCTTTTTGTTGGCGTGCGTCTGGTGTTGAGGAAACATTCCCGAGGTTATTTTCCATCCATAAACGCGGGTCTCCTTTGTGTCGGAGTGACGGAGGGGAGGACGGGGAGATGAGAAGGACAAACAGAGAGGCAGGGAAATCAAGCGATTGGACTCCCACACACGGGAACGCACGAGCGCACTTCACGCGGGAAACGCAGGCTGTACATTTCAAGCTTCAAGGGAAAGAGATTCTTTTTCTTTGCTTTTCTTTTTTTTTTTTTAAGCTGGCACACGGCGAGATAAAGACGGACCCCGTGATGGGAAAGGTTGGAATTTGTGTCATTTTTTCCCCGCTAATATTTAATTTCCATTATTTTCAGCCCCTTTTTCTGGACCGCTGGCGAAACAACAAACCTCAACTTCCAACTTCCTCTTTATGCCGCGTCGCACTTTTTCGATTACATCCAGGTTAAAGAGGTTCTGCCGGTTATTTGTCTCCCGCCTCACTGACATTTCCCACGACGCTCCAGCCCTCTTTTTTTTGTTGGCCTGTACATTTTTTTTTTTTAAACTCCCATCGGGATGTCACATAAATTTTCCCCCTGCGTTGGGGCCGGCTAAAAACGCCTCTCCCGCCAACACACTTCATCATTTAAATCAGCTTCGCGTTCTGACAACTTTCAAAAGGGCATCGGTGGAAACAAGCCTGTGCCGGTGCGTGCGTGCAGGCGCTGCGCACTGATAGGAGGATTTGCGAGGCGGGCCGGGCTGACGCGGCGCTCCGTCCCTCCCGTCCCACGGCGCAGACAGGAGGCTCGTTCAAAGTCTCCTTGTGCGGGGACGGCGCCCGGACCCCGCCGGAGCGCCTGCTCGCACCGTCGCATCGCCGAACGGTAAATTTAGCTTTACGTTGGGACCTTAACTGATTAAAACATCCCGCCGCTGCGTGGGGACTCTGATCAAACGAGCCGGCGGCGCGTGGCGGTGTCCCCGTCTATAATTAAAAGCCAGGGGAGGTGGGGGAAGGAAGACATCAAAATGTTGCACAATGCCCAGTGCGAGTGGCACAAAGCCAGACTCGCGCATATTTCTCCAAAAGCGGCGCCGTAACACTTTGACACCACACCTGGGAGACGAGAGGTAGAAACCGCCGCAGATCTGACTCTCTGATTTCAACTCAGGCGGCTCTGGAAACTTTCACGGGACTTCCTGAAATGCAGAGTGGACAGAATGCGGGGCCGTATCGCATGTTTGCTAAAAAAAACAAAACAACAACAACAAAAAACAAAAAAACATGCCCGCAGTGCATGGGAAATGGGCAACGGGAAAGATGTGCACGCACTTCAACCAAGGATGGAACTGGAGGCGTCACTTCCCATCGTGCCTCTGCAACGGCCATGAAGCATCAGAACGAGCAGAGACACGGCACGTGGTGCAAAGTTATATCGCGCTCGGAAAAAAAGGGTTTTCTTGGGATTTTCTGGCCTTTAGAAAATTTTCACGACTCAAAAGAAGTCCATGACTTAAAAATAAACTATATAAAGATTTGTGAAGAAGTGTGGCAATTGCTTTTGTAATGCAGCCGACGGGACAAATGCTTTTTGGGCCAAATGGGATTTTTGGCTGCAGTACCGTGAGTGGCCACTGGAGGGAAAAAAATTGCAGCACTGCCATAATGGAAGTCCGGTATCTAGTTCTTAAAAGTAATCTATTAGGCTGACCAGTTTCACATCCTGTTTTTTTTGCTTGTTTTTGAGTGACAAAAAATTTCTAAAATAAAGATTTTTCTTTTTCTATCCACACAGGGTAAATATATTCACCTCTTCAAGTAAACTTCCAGAATCATTCGAGTATCCCATTGCTGGTGGGTTTTCGGCAATCAAAATACGGTCATCCTAACACCCATGCTTCCGAAAGGCTGAGTTCGCCTGCACTTCCGGCCCTCTGCGTTCATCCAACGACCAACGAACTGGAGAGACGGAGCGACAAAAGCTGCCTAATTGACCCCATGGGGAAGGAAGACAAATTGGAGGTGTCGTGGTGTGAAGTGGCAGGTGACAGCGTGCGGCTTTGGGATCACGCGGCAGAAAGGTTTATTCTGCGTGTGACTGCTGCTCTCTTCCTGGCAGATAAACAAGGCGGAAGGGAGGATAAAGAGGACCTGGGCCACGGCTGTGCTGATGCTGCTGCTGCTGGTTGGCCCACTTGTGAACTCAATCAGCCAAGAGCCACGACCGAGTGGCTGCAATAGAGGAAAAACAAACTATTTGTGGCTCTCGGCGTCACGTGCGGCACCAAATTGGGGCGCCACAAGTGTGCCTGAACCCTCCTTGTAGTGATTACTTAACACAGAAACAACGCGTTTAACACTCAATCGAGGTGGAGGCGTATTTCCATTTCTTTTTTTTTCTTTTTTTTTGAGGGAAAAACAAGGAGACGGCACGTGACAAGACAGGGAGCTCGGGTGAAAGGGGGGGCCGTTAGATCCAGACTCTCAGGGGTCTGTGCTGAGATCGGCCGCTTTTACGGCGGACTAAAAGACAGACGCGGCCATAACGGACGACCGCCTCCGGCTTCATTAAAAGTGCGATAAAACCAGAGAGTGTCACCACCTCATCCTTATTGTAGGCATGTTCAATTAGGGAGGAAGTTCAGCTGCAAACAGCGGGCGGGACGTTGGAAAAGCCAAAGGTCAAGGTCACACACTCACGGGTTTCAGGAGGTAGGCCAGGCTGGTTCCCTGTATGACCAGTAGGGGGAGCTGCGTCATGGACAGAGCATGGTAGAGGGTCTCGACCGACGCCATCGTCTGGTCCAATCTGCCGCCCAGGCCCCCCAGTGTCACGATGGCGTCCACCTGGAAGAAATAAAAATGAGACATGTAAAGATTAAAAAAAAGAAGAAAAGAAGAATTGACTTCCCCTTTCAAGGCAGCTGGATCGCCAAGCATTCGCCTCTAAAAATATCTTGCTGATCCACTGGCCCAAGTTCTAACAGCAAGTGTTTATTTATTTATTTATTTTTTTTAATTGAGGATGGAAGCAGGACAGATGCCCTTAAAAGCCTCACAGGGAGCTGAAGAAGAAAGGGCGCACATGCCCTTTAGCCTAGCAAGCTGCTTTGCCGGCGGGTTGGATGTTGCAGTTTTTTTTTAATAATCGAAACTAGATGACATTTTAGAAAAACAGTGCTTTCCGCCCAGGCCGCGTTCAACTTTGTTTCCAGATGGATGAAATTTGGCCACATCAGGGCACAAGTACAAAAAACAAAACAAAAAAAAAACACAATTATTTTGCCCGGCGCCATCCTGCAAGACATTCTCGCAAGGAAAAGGACCCCCCCCCAAAAAAAAAACAACAAAAAACTCATTACAAATTAATCCGCCTAACAAGTGTTGTTTGTGTAGACTGAGCCAGATTGTTGCTTATTCCTCTGCGCCGCAGAGGTCTGTTGTTGTCTATAAAATATTAAAAACGCAGCGGTGAGCCGCGCCGTTACCACTGGAGGGCTTGTTCCTTTATTACCATGCTGCAAAGTCAGAAAGTAATGAGCGCCAGACTAATGGCGCGCCGCAGCGGCGACGCAGGATTTGTTGGCGGCGGGGGCAAGAAAAAAAAAATATATATATATACCACCTCGACAACTTTTATGATTTCACCGGGGAGGGAAGGGGACGGATAAAGCAGGCGATACCTGCGGGACGGCGCCAGGAGCAGAGACACGGGGACAGAAAACAAAGCGGTTGAGATTAAAAATCAAGCCTGAGTGGCTTTTAACGCTCGGGTTGTTTAATATGAAAGAGGATTAGGGCCACAAGAAGGGAAAAAAAATATTACAAGAAGGAGATTGTTATTGAAGTTGAAACTGAGTTGAAATTTTGTGAATAAAGTCAAAGTTTTGTGAAAAAAGTCGAAATGTCAAGATTAATGATAAATCAATTCATGGCAAACTTGGAGGAGGTTGCCCACAAGGTTCATCAGGTTCATTCAAGGTTCATTCACCAATCAGGAAACTGGCGAAGTTCTCCACTGGACTTGCGCGCAGAGCCTTTCGACTTTATCGATACTTCACGTCGACATTCATTGCAAAATTTCGATCTTATTCACAAAATTTCGGCCGTTTTACGTAAAAAAAATAAAAATCTTAATTTTTAACTTTACTATTTTTTGTCCCTAATCCTCTTCCGTACTTTCCACTTCCTGCGGCTGAAGCCGGCGGCAGCAGCGGTCGGCTTATGTACAATATTTCCAGCTCTCAGCAGTTGTGCCCCGTCACAAGGGGGCACCGAGCGGTCAAGCCGACAGCGCTGACAGGCCCGAAAACCCGGCAGAGCTGAGAGGGCAAGAGGTGCCTTCAGGGGGTGACAAGCGACGCTGAACCGCCAGGATTTACTTTTCGGGCTGCTCTCCAGTGCGAGAGCCGCATCAAAATTTGAATTTAAGAACCGGCCGATGGCAACTCGAGCATCATGCCTGTATCTTATCGTGAGTTCACATGGAGGACTTCTAGAAAAGTAGTTAATGAGAGCGGCCTGGAACTTCCCTAAAACAACAACAACAACAACAACAACAAAAAAAACTGCCTTCTGTCTTCACGGTGAACAACACAGGAAAACAATAGCATCACCAGAGCCAATTAGCTCCTGAACAGGCAAACTCCCAGCCTGGAGTGGCGCTGACACTCAGTGGAAGCGGGAGAGCTGAGGGTCGCGGTAACATCTGGCAGACACGAGGGAGGGAAAGCGGGCGGCGGCGCACGCCGGGGGAAAACGTGAGACAACTGAAGCGGAATGAAGGAATGAAGGAATGAAAACTGAAGAGAAACAAAAGGGGAAAAAATAGAAAAGTCAATCACAGGGATGGCCTTTTTCCCAGGCGACTCCATTAACGAATGGAAACGAATCCTTGAAATGTTTCCAATGGGAATTTCTTTGCGGTGGGGGAACCAGGAAGAAGGAAGTCTCGAGCTGATACCAACAGGTGTCACTGACAAAATATATATATTTACCTGCATTACATTTGATTGACAGTAGGTTTATCCACTCAAATTACATCTCTGTTTTTGGCACAGATTTCAAACAAGTAAATTTGTT
Organism: Thamnaconus septentrionalis; assembly: GCA_009823395.1. Lineage (NCBI taxonomy): Eukaryota > Metazoa > Chordata > Actinopteri > Tetraodontiformes > Monacanthidae > Thamnaconus > Thamnaconus septentrionalis. Next base: position 8,363,993 of record CM020520.1, read on the forward strand.
TCGGAAAGATTCCATCTAGGGAGTCGGGTCAGCAGGACGGAGTGTTTCAATGGAATTAAAAAAATGCTAAAGACGATTTCTTGCGCTCAAGAAAACAAAGAGAAAAGCTTGAAGGAAAAAAAAAAAGCTTTGAATATCACTATCGGCTCCATCTTCTGCTCCACATCCCATTAAACGGTGCGTTAGATGTGTTTCTCACCCCCCCCCCTCCCGCAAGGCAGCCACGTTTTCTTTTTGTTCATATTTCCTCTTTGTTGAGCGCAAACAACAACATTAACGAGCAAAGCACGAAAATTCCCACGTCTGACAGACACCAACCTCGGCGAAGCTGAGAGATCCCGCTGTCCCGCTTGCCGATTGGCTGGCTGAGGGAGCCGAGCGCGTCGACCCGTGTCAAGAAATGAAAAAAAAACAAAAGAAGTCGTGGCTGATGAGGAGATAACTTGAGAATAACACGAAGAGAATGAACACTTGCAAAGTAGAGAGGAAAAAGGAGAACGAGGCGCAAAGTGTGGCAAAGTCACAGAGTACAGAAGAGGATGAGGGCCACAAGAAGAGAAAATTATTAAGACAGAATTCCTTTTTTTCAAGTTTCCAATTTGAGAATAAAGTTGAAATTTTGAGATTTAAGTTGACGTAAAAAAGACTACATCTCGTGAATAAAATCAAAAATTTGCAATACACCTGTTTTCGGCAGTTTACTTTTAACTGTGCGTAGCTGTGTTAATCCACCATCCATGCAGTCTACTCGCCAATTCCCACTTGATTTGCATCAACTTTGTTCATGAAATTTCTTTTTCACAAAATTTCGTCACTTTTTAACATAACTTTATTCGCAAAATTTTGACTTTATTCACAAAATTTCATCTTTTTTTTACGTCGACTTTATTCACAAAATTTCGTCTTTTTTTATGTCAAACCTTTTTCATGAAATTTTGACTTCATTCACGTAATTCCACTTAAAACTCGAAATGAAAACTTAAACTAATATTTTTGTTCCTCTTCTTGTGGCCCTAATCCTCTTTTATACACAGCAAGAGTAGCAACGTGACCGAACATGGCTGAAAAAATATATGCGCAAAACAGATGTAAATGAATATCAAATATGGTGTTGCTTGTAATGCAGCGAGCAGGGCAGACACACACACACACACACACACACACACACACACACACACACAGCAAAAGATCAAACAAAACAAATCCTCCTCACAAACAGATTCGTCACATCAATCTTTAACACTGCAGCCAATCATGCATGAGGAGATTTCACTACGTTCTGCACTGATGGGCTAAGAGGCAGCAACTTTAACACTCAAAGAAAAGTTGAAAGTTAAGTGAAGCTAATGAGAGCCGCTGTGTTCTAAATGACACACTTTTTGTTAGTCAAACTTGCAAGCGGTGCTCTCATCTGACAAAAAATTTTCACCGGCAAATTTTTTTCCTTTTCAACTCCCTCCTACACCAAGCAGCCCTGCGAGTGGATGCGTCGGTGCGTGAGTGAGTGCGATCGTGAGCATCTGTTCGCTGCTGTTTCCTCAGTTTGGGAGTGTGAAGTGATTGAGGCACTCCACGGGTGATTGGAGCAACACTTTGGCGTGCAGCTGAAACAGAAAAACAAAAAAACTAAAACTAAACTAAATCAAAATAAAACAAAGGAGGCTAATTTTGGAACGGGAGAGACGCAGGCAAAGAGTTGGTTTTTTTTTTGAAGTTTTAACATGCACATGGTGCAATATGAACAGTGGAAAAGCACAAAACACCAATTTATTTGACGAACATGCATTCATTAGCAAACATTCGGCTCCTAAGAAAGACCACTGCTCCATTCTTCACGCCAGTTGATTGCGACGCTGTCGCTCTCTTTTTGCCAAATTCATTGTTTATGCTTCTCGTGCACACGCGCAAACACAACCCAACAGCTTGCTGCAGCCCATGTTTTTTACCCCCCCACCCCCCCCACCCGTTTGAAGAACGCTTTCTGCAGTTGAATGGAAATGAAGCCGAAGCCGCGGCGGCGGCGCCATGTGTCGGCCTCTGCGGCAGCTGGCTGCGCGCGATGCCTCGGTGACGGCCGCCGGCTCGGTTCCAACATTCTAGAATCCAACAGGGAGACGATTTGCACTTGGACAAAAAAAACAAAACAAAAAAAAAGAAACACCGGAATTGTTGTTTGTTTTCGCATCAGGCGAACGGAGAATAGAAGTCAATGCGTGGGTGACCATGTTGCAATTATATATATATTTTTCCCATTTTTTTACACGTTCCTTCGGGATGTCTTGAGGTGGGTCGGCCTGGTTTGTTTCTTTGTTTCTTTCTCCAACACGCTGCTCCATAGCCATACGCCCACCTTGGATCTCCCTGCGGTGAACCGCGAGTCTGACATCACTAACCTTTGCACGGCTCGTCTCAGGTAGCGAAGGAGCGGGTGGCTTTGCTTGGGGCCGCTAAACTCTACGAGGCCCGGGGAGAGGGGGAGGGGGACGGGGAGGGACGTTTGCTCATTTTTCAGCACTGACTTAGACAAGAAAATAAAGATAACACACAGTTTAAGATAGAGTGTGAAAGAAAAATAGCAGTGGTTTTCACACTAGGGTATTGGGCCCTAAAATGGTTCTACAAAAAACCCAAAGTGAACTCAGGGTGACAAGGAAAATGCGGGCGCCGTTTACCTGCAGCTGCCGCGACTTAATTTCCTCCAGCATGATGGCGAGACACTTGGTGAAGTCGGTCAGGTCCTGGTCGGCCGTCGGTATCAGCTTGCAGCCCTGCGCGCGAAGAAAAAAAATTGGGCAGACAGGCGCTGAACATAATCAGATGGATGTAAACACAGACAGATAGCAAGACAAAAGGGAACAGTCTGCGGAGATAACGGATCGGAGGGGGGGGATAAGGTAGAAGAGGGAAAAACAGAGTGAGGTATAAATCAGCCTGGCCGACTGCGGGCTGTGTTGCTGAATAATGTAGAGGCGGCAGCCGGCGGCACTAAACTATAGCGTCCAGGTAAACAAGCCAGCGCCGGCTCAGTCTCTCCCCGACTCGCCGCTCTTCATCCGCCCTGAAACGCAAACACGCGAGGCCGAGTCGGTTTATGTTCTCCGCTTTGATCCCCCCCAAAAATCCGCCGTCGTCGTCGTTGCCTTTTGCAAGCGCCACCTCTGCCACTAACCTCCCCCTGTCCCCGCGCCATCGGTTTATGCGGAATTTATTCAGCGCAACTGAGGAGCCTCGCGGGGGAGCAGCCACGAACCCTTGCGAGGCTCCGCTCCCGGAGCATTACCATAAAGAAGCGTTCCGTTGGAGAACGAAAAAGGGAAAAAGCCGTTGCTCTTTCTCTCTCTCTTTTTTTTTTTAAATTTTAACTCGCCGTGTGCGACATTCCTATGAAAGAGGCGAAATTACAGACAGCCTAGGTGTCACGGCCAAGGGCGACCCCTATCCGGGCTCGGTGTGTGTGGTTGATACGTGTGTGTGGCGAAGCGGCGGCTCTGCATCTTAAGCTTGGCGCAGCAGAGATCACCGCGCGGGGAGCAGCGCAGCACCAGTTCATATCAATACCGCAAGTCTTATGATTTCATGTCTTTCTTAATGAGCGCGAGTCAAAGTTCTTTTCACACTGAGCTGGATTAATCGGGGAAAAAAAGCTACTTTTAAAGGCCCCATATTATGAATAAATTACCTTTTCTTAAATCCAATACACGTCTGGATCCCATCACAAAACTCCCCAGAAGTCCATCAATCAGATCGCCCCTTTATGATGTCATACAGGGCACTGGTGCCTCCGCTGAGTTGGTGACAGCGAGTGTTTCTTCAATGATCCGCCGACCTTATTTACGCTCCCTTTCAAAAATGTGTAAACATAACTTTTTCAGACAGGGGGCTGCAAACAGAAGGCAAATGATCCAGTTTTCTGCAGATCCGTAGATAAAAACATAAAAGCTTTTTAAAAAAAATGGGTATAATGTCAGACCTTTAAGCAGTTATGTAGCAGCTGTTAACAAAACTAAGCATATGGAGAATACACTGCTGTATAATGCATTCATATAAGTTGCACACTGATGAAATTTCTTGCTGGAAAACGTTTGAAAACTTTCAAAGAGACGAAGACAAAATACTTCACTGAGTATTTTTTAGCATTGACTTTGATTATTGCTACATAAAGATTTATATGTCAGTAATATGCTATGATAAACCTGAGCCATTAACAGTGTATTCCAGGAAGTTATTCCAGGAAGAATGTTTTTTTTTTTTTTTTAAAAATGCAAATATATTTATCTTTCTATCTGTATATCTCTAAATATACACACATACTGTATATCTATATCTATATCTGTATTCACATACACATATATGGAGGAATCATGGTGAAAGCGCTGACTGCTGATGACGGCACCCTCACACCCACTGATGATTCAGCGCGCGTCTGTTGCCGTCACTGCAGGTGGCGCTACTGGAGAGCCTCAAACATGAAAGCTGCTGACCCCGCCTGCAGCCGCCACTCAACTGCCTGAACCTAGCGAGACCGCTAAGTTCTCCTCCTGCTCCGGCGGAGACGACGGCTAATAAGCCCGTGTGGTGGAACAGTCATTCCAAAGGATTAATTTTGCTGTCCAAATTCTGATCAGAGTCCAAATGCTGCACACAAATGGATTGAGGACACTGCAGATTGAGAATAGCCGCTGGACAGAAGGGGGAAACTAAACGCACTGTGTTGCTTTGGTGACGTCTTCTTGTTTGCAATACATTGACTGGAATACACTGGGCAGTTTTAAGGATTCTGTATAATAATAATAGTAGTCAATATTACAGCTATGTGCTGTAGAGGCTTGCAAGATCATTCATTTCCTAAATGTACCATTTAGGAAGCTGGAGGGCTTAAAGTCCCCAGCGTGTCACCTTTCATTTGGTCATCTGTTGGCATAAAAACAAGGGACAAAAATAATCCTACCACTTCGACAAAGGGATGAAAAAAAACAGCGTGTTTTCATTCACAAACTAGAGACGTTCACATTTATATAAAGAGCAGATCCACTTGAAAGGAGGTGGACGTATGCATTGTTCGCAATGTGATTTCTGCACCATTAGATGCTGCGAAATTGTGCACACTGAGCCTTCAAATTCCTTTTAAGCATTTCAGATTTTCACAATGGAAAAAACATGACATTTTGTGAATTCATGGCCTTTTATTTTGTCATTATTATTATTATTATTATTATTATTATTATTATTATTATGTGTGGGTACTATGTCAAGTTTGCTCATGATTTCTGTGACAGCATTGTTACGTTTGAACCTCACAGCCTCCAACACTTTACACACACTGTCGCTGCAGACGTTTTTTTTCTACGAGCTTCACTTCGAGTTCACAGTTCATCGGTTCACCACCTGTCTGAGTCACCCAGGCGACCCGCACATGTATTCCATGTACACACACACACACACGGAGGCCCTTTGCACTGGATGAGAAAGCGAGCCGCCTCGGAGGGGGAATCGGCGTCCGGGAGAATTGTCGCGGTGAGTTTTGCAATTCAAACTTCTGAAATGATGTCGGCCTAAAATCCCCACTTCCTCCGATTCGCGCGCCTTTCTGAAAGTGCGCCGGTGGCGCCGAGGTGTGTGTGTGCGTGCGCGTGGTTCGCTTGCGTTTCACTCACCTTGTGTGAAAAGAAGGCTTTGACCTCGGCGGTAATGGAATCAAAATCCCCGCTGATATAGTCGGGGAGGAAGCTGGGTGGAAAAAGGGAAGAGTGTGAGTGACAGAGGGAAGAGGGAGGGAGTGGAAGTGGCAAGAAAAGACAAGGGTGCGAGGTGGAGATAGGCGTGTGTGTGTGTGTGTGTGTGTGGAGGCAGGCAGGCAGGCAGGCAGGCAGGGAGGACATCGGGGCATGTGTCAGCGCTCTGATAAATGCGGCGAGGGAGAGGATTGACGCCGGGGGGGGGGGGGGGGGGGGGGTGAGCAGACATGGGGAGTGACAGGGTGAATCTCTGTAGCTCTGACACCCACACTTTTTACCCCCCTACACACACACACACACACAGGCGCAGACGCATAGACTGGTGATGTATACAAAGACAAGATTGCGCAGCTGTGTTAAACAAACATTCTTGCCGTCCGTGAAGCAGAAAAACCTCCTTTGTCGCTGTTTTATTCGCCGATCAAAGCAAAAATACCACCCAAGTGTTCAATCAATCAATCAATCAATCAATCAATCAATCAAAATTTTATTTATGTAACGCTTTTCATGCATTATGCCAAAAGTAGGTCAGATAAATAAGATGGCCCAAAGCCCATGAAGACACTTGAAAACTAATTTAAGTAGCTTAAAATATAGTCTTTTAGTGTTGGCAAAAGTGCCACTATAGCATCAATGCTAATGTTTTTTGCAACTGCAGACTGCTGTCTCGTTTATCTTGGTCTTCTTCTGTGGTTTTTAAAGAGCAGGTCCAACCTCTCGCTTTACACTTGCATCGCAGCAGCCAACACTCCGATGCTAATTATGTGGGAATCACCAGAGGAAAAGAAAAACAAAACAGTGTAGTGCAAACACAGCATGTTGTGTTTAAATATAGCAAAGTAATTATTGGAGTGCCAGTGTTAAGAAAAAAAAGTTTGCATTGATATTATGTGCAACGGCTATAGTGCATTACAACTAATTGTTTCACTATTTAAAGCATATCTGCATCATACTTTCAGCCATACTTTTAAACTTTTTTTTGGACGAAAAACGAATGAAAAAAAAAAAATCAAGCGATGCAGAATACACATACTGAACAGTAGGAGTTTAAAATAAACATAGAAGGGGGAAAAAAAACAAAAAACAAAAAAGAATAAACAGGAGGTTGATGGCTTTGTGTTCCGAATACAAATTTCACATTCCTCCTCCAAAAAGCGTTTTGGTTGGAGGCCACGTGCGTTTCCCTGGCGAAAGGAATTAACAAGGTCCGCTGGAGGGATCTGCGCAAAGCGGAGCAGCGTTCGCCAGCGTCTACCCGGTCCAACGTCGCTGTCAAAGGAAGACGGATAGCTCTCTGTTTCTCCAGCTTGCTGCTGTTAGCGCGCGCGCCAACGTGCCCTTGCTGATGCATTATCAGCAGCGTCGCCGCACAGGGACGCCGTCCGCCGCTATCTACGAGCATTAACGCGGCCAACGTTGCGATTTTCACGCTTCGCTGGGGGGGCGACGTCGGCCTCCTGTTTGTGTTTTTGTGTGTTTCTGACTGCGCGCGTGCGTCCGTGTACGTGAGCCCCCCTCGAGAAAGAGGCAAGAGCAATGTTCCAGTCGGCTGAAGAAAGAGATACAGAGGGATTATCCCCACCTTCCTACCTTAGTGTTCCCATTTACACCGACATGATAGAGCAGGGCAAACACACACACACAAAAAAAAGCAATTGTATGCAATCTCCCGGCGCAGGATGCAAACACACACACATACACACACGGAGTCGGACACAATGATGCGATGCAGGTAAAGCATCGCCTCGTCTGCTCAGATGCAATATTCAGGGGGTTTAGAAGCTGCACACGTGCAACGCGTCGGAAGGACGAGCAAACTTCCTGTGGCAAATCAAACCGACAGGGCTTCACGTGGCAGATGGGAAGAGACATGACACTGGGATCACACACACACACACACACACACACGCACGCACGCACGCACGCACAGACGCACACACACTTGTCCTTTAGTGACCTGTGTTGGCTGATAGTAATGGACTGGGCAACATTTGAATTCTCTGTCGTCTTTTTTTTTTTTTCCCCCCCAGTCCCCGAAAGAGCCTGTTGCGTAAATGCTGTGTGCGAGTGCCTATTTGTGTGTGTGTGTGTGTGAGAGAGTTTGTGTGTGCTGTTGCCAGCGTGACAGTCCTCACTTCCACATTAATATTAACTGACACTTTAATTTGGATGGGAAATAGAGCATTTTACCGCCTGTTTGTCTGAGCGTTGGGTGGCGCCGGCGGGTGAGTGACCTTTTGTCTGAGTGTGTGAGTGTGAGTGTATGTGTGTGTGTCGGTCAGGCTACGTCATTGCTTGTTTTCTTCCTCCCCTACATGGCAACCTGCACTCTCTCTCTTTCTCTCCATCGCCAAACACTCGCTTCCTTTATCTTCTGTCTTTAGCTTCTCTCGCGTCATCCATTTTTGTGCCACGCACTTATTTCAATCAAGGCAATTCATTCCATTTCGCCACTTCATTAGGTAATAGAGCGCGCCCCCATTATTTACCCCGTGTTTGTTTTCGTCTCCGTCCGGCTTAACCCAAGCGGTTCCCCGCGTGCGGCCGGGGTAATTGCAACGACGCGTTGATTAGTGTTGCCTCCCGCCGGTGAGGCCTTCCATCGCTGGCGTGGATCGCCGCGTGCCGAGCGGCCCCCTTCTCTCATCTCCTCATCAGTCAAGGAGACGCTCCTCTGATTACTCCTTCTCATTACTGCCTTTTCCCCAATCAGTCAGGTGGTGGAGGTGGTGGTAGGGAGGGTCGGATGAATTGGGTGTGGGAGTAATTTCGGATGACAGCAATAATGGCCGAGACACGTCGAGCTGTGTGACTCATATTAGCGCCGACGCTGAAAGATGAATTAAGTAACTTGCAAGCTGTGGACATGGAGAAGATCCTTTGGACCAGCATACGACCTTTTGAACCTTTTATGAATACTGGTTTACTGTACACTTAAAAGAGACATTGACGTAAGATCGAAAAGTCAAAACTGATCAAATGGGAATGTTCTGCACGAGCTTTTAGGATTTTTTTTTTCTTGTAAAATGCGGATCTAATTATACTCACGCCTGCCTTCTAAAACTATAAATACCAATTTATAGGATTATAATCTTATTTTGATCAGTGGGGGTTCAGTTACCGAGGACATGCCTGCACCGGTTTGTTTCAGCGTTGGAACGGAGCACAACTGCGACATCTAGGGGTGGGATTTTATAGGACGCTCCTCTTCCGCTTGATAAATTTCTCTTTGGAAAGCATCCACAATTTGAGTTAAGCATGGACTAAAGAGAGTGTTTTGCTTCAAATATGCACAAAAAAAATAATCAAAAAATAAAATGCAATTCCTTTGACATAAATAAAGTCAGATTAGCAAAAAAAAACTTGCTTGTGTAAGAGCGACATGAGACATTTCTAACAAACACTTATGAGTAATTCAAGCAAAAAGATACACTTCCACTTGTTGTCTCGCATCTGTGCAGATTTAATAAGCCTGATAATAGCAGGCTGCAAAGAAATAATGACCATGACGTAATCATCCAAGTTTCACGTGCGCACACTTGATGAACTCCCAGAATTACTCACCAGGCTACTAGGGTGCACTTTGGAGCGGGTGGTTGGTAATTGAAATTTTAATTAGCCGTGATTGTTACACGTGTAATAAAATAAAGCCCAACCACAACAACATCCACAACAGCGCACACATACAAAAAAAAAAGACAGCACAACTCATTATGCGGCACGCAAAGCCGGTGTTAAAAGGTACGGCCCGGTTCCCTCTGCTCATCAACTCAACTCAGCACGTCCCCTTCTAATACGGAGCAATGAACACATTGGGATTTTTTTTTTAATCAGAGACGAGCTCTACCAGGAGTGTTGGGAGGAAGGAGAGGTCGAAAGAAGCGAGACGACTGCTTGGTTAGTGTGCTACTCGACGGAACGAACCCGAATGAGGGGAGTCAGAGGATTAATAGATTTGACATCTGAAAATGAGGCAGTGGTCCAGACCCAGCACAGTTCAGCGTTACAGGCGCCGTTTTATTTTAATACAGTTTAATATCTACCTTTGAAATGAAACTTTTCAGGCAGCCTGTCGTCACGCATGTGATTTGGGAAATATACCCTTTGTGATGTCATAAAGGGGATCATGCCTAACCCCCCAGCCAGTTGCTGGTTCCGCCTAGCTGAAAGTTGGGTCCGACAAAGCATCAGTCTAAGGGGAAGGCTAGAACTTTTCTTACAGCAGGTTGTAAACAGCGGGCTAAATGTGTCTAGACAGGATTTACAATTATTCAGTCTGTTCTGCTTTCATCTGGGATGAAGAACACCAACATAAAAATGTACGCACCCAATAAAGATATCAAAGCATACTGTCGACGTGAAAAATTCTGGAAATATGAACAATTCAAACCCACAAATCACAATTTCTCATTCGGCGGGAGCTCCGACCCGACAAATAATATCTTGCATATCAGGTAAACTCACATCAGGTCCTGAGCAAAGGGCAAAAGAGACAGAGAATTTATGACACTATAATCCTCGCACGCAGTCTCTGGCTTGCTGGGGTAAGCGTAAAGAATTAAAAATGTGGGACGGGTAGGCAAAAAAAAAAAAATAAAAAAAATCAAATGACAGAAAATAGAAAGCAGTGCTGTCAGATATACCTCTTTGTCAGTCGGACTTAAAAATAAGTAGCCTCGCTGCTGACAACTTCATTTGCCGAAGCTGACAGCATTATCTCCCCGGAAAGCCAAAACACGAGCACGACGGCGAGGATCTCTTCCACGTACACACGCGCTGAAAAACTCAGACAGAGACCGAGTCACGGGGCTCGACGGTCGGTTCAGCCGCACGTTTTCCCCAAACTCCGCTTTTTTTTGTACAATAACCCCCTTCCACATTGGACGTTTCGGCGTAATAGATTCCGCAAATCACACCAAACCGATTTGGATTAACTTCGCAGAAGAGCGAGAGAAGCCGCGTCTCGCCGGACACAATGAAATCAAACTCGCAGCAAGTGAGGGAATAATTTTTCCGAAATTGATTTTTGTTTTTGTTGCTCTCCCCTGTATCGGGCGAACGGACCGGTCGGACCGGTCTTGGAGGGCAGGTTAAATAATAAAACACTTTTAAAAGTCTGCAACAAGAAAACAGAATTAGGTAGATAGATAGATAGATATATAGATAGATAGATACGGTATATGGTTTATATATGATTGAAAATAGGTCTAATGCCTGATAATACAAAAGTGCTGAAGAGATTAGCTTTAGTTTCTGTTGCTAACTCTAAAAAAAACAAAAAAAAAACCAAACCTGATCATCAAGAACTCATATTTGATGATTCTTGCTGCCTATGCCTGTCCGGATGGATCCGGAAGAACAGTTCCAGCATCCCACCGTCAGTCAGAAGTTCCGCCCAGAACACTGTGAGACGACGTCGACCAGGGCCGTTTGTCTTCGCTCAACCCGTGTGGTGAAATCACTGTCATTGGACCGGCGAGAGGCGAGAAGGCCGTCCTGACGCTCGCTCCCCTTGTCCTCCCTAATGACTGCCATTAAGCCGTTTTGACGGGAAATTAAGTGCTGCCGTCCTTGTGACCACAGGAGTCCACCCGCCAGCTCTTTGTCTTGCGAAAGCCGAGCAGAAACTTCATTGCTGAGGTGGCGCTGCGACAAAAGTAAACGCATGCATGTGGACGGACGCGCACCTGCCTCATGCAGAGGCTCTTGCAGCTTTTAGCAGCCGCTAGAAAGAGGGTGTTGACCAAATTTGTTTTAACATCAAAGCTTGAAGTTCATAAAAATAAATAAATAAATAAATGAAGAGCAACCACCATGCAGTTTTTAAAGAGACCTGAAATCAATGCGTGGCAGGCAAAGCATCGCTTTTGGCAAAAAACTAAAAATCTCACTTCCAGGAGGTTGTAAACAGAGGGCTAACAGATTTTTTCTTCAAATCCTCATAACTTAGCATAACATAGCAAAGATGCACTGTAGAAATCAGAATACTGTTACTTATCGGTTGTGTTTTTAACTATTAACCCCCTTCCACCTTTTGTTCCCACACACAGTCCTGCTGTTGCCAGCACTCCTAAAAGCAGCTTTTGATTGATTGCGCTCCCCCTCCCCTGCCTACCGCCTCTCCCCACTCTCTCCGTAGTCCATTAGTTATTGTAATGCTAGGTTAAATACTTCTTAACTCGCCTGTCATTGATTTACATATCCCCTCCCGTAAACATTCCCTTCAGTTCCCCCCACTGCTCCTCCTCATCCTTCAGTTTTTTTTGGTCTTTTTTCCTCCCTTGTCTCCCGCTGTCTCTCTGCTCCCTCTGTTGTGACTGGATTCTTTTTTCTTTCCTTTGGACAGATGCGATTTGAGTTGTGAGTGGCACTTTTTTTTTTTTTTTTGCCCTCTTCCTTCCTAGCTGTCAGCGCCACTGCGAGAGATGCTGACGGGGCTCAGAGTTGGAGATGATGAATCTGCGCAGTCACACAAACAGGAAGAGCCCCTCTGATAAAAGGTCCATAGTGCCCATGGAGGCTGAGTAAGGCCCGGAGACATGCTGCTCACTTCCATATGAGTATATGAATCCTACTGGTTTCTAAGCCAGACAACTTCTTTTGTGTGTCTGCTTTTTTAATCCAATTCTGCCTCTTCTTTCTTTAAATCTTGTTCTGGTGACAACGATGCAATATTGAACAACTGTCGCCCTAAAAATGGCATTTATGTAATGAGTAATTACAAAGCTTTTTCAGCAAGCTAGACAAATAACAGATAAATGGATTATTCCTGTTTATTTTTTGAACTTGAATTATTTCAGTTTTACGTTTAACCAAAATCCTCCACTTACTTGAAAATGACCTTTAAATTTTCTTTTATTTAACCTGAAGCTCTTTGTATCCATGGAATCGGGGATATCTATGAAACTGCTGCGAATGACATTATTGTCGTTGTCATTTCGATCGTTAAACAAACTTCCAAAACTTCACTTTCACAAGTTTTTCAATTTTCACTCCCGCCCCGAGTGAAGACGTGCCAACTCACATCACGCTCACAGGCCCGGCAAGCGCTCTCCGGCTCGCACCGCGGGTGCTAATGCGAAACCTTCCGACGCCTAAGAGACCCGTCGCCGAGTCCACACTCACCTTTGGTCTCGCAGCTCTCTCTCACACACACACACACACAAAATAAAACAGTGTGGCTGCATCACATGGCATGCACAAAATCAATGACTGCAGTGTTTTTCAACCTTTTTGAGCCATTGAAAAAATTCCCATGGTGCACCACCAACAAAAAAATGTAATAAATTACACTTTTCAGCCTAATAATGACAATATATTTAATTATATTATATGTGTCTCTGAATTTACTTATACCCACTCAGTGTAGAAACCTGGGCCTGTTTAGATGCACGCAAAGCTGATATTCTGGGAGAGGTTGAAGGAGGAAAATAGGCTCACATTCCTTTTAAAGTCACATTTAAACTCACAGTCACTCCACAATGGTTATCATTGGTAATTTTTTTTTTTTTTTTTTTAACCAATTTAGTGAAATTGAACCAGCACAGCGGTTGAAAAACTACTGAACACATTTCTCCCAGGCGCTCTTCCTCTGTGTGCAATACACCTTTCTGCAGGTAGGGGGAGACGTACAAGAAGGTGGGTAGACGAACCCATACGGGCGTGAACGCCAGGCGCACTCACCTGTCTCGGTCGCCGGCGGTCACGCTGTAAAGGTGATTGGCGGCTCCGTCGGCGCACGCCTTCAGGAGGGCTGCAGAGAGACACGGAAGGGGAAAAACTTCAGCCTCGAGACGCCACGGAAGGGAGTTAATTGACTGACGCGTTCCCCGAGGAGCCATTTCTGCCACTGAGAGCCACCGCTTCACACCGTCCAGTTCTAAATTCTTTAGCATTTTGCCCCAGTTTTGCTCCCAGGCAGGGATGATACTCCTGTTGCATCTCGGCGGTGTCACTGGTGATAAATCGGCAGCCCCGTCATTAATATCTCATTGTTTTGGGGAGAAACTCAGGAAACCTCGACATTGATGCGTTTGAAAAACCACCTCATGAGAGCGTCAAAACCTTCTCGCCATATTTGAGAGGTTTTTCGAAGTTTAGCCGTTTCCATTACCAGTGTTTTATTGCGATATTTAGGTTTTGCGCAATTCTAATGGGGTAATGGAAAAACAGCTCGAGACAGCAACGGATAGTTTAAACACAGTGCTTTGCCAGGCCAAGTCCTTTTTTTTCCTAGAAATTTCAATCACAGGAAAAAAATATGAATAAAAATCTTTGGACAAATTTTTTGAACCTCAACGCCAACAAAAGAATCAACAAAACGCAGACGAGGAGAAATAATCAGAAGACAAATTTGAAGCTTTTAAGGCGATGCGAGAGAGGGGCACTTAAAATCAAACGGCTATAGTGTTTCTCAAATTGGATTCGGCCACCAAATTAGATGCTAACTATTTGCAAATGTATGCTCTTTCATGGCGCCTATCCCCGTTTTTTCTCGCTCTGCCTGGCACTGTTGTGGTGCACACAAAGGGGGGAAACTTCAAAGAATCAGGCCGAGTTTTCTTTTTTTGTACCTTGTTTAATTTAAACTAAGTCTGTACCATGGAGACGGGCAGTCGGTGTACTGTTTTTTTGTTTTTTTTTGAATCCCAGCTTTATTATTCTAACTCCGACTGTCACCATCTCCGAGGCCAATCATTCACCTGGCGCATACCTGCTCCTCGTTTCGTTGGCCTACGCGTTGCTTTCCCTTTTCAAAGACGGGGATTCTTTTTTAGAACTATACTACTAATGAGACACAGTTGGTGGAGAGAAATAGTTTGCCGATCGCTAGTCTTAACTTTTTGGAAAGGTGGTGCAGGAGTGTGGCTTTTATTGAAGCCTACATTGGGCACATGAAAATAACAAATAACAAAAAAAAGAAGAAGAATTAAAGAATCGCCTATGGGTAGAAGATCGAAAATTGGAATGCCCTTTATTCCCAAAGTTTTTCTGCTTTCAGAAGGTGGTGCGGCAGGAAATTGAAAGAAACCCCATTTTGCAGAATTGCAGCGAAAGGTTTTGTTTTGTTTTTTTTCTTCAGTGATGTCACCTGGATGTGCAACTCAGGAATCCGTAACAAGATTCGTGAGGAGAGGAGGAGAGTTAATGAGTGGCGGAGCGGATTTCACAGACACTGAATATTCCAGCCTACAAAGTGGCTTCTTTGGATTGCCGCGGTTCAGACGCCCGTCGCCCTCCTTGGAATGGAATGACTGAATAAATTAATTTCGCGACGACAGGTGTTCCCACATTTTGAACATACAGTTTAGGGAAAAGCTTGGCAAACACAAGCAAAAATAAAGAGTGAAGTTTATAAAAATTGAACTGAGGGACAGGAGGGGGATGTTAATGCTCCGTCAAACATTGTGTAAAGGTCATAAAAACACTAAAATAGTGGTTTGACTCATAGGAACTTATTTCAATTTGAACATTTGAAGACTGTCGGAACTCAAACGTTAGATGCTGTTCAGTCTGCAGCTCAGCTGTTGACGCTGCCTCGAAGCACGACAGCAAGGTTGGCAATACTCCTAATGGTTGCCGCTGAAACACTCTGCAAAGCACAACACCACCACAGCTGTATTGCTACACCTGCCGCCACTGCCGCTGCTAATGATGAGCCGTCTTTTGGCGCCCGTTGCTAGGCAGCGGCGCAGATCAAGGGTAATTGTTGCCGGCTTGATTTTGTTCTTGCGCTGCAAACACACCGCCGCGGGGTTCATAATGAAATCGAGCCGAGACCATCATGGAGCCGCTTTTTTATTTATTTTTTTCATCTGCCGTTCTTTCCGGGGAGGCTTTGATCAATCGGCCCGCCAATCACTGTCGGAGGACGTCATGTGATCGGTGGCCGCTCTTAAAAGTCAGGAATGGCCACCTGACGAGGAAAAACTGGACAGATCGACGGCCGTCTCTCTCTTTATTTATTTTTTTTTTTTACTTTAAAGGCCAAAACGTTTGCTTTCGGAAAAGGAATCGGAAAGGCTGCCAACAGGACTTCCTGGGTTGTCCCGTGACCTTGCAATCCTGGCGTGAAACCATCAAGCCGCCGCACTAATCGCCACCGCTCGCAAACGCGGTGTGAGAGGGTACGGAGTCGGTTTCAAACTGCCCGCAGAGGCGCGACCCAATCGAAACAGCTCCGACCAGTTGAGAAACGCCGCTTTAAATAAATAACAATAAAGACGAGGCGAGCCGTCGCTAAATAGCCGGGAAGGATGGTCTTCGCAGAGGGAGGCCTCACTCATCCTCCCAATCCCTGCCTTCCGGAGCCGAAGGAAAGCCGACGCATTTGCACTGGTGTAAATAAGACACTTAAGGTAGTGCTTTTATTCATAACCCCCCACCAACCACCTCCGCCGCCGCCACCTGCTGTCAGTGTTTCGCATCAAGCAAAAGATTGGAATGTAAATGGCTCATTATCTCTCACAGAGGTCTTCGGGGGCTGAGAAACTTTTCAAATGAAAACTTCTCCGGGAAGGCAAAAGGAAGATGGAGGGGAAAAAAAAACAAAAAAACAGGGGAGCTTCTCTTTAAGCCTGCCGGTGACAGACTGTAAAGCCATCCGTCATTGCCCGTGCAGGAGTGTCGGAGCGTGTGCGCGCCGGGAGAGGGGGGAAACGCAGGAAAAACCTCCGGTTCCAGAGTGGCACTCCCGTCCGTCAATCTTTCACTTGGCTCCGTTTGCCTCCTACAACAGAGAGGTCGGAGGCACCAAGAGCGGCTCTCAAGCACGGCGCTCTCTTAACACCGTTCGCTCCACCGCATTTGAATACTGTGTTAAGCAAAGAGAGAGAAAAAAAATAATCTGAATGAACTCACCTTGTTTTTACTCTTGCGCGAACACGTTTTTACCGCCGGCTTTGATGAGCACGACGTTGTTCCCCTCCTAGACGCGAATAAGAGCGAATCTCATAAATATCTACGAGCGGCTGAACACCGCAGGTTTGACCTCGCCTCGCGAGGCCTCTTTTTTAAGTGCATATTTATGTCGGGCACGACGATGACGACAGTGACACACAAGGCCAGAAAAAGAAAAAAAACAAGCGTCTCAGCGGATTTGTTTGTGCGTTTTCCCCACCTTGTGTGTTTATTCTCGTTTGAAACACAGTGTCACTCGCCAGAGTCCGTCGGGCAAAACAAGGGATCATGTTCGCGGTTGCCAATTAAACGTGCCACCACCCTACTCCTCCAATCCCCCACGCTGTTTCCATGTAAACAAACATTCCTCCGCATCCGTTGTTAGGAGCGACGTGTGTGCGTCTGTTTGTGTGTTTGCTGCTCGTGGCGATTTCATTCCTCATTACTTGATACTTGATAATGTCTTGGTCTCGGTTGGTGCCGTCTTGAAGACAACGCTACTGTTTTTTCTCCGGCGGGTCGACTTCGACCCAGCTTCTCCTTCCGTCTCCAGCGAGCGACAAAGACAACAAAAGCACCGCCCTCGCTGTGATTGGCGCGGCCACTCCGGGGTTCACCCGCAGCGTGGAAAAACCACCCACTGCCTATTTTTGTGAAACAGACCCGAGGCCGATGTGAAGGAAAACTGAAAAGAAAACAAAACAAAAAAACAATCATTGGAATACAGAATACAGCCCTAATACCACAAGCCCTAGAGAGTGTGAGCGGCTCTGATAGGCTCAACAGGGGCAGCGGGAGTAGCCGGGAGGGTGGTGGAGGTGTGGGGGTGGGGGGTTTACCCTGAAAATTAACCAGCCATAATAATCCCTCCCTGCAGGCTTTCGGGAGCTGCTCGTCCTGTCACTCTCCTCTCTCGGTGTGATAGATGCCGTGCATGTGCGCGGCGGGCGCCGGGTAGTGCGCCTCGGCGCCACAATGCAGACGGGGAAGAAGAAAAAAAAATAAAAAAAAAATAAATAAAAGACGGGACATTTGCATCCGTCGCCCCGGTGACTCACGCGCACAAACTTCAATTTAAAGCAGAAACACATGCACGCATCTTCCCTCTATCTCGCTCTCTTTCTCACACACACAGACACACACACACAGAGGAGCGAGTAAGCGAGCGCTGGGGGTGAAGATCCCACATTCCGCCTGACCGATATTGATGAGTTTAGCGGCGGGGATTAATACCTGTCAGGTCGGGGCTTGGGCTGCGGCGCAGGAGAGGGCAAACTGTCATGGGGAGCGGTGAGGAGATTATTATCCCTAATATGACGCCCCGCCGCCTTCCCTTCATCCATCAGCCTGCCTCTCGCCCTCCATCCGTCATCCTGTCACCCCATGCAGCCCCTTTCTCTGCATACTTTTGCGGCAAATCTGATTGATCCCCCCGCTAGCGCGAACGTCTCATTCTCGGGGCCCTCGTCCCCGCTCCCCCTCTGTTAGTCTCTATTTCCCCCCTGCGGCCCGAATCCGGGTCGCCGGATCCAAACGGCTCAAGTCCAATTTTTTTTCGCTCACTGGGGATTCCTCATGGCCCGTTTCCGCGGCCTACGCCCGGAACTGAGCGCGTCGCCGATTGGCCCGGTTTTGCGGGGCTCACGCGCTTGGTCAGTGAGTGAAACCGACCGACCAAATGAGACGGCACCCGGGTGAGATAAGCAGCGGCGCAACATCATGTTGAGCTGCCGCCGCCGCAACGTGCGCGAGCGAGCTCCCCTTTGATCGGCTCTTGCCTCTGCCGCTCCCCCGCTGCTCCCGCTCAGCCACAGGTGACGAGGGAGCGCGCGGGGGGGGGGCACATCAGAGGACGCTGGGAGTGTGTGCGTGCGCTCATGTGCTTGGTCTTTAAGTGTGTGTGTGTGTGTGTGTGTGTGTGTGTGTGTTCCAGGGTGCAGATGCTGCTGCGAGGGAGGGAGGCTTAAGCATGGGGCACCTCCACGTGAAGAGCCATCTGGAGAGCAACGCACGCAGAGGCTCAGACATTCCACTGACAAACATCATTAAAGATACATGGCAAACCCCCCCGAACCCGCTCCTCCCTCCCAAAAGGGGGCGACGACAAACTCACAGCGAGCCTATTTACCATCATGGTACTAAAAAGAAGAAAAAGAAGATCTGAGGAGCCTTTATGTGCCATCAACATCCTGTTAAAAGAAAACGTCGGGTCCCATGCAACAGTAAAAAGGATTTTTTTTTTTTTTCCTGCTATTGGTCTCTTTAGAATTGCGCAAAACCTAAATGTTGCAATAAAAAAAAATAGTAATGGAAACCTTCAAATTTCAAAAAAACCTCTCAAATATGACTGAAAGGTTTTGACGCTCTCGTGAGGTGGTTTTTCAGACATATCGATATAGAGGTATATCGCAAAAGCGTCATTTGTAGAAATTTGAGAAATATTTCTTTTATTTTGCGAAAAACTGTCATGGAAACGCAGCTAGCTTCCCACCGTGCTTGATCTGCGGGGGGTTGAGTTGGTTTTCTTCTTTGCTTTTCGACGCCTTCGGTTGTGATTTAGCGCTGTCCAAACAAACGTTGATCGATTGAAGTCGAAAAAAAACTGCAGCTCCACATTTTCTCACGTCGGTGCCGCAGGTTTGCGCGCGAACTACCCAGAAGCGGGACTCGTCCGAGCGGGGAGGAAACGGCTGAATCTGCCAAACGACATTACGGGGCGGCGCGATGGAAAAACGCACACGTGGGGAAAGGCAGCATCTATCTCACGCTGGCAAACGTCTGCACTTGGCTGCTTTGACTATTTGATTCAACAGCCGCCGCCGCCGCCGCCGCCGCCGCCACGCTCACTCGCGTGCATCCGCCGAGAAAGGGTTCGTCAACGAGGGTGCGCAATAAAATGCGTTCCGAAAATGCGTTCCCGTAAAAATTCCAATCTCCGGTGGGGATGGGAGAGGGGGGGGCAGCGGCGTCGCTTACATTTGGCCCGTCTGGTCACAATTCCGCAGTGATTGAAAGGATATTAAATGAAATATGTTGGTCCGCGAGCGACTTAGCGACAATGGCTAGAGAGCGAATAATTTATTGCATTCTTGGGCGGGGGGGAGCGAAAGAGACAATCGAGGGGAGACGAATGAGAAGAATGTTCTTCAGATTGAGGACAGTTTTCATGAAAAATGAAACATGGGTGTGTATGTGTGTGTGTTTGTGGAGGGGTGGGGAGTGGGGGGAATACAAGCTTTGTTTTTTTTTCTTTCTGAGTGCATGAGAATGTTAAGGTTTCTCTGTTCGCCAACCCGGGCCAGGCCCAAGTCCGTGGATCCTGACCTGCGGCGCTGCAGCTGCAGTTTGACTTGTTGTCGCGCGCCACGCAAATGAAGAAGCAGCAGTAGATCAGAGACACAGTCTGGCTTCGCGTGTTTAATACATCACAGACTCGCAGTGCATCAGCACAGAGTCTCACGGGCGACAGCTCGGGGGAGCCCGGAGCTCGGCTCTCCTCCACAGACCTAATTTTTTTCACCCCCTTTCTCCTTTTAATGATGCGCCTTTTAGCGCGAGTGTTTCTCTTCCCGACTCCTGTTTGTCTTTCGCTGTGAAAAAAGGGGCCTCGGAGCATTTATGAAAGCGGAGGCGAGAGGATCAACTTTTCTTCATATCCACTGTTTGCTGACAACCGCTAAGTGGCTTATGAATCTTTTTTTTTTTTCAGCCGGTCTTGTGAAAAGCAGTTCAACGGCGACACCGCAGAATCCCTCACATTCTTTAAAAGGGTCACCAAATTGGCCTCCGGAGATGACTAATACTTAAAAACTATCACGGTTGAGCCCCTACCATCAGGTTAGATTACACATCAGGTCTGCACTCGTCTTGAATTTTTCTGCCGCTTGACAAAAAGGAGGTTTTTGCTTCTGCACTGATCTAGATAAGGACTGAAACAGTTGTTGATTTGTTGTTGTTATTGTTGTTCTCATGTGCACGTTTGACCTGCAAAAACTGCAGTCAACACACTGATGACTGTAAAACTTCGGAGTCCTTTAGGCTGCGTTCAGACTGCAGGCGAATCGGATTCGAATCAGATTCCTTCTCAAATCCGATTTTTAGGGCTGACTGTCCACACTGTTTTTAGCAAATTGTCCAAATGGGCTCTGGCTCTGTTCAGACTGGGCCACATTATTGACCCATCTGACAGGTTGCTGCTGTAGCAACGACATCGGAGTGGAGGCAGGTCAATCTAGTTGGGCTCAAAATCGGATTAGTGCACGTATGAATAG
The DNA here is from genome assembly GCA_009823395.1 of Thamnaconus septentrionalis. Taxonomy (NCBI): domain Eukaryota; kingdom Metazoa; phylum Chordata; class Actinopteri; order Tetraodontiformes; family Monacanthidae; genus Thamnaconus; species Thamnaconus septentrionalis. Next base: position 8,384,898 of record CM020520.1, read on the forward strand.
AATCAAATGCCAATTTAGCTGCAAAGAGGTTGCGTCACGCTAACGAGCTAAACATGCACCTCACAAGTTAACGTTAAATAGTGGCTGCTATTAAGCTCATTGAGACTCCACCCCCTTGCCACCGAACCCTGCTAGTTTTTGGACGCGACAAAGTGGTGAGAACACCAGTCACTGCATAAACTTCCTGTAGCTGTTCCACTTTATACCAGCACTTGACAAGGACATTGAGAAACTCTAGTGGTGAAAAAAAGACTACACAGAGTGGCAGATATATATATATATATATATATTTATATATATATCCACAGTGCTGGAGGCTTGATATTTCATTGGCCTTTCAAAAAATGCTTATAGGGTGAGTGTGTGAGAACCGAAGATCCATCTCGGTGACTAAATGGAGAGGTCAGCCACTGCTTGTGTCAAGACATTTGACTTTTATAGATATAAAAATAAACATCTCACTATGTGTGGGAAGAGGGACCACTTTCAGTGGCAGGGTATCCATTAAGAGTGCTTAAGTGAGGAACATATGAGAATGCAACACGCAAGCGACAGATTAAAGAACGACGCGGAGGTGGACGGTTTGATCTTTTGTCATCGTGTGAGACGTGTGGCACCTTTTCTCCAGAGGATACGCAGGTAGTCCTCATCCAGGGGCTGGTTCAGGATGATCAAGCACAGCCTTTGCTTTCCTGCAGGAAAAAAAAAAAAAAAAAAACGAGACAAACGTATGATGTCAATCCCGTGGGCACAAGAAAAACACATTAAGGGCAAAATGGTTTCAAATAATTCTAGGTGAAAGTTCGGGAAATTATCCGAGCTCAACGAGTGATGTCCCAAATAACAGCGATCATCGTCTCCGGGTGGGAACTGCAGAACAGCTGCGATGATTAAAAGCAGCAATGATTGAAAAAAAAACACGTCTTGGTGATGAATCTCAATTTTGCGAAAGTTCAGAGTGTTTTCCCACTTGACCCAATTAGCGCTCGAGTGCTTTGTTTACACTGTCACCAAATAACAAATGCACGCACATGCGAGAATGCGCGGCGCTCTCCCCCGACCACCCAGATGGTAACGTGTCGAAACGGCGAGTCACAATTATCATCACAGATTCCTTGAGTTTTGCTGCTCCGTCCCTGTGTTCTTAGGATGCCGACTCTGGTGACAGCGGGCATCAACCCTCTCGGCACCCGGCGCCGCATAACCTCTCGACACACCTCTAACTTCATCTCTGTCCCCCTGCATCACGTCACAAATCCATTTCGCCCCCCCTCCCCAAACCCCCCCATCCGTCTTGCTTTTAGCTTTTCATTTGCTCTGCCGCTAATGCGGATCCCATGACTAACACTTAAGAAATGTCATTTCCATATCTGTGGGTGATGGATGTTGAAAAAAAAAAGGAGAAAAAAAAAAACATAATGGAATATTCTGCATTCAGTGACTAAGACAGTGCAGCTACAAAAAGCCTTAATGGACCAGAGTGAAGCTCTGAAGCTCTTTATTCCCCCTCGTCTTCGCACTTGTGCATTTCATTCCCTGCTCATTTATCCTCCTTTTTTTTTTACATCAGCCTTTATAAAAACTACACCTTTTTCTGTTGTTACTCGTTGCAGCGACTCAAAAATGTACACTTACTTGCTAATTTGTGTTATGTTAAATATATTGTTTTTAACAAAAATGTAGATTTATATTCTTACGCGACTCGTGTCTCATCGTGGTCTTCCTGGCGAGTCGGTGAAAAAAATAAAAAAAATAAGAGGCTTTGGAAGGCACTGAAATCACCTTCCTGCTTATTTTAATGCTGGATTTGATCCTCTGCAGGCCGTCTTTAACAGGTCTGTCCCTCTGAAAGCACGAAGTAAAGTGGACTGCGAGGGAGAAAGGAAGCCAAAAAACAAAATAACCTGCATAAAAGTCGTCTGTGTCGGTGGCTTTGATGCAGCTGCAGAGCAGAGTGCAGTTAAAAGCGGAGGGAGGGGGGGGGAAGGGCAAAGACGGAGGGGACCAAAGCAGAAGAAGAAGATAAGACAGGAAGGGACACAAGAGGGGATGAGGTGAGAGGCGGGAGAGAGGGACGTGAGTGGCAGGTTTTGTCGGTCAGGTCTCTTAATTGGCTAAAGATGTGACGAGAGGGGAAGGCAAACTCAACCAGCCGTGGCCTTTTGGGATAACCTTTCAGCGAGCGTGCACGCACACGCACACGCACACACACACACACACACACACACACACACACACACACACACACACACACACACACACACACACACACACACACACACACACACACACACAGATGCACGCTGTTGGGCAGCTTTGCAAAGTCATCCATTCAAAGAAATGTCACCTTGGGTTCTTAAATAAAGAAGAGGAAGTGTCAGACAGCAAAATAGCCACAAATACACACACAAATGAAAGTGAAGGGGGGCGGGGGGAACCAAAAAGCTGGCGCAATTTCATTTCGAAATGCACGCTTTCAGGAGCTACTTTGTATTCCCCGGCACGCGCAGGAACAAGTATTTCCTGCAAGAGATCAGACAGAGACAATAAAAGGACTCACTTCCATTCATGTCTCACTGTGACTCTAAAGCGACTGACAGACATGTCAGGCCGTTACATCATCAGAGCGCCTGCCTGTCCGAGGGCGAGGGTGAGGGTGAGGGTGAGGGTGAGGGGGATTCATCGTTCAAAACTGGCCTGAAGTTTAACACAGGTGTCTGGAATATCCCTCATTTGAGCCGGGAAATCCGGGATCCTGACCGGCACGGAGAGGAGAGGAGAGGAGAGAGGAGAGGAGAGGAGAGGAGAGGATAGATCCCATCGCACCGCAACTTGCGGCAGCGCGTCGGCTTCCTGTTGCTTCCGGAACTGATTTGAGGTCTCGCTAGTTCACAAAGCGCCGCCGCCACAACGCTTGCTGCCTCTCATCTCATCTCTTGACAGGAACGCTCAGATCCTCCTCCGCCTTCGCTTTAAAAGTTCTCAAAATGTCCCAGCAGAAAGGATTTTTTCTGTATCCTTTGCCTCTTAGCTGTGGAGCACCCTCTTTTCGGATCTGAGAGTAATAAAATCCCATGGGAATATGAAGAAGAAATATAAAAAAATAAAAAAAAAAATACCCACTTATTTTAATTTGGCCTTTAATCGGCATTAAGTCTTTAAAGATTTACGATCTGTTCCTGCGTTTCACTGGCCTGTCACACTTCCAACCTTAAACACTTTGGACAGACGGCTTTTCCTCACATGCTGTGTCAACACTGACTGTACACGGCACACTTGAGGCAAAAACGGGGCTTGTGAAAATTAACTAGCTAATTAGAATTTGTAAATACTGTTGTTCTCTAAAGCAGCCTTTTTACTTTCGCCTGGAGCGTTTAGCCTGGTTTCCCTCCTGGGCGGCTTAGTCGCCTCTAATTCTTTTTTTACTTTGCTTCTTACTTGTGATCAATAAAGCATTCTGATTCTGATAATGGGGAGTGGAGGAAGCTGCATGTCACCTTTGTAAACATGAAATAAGCTGATTAGTTATTGGATGAAGCGGAATTTGAAGACCGACCTGAAGCGATGAGGTAGATTTCAGAGTTGAGCTATGACTACTCCCGCTGCTGAGCAATGCTACAGAAAAAAAATAGTGCTCCATCTTAAAAAAAAAAAAACAAGACAGAGGGAAAAAGATGGGCTTCAGGTGTGACAAAACTGACGGATGGCAGATGTGCACTGCAGCCAGTCTTCTCCATGGTACAAACTCTTGTTATGATCCGCTTGACCTTTATAGCTCAGCGAGTATAGCTCTGCCCTTAGGCTCCTATCTGCGCAACTGTTTTTTTTTCTATTTCTGCAACACACCACTAGGGAGCTTATACAAACCTTGACCTGAGCGGCTCAGGCAGCTAGAACCTGTCTTTCCCCCCCCGTCCCCCCGACCCCGGGCCCCCTCAGGTCTTTGCTACATTCTGCACATTACTTTTCAAGAGCATCGAGACAAGCCAAACATATCTGATAAAAAAAAGTTAAATAAGTAATTATAATTTCTGCTTGTTAGAAATGGAAAATAAATGCAAACAAGTGTTTTTCTTGTCAGTCAAATGCAAGTTGGAATTTCTCGTGCAAAGACAACAAAGCCAAACTCCACCATAACAGGGATGCTAATTCGGAGCTAAAGTTATTTTCAGGGTCATTACAATGATCAAATGGCCTTCTTGAATATGCATTTTTTTTCTTCCACATCTTAAATTTTTACAGGCAGATGCGTCGGCGCGAGGACGAAAAAGACACAGCAAAGCGCATCTCATGCATACGCACATGAAAGTGGCAGTGATTTGTTTTTCGGTGTCGATTCCCCGGTGGCTCTTTGGCTGCGTGTGTCAGAGTGAAGGAGGAAACAAAAAGGCAGAGGAAAGTATGGCAGCGATGGGAGTTGAGTGCATATTTCCATTATCGGCGTACAAAAAAAAAGAAGAAAAAGTGTGCAACGTTTTAGAGAAGTATTGAGAGAGTTCCAAATTTAATTTTGTAATCCTTTCACATTATTACAAAACTTTTGGACAATAAATTACTGCAGCATTTTTTTTTCTTGATGCAACTAAAGTGTAAACTTTATGTGGACACTCAGGACATTCATCATTTTCAACAGAGACTCAGAATTAATAATCTAAATGGCAGCTTATTGGCCCACAAAACCTTTTATGGATTACTTGTGCGAGTGTGTGTGTGTGTGTGTGCACAAGGCGGCAGTACCTGAAGCCAGCAGGCAGTCTAAAGGTGTGAACTCCTCACTCATGGTCGGTTTCCAGCAGAGCCCTGTCGTCAGTCTGCCGACTCGCCTGGAACCGATGACAGAACAGCTGTTTTGAATGACTTGGCTGATTTAGACTCGTCTTTTTTTGGCATTCATTTCATTTATTATTTATTTATTTATAAGAACAACACAAAGCACTGTCAAACATTATTCCCCCAACCTTTGTACTTTGGCTAATTATTCACCCTGGAAAATAACCAAGTCTGACACCTAAAACTAGATATCACCAGGCCATTCAAAACATGGGCCTGAGTTAAATTAAATTATATATGTGCGTATGCGTGTGTGTTTACTGTTCAGCAACCAACAGCAACCGCACAGTAACGCTAATCTAAATCCAACTTCAAACTGTCAAATTAAAGCAAATGTTATTTCACCTCATCAATTAATTTAACAAAACCACAAAGCTCATCACCTTGATAAGGATAATTATACACAGTGATGACACTGACAATAAATAATGCATCGAGAGCAACATATTTCCAGGCAGCAGATCTGCCAGGAAAATAAGAGGATTTGTAGTCAAAGAATAACAAAATATCGCGTTTCACATCTGCGACTGATGATTCTAGCTCCATTTTCACGCAGAGCATTGAACGTGTAAAAATAAAAACTGTGGTACGGTGTGGTACAGTGAAGTGACAATAGGTTTGCCTGAAAATGATTTGCCAACAACGACAAAAGACGGAAATAAATGCCTAACTGAACAATACGTTCAGTCAGATAAAACAGAAGCAGTCGCCACCGCGTGCATTACCCACAGGTGTTGTTTGTTAATGATAATTAGCGGCAACAAATGGACTATGCGGGGGATTGTTGGCACAGCAAGGACAAATTAAGTAATACTTAAACTTAAAGAGTGAAACCTGAATATCAACTACCCAATTGAGCTTGTCGTGGAAATTCACAGGAAATTCAGCCCGAGGTGAACGGACTTCGACATTCTCCTCAACATCTCTCTGCAGGTGTCCTCGCGCTGCTGCACTCCCGCACTTTTTCTTTTTTCTTCTTCTTTTTTTTAAACTGAATTCTTCGCATTCTGAGCAAGAACACCAAGAACTAAAACTTGTCGAAGCTGCTCTACGCGACCAAAACGCGACTACTTGTACTCGTTTCCCCACCCGTTACAGTGAAAAGGAGCAAATTCAGTCAGTAACTCACTGTGTTGAAGCTACTTCCGCATTCGAAAACGTAAACAGTCAGGGAGAGAGCAGGGAGAGCCGCCGCGGCGGCTCAACGAGTGGCTGCAATTTTTTACGGGGACATCTAGAGGCCAAACGTGGTACAGCGATTTATTTTTCAGCCGCAGCCCGGTCTCGTCAAAATAACTTAAACATCCTGTATGTTTATGTGCCCCTATACATGAATGCAGTTTTGTTGTTAATTGTATGCAGGTTTTAAAAGTCGAATAAAATCTTGCACGGATACTGAGTTCATGAACTATCACAATGCATTGCTTGATCGATCTCTCCCTCAGACTATCAAGCCATTTCAGACCTGATAAACATCAACAGTAGTTTAGAGTTTATACATAGTCTCACCCACAAATACAGAGTATTAAAAACGCATAGAATTGTGTAGGAAAACAATCTTGACTGTGCGCGTGCATGAGAGTGTGCATGAGCGTGTGCACTCTGATAGCGTATTCCTGAGATGGCCCCCAGACTGCGTTAAATGCGGTGTTAAGTGAGAATCCAAATTTCTCTCAAGGTGAGTCCACTCTGGAGGTTCATTAAAGTGAAATCCCTCATCAATCAGCACATTTCCTGTCTCCTAAACACGGCGCGCATGAGGGGAAAGCGCACTCGACATGCATGTCCACACACGCACACGCACACACACACACACACACACACACACACACACACACACACACGCCTTCTGCAAGGAAAATCATTCTTTCTCTGGGCATGCATTATAAATACATCTATGAATAAATTCCAGACTGAGTGAATTCATTGGCAGGTTTTTCTTCTTTATTTTTTTTTTTTTTTTTTTTTTTTTTAAACAAGGCCGCATCACCTGAATGTTTGATCAGCTTTCTCTCCACTCTCTACGCATTATTCCAACACAACCTCCTCTTCCTTAATCAGTCTCTCCAATAATAATGGCCCGTCCATTTACCGTTTTATTAAAACTTTAGAACCACCTAGTTCGATCAGCACCCGTCTTAATAAGAAAACTCTTAGTTGAGGCGGCAGAGAGAGGGAGCGTTAGCGGCGCTGCAACGCTGCCACGCCGGCGCGTTTATTAAATCACCTTATGCGAAGCAAAAGATTGATGACCGTGCGGAACGTTCCGGCGTTTAAACCCCATTCATCAAAAACAAAAGCTCATTTGGTCGACAGCTGCGGAGTCAAACATTGTTAAACCCCACATGAAGATATTCTGAATTGCATAAGTGATCCTACAGTTGCCCAAATACATCAAACTGAGGGGGAAGCAGCCTCAGAATGTAGATATTGTGGCGTCTGAAAAGATAAGATTCATTCCTTAATAGCAAAGATACGGCTAATCTTGCCAATAATTAATTTCGCTCGCACATAACTGCACGTCATACCCTGCCATGCTCTGCAGAATGATGCTCTATTGCTCTATTTTATGGGGCTGGTTGCATGTAGCACTGAAACTCACTCCACTATTTATTGATTTATTGAGTGCATAGTATTTGTACTATTGTTTATATTATGTGGATGGCTTTAACAACTGTATTTGTTGCATTAGGACTTGCTTTGTACGCTGCTAGTCATTAGCTATCAGTTAGTTAGTTATAGTCATGTGTAAGCACGCAAATCACAATAAAATAACAGCAAACTTATCTCATTCGATATATTAATCCGTAAATATAATCATGATAATTATAATGTTTCTTGAAAAGTGGCAGTTGCACTATCAGTGCTTGAGGCCGACAGTTTGCCGTGCGGTTAAAACAAAGACGAGCTCTTCCTTTCTTCTCGTCATTCGTCAACCGGGCCCGCCGCCGTCTGGGAAGCACCTCAATCAATACGAAGAGGCAGCCGAGCCATATTTAACGCGTGGCAGGAAAACTCTCGCCGCTCGAAGGCTTGAAGAGGGGGAAACATTTCCAAGAAGCGAAAGCTCTGCCAGGCACTCGTCCTATCTTTTTACTGTGCATTGTCAGAGGGGAAGCGAGAGAAGCAATCTTCTGCCAGTTGCTTTTTAATTACCATTTTTTTGTGTGCATAGCATTAAGGCTGGTATCTCAGTTTGGGCCGTGCATTGTGTGCGGCTAATTACCTTGAATGTTTGTCCGCTTGCCACCAGGGAGCTCCGTGCAAAATTTCTTCACCAGCGAGAATGTGTGTAGTTACGTGGGGTAAAAATTTTATCCATCCGAAATGAACCGTTCTGGCATGTTCGCACCGAGGGAGGGCCGTTGCTTCCAACGCCTCCTTTATCTCGCTCTCCTCCTAAAGGTGTAACGTCATTGGGAAGCCTCCGACTTGAATTGAGCTTCCAATCAGTTGGTTCGCCGGTTCGTACCATTAATTCGCTCGAGCCCCAACGGGTGGCGGCTGTTATTGTGCCAAGAGATAAAACTGACACAATCTGTTTCCACGTGCGTGCCATCCTATCATTACCTTTCTCCCTCTTTGTCATTTATGCTATTCTTCCCAACACTTAATGTGCGTCACTTTTGTCTCTTTTCCCTCCGTGTGTCTTAATGTGTCTGCTCTATAATTTCCTCCAAAGCTTATTGAGCTTCTTTTCAATGACGCTCTTCAACACCTTTGCTACCTGAAAAGCATAATTTAGTTCAGTTCTATATATATATATAGAAACACACATATATATAGTATTCAATGAAAAGGAAGGGCTGATCAGGTGAGCCAACTGAGGGCCACGGCGTTGGATGCGCACCCTGGCTCTTGTTTCACCAGGTCGGCTCGTGGAGCTGAATTTGGACCATATGTAGGCCATTTTTTTTTTTCCCCCCGGCCTATCTGCCAATGTTGATGACCCATTTAAGGGAGAAAATGAACAAGGCACAAGCGCGAAGGAGGCCATTAGCCTCTTTTTCTTTTTCACTTGTTTGTCAAGGTAGAGCCTCTGTCTGTGGTCAAAAAGTGGAAAAACGGCTGAGTGCAATCCAATTTTGTTTTTACTAGGATGGCTCCCTCTCTCTGTCTCTCTCTCTCCAGCTCTTTCTCGTCCTCCCTCAGCAAAGCTAATGGCGCTCAAAGGAAGGAGACGGAGTCTTAAAGGGACAGTTCGCTCAGAAACGAGATCTAATCAGGCCTCGGGCGACCTGATGCTCCAACCTTTTCTGAGGTTGTGTTTGGCCACAGGTGTCCCTTGGCTGGAATTCTCTCCCTCCATGGAACTTTCTAGCAATCATTTGCTTTAGGGCAAATCCATCAGAGCCTATTTTATTTTAATTTAGGGTGAGCTACACCTTTAAAATGACCTCGGGCGAACCGGTGCTCTTGGGAAACGGGCCTGTGAGAGCAGCCAGGGCGGATGACAGGTGATTTGATCGGGGATGTCAAGTGAATGTGCTTTATTTTTCGCCACCGTCCGCAGGCAGTGTGGCGATAATACAGCCGGGCGGCATCTCGGCTGTATTTAATCCTCCCCACCCCCGAACACTCAGAGGCTTCCTGTCACAGCTCCAGGTGAAACTTGTGGATTTCTTCCTCTCTGTCACGATAACGTTGCCCTTGGGTGTTGCGTCCCTCACCCGCCTGTCCAAAGGAACGGATTAAAATCACCTTGAACTGTGCGGTGTCCAGCAACTCGTATCCATCCCGACTTTTGAGGAGCAAGACGGATGTGTTCTCAAAGAGGAGAGACACCCAAACAGATTTACGTGAATATATAAATCTAGTGCAAGGTAGGCAGCATTGCAGGTGACCGGACGGATCTGTTACTGAGCTTTTCATGAGATCTTGGTAGCCGATGCTTAGCCCGCGTAGCTTCAAACCCACTTTGCGGGATCGCAACAGTGAAAACTGCGTCGCCGCCGTCGTCCCGTGCCTTTTTCGTGTTGACGTTCACGGCTAAATCCCTGTTTGCGGTTCACTCAAATACGCCGATAAATATCATTTCTTAACATTTATCCAAAGGATCAGCCGGCTGAGCTCCGTATCGGAACGGAGGGAGATACCGCAGACGCGCGTCTCTGGTGGAAGATGTTTTGTTTTTCCTCCACCGTTTGTCTCCACGGTTTGAAGTCTCAAGAAAAGAAAAAAAAAGGAAAAAACTTTGGCTCTCCAAGCTGGCACAGACCTCTGTCACCTCAGGGGGGGGCACACACACACACACAGACACACACACACACACAGGCGGAGAAACCTGCTGGATTGAATTTGCGTTGCTGAAGGAGTCCACGGGGGGAAGCTGCTTTGGGGCCTGCCAGGCCGCTGCGAGGGTGATGCAGATGGTGTCCGGTTTTTGGCCACGGGGAGGAGATTACGCTGGCTCCCTGGTGGAAACGCGGGGGTTTTGGGCCGGGGCCGGGGCGGGCCGGTGGTGGTTGGGAGGGTGGTGGCGGGAGGGCGGGGCGGCTCTCTTTTGCCATGTGCACGGCTTATTTTAGACGGAGGCAAACAGTCGCAGCTGCAGCATGCGGCGGGAGGTCAGCGAGACGCCGAGGCTCGGCTCTCCGATGCCGCTGACGAGCGCACCTGTGAACGGGAACTGCTAATTAAGCGCCCGCCCCCCGCATTCCGTGTGGAGAATTCTGCCGATACTTTGCGACAGCGTAGCAATTATTATTAGTTTTTTTTTTTTTTTAATCTTTTCCAGATTTGAATAGGTGCACCCCTGTTAAAACTCCAAAAGCTTGGCAGGCTTTCCAGTGGCAGGAGGGCACCAGTGTTGCCTTGGAGGTCACCGCGTCCGCAGATGGCTGGCGTTTTTAGAAAATTACCGACGGGGTCCTGCATAAATTGGCTCAACAGCCCAACAGCCAACAGGTCACATGTATTTTTTTATTAATTTATTTTCAATTTTTTTTGCATTTGACTGTCTCAGCGCTCTCAGCCTGACAGGGAAAGTTGGTGCAGGTGCACTGGGCATGTGTTTAAAAAACCAACGCGTCTTTTGGAACTTATTGGAGCACAAAAAAAACCAAAAAAAACTTTATATTCCGTTTCTGGGCCAGGCTGAAAAGAGAAGGCGCTGGCGTGCCTCGACGTCAGGGAAAATTTCTTTCTACCTCTTTCGAAAGCGCAGTTACAGTGGGAAGCAGTTTTGGAAAGCGTGAAATACAGTGAATATGCCTGTAGCGGGAAGTGGAAAGTTTATTTTTGTTTCACTGCGTGTGACTCTCGCTTCTCTTTGCCGGCAAAGAATTGTGTCACCCTCCCTCTCTTGGTGCTGCCGTTGGAGTGTGTCAGTAATATAAACCAATGCATGCACCACTGGTAAATATTGTTCTTTTCCCCCTCTCCTATAACATGACTTAATAAACATTTCATGATTCCACACTTGCGCTTGTCAACATTTGCAAATCTGTAGAAGCAGCGACTGATTTTCTGTTTTGGTCTAATCACCTGCTAATAAACCCAAAAGGAATTGAGAAACGTTCGCTCTCGCGAGTCATGTTACCAGGGAGACGAAAGCACAGTCATGTATTTCTATGACATTGGATTCTGTCTGTCGTTTATCTCCAGCCGTGGCTCATCAGAAACCGGCAGTGTGGTGCCGTTTCTCCAACTTACCCGACTCTCATCTTGATTCTCCCTGCTTTTTTTTTTCCCTTCCGCTCTCGCAACTTCATTCTTCCCCTCTCACGCCATTGATCCGTCTCCGGCCATTGATCTCCCTCCTTCGAGCCAGGCCTCGTCTCTTTGGCTGCGTGTTGTCTAAATACACCCGGGGCAGCGGGAGGCCCGACGATGAATCAATCACTTTGAGGAACGTCGGAACTCACGGCCGTCACTTCATCTCAAGGACTATTTTTCCAAGTCTTTATTTTATTGTTATTTTTATTTGTCTGTCATGATCGCTGACAGTCTGAAAGTTTTGTATCACTCTGCTCGCGTCTCTTCTTCTCCTCGCTTGGAGTTGAAAGCATCGGCAAAGGCTCGCATCCACTTTTCAGGGTGACCGTAAGAAACCTTTATAAACACTTTCTATACAGTTGAAGGTTTTGGTCATTATGCCACGACGAGTCTAAAGAACGGATGGTAGTTCAGTCGTAAATGCTTCCTATAATGACGCAAAACTCAAGTAAGTAAGGCAATGAATTTGGGCCATGGCAAAAAATTTTTTTTTAACATCCTGGCAAAGAAGAACAGCTGCATTTTGATGGTGTATTTGCTTTACACCAAAACCTGACTATATATATTCCGGACATTTGACTGGCCAACTTGTTTATCCTGCTTGATGTTATCTTCTGTCCCTGCTGTTATCCAGCTATTGGCTCGCTCTATATTCGATTGGACAGCTTTTCTATGGTAGGATTTGCCTCACCTACTTATTTTTCCCCACATCGCCTCTTTCTTCTTCTTCCTTTTCTTCTTCTCTTTGTAACAAACTTGCAACCAAACAAGCCTGTCCGTCGAGTGACCAAGATGTGTGACGTGAGATGAACTGTCCAATTGCGAGTAGCATGTCAGAGTGCAAAAAGAATGGGAGATTCTATTTTCTCTTTCCTTTGCTGAACAAAGGAGGGACTCAAGAAAAGCAAAGAAACAAGTCACTCTGTGGTCAGAGTTGCAGTTGATGGCACATTGTGGCATCTAGCTTTGTGTTTTTCCAACAACAGGAACATGGACGACTGCACTGTCGAGCTTCTGACTTCTGGAGTCGTAACTGTGCACATGCGAGGGCGTGACAAGCGTTTGGAAAGTGAAATTTCCCTTTCACACTTCCCTTTCTCACTTTCCCACACACAAAAAAAGCAACGTCGGTCTGGCCCGTCTCTCCGGATCACGATGGGGATCAGGACGATGGGATGAGACTTTATTCACTGTCACATTTACGCCTATTCTGCCCCGTATCACGGTGACATTATTCAAATAGTGAAGTTAATTTTCGACGCCACAAAGGGAACATTTGGATTCCGCTAAATCCCCGGCCGCCGCTCCTCTCCAGCAAGGCCCTCCAAGTAATTGAAAAATTCTCAATGGTACCAAATGTATATTTTATGACACTGGGTGGACGGGTGTCAGCGCAAAAATTTTTTCTTCTTCATTGAAATTCAGAAAATCCCACTTTCCAAAGGCTTTTAACGACGCACGGAAGGTCTCTCCGACTTGTTTTCACACATTTCAACCGGCGGTCACGGCGAGGAGGCCCGGGCACAGAGCGGCTCTCCCGTCGGAACTTCCCGGGAGGAGAAGACGAGAGCAAAGTGCTCTCTCCCCGAGGCGCCTTCAAATGGCTCCCTTTCACGTGGGATAAAGAAAGGCATCTCCTCTCCCTCCTGTCCGCATTTTCACGCCGCGTCCAGGGATTCGAACCGGTTATCTTCTGGTCCCGAGCTCGGCTGTCTAATCCGCTGGTTAGTGCTACCCAAAATTTATGTGGGCGAGGAGGGAAAAGAAGCGGTGAAATCCTTTTGCCTTAGCTACTGGAGGGAGAAAACAGCGATGTAATAACTTTGCTCCTCCATAAAATATGTCCCAGAGCCATAGCTTAAATCTTCAATCAGTCTCCCCCCGCGCAGATCGAGCTTTAAACTCTGCGAGGTGTAAAGTGGGGTATGTTCAGGAGGCGGCCGTGATGACTTGTTTGAATTCACCCCATACATCTTTGCCACTCCTCCCTCCCTCCTACAAATTGCTGTTTGCCCAAACTCCGACCGCGTATGAATAAATATTGTACCGGTAATACCCTTCACGGAAAACGGCAAAGAAAAAAAAAAAGTTGGTGGAGAGAAGCCAAGGGGAGGGGAAGCGCTATTTGTCGGCCCCGAAGACCGTTGTTGTCATTCAAGACGAGGCGTGAAGGATGCTAACAAAGAACGTCGGGCTCCCGTTTAATCCTCGCGCCAGCAAAAGGAACGGTCGCACGTGCTTTATCAGACATTGACACATTTTCCGCCGCCGTTCGGCAAACAACTCAGCCACCCCTTAAATAGTCGCGTATCGCCGTCTCAGTCGCTCACACGCCCACAAAGTCGCAACAAACAACATAAACGCGTTTGTTTATGAATAATTCCCCGCACAACCTCTGAATGACTAATGGGGGAGCGGCGGCTTCCCTTCCGAAAGCGCTATCTGCCCGCCCCTCCCTTTCCTTCCCAAAACACTTTGCTCGTAACTCGGGCTTAAATTTGCAGTTGTTTAAGAAGGATCCAGGGGTTAATGCCTCGTTCCGCTTCGCAAATAGGAGATCTGGATTAAGTTGGCGCTCGGCGATGACATCATTAGGGCAGCTTTGAGGATTATTCCGGTTTTAGCGGGAGTTCGCCGCGGTCGCTCAATGTGAGAGAGCACCTTGTGTCCAAAGACCTTGTTTTCTCCCTTTGTTGCCGCTCCCTCCGTCAAACGTGCGCGTCGATTTGAAGGATCGAACGCGTGCGTCAGCGGGGAGGGTTTGGACCGCAGCGGCGCGGCACAATACCGCTTCTCTTTGAGTTTCTGTAGAGTGATGTGAGATGATCGATCCAAAGACAAAAGAAAAAGTGTTGGCAGAACGCTCTCTGCAATGTCCTCATATTAATTTATATAAGTTTAGGAAACTTTTTCTTTTTCTTGTTTCAATTTGCTGCAAGTGGAACGTGCGGATGGAAAGCTGAGGCAGTCGGCAGCATCATACTAGCACCAGGAAGGCAAGCAGTTGAGGAGCAAAGGAGATTGGTTGAAGGAGGTGGAAATGGAACAGTGAATCAACTTTCGCACACACTTTAGCTTTTTAGCACTCATGCTAATCATAATGGAACCTCTGAAAAGAATTCCAAACAGAGTATTCTAGAACTCCTTATTGTCCCTTTGGTGCAGCCCAAACGTATTCTTTTTTTTTGCGTTCTTTAATTCCAAGCTTTGTTGTGTCAGAGTTTGTTCTAATCGCCACTGATCGTCCAACGCGGCGCGCGGCGCAACGGATGACTGGAAGCCGCACCAGCGCGGATAACGGATAACACTGAGCGCCGCGTATTAGCCCCGTCAGTTTGAGTGGTTCCTCTTCTCTTTCGCCGCCTAAACATAGAATTTATTAGCCTCAGTTCCATTCCTTTAATCAGATCTTAAGATGCAGCTCGCGGTGGCCGGCCGCGAGTCGCAGGAAGTGAAGAGGAAAGGGAAGGGGAAATTAAGGAAGGGAAGAACAAAGGGTGGACGGTCCAGAGGAAAGATGCAAAAAAAAGAAAAAAGACTTCTTTTTTCAGAGCGAGAGTAGAACAGATTACCCAGTAGGAGCCTGACTTCACCCACAAGCAGTCTTCCAGATGAGTGTTTGCTCATGTGTGTGTGTGTGTGTGTGTGTGTGTGCCTTGGAAGTGTTTGTGTGTGCTGAACTCTGCAGTCTCTCGGGGCGACGCTTTATCAGCACCGCGGCGTCTTCTGCTCTCCGGCTTTCGCTTTGACCCACTCGCGCGCTTTGTTCGTCTCCTTCTTTCGTCTGAGCTCAACGCACAAACACTCACGCATTCACGATGCCCTTCTCCAGTTCTCCTACTTCTCTCCCACATGGGCACAGATGAGGGGCGTCTGTTGGAGTTGGTCAGTTGAACTGAGTTGTGACAGTCAAACAATGACAATTTTAGATTTTAAATTGCTCAAAATTCTGAAATTTAGCTAAATATGAAGCCTTTTATTACATGGCATTGTCAGTGGTGGCATATTACCATTGAATTCTGTCTCTATTCAACCTAACACGCCATTGAGAGACAAATGTAAACAGAATTCATTTAAATTATGATTCTCCTAATTTCTTAAAATGGATGTTTTTGAAAGAGCATCGCTGTGAGTATTTACCACCTATTTAATTCATTTTAGTGTAAATGATTGGGGGAAAAAAAGGGGGTGTTTAAAAAGGTTATGACATTCAGATGTTGCTGGAACGTTTTATCTTCATTGAACTCAAAATTGTCTAATGGCGGTACTGAAACGAGGTCGAAACTAAATTATTCAACAATTGGCTTCGTGACATTTACTCGTTCCAATGACTTAAAAGACATTTCAACACTTGTCAAGTGAGTTTTTTGAAGGTTTACAGCACATTAGCCGCTGCAACTTCTTTTTGCTCGTCGTTAATGGCGTCACTTAAGGGAATTTCTGATGTCAAAACAATGCCTTTCGAGACTGAATGACTGGCAGGCTGTTTGTTTTCCAATTCCCGAGGGCTCCTCACCGGCAGCCGGAGCTGCTGACTGACTGGCTTGCAGGGGTTATGTTCGCTGGCAGACGGGTTGCCGTGATTGGCAGCCTTGCCTGCAGTGCTGACTGGCCGACTGCTGAAGGGACCCAACAACAGCGGCTGAAGAATTACAATGGCCCCGCGCCAGGGAGCACTCAATCTATAGCCACGGAGAAACTGTAAATTCCAAAAAAGGAAAAAGGGAAAAAATTGCTGCTCGAGGACGTATATATCTTCCGCAACTGTCGGAGATCCCTGCGTTTTTTGCAGCGCTGACGCTGTCAAAATTTTTTAATGAAGCCAAATGAGATAATGGAGGCGATTAGCTGTCTGTCACATGTTGTGAAGGGTTTTTTAGGTTTTGCCCCGGAATGACACTCGGGGTCGTGCTTGTCCGTCGCCGAAGGGACAGTTTTGACAGTGACGGATCCGGAGCACAAACTGTCAGTGTGTGTGTGTTTTGCCCCCTTCCAACCCGATGTCTCCTTCTTTAACCTTGCAACAAGTCAATCAAAAGAAGTCGACAGATGCAAAAAATAAAAAATAAAATAATACAAAAAAAAGGCGACAAGAGCGACCGCCATGACGGCCGGAGGGCGGACTTTTTATATTCGTGCCGCACTCTAGAGGACAGACATACAACAGATCTCCATAAAAACACAAATATTTAGCCCACTGTTTACAGCCTACGGTTTTAGCTTTGTCGGACCTTTCACAAAGTCGCAGCGACGGGAGAGAGACGGAGCTCCTGACACGCGCTGGTATTTCACCGCTGCTCCCCATCGAACGAGGCACGTTATATGTGTTTCTCTGGCTTTTTTGTGTTGATGCTGCCATCTCCTCATCAGTCAGCGTGTGTTATTTCGTTGCTGCTGCCTCCACGTCGTTTGTTTCTCCCCGTGGGTTGTTGAAGGCAGAAGTTATAATTGCATTCCAGCTGTCTGGTTCAAGAACGCCTGTAACGTCTCGCTCTTCTCTTGTTGTTGTTATACATAGAGAAATATATGTGTATAGATCTATAGCACTCCAACAACTTGAATATTCTTTTAGACTTCATGTCTGTATTCAGAGTTGAATTTATTGCTTTGCTGTCCTTTAATATTCTTTCTTTATTTTATTTTTCATTTCGTCTCCGATTCAAGAATGACTGAGGGTGGATGCATTCTTGTTGAATATTTTTCCTTTTTATTTATCACTTATAACAGAGCTTGATCTTCCCTAATGCTGAAATGTCATCGCTGTAATGTCCCAGAGTCCCTCTGCTGCTGCTGCTGCTGCTGTTGTTCTGCTATTTTTTTTTCCTGTTTGTTGCTTGTTTGTCGCTCTTTTCCCCTTCGCCTGTTTAGTCGCTTCCTGTACCTGCTTCTCCGCCTAATTTGCAGCCGTGTTGACTTTGAGAGATGCGCAAAAAAAAAAAAGAAGCTAGATTAGCCCCCCCCCGGGGGACGCAAACTCGGGGGCCCTCAAACACAACACGACACGCTCTCTCTTGCGCTGGATTGTGTCGTCCATCTCTAATTCTCTGGACGCGCCGGGGCCGCAATAAGCACTTCTGCTTAAGACGTGTCCGGTCTCCGGGGACCTCATTACTTTGTCTCGCTTCGTTTTTCTTTACAAATAAGCACTCTCTTACAAAATAAGACAGGCAGTCGTGATAAACCCTCAGACATGACAGTGGCGCGGCCGGAATTATTCAAACACCAAATAGAGAGCAAAGCACAGCAATGCAGGGCTTGATTATCAACTGAATAATGTTTTGGCTTTTTGTTGTTATTTCGCTGAAATATCCAACCAAAGTTATTTCTCTTTAATAAAACCTCGGCTCCAAACGGTCATTACTGGAGGAATCTACTGTGTTCGACACAATTCAGGAGGCTCAGATTGACAGCCAGGCTGAGGCCAGGGGCTCAGGGAATCGAGAGGCAAATTTTGTCTTTGCGCACAGCCTGTTGTGTCCCCATGACAACGGTTCAGCCGTGACGAATCAATATGTTTGCTTGCACTTAATTCATAATTGGTTGTTTGGCTTATTGGCTTATTTTAATTTCTGATAAACAAATATTTCTCCGCCTGCTGCTGTTTTTTTCCCTCCCGCCCTCCTTCCAGTCTGTTCTCAGAGGGATACGAGTTCCTCTGTCTCTCTTTTCCTCCTCCTTCCTTCCTCTCCTTCCTGATCGCCGGCCACGAGACTCCCCGCAAACTGCCGCCGTGCGTCGCCTCGCCGAGTCCTTGCAACTCTACCCTGCCCCCACCGAGACGTCTCGTCACTTGTGACTTACGGGGAGGCCTGATTTATATTTATTTCTCGCCGCTCTCGCATCGCCCCGGCCTCATTAAGTAGCCCTGCAGGCAAAGTGTGGAACAAATCTTCCAACCAATGGCCCGAAAGGATCGTGTTTGTGGCGCTAACACCTGCCATTAAGTCAACTCAGCTAAACTTTTCTGCTGGGCTTGGCCTCTTTTGATACGGCTGCACGGGTCATTCAAAAGACATCACTGTACATAACAGCCTCAACTTTCCGAGAAGGCAGAACATCACATTTAATGGGTGGCAATCAAATACAAATGATCTGAAAACAATTTTTGCAGAGGGCAAACTCAGCCTATCACAGTTCTTGTAAGCTCTGCGAAAGTGTCGAGCATGGAGAATTTGCATTCCATCAACCCCTCAACAAGCTCTGCCTTGATGCCGGCATCTTTATGACATCAGAAAGGGCTGACGCCCATTGAAAAAGCACGTATGGCAGCTTTCAGTTTTCAATCTATTTGTATTGTGTTACATAAATTTTTGAGCCTTTTAGTTTTTGATAGTCAGGACGACAAAACTGTCTCATGGTCGGTTGATGTTTTGGAGGGAAAGCCAGAGAGGCTAGACTCAGTCGTTGCCATCTTGTTGGGATTGGATTTCACGACTGGAGTGCACCGCGTCGGCCTCGTCACTTGTCCTCCAGGCTGAACGCCTGCTAGCGTGCTTCCAAACAACAACCATTATTGATTCTTCCCCTTAAATTGTTCATCAGATTGTTTAGCGCGCAGGCAACCCAGTCAAGAGAGCGCGAGAGACTTACCGGGAAACAAACAAAGAAAAAGTCGCAAAAGTGAAAATTTGACGGCTTCAGTTTCCAACATCAATATCTCCTCGCGCGGGGCCGTCGCGGCTTCGGTCTCGGTTGCAATCGTCAGGTTTTCTTATTGTCAACTGCTGAGATATTGACTTTCCGCGGACCCGGCACGCACAATGATCATTTTTATGCCGACGTGTAATTCACCGGCGTCCCTGCTAGGCTGTAAAATCCACATGCATCATTACGAATGGCCCGAGAGGGAAAGTAGCGTTGGATCATTAGAACGTTGGAAAGATGAAAGACTGAAAAAAAAAAAAAACGAAAAAAAAAAATCTCGGCACCAACGTTCACCGTTGCACTGGCACGTCGAGGGAGAAATATGCAAATGCGAGGAAATAAAAAAGCAATATGCAAGTATCGTTTGCAGAGTTTGGTCGTGATGCATTGCCACTGTCAGGTGGCACCGTACTTGGGACGCGGCGCGAGAACCGGCCGTATGCAAAGAGGGGGAAAGGATCCAGGAGAAAACTGTATATCATACTTGAAGTTATCGGCGGCCTTCGCCCTCAAATCGCTCACACTTTCTCAGACAAACTGCCCGCCGGAGCGGAAGCGCATTTCGCCGGCGAGCTACGGCTGAGGTGGGAATACGCTGGCGCGGAAAAAGAAAACCGAGGCGACGTCTCACCGCCGGCCGCACTCCTGCGGGCGACGCGTACGGGATTCCTGGGATAATGGTGTCTGCTGGTGTGGAAAGTGCCCCCAGAATGCACCATTCCTTCACCCTGGAAACTAATCATGGCACAGGCAAGCGCTAATGCCATCCTTAATGAGATGTCCAATCCTGGAGAAGCCTCGCGAACCAGTGAGTCAGAAGAGACTTTCTCCTCAGGAGAAAGAACAGTCTTTTTTATATTTTTTTTTTGGCACGGGGTGGAAAAGAAGAAAAGGGGTTTAGAGGCCAAACAGGATATTTCCTGTCTCTCAGCACAAGTGAAACAGCTGGCGTTGTGGTTTAGTTCCTTTTATTCGCCCCGTTGCCGAGGCAGAATATCACGAGGCTGAAACAATACTTTCATCCTTTGATTTCAGCAAAAGAAAGCTCGGGCCCCCCCCTCCGTTTGTTTCCTTGTCTGGCAATTTGGACATTTCTCCACCCGGGCCTCCCGGGTCGCTGGCTGAGCAGGACGGCGAAAAAAAAAACAATAACAACAACTCACTCCGCAGTCTGATTGTTGCTCGGCTCCACGAGGGCCTCAGCATCTAGTTGCGCTCTTTCATTAACGTGCCATTTCTGGCCGCGTCCGCTGGGAGGCGGGTCTCATATGGACTGCGCTAAAAGCTAAACAGCGCCACTGTAACCTATGTGCTAAAAGCAGTCTCCAACCAGCAATGGCATTGAAATCGTGAGCGTGACTGAGTTGAATTCATGACATCTCGTCGCCTCTCCGGCCGTGTAAAAACGTCGGCCTGAAGGCTTCACGTGCCCACAATAGTGCTGCGACACATGGACATTTCGATTTGTGCAGCATTCCACCACTAAGTGTCACAGCTATGTAGGCTACAACACACCTGCTCTGAGTGGCTTTAAGTGGAGCGGGTAGTGAAGTGGCGTTGAGCCAATTCATAATATTTTCATGAAATACGACAGTCTGCGTTTTGTTTTTTTTCTTTCTGCTGTGTTTTGTTTTCCTGTAAATTACATTTTGATCTCCTGTTCAGGCAGGTGATGTGATCATTAGTGCAAAAGTAGCACCCACTGCTTATTTACCGGCAGCGTCCAGGCCAGGCCAGCTGGAGAACGACACACACGTGGAGTCTGACGACAGTCTCTGTCGAGGTTGTCAAGGTGAGCTGTGCTAAACTATTAAAAACAAACGTCGCGTGGGCGAACGAGGACGTCGTAACGGCACAGCACGCAAGACGATACAAGATAATAAGGCTTGTTTTTATTTTTGTCTCAGGAATTAGTGGACATCATGGCTTTTTGCTAAAAAAAAAAAAAAAAAAAATGAAAAGACTTTGCCCCGCTGAGAGTATTATCCAAGAAAGTGGGTCAGATGTTCTGTCCTGAGACGCCGGTGCTGAAATGCATCAGAGGTGTGGCAGCATCATATCCCATCATCCTCACGCACGAGTATCTCTATATGTAGAAATGAATGGTAGCAGCTCTTTTAAAACACCTCCACACGACATCTGAGGCAGCGCATGTATAACCAGGACACAAATCCATGCGCACGTGCATCCAACAAGTCCACACATTTATGCAGAAACTGCAACAAATTCCCCCTCGCAGACGTGCACTGAACCGAGGGCACTTACTCGCAAAGTCGGCAAAGTAATCAGGGCTCCGGCAGTCAGAAGATGAGGAGGACCCACCGTGAAAATGGCTTTGTCGAAATAACCCCGGCTACACACAACGGCATCTGCGTATATTCTAATGCACACACACACACGCACGCAGCACTCCAAACACAACCCTTCAGCATTACGGCTTGCAGTTTGAAGGTTAAACCGGTAATGACGGTGTTTTACGGAGTCAAACTTGCCGCTCGGAGCACCTTTCAATCCCTCGTAATAACAAAATATATTCCCCCTCCTGTATGGAAGCCTTAAGGGCTCAGCTTTAGGGGGTGTTCAATGACACGTCGTCTACCGTGGCCTGGCTCGACTCTGCCGGGCTCCGAGGTCGCTACAAGTCCGCGTCGTTGAGAGCGATCGCACCGTGCGGCACCCCCCCTCCCGCACCCACCACCTGAAGGCCACGTTTTGATACGAATCTCATACATCACCCTCAATTATGTTTATGAGCTGATTACAGTGTTTACATGCACAGCTGCTACATGAATATTCCCTTTTACGTGTCAATCAGCCCGCGGTGAATAAACCGCTTGTGGTAGACGCAGCATGAAGTAGGAGGCCTGGTGCATTTTTATTTGCCCTACTCTGGTAAACAACCCACCTTTTCCACTTTTAGTGTGCTCGAGCTATACTTTGCTTTATGTAAATAGTCTAATTTCATGCCATTTTTATCACTCCATTTAACATTCCATTTTAACTGTGACAGGCTGGAGATGTGTGCCGTTCAGCGTCTTGTTAATGGCAATATTTGGAGACTATATGCCTGGCACGCTTATTTGTTAGCTAGCAATGTTAGGATGATGACAGAATGCATATTTTCATGTTAACAGTAAAGTTTTGATTCCTTTCACAGAATTGCTAATCATAGTTTGCCAAGCAGCTAGCTTGCATACGGAGTTGTTCGATTTTGTATAATGGTTAGCTAACTACAGAGATCTGCTCTTAGTTGAAATGATATAGCCTAGCTGTGTTTTTGAGTGTTTGAATGATGTCTCACAGTCGATTTAAGCGACATTTGAATTATGTGGAAATACTGTAAACAGTTGATAGTGATTACTATTTTCTTTGTATGTTTTACTACAGTTTTACAAAAGTTGAGAGTGCATTCAACCACATCCGTTCAAGATGGAAATGCAAGGATTCGTCTCACATGCTAACTGTCTGTCTAGTTTGACATCAACTCAAGCGAGGACAGAATATTTAGCGTTGCCTTTGTTTGTTTTTTCACTCTTCTAAATTAGTTTGATGAAAACGTGCTCTTTTGCCTATAAACAATAGGCGGCGCCCACAGGTATGTGATTTGCTGCAAATTGAAGCAGGGCGCACAACGCAAATTGTGGCAAATGCCGAGAAAAGTCGCGAAAAAAAACAACTTAATGTGATGAAGGGCTTTCAGAGCACACTCGAGCTAATCCACATGTTTTCTACCTAATGTTATTCTGAATGCAAGGATAAAACCGCCGTTTACGTGGCATCATGCTGCCTTGCGGTTGCCCGGATGTGGGTTAATAGCGACGTGCCCAGGCGGCGCACAGAATCCCCGCAGACTCTGCAACTTCGAGTTCGTCTGGCACAAATTGGAGAGGGGCAGGTTTTATAGACTCATGCATGACAAACACGACGTGCAGGTTTTTTATGCAGAGAGCCACAACAAATGCACGGGAAGCCCGCGGTAGGCAGGTTAAACCGAGTGAAATTAGGTCGAGGCTGAGCACTTTTAAAATCCCGCCTGGGACTCAGCCGAGCAGTCATGACACTAAATTAGCATTTATGGTGAGGAGCAATTACCGGGAGAAAAGCTAACTGTGCTCGGCGTTCTGCGACTGTACCTGCAATGGACGACGCGCACACACGCCTAACACACCCTCAGATTTAGTTAGTTTCTCTTTTATTTTCTCCTCTTTCACAGTGGCGTTTTAACTCATCGCCGATACGTGCACGCGATCCCGCCCCTGACATGGGCTTTATGAGTGGCTCAGCATAATATGGAAGGAGGGAGAGGTGGGTGGGGATGAGAGGAATTAGGGTGACTGAGTGGCAAACTGGAGGACGTGGGGAAGAAATTGTATTTTATGCATTGCGCTCTAAGCCGAGGCTCCTCCTGCACAGGGTTTTTTTTTTTCTCCTCCCCTTTCGCTCCCTCGTGCAATTGGAACAATATAAGGGTCATCCTCCCATAGACGCTAAGTCCCAGAATCTCCCCGCATGCCTCCCGCTCCGGCTTTTGTCCGCCCGCTGCTGAGACAGCATGTGGCCGTCAGCGAGGAAATGACTGGGCATTAAAAAGCATTAAGGGTAGAGTCAGGGAGGGAATTGGAAGCGATAAGAAATGAAAGTTTACATACTAGCGCCGCTATCTGTGGGACTTTTCACTTACAAAGGGGATTAAGTGAAAGTGCGGACGGCCTTGTCGAGGTGAACGTATCAAAAAAAAAAATTCCAGTTGGAGATAAGGGGGAAAAAATGAGAGAATAATGTGCCGCATGCATATTTAGCACCCTCTCCAAGATCGGGCTAATCACCGACATCGGGATTCAAAATTATGTAGAGTGGGCAAGAGTGAAAAATTGGGCCTCGGAAATGTCACCACCAGACACGGAAAGCCTTCTATCATCTGAGAGCAGAGGGCAGAAGAAGAGTTGCAGACAATTTCTGTCATAATCTCACAATTATAGCGTGTGTGTGTGTGCGCGCTGGGCTTGTATGTGGGATGCAGATATCTCCGAGCCGCTCGCCATATGCTCTTAAAGAAACTCCGCCGATTACTCTCCCAGAGATATTTGCCGCCACAAGGCTACTTTTGCAGCCATCCCAGCGAGAATGTATTCCACTTTCTTATTAAGGGGGCCTCTAATATGACACAGGTTTGCGACGAAGCTCCTGGTCTGTTTTTTAAAAGCCGAGCCCACCGAGGACGGGACTTTTTGCCGCGTTGACAAGGATGAAACTCCGGTGCGACAAAAATATTTAAGTGCCGCTCACGTACGTGGCTTTTTGCATATATATTAGCCCGCACTTCTTTCCTCAGACCCCAATGCGTGCTCTCACCAAGGATTTCGACTCGCCTCAGCGAAAGGCATTTGGCACGCTTCATATTATCAGGAGCCGGTGTAAAGTGGGAGGTATACAAAATATATAAATGTATAAATACACAAAAAAAAGCAAAAACGAGGCTGACCACCCTTCTGCATATTCATATTGTTCTCCCACCTCAAGGTGATATTTCTGTTTATGCCATTAATGGATGTCATTAAGAAAAAAGGTCTTGGAATCCAAACAGGAACAGGGATTAGAAGACATGAAAGCAAAGCCGGCTGAAATATGATGAATGTGATTTTCTTTCGGACCTGTAATCAGCATTTTAAACAAGCCGAGGGAGTAAAAAAGAAAAGAGGGGGAAGCGATGTGTGACCTGTGTCGAAGGGATTATGAGTCAACGTGGAAAAAAAAAAAAAGCACGGACAATGTCGTTTTGGGTTTTCACATAAAAATAAGGATTAAAGATTTTGATTTTAAGGATTATACGCAGATGGATAATCATTTTTTTTGTTTGCTGGCACGTCAGAAGAAAAAAAAAAGACCCACATATTCTGGAATTGGCTTAATGTCTCCAAACGCCTACAAGCTTTCGGGGTATTTAAACGCCAGAGAACATTTATATCTCTTTGTCACCAGGGACAAAGAGACATAAATGAGATTAACCGGCACTGAAGTCAATGCAGTGTTATATTCTAATCGTAGAAAAGGTAACAGACCTGCGATTAACCCCTGTGGAACACCGAGATTTAAGTGAGAAAGTCGAATGACAAAAAAAAAAGCTTGGTGGAAAAACAAACTGCAAGACAATCAGACTCTTTAACAATGGAAGGATTAATACTTATACGCAAGCGATTGCTAATTGCAAGGACTGACAGAGGACTTTACATCCGTTTGAAACCGGAGAAAAACAGCGTCACGCTGCGAAGAAGATTTAAATGACAACAAAAGTGGGATGATAAATAAAGAAGCCCCTTTTAAAACACACTCCTCAGTCCCAGCCACTTTATCCCCTTGAAACTTTTTCAGCGCAGCCGTAAATTTGGCAGGGACATGATACGCTTTGTACAGAAAACAAGCCGGGCCCCGGCTTTGAAAAACAATCACAAAAACATTTCTGCGCTCTAAATCCAGACTTAAATTCACCCTTTTGAAGACTCAAGGACTTCATCACCTTCAAGGATGCCGGCGCCAGCGGAAAATGCATGGAAATGACAGAAAGTCCCAGCAGACTGTCTGCAAACACGGCTCAGTTCTCTTCAGCGCCCAAAGACTCACCCTGTGCCAGTCCTTCAGATATTAGCAACAAATTTGTACAACACATTTAACCTCTGTGTGTCACACTTTAAAACAGAGATTCTTTGGTCTCTGGATATCGAAGGGGGGCCTGAAACGCTGGTGAAATGATTTCCTTGCCACCTTTCGCCAACTCCCCAGTCCTCCCACCTTCTCACCTTGTCGCAGCCCGCTCTGCCCACCAGGGAACCGCCTGAACCCGGCGTTGCCAGCACACGATCGAGGGGATTTACACCGTGTGTCAAATCCAGCCTTTTCTCAAGTCTGTGTCCAAACCCCAGTCACCAGACCCGCCCCCCTGCCGACTGTCCTCCCCTCCTGGTGCCTTGCAATCCATCTATTACACAATTGGTCTCCTCTTCTGAATTCTTCTTCATCAATACAGAGGTTCCGACCTCCCGCCCCCAGCTTAAGGCACTGTTCCGACCTTATATGCCACCCAGCTTTGCTCTCTTTACTTAATAGGTGGTCGTCTTCCTCTTCCCCGTGGCGATCCCGCTATCACGGTAATGAAATTATCCTTCACTCAGCCAGCGGCCGGGGTAAGACGGTCATTCCTCCTCGCCACTTTTTCGGCAACCGTACACGCAAGGTGTGTCACAATCCGGACACTGGCCGGAATTCCTTTTCAACGCAAAGGCCCCGCATTTAAAAGTTAGTGACGTCAAATTGTCCGGATGTATAGTTCTAGCAATGTTGATGTTAATCTCCGTCAACCAAATCAAGAAAGCAACGTTTTGGTCAACGGGCCTTCGTCAGGCACCACATATAGACGAAGACGAAGGTTTGTTGACCGAAACGTTGCTAGATTGTTAGAAAGGAAGAGAGTTGAACAGTGTGTGGGAGCTTTTCCTTGATTTTGTCCGACTCCTGGGTGGCGCCTTTCTCCGACGCACCTGTTCCTTTGGGAGTGCTGAAATTCCTTTCCAATTTTTTGGAACCTCTGTCATCTGACGTCCCACCTAATTTTACCTCTTTTCATCCTATCAGCTCTGATTTTAAGGGGTTGATAATGAAGCCCAGGCCCACCTGTGCTTGAGCTGCAGCGATTAGAATTTCCACCGTGAATTATAAAGTCTTATCTTATCCGATCTTATCTGATCCACATTCAGTGTTAACTCGAAACATACAAAGTCCTGCCATGTAATCCTAGCAGACCCCTTGACGTTTTACCTATCGGGCTTGAACATAAAATACCTGCACCTGCTGTATATTTTTCAGCCACCATTTGCCGAGGGATGCAGGAGTGGCCGTGACAGAGTCTGCATCATCCCATCATGCATCACTTACAACTAAGAGCGCCGGCAGTAAGTCGTGCACGTCCGTCGCCGCTCCGCGGCCCTGACTGATGTTCCTTCGCCGCCGTAAATCACAAGCTGAGGTTAAACAACCCATCGGAAAAAAAAACAACAAAAACACACAGGGGCTCGTTTGCTCGTCCGGCTTGATCTCCCGGTGTAGCGTCAGATGTGAAGTTTTAGGGAGTCTTTTCTTGCGAATCCAGCAGCGGCACTGTACGTGCAAGTGATGCATTTCTTGATTTGCATTTAAAGTGGGGGTGGGAGTGGGGGGGGGGCTGTGGGGTGGAGGTGAGATTCCAATCCTAAGCAGCTGTACGCATGAGAAGTTATTGCTTCCTCCACTGTGTTTGATTTAGTGAGTTGCTCTCAGGGAAGAAGAAGAAGAAGGAGAAAAAAATCTGGGATGGGCCCGTCGACGTATCCGGGTTCCCGCGTCAATATTTCATCTTTTTCTCACAGGCGTGACATGCGTTCACCTCCCTTTTTCCATTGTTGTCGTATTGATTCGCCGCTTGCGTGCGCCGCGTATCGGGGGAAGGGGGGCAGCGTGCCAGTCATGTAAAACAAGCAGCCGCGAGGATGCATATCTGCCCCTCTGGATGTGACTGCTCGCCGCTGAAGGTGCAGGAGAATCAGATGGAGCTAAATGGGACGTGGCAACCCGCATCCATCCCCGTCTCTTCTCCCTCCCCCATCGCCGCAGACGGGCGAGCGACGGCATAAGCGCGGCATAAAATTAGCTTTTGAAGCCCGCCTCGTGCGTTCGCTGCTGCCGACTGACTAATGGCCGCGCCACGTTTTTAACAAAGGGGGGAAAGAAAGAAAGGAAGGAAAGAAAAACGAAAAAACTCACATCCTCACAAAAGTCACTGGCTCGGGGACGATTCAGAGACGACAGACACTCGCTTGCTGACGGCTGTTTCTGTGAATTTTTCTCTCCCTATTTTTCTTTTTTTTTTTACATGAGAGGATTTTCAGCACTTTAATGTCTGCGCGCTAATGAAGCGACTGCAGATTCTCCGTCAGCTGAAAAAGACTCGCACATGACTGCCAGGGCTGTTTGCTTTCCCTTTTTCTTTATTTTGCATTTTATCACACTGCATGATAATTAGAGATGCAGGTAGTCAAAGTTTGTTTGGTCCCCCCCCGCCCCCCGCATCTCCTTCCCCTTTGGTTTCAACCGCAGTAGCTTTTTTCTCTCTTGCTAACAATGTTTTCAGCTCGTCTGCTGGCTGCCAGCGGTGAAATGATTCCTATCGTACAGCCGGGTTGCGTGAAAACAAAAAAACAATATCACCGAAGGTGTTCAATATCACCAAAGGTGTTTATTTTCTCTCTTTAACTGTGCCTTTAAGTCAACCAAGAACAGTTACTCCTCTGTAACAAAAGAGAGAGAGGGGTGGAGGGCCGGGGGGGGGGCACATATTGGGATGTGAGGATTTGGGATATTGCTGGAAAAGAAAGAATAATGATAAAAATGAACAGCCAATCTGTGTCAACAACACAGGAAAGGTGCTACAAAAGCAATGTGTGTGTGTGTGTGTGTGTGTGTCTGACAGTCGGTCAACAGCCGGATGAGACACCTGAGCAAATGACACCTCATCAGCTGCGCCATCAGTCACACTGCGACTCTTCACTCTCAAACAGTTGTGACTTTGTTATTTGTTCAGAGCCGTGCCGCGTTGTCGTCACATTGGCCCTCTCCCGTTGGCTGGAGTTGTTGTTGGTTCCCTCACGTCCAACGGGCAAATGTCGACGGCGAGCTCGACATAGCTCAATTGCAGAAATGATGTGTGTAAAAAAAAATAAAATAAATAAAGAGAGAGAAAAGAATCAATTCATTTGACAGCAAATCAATGAATAAATAAACGCTCTCCGCTTTGACAGTGGCACTTCAGGATGCCGGATGGAAATCACCCCGTTTTGGCAATGCATCAGATTTTAATTCTCACCTCCTGGCAATTGTTTTCGTCTCCTTTGCATTGGCAGGGCATCAATCTTCCAGGCAAAAATACTGCGCGCACAAACAATAAAAAATAATAATAATAATAAAAAAAAACACAGAGATGGATTTGAATAAGTGCACCCACTCAGCACTGCAAGCCCCGGAGCTAATGGCTGAGTCTGGCGCGCACGCGCTCACTCGTCCGGCGCCGAGAACGTCCCCTGCAATAATTACCGTGGGCAGAGTGTGTAGTTTGGTGGAGTGAGGGGCCCGCGAGCAGTGTGCCGGTGCCCCGCAGTGCTACCTGGCATTCATCCCTCACGGCAATGGAGCTGATGGAGACACCAGGCCGGAAGTCATTAACCACGTCGGAGACAAAGGGGGTCGGAGTGGGGGGAGATCCGACTCGATGAGCTTGATGAAGGGAAGGAGGAATACAAGGCATGATCGTCCACAAATACACACGACTACAACAATAAATAACAATAAAATACAACCACAAAGTAGTAAAGTAGTCAAAGTGCAACTGGTTAACTGACTTAAGGCTGCACAAGATCTAATAAATAAGCTGGTGCCAGACCATTTAGACATTTAAAAACAATTAATAACACCTTGAACTGGATCCTAAATTTAATGGGTCACGCCGTTAAGGTGGTCACGCCGTTCCTGTCCAGTCAGTGGGCGGGCGGCTGCAATCTGCACCACCTTTAATCGACGTAGCGCCGACCGGTCAAGACCGACGAACGAGAGAGTTACACTGGTCTAAACGCGACGTGACGAGGGTGTGAATGACTCTCTCAATCGTTTCTAGGTCTCAAAATTCATCCGTGCGCATGCATGCATGCATGCAAAAAAAAAATGCGAAACTCTGCATCCGAGTTGTCTCCCAGCTCGTGATCGGCAAAAAAGCGGGAACGTTGCAGTAGGCTCTCCGACGCGCAACAACACCCTCCCTCACCGTGCAGCCCGCCGACACACACAGGCGCGCGCACAAAAGGCGTCGCTGGAATCTGCCCTCGCTGACAGCCCTTCACGCTCCTCAACGTTGTTTTTTTTTTTTTTCAAAATTATAAACGGAAAAAAAAAAAAGGGAGCGGGAACAGCTCCGTCTCCGCAGATGTCGGCGTGTGCCAGATGCGATTTGCATTCCCTTTTTCACATTGCAGGCCTCCTTCCTCTCTCTCTCTATCTCTCTCTATCTCTCTCTCTCACGATGATGCAAGACGCGGCACCGCGAACGGGAACATGATCCATACCCTCTGTTTGTGATGCATGTGTTCCGTTGCATTTGCATAGACCCGCCGTGGGATTTGCATTACTATAAGAGCGCAAAAAAAAAAAAAAAAAAAAAAGGAACACCCAGAGGTGGCATCAGTCAAATCCTCCTCTTCCTTTCTTTCTCACTTTGAAGGGTTGGATTGTTGTGTTTTTTCCCCCCTTTTCCCCGCACACGCGCGGGGGTGAAGCAACACTGGGTGTCTATTTGGAGCATTTATCATGATTAGTCTTTCATCAGTGAAGCAGAAGAGCCCTTTTATATCACCGAAAGTCTTTCCCGGCTTTTTCCCGTCTTCATTTCTCAACCCGCCCCGCCGCGCTCTCCGCTGCCAGACTCCATCAAAAGCTGCTCGATCGGCCACTGGCCTCGCCTCCGCCGCCGCTGCCCATCTCCTCCAGCCTGAGGGAGCACTCATTAGCATGACCTTGCATGTTGGGTGGCTCTCACAGGGGTCCCCGAGTGGTGGTTATGCACACCTAGATTGTGTGCTCGAGCTCAGTAAGTGGCTGCGCCGCCGACTGACTGACTGACGGTTTTCTCTCTCTCTCTCTCGCTCCTTACGCGGAGGGGAGGAGGAGGAAGGACGGGGGTGGGGGGTGGGGGGTGGTGGGAGAAGGAGAACAAGCCTGACAGCTGCGTGAAGTCGGAGAACAAAGCGGCAAACTGCCAGGTCTGACTTGTTTTCTATAAATACACGGCAAGAGGCAAACTATGTCATGTTCGGCGGCGGAGGCCTCGCTCCGTGAAGTTTTGGCAGATACTTTTACATACTGGCAAATTTGTATCTTGTGTTATTATTTTTGTGATAAGTGTTATTATTTTTGGCTGAAAGGTGCTGCAGCAACTAATCTCCTCTCTGTGCCAAAACACTGGAATATGCCTTTAATGGTTCGAGCATGACTTGAAATAAATAAGCACCTCTATTCACTATTGACCGATCCACCAGAATCTCCAGTTGATTTTGGACGTTGAAAGCTCAAAATACAGAAATGGAACAGTGGGAAAAAAAAGAAAGAAAATCCCACAATTTCTGGTTTCGTTTGATTCCAGCCTGCTTCAGATTTGCTTGCGCGGGCGATTTAAATCGGGCGAATAAGCACCCGGCCGAAGCTTTCGAAGCTCCGCGCCGAGTGTCATCCCGCTGACGGTGGAGAAACGGCGGCGAAGCGAGGAGCCCCGTTGGGTCCCTGTTGTCTCGACACGCCACGGCGGTGGCTGCCTTGCTCTGAGCCCTTTACGTCTCCTTTAACGACGCACTATCTGTCTAGTTCACTTTTGATCTGCGGCGAGACAAAGAGAGGGGCGGCGGCGGCGGCGAGGTGTTAGACAGCCGTTTCTTACCTTTTCTCAGAGGGCTGGGGAAAGTGCAGCGTTAAATCTAATCCTGTCAGCGCTGTCGACGGCTAGAGGGGACTCGGTAAGAGGCTTTATTTCTGCCGCCGATCTGGTCTCCAAAAAGCTAAAGGGAAAGATAAGAGAACGTCTTTGTGAGCCCAAGGAGTTGGAGGGAGTCGGAGGGAACCCCTCCTCCGACCCCCACCTTTTTTTCCCCATGTTCTGCAGAGACAATACATTAATTCCTCTTTGATTTTTGCTTTACGGCGCCGGGCTGGTGACAACAAAAGGCAGCCTCGGACGCCCCCCGCTGCGTGAGCAGAACGCCGACGCGCGACAAACACGGCAGTTCCGACCGTCTTGCCGACTAACATATGTGCATGTGGCCTCCGTTTGATAGCGAGTCAGCCAGACATGCTAAAGCGTGCCTGGCTTTGTTCGCTTTATGATGAAAGCCCGAGACATGTGTTCCCCGACGTGAAGGCAACTCGACTTCATCGACAACTACAAAGACGCCGACATCGACTGAGATGGCTGTTTTTACACGATGCGTCTGCTCGCCGTGTGATTGGAGCACGGGACGCCTGGTTTCCCCCCGCAAAAGTTTAAAAAAGCTGCTAGCCTGACTGACACGAGCGACGCGTCTCTTCTTGGGGAAGAGGAGTGAAATCCTGCACCGGCGTTGTCACGGTCGTATCGGAGCCGCTGTCATTTTTAGTCGGCATCAAAGCTTCCCACTCGCATCACGCCGGCTCTGTATTAATAGCCGATCAAGTGTGAGAACGCCGCCGTCCGCCGCCGTCTCTCGCCGGCCTGCAGCCGACGGCAGCTTCAGCACCACGGCCAGCGCCGCGCCTCTCGCCAAGCTGACTCACAGCAGCTATAAATTACTCAAGATGAATAAACACGCAGTGCAAAGGGGCCAATATTACGCCTCCAGGGCGGGAGACAGCCGTAATTTCTGGGAGAGCCAAACGGCCACATGGCTCGCAGTGCGCCGAGGCGAAGAAATCCTGAAAGCAGATTCTGAAACCACGACGCCGCTCTGCGTCTTCACAACCCAGCTGGTTGCAGAGGCTTCGCGGCTCCGGTGCCAGGCCGTGATGTAATTCATGTCTGTCTCGGTTCAGCCTGCGGGTTTTTAATTATACCAATCGTTACGCTTTTGACCTGGACACACTTCAGGTTTGGTCACGTGGCCGGCAGAACACAAAGGAAAGACCTTTTTTTCTTATTATTTCTTCCATTTTTAGTAACTCCTGCTTTTTTTGCGGTTCAAACATTCTCTCAGACATTTTTGCAGAGAAGGAGAGAGGCCCTTGATCTGGCAGACAGCGAATGGGAGGAGGACGCGTCAGAGTGGGAAGACAACACGGAGGAAAACTCTGATCACAGGCCGGCTCATGAAGCTGGGGGAGGGGAGACATTTGTGTCGAAAGGCAGTTTTTTTTTTCATAAGCTCACCTTCAAGTCAGCATGAAGTTGTGAAATTAGAAAAAAAAAAAAGTCATTCACGCGCAGAATTGGCATCTGTGACTGATTATGGATCTAGGATTGATAAGAATAATCAATTTGTGAGCGTCAGATCTATGGTTCAACATTGAGTTGAACATTCTGCATGAACACTTCCAATGAAGGAACAAAATATTAGCACTGTTGTTGTTGTTTCTAAGGGGATCTAATGTAAAAAAAATAAATAAAAAAAAAGTTGCCACGGAAGCAAGAGCGCAGAATTATTTTTCCCCGCGGTTTTTTTTTTTTTTATGCTTCGAGTGGGTGAAGTGTTGTCCTTGAGCTTCCCCCAGCGAGACGCCGTTTGTCAACATCACTGCAGTTGCGCCGTTGACTGTCTGCCTTCCAATGAAGTCATTCAAACTGGAGCGCTTACGTGGGGGGAGAAATAAAATGGGTAATTGTGGCCGCGGGCTCCAAAGTGATGAATCTGTTGCTAAATGGGGGGGATGGGAGAAAGAGGAAAAAACAAAACAAAACAAAAACAGAAGCCGGCCGGCAACAACGACGACGGCGATGACAATCCTCCCAGGCCAACTTGTGCGGAAAAAAAAGCAACAGAACAAGACCTCAGCTGAACTTCAGCTTGGCAAAAATAATGTGACTATAGAGCGGGCGTAATGAAACTCTTCTATTATAATTTTATTAAACATTAAAAAAGAAAAATCATTAAATCAAAGCAAAGCTCCCCCTTTACACCCCACCAACAGCACCAGCTTGCAGTGCCACCGCTGTCCACAAGTGCGCCGCTAATATAATGCCTAATGAATAATTTCGCCTGATTAGCAAGAAGCCAATTGCTTTTTCTGACTATTAAAAGCCAGTCGGTCACAATTAATGAAACCAATTAGGAAGGGTCGCACGCGGCCGAGGCTCCTGTTCCCGGTGGAGCGTTCAGATGCATTCGGATGGAGCCCCGGTTGCCGCACCTGGGATGTCGTCATCCGCCGGGGGGTTTCAACATTAGTATGTTGACAGCCATAAGTAATTGCTAACATTGCTGCATCGCCTCTCGTTCACCGTCTGGCTCCGCCCTCCGTCCCCGTCGGTGCGCGCAGCGTTTCAGCTTAGGCAGGAGTATCAAACCACGAATAAATGATTAGAGAATTTTGTTACAAAAGGATTATGTTCTCCCCCCCGCACCACTTACCTTTGATCGGGCCCCGCGAGTCCCGGCGCAGACACCCGCAGCACGTGCGCTGACCTGCAGGAGGCGTGGAGGCGTGCGTGCGCGCAGCCCAAAAAAGAGGATCAAAGGTTCTTCGTGCGGAAGGGATGGAGACGATAATCCTTTCGCTAACAAAAAACCGCCTGATCATTAATGCATGGATTAAAACTTTTTTGCCCCCAAACCCCCCCGCTCCCCTCTCATGTTGCATCCCAGAGAAAGCAACAGAGGCGGAAGCCCCGACTTTATTAATACATGGATTAATTTTTGAGCGCGATAGCGCGGCGGCGCACTCTGCCGAGGAGATAACCGGCTTGAAAGACCGACGGAGCTCTGAAACAGAGAGGCGAAGGGAAACTTGAACTCCTCGAACTTGAATTCTTCCCAGACTTCATGCCTGTCAACGGCGTGCGGCGAGGCCCGCGCACTGAACTTTAAATGAAAAAAAGAGCCAGACTTCAAAGTTTTGAAAGTTTTTTTATATCATAATGAAAAAAAAAAACACCACTTTTTTTTTTTTTTTTTTGAGCTAACGCGCTACGAAAGAACACGCTCCAATTTCCCCTTTAGACAACATTTGCGTTGACATTTCCAGAGTTATTGCAAATAAAGCGGCTCCCGCTTCCACTTGCGAGCGTTCGGGCCTTATTGCGAATCAGGATGGCATTTGAGCAATTACGGCGAGCAGCAGCAATTTTCCCCAGAGATCTAAATTTGGGCTACAATACATAGTCAAACAAACTCAAAATGGCAACAGTCATTCGAGGGAGCGTTTTGAGCGAAGGCAGCAGGCGCGATGACGCGTTTCGCAGTCTGGATCCTGGCCAGTGCCGCGAATGCATTGTTTAGCAGCATCACCAAGCTACTTCTCTACCGCAGCATTTGCTACTTGCTTAGTTTGCTTGTTTTTTTAATTGGGCTGACACTTGCACGCACCATATTGCATCTGGTATATACTGTATATACACATACATATATAATTGTCATTCCCTTGTCCCGTCAAAAAGTAGCACACAAAAAAAAATCTACTTTTTATGAAAACGGCTAGTTTCGGTTCCCCAAGTTGCAAGTTTCCTCCAGTCTCAGTCATGCCCTGCAGTGACATCACTGATTAATGTCTTTCTTAAGACGTTCATGTGAGCAGCAGGATCGCTGGTGGCAGGATAATCACTCCACCGGTTGGTGGTGACTGACTCATCTTCTTCTTCTTCTCGCAGAGAAACGGCGTCGATGGTTAAATGGATTGTTTGTGGTGGTTCGAGTGCACGCATGTTGTTCCCTCGTGCAAACTGTCAGAGGGGCCGCCACGGGTGAAAACATTTAGCATCTGGCAACATGAAAAATATGACCTAGCATGACAAAGAACGCACATGCATTCTGCACCAGGAGGAAGAACCTGTTCAGGCGCATTAGTTCCAATTGACCAAAACACATTGTGAAGTTGCTACAAGGGGATTTAAAAAAAAAAAAAAAGCGCAGGGCAGCTGCTTTCTGCTAGTATTGGCTCAGCTGGCATTGCCAGAGAGCCAGAAATCACAATGTGTGAGCCTATTACAGATTACATGCTCATTAAATGTAATGCCAATTATGATGCAAAAAGAGGGTCTCCGGAAATACGGGGAGTCAGCAGAAAAGTAGTGAAACATGTCGACTGCAACCAGAGTTTTCTTTTTGGTTTAAATGAGACAAAGCCAAGAGGTGCATGCAAAAATAGATGAGTATTTATTTTCTCAAAATGTCTTGCTACCATAACCCGGTACTTTAATTTGATGTTTATTGCCATGTTTGTTTATTGTTCATTTGTGTTTCGCTTCATATTCAGGTCTGCTGGCAGCTAGCCGGAGCCAGCTTTACACCCACCGACCTGATCGCACCACTCAGACTGTCGCCTCCTCTTCATTTGGACGTATTACACGACATATTAGCCTGTCTGGAACAAGACTGAAGTTCATCAGAAAATTTCCCTTTCTGCCTTTTGTGTGGAGGATACACAGTGGACTGCAGACCAGTCAGGGTGAATGAGCTCCGCTAGCGCTAGCTGGGAAGCATCCCTGTGCTCACACCTTCTCCGAAAACACACATCCGACTCTGCAACCAATTAGTCAGTGCCATAATTTTAATATGGCCCTGTGCAGATTTGGGGAACTAATGATTTGTTTCTAATTATCCCGGCGCAGGCCAGAATCCTGGTATCAGCAAGTCAGGGGTTTTTACTGCGTGCTCATTAAGGGAGGATTTTAATCAGAGCATATCAACATTTGGTGAAGCACAACCAAATGTGTCTCAGGACATGAATGAAGTGACAAGCTGTGCCAAATTCTGCCTCTTTTTTCTAGAATCAGCGGCTCACTAATTTCAGCGCTGAAGTGATTTTTAAGCCTTGGGCTTGCTGCAAAGTGGCAGAATTAGACTGTGGTCCTTTCACCGTTGTTATTTTCTTCTGCCCAGCCTATTTAAAATGTAAAAGTCTAGTTTATTTTCCAACTTTGTTCATTTAGTGCGAATGTAGTCAAGGCATAAATAAAAAGCAGCCGCACAAAACACAACCTAGCTTGTTATCACACCACCAAAACCCACATATAGAGACCACTTGTTAGAAGATTCACTTGAGCTTTTTGGTTTATGGTTTCCAAGGAACAACATTTGTCCTGAGCTGACTTAAAAAGAAAGAAATCATACCCATCAAATATGTCAGTTTATGGGAACATGTTTCGCATTTCTTTGGAGGTGACTGGATGCCTCGAATTTCAACCCTGGAATCTGGGTCATCCGTCTTACCAACCTTCCAAAGAAAAGCACTTTTGGTTTCATTTTCCTTGGGTTCCTTTACAAATTAGCCACTAGTTTAAAGAGGCAGAAACAGAGGAGCAGAGAGGAGCAACAAAGAGGGTGCCACAAAACTTCAATGTGTACGTGCACTGCACTGGGTCTGCAAAAGCAATTGATTGCCTCACCATCAGCAGTGCTGAAACTAGACTTTTCTTTCCACTTGTCGCAGACTCCAAAATCTCCCTTTTGTGCTGTGCCTAGGCTTTGGCCATTCTGGATGCTTGAAGTAAAACGGGTGGCTCTTCATCAGGGAAATCAATTAGAAAACACATGAGAATTCAGCAACGGTTAATTCCAAGTGATGATTCGCGCTTTGCAAAAGGATTTATTTTCCGTGGATGTGAGAGCCGCGTCATTACTTCCCGGGTTTGTCCCCGGCAAAGACCTGTGGGTTTGTGCCGCTTTTTCAGTTTTTAATTTCGACATGTGTGAGGTTTGGGCTCTTGGCAAGTCGGGGTGTCACAGAGGTACATGACAGACGAGCAAATGGCTCCAGCGAGCGGAGAGAAGTGAAGCTGTTACAGAAGGGCTGCAGCCAAAAACAAGGCGAGACTGAACCACAACCAAAAGAGGAACAAATGTTGGATACGTCATGTCGTGACATTGGCCGTCCTGTAAACAGACGGATCTGGCAATGAGGCGCAACAGCTCTGGTGATAAGACAGAGGAGACTTGGAAAGCAGGTGAACGTGCAGATGGAATCAGGCTGGCAAGTCAGCGATGGCAGAGTCTCTCTGTCTGTGTCTTTCTTCCATCAAAGCGCAAACTGAGACATTGTTCTATTGCATGGAAACACGATTTAGCATTTGGCAGATCATTTCTTTTCATCCTGGACTTCAGTGGGTGAGCCTCACGCAATTGGTGATACTAAAAAGAACAGCCAAACTTGATGGCCGCCCACGAAAACGTCATACTTAGCGTGCAAATTTTGTCAAACCTTACACTTGTTCCAAAGGCAGTCACATGACTGAGATGTGTCTGGAAGATTTCAGGTCATTATACTGAACATGTATACAGTCAACAGCATATGTCTTGTTTATTTGCTGCTTTTTACCCTTAGCCCCAGACACACAACACATTTCAGATATTTCTTCCTGCATTCTTATGATCGGCCTACATTTATTTCATGTACAGTTATTTAAGGAGGAGAGACATGCATAGGAGTGTGTCTGTGCATGTGTGTGTGCACTCCAGCGTCGGCTTGTCATTCTTTTGCTGCCACGTGTGGCTCATCCTGATAGGAGCTCCAGTCATCTGCAACGGCTGAAATTGTATTTGCTAATGGAGCCATTTTGGGAGGCGCGGGGCTCAGGCAGGAACGGAGCTATCTGACCCGAGATAGCGCCTCTGTTTGCTGGCATTTCCCTTCAAACGCCGCGCCACCATCGTCGCGAATTTGGACGGCGATTTACTCACTGTGAAACTCGCGCGGCAGCAATTTTGGCTTCGTTGCAACTCGA
The DNA here is from genome assembly GCA_009823395.1 of Thamnaconus septentrionalis. Lineage (NCBI taxonomy): Eukaryota > Metazoa > Chordata > Actinopteri > Tetraodontiformes > Monacanthidae > Thamnaconus > Thamnaconus septentrionalis. The sequence continues at coordinate 8,423,554 of CM020520.1, forward strand.
TCTTGGCACATTTTAAGGGTTCCCTCGTGATGATTTTCCAAATTATTTTGTCTGGTCTGGAAATAATCTCCTCCTTGATTCCCTTCCTTTGTTGTTGTTTGCTAGAATTCCCTTTCAGGAAAATTAGCCAGTTTGTGATGTCCCAAAGGGCACTGACACATCTTCAGCGTTGGCGCCAACACACCCACTGAGGTGTTCACTCCTCCCTCGTGAGATCATCATCAAATCCTCTTTCTTTCCCATTCTTAACATGACTTCCAGTTGAGGACTGACAATGACAATTTTATGCATAGGCTGTAAACAAAGGGTTAAATATGCATTCATCTGGAAGCAAAATAAAAGAGATCTGAAAATGGGCGTAATGTGGTCATGCCATGACCAGACATCCTTTCAGTGAGCCGCCCACTGCGTCTCAGCGGTGCAGCTCGCAGACATCGCTCTCCGCCGAGGGTCAGAGCAAAACCGTTACAAACAGGAACAGCAACATGTTTTTTTATTTATTTATTTTTTAGGCTGAAAAATAACTAAATAACTAAATTGAATTGCTGTATTTCACATGTACCCATCCCCATAAGAGCTCGATGTTACTAATCCCAATAACATTGCACAGATAACGACGCGTCCCTGAGAGGGAGGATGACGAATCACGGGCTCATCAGCTCGGCGCCGTCGCAATAAAAACCACTCTCACCTGTCATTAAACTGAGAGCGAGACACTTGCAAGCACGTCACACTCGGGATGAAAAAAACAAGGCGCTTTCGGTGCAGGTTCTGCCGATGAGTCCCCACTGAGGAGACAGGTAATGTGACAATTAATGTGAAAAGGTAACATTTTACACCATCGCTGATGAGGCGGAAATGATCTTTGGAGGGAATTGCTGATGGACTGAATGGTTCTTATACAGCGCATGACTTCGAGGAAGCCTTGTGGGTATGTTGCAACTTGAGCTTTAAGATTTTGAAGTTTGATCACTGCCTTTCTGCACCATTATCATTTAAAATATTTAATGTGAAAAAGCAACTCCTACTGAACAGCATTTCGAAGGCACGTGTTCGAAATCCAAAAGAGCGACGACACATGGTTGATGTACGGATAAAACCTTTGCAGCTTCAATTTTAAAACATCCAATTTCATCACAAAAGAAAAAAAAAAAGTCCCGCAAACTTAAGAGCACTGCGATGTGACTGGATCCTTTCTCACTTCCTGGCATTGGTATTGTTAAAAATAGTACAAATGTGATATTATCTTAGTCTGCCTTTCTCCTGAATGTTGTGCCGTTATTGCCATTCATATATATATATATATATATATATATATATATATATATATATATATATATATATACCGGAGTCGGCTCGTCCTTTCACCTGCAAAGTAATTGAAAAGCTCTATTTCTGTCTTCAGCCCCAGTTACTTTTCCTATTAGTGCCCCCCGCCACCACCACCACCACCGCCACCCCCGTACGGAAATGAGGCATCAGGCCGGCCAGCTGGAATTACCTGGAACAAGATATTAACATAATTTAAGTGAATATTACATGGTTATATTTTATTTAATTTAATTTAAAAAAAAATAGAGATTGGGCAAAAATGGTGAGAGGGTGCTGATAATGACATTGAAAGGTGTGGGATGAGGTGAGGCTGGGTTCATGGCTGAAATAATGAGGGTCTTAGGGTGAGTTAATATTTTTTGGGAGGGTAGGGTGGGGTTTTTATTTGAGATTCATTAATGTGGAAGTTGCCTCCATGAATTCCTCGCCACCAAAACCAACACCGTTTTTTTTTTTCAAGAAATATTTATTAATGCCAGACCGCTTGGCCAATTCTCCATGGAAAATAATCACATCCTGCCTCCAGTGAAAGAATGTGAGTGTGAAGTTGGACTTAAATGAATCCGTCAACTTGCAGCACCTGTCTGAAGTGTGAAACGAGGTAGGAAGAAACTGCATTGACTGTTTTTGCTTTAATAAACTATAGTTCGTATTCAAAACTACCAAGGTGGCCTCGGAAAAAACCGAGGTTGGAACCGGAAGCGCATGAATTATTTAATTTGGCATGAATGCTGTTGGAACCGCCTTGTTGGGTCAGCACAAGGTAAAAAAAAAAAAAAAAAATCGGAACAATGCTGCACGCAAGGGATGTATTATTAATTTGGAAATGTTTTATGGGTTGGCGCTGGAGAGAGATTTGGCAGGAGGATGTACTGGGAGGGAGAAATCTGTGTATGTGTGACGCAGCGAACAGGGAGATGTAGGAGAAGCACTTTAAGGAGGGAATCCGGTGTCAAGGGCCGCTGCTGCTCCTCATCGCCGCAGATTAAGAGGCTCTGGCCTCTGACGAAAAGTGCGAGTCAGTCAAGTGACGTGGAAGCAGGAGAGAAAACCCAACTCGGACCTCGAGACGCGGCCGTTATGGTTGCGAGTCAGGACAAGCTGGCGAAGGAAGCCTTGGATTTGCTTCTGTAAATCCAGCTTACGGACCGAAAGCCACCGCCAACGCCTTCGTGGCAAAAAAACGCCCTTGCAGCAAAAAAATAAAAAATAAATAAATAAAAAATCACAGATGCCGAGGGTCGGGGAGATCTGGGGAGTCAGCTGGAGACTTTGCAGGGCGAGAGATAAAGACTGGAGCCATGACAAAAGGAAAGTGGTCTCGGCGAGGGAGGAAGTAAATAAATGTGATGCATTAAAGCTTTTTCTGCAAAGCTTCTTTTTTTTCCTGCAAAGCTTCCAATGGTTTATTTTGGAATCACTGGGGTGCATCTTCAGTTGTTTCCTCCTCGTCATCATGCAACACCGAAGACCAAAAATCTGTCTATCGGTGCAGCAGTGCAACCTTCGCGTTTTCAATTGAGCAGCACTCGCGAGTAATACGATGGAGGCCATTTCAGTCTTTTTGCTTGTCATATAATTTTGAGTTGAGTTGGAAATGGAAGCGGAAACTTCACCATCGGCTGGCATTCGAGCTAATCTAATCAGCGGCAGCTCGCTTCACAGCCACGTCCAGAACTTCTTGTTCTTCTTCTTCTTTTGTGGCTTTTCTTTAAGCACAGCCAGCACCAGCCACCATCTGCTTTTGTTACAGCAGAGAGGAGGCCCGTCCAGCTTCTAGACTGAAACTTGGCAAGATGAACGTGCAAAAATTTTAAGCAATTTTGCACTGCGAGCGACCCACCCAGTTTACATCCGGTCAAAGTTTTTACGCTCCGTTTTAATCTGCACAACGCTGACACTCTTCAAAGTTTAAGCAAGTCCGCCCTGAAAGTCCTCAAAGTCAACTTCCAGCCTTCTTTTACATATTCTACATTTGACATAATGCCATTAATTTCCTGCCTCATCCTTTTTCTGTGACAGAAAACTGAGGAACGCCTCATGATGGCGGCGGCCAGCTCACGCTAACTCCAGCCCACACCTGCTTGGACACGCGCCACAAACCCCGCCCCCTCATTAGGGCGAGAGTCGCTCCGTCATTAACGCGGCGCCCAACAACCACAGTGACCTGGTAACGCGTTTCCAAAACATTCCATCACTCAGCAAAGCGTGTGCACCAGATCGTTAACAGAACACTCATTAATTACACGGCAGCGGGATTGGCCGGGTGCGGGGGTCGCCGCCGCGCCCACCATGACGAAGGACGCGGCTAATGCGATCAGTCATTAGCGTTTAAACTGGAGGAAACTCAAACCAAGGCGGGAGACGGCGACGGGAGTGGGCCAAGGCGATGCACGGTGCCCTAAAATTCAAAAATATTGAGGAAAGAGAAAAGTTAGGAAGGATCGGGACGCCCTCGTCCTCCGTGGGCAGAATGGAGAGACGGAAGGAGGGAAAGTTAATGAGCTCAGCAGGATTGCAGTCACTCATTCATTCAGCCTCCTTTCTCCATCTTCAAGCAAATCGGTGTTAATAATTTTCTGAGACCAGGTAAAGTCCCGTTAAGGCTGCCGCCTTTCGAAAGGAAAAGTTGCACATTTCATGCAAACTGCGAGCGATTAGAATGTATTTATTCACGCTGGGTTGATCTTAAAGGCAGGGCAGGGCGGTGCGGTCAGTTGATGTTTTACCCGGCTGATGAAACCGCTTGATAGGGTGAACATTAAAAGACTTAAAAACTGACAGCATCAATCAGCATGCCCTCTGGAGATTTGGGGAATGACCTTCAGTGGTCTGGTTGTAAATTAGATGTCGTTTAAATCGACACGTAGGTTAAAAAAAAAGAAGTGTTTTTTAGGTTGTGAAAACTGAATAAAGTGTTTCTTCAGACACCTTTTTTGAAATCACACACACTGAGGTTAGAAGATGAGCTTCGCCCTCAGCTTTAATGTGACGATTTCAGCCCGCACGGCAGAACTGCAGCTGGTCTTTCGTTCACGATTAACCCTGTGACACATGCTGCAACACTAATGTCACACATATGGAATATTTGTGAGACATGATGTGAGAACAGCTGTTTGGACTAAAGTCTGTCTGTTTCACAGGCGCTCATGTGAAGATTTCTGACACCACAAAATAAGCGATTTTACGCCTCCCGGTGAGGGATCCATATTTGTTCGCAACTAATGCGCGATTCACGCGAATCTTGATGCCATTTGCACCGATCAAACAGAATATAAGCGTCCAGAAATCAGATATTTGCTTTGGTAAAATTATGTTTGCACACTTAACTTGTTGGAATTAGCTTGCGAGTGTTTGCCCAGGGGGGCGACGCGTTTTGGATCGCATAACTGGCCAATCAATACCTGACGCAGAGCAAACCATCAGTTTTCCTTTTAACGGGTCTCAACCTTTCCGGTTTTATGCTTATGCAAAGAAATATTGGGATAAAATGTATAGAAATGTACTTTTACAGCTCTTGTTTGCACGTTGTGCTTTGCAAATCCTCTCATAGAACACGCATAAAACACAAAACGCCAACTGGCTGTTGCCTTGCAGGACCATTAGGCCCGCATGTGGACAGTCGGAGGTGGGATTTGAACCGGCGACCCTTCAGTCGCCAGACGAGTCGCTCGACTGGTCTAGTGGGAGGTTGTCCAGAGTGATCTGTCCCACTGCAGACTGGAAACTTTCGTTGGAGACGCTGACACTCTCCACCTGCTGTGCACGTCTGCACATACACACACACACACACACACACACAGACACACGTAGCCACAGACACACACACACGCTGCTTCGTTTGCTCCAGTCCGCTGGATTCACCTGGGAGGAGACAGTTGACGAGCGGCAGGTGCGTCAGTGTGCAGGGGTTAACGAGCTGATTAGCGACAGGTGTGTGCCACAGCGGGAAGGAAGCCACACCCTCTCCTTTCCCCACCCAATCTCTGGACTCTTCATCCCATCCTGCGCACTTCGAGGAAGCCCGGTCGAATTAGGCGCCGTCCCAAACAATCACCGTTGGGAGGAAGTAGCTTCGACCCTCCGACGGTGAGTCTGCTCCAACCGTAACAGACATGCAGACCTTCTGCCGCTGCTTCAGTTTAGGGTCTGTTTAGGGTCTGTTTAGGGTCAGTTGATTGCTGCACATTTTAAAACAAAATGAAAACATTGTGGCAAAGAGCTCTGCGGGGGGAAGAAGCGTCGCTTTGTGTTTCTCAGCTTTAATGACTTCGTTCTGCTGCAAATGCGGCTACAAAGGGGAGAAAGCTGGAGTCTGAGACCAGTCGAAGGTGGTGGGGGGATCAAATACAGTGGGATGATAGGGGAAAAAATAAGCTAAATGTCTGTGTGAAACCTATTCAAGTTCTCCCTTTGTTACAATTCTTCATTTCCGAGCTGTTTTTGTTTGCCTGTTTACAGTGTGATTGTAATTCTTTCCTCATTTTCTTTTAACGCCTTATTATAAATTGTCAGTCGCCGTGCTGTCAGACGCAAACGCCTGCGCTGTTTATCTTTTAGCGATGTTGGCATATAAAAAAAAAAAAAAAAAAAAATCCACCACAGACATCAGTTCCATTCTGTAAAAAACAAACACAAATAAAAGTGACTGTTGCGGTGTGAGGAGGGGGGTTAAAAAATAAAAGCATGCAGCAGCCCACACACGGACATAATCATCCCTGTAATGAGGGGGAAATCATCTAGATTGCACCACAGCCCACAGCCGGGCTTAATCCCCCCTTTGTACATATTTTTTAGTGTTGTGCATGTAAGGCAGAGATGTAGATCCAGTCCATCAGCATTTAAAATAAGAGATGAAAGGGGAGAGGAGTCGCATTTACTGCGAGCGGACGAGCCGCCCTGGGTGCGAAGACCAGAGCAGGCAGAAGATTGCGAGAGACGCCGTCCTATTGTGAGCAGAGCCTGCAGACTGCAAGATGATGACGAAGAGACCTTGATCATATCTAATCAGACACTTCGACTGAAGTCGGTCCAGTATGTTCACCAAGGGGGCGAGCTTGCTTCTCACAAAAAGAGCGCGTTCACATTTAATCAGGATCACGCCTCACGAAGCAGCACGCATTAAAGTTGAATTTATCTCAGCTTTAAATGGGCGACACTCAAAAGTGAGAAAGTCCACGTGTCCTCAATATTGCATCACACCATCACAATCCCTTTTATTTAAAGAATTATTATAGAATTGTGACTCGTGGAACAGTCAGCTGGGTGAATTTGAATCAAATCGAGTGCCTCCACTTGCATAATGTAGGAAACTGTCAGATTTAAGGCTGGTGGGGTCATAAACCTGATCCCGCTGTTGCTCTCATCCTCTCCGACTCCTGTTTGTAAACGGTCGGAATAGTAATTCGACTCTGGCCTTTTCAAAAGTGCGCGCCGAGTTCAGAGGGACGACAGAATGTTTGAACCGGCTGCGATAAAGAATCTGATCCCCATCGCTCGCGTTGCCGCCGCTCGGCACCTCTCCTCTCTCATCTCGCCTTAGTTCCTTTAGGCTCATTTAGTTAATTAAGGCCGGGGAATGTTTCAGAAAGCAATTATGCAGTGACATTATGAAAGGGCCGCCCTTCCTTGCGAGCGCCAGCCGTCCCGCTCCTGTCTGACCTCTCTTCCCGTCTTCCAGGAGAAGGGAAACTTCCCGGATCCAAAACAGGCGTCTGGAATACGGGGTTGAAATGCAACGTCGGCAAGTTGGAGTCGCAAACGTGCTACGTGGCTGCGCTGAGGAACCTTTACTGAGGCAGACCTCGGCACTGTATTTTTTCCGCTGAAGGTCTGACATCACATTTGAAACAGGCGAGGGTGTGTTTTATTATTTCCACTGCGCAGCGTTGATGAAGCGCTGAGCCGTCATTAGGCCTCTCGGGAGTACGAAGCATTATCTGCGCGACGTAATTGGTATCAGTGAATGTGAGCCATTGTAGGATGGACTCAATTAAATTATGGCTTTTTATTTTTTTTCATTTCAGCCTCTGCTCACCAGGGAATAAAAAGTCACTGATCCTGTGTTAATGCGTTTGCTTACGACCACCTATTTTAACCCCGGGGGTAATTATCATGATTATTAATGTCTGTGGGTGAACGTCACTAATAGGCTGTGCAGATGTCCCACTCAGACATTTGTTCCATGCTTGTGTCTGGCAGTGGTGATCTTAAAGATCCCATATTGTGCCCATTACAGCTTCACTTTTAATCCCGGACTCCAGAGGAGCAGCCTCTAACAACATCTACACATTTAGCCCTTTGTTTACAGCATCCAGTACAAATCTTGATTCTTTTCCTTCCTGCTACATCTGGTGTCCCGTCGGACTAAATAAGGTAGCCATGCTTAACTAATAAGCTGTGAGCGACAGAGAGTCAATCATGTCGATCTTTCAGTCGCTCGGCATCTTAGAAGAATGTTTCTTTCATTTGCATTGTTGTGATGAGCTAATTAAATGCGCGGCAGACAACAGCGGGGCGCGTCGAGACGAGGATGATTAAGGTTATTTGCTCTTTACTAATCAACATGCCGCATAAGTTACAGTTGACTTGTACAACACGCGCGGTGATTTGTATTTTGGTGTCGCGGCGTGTTCGAGAGGGAGGGGAGCGAGGAGAGTTTTGCAGAAGTTCAGATGTTGATTTTTTTTTTTGCCCCCGCCCCCTCCCCACCGCCCTCCACCCTAAACCCCATCTAGTGCTATTTTGAGACTATGCAAATAATCCCTGCAACATCTGACACCAAAGGTCGGTAATTAACATAAGTCAATTCCACTGTGCCGCTCCTGGGAATGGAGCTGAGCCGCATTCCACCCCGTCTCCCCGCGCACGCACAATGCAAATAAAGGCGGCCGACTGCTGTAGAAGGCAAGAACCAAAGGCAATACGTTGAGAGTGGGTGAGTGACAACTGAGAAAAGATTTTCATTTTCATGACAGAGCTCACATATTAAACAAAAATTGGCTTTGTGACGCTTGAAACTACACCTCAGAGTTAACAGTAAGGTTTACCTTCCTTCTCAATCCTACTATGATGACTTCCGGTTTGCCGGGCTCCATGTGAACGCAGCATTAGGCAGCTGGATCCACAGTGGGCAGCTCTGCAGGAGGTGGAGAACAGAGACGCCAGGGCAACAGTGTCATCAGCTGCGTTTCCATTACCCCTAGAATTGCGCAAAGTATCACAATAAAATACTGGTAATGTAAACACCTAAACTTTGAAAAACCTCTCAGATATCACTAAAAAGTCTTTACGCTCTCGTGAGGTGGTCTTTCAGACGTATCGATATACCGGTCGAGGTATATCGCAAAAGTGTATTGGACGTGACGCATAAATGAAATATATATCAACCATTCTTGACAGCAAACAAACGTAAATAAACGTAAATGTAATTCTTGTCAATCTCCCGCGAGACGTGATTTTACGAGAATTATGGGTTATGTGCTTCACACCATTCAACGGAAAAACCTGCAAATCGTAACTGTACTTTATCGAATTTTGAGAAATATCGCTTTTATTTGGCAAAAAAACTGCAATGGAAACGCAGCCACTGAGAATGAAATACAGCTGTACGCAGTGATGATTATGACGATGGACATAAGAGGAGAGGGAGGGGGCGGGGGTCGGTGAGACGGGGCATAAAGCCCCGAGAATGAGTCAGAGGTTTGCAGATTGGTTTGGGAGTCATGTGACCGCAATTTGGGTGGGGTTTGTTGCCTGATGGATGGTGCGCAGGTTGCGTCTCGGGTGTGAAGGAGAGGAGGACAAGGGGGAAATAACATTTCCTCGGGCCGCTGTACGCGCTACACTTCCAGCAGCGCAACCACGCAGTCGTGGCAGAAGAAAAAAAAAATGCCAATTCAGATCCAATTTAGCTGTAAATCAAGCCTCAGATTTTCTCCCCTCGTCGCGAGGCAGACATTTATAGACGAGCGCTGAGGCTGGCTCGCTTTTATGCGAGGAGGTGGATCATGGCCCCTCCGCAAAGTGCATCTTTATTTATTTATTTTATTTTAACTCTCCAGCCGCATCTGGAGGTTTGAAGAATATTTTTGCATTCCAAAGAAAGGAAAGCGCGCGGCCTCTGATGTGCAGCGCATTGATGTTGGTTTAGAAAGGGCGAGCTCGGGGGGTGTAACGGAGAATTCCGAAATAAAATAGATCAGTGCTCAGCGTTGACAGCTTTATGACGCCGGGGTCTGCGATAGCGTTGGCGCGCGGCTAAATCACACAGCTGATAGTGTCCCTTAGCAGGCACAACAGCCACCGCTGTTCGGTATTAGGAGATATCGACGAGGCCTCAAGGAACGACCTGCACGGGGTTTCACGCAGCGGAGTGATTTATCGTGGCCGCTAAAAAAAGGTGCGCCGGCTTTCAGGTGTGCCCGTTAAAACGGGTTTGGATTCGAACGTGCTGCTCGTTGGTGTTATAAAACAGCAGCAGCAAATGGTAGAAGTTTTAAAAAATAAAAGGTGACAAACACATGTGTTTATATATTTACGTGTGTATACATATGCATGTGTGTGTATGTATATGTGTGAGAAAACCAAAGCTAAATTTGTTCCAAACCCGCGACCCTATAGTTTAAATATAATCCCAATATCTGGCTGCTCTGGAGTCTCTGAGATATTGCGAGACCTATTTAAATTTTCATGTGAGCTTTTCTCTGACCAAAAGCCCCCCCCCTCTTCTGTCTGCACTTGTGCCATTTCACTCGACAGCGCGTTGCCGGCGATGATTTAACCGCGGCAGGAATGAGCGTCTGCCGCTGTTTTCCGCCCTCTGCCCCGCGCTTCACCGCCAGCTGTCGTTCTGAGAAATAAAATACAAAAAAAAACAAAGAGGGTAAAAAGGAGAAACTTCCCCTATAACTATTGTTTCCAGGGTGTCTTCACCCCATCGCCGAAGGACGTTTTTGGAACAAGCCGCGCGCGCGGCCTAAATGAAACGGCTATTGTCCCTCTTGGTAACTGCGTTTTGCCGCGGCAACTCAATAACCGGGTCCTTGAACAAAGTGTCGGAGAGGGAGGCGGTCTTTATATTTCGCTTCCCTCCCTTATAGGTGAATCCCTCTGTGAAGCAATCTCGGCAATTGTGTTGAAATCGGGGCAAATCCTGAACCAACCTTCCACTCGTTTTGTCTTTCCGTGAGTGGAAATCTAAACACCGGCATTGTTCTTTTTTTTTTAAATTTATCTTCTTCAATTATTTGCCCCTCCGACGCATCTTAAAGGGCGTCCGGTGTCTCCGTTCCCAGGCCTTTGCTCCGTTTCCTCTGCCTTGTTTAACAGGGCAGATTCTCATTTAAGTTTGCCTCGGGTCTCCGAAGAGAAACTTTGCTCCAAAGAACCGTCTTGGCACCGTCTTCCCTCATAATGTTGTTTTTGCGAGAGATAAAGGCAGATTGTGTGGAGTCACCTCAAAATCCGCGTTCCCTGCGTCTCGCAGTCGGGAGATTACGGCGAGGAGGTGGGCCGGGATACGATAGCAGCTGTCTGTGGAAATCACTCCCCTCCAGCGAGCGCCTCACCTCACAAAAACAGCCTTTCTGGGGATATTCATCATTTTATTTGTCGAAACTTTTTTGGGGGACAGTGGGGGGGCAGAGGAGGGGGAGGAGAATCTGCAGGCCGTCAAACATCGCCGTGTTTGAGGGATGAACGACGACGGCGAATTACCATGCATGACATATTGACAAAGCCATTTGTAGTCCACGCGGGGAGAAGGAGGCCACTGTTGTACAACAAAGGGGGCGGCGGGGAGGCGGAGGGACTAATCAAATGGTAGATGGAGAGGTAGACGCGGGGAAAATGAGAGGAAGAGATAAGAGCAGAGAGAGACGGAAGGCGAGAGAGCCGAATAACAAAAGCCCGATGACGTTTTTTCCATTGCATTTGCCCGCGGCTAAAACACGGCTTATTGACGGGTTTGAAGTGGAATTCCTATAACACACAATCCAATTTTCCATGTCGTGGGATTGGAGATCAGAAAAAAAAAAGCTCTGAGAGATTCTCAATGACCCAGCAAGCGTCCTTTACAAACAGTCCGTTACACAGCCAGTGGGGACAAAACCACTCATTCATTCATCCTTAACACCTGTCACTGCAAAATCTGCACTTTTAATCTACATCTCACCATCCTCTCAATTCCCCAACTCCTTCTTTACACTTACCTCCACTGCCAAAACGTCACTCTGCCTTTTTTGCCTCCCTTGTTCTGTTCATGTGTCTTGCATATCTTTTCAGCCGTCTGCCGCTTTAGCCCAAGACAAATTCCTTTCGGGGATTGATTGCATCTGACTCAACTTCGCCGATGCCTAATCAGGCGGAGGCTCCTTCTCAGTAAATACTTTGATACTGTGTTACTGTGAGTGCAGAAGAGCTGCGAGTCTCAATTAGCAAGCTGAACGTCACAGTCTGAATGTAAAAAAACAAAACATTCCCAGTGAATTCCTAGCATTTTGCCCGCCATTAATTACCTCTATTACACAATAATAAACACTAAAGAAGTGGTTTCGGAGCAGTTGGGTTTTCTTGTGAATTCTCCATCTTTCACGCAGACATCAACCCAGTTTACCGGCCGTATTGAAATGTGGCCGTTATCTGGGCGAGTCATCCAGATAAGGAATAAATCATTGTGAGGGGTAAAGACATTGCAAAGGTGTTGAGATTAGAATGTAAACAGGTGTGGCCCACCGCATTGTGTTGTGCATTGTGTCGTGCGTTGCATTCACAGCTGAGCACTGCGCAAACACGGTCCATAACCACATGTTTCATGTCTGTGCAAAATCACTGAGACAGTCGGTGGCTGCATTCAGTTTAATAGAAAATAGTTAAGAGAATAAATGGGCCAGGGAAATCCAGTAATGCAAATTATTATTTTCCCATCACAAGCCCAGCACTTCCCCTGGTTGTGTGATGAGGTGCAGTTGGTCGATGAAGCATCCAGTTTTGACCTGGTTGCAAATGTGCACGTGCAGCAAGGGAGGATGATGGTTGTGCATGACTGTGCTGGGACACTCAAGAGTGTTTCCCGGTGCAATATGTTGCAAATGCCAGGACCGTCTAAAAAAAATCAGAATGAGTTACAAGACTTTGCATAGGCAGCACTGGTTAAATAGATAATACCGTGCTTTTATTCTGGTGTCCCGTGACGATCAAAGTGAACCCCGTCAAATAGACCCACTATTCCGTTCGCCCCACAAAGCGCTGGCCTAACTTTTGGAAGATGTAAGCAGGCCAGAGCTGGAGCAGCTGTGACAGTTACAGAGTGCTGACAACGAAACCCCCCCCCCCCCCACCCCACCCCACCCCACTGATGAAACGCTGCTCGAAATGGAGACTGGCACCGAAGAGGGCAGAGAAACAAGCACTGCTCTCTGAGGACCCAGCAGCAGGAGACGCGACACGAGCCTCAGAAAAACAAGTTTGCCTCACATTCAGATTCTTCTTTTTTTCTTCTGTTTCGACAAAATTATTCCTCTTTGGTTCTTCGTAAAAAAGGTCAAGGGGATTATGCTTTCAATTTCATGAAAAGTCGCGATAAAAAACAAGACGAAAACAAGTTACACGTATGGAAATCACTTTTTTTTGTTGTTGTCTTTTTAGACAAAACTAAACAAAACAGAAAGAGTTTCCCTAATTGTTGACTTTCGCCAGAGAGGAAGTTTGTTTTCGTCAAGTCAGCAAAGTGAAGCCGAAGTCAGTTACTAGTGTCACTCGAAGCTGCGGATGTGTTTCGCTAAGCCGTCCACCTCTCCGCCTCTCACATCGCGTCAGCCTGGATAATCTCTGCGTCTCCTCCGCGACCCCGGAACGGATCAGCGGTGATACAGATGATGGGAAAAATGGATGTTCTTCCAAATTGAAACATCCGCATATTTGGTAGGAACACCTCACGTCTGTCTCGGTTGGAACTAGTTTGCATGTTTGAGGACTAAAAGAGGCCAAAGACAAAGGTAAAAAAAAAAAAAAAAAGTGAATGTATGCCTAGGTCATGAGAATAAAATCTCTATTATGCTAAACGTGACGTCTCCATGTAGAGGATTTAAGTTAACCGCTCACTGTGCAAAGCCGACTCTCTATCCCGGGCTGATTTAACATTTACTCAAAAATAAATGTTGTAGAAATGGTCCACTAATCTTGCACGCTCTATGGGCAATAAAACTCATATCTGCACATATTTCAAAGAAGAATTAATTAACCTTCACTTCTGGTGAATGTATTTTTCTTTTTCTTTTTTTTTCTTCAGGGGACCAGCTGTGTGGTTTCAGGATTACAACACGGCAGTTTTCAGTTCGCCCACCAGTGAGGATTCTGACAGGCTACAGCATGTAGACATGATGCGGTATCGGGGCATCGCGCACACTTACTTAATTATTTAGTCCCTTTTCATCCTTGAGTCTAGATGGACGGGATCTTTACTATCATACGCTGCCTTCTCAGGCAATACTCCCACCTCTCTGCTGACATTTGTACTCAGGGCAACAGACCCAACGTGTTGCTTTTTTTTCCATTATGTGTAGGAAACAAGATGTTCTCAAGTGTTACTTTATCTTTTTTAAACTAAAGTAATTAGTAATTGATTACTTACGAAACAAGTAGTTAAAGAATTAATTAGATTACTTTTTGAAGGAGTAATCAGTAGTTGGATTACTTTCATGGAGTAATCCCAACAACACTGCCGGTATGTTATACCATTCCTGCATGTCGATCTTGGCTCTTACACAACCAGCGATCTCGGACTAATAAATGGCACTGCCAGCAGAACTTCCAGGTCTTTGTCTCATTTTTTTAATCGTTGGAGCAAGTATCGTACTGCGGTCTCATAAAGGAGGTGTCATATCTTCAGAATGAAGGAACATCTCTCTATACACGGCTTGTTCTTTTTCTTTTCTGCTCTTTTTTTTTCTTGAGAAAGGGAATTGAAGGCGCGGAGTGGAGGGACACTACCACCTAGGGGAGGGGGGGCGGGGGGGGAGTGGGGGTGGGGGACATGTTTGAGGCTGCCAGGAACGGGTTGGGGGAGAGGTTTGGAGAGGGAGGGAGAGAGGCGCAGGCAGGCAGGCAGGCAGGCAGGAGGGGAGGAGAGATATCAAGTTCAGCACCGCGGACAGCGCAGCGCCGGAGCGCACACTGCTCACCGCCGATCCGTCTCCTCCTCAACTCCTGGAGCTCCTTGCATCCCCGCGCCGTCCTCTGGCAGCCTGAGGCATGGACGCTGTCGGGGATTTTTTTTTTTTTGTGGTCCCCCTCAGTTGGAATCGCTAAATAAGCAGTAGTGTGGCGAGAAAAAAAAGGGGGTGGACTAAGATAATCGCTGCAGAGAGAGAGAGAGAGAGAGAGAGAGAGAGAGAGAGAGAGAGAGAGAGAGAGAGTGCGAGCAGCGTCCAGCCTGTTTGTCTGCGCGATCCTTACATCATCCTATTTCTGGCACTGGAGAGAGAGAGAGACAGAGAGAGAGAGAAAAGGGAGAGAGAGTGAGAGAGTGAGAGAGAGAGAGAGAGAGAGAGAGAGAGAGAGAGAGAGAGAGTGGGGAGCGAGAGAGAGAGTGGGGAGCGAGAGAGAGAGTGAGGAGCGAGAGAGAGTGAGAGAGAGAGAGCGGGAGGAGGTAGAGGCAGAGGAGGTCCGAAGCATCCAGGCTCCTCACCGTCAGTCCTGAACTGCGAAGCGAGGCTCACGGACGGACTCGGCGTTGCCACCAGCACCTCCACCGCCGCCGCCTCCTCCTCCTCCTCCACTTTCTCTTCCTCCTCCTCCTCCCAGCTCCCCTCGCCGTCTCGGGGTCCCTCAAGCCTGCCGTCAAAGATGCACCGGCACCGTCCTGCCCGGGGATTGGCGTCGTTTTTGCCGGTGGCTTTGTGGATTTGCAGCCGTGTCAGCGCCGCGCACGGAGCTTTGCCAACAACCCGTAAGTTGTTTATTGTTGGTTTTTTTTTTTTCTATTTGTGTTGTTGGTTTTGATGATGGTGATGGTGATGATGAGGTGGTGGATGATGCACTTCGGTGCTGAAGCGGATTATTCTGCGGATGTGTTTGAGGTCGACCAAGGCAGACACTATAAGGGGGAACCCTGCGTGTGCTGGCGGGGCTGCAGGTTCGCAAAACCTCCCCCCAGAGTGGTGTCAGCCTCGGCAGAAGCGAGTTTTTGACCCAGGGGCGCTTGGTAGGAAAGAGGTTGGCTTATTTATTTATTTTTTTCGCGTTGATACTTATACGTGCTGCACCAGCTGTGAATTTTTGAACGCAAAAAAGTGCGCAATCAAATAGAAAAATGAAGCCATTCCCGGAGCTCTTAAGAAATCTAATCACAAGATTGAGGGAGAGCCAAGGTTAGGCAATTTCTCCACCTTGACACTTTTGCTAGGACGGATCCAGGTTTTTCTTAAAGTCCAAGTTACAAGATTTTAAGATTTTTTTTAAAACCTCTGACGTAGCATATTCCCGTTGTTGTTCATGTTGTTCTTTCCTATCATGAAATGCAGCGTTTTCTCTGGTCGTTTCTGGCGGCGAGCTGCGGGACGTACACTTTGAAAGGCCATCAGATCAGATTCTTGCTCTCGGTCCCAGAAGGGGCCGTTTTTATTGCCGGGCTCCCCGCGTTGTCCTCACATTACTTCCACTCGGCGCTCCGCGGCGCCGCTGACGGCGAGTGGCTGTGACTGATTCCGGTGTGATCGCCGGGTGCTCCCGGGGGTCCCGCAGCCGCGCCTCATTCATCATCGCTTCCGACAGACAACGGACAGACGGACCTCTCTGCGAGCCATTTGCGCGTGCGCGCCGAGGCACGTGCGCGCGGCGCGCCTCAAAACAGATGGGGAGGAGAAGCGAGGTGCAGGTGGAGGGGACAGGCAGCGGAGGGTTTGTTGTTGTTGTTGTTGTTGTTGTTGCTGCTGCTGATCTTGCGACCTTGCAGCGCGCACGGGAGGCGTCTGAATCAAAAGTCTATCGATTCTTTCACAGAGGTCTTTCAAAAACGTATCGGCAGCTGTAGGTGAAGCCACTGACATGAGAGGAAGGTGACCAACAAGTCCGAGACACGGAGCGATGAGAGGTCAGACTCTCATCCTGGACCAAAAATGCAGCCCTCTTGTTGACCTGCAGTCAGTTTGGTTTTCTGTCCAAGTGTTGATCCATCAACAAGAAAAGTAGTCGGTCTTCATTGCCCTCATTGCTGTACTTCATCTAGGCAACAGCTTGTTTCTAATCAGACTCTCAGAGGTGGAAAGCCTGTTGTTTTGTTTTTTTTTTTAGCTTTTCTTGCTTGGAAGTTATTCTGTTTTTCCAGCACGAGACATTAGGTGGATATGGCTTTGAGCGGTGCCTCAGAGCGAGGCGTGATTAAAAGCGTGAATAAATGGGTGCAAGAATTCAAAAACATTCCCAAATGCACATTCACTCCTCCTCCTTCCTCCGTTCATCTATTTTCTCTATCGCTCCGTCTCCTCAAGTCAAGTTTCAACTGCCTGAAAAGTGAAGGACGGCCCCTGACGCCGGAGTCTGTCTTGACACCGTGGGTGGCTAAATAGGATGGCCCTGAGAGGCCGCCTGATGCAGACGGGATTAGCCTTTTCTTATCTCATTAAGCATGTCGATCCGTTTGACACAGACATCACATCGGTTCCGCCTTCAGAGCCACTCAAGGCGAGACGGGTCTGGCCGTGCCTCGCGTTAACTCGCAACCAAATCAAAGTGTTTCGTCCCCTCCTGACATCTGCACGTGGGCACCGAGGAGCGTTGTCAGGCCGCGACAGTTTGTCCGTTGTTTCTGTTTCTGTTGCCCGTGCCGGAGCCGCTCAATTCAAGATTCGACTGCATGCGGCTGAGCCCGAGAAGCAAATTGGATAATAATCTGGTGTGCCCTCGCGAGCCTCCCACTGCGCCATCTGTGGAAGCGACACAGTTCATTTCTGCAATCAGAAAAATGAGTCGGCCGTTGTCATCCGTCGCCCAGCGAAACGGCCAAAGATGCGCTGCAATTTTTCTCAAGTAGAGCGCCGCGTTGAGCGGCACGCGTGAAACTGCCTTTGGCTCTGTCTGTCCAGTGTGTGTGTGTGTGTGTGTGTGTGCATTCTGGCTCCCACCGGGGAGACTGTAGAGCAGGATTACGGCTGCAGCAAGCAGACTTGGCTGAGATTAGATCGGCTCACTGGGTGTTTGGGCCCTCCAAAAGTAACGCGCGTGCGCCTGCTTTTGTTTTGGTGTCCCTGTGCGCGTGCACGTGTGCATGTGTGCGTCCAAGTTGCCAGGTTTGCCGGTCGTTGTGTCGAGACTTGAGGACAAAGAATCTGAGAGTTAATGGAGCTGCCTTGACCATGTTTTTGGGCTGCCCTCCTCTTCCTCGATTACTTTGGTTCCTGTTGCGCTTTTTAATATTTTATTTCTCTGCACCCTGCTCTTTTGTGTGGAACAGTCATCTCACAGTCCAGTCCAATATCGAATAGGCAACCTTCTCCTTTTCTTTAACGGCAAACTACCAATTAAAAAGCCTCTCGTAAGTTGCTGCAGCCTTTCACAGCCTAACTGACGATTAAATGGTCTTTATCTCTGTTTGATTCCTTTTCGCCTCACAGCAATCCGCCTCTCTTTTTTTTTTTTTATTCTCTATCCCCACCTGGCTGTCTTGCTGATATTTTCATCACTTTACAAAAAAACCTCCCTTTCACCTTGCATGTTTTTCCCTCTCATTATAAATATGTTTGTTCGAAAAAACGGTCCCCTCCAGTCACATTTGTGCGAGGTACACAGTGTCTGCAATTCCCATTGCAGACTACTGAAAGCTGCACCTGCTCCTTGCGTGTGTGTCTGTGTCTGTGTGTGTGTGTAAGACAAGCGTTCCAAGCAGACCGCCGTGGATCGCAGCCAAACGGAGACAGCGAGGCTGCCGTCTCCAGCAGCTTTTAAATCTCGCCTGCCCCATCAGCGTATGAATATTTCAGCCGGCTAAAACTGGAAATTCATGACAGTGCTTTTAAAATGAAAAAAAACCCCACACTGTTCGACCTGAGGCTCCGCTTTCAATTACTTCATGGTATAGCCGCCTCCATATTGCAGCGAACGGATACCAATTTACCTTGAGAAGAATAGTTTCGCAACTTTCCTGCTTTTCGCAACATCGCACATCTTTGAAACAAGGTTGCCGAGTGCGACGCATGGCTGAGAAACACTGTCATATTTCTTATTTGTCCAGGCGGCGCAAACTCATAAGGCAGGCTTTGTAAAAGCACAATAAGAGTTTTCTTTTTTTTCCTTTCCTCCCTATTACCTCTGCGCTTCATCCCCCCGGCCGCGGTCGCGTCGCTCTCCTTGAAGAAGTGGAAATTCCTCTCCTCGGAAGTCGGCGCCCCTCTGAGGCTATCTGTGTTCCGTCGGGGTGGGGGGGGCGAGGTGGACTGAAACAAACGCGCGGTGACAAGTCACGCGGTGTAAATTCCCTCAGAAATGTCACTGTAACACCCCGCCGCGCACCCAAATGCCTCCGCCCTCCGTCACATCACTCATTCGCACACACACACACACACATACACACACACACATGCAAAGGTTACTGCATGATACTGACTGCTGCCGCACGGGCAAAGCGATACAATCCAAAAGTTATTCTAGTGGAATGTGTCCTCATTAGAAGCCGCCGGAATCTGTCCAGCTCATTAGACAAAGGGTCCCTGACACGAGGAGCGGGGGAGTGGGCCGGGACGTGAGGAGGAAGAGGAGGCGGAGGAGGCGGAGGAGGAGGAGAGTGTTCGGAGGGAAGGGCGTCCAGAGAGGGAGGCAGTGTTTGTCAGGGAAGGAAGCGGGAGATGCGGAGAGATGGCTCGAGGGAGCCGGTCGGGGGGAGAGAGGGGCTGAAGACTCATTCTGACAGCGTGTCAGTCAATATTACAGTTGTAATTCTGAAACAGTCGCAGCAGCAGCAGCAGCAGCAGCAGCGTTAGCCCGCGTCGGCCAAATACTTGCACACGACCAATACCAATACTGCTTTTTTTTGTCCTTCTTTTTAACGATAACGACGTGATTGATCGGAGAGCGCCCCTTCATAATTGCTTTCGCAGTTGGTACGAATGTCCACTTAAAATGCACTTTATCATCGTTAGCGCTATCATTAAGGCCATCGCGTTGGATTTGCCTCTGCCGCAATCACGGCCTCGGAATGAAGAAGAAGAAGCGAAGACGAATATATCCGCTGCCACTCGTGTAGAGAAGCACAACGCAGATGTTTTGACCTTCAGATAATCACTTTATAAGCTTTTTTTCCCCTACTTGCTGACTTCTAAGGGGGAGAACAGCAGCCCTGCAATTGACACAGCGCAACCTGCTGGCCAGACGTGCATGAACAATCTCGCTGGTCCAGGCCAGGCGGTGGCGCTGCTTTCGGTACAAGTCGGTGGAAAACAAACTAAAACTACAATTTCAAGGCAGGAAAAACTACACCGTCCTGCGGGAAAAAAATAAAATGAAAAAAATAGATAAATACCTGACGATTCCGCTGACGTGACTTCATGTTGTGCTGTTGTCCTTCCTGGAGACCTTATTAAAGCCTTGAAAGACTGGCCTCGCCCAGCCAGATGAACTCCCCGGGGCTTTGTTTTTTTTATTTTTTTCCCCCTCTTTATTTTTGCTGCACAGTTTGAGTTGAGAAATGCAGGACTGGGCAGAGAAGCTGCCCCGCCTTGGATAATGGAGAGGTGTCCCGACGATGATGTTGGCTCTCTGCGCTGCAGAATTTCTAAGCTGCCCCAAGAGTGGCTGCCTTTCTTTCCTAAAACGGTGCTTTTTGAGACCATTATGTGTCAAAGCTAATGAGAACGCATTAGTGCAGCTTGCAGTACTTCCACTCCATTCCACCACCGGCAAACACCTGCCCTGCAGAGTCTGTTGATTTGTTTCATCTCTTAAAGTTGCAAGAAAAGGTTTTTGGTTTTTTTTTTACCTTTATTTGTTGTCGTTTTTGAAAATACTATTTTCTGCTGAATATGGATGATCTTTTTTTTCTCAAAGGCCTTTGAATTGGTGCCCTGTATGCTGGGTTTGAGTCCTGTGGGCTTTTGGGGCTTCGGCTGAGTTGATAACAGGAAGCTAAGAAGGTAGCTGCTGGATTAGTTTGGGGAAAACAGGGACACTCTGGGGCGTTGAAGTTGTTAGAACAGTTAAAAAAAAAACAAAAAAAAAACCCAGCAGCGGTATCGACCTGAGCCCGAATCAGAGTGAAAGCAACGGCGTCATTAACAGCGCCAATAAAGCCAGACAGACACCTCTGTCAGCAGGGGCAGGAGCTGCGAGACGCTCCGGACACACAGAGAACCTGTTTGTGCTCCTCAACTGCATCCCGCGCATTAACGGTTTTCGTGCCAAAAACCTAGCGAGGGCCTGACGGTGTTTAGTCGCGAGCCCCTGTGGTGCGACGAAAGAGAGACAGTTCGGTCCCAGAGGTGCTGAAAACGACACCTTTCACAGCATGTAATGAATCAACATCACCATCAAACAAGCAGCTGTCGCACTATTACAAACTATTGAGCTATCACCTCCTCAGCTGTTTTAATATCGATGGAAGTCTCATGCTACGCTAAAACTATTTCGACTGACATAGTAATCATCTCATTCTCGCAGGACAGAGCCTTGTTTGAATGGAACAAAAGCGTTATTAATATGGACTATAGGAATTTTTCCCTCCGTCCAGACATTAACATAGACCGCTGTTTTCCCCTGCTTACACTTTGATTTGATTTTGATCAAAAACAGCTCGGGTTGTGAGATTTTCAGGTAAGTGCAAAGCCAGTTAGGCGCCACGGCAGATGTGTTTTGACAGAGAAAATAAACAGCGGCAAAGACGAGGCGACCTTTTGATTTCAAAGAGAGACTTTGAAGTCCCGTTGTTCCGTGGAAACATATTTAGTTATGTGATGATGACAAATTAATTTATGGCAGCGTTGGGGGAAAACCAGCCTTGTCACGCTCTAATAATCCATCCATTCATCTTGTTATCACGAGACGCCGAGTTATGAGGGAGAAAATTGTGACTTGAGCTTGAATACAGGATGTAAAACAGTCAGCGACTGTGATTATCCAAAGAAATTAGACTCTTCTCAATTTAGCAGACTTTTTTTTTTTTTTTTCATCTTTTGCTTTCCTTGCAACCTCGATGTAGAAGACTCTGTTTCTCCAAGCCACTTAGTGGATTGGTTATTGGTTTTCTTGAAATTATTCACAAATACAGCCGAGCCAAGATTTTACTCAGCGGTGCGCCGCAGTGTTGTGATTCTGTTTTAACTATTATTTTGACCTTTGAGCTTATTCAGCACAGCAGGTAGCGATCACATGCAAGAGCGAGTCAATTCGAAAAAGGTTGGTTTGGAATTACTGCTGTCATCTTGCCAGAAATATGAAACCACGGAGAAGAGACTCATTTTTCCTTCTTTTGCTTGTGACAGGACACCAGTGATGGGCAAGTTGACTTGATAATACATGGAATGGTGAGCAAATTACACATCGGTGATGGTGATTTAAAGAAGCTACGAGATAATTGCATTAACCAATTAAGAAAGTGCCCATGTAAATTTAATCAGCACGTGTCACAGGCCGGAGATCTGGCAAGGAAATCGACAGCTGTGATTTTTCTCAAGTCGAAACCAAAAGAAAAATCGAGGCGTTGTTTGAAGAATCGGACTTTGAAGTGGGCGTAGCCGTCGATCGGTGTTTTAACCTCTATCCCGCGCCATTAACCCTTTGATCTGCACGTGCCCGGTGCATGATGGGCAGCCGGCTCTCAGTGGGGATTAAGACATGCACTCACACCAACATGCACACGGTGCAACATCTGCTCCACTGTCTCACTCAAGTGAGCCCACACGCACACACATTCAGAGCCATGTCGGTGCACGACGCCACATTCATGGAGTGCAGGCTCCCCGCCTGCGCACTCGTCCCGCTCCGTCATAATGGATGTGGGAAACATAGCCAGCAGCTCATGTGGAAGGGAAACTGTGAGGGGGAAAAAGGAGGGCATTGTGCTGCGGCGAAGACAAATGTTGTTATTACTCTCAGCCGGTGCATTCAATTTGTTTTTTAAGCTGCTTGAATACCCCATTTACAAGCCAAGATTAAGTGAATTAATCTTTGGGCTACTGCCATTGAAGAAACGCCACTCCCCTCCCCTTTAGACTCAAAGGAGAAGCAGAAATGGAAATATGCCACTCCCTACTTGAAACGCGAGGAGTTTTTTGTTGTTGTTGTTGTTGTATGGTATGGTAAAGTTATCTCCCTCCCTTAATGAGTTTCACCCCCTTTGCACCAATGGGAAGCCTCGCCCTGTCGCCGTACCTGCAGCAAAGCATCAAGGTGGCGCCGGCTTGTGTTTGACAGGACATTCATCCCATCGCCTTCCAAGTCATTTTTCTCCCCTGTTTTGATGCCTCTTGTGGGTTCTCTCCCAGATATCTCAAATTAATCCATCAGACCCCCCCCCCACCACCACCACCACCACCACCACCACCATCCAAAACAATCCCGCTGGCTGGCATTTTCCCGGGCCCGTGTGTTTACACGTGCGTGCCGAGGGGAGGCAGCCCGGGGAGGAAAAGAGACAGAGGGAGGTGAGGCTAGATGTGGATGTGGTCCATTAACTTTGCTCCAAGGTGCTGATACAGACAAGCTAAGATTAGTCAGACAGGGGTCACTGCCTCCGCCATATACCTCTCTTTCACCCGCTCGGCTCCTTTCCATTCCTCTTACGGTCCCCATCTGTCTTTGGCTTCCCGCGTGTTTGACTGTTTAAAACAGCCAGCGGGGGGCGGGGCGGGTGAGGGCGGGGGGGTGGTGGTCGAGAGGTGGGCTGGGGGGGTCTCCCACTTTTACCTGCACTCCATTAAATGCCACCGCGTCCGTGTTTTGTTCTCCAAAAGTGTTTCTCATCCATATCAAGGTCATCTGCCGCGACGCCAACGTTTCGCCTCTTTTATTATCTTGCACCTCTCCCTGGAGCTGTCGAGATAATCAGGCCCAGGCAACGCTGGAACAACAATTAGATTTACCTGAAGAGGCGCCGAGTGCGGTCCGCGGGCTTCCAGGCTCGCGAGAAAGGTTAATCGAGATAGAGCAAGGCACGGCAAAGATTATTGGTCCCCTGCGCGGCTGCTTCAGGAGGGATACAAATAGATACATATACACGCGTGTGTGTGCATATCCACCGATGAATACATCTGCGTGCACTCTGGTTAATGGTTTAAAAATAAACGGCAGCTGCAGCATTGGCATGTTGGTAATCGTCAGTTTAGCCAGTGACTGTAGCTGACCTGCAGGACATATGTAAAGTTGTCCAAATTTTAGAAATATGGCTTTCATTTTGCAAAAAAACTGGAACGGAAACGCAGCTAGTGACTTCACAAAGGGCCTGCTGTGAAGCGAGGTCCGCAAAAGGGGCTTCCTCACGCCCGGGCATCTCGTTGAGGGTCTGGGGGACCCGCGTCGTTGCTGGAAATCGGCGGCCCGGTGAATTTTGCATGACCCTGGGACCTCGGAACTCCAGGCAGGCCTTTGGAGCCGACATTCCAGCGGCAGACATTGTGTTCATTTGAACCGCTGACCCGACATGCAGTCAAACAGTACAAGTCCAGCAGCCGGCGAGGAAAAAGCTGCAGGCCAGGTACGGAACGATAGAAAACCAAACCCTTTTCAAATCACATATTACATTCCACTTGTTAAAAAAGAAAAACCTTGGTTTCTTTTTCTTGTAGGGATAAATGTGCCCCCCACACACTTTTCTGACACACTGCCGTCTCTTTTATGCTCCTCGGCAGTAATTCCAGTAAATCCTGCCCTGTGTGGGCAGAGGTCATGCTATTAATTAGCGTGGGTCTATTAACAATGAGCCTATTTCAGAGCGTGTGGGAGGAGCCGGGACCGGCGCTTCCTTCAAGGTGGCAGCACTGTTTCTAGAGGAAGTCGACTCAACCCTGCAGCAGCAGCAACGCTTGATTAATTCGGAATTTCATTAAATCCCCCGGCCTTTAATTGGCCGCTGAACCCGGCGCTGCGCGGCGTCACGTTTTCCGGAACGACCATCCCGAATGGGATCCATTTCGGAAGTCAGATTATTTAACGAAACGTCAATTCTGTCTGCTGGCATCTCCATCGGTAATCTAGAGACGGGCGGCATGTCGGGGGATTACAGCGTGGCTGATCGCAGATCAGTTTCAGCTCCATAATCTGGATGAAGCGCAGACTTGCACCCGGTCAAAACACACGCAAACAACGTGGGGTTTTAAAAATCTGATTCACTGATTTCCCCACTTCCTGTCGCCGTGATTCAGCAGTTTGACAAAGTGGTTTTTTCTGGGGGGTGAACGGATGCTGTTCAGGGGACGTTCACGTGCGCTTGCAAAAAATAAAATAAAAATAATAATTCAGCGACAGCCACGAGCAAGCACGGCGCTGCAAAAACCCTGTCCGCTTTTCTTTCTTTTACAAGGGAGAGAAAAAAAAAACCTGTCTGCAATCGATTTAGTGGGAGGGAGGAGGAGAGGTGAGCGCTCTCTGCCATTCTCTGAAGGACACGGTGCAGAGTGGCGCCCCGTAAGCTCAGCCAGGGGTCCGAGGTCGAATGTGAAGCCCCGGCAGTCTGCAAATGTCGAGTGTGTGTGTATGTGTGTGTGTGTGTCTGCCTGTGTGGTAAACTTGTTACGACACCCCGGCATTCAGCGACACACAAGGCCGAATGTTGCCTTCGCATACGGAGGTGTCACAAAGGAACATTTACAGGATTTTATTTTTCTCTGTTTTTTTTTTTTTTCAGACACTTCCATTTAAATTTGAACAATCGTTTCTGTAGCTGCTCTCCGGGTCAGACGGGTGACGCTGCCATGGCTGCTGCTGCTACAGACTGTACAGTGTATCTCCAGTCGGCTAGCAAGCGGTGTCGCAGCTTCTGAAGGATTCGCACTCCTCTCTGTCTGTCGTGTCTTTGTGCGAGGCTTCCCTTCGTGCCGACTTTCACCTATCAATGAATTCACTGCGCTGCGTGTGCTCCTCTTCACTAACTGGTACAGGCTTAAAAATAGACAAAACACTCTGAAGAAGTTAAAAGTTTTTTAAACGTTTAGAAGCTCCATACTGTTCTGTTTTTCCACATATTTATATTCCATGGTGGATTTCAGCAGAGCAGCTGTGCTGGATTACCCCCCGCGCGCCTACGTCTCCTCCCTCTTTGTGGGTCTCCAGAAGATGTATTTAGCCATCTGTTTACAGGCCCCGACAAAAATGCAATTTTTTTTATTTTGCTTTAGAAATTAAATATATTAAATGAAACACCGGTTGAAATTTTATCATTTCCTGACTACATAATGACAGCGTGCATTGCCAGGAGATGCTGGTGAAGCCCGGACGGTGCCACAGACCTTTCACGATGTGCAGGGAAGCACCAGAACTGACCGTGGAGGGAGGGGGCTGGGAGCGCGGAGGAGAGGACAAGGGTAGCGGTGGAAGTGTTGCATCAAGTCCAGCAGAGTGTGTCGGCCGGCTAATGGACAGACCGGCCACCGGCACCCCAACCCCTCCCCCACCCGCCCTGAGTGGGGAAGCGAAAGCCATTAGCAACCCAAACATTTTCGAGGGTGCTAACGCGTGATTCTGTGAAAACACGCAAAGGCACCCCGCAAAGTGCTACGCAACAGCCCTTCACTTTTCTCGCCCGCTGTGCTTTTTTTTTTTTTTTTTTTTCGCCCTCGTCTATATGCTGCAGTTGATCCAGGAGTTGTGATCGTTAGCAGTGGCTGTTTATTTTTTTTTTTTTAGATGAATATTCAACTGAAACTGAAAAGTCATTGCTTTCAGGACATTCATGTAAATGAGGCCGTCAGATTATTGCACACAGCTTCCCTCCACTGACTCATTCACTCATCTTCCAGGTCGAATCTTCCATGTTTTTTTTTTTTCTCGGTTGGATTCGAATCAATTGGTTCAGAGTGCTTTTTGTTGAAATGGAGGTTTTATAAAGCAAGGTTATTGCACAAACGGTGCAAAGTCACGTTTTAATAGCACAAGCTTGTATAGTTGTTGTACAGTTTCTTAAAAAAACACACACACACACACATACCTACACACACACACACACACACACACAAAGTGAAACAACACTGTTAGTGAAGGCGCTCTGTGGCATCCGAAGGCTTACAGAAACAAACATGAGGTGCTAATGTGTTTACTTTGTCCTCTATCTGCAGTTCACCTGCCTCGGCCCTTGTTTGCCTTCCTGCAAGATTTCATTGCCACTGACAGACACATGAAAGAAATGAAATCAACAGGAAGGCAGTAAATTCCCAGCGGCGCGACATGTAAACACGGATCTCGGCGCTGCGCTTCTGAGCGAGCGGCCGCGTCCTTTACCGCTAGCATGGCAACCTCGAGTTTTGGAGGGTTAAGGTTCAGCGTCACTGTCGCACAATAAGCGCATCTTAATTGGTAAAGGGGCAACATTTTGCCACAAGACCAAACTCCTAATGAGGTGAAACAAATATTTTGAGAGACGGACAGCGGTAATAATTCACACATCCAGAGTAACAGGGCGGGATTTGTAAAGATCACCTGGCAAGAAAACACTGGACGCCCCGCTAGGCCGTCTCCTTGCAACCACAGTGTTTTTGTGTCAAAGCGCAGCGCAGTGCAAAAAAAAATGAATGACGCACAAGCCATTAGAATGCCCGGCCGTCTGGATAGGACATTGTTAATAAATGTCACACAAACCAGAGTGCAATCAGTCAGCGTCAAATCACATTACCATCACAGACATGATATTATATAATTATGCGTTGTTGAGCAGGGTGAGGCTTATATTGTGATCTCAGATATTCCACATCGCTGGTGGAGAAAAAAACAAAAAAAACGAACCTCAGGAAAATGTCATCCCACACACAGTCACGCACAGCCAGACGTCTGCGTTCCGATTTTAATGAGATTATCTCACACATCTAATTATGTTTAAATTACGTGAAAGTAACGACAAGTGGAAGAAGCGGAAGCGAAGGAATGTGTCTTTGTGGAACTTATCTGTCTAATATGGGACGAGCATTAATTACAGTTGGAGAAAAAAAGAGTGAATGAGTAAACACTGTTGTGGGCTGTGAAACCAAATTAAATTATTTTGAATTTTCTATCTCCGAGAGCCGTGAAAGTGAGCGGTCGCCGCTGCGGAAGGAGACTCCTGGATGTCGGGAGTTTTCGAGGGCGGCTAAAAGGTTCTCCTGAAGTCCACCCGGGTGGCGGCGGGGAGGCATTGTTTGTGCGCCGCGTGACGGCAGAGTTCCTCGAGTGACAAAGTGTTGGAACAGAAGGACGATTATCAATAACGGATGAGTGGCAGCAGGTAGCGGCCTTCCACGGGGATCGTTTTTGTTAAATAATGTGCAAGAGAGAGACAGCCGACAGTCAATAATGCAGCTCACCTTGGAACGGTTTAAACACGCCCGTCGCCCTCCCGCTCAACTTATTAGCCCGATTTGTCATTTGACATCGCCATTCACCTGGCGACGGCGCGACGATTGATCACGTTGGTTATGATCATGATTACATGATTGCATTAATGCCTGTGAGTCTCCGAGCCATTGTTCACCCCCCCGCTGTCAAGGCACAACAAAACACAGCTCAGCACTCCTGATTAACCGACCATAACGTTAATCCATCATTTATAAAAGCATGAATATAAAATCAGAGCACAAAAAAAAAAAAAAGCACAGATCCACCTACAAATAAAACAAAACTGCTGTCGATGATTTTCTAAAACACGAGCGTGCGTGCATCAATGCGGGACCGACGCTTTTTAAACGATGAATAAAATATCTCCGCAGCAGCATTTTTTTTCAAGAACTGCTCAGAGCGCCTGCGTGTCTTTCTAAAAGCGGCGGGTTCAAGGAACGCAGGGTGATGCTGATTCTGAAACTTCTGCATCCTTCATACCGGAAAACAAAAATGTTTCTTTTGGGTTATTCAAGGGGTTGCAGTGTCTTGCACTGCGAACTGATGACGGGGGGGGGGTCCATGAATAAAGCATCCATCCACTCAAAAGTAGAGCCAACACTGCGTTTGGAAGCTTTTAAACGTTCCTTCGTCTTTTTCTGCAGGCTTCAAAATAAGAAAACGTTTAGGCGCCTGTGCTTTTACATTTTGCAGTTTTTCTTGCCGTTTTTTGTTTGTTTGTTTGTTTGTTTGTTTGCGGTTGTACTCGCATCTTGAGTGTGCTCCTCTAGGATGCCGTCAATGTGTGTGTGTGTGTGTGTGGCCGGTTCTGACATGCGCAGTGTCCGTTCCTACTGTCCTTTGCCCACATCTGGTCTGACATTGATATATACAAACTGAGCTACTACAGAAATTCTAGCTGTCATGCTCAGCTCGAGTTCATGATCATGAAGTGAAACCTGATTCATAGGCAAGTGTGCATGCTTTGATGCTTTTAGCTTCACATACAGAATCTAGCCGGGTGAAGCACATTTCAAAATAAAGGATATATAAAAAAATTTTAAAAAAAAAGTTCCTGTGACTAAAACCAGCTTCTGAGAATTCAAAACAGCTCTTGGAATAAAATATAGTGAGGAGGCAAAAAAAAAAATACAATGTCCGAGCTGACAAAGCCCTCTCTTTTCTTGGCGTGACTCCATCAGGAGGTCACGGCCAGTTGGATGGTTACGGAGGATAAAAGCTGGCCTCCTCCGACAGCAGAGTAATGAATGTGATAAGGCTTTTAATTTCACAGTCTACCCAGATTGACTTGTTAAAGACCGGCCGTTTCTTTCTGGATCACCAATTTTACAGGACGCACATAAACGTATCATTACTTCCCTTTAGGTGCTCCTTTTTTCGGGACTGAGCCACAGCGAAGGCCTGCTCTTTTATTTTTATTTTTTCTATTTTTACTTACTTTACACTTGAGAGAGACGCTTTTACACTTCTGAGCTCCGAGCGATTTGCAGTGTGTGTGTGTGTGTGTTTGTGCTCGAGGACTAATTAGATGGATGGAAAGTGGCAGTGGGAAGTGGCGGAGCCTCCAGCTGGCTCGCCGAGCACTTTGCGGGCATCCCACAACCGGTCTCGATGCTAAACAAGCTGGACCGAGCTGCTTCATTTGCAACATCAGCCAGTAATTTCCAAAACTTACTGGCGGTATCCAGCCGGGAGAGCCACAAATCAAACGTCGTCACGGTGACACCGTGCACGCTGGGGGACTGGGAAGGGGGACTGGGAAGATCGATTGATCCCAGAAATCTTTTTGAAAAAGTTTTGGAACAAGTACTTGTTTAAAAAAAAAAATAAAAAAGGAAAAAAAAAGTTTGAAGTTTGTTCCACTCTCTGCGGAATTTCCAATCAACAGAAAATATTTTCGAGAGCAGTTTCAAAGTAAAAGCTGAGATGAGGAAAAAAAAGTCCGTTAGTCAAACTCTAACGCGGCAAAACGCTTCTGCGGCTCCCTGTTTCTCATTTTCCATAATCCATTATTGATACAATCTGCCTCTTTAGATTTCTGGATACTTGTCGAGCTTTGCCCGTTATTTTTTATTTTTTTTTTAGTTTAATCAAATTTTCCGTCATCCTCCAGCCGCTGTTGTCAGTCGAATTTTTAAGCCTGAAATCTCCTCGCAACTTCAAAAGGCGTCTGTGTCTGTGAAGCCGTAAAGGCGCCCCGTCTAAACTAAAGCCCGGCTTTATCGCTCTCTCTTCATGTTTTGTCTGCTCCTTCTTCCTCTCCTCCCCGTGACTCCTAGCCCCCCACCCCCTGCTGTCAGCGCGACTGATCAACCTGACCATCTCACCTGCCTGCCAAAGTCTCCCACCGTCCATGTTCCAAATCTTCACTCCTCTCTGCTCTCTGATCCGGCTTCATTTACTCGGGCTCATGTGAAGTGTTGCCATGGCCACTGGGCCTTCGGTCAAGATTTGATTTTGACCAGGGAGATCCTTGTTTTTGCATGTCTGCGTGTGTGATGCTCAATATCGTGCCTGACTGATCTGTCCGACCCTCTACTTATTCCGCCTCTCACAACCTTCCACCTTACGGATCTTTAGTCGATTGAGAAACAGATCCAAAACTCCCGGTGGGTTCGCTTTTCAAAGGAAATCCCCCAGAGAGGCGAAGTCACCAGTCTGTTAGAGCTGTTAGTGAGGGTCTCTGGGCGCTGATTTCCAGACTTGTGTTTCTATTGGAGAAGGGGAAAATAAACAGAGTTGACTGCAATCATTTCTGGGGAGTTCATTTGTGCGACAGAATCACATGTTTGTGTTTGAAAATGACTGCAAAGTAAGTTGGCAGGAGTTTGCGTGCATCTGTGACTGCGCACAGGTCGCATGTTCAGCGTTGGCAAAGAGGCCGCCGCTTTTTTCTTAGCGTGAGCAATTACCTGCGTCAGAGCAAATGTGCAGTAATTGCCAGCTTGAGCGGCTCGCACCTCTACCTGAACGCCCAGCCTTTTTTTTTCTCTATCCGCGGTCTCTTGATGCAAAGCCCGTTCCCGGTGGGGAGCTCTGTGGTGAAGGCCAATACCGCTCTTTCGTCCATCCCTTTTTAAACGTCGTCTCTTTGAAACTTGCGGCTATACTGACGGATTGCCACAGAGGACGGAAAGCAAACCTACCCATTCGACGCTCGTTATACTCCCCTGAATACCTCATACTTTTGAAACCAGTTTTGAAGCGCAGCTCCACTTCCCTAAGGTTCTCGAGGTTCCGACGCATGGTTTCTCCCCACGCTGATGAGCTCTTCACCCAGAAGTGACAGAAAATCTGCCTAATGAAGCGAAGATTTGACAGAGAAAGTGTTGGTGGGGACGCCATCAACATCAGCGGCAGAAGGGATCTACAGTAGTGTGTTTGCAGCCTGTCACACCGTGGTGAGGTTTTGTCTCGTCCTGGGGTTTTGTCCGGTCATTTCCTGTTTTATTTTGACAACTTCCTCTTGTTTCAGATCACAACCTCTCCTCATGTTCCACCTGTGCGTCTGACCCAATTACCCATTGTTTCCAGCTTTGCCTTGTTACCTTGTGTGTTCAAATAGTCTGCGTTCCCATCGTCTTGTGCCAGAGTGTCTTCGTCTGTCACGTCTAGCACTGAACCTGCGCTCAGCCACAGCCTAAAGATTTCACAGTAAGACAGTTGTTCCTCGAGGTCGAGTGATTTTTTTTTTGTTTCTGCTAAGTTTTGTTATTAAAGTAGGCTTTTGTTTGTTAGTCAGTCTTTTTCCTCCTTGCGAGTGATTTTGATTTTGTTATCATCTTAGACTAGATTTAGGTTTGATTATTTTGGACTGATAGCCCTGAGTGATTAGGAGTTTCACAGCATGTTTATTTGATCGCTCTGACTAGAGATCGATTGCTTGTGGAATAAAGTTGCTTGATTCCTGTAGACGTCTGAGTCCTGCCTCAAGTCCCGGCCTGACACAGCCATGTGAGTCTGATGAGGCGCAATGTTCGGATGGATGGATGGAGGTATCTTGTTAGTGTTTGTCTACTGCGCAACTATAAAGCATGAAAGGTCCAGTGTGTAACATTTGGCTTGATTTATGATATTTTGTACTGGTGAAAGCTTCACATACGGCCCATAAATACAATAAATAAAATCAATAAAAGTGTACTTGTATACTTGCAGTACTTGCAGTTGGTCTCCTTGCACTCCTTGCAGGTCTCCTTAAACACCGGGCTTCCTTGAAAATTTTACACACTGGACCTTTAAAGGACCCGCTACATCCTGCTTGGGACGTCCCCACTCAGACATTTGCACCACATAAAACTTGAGACAGAAATACACCGTCGGATAAAGCCAGGCAAATTTAGCGTTGCACAGTAAAGGAGCTGCCCGCGATGAACTCGTTGCATAAAGGACAAAATAAGCAGCCTAATGACTCTAATGAAAGGTTGTAATGACTTCTGTTCCCCTCTTACCGTCCTGCCCTCCGCTTGCATTTGTGTCACACATTGACGCCACAAAAGCGCAATCACTTGCAGGGATTTCTCATATTCTTTTCATCCCTTCATCTTGCACTTTCTTTCTCTCGGCCGCTGGTCTCCCGGACCCAGCAGCAGACTCTGCGCAGGTCTCCATTGCCTTTTAATCCTCCCACATGCTGTGCCAGTAATGGGCCGAACTGGGGCAGAAGTCAGGTTGAACACCCTATTCTTGCCATTTGTAATCGAACAGAGTCCTGTTGTTAACAGGCTTCCAGGCTGTTGATTGACTCGTGTGACAGGTGCGACTTTGCTCTGCAACACCTTTGTTTTAACAATTATTATTATTTTTTTTTAGCCCGGTACAAATTGAAATCAGCATCCTGGTTTGCTCGTTATATTTATATATATACACATATATATATATTTAAATATTTCACATCTTACTGAGCTGTCATGCATTCAGCTCGTGCACGTGCCAGCTAAAAGGGTGAGGATGTGAGCTGTTCTCGCTGGACCCAGGATTGTGTGTCATCCTCGGGATGACCTACTGAACAGCCGGATTAAATCCATCATCTGCATTTGCTTTTGGATTTAAGCCCCCTCCCCCCCCCCCCACACCCCACACACATCTGCAGGCACACAGGCTGCCAGCTGTCACCCCCACACCCCACCACCACCACCGCCCACCCATGTATCATATCCAGCCATATAATCAGAATAGACGGGCGTGGTCAAGCCACATCAGAATGCAGTGCTACTTAGCTGAGGAGTTTATGTTTTGGTGTTGATCCCTGTTTTAACAGGTTATGAAGTGTGCTGCGTTAATTCTAGCAGGTGACAACCCTGCTCTGCATCAATGCATGTTAGATTTCGGTGTTTCTTTTTTCAAGACAAGGGTTTGTAAGACCATGAAAAAGCCTTGTCTTGGAAAAAAAAGAACGAAATATATCAAAAAGGAAGACACAATGGACATTATCGATCTATCAATGTATGTTTTTCAGGGGGGTTGGTTAATAGAGTAGGGATGCTGTAAATAAAAAAGAATTTGGAACCCAAACTTTTTTTTTTTTTTTTTGGCATGGCGATGAATTTTTCATGAGCCACAACTCAGGCATTAATTTTGCCCAAGGATAAAAATCTGCACCACCAGAACTCAGTTCAAACGAGGCCGGGCTGTCATCCTCTGGAGCTGTAAGTAGGAATGAGACGCACGCAACGTGGGAAAAAAAAGAAAAGTACATAGATGGTTCCATCACTTGAAATAGCTTGGGGATGTTTGTTTTCGCTCGTTCTGTGAAGCACATCTGGCCCGCGTGGCGACGGGTGCGAAAAGAGAAGCCTCTCTTTCTAGTCCTGGGCTTTTTGTGCTGCTGTTCTTTTTTTTTTCCTCGGCCGTCTTTCTAGTCACGCATGACTTCCGATGTGCGGCTCTCGCGCGTGGGAAGCCCCGCGTACGTGCGGCGCTCACACGCCGAGGCCGCGCAGTGACGGCGGCCTCGCTTTTGAGCAGCTCCCTCGGATTTTCTTTTTTTTTTTTTTTGCCACGGCGGCAGAGGCGCCCGTGATGTTGCTTATCAAAGGAGGGAGGCTGGGACACATGCTGTTTCCTGTCACACTGTAGCAGCGGGCGTGGGAGACGTGTCGACAGCGAGAAAAAAAGAGAGAGGGGAACACTTTGTTTCGTTTTATTTCACGTGTGAATATATCAAATTCCACAGCGAGAAACTTTGAAGCAGCAACTGCAGACGTGTGCGTAAACATGGCGTCATTAGCGTAGCGAGCGGTTTAGTCAGTCGAGAAAATGCAAATTGGGGTTTGCTTGAACACGCACCCTCTGCCGGGTCACTAATAGTGCCAGAGAGCGGAGATTGGGATGCGTGACATCTGCTTCTCCCTGACGGACTTTCGTTTGACGAATTCAAACTCGCCCTCGTTTGAGAGTCGGGCGGCGTCGGCGGTGAGGGACAGCGCTCGCTCTGCCTGCTCCCAGTCTCTTGAAACAAGTCGGAGGAAGTGGCAGGAAAGTCGTTGGGCGGGAAAAGCCGCGGCATCGTCGTCTCGGCAGCTGTCACTCGGCGATTGAGGCGTAACGTTTCAGCGTCAGCGGCCTGAATGACGCAGTTTGGCTTCGAGCTGGTCGAGACACGTTAAAGGGCCAGTGTGTGAACCTGGGGGCGGGGGGGTTACAAACTCAATCGATATTGATCTCCAGAAAACTGCATTTTTAGCCCTCATTAAAAACCTGTTGTGACATCACAAAGTGCAGGTTTACTGCGCACTTGTGAAAGCAAGTTAATGGAGCAACGTGAACAGACGATCATTTCTGGAGAGTTCGTTGACGTTTTCCTTGAGCCTCAGTGCCTTTCAATGGTTTGTCTGTGTGTGTGTGTGTGTGTGCATGCGTGTGCATGTTTGGTTGTGTATGTCTCTACTTATATATGGGGAGTAGAAGCATTTTGCATATGTTCTTATTCCTCTCTTTGGCACTGTTTTTAACTGTTGTAAAGCACTGCGAGTTGCATTTTCATTGTATGAAAAGTGCTCTATATTATATATTATAATAAGTTTTATTTTGTTATGACAGAACGTACACACGGTTTGCTCGAGAACATTGGTAAAAGGGGATTTTTACATGACATGGCACCTTTTAAAATCAACAGTATTGATATTAATATTCCGTGCATTTCCTGTTTTATTTTGAAGTCTGTTCTGTCATCGGCGACTTTAGTTTAGCTTTCCTGTGTTCATTTCTTGATGTCCGTCACCTGTTTTCAGCCCTGCCTGCTCTCACCTGCACTCCCCAGTGGAGAAACAGTCCTCTTCTCCCTTTGTTGGTTCGTGATGTGTTTCTGTTCTGTCCATGTTCCTGTCGTGCCGTATTCACCACAGCTGATCTCAGGTCTGTTTTTGTTTGTTCTTTGTTACGTCTTTCTTTTGCACCGGCACTTGTCTTTTTGTTCAGCCTCCCAGTGTGTTTTTTTTTTTTTTTGTATTAGTTACTGTTAGCTTAGCTTTGTTTTGGTTTAAAATCAACCTTTTTCGGTCTGAATCCTGAGTGCTCCGCGCTCTACGCTCCCGACTTGACAATTAAGACTGATTCAAGGATGGTGACCCACTTTTTTTAAAGTGTTCTGCACCGTCCGTGTCCGCAGGAGACCAGTTCCCTCTCTGGCTGGCGCCGTGTCCGTGCTGCCTCCCCTTCCCCTGCCCTCCATCTTTCTGAGCCACCCACAGCCCTGCGCTAATCCCCCAGCAGGCCCACTCTCGCTGGGACAGGATTAGAGGCAGCTCTCCTACACTGCACGTCGCTCGGGGCCGTTTCTTTTGCGTGCGTTCGCGTCCCTCCAGCGACATGCGTGTGTGTGTGTGTGCGTGCACAGGCGCAGAAACGCAGCGGACAGTGAGCCATGAGGAGGTGTAAGTGAACGGGACGGGGGAGAGACGGCGAGAGGGAGAAAGGTTGCGGTGTAGGCGTATAAATCATGCGGAGAAAACGCAATAATGGCTTTTATTTATATGCAGCTGAGAAACCGTATACAGTTTATGCAAATCCAATGCGGGTAATAAAGTCATTTCATAATAATTCACTAGGTCTGGGTAGCAAAAGTAAGGACAAATGAGGTTATAGCAGTTTGCGTCGCGAGGTGACAATGGGACCCCAAACAAATGGTCCGTTTTATCGCCGCTTGCCTGCTAAAACAAAAGCAAACACATCGCTCGCCTCCTCATTCGACAAGTGAGCCGATAATATTTCTGACATTTGGAATCTCTCACCCCCCCCCGCCCGGAACGCCCCCCCTGACGCAACAAAGTGGTGCTTTAAGCAACAGCGAGCCAGACTGTCTGCGCCGAGCTTCATTCGGCCATTTGTTCCTCCCGCTTTTGAGGGCGGCAGACGTATTTGTCACGAATCTGCGCGCTCCGATTGCGAGGCGCCAACGTGTTTTTCTCTCTCCATCCCCTCGCTAAAATTATCCACACAAGATCTTTTTAACTTTGGCAGTGCAGTGGTTTTTCTTTCTTTTTTTTACCTCGTCTGTTCGCTACATCTTCACGTCTTTTGAGACGTGTGGGAATCGTCTCAGGTGCGGCCGTGAAGCCATAAAGGACGATCGTAATTGCAGTCCTGACTCCAATTATAAATAGACGTGTGAGCGGGATCGTCGCAATTCCCAGACGATGTAAGGACAAAGGGATTTAAAAAAACAGGAGAATGCGTATTTGGAAAAGAAGAGAAAACATAAATTCCTGTTTTGTATGTATGCTAACATAACATCTCTGAAGGCCGTTGCTGAATTGGGGTTCCCAGGAGACTTGCGGTTTCATTAGGTGATACCACACTGTGCTGCAGGCTTTAAATTATAAGAGATCTTTATTGGACATCAAACCAATGGGGGGAGAAAGGATGGAACTTCTAAAAGTCTGCCAAGAGTTCCTCACACGGGGCCTTGATGACCTCTGGAGATGATGTCATCGGGTAGAACAGCCCACGCCTTTCCTCAACCGGGTCCCACTTATAGGCGTGCTGTGCTCGCTCTCCTCACCGAGTGCAATTCTGCCAAAGACCTTGAAAGGAAACAAAGACCAACTGCAGCGTGGCAAAGAATTCAATCACGGTAATAATGCCAGAGCACTTTTCCTCGTTTTGTGCTCCGTCATTAGAAAAGTGTGCGTGCTTGCGCTGCGAATGTGCAATGTGTGTGTGTGTGTGTGTGTGTGTGTGTGTGTGTGTGTGTGTGTGTGTGTGTGTGTGTGTGTGTGTGTGTGTGTGTGCTCGGAGCCCTATTATCCAGCCGCCAACAGAATGTGTAATTGGTCAAGGCGAGTGTCGAAAGTGACCCGTTTGACCCGAGTCCAATCAATGCCGAGCCATGTCACAGTTCAGAGTGCAACAGTCTGGACTGGGGCCTTCAAACCCCAGACGGTAGCGGGATGAATATTAAAAACAACACAAAAAAAAAAAAGAGGATTCAGGCTGAGGCGGCAACGGAGAGCAGAGGCAGCTGGTAGGTTCGCAGCCAAAGTGGGAGGAAATAATGAGTGAAACAGTTAGACGTGGCGTTCAAAAGTCTTCGGAAATAACTTTTTTTTAACGTTGACTTTATTGACGAAATTTCGTCTTTATTCACGAAATGCTGTCTTTTTTGCGTCAACATTTTTTCCACAAAAGTTCAACTTTAAACTCGAAATGAAAACTTGAATAAAAACCTCCTTCCTATGATGTTTTTTCTCTTCTTGTGGCCCTAATCCTCTTTCGTAACGTTCACACAGCCACCTGTTTGTGTGAGCTGTTTTGGTAATGGATGTTGATTAAATAGGAAAGATGGGACACATCACATCTCAGACAAAGAGATTAGCTCAGCACCTGCTGGCTTCCCGGTCCAAAAGGAAACAATGATGGAAACTAAAAAAAGCAAAAACAAAAACAAAAGATTATCACATTTGCAGCACATGCAGTAATAGGAAGTTTTTGACACTAACTCAGGCTGGTTTTTTTATTTTTAGGACTAAAGGGACAAAGATTAGATGCAATAAATGCAGAGGAAATCAGCCGCTTAGAAACTTTGAAACATTTCTGTTTGTTTCCCTTAATTAATCTCGCAGGAGGAAGGTGAGAAGCGTGAGCGGGCTTATCTTTAAACAGCCGAGGAGGGAGCTGGGCGTCGGGGGAGTGGGAGTGGGAGGGGAGGGAGGGTACAATGGGTGAAAGAAAAAGAAAGCAGGTGCTGGAGAAGGGAAAAGGGAGAGGGGGAAGCGAGCCAGAACGAGCTCGGGGTGCGTTTGAGGTGCACGCCAAGCGCAGTTTAAGAGGATGTTTTAGCAACTTCGGTGGAAAATCGGTATCGACACATTGCGAATATGCCCTCGAAACATTGCAGGAACTCTTGAAAACGCGAACAAGGGACAGAGGTAAAACACAAGGCCTGGAAAACGAGCAATACACCCCCCCCCCTTTAGCTCCAGGGTCAGGTGTCAACACGAGGATGGAATTTTGTTCTTTTTTTTTTCCCACTCGGCTCCCCTTTTTTATGTGTTTATGGCTTAAAGGCTCTCCACTGTGCTGCTTTTGAAGGGCGCTAAGCTGCGTCTGTGCCAAGCGGATCATCTCACCCGACGGCGCCGCCGCCGAGCCGAGTGACGGCGACGCGACAAACAGACAAACCACAACAAAACAAAAACAAAATTAGGGAAAGTAATGAGCCTCCGCGCGGAGGCTGGAAGAGACGGGGCGACAAACAGACCGAACGACGGGAGGGAAAAAATAGCAGCAGAGAGAGGTTTGGAGGGAAGGAAAAGCAAACACGGCAGAATCTTTTTGAATAAATAAATCCCTGTCAGCTGGAGAGGAGGCGGCGGCTTCAGGTTCTTCAGAGGTTGGAAGGTTGGCTTTTGTTAACAAGAAGTGTTCCCGTCACCTCCCGCTGCCTCCCGCTCTTCATTCCGTATTAGCTCACAAATGCCGCACTCGAAAGCTGAGTGACGGCATGCTGTGCTCCCCCCCCCTCCCCTGCCCTCCCCCCGATGCGACTATATATCTCCTTCAGCCACCATCTCTCCGTAGATTTCCAAGAAACGTCATTTTTAATGGATCAAAAGACGATGCTGAACCTTTCCGCCGGTTTATCATGTTTTAATCTTTTTTTTTTTGGTTTGTTTTTCTGCCCGGTTGACTCCACTCAAAGCAGGCCGGGTTTACATTGACTCCATTCTCCGTGTAGCTCAATGGGACGTCTCTGGTTTGTTTGGGCAGCGCCGTCTGTTGTGCGCAGTGAAGGTAAGTGTTTGGATTCCAGACGATTGCCGCTCGTGCTGTTGCAACATGCGCAGGGGCTGCTGCACCACAGCATCAACATCTGTTTCATTCGGTGGCCTTCATTATCGTGAAAGGAGTCCGACCTCTTTGACTTCCCCGGTTCGCCGCGATTTCTCTCTTTGCGAAATCATTTTTTACGAAATCATTTTTTACAAGTAATCAAAGAGAAAAATGAAACAACCATTCTTGACAGCAAACTAACGTAAAACAAGCAAAGGCAAATGTAAAAAAAAAAAAATTTACTTTATGCGCTTCACACCGTTCAATGGAA
The DNA here is from genome assembly GCA_009823395.1 of Thamnaconus septentrionalis. Classification (NCBI taxonomy): domain Eukaryota; kingdom Metazoa; phylum Chordata; class Actinopteri; order Tetraodontiformes; family Monacanthidae; genus Thamnaconus; species Thamnaconus septentrionalis. The sequence goes on from CM020520.1 coordinate 8,462,924, forward strand.
ACGCCTGCAAATCGCAATCGTACTTTGACGAAAAATTTCAGAAATATTGCTTTTATTTTGCGAGGAAAAAAAAAAACTGTCATGGAAACGCAGCTACTCTGCGAGTGCAGCACCTTCTAAGAACATGCTCCTGATCATGATTACCCAAATGAAAATTATCAAAGGAGGAGAGCAGCTATAGATAAGAACAGCTGATCTCCGGGATTCATTATTCAGCGGCGTCCATTATTACTTCCATTAGTCGGGACGCAGCTGCTCTGTTGATCAAAGAACCCCCGCCGTGATATTTATTTATGTGATGCAATAAAGTGCAATATGGGAATGGGGGGGAGAGGCGGTCTTCAAAGGTTGAGAATGAAGCGTACGTGAACGCGTGCGTGTGCGCCACACACACACACACGCTTACTTAGACCAATGGGATGTTTGTCACTCCAGCAGAAATCAGAGAGCCGTCCTGCTGACTCAGCGCCAGAGCTCACCGTAGTGGGAAAGAGGTAGATAATGTATTCGCCGCTTGTGTGTGTGTGTGTGTGTGTGCAGTATAAGTGAATAAGCATGGAGGTGGGTGCGCGGCGCACTCGCCGGCCGCTGGGAAGCGTGACAGAAAATGTCAAGAGAAGGACGGGGAAATTTGAAGCAGACCGGAGACGGAACCTCCCCCCTCAAACCCAACGTCATCCTGTTGTTTTTTTATTTTGCTCCATTTTCAGTCTGGGGTTCCCAGGAGTCTGCCCTCCTTCCCCCCCTTCATCTTCCTCCGTTCATCCCGAGCTTCCTCTTATTGCAAGAGTTTGTTTTCACCGGCAGCCACCGCACGCGGTAAAAACCCCGATATTGCTTTTTCCACCTTAAACAGGAAGCCCTGCATTCCGCGCCTTTTCGCTCACTTTTACACTCCGACTTCCATCGTGGTTCCGGGAAAGGAAATTCTGTGCGTCATCTGGGTGTGTAGGTGTGCGACGCGCACCCCACGCGTGCAAGGTGCAATGCATCGCGAGGTTGCGGCGCCGCAAATCCCCGCGTGTTCCGCGATGGCTGCAGAGGAGAAGGGAAGGGAATGAGGAAATGAGAAACACAAAGGGCTGGGAGGAAATGAGAGGACTGTGGAGACGGGGAACAGAATACGAATGAACACTCGAGTCTTAAATATGACAGAATCACCAGCTGTTCGGGAGAAAGGTTTTGGGTTTTTTTCGCCTTTATCTGCAAAAGCTGGAACAATATGTCAGGTTGCTTTTTATTAGATAACCAGGATTTCTTCCTTTCCACTTTTCCATCCCACAGCACCGAAAACACTTGCTCAGGAGTCTGACAATGATCCCGCGCTTGCATGCTTTAATGCCCTTTCTTATTTCTTTTTGCTGTCCAACAAAGACTGATGAGAGGCATCAAGGACGCACTGCTCAACAGAGGCCGGGCGAAACCTTCCTGTCAGCGCCGTAAAAAGGCCGGAACCTGGAAATATTACCCTGCTGTACAGCTCTGAATCTGGACTGGCTGGCTGAACCTTTCAATTGAAACAGTAAAGTTTTTTTTGGACAGGAACACAATAGTGGTTAAAGGCAGGGAAAATCTAACAGAAAGTTGTCTATAACTCCCCTTATGGCTGATTTAGTTAAAAAAAAAAAAAAAAAAGAGCCTCCTTTGCCATCTCAAATCAGTTCTTCAGTATAGTTTGCGTATGTTGCACCCATGCATTCGTACAAGTAACCTCACCTTGTGAATAGATGCCCACCTGTCACCTCAAACTAAATGACCGAAAATGCACATTTGCCACCAACAAATTATTTGTTTCTAAATGCAACAGAGTTAGCGTTGTTTTAATCTTCTGTAAGTGACTTTAATTGAAGCTAGCATGCTGTGTGATCGCTAACACAAAGTCGTGTCCGTTCACACAGACACTGGGGGGAAGAGCGGCTGTATTTCTTCATTCTTTTGGATAAAATTGCAGATGTTGTCGACATGGGGTCTCTGTCAGCCCGAGATTTTGATTTCGCCACATCCCGGGAAGAGCGCACGTCCGACTCGTTGCGTTTGAAAGTGCGCAAGGTGCACCGCCACGTGTCCAGCGAACAATGTTGACAAAGGTGGCGAAATTGGCTGAATGGCTATCATCAGCGGCCCAATTATTTGGGCAGCGGGAGCCTTGTGGGCGAGACGGGGCGAGGAGTACACTAGGCCAGAAAGGTTGGAGGGGGCCCTTTGTGAGGGAGGCACAATGAAAGGTGTGATTTAAGTGAAAGCGAGCGGCTCGGCTGGGGGGAGAAAGCACGAGGGTGAGGCAGGAGTGGAGAGGAGTGGGTGCTGGAGGGTTGATGGAGTGAAAAACAAGGTGAGACCTGTACTTAGGAGAGGACAATGGAGAGCTACTTTAAACACAAAGGGCTGGGAGACGCTCTGCGCGGCACCGCTATTGAAGTCGGCGCTTTGAACTTTTTTGATCCCTGTCCGCGAGGAGCGCTCGGAAGCCGCCCCCCCGCGCATCGATTTTAATCATTCAAACTGCCATTGGTAGCCGGGATTCGAGTAATAGAATTTTTTCTTATTATTATTTTTACCCACCTGACCCCGACGACTTCGCCCCAACTCGCTCGCCGGTTTACCTCGCGGCTTATCAAATTAGACAACGCGTTTTCCCACATCCGTTGTCACAGTGTGAAATTTCAATGAATCAATGTGCAACAAAGAAAAATGCGTTCCGCTCCGAAGAGTCTCAAAACCTCGCTTGAATATCGCAGGCGAACAATATGCTGACCCGAATGCATATTAAGTAAATACAAACGAGAACAAGGTCGAATGCTGAGCAGTAGCTGCAATTACATTCCGAAGACGCGCTGTTTGTGTTGTTTCTTGTGTTGCTGCCCTGTGTGTGCCCACGTGAATATTTAAATAGCCCGTACATGCTGCTTTATTTATGTCGTCCATACGGAAGAGTATTAGGGCCACAAGAAGAGAAAGAATATATAGATAGAATTTTTTTTCCCCAAGTTTCGAAGTTGAAATTTCAAGATTAAAGTCGAAATTTCGAGAGGAAAGAAGTTGATGGCAAAAAGGCCAAATTTCGTGAATAAAATTTTGCAACTAATGTCAACTTGCAGTAAGTCAAAATGAAGAGAGGAATACAGTTGAAAGGCTCTGTGCGCAAGTCTAGTGGAGTTCTTCCGTTTTCGCCAGTTTCTTGATTACTGTGGGTGAACCTTGTGGGATACACCTGTTTTCGACAGTTTTAACAGTGGGTAACTGGCTTCATCCACCATTCATCCAGTCTACTTGCCAATTTCTTTTTTTTCCCCATCATTTGAAATTATTGTATAAATTACAGCGCTGTAATTTTAAGAACAGGAATTAATGAAAACCATCTAAATGTAGACCATCAGTTCAATCATCTATATTCTATGAATTTCAAAACTGCTTCTGCCCTCAAGTGTCAGCTTTTAAAGGCAAAACAACATGAAGTCTAAAAAAAAAGTATTTTGATTCCAGCCCTGAAATCTCTCGAATCCACCTGCCAACCCACAACACAGAGCATTTTCAATGGGCCTTTCAGTTGCCTTGGATTATATAACACATTGGATTTCTCTCATCGGCGTGACAAAAAACAGAAGGCAACCGCTGCCGGCTGACCTTAAAGATAGCGGGTGGGGGGGGGCGGGGAGATGAATAAGTGGCCGCCGCCACCGCCATAGCAGATGTGACTGCGGACGCCACGGTTGCGACCGCTTTGTACGAACTCGACGTGGTCTGAGCTTAGACAGAGGCGTTGACGGGAACGGGACAGCCGCAGTATTCAATATTGGAAGCGGGCGCCGCATGTCGACACGGCATTTAGTCTCACCACTTTATCCAGATTGAGTTTGGGACACTGGGAGTTTGGCGGCATTTCCATTTAGTTTCCATATAAAATTTTGTGTCTTGAATTTTAAACAAAGTATTAAGAAAATTGCGGCAGGACGCCTTTTTTTCTCTCTCTTTCTCTCTTGCCATGCACTCGGCATCCACTTGTGAGGCCTTGGCAGCAGCGGCAGGCGGGAGATTTTACAAGCTGGGAGCAAATCTGACTCACGTTTCAAGGCTCTTCGCGAAACATTCCCGAGCAGATAGAGTTTTGTTGACGAGCGCGTTAAATGGCTCCCTCGGCGCGGCGCGCCTGGTTCTCGTGGTGCGTTTAGCCAATTCCTTTGTTTGTGGCCTAGTTAAAAGTGAGCTCGGCGGTCTCGAATCCGGTCTCGACGGTGCCCGATTTGAATTTGTGGTTTCTCCTAAACCAACACGAGCTGCGTTTTGACTCTCACACCCCGCTTTAAAACGTACGACTGTACGACTTTTATTTTTCCTGTTCCTGCCTTTTATGCTCGCGCGGCTTCTTTTACTCCGTCGTTTCTCCCTTTCCTTCATCTGGCATTCCAGCACACACCCCTGCCCCTCTTCCCCGCTATCTCCATCGGCAACCACGTGACGGGCAGCGGCAATCGATGCGGCTCCCGTCCCGCCCAGATTGATTCATATTTACGGCTCCCCTGCAAGTGGGGGCCTTATCTTGTAATCTGCGAACGGTAATGATTGTCAGAGCGAAGCAAAGTGCCCGACGTGTCGCCCGCAGTCACCTGTTTTCAAGGTGAGGGAGAACTTGCGCGCCGCGGTCGCTACCTTTGCACCAGTCACCCTCGACAAGCGCACGCCAATTTCATTTCACAGTCGTGAGTCCTTCTACCTGCTTCACAGGGAAAGAAGCCTTCTCGGCGGCTTCCCCACCTCCGTGGGGGGATCATAATTACTGGAGCTCATGTGGCGGCGGAATCGCAAAGATAACGGCCGCAGATGTCGGCGGAACCCGAGACAAATCAAAGTTTGGAAATTCATCGGAGTGACTAATGAGTCCCGTGTTAGCTGCTAATGGGCGATGGCGTTTGTTTACTCGTTAACTTGGCATCGCCGAGCAGACGCGGGCACACGTGAGCATCTGCGCGGCAGGCGGACAGGCGGCCTGATTGTGATCAATGAGCAATAATGAAAGACCTTTGCTTAAATGTCACAAATTAGATTTGCTTTTGACATAAAACGCGGTGACGGATGGCGCGGTTCAAATGTTCGGTAAACACTTTAAATGGATTTGAAATGGCCTTTAAGCACCGGACCTGCTCGGCTGATATTGGCATCTAAATTGCGGGTGGGGAGATGAGGGGAGGAGGGGGGAGGAGGTGCGTACTCTCGAACTCAATAACGGCCTTGATAAGAACCCGAAAAGAGTGGTTTTCACAACAGTCAACTGCATAATGCCATGAATTCTGCCCGCAGTCCTGATGAAATGGGCTTCCTTGGAAAAAAACAAAAAAACAAGGAGGATTAGAGCAGAAGCCTGCTGGTGGTCTTCAGCGTTACCTGCAGAAATGGACGGTTTCCCGCTGCCGCCTCCTCCACGACCAGCCGCGTTCAAATATTTATGAGTTGTGTGAGTGCGCCCCCTTCGGATATGACGTGCGGCGGCTTGACTGACAGGCGGCGCAACCTCGTCCTGCCCATATCAAAGAAAGCCACGGCCACCTTGGCCGCGCACCTGCGTCTGAGATGGAGAACCAACCAGCTGCTTCCTTCCTTCCTTCCTTCCTTCCATCCTTCCGTCCTTCCTTCCTTCCTCGCTGCCGCCTCAGGCGCAGCGCCCTTAAGCGCACGTCAAGAAATAGAGAAGAAATTCTTTCATACTATTCATGGAAATTTTCTTTTCTTTCCATTCTGTGCAGCTAGCCTTCAGTCTTTCAAATGTAAGTGGGGCTTTGGATTGCTCCAGGTTCTTGCAGTCTGCATTCTCGACGCTGCTCCCCACTGAAACCTTCACACTTTTAAATCCTCATTGTTCAGCCAGGGTTTTGATTCGAAGGCCGTTGTTCTCAACCGCTGTTTGCAGTTTTTTTTTCCAACGGGGGTGATGTAATTTTGGTACAAAATTATAAGCTCACTAAACCGAGCCTAACTAACTATGAGTAAGCTTTTGCAGCCAGCCTGCCCCAGAGTGAGGTCACTCCACGGGACTCGAGCGCTCCCCACCTCGCTTGGTTTCACCTAATTTAAGTGCTGCGCCAGCAGACGATAAAAGCTTGGCCAAAGCGATTCTAGCATACGGCGCCGCGGTCGACACGAGTCAGGCATGGGATGTGTCAGTGCAGCTGCGGCAGGCGAGCGAGCACAGTACAAGGGAAACACAGTCTACTGCCAAAGCATTTAGCTTCCGTTGTTACTGAGCAATCATGGTTAGAAACCAAAAAAAAAAATGCTGCATGATTTTAAATGTATTAAGGGAAAAATATCAAATGAATGATACACTTACTGTTTTTTTTTTTTTTACAATTAGGATAAAAGGTTGGTGGACTTGATGCTTCCTCCCACATTATATCAGACAAGAGAAACTTTATGTTGCTCTTTATTGAGTGACCAAATCATCTCTTGCAATAGTGAAGCCCCCACATTTCCCGAACTGCATTCAAAAGAGCACGTGAAAACGTATTCCAGTCATGGATTTGAGTAAAATCACATTAAATGCGTATCGTGCCAAAAACCATATGATTGAGATTACAAAACCAGTCAAGTAAAGTATTAAAAATGAAAAAAAACAAAAACAAAACATAACATTTCAGACTTTCTAACCATCTCCTATGCTGTATTTCCTTTGTACTCAAACTTCGATAAATTCCACTTTTACCGCATTGCATTCTAATTTTATGCGCTGCCCTGGTAGTGTCCTGTACAGCATCCCACTCCACTGTACAGCATCCCACTCCACTCAAAGTGCCTGTTTATCTTTCGGCCATAATTTGGACACGTCTGTGTCCCCAGCTCGTTCCGTATGAATATTTTACACCATCTTTATTTAGCTGCGCAAGCAGAGCCGGGAGCTTTTATCCACACCTGGAAAAAAAAAGACTTGGACCGCACACGCAGCATGCAAACTCTTTGATGGGACGCCGGGCTCTACTGGTCTTGATTTTATTACGACTCAATCTACCTCTCTTCTTCTTTTTTTTTCTACGCAATCTCTGACAGGCCGTGCTTTACGGCCAAGTGACCCAGATTCCTACTGTCCTCCTGCCCTTTGCAGTTATCAGGGACGCATCTGGCCCCACTACAGATATAAGGCGCAGAGAGACCCACAGCTGGAGACAGGGTTAGTAGAGGAACGAGCGGCAGCTGGATCAGACTTAACGCCGCGTAATGCAAGACGGACACGCGCTGGTGGTGCTCGCGTGCAAAGCACCACTCTCTCTGGGCAAATCAGTCTCGCAATATGCAGCAAATTCATTCATGGTTAAAAAGAAAAAATAACAGGAAGAAAGAAAGCATAAATGATTGACAAGAATCGCAAAAAAAGTAAAAAAAAAAAAAAGAGTTTTTTTCCAGCAAAAAGAAGCTGAATTTTTAAAAGACTTCTTTGTTTGATTGCTTTAAGTCCTGCAATAGCATTTTATACAATTTCATGATGAAATATATATTTTCGCTTTATGTATAAAGCAAGAATAAAACGATACCGGCAGCAGCCTCAAACCGTGTTCTTCATCCTGTTGTCGTTTTCAATTCACCGTCCACAAAACTTGGGAAGTCCGACCCCTGCAGTCACTTTTAATTGGTGCCGACTCAAAACACAAATTGCATCTATGGTAATGTGTCGCCCGGATCCTGCTCTGCATATGGTCAGACCCGGGGAATCAGAAACCTGCGAAGCCATTATTGATGCAAATGACATAATGGCATTATGCTAATGACCCGTAATTGGATTACCTTGCTTTACTTATTTAATTGGCTCTCAGATAAGCCCTCATACGGGCCCTATTTGAGATGGGAGGCTTATTGGATGATATCGGTGTTGCTTAATGTGATTTCTGCCTGGGCTTTTCACGGCGGAGTTTGCATGTTGTCCTGATGTCTGCTTGGTTTGGGTCCAGCTGGCAGGCTTCCCTCCTCCTGTCCAAAGACTCGGCTAGGTGAGGGTAATTGATTCTCTCCGGTGTGAGTGCGAGTTTGAATGACTGTGGTTATGTGTCAGCTCGGCGATGAACAGGGACACACATCTTTCTCCGGCTTTCTCCCATGTCAGGGGAAATATATTTTTAAACACAGACAGGAAGCTGTTGAAAATTGAAAGTCTAATTGGATGAGTTTGTGCATGCTTTTTATTATTAGACAATAACTTATCAAGGTTTTTGCAGGTGAGGTGTAATTTACGAAACACACTTTTTTTCAGTTATTGTTCAGTAACTAACTGGGGTTTCGGAATTACTCCATAAAAGTAATTCAACTACTGATTACTCCTTAAAAAGTAATCTAATTCCATATTTAACTACTTTGTTTCATAAGTAATCAATTACTAATTACTTTAGTCAAAAAAGATAAAGTAACCTTTTTCCTGCACTAACGTACAACAAACCATATTACGTTATTCTGTCACTAAAAAAGTAGTTTAATTACAGTAGTGGATTACTTGGTCATAGATTACTCGCCAACACTGGTAACTAACGATAATTATCCTGGAAAAAAAAACCATAACTCTATTGTCTCGGTTTCACACGGATCCCTTTTAGTGATTCATGCCAGGCCCTTTAAGTGGCAGCGTCTCACACCTCCTCACCTCAAATCCGAGTTTTGATCCATCGTAATTGCAATTTCGCTTCACACACATCAGCCCTTCCTCTCAACCGTGTCTGACTCCCTCCCGCGCTGCCCACCAATCCCCTTTTTCCAAGCTCTCTCCGAACAACAGATGGTCAACTCATCCCTCCCACAGATCCGCAGATAGAGGGATGGACAGAGAGAGAGAGAGAGAGAGAGAGAGAGTGGGGGAAGACTTACGAGGGAGGAGGAATTAAAAAGTGGAGCAACTGCCTGGATGTGTGTCGAAAACGCAAGGGTGAGGGTGGAGAAGTGGAATGGAAAGAAGAGGGGGGAAAAACACTGATCTTCTATCTTGATGAGGTGCGTTGGTAAAGACAACGAGATGCGATCAGACAAGCATGCAACGGAACCAGCCCGCACCGACTGCATCCTCATCCGCGCGATTATTGCCAGCGTCATTTACACAGAGATCATGGAGAAGGAGCGCAGCGCGGCCACAGTGGCCAAAGAGGAAGGAGGGCGGGCGGGGAGAGAGAAGACAGACGAGGTGGAGGCGTGCCCGGCAGATTGGAGAGGCAGGGTAGTGTGGGATGAGATGGAGGTGGTGAGGCAAGGTGAATTACGGCGGTGGCGCCGCGGAGAGGGACGGCCCGGGCCAAGCTCCTGTCGCTCTCCATTTCGCCGGCTGACAGAAATTTTGACCCCTTCAATTTTCCTTCCCTGCCCGCGTTCAAATTGCCATTGGCCGGCCCACTGACTGAGGCCACTTCATAATTGAGCCACCGCGCATGATGCGGGGCCGGTGACAGGAAAACAAGGCAGTGTGCGTGCAGCCTGGCATCATACAGGAACACCTCAATGTCATTTGGAGGGGTTAGAGTATATGTGTATTTTTTTAATGTTTCTTATAACTGTTGTTACATCCTGAGGGACTATTGGGGTAGTTTGGATGAACAATATTGTAATTCAAAATCAGGTAAAGATGGAAAAACAGAGTGTGGCAGGTATAAGTAATAAATTATGTATTTAATAAGGTAAACTGAAGTACATATTAACCAAGAACAATCCTTACAAAAACAAAGGACGATTTAATAATCAATCGTGACCAAAAAACAATCCTCTCAAACATAGGATGGCTTGCAAAGACAATATTACTACTCAAAGTCGCCACCAGGCTGAGAACAAACTAAAATGAAACGCAAAACACTCCCACATAAACACGCATGCGTAACAACCGTAGATCTCCAGAATATAGCATCCTTAACCCCTCGGTTTGCAGCCAAAAAAAAAATCCCGGCTTTAGCTTTAGCTTCCTGCTAAGACTGATAATTTGTTGTTGCCCTCAACATGGCTGGACGGAGACACAAACAAGGCAGCCAAGAGGCCTCGGGAGGCAACAAAAAGAGGATGGTGCGAAGTCACAGGACATATATTTCAGCCAAGCACCGCAAAGAAAAAAAAGACTTCCTTTCTTGCAAAAACCACAGCATGCATCATTTAGCAACAGATGTGCAGTGCGTCATGATAAACGAAGCACGCGGCCGTATTAAAAAGCACATCTTCACATATTTTTCTGTTCTTTGTGTCATTGAAATCTCACTTGCGCCACGCTCACTCCTTTGCTTTTGTTTTCATTTATTTATCTATTCCTCTTCCTGGTGACTTTTGGCTGGCAGGGTAATTTATCCCTGCAGTTGTTTTGATGAAGACAGCAAGATTAATTTGCAGCGCCCGAAGCCAAAACGCGGCGACTGGCGGCGGGGAGGGAGGTATTCCGGGGAGAGATTGCGCCGTCATCTTCTCATATCGCCGGCAAGCTTTATTGACACGGAATGATGATACATACAATATCCCGCCAAAGTGTAAAGCAGAAAGTGCTTAATGTGTTTCCCGCGCGCTGCAATACTCCTCCGGAATACAGATGGGAAATACAATGCGGATTTATTGAGCTGTACGCTGTAATAAGGCGAAATAAACAGAAAACAAATACTGACGCGGGTCAAAAGGCCGGGTTCAATACGACCGTGCAGCTGGTTTTGCTCTAATGGCTTAGATTGTCATTTTATGTTTGGCCGTTTTATTAAGGCGCCGGAGCGTCCCACAATGCCGTGTGGAATTCCGAACCTTCTGCAACTCTGGCGAGTGTTTACATACAGCGGTTGTTTATTTTAAAGGGAATCTGTAATAAATCCAGTGGGACAAAGACTCTCATATTGTGGAAATCCTGCGCAGATGGAAAAAAAATAAATAAATAAAATGCTTCAAGACGGCAATACGCAACTTCTAGGTTCTAGAAAGCTGCCGCCGCCTTTCAAGACCTGCATTACAGTAAATTGGGTTTAGGGAGGCTTGCCAGGAACTGTCCGCAGCTTACCGTTCGGAAAACTGCGACTGCGGTTTACATCAGACCGAGATTGATCCAGAAGAAAACTCTTTATCGCTGATGCCAGTTTTTGAGTTATTGCCGCCTCATTGTGCTCAATATAGAATCTATAGGGACTAATTACAGCAGGCTCCGATTGGGTATTGATGATGCTTTTCGCGGCAAATGACGCATGGAGAATCGTGATTGAGCGTGCGTTTGTGCGCTTGATGGCGCGGCGGGGGCTGGAGGGGGGCGGTGTGTATTGGTTTTGTTTTGTTTTTTGGAATGCGTGACAACATGCTTGGTGTGGGCGGGTCCGTTTCTACCGTATCCATCCTTGGTGACGGCGCCATGAAGGGGAACAAGGTCATTTTTAATTTGCTGCATGGATACCCTCCTCTGTCCTCCTCGGGACTCTTGGCTTACCGCCTTTCCAGTTAGATTGACACACACACACACACACACACACACACACACATATATATACACACACAAGCGCACACACCAAAGGCATTACAATGATGCATCTGCTCATTTATTCACACACACACACGCACACACACACACACAGTTTGCAGTGGTGTTTTGAAATAACAAACGGCTGGCAATCTCAGGAGAAATCTTATTTAAATTAAGTGACTCACAGTGATCTATGCTCTGTCTAGACTGCTTCTTACCTTTCCCCCCACCTACCCTTCCCTCCCCTCCCTTCACTGAAGTGGCTTTTGCTTTAACATAACAAGGAAAGATAAGAAACTAAAAAAAAAAGTAGTGGTGGATATAAAAAAGAGCCTCCCTCCAAAGACAAGGACGGAAAAAATGACGGTGAAGACCAAGGAATTCTGGATGAGAGGAGCTGCACCGTATTAAAGAGTGATGTTGATGTGGCGGTTCTCAGTAGTCGCTGATGTTTCAATCACAACCCTGCAGGCCAAACGGAGCTATCTCTATACTTGTCTCATGCATTCTTATGGAAAGGAACCAAAGACAGTACGTTGATAGGTGAATGGGTGAATCTTCACATTTCTCCCTGACTAACATTACTGGTATAGATAGATAGATAGATCGATAGACAGATAGAGTGGCCAACAAAACCAGTCTGTACTGCAATAAAAACAACTCTGCCCAAGTGCTAATAAATCCGTTCTTTGAAAACTCCATCCAGCTCAGAGTGCGACTGCAGCATCCAGGCTAAATCCTCCTCAGCAGCAGCAGCAGCAGCCTTTGTTTATCAGTTTCGGCCTCTTCCTCCCGGTCTTCCTTGGAGCGGCGCTGAGCGGAGTCACTCTCTCGCCCTCTTAACCCCACTTATTTCCCTGCAAAGGAAGCTAATTGCTAATGGAATCCGCTGTAAGTCTAAGCAGATTGAACGCTGCTGTCTACCAGAGGGAGGGCGGACGGAGACGTCTGAGTGAGATTTCAACACGTCGAAGTCCGACTGATGCAGCCCGTGTTTGAGTTTAGTCCCCATCTACCCTACCCCCCCGATGCCTGGATCGCACATTAAACAGCTTGGCTAAATGCAGACTAACCAACCTTGCGGCGCCACTTCATGCTGACATTTTGCCGCGCGTTTGGCTGCAGACTTTCACATTCTGGCCATCCTCCATTGCACTCGACCTTTTTCCCCCTCCTTTGTGTAATCAACTTTGGCAACACTAAAGCGCGTCCCGGGTCAAAGTTGAATCAATTTAAACCTTAAACCACCGGCGCCACCACCACCGGCAGCAGCAGCAGCATATTTGGGCGCCAGTGGCTTTTGAGAGCAGCACTGTGTCACCGCTTTCCCTTTTGGAAACAGCGCGACTGCCAGCTTAAATCAATTATTTATTGTTGACGGATCTCTCTTCCCGCTTCCTTCACAAATCAGAAAAACACTGACACAGCAGCTCGTGTCTTGACTTCTGATGTTCCCCTCACCGCATCTCGTGCAGATTGCATAATCCCGGGTGGAATTCACCCGCTGCTGAATCATTTATCATTAACAAACACCAATGCCTTTAAGTACTTGTTTCTCCAGTCTTCCACGGTCGGATTCGAGGGACAAACACTGAAGCAAATGCGGCAGCTATAACAAGATGCACCGTTTCTAGTTGGTGAGTCACCAATTAATCAGGTTGTACTTGTGAGCTGCCTGAGGGTAGGTGTCTCTTTTCGGGGGGTCAACAAAAAGTGACACTCTTTTAACCTTGGTTGGATAGACAACCTTGGTCGGACTGCTATATCTACCTCCAATTCACTTTGTGAGTTTCACTGAATGCTAACCCTTTAATTGCCTATAATATATATATATATATATATATATATATATATATATATATATATATATATATATATATATATATATATATATATATATATATATATATATATATACGTATATGTATACATATACATACGTATATATAGACCAAAGCTGTTCTTCCAGCCCTTTATCATCTTGCTGCGAGTCCTATTACCAGGACCATGGACAGCTCCAGCTCTGCACCCCAGCAGCATGACTCATGTGATGTCAGCACCATGGACAGCTCCTTATACTTGATCAGCTCCAGTGTCTGTGGTTCAACCCTCTGTCGCCCTGTTTTCCCTTTAGCTGCATTTTTGCAACACATTTTTTATTTTATTTTTTTTGCCGCCTTCTCAGTATTCACTCCATGGCTCGGGAGAGCTCTGGCGAGTCGGGCAGCATTTGAAAAGCCTCACGCCGTCCACACAGACTAACAGTGGTATCCAATTAAAATGCTCAGCGGTATGGATTGGCTCGCTGTCTCGTATTGTGAAGTTTTGGTTTGTTTTTTTGTATTTTTTTCCACTCGGGCTCAGGACTGTAATGCCGGAACCAGCCGGAGTTATTGTTTTTTAAATCAGTTAATACCATGAGAAAGGCTGAGAGAACGTAACAATCTGCAATCAGTGATAAAGAGGCTCAGCATGCGCAAATTTGTACCTTTGCTGGCTGTGATTGTTGCAATGTAATAGAGTAGGACTGGTCTTTCTTGCACGCTGGGTTCAAGGAAGGTGAGGCAGACTGGGGCATAATTGCGAGCCAACGCTCAGAAAGGAGGCAGATGTGAAGATTGAAACAGAACACTGACAGATGATTAGCGGTGGCATTAAGAGAGACAAAAGAGATCAGGATTGACAGATGAGACGACTGAACAAGAGAGGGCCTGAGTGAATGAGAGGTCCCGAGACTGAGCAATGATGGGAAACACGGACAGAAGGTTGTGAGCTCAGAGGAATGCACTCAGAGGGTGAACCGAGAAGACGGTTAAAGGGAAACGTCTGCGTTGGAGTTCTCTCCATTTGAAACCTCTGGTTTATTCATCCCTCCTGAACTTGCTTTATGTACTTTTCTTTGTATCTATGAATTCCTCTTTGTCTGGCCTTGGGTGTTTTTTTCTTCTTCTTCCTCACACGCACTTCCCAGCTTTTCTCAATCACCATGCCCTTCTCGACTGATCTTGGCACCCTATAGCATGCCGGCACGCACGCACACACACACACACAGTGAGCAACACTTCCCCATCTCCGCCAAAAAGCCACCTGGGATTTTGTACTATCCATTTGCAGCGGACTTGCGTCATGTCCTGCCTCCTGTACCTCAAGGTCTTAGCGGAAATGCGCTCTCAGTGGGGGGGGCTTGATGAGCCCCCGCTGGCCTCGGAGCGGCCTCGGCATGGGAACGAGGACCGTATCTAATTGGAACAGTTAAGACTTTAAAGCCAGGTTGGCAGATTACTCTTAAAAATAGCATTATGCAGCCGCTCCGACTCCGGCCCGACCGTCGTGGTTTAGCTGTGGTTTCCGCGAGGCTGTTTGGTTTGTCCTGGAGGGGAGTTAATAGCAGACTGTTCACTTCCGTGCATGTGAAAAATGCTTTTCCCCGCTTCTCACCAGCCGGTAATCACCACGGCGCTCATAGCGCCGTGCCGACTTTGTTTACCTCAATCAACCTAACAGCTGCTGAAGGCTCATCGCCTGAATGATAACAATGGGGCTAAATAAATACAGCGCATTTGACATGTTTTAATTGATTGCGGGGGTTTGCGGGTGATAAGAATCCAGTTTGCGAATCCAATCGATTAGTTCCTCTCCTGTGCCCGCCTGCTGCACTCTGTTTACCAAGCGGCGCTGCTTTGCGGCAGCTGCTTGTTTTTCTAGGGAACCTGTCTCGAAAAATCTCCCCAGTTCACCTTCACACCAGAAGTTGCTGTGCTTCTGCACATTTTCGGTGGACTGCTCAAAACAAAACATAACAACCCGATCAAAGAGTGCTCTCATGAAATCCGCCGAGCACCTCAAACATTTTTGCCCTTTCACAGGACGTTACCGCGTCATGCTAATTTTGTCCGTGTGCTCACATCCTCCCAGAAGAGAAACAAAAAAGTGCAAAATTAGAGCTGAGATTAGCTTAAAGGTTCAGTGTGTAAATTTTTTTTAAGGAAGCCTGTGTTTAAGGAAGCCCACTTGACTGCATGTTTGGGCCACTGTTAGGTGGGCTTCCTTAAAAAAAATGGCAGCTAAGTAGGAGCAAGACCCTTGTTCTATGTATATTGATATATATATTGTATATGAGAACCGTTCTAAGGGTAGGAAAACCAAATTACTTTTAATGTACTGCAAGTATACACTTCTATTAATGTATTTTTGGCAAGTATGTTAAGCTTTTGCCAATATAAAAATCATAAATCAAGCCAAATTTTACACACTGGACCTTTACACAGGGGTTGGAAAGTGTATCTGAGGAGGGAGGCCTTGATCTAAAGAGGGTTCAGCACATCTAAGCAGAAGGGCCGAGGGAAAATCAGAGTCTTTTGAAGTGAGAATCATAGCCGCAATTTTTCAGCCATCCGAACCATTAGGCCCCTTTTCCCCGCTTATATAGGACTCGATAAAGAACTTCTGCTGTTTCGGAGTCGCAACGCCGTGCTTTCATCCCTGCCATCCACGCCGTGACGTTCCCCTCCTGCTAATGAGAGCCAACTTCAATTGAGACCTCATCCCTGCCAAAGTGGGATTGACTGTAAGCCTGTAGGTGGAGGTGGGCCACACATGCACAATCTCACGCGTGCCCACCCTTCTCAAATGCTTTATCACAATCCTGTCTTTACATGCAACATCCACACACTCCTACCAGTGCCCTCACACTTTCAAATCATTACGCGCTCCAATGGCTGACGAACTGGCGTAAACACCATTTGTACACATTTTTCAATGATGTATGTTGCGTTTTTGCTGCTGTTTTTTTCAGTGTATTCTTCTAAAAAAAAAGTAATCGAGGAGATTTCATTATATCGCAGATAGTAGCAGCATTGTGCGGGAGAAACATAATTCATTGGAAGAGCAGGAAGGCATGGACAGGAGAGGTGCACAGCTTTGAAATCCAGCATGTGGTTTGCATTGTTGCCGCCTAACGGATGTGTGTGTGTGTCAAGTGTGCCCGCGTTAATCCTTGAGAGGCAGATTTGCGGTTGCGCGGATGGTGGCGAGTGGAGCTCCAAGGCCACGGCGGCAGATGCGCCTGCGGTTTTATATATTTATTTTTTAATTTTTTTCCGGCAGACGAGGCAGACGGAGTGACAGTAAGAAGTGTTGCCATTGCCCTGGGTGAATTTCCCGCCGCAGTCGCAGCTGCAGAGTCGAACAGGAAGGCAGCCTCGCGAGGGCGTGGAACCACATCTGATTCATCCTATTCAGACTACCGTGAAAAAAAAAGGAAATCTGATTAAGTATTAGCTAAAAAAAAAAAAAAAAAAAATCAGGAAAGCAGTTGAGTCCTCCTTGCCCCGAGTCCGTCTGAGCCTTGGGCATGTTATTATCATTTCTGCCAGACAGTGAGAGAGAGTGAGCGGGCGAGCGAGGGTTCTCAACCTGGCTTTTTCCATTCTGGTTCCGTCAGCTGTTTACTGTCTTCCACCGCGAGCTCGCTCTTGAGATTCCGAGCTTGCGCGTCCTCCCCTTCCTCGCCATGCGGCCCTCGCCTTATCTCTGCCCCGAGACTCATTTGAATAAAAAGTGGGAAGCGCCCACAAATGGTCGGTTTAAGCCCTGCGAAAACTGGGCAATATCAGGGCCAGTTATTGCCGTCTTCGAATTAATTAAAAGCTCCTCGTCGAAAAATTACCAACTCAGCGACTGTTCTTCTCTCTATTTTTTAAAAACGTCCTTGTTTTGTACGACATAATCGAGCATTATTAGTAATCCCCCCCCCCCCCCAAAAAAAAAAATCGGACTCAAAGCCAGTTGTTTGTTGTTATCGTAAAATAACACAACGCTTCTCCAGCTCGTTTGCATGCGGAGAAGGGAGAAGGAAGACATTTTTACAGTTACAGCCGCTGCAACTAAAAACTAAATCACCACATCCAGATTAATGGAGAGAACACAGAGAGTCAAGGCTTACGCACCCTGTCTTTTCCCTTTTTTCCTGAAATCAAAGGGGTGCTGATGGAAACCGTCAGGGCCACCACCAGGCCGAGATGCCTTTTCCCAAAACCAATTTGAACTTTTCCTATCAATCACAAATGCGGAGCGCGAATCCCCCCACGGATCCAGTCAAAAAGTCGGACTCTAACTCAAGGCAGTAGCCTCGCTCCATCCCCTGCGGACCGCTCTGGAGAGAAAAAGCAGTCGGGCTGTTTGATCACATCGCCGCAGCGGAATAAGAGGATTGATAGCATCGTGTCAGGGGGGAATACACTCAAAGCGGGATCAAGGGGCGTATTTGTCAGCAAGATGGAGTTATTAAATAACCGCTGGAGCCAATAAGGACTGATTTGAAGTCTTCAATGCACTGGAGTGTTTGTTTTTTTCCCCTATTATTAATATTATTTTTCCAGGACTGACCTTAAATCATTGTGGAGCGCTGGTCCCTTGTGATTTTCTCACTCCGTTATCTCAGTCAAATTGGTTTTAGCCTAATCAACACCCTTATTTTTAGTATGGCAAGTCAATCCGCAAATCCACCTTATGAGAGGCCCCGGTTAAATCTCCTCTTGTGTTTTTCCCACAGCAACTTATTATTACACACTCGGCGTCAACGAGGAGGGAGCTGGCATGCGTGCCCGCGCGGCGGGAAATCAGATAAAAGAGAGAGAAGACGAAGAAAGAAGGCAACTTTTTTTTCTCTCACATAAATCTCATTTTGGAGGAATTATAAGCGTGATCCGAACCCGGCCTCGTCGGCCCGGCTCTTGTCTCCTCTTTTAATGCCACTGTTTCCATTTCTCTTTCTTCCTCCTTGCCCTTTTATCTCAAGGCATCTCTGTGGGAGTGCATATATCTTCCTTAATCCCGCCCGGCAGCGAGAGCGAGCCGGAGAGGAGCCGCGTTGGCTCCGTTGATTAAATGCTCGTCCGTCGCGTCCCCTTTCACTTCTGTTGTCGTCGTCGTCTCCTGCGACTAGTTGCGAACGCCGGAAGGCTCCCGGTGTCAGCGGTGTCAGGCGACGAAGGAGGGCGACAAAATAATAAAAGCCAAGAAGCAGACTTGTGAGGGAAGCGAATGCAGTTGGAGTGAATGATCGAGGCGCAGCACTTGTCAAATCTGATTCGGCCTCGGAGACGTGCAGCCTCATGACGGACAGCGCCCTCCTCCCCCTCCCCAACCTCCCGCCCCCTTAGCTTTCGTTGTTTATCCCCTTCGAACGTTACACTCGATTAGCGCTCAATTACCTGACCGGGCTGCAGGCAGAGAGGACAGTGAGTCTTGCAAGCCCAACAGCGGAGCAAGATTCATCCATATTACGCGGGCAGGGAGCCGCGCCATACACTCAGCGGTTTATTCAAACACCGGGGCACCCGCGGGTGTGCAGCGGTTAACAATGCCGCTGCGTAATAGATGCGCAATTTAAACCTGCAGCGCTCAACTCCCGTTGTCCCTCTTTTGGCGGCGGGCGCAATAACAAACACTGTAAATCTGCTCTGAGCTAACTGGGCGCTTTTTAGCCCGGAGCCTTTCCCCGAAGCGGACATCGTCTCCACCAGCGCTGCCAGCTTTGTGCACTCGGCAAAATGGACGGCGGATATGGATGGACAGATCTTATCTGCCTGTCAGGAACTTGTCTCAAAGTCGTTTGTTCATTTTGCTATATGCCCGCGATTCACAAGCAGGGTCCAGCTGATGGGACGTTGGCTGATTTCTTCACATTTATCTCACGTATCAATCCAGTCAAGAGCCCACAGAAAGTGTTTGCAGAGGGAAGCCTGTGCAAATTTTGAGCAAAAACAAAAAACAGCGAATGCTTGCTCAGCCCCAAAAGCTTGGCAATTGCTTGAGGCTTCTTTAACTTGAACGAAAAAACAAAACAAAAAGAGTGCAAGCTGGAGTCTGGGCATTCAGTGCTGCTGTGTAAACACTGTGGTTGTGCTGCTACTGCAATGTGCTGGTCTCTTCAGGCAGCTCTGCATTCACTCCTGTTGTCCATCATCGTCTCCTTCTCCTCTTTAAGAGCAGATTTCAGCAGTTCTGGTTCTGGAACTTGTGATTGACTGAAAATTCAGATCATGTCAACCACAACCGGTTTAGTTTGCTAGTGTGACACGATAAGGCTCAAAAAGGCAACTTATCCCAGCAGAAGCGCTTTAAGACAAATCCTTCTAATCATTTTAAATTTCAGTGTTTGCAAGGCTATTACCAGGTAAGCGTTGAGGATTTGAAGGGTTCCTGCACTTTGGCAAAGGACCAGTCTAGTACAGTCACAGACTTCAATAGAAAAACAACACTAATTCCCCCTGTTTCCAGTTGTTAAGAGCGAAATAGCTGATTAGCGAAAGTGCTCGTTTGTTTGAGGATCGCTAAGAGGAGGTTTCTGTGCGGGCGCGAGCGCGTTTCCGCTCCTTTTTACCCGAGGCTTAGCTAATCTGCGTGAGGCAGCAGCCGCACATTCGCCGTCTGAAGAGTGGCATTGATCTGCTAATCAAACTCTCAGCTTGAGAACAAACAGGCCCGGACCCGCAGAGAGAAAATATTTGCCGGTTCGCTTGTTCTTTCAAATGTTTTTTTTTTTTTTTTTGTCACAAACTCGTCTCGGGAAGAAAAACATTTTTCACTTTTTTCCGCCCCCTCAACTTTGAAACTTTCCTCAACTCATCCCATGCAGGAGGCGTCATCACAGCCACTTTTTTTCCCCATCTTCCATTGAAGAGGACAAACCTCCGCGGGGCCGGGCGAATGTTTTACAACGTGCACAAAGAGACTCGGCAGTCCCCGCCGTGCCGAACAAAGGAGTTAAATGACAGCGCAGCCCTCCGACCCGTATCAATAAAATGTGGATATGTACAGCTCGGCCGGAGCGCTTCTCAATTTTTAATCAATACGCCTATTCAGGGATCAGCGTGAGGGGAAATGGTCGTCCGCTGCGAGTAATGTGCCCTCGGGCCCCTCCGGTGTCCTTTTATTGTGCCGCATCGTCCTTCCATTGCACTCATGCACCGACGCCCTCCCACCAGTCTTCACAGACAGCCCCGTGGAAACAAACAGTCTGCCTCCGGTCCGTTGTCTCCCTGGTTCTCTTTCGCACATTGTCCTTCGCCCTGCTCTCTCCCTCTCCAGGCTTTTGCAGTCCATGCTCAGCCATTATTCCAGGGTGCATCTCTCAGCCATTGTTACTTTTTGAGGGGCCAAGATACATATATATATATATATACGTATATATGTGTGTGTGTGTGTATATATATATGTGTATATATATATATATATATATATATATATATATATATATATATATATATATATGGAGCTGGCTTGCGTGCTCAAAAACGTGTTCTTATAGCGGGTCGAAACTGCTTGACCGGCTCCAGCGAGTACGTATGACAGTAATCGCTGGCAAGGTGGCTCATCAAAGGAAGTTAAAGCAAAAGGGATGTGAAATTTGAAGCGGGCGGAGCTGATGAAGTTTCTCAGTGTCCCTCCGCTCGCTTCCTGTTTGTCGACTGATGACTTGGAGAACATCAATTAAGTCGGGCAGCGTTGTGTATGTGCCATGAACAGGGAGGAAACTGCATGCCATTGCTGAGATTATCATCCCTTTATGGGGTCGACTGTCACCATATCAACTTCTACTGGTGAGTTATCAATCAAGGTCAAACTGCAAAAAGAACATTCGGAGGAATAGCATGGACATACTCAAGTAACTTCATGGTGACACAGTTGGTCAGTCTCTTCTTCTTCGTCTACTGCTTTGCTTGTGCTTTGCTCTACACACCAAGCTGTCCTACTGCGTAACAACGTCACTGAACAAGATGGGAGTAAGGAGACTGGAGCAAATGATGGTGGATGGTAGAAAAAGGCTCACCTGCGATGTCCTCAAAGAATTAGTCCAGATTTTTTTTCAGCGCCTTGGTCACGGCCTTCTGCTTTCCTCGCAGATCTTAGCCTGCAGACTGCAAGACTTCCCAGACCTTGATTCTCAGAAGAAAGTGTCATCACACCGTTTGCCGCATGTATATTCCAAGTCGGTGGGAAATTCACTTAAGCTTGACAAGGCGCGTCCTATTGAATGCGCAAGACGCACACACTCGTTGCGCGCGTGCTGACAATAGCCTTAAAACACACAGATATAGGATTAGAAGTCTGGGGACGGATCAGGACGCTTTGATGCTTTCTGATTCTGGGCGTATGCATGAGTCATCGGGCCTCAGCAAATCCTCAGATGGCCTGTCAAGCATTTCTTTCGACAAACTGTTTCAACGGCTTTTGCTGTTTTTTCTTTTTTTTCTTTTTTACATTTTATTTTTTTCTCCCCCGCAACCCACTCCAAAGATAATTTGAGTTTGCAGATATCGCAGAAGCATCTGCACAGACAATGAAACAAAAAGCCTCGTGGCGCGAAGCAGATGGATGTCGAACTGTTCGGCGAGAGCCGCTCACATTACTAACATCCCTGTAGGTGCGCGCACGTCTGTCGCGCTCGAGTATGTCAGGGCCGCATCGGCGTCGGCGTGATTAGCTGATCAAGTCGGGAGAGTTGGGTGGTGGCGATTCCCTTTTTAACTCCCCGTTAAGTATTTATTGTGGTTCAATGCATAAAAAGTGCACAGGGTTGATTGTTTATCCACATATGGTGCTTAGAGACGCCTTTGGATGTGATTTAGCACTTTGTAAATGCATCTGATTGATTGACTTGATAGAATAATAGAAATAAAATACATACTAAGAAATGCTAAAGAATTTGACGTTTAAATTAATAGCTTGGAAAACTTGTGAAAGCTATTTCTTTTTTTTCTTTTTTTTTCAGATTTCAGAGTTATCGCGAAATAAAAGCCGCTGACGGATGGAGCAATTTGAAACGGAATCATAAACGCCGCCTGTCTGCAAAAGGCAAAGAACAAACCTTCCCCCCTACCAAAAAAAAAAAAACAAACTGCGAGAAAGGAGACTTTCACTGGTACATAATTCCACACCACTTTGCATGTCGTTTAACATTTGACTTGGGCAATTTCAGCCTCCATTTCCACGGATTGATTTCTCTCCACTCACATTGGAAGCTGTCACGGGATTAAATTTAGCTGCCATTACATGCAGGCCCCCGGTATTATTGCGAGCCCATTATCTTGTTGCTTGCTTGCACGCGCGCATGCTCGTCGCATGTGCTCGTCGCAGCCGTGAAGCAAACTCGCACCGAGCGCTCGGTACTGGACCGAGACTCCATGTGATCAAAGGGTCTTTGATCAAATCGTGCCCCCAGATCACCCACTTACCCTCTCATGATTCCGCCGGAGGCCCAGAACATGCGTACACACACACACACATGCACGCACGAACGTGCACTCACACTTCGGCAGTCTACACTGGGGGGGTTTTCTCTCTGTTTAACTTCACCCGGAGCTATGCACATGTCCCCAGCTTCAAACAGCAGCGACTTGACATTTCCTTCAGAGCCTCACTGTTTGTGACACGCTGCCGTTCCCCGTGTGGGCTCGGCTGCCTCAGAAGCTCGAACCAACTTTCTTTGCTTCACACACTTCTCGTCTCAAACTTCCGTCCCCGCGACTCCTGTCGCTCATTACCGGCTCTCCCCACGGACCGCCTCGGGCCTCCTGATAATCCAGGGCGGAGAGTCGTTGCGGGAGTCTATATGTGGTGTTACGACACGTTGTTCGTTTGCGCCGATCCCCTGCCAGAAGTAAATGGCTCGTTGTGTTTGGGGAAGGATGCTCAGCGTTTCCGAATTTAGCTGCTTTTGACACTCAACAAACAGCAGAGTGAGGTGTTTTTCTTTCTTTCTTTTGGTGGATCACAACCGTGCAGACAAAGGGAACACGACATCCTGTTTCTTGAATTTTGACGTTGCACAATCAAGCGGGGTTGCGGCTCAAATCAGTCTGTGCAGGAAATATAAGCTGCTACTTTGATTCAGGGAGGGTGCGAGACTTGCAACTGGCACTGCCTGTGCTGCAAGGAAGACCGATCATCAACCCCATCGGATTCATTTTGCCGAAGGGCAGCGGACGGACGTCCTAGGAGGATCGTCGCTGACCTCCAAGCAGCACAGAGGAACAGGTGCACCAAAAACCGCCCCAAAAAAATGTATTAGGTTGTTGGAGAAGAAAGGAACTGAAAGTGTGGCACGTTCTGGCCCCTGAAGTGGTAATTGTACCTTTTGAAACATTTTATTGAAATGTCAAGTCGCCTGTGAGCAGCGTCAGAGTGACAAAGAGGACACAGTGTGAGAAAGAATCCTGCCTTGACCTTTCTAATCCCCGTTCTTGCTCTTAAAAAATGTCCTTCAACCGTGTCTAATGAGTTGAGCTTAGAGAGGACATTTAGATCTGGACCCAACGCTCAGCAGCACCTTACCGCGACTGTTGGTGAATATGAATTTTGATCTCAACAGAGTCACCTTTAGTCACTGTTGAACCAAGTCAATCGTCAATATTTCTGTTTTCCCCCCTTGTTTTCCTTGTTCTTTGTTTTAAACAGCAAGACATACCTTGAATTAGGAAAATTAGCAAAAATCAACGAGTTGCTGGACCTTCTGTGACTTCATTTTGGAAAATGGACAAAAAACGAGGCATCAAACACCTGGCCGGGCATGCGTTCGCCAAGCTTGGAGAGGTATCGCTGCCCCTTTGCGACATCACAAAGAGCAGTTTCCCTGCACCGCCTGCCTCAGCTCTCACTCTGTAAAGTGTGAAAACCTGCGACAGAAAAGAAAAAGAAAAAAGGATGGACTGTTCTCATCTCTGGGGGAGTTCACAGATTGGTTAAAGACACTAAATGGCCCGTGCACATTGGTGTAGGAAGGCCAATGGGTTCAACTGCGACGGCCCCTTGTGCTTGTGCTGTCAACAACATTGTCCTTCAGGCGTCTATTGAAAAGACGCGAGGATATGACTTGATGTCAATTGCGCCGCCGCCGCCTCATTAATGCGAGGAGAGGGGACTCGATAAAAACGACAACTCTATTGATCCTACTAGACCTTCCGGCTGCGGTTGAATGTGACTCCCATATTATTATTACGGCTCTTGAAACAGGCCCTCGCCCCTCGCTGACATTTCCGCCGGAGACGGGCGTAATTTCCAGAGAAACTACACCCCTGATCCTCCTCTTTCTCCCTCTTTTCCCCGTGTGCGCGCTCCCGACCACCCTTCCACCTTTCTCTGAGTTTTCGCTTTTCAGCCCAATGCGGCGCCATCCATTTCTCCCGCCTTTGTGGCCGGCTCCCGCTGTCATTCCCGCCACCTCTTGCCATTTCGCAATTAATCACTTCCTTTCAGCGCAGTCCGTCCTGCATTCCCAACCGTCTTCCTCTGTAGCAATTCTCCGAAAAACATCCACTCTTTTTTCAGTCTCCTCCTTCCTTCCTGGCCCCACCAGCCCTGAAAGCTCTCCACCTGCTTTTCTTGCTCTCAGCCTTGACACCGGCCTCTCATTCTGGGCCCATTTTGTTTATCTCGGTCTCGCCGCCGTGTGCTTGTTCGCTCCCTTTGTATTTCCCGCAGCATCTCTGCTTTTGTTTTGCAACCGGCAGACAAACCCACTGACAAAGGTGAGCGAGAGCATATTTAAAATGTCACTGGCAAAGTGACAAAAGGTCATATGGAAAGTAAGAGACTCCCCGGCGCAGTCAGACTGACTGCTAAGCAGTCTTTCCCAGCAGCTCTGACAGTGAGACAGTCCTCTTCCACTGGCTTTACTCAGCAGTTTGATGTACTTTTTGTATTGAATCATTTGTTTATTGCCGTTCGGCCCTGCCAACACACCAGTGTGATGAGCCTGCGTCAATCGGTGATACAAGAAGACATGTACAGTCGGAAAACACACAAAGAAAAGGCACGTGGAAGCTGGAAACCTGATTACCTCACAAGCCTTTGTTCTCGTTCTAGTTTCTCGTCTGACAGGACTGTGTCTTGGATGTCGCAAAAACACTTTTTTTCAAGGTAGTGTGGACTTTAGTTGGCCGTGCTCATGGCTTTGAAAAATTCATCACTGACATGTCTCTCAAGGAACAATGTCCCAGTTACCTAGATCCTCAGTTTAGGTCCCCTTGAAATCTCCTCAGAGTCTGTTGAGAAAATAATCCCACACTATTCAAAATCATTGCTGAAAAATTATTATTGTTATTATTATTATTATTATTATTATTATTATTATTAGCAGCTGTGTGAAAGCCACAGAACCCTCATTATTTAAGGGAGGACGTTTCCTGAATTTACATCTTTGCATGCAAACAAATTCTCCACCCGCGGGCAATTAACAAACTTTAACTGTTTAATCATTATTGCAGTTTGCTAATGACACTGGATAATTACGGTCCAACAGAGCTGCCGTGCTGAGCGCGCGCCGCTTAATGAAGAGCAATAGGCGTTGCGCGAATTACACCTCGAACTGCTGAGCATTGACGGCTGGGAGGGAAAAGTTGGAGGAAAAAAAGTCTCTTTGATCCGCTCTTGAAATGGCTCCGTCATTAGATGCCTTTGGCGATCAATGGTGACAGAAAGATTATCTTAATTGTGCCCGAAGAGTTTTTGCTGTCTGTTTTCCACGTTTCCCTCCTCCCTCGCTTTGCTTGTTTCACTTCTGAGATCCAGCAGGAATTAATTCCGTGGAGTGCTTCAGATTGTAATCACCGTCACCCTGCCCTCTTTTCTCTTTCTGTTTTTTTTATTTATTTTTTCTTAAAAAAGCGGTGCCACTTCATATCGCGCTTAAAGTTGTCAGTCGGTGCCGCGGTCGTGGCTCCTGCGGTCGTGGCTCCTGCGGTCGCGGGGCTCATTTGCAGTCTGAAGGTCGGAGTCGCTCTCGCGCCGGCGTGTTTATGCGGCCATGTGACCACCTGCAGGCCCCTCGTCTGACTCTCTGCGGCACAACAATCCATCTCTCGCCCAAAGCAACGGATCCATAATGCACGCGCGCTGCTTCCGAGTGCTTTTCCAAATGTCACCGTCACCATGCGAAGATGGACCTCTCGCCCGTTTGTACGTCATGTGCCTTGGTCGTGTTTGCAGGGGTTTTTTTTTCCTGCGCGCCTGCTAACGGTGTTTTTTTTTTTTTGGTTTGTTTTCTTTTTTTACCGGCAGTGTGTCAGCGATTTTGACGTGTTAATAGAAGAGCTGACTCAGTGTTGGGAATAAGAGGTCCGCCCTCTGCTTATCTCTCTATCGCTCTGTCTTCCCATCAGTTCCTCTTTGGCCTCTACACCGACTGTCTTTTTTCCCCCCCTGTTGAGTGGAGCTCTGTTTGCGCTGAGGGCAGATGAGGACGTGTGACTCGGCAGAACGCGGCCGGGTCTGCCCGCAACAGGAGCGTGCAGTATCCAGATCAACCCTTTAAATGTTCGCAGTGAGAATCAAATCCATTTGTTGTTCATTTAACGACTGATTGAGAGTCTGGCGTTCGAATTATGTGTTGTGTTTTCACGTTTCCCAACTCTCCGTCTCTAGCTGCGTTTCCGTTACCCCTAGAATTGTGCAAAAATATCGCAATAAAAAAGTGCTAATGGAAAGGCCGAAACTTCGAAAAACCTCTCAAATATCGCTAAAAGGTTTTGACGCTCTCATGAGGTGAGGCTTCAATCAGCTGCGGCGCTTGACGAGCGTCCAATCCTCGTTAGTGTCACTGTTTTAGACTCGGCCTCTCTTCTCACTCAGTACCAGGCAGAGTGGTTCCTCATGCTGCGCCTCGCCGGTGTTGTGGTAAGATTGGTCTCTCCGCTTCCCCTGAATCCATTTGTTACTTTCGATTAGGCACTTTTGCTCCTGCCTCGGCAGTCATTTTGTGTTGCCACGTTGCAGCTACTGCAGTTTTTGTCTCCTGTTTGTTTGGATTTGTTTTGTCCGTGGAATTATTCAAGACTGTTCACCGAACTTCCTGCCCTCTGCAGTGATTTTTAGTCGGACCTCTTGTTGCCTGTTTTGAATTTATTTATTAAAATGCGTTTTTGCAAAACACTCTTAGTTGTACAACTAAGAGTGTTGGACCTCTCGTATCAAGAGTTATCGTCAGGGTTGAAGGTCAAAATACTCAATTTCATAAACTGAGATGCATTGCTTTGTAAAGGTGCAACATTTTTCCCACGTCAGATGATTAGCAGGTAGCATACACTACCATAGAACATAAATCAATGTTTAAAGGCCATTCCTTTATCCTCTCCAACTCCCTTAACTTAACTCTCTTAGTTAAGTGAAAACATTTTCACTCACTTACTGTGAATCTTGAATGCCTGCTGCCCGTTTTGTCACAACAGGTTCTGCTTCGGCGAATGAGCTCACAGTGGCTTGACGTGCAATAAATCTGAGGAGATGGCGATGTGTTATGCTCGTACTTGTTACATGTGGGTTTTTCATTATTTTTTTTGTAATGTATTCCTCCAAAGACATGCGCTGTCAAGAGATCACTAGCTCGCTAATGCAATTCAGCTCGGCTGTGCCTTCAGGAACACATCCGCGCGGGGAAGAAAATTCTTCCTCAGCACTCTCTCTAATTTGAACTAACAGCTGACCGAAATATTAACAGAGATGTCACAACTTCCTGTTCGGTAAAGCTGTGCTCAGCTTCCAGGCGTTTCTACCTTTCCTGGAGTGAGACAGATACTTGGAAGGCACTGAAAGTTCCTGGGGATAAAAAAAAAAAAAAAAAAAAACCATCACAGTGTTTGGCCCACAGACTATCATTGTCTTTGTCAGCTAACGCTCAATCGCTTTCTGTCACCAACCGCCAGATTACACCCCGTTTTAACCAGCTCTGCCTGCGATTTGTTACGCAAGAGTGTCCTCCCACCGCACACACTGGCTGGGCTGGCGGAGTATCAAAGGGCACGTCTTGTTCTTTGATGGCTTTGTTGAAGAAGGCTGTCGTGAAATATAGCCAAAGTGCAGCATCTGACTGATCAGAGGGAGTCAGGGTCGTGCTGCCTGCTGCGTTCCCAGGCAGCTTCTCCCATCAAACGCTTGACGTGGGGGCTCACGGCCTCGAGGGCGGTGAGAGCCGTCGGACCCATTCAGAGACAAAACTAACCGCAGTTGAGTTTTGTTTTGTTTTGTCTTTGACGTTGAAAAGAACCTGTTGGCTGGTCAAACACTCCAGCTAAATAATGACATTAAATCCTGAAAGCGAGCAGACATTGTGGTGTGTATATATAGCAAAGTGATGTAAAAAAAGTCAGCCAACTATGATAGTCTGACAATCCCAGCGTAAAGCAATTGTGTTTTTACATGTGAAAAGCAGTTTAACATGGTGCCCCATTGCTTAGTTTTCTTGCCTTTGGGTTGTTGTCGCCCATCTGCTAACATTCATCCCACATATTCAAGAAACAAGTATGGGATATTTAAAAGAGAGAGAAAGATTAAGCTTTAACAAAAAAAACAAAGTAGCTGAGCTGCTGTTTGGGCTGACCGGATGGACTGTGGTTTCTAATTAGAGGTGTTTTTCTGTCAGTGATGAAGGAGTCAAATCATTAGCAAATAACGGCAAAACGTTGTTGATGAAAAGATTCTTTAGCCATCATGAAGTTCCTCAATGTAACTGGCCAACACGAATCAGCGATTGGCTGAAAGTTAAGAAACGACTCTTATTTTGCATGTGTTTTGCATTTTTCTGCTCCACGCTTAATCTTTGCTGAACTGTTTCCAAGGGTGACTCCGCGTAACAAACCATCTGGTCTTCCACCGGTGCGGCTCCCTCCGCTCAGCATGTGCACTCTGTGTGTTTTGTCCGAGTCTGACGGAGGGTGCGCTCCCATTTAATGCTGGTTCAGAGAGACAAGTTAATATGTGTCGCTTTTTACAACGACAAAATCTCTCTTTTTTTTTTTTGTTGACGTACCATTGTGTCTGTACTGCCAAGGCTGAACTCCAGTGCGTGATTGAACTCAGCTACGAAACCTTCCGCAATCACCCTGTGCACAGCCTCAACTATATTGCCGATCAAAGGCGAGAAGCTGAGCGTCTGATCCAAGTTGAGAAGCTAGATTTTCACTATTTCTGAAGCCTTTGCAACAACTTTTTTTTTAACAACATGAAACGCTAGGTGCTCTTTTAATTTAATGAAATGAATCAAGTCCTTCCACTTTGTCTATTTTGAACACTTTCCTCTGTATTAGCATAAATTAAATATACATTTTTTTTTTATTATTATTTTTTTAGAGAGAATTCATTCTGCACACTCTGTCATTAGCTTTTCCATTTTCCATGACAGGGTTATTACATTTTTTTTTTTTTATTCCAATCAGCTAAAAAAAAAAAAAACAACAAAAAAACATTCGGCACTGTGGCCTCTAATCCAGAATCTGCAGTAATGTACGAAAGACAGAAAAGTTGACTTTTCAAAGCAGCATTTAAGGTGGGTGCGTTGGAGGTTTTTTTTCCTTCCAAGAGGGCAATAGTATATCAGAGCAGAGACCGCAAGGGTGACGTAGCAACGTGCAGGGCACTGATTGGGTAAGAGTTTTGACGAAAGCCGAAGGGGTTTTGCCCGCCGAAAACGAAAGAAAAAAAAACCCCGCCATTTTTTTAAATGCCCCGCGTGTGGATTTTTAAATTTTCACGAATTAAACACCGAAATGCTTATGAAGCTGTACCATGGGCGAACGAAGAGCTGCAGACATTTCTGTTCTCTGTGGCCGAAGAAAAAGCACAAAGATAGAGCTGGGCGGACGGAGCGACGCGCAATGAAAAAAAAATCTTCCTGGTTTCGCAGCCGCTGGCCACCGCGAAACAGTGTAAGGAGAAATAAAAAAAAAAAAATGGCGAGCGACTGCCGAAGCACCACAGACTACAACAGTCGGAGTGGAACGAATAGAGAAAATGTTGCCTAATGCGGGAGCGATAGAACACCTGTCCGGTGGGCAAGGGGAGGGAGACGGGCAAGCAACTTTAGTTTGAAGGCTATTTGCAAAGTACAGCCGCTGAATCGTGTCGATAAACCGTTAGCCACCACCGCTAACTCCGTGCTCTGCTTGTGTGTTGTGTTGACGGGCAGTCAAACGGAAGAGGCAGCGATTCTGACTCGCAATTTCCGTAAGTTTCACTCCCTATAGCGATTTTAACGCTGCTAGCTTGTTAACACCGGTCGAATAGAGCTGTTGCTGTTTTGTGTGGACTTAGGTTGTGCGGATATTCTTGTCTAATAATAAACGACTCTGAGACTCAAGTGATCGTTTCATTTTCTCTGCTAGGACAGTGTTTAATACAAGTCAACAGTATTAAACAGTGCAGTAAGTGGTAAGTAAGTGCAGTCCATTTGCCATGTATTCATCTCTAATTGGAATTTTCTTCTTCTCTTCCATGTCCTGACCATGACAAACCTCCCACCGCCATCGACAGGTAAGTCACTTGTTAGTTGTCAAAAAAATAAAAAATAAATATATGTATGTATATATATATTTAAAATTGTGTGAATACCTTTGTTGAGGCACACCGGCCCTTCCTGTGCGTGGGGCTCAAACTCTGAAGGCTCCTTTCGACCTTATGTTAAGAAAAGAAAACTAATGTTTTCATCACAATGTGTAGATTTTCTTCCTATCAGAAAAAATATATTTTTTTATATATATAATCCTGTCTGGATAGAAAGGCTTAAGGCCCTTTACGCAACAGATGCTGAATGCGTCGATGTCAAATATTTCGCTCGAAGCTCTTCAAACCAGCAGCAACACAAATTTAGTATTTTCGAGAGAGAGAGAGAGAGGAGAGAGTTACTCACATGCAAACAACCAATAAATGTGATGTTCTGCTGCCGATGTCCCTTCGGTGGTTTACGCTTACTTTCCATCTGATTTTGCTGTAAGCCACTGAAAGCCCCCCCACCCCTTCCCTTGCAAAAATGATGACTCATTTCTTTGCCTTCTTGGAAGTCAAAACAGACTCATTCAGATGTAAAGTGGTGGCTTTATGTTGTTGTTGTTATTCTTCGTGGTCTTAATTTTTTTTTCTTCACGTGTTTTCTTTTGTGTTTACGTATTATCAGCCCCGAGTCGTGTATTTTTTACGTTTACCACAGGGAAATGTTGTAAACGGTGTAGGACATTTCAAATGCTCCTTGGCCTTTTTCCTCTCGACTGGTTTGCCTGCTTTGTCTTCACCCCCCTCGACTTTTTCCACTGCACCACCTCGAGTTATAAATCGTATTCATCACCTTGTCTCCGTTCGCGCCCGCGAGACACCTTGAACTTGTCGCGAACGGGCCCCGCCCGCCCCTCCACTGACGCCATTATACATTTATGGCCACCTTGCGGGGATGTCGCGGGACGTCAACTCGTCAGAAATTGCAGGTACACGGGCGCTGGCGTGACACTCCGCCTCCCCGCCCCGCCTTCCGCTTTAATGAGCCACATTTGCGAAGCACGAGATGAAGGCTTCCCGCTCCTTCTGCGTCAAACTTGACAGCTATTAGCAGGCACCAACAGCTGGTGAGAGGTTGGAACATGGTATGGGGTGGCGGAGTGGAGTCTGAGAGAGCGAGAGGGAGGGTTGAAAGGGGAAGGAGACGAGAAAGACGACAAAGTTGTCCGAGGCGGCAGACACTCAGCGGAGGATGAGCAGCGGCGGCATCAGCGGCGGTCATCAGGTTCCAGCGGGCCAGCACGTGCACTTTATGAGATGCGCGTCCTCGCTGCGGCCGAGCTGGTGGGGGCGAAGGAAGTGGAATGTGGGATGAGCAGGAGCGCGCAAACACGAATGCATAATGCATGGGCGCCAGTGCGACCGCGGCAACGCTGACAGGAGCGGCGAACAGCAGCAGCAGCAGCAGTCTGATGAGCTCTGTCATTGGCAAGTCCGCTCAAGGCTGTTGCTATCATTAGCGACTTACAGAGTGTTATTAGTCACAAACAAGGTGGGAACACACAGAGACCGAGCGGCCAAGCGGTGGAGGAAGACATTCTTGTCATTTCTGCACATTTTTTCTTTTTGCCTAATGGTAACCCAGCGGATAATGGTCTGCACCCGGGAGGCTCCTCCCCACCCCGGAGTGGACTTTAATCGCTCACCTGCACCTCGGAATGTTTCCTGAAAGCAAATAACAGCTGGCCCCCCCTCCCCGAAGCCGCTCCGAGCTCTAAGTGCTCGCTTGTCCGTCGCTCCCCCTCGTCGGAAGAAACGCTTCGCCGACAAAAATCTTGGACAGAAAATCGACCTCGCCGCGGCCCGGGAGTGAATGGCGAGCACTTTATTGGGGCCATTCATAACCTTGCTCGGTCTGGCTGGAAATGACGGGAGTGTCTCGTAGCCATGTTCACCTCTGTTTTTACAAAAATATACGTGTATTTCTTTATTTTTTTCGCCCAGACAGCTGAATATGTTATTGAAACTGTGCCAAAAAAGTAATAATGCAAATATTATCGGCTGTCTGACAGTCCCTGGTTTCTAAATCTCCAGTGTCGGTGTTTGTGAGTAATTTTCTGCCTTTGAATGATAGTTTCAAAAATCACAACTCTGCTTCTTTTATTGAGAAACACAGCTGTCTTGTGTCTCTCTTGGCAATTGTTTCTTCTCGCCTCCCTCTGTCTGCCCAACCTCTTCGTTTTCTTCGCCATTTGAAACCAGTTGGCTGTTGATGTTGGTGTGTGAACAGCAACCAATTGGAGAGAAACGGTTTTTAAAATTAGCCTTTCAAGTAAGCAAAACTTGCTTTCCTTTTTAATGACACGCCCGTTAGAGAAAAAAAAAAGCTCATTGCCGGCGTTTAAGCAGTTGTGCTTTCACCCGCCTGCAGCACGCGGTAGAACAGGAGATCATATCACAAGACTAGAAAGAGGAGTTCAGCGGGTGATAAAGACCTGAGCCGTGCCGAGGAGCCTTGATGACAGCGGATAAAGCAGGCTGCCGGGTACAGCGTCGGGACCCGAAGCTGAATATAAGTAACAGCAGCGGGAGAGTGAAAAATAAAACGGGGAGTCTAAAGGCAGGTGCAAGGGGAGAGCCGGGGAAGATGGGAAAAGACTGATGGGGCATGTAAGAGAATATGAAGGGAGCTCAGGCTGACAGGATAAAAAATGAAACAAGGGTGAGCCGGTACACGGTGTAAGAAATGGAGAGCTGTTCTGTTTGTTGGTTTTCTGAGCCTGTATAAGAAGAGATGGAGAGAAGAAGGGAAGAGAGAGAGAGAAAGAAACCTCAGGGACATCGGTGGGGGGAAGCAAGTTTTCTTTGCCAGAGAGCTGCAATGAGATGAAAGCCAACGCATGTGTTGCTTTCATGAACTGACACTATAGGCTACCTGTGTGCTAGATAAAGGAGGTGCCCTGCTTTGGTCGATGAGACTACTGCACGGCTGCGGCTACTACTACTAGTACCACTGCTATAATGTGACTCCCACCAGGCAAGGCTGAAATCATCATTGCTTTGATTTCCACCTCTCAGTTCATCTTTAAAGGGTTGAGTCAGAGTAGTCTGATGTGGTTTTCTCTCAGGTGGAAATTATCTTTTATTCAAACAGGAGCCGTCAACAACTTTCCTGTGTTCGAGCACTTTGAATCTGCGAAAACTGGAAAATTATAAAATCTTTGTAACCTTTTGTAACCTTATGTTTCATATATGTATCGTTCCTTTTTTTCCCCCCTCTTTTCTTAGAGAAGCCAATTGGAATGATTCAATTCTGTTGGAGACTTAATTTCTAATAATGATCGATCCTCTTTTCAATGTTACATTGCATTGTGTCTTAATAAACACATTACACACAGGAATACTTTATTAACTAGCTTACAATAGATATTGTGGCATTATCTAGCTATAACTCCATGTATTTAACTAGCTAAAAAAATTATAATAACACAGAATATCTAAAAACTATTATTGTAGCATGACTACCCTGTACATAAATTAATATTCAGTGTTACCCAAGCGACTCGAGCGCCTCATCTCGGCTAAAGTGATGTGACAGCGCATGACGGAATGTTGTGACAGTGTGTTTGCATAATGACCTCTCCTCCTCTACTTCACCAATCCCCCACCCTCTTTACTCCCCACTCCCATTCCTTGACTCAGCTTGCGGTTTTCACCGCTGTCATTGCTGCTGTCTCACGCTGCTTCCGAGCTCCCCGCTTTCGCTCCGGCGGCAGCGCCATCGTTTGTGATGGATCGCCATTTTTTTTAAAACCTCATGTTCTCCATTAGCGTTGAGCAGCTGGAGACCAGGAAGCCCGTGCACACACTGAGCACAGTGTCAGGGAAAGAAAATGTGACACGCTGCAAAATATGGCTAGTGATGTTTAGCACCTGACGTTCTGCTGCAGATGCACATTAGAAGTAGATCTCCAGTCCAGCGCCTGAGCTGCGCTGAAGCGTGCATCATCAGCGTATATATTGGACGCTGTGAAAGGTCAGTGGCTCTTAAACCAAGGTTGGCTTCAGCTGCGGAGTGAGTGGGACAGATTGATCCGCGTGCCCTCTCCAAAGCAGCCTGGAAAAGAAAAAAAACGAGAGATGCGAGAAAGCCTGAGAACTGTTGTGAATTTATCCCCCAACCTTTCGACTTCCAATCTTTCCAAGTCCAATAACGACTTGAGAGAAGTCAATGGAAAGCTGTTTCTACTGAACAGTGAGGAGCTTCATCAAATATGTCTTTTCATAGCCGCGCGTGAGGATTAACCTCGCAAGGTTTCTAAATTGTTGAGATCTTAAACTGGATTATTCACGGATCCATCTTGAAACGCTCCATCCACTCTTTATGGATTTTAGCCAGCCGTGGTGGTATTTGTCTTATCGCGATGATTTAAAAGGAGAAAAGGTCCTTGCTGTGGCCAGAGTGGAGGCTACAGTGTTGGCAGCTTTGTTTTTAGAACTGGATGTTGCCTTGTAAGAAGATAAAATAAGGGACTTGTGTCTGCTCCCACCAATGTGATGACTCTGTTTGTTTGTTTTTAAAGCATTGCATTTTGAATGTAAAGTTTTTCAACCTGGCAGGGATATTTATTTGGATTTTACCATCTGCAGCGACGGCCGTTGAGGTTCCTGTGTTTACAAAAAAAAAAGACTGCATGAGTCACTTAATGAACATTAGAAAAACACTTACCGGCAAAATGTTGCTTCTGTACTCCCTTGGCACAAGTCAAATTAAAAGCACAATTTCCTCGGGGTAATGCAATTAACATCATGCACATCTTTTCCCAGAGGGGATCGAGAGAGAAAAAGTGCACATTATGAAAAGAAATGGCGAGGGGTGGCAAGTGTTTTGTAAATGTTTAGAAAAAAAAAAAAAAAAAAACAACCATGTAGTCGATGTTCCTCTGCCTTTTTATAACATGCTGTTGAAATTTCTGTTGCAAAAAAAGCTTTCGTGTTGAAGATGAATCTGGAGATCAATGCTTGAATTTAAGTTGCCATTGATTTATTCATTTTTGAAGAAATTGCTTATACTTTTTTAGTTTTGTGAAATTGTTTTGCTTGGGCTTAGCTGTTGTAAATGTTTCTATGTTGGCACGTCTCTGAGGTCTAAACAAAGCTCCCCATGGATTTCTGCCTCCTCCTTTTCCCTCTTGACAACCTGCAAACACCCGTTTGGAACGCCTCACGTTAAATCCAAAATAAAAATATCTTCAAGACATAAACGGTGCTTATAAGACGCAAGATCAATTCGGAGGCGTCGGGTGGCTGCTGCACTTTCCCACAGATGGAAACGAAGGGGGAAAATAATGCAGGCGCTAAACTGAGCAGTTTCAGATTTGAAGAGAAAAAGGCAAATGTAGAATTAAGTCCCAGCATGAATATGCAAAGACTGACGTGAGAATGGAGAAAAAAAAAGTTTTGTTTCTTTCCAGAGTTGCTTTGGAACTTGCCAGAGGGTTTTAGCTGTGCTGACGCGCAAAACCAGTTGCGGTGCCTTGGCTGGCGAGTGGCAGATATTGTAACCAAAATAAACACAAGCAATGCAGCCAGTTTGCCAAAAAAAAAAAAAAAAAGTCCTGCTGTTTCAACACAATAACTGTCCTTAATTCAAGGTTTTATAGCAGCGGTACAAACATCGACACCCCAAATTGCAACATGAGTCACCTGTTCAGCTGGTGGGGAGGCATTAAGGAGAGAATGGAGAGAGAGGGAGGGAGGGAGAGATGAGTTTTGTTTTTTTTAGCTTTTTTTCCCCCACTGTCAATAAAGGGCGGCAGATAAAAAGGGAGCCTGAGGATGTAGAATCAGAAAATACTAATAAAAATAAAGAGTTATGGGAAGTGTGTGCGCCTGTCAGCCTGCTGCTGCAGACCATTGTCTGAGGCTCCGGTTTCACTGAGTGAATACACATGTAGAAGATCATTATTATTAATTAATTGATTGATTTATGTTCAGTTCTAGGCCGATGGTTTTGATTGACCGGGCTTGATCCACTGCATATAAACAGCAGGGAGAGAAGTCGATCACGTGGGTCGGTCTGACTTCTGAAACGGTAGCAGTGGGGTTCCGGTCACAACCTGGCAACCGGACACCCGATGTGGAGACGCTGCACGGACGGCTTCAGCGCTGATTGCCGCACGCAGATGCCACACATCTGCGCAGCATCGGTCATGTTGGTGGAGCTCGTCACGACTCGGTTATCCCCCTCCCCTCACCCAACTATGACATTTTCATTTAGACGCTGAACATGGTGGCGTGTTTGGTTTACGCGCGACCGTCCCTCGCCGTCTGTTTGTAATCTGCGGTAGAAGTGAAGCGGCGGCAGTTCAAAAAGTGAAGAAGTCTTCTTCTGCAGTTCTGGGCAATGCAATCCCACCTCGATGACATCATCGCACCCTGCATCTGATGGTTGGGTTCGCAAAAGCGACCTTTTTTTTTTTATTTCCTCATGGGCCAACCACAGTACCACAGGGTTCTATTTCACCCTGCTCTGTGTTCCGACTCCAAAAACCCCTTTGATCTTTCAGCCAATTAATTTCTTTGCTGTCTCCCCTCTCTGATAAAATTCGGGCAATATTATTTGGCTTCTTCTTTTTTCTTTTTTTTCATTGTCGCTGCCCGCGGACCAGCCACATTCATTCCTATTATATATTTCGCTTTTCACAGCCTCGAAGGTCACCCAGTTTTGGGGCGAAGCGAGAGCAGGAGCTCCGCCGTTATTGTCTCTTCTCACGCTCCCGTTGCCCCCTTTTGTTCTGTTTTAGCCGCGTGTCCGTGTGAAGCGTGCGCGCTTGCCGTGCAATTAGCTCCGTTTTGACCGCGTGCTGTGATAGTCGGCCCGTTGAAGTGCGCCCTCGGAGTGCAATCAGGTGCGGCAAATTGCATCGCCTGACGTTGATTAGGATTTTTCTCTTCTGCACACCACAGATGACGAAACAAAATGTAGCTCCACATCCACTGGATGCCATCCAGTCATTTTCCAACCACTCAACACCTCCTTCTTCTGCTTTCCGCCACTTTGTCCTCGGCTGCCTTCACCCGCCCAACCCCCTTCAGATCACACTGCTTGTATGAGCGGTCGCACTCCTCCGTGCGCTCCCGCACCTGGACTCCCGGACCTGCCCATCACTTCCTCGCCGCCTCTGTTGCCCACCTCGCCATGTCCGTCCACACGCCGTCACAGCTCGTCTCTCACCTCGGGCAGAGATTCCGCATCACTTCGCCCGACTCCCACCAGAATTCCTCCTCTCGCTCACAATCCTGCCTGCGGGGCCGTAGCTGCCGACAGCACGCAGACATCACACCTTCAATTTCCAGGTGCAGAATCATCGCTCCACCTGACACTTCTCTTCACCCTATGGAAGCAAACTCCTCCGCCATGATAGCCTTGACTCCATTTCCTCCATATCCTATCCGCTGCTTGAACCCTACTCCTATAGTTTCGGTCCTCACTGCCTCTCTGTCTGGTATCCCAGACATGCATTATATCTGCTTTCCTTTGCTTCTTACCTTTCCTTTTTTTGGCCCAGTATTCAAAGTCTTGAATCCTGGATCTTAGATTCTTCCTCCTCTCTTAAATATATGAATTCAATTATTTAAGTGTCTTTCCAGAACCTAGATCATTTTATCATAACATGGCAATTAAAGTATTGGATTGCAGCATCTACAGTGTTGGAGAAAGATGGCCAAATTAATCAAAATATAGCACTATCTTTAAGTACTCTAATGACAAATACTGTAAATTCTGGCATATCAGAATTATTTTAGCATGCACGGTGAAATTGCACTCACCACCCAAAGTGATCCAGTCCTCCTGGTTCATTTTGAGAAGCTGTTAAGCCAAGTATTTTGAATTTCATCATCACGCCCTTTGTTGGATTCCACAACAATGTGACGCACAATGTGCCGGGTTACAACTTTAAAGTTGGTCTCACGCTGCGTTTGGGGAGAGATTATCTGCCATTTCACCTCGTCATTCCATCACGGCGCTGTCTCCACAGATCCGACCTGCCTGCCGGAGCGAGTCTTTAGTGCTGAATCCAGGCGTTTCTCTGTGCCTGTGGTAAAAATATTTCTCGCTATTGTCACAGCCGACAAAGTAATACAAGAAATTACTCACAGAAGTGACAAAAATCTAATTTATTATTATTATATTTGAGTATTGTTAGAAAGTAAGATCATAGAAGTGCTCTCAAAGCAGCTATTCCACATCCACTCAACAGATTTTAAATTGGAGGTTGCAGGCTCTTCAGAACACCGAAAGCACCTTTCTTTGTTCGTGCACGCTGGGAGGAGGGTGGGGTGGGGGAGGATGGGTGGTGGAGGGGGTAGCTCTCTTGCTTCCGGCCACTGCCGGTGCCGGTTTCTGGAAGCAGCGACGTCACAGCCTTGCATCTCCGCCTGTCACGCTGACACAACAAGAGAGACGAGAAAGTGAAAGACACAAAGCTCGAGACTGGAGAAAAAGGCGGAGGAAACGAAGGGTGGAGGAGGAGGAGGATGGTGGCGCGGAGTGGAAACATAAAACTGACAGCGTAAGACGAGGGGGAGGCAAGAAAAAAAGAAGGCTGAAGTGATCGAGTTCAGGGGCGCACACGTCTGACTCCCCTCACCCTCTCATTTTCTTCTTCCCCCTTTTATTTTGTCTTGTCTTGTCTTAAGGCAAAAATTTTCGCTTCACCGAGACCTTTCAAACGGCAGCTCCCTTGATGTGTGCAACAGGCAGATAAGAAGACAAGAAAATATTGCGAGCAAAAAAAATTAATAAAAGGGGACTTCATGCAGTTTGGCACCCCAAAAAAGAAGAAATGAGGCCGATACATTGTACATAAATATTGTTTTTCTGTTATCAATAGACCTGCTTGTTAAACAACCCCTTGGCTTAAATGAGATTTGACTAATATTTGAATGAACAGTAAAGTTGCAGATCTATATTTACAGACCATACGTATCTATACAGTTCTGTACAAACATTACATGTGATTTTTTTTTTTATCACTTATGCAGCCGTTACCAAATGTCACCCTGTTTTCTGTGATCCTGAGAAATATTTGATGTGCGCCCCCAATGGGCTCACTTGGAAAAGTCTCAAACAGACTAGAGGGGCCAAACTGTGTGCAGATCTTAAATTTCTCAGTTTTTTTTTTCCGCCGCTGAACCTTGTTTTGGCCGCAGCAGGGTAGAGAATTTTCAGAATAGTTGTGGGGGGATCCATTCCCTATCCGTGGGAAGAGCAGGCACAGAGACGCTTCATGCTAAAGAAGCAGCAAACAAACAAGAAAAGAAACGTTTCCCCCCGATGGCTATGTATCAATCAAAACAGTGCGCACGCGCGCGATACAATGTTTTCACCTCCACCGCATACGTACACAGGAACTTGTGTGGGTGAAGACGTGCATGGCAATTCACCTTGATCCTTTTGGATTTTATATAAGGTTCTTCCTCTTCTTTTTTCCATTAGTAAGCCTGTATATAGGTTGCGGCATGCATTGCGCGCGCGTGCTCGCTTGCTCGCTCGCGCCGCAGTGCTAATGCGTGTCAAAGCAATCGAGAGCATCCCGCCGCACGCGGCCCGGTGTTTGCAGCTGTCATAAACAATCTGCTCCACCGTCAGTTAAGCGGCGAGCGCGTGGGAGCGCTCGGTTGCTCTATAGGCTGCAACCAGCGCCGCGCGCTCTAAATAGACCAACCCATCTGTCTAATGTGCTCGGATCAGAATGAGCAATGGGCGTCCCATGTGACTTTGAGGGGAGTTTTGCGCGACAACAGGTCGGTGCGGGGCAGGCGGCGACGGCGGCTTGGAGGTGTTGTTCTCCGACGGCGACTAGCAGTGAAAAAATGAAAATGGTAAAAAAAAATATATAAGTAAAGAATACAGTTTCAGCTTGAAAGGTGTTTTTTTTTTTCCCAGGCTGAACTGATTTCACAGTCTCGTGTGATTAGGCTACAGAAACAGAGTGTTGGAAATAGCCTTTGGCCTGCACTTTAATAACGCACTTGAATTGTGGAAAGCGGGACACGTGAAGAGTAGCGGATTATTGCATTTTGTCACGGAGCAAATGTGAATGAAAGTACCTTTTTAAGAAAGATATTCACTCCAGCCAGCGAGGCTTAAATTTTATAGTCCAACCACAACTAACAACTCATCACCAAACTGTCTACAATGTGACGTGCCTGTCACCTTCTCCCCTTAAAGCCAAATTAAAATTTTGTGTCATCAATCCCTTTTACAAGGCAAGGATGACCTTCCATGTAAAGTCTGTTGAAGTGTGATTGT
This sequence comes from Thamnaconus septentrionalis, assembly GCA_009823395.1. Classification (NCBI taxonomy): domain Eukaryota; kingdom Metazoa; phylum Chordata; class Actinopteri; order Tetraodontiformes; family Monacanthidae; genus Thamnaconus; species Thamnaconus septentrionalis. Next base: position 8,503,924 of record CM020520.1, read on the forward strand.
CTTTGAAAGCCCCTTTGCTCTGGAGATTAGTCATATTTAAGTTTAATTTCCCCTCCTCCAAAAAAAAAAAAAAAAAAAAAAAAATATAACTAAGGCTTTCGGCAAGCTATGCAATATATTATAATTTTCTCCCTGTCTCTGAAATGACACGTTTTATGAATCACATTGTTCGCCGGCTCCCCTGCTTGGGCCCGCGTGCCAAAACAACTTTTTCTTATTTAGGTCAGAACATTTTTCTCCCCCAAACAGGTCAAAATAGGCCATAATACGGATAATAAGTCATAATCTACCTTGAGGCGTTTTGCTAAGTTGAGTGATTAATAACAGTGACTCAGCAACAGTTTCAGCCGGGCGGGAATAAAAAAAAAAGCCCTGCATCACACACTCACTCTTTAGGCTTTAGAATAAATACAGCACATCAGTGTTTTACTCTAAGTTGATGAATAGTTGAAAACGCCCAAGGTATCGGTCATGTTATGAAATATCCTTCCTGATTTTTTAGTGCCCATTATGTATTTACATCAATGTGTTTGTACAATCCTCCACATCTAAAACCTCAGACGGCAGCAGATGTTTCCAGAGTGGAGGCCGCCATCAGTCTCGCCTGCCAGTTCATTTTTGATCTCTTTATTTGGCAGATATATTTCCTGTAATTGCAAGTGAAGTGGGTGGGGAGTGGGTGGGTTCGGGGGACCATCTGCTTCCCCTTCTGACCCACACGCGCCCTGATTGTGGATGAAAGCCGCCGGGCCCGCCGCTCAACCGGCGCCGTCACCTGCGGCTTCCGTGAGGAAGTTCGTCCAACTTCAAAAAAGGCGTTGCCAACGCTTTCCGCTTTTCTGGCGCCAGCAAGAACCCAGACTGAACGTCTTCATTCGGATGTTCTCACGCTCGTGCTTCATGAGCATGGGGAGAGGTCCCCACGAGGAAAACAATTGCGTTTACACATAGAAAAAGAAAGAAAACCTTGTCAGCTTGTTGTTCCGTCATTCTGGTTTGTATCATTTTCTTTTTTTGCGGTTTTCCAATTCAGAATACGACTCCGGTCCCCGACGGCGGATGTAATTTGAGGGACGCGTGTAGAGAACAGTGGCGCTATCAGAGGAGTTGTTTCCCAGCCGCCGAGACTCTCTCATAGCTGCAGCTGTTGTCTCCGCTCCAACGTCCCCCCTCCGTCTTCCCGCACGACTCTGAGGGATGCGTTTCCAGAGCAGCCATCCGCGCGCTGCTCTTGCGCCGCGCCATCTGTCACGCTCCCTGCCGGCGTCTTGATAACGGCGAGTGAAAAAAAAATGGAAAAGAAAGGATATAACTACCCTCACGACAACCAGAATAAACACCAAAATGACCAGTGTTGTTGGGATTACTCCAAAGTAAAAGTAATCCAACTACTGATTACTCCTTAAAAACTAATCAATCATCAATCTGCGACATTGTTTTCGGTTGTTTTTCTAATGTTCAGATATTTTGTGGATAATAAGACATTTTTAGCTTGCAAAATATTTCAGAAAAGTAATGGAATCGTTGCTTGATAAAGTAATTATGATATAATTACCAATAAATCCCATTAAATTACTCTGTTACTAAAAAAGTAGTTTAATTACAGTCGTGGATTACTTAGTAATGGGGCGAAGACAGCTGACGTAAGCCAATTGTCATTGTTTAGCCATTCATTATGTTTTTAACTAGATAATACCCATCCATTTCCAGCAAGTTCTATAATTACTCTGGATAAAGTGCAAAGCGAATCCAGGCAGTAATGAGCGTAGAATGCAACTTTGCACACATATAAATAAATACATGTGCCTAATTCAATAAAGAGGCGGGAGAACTTTGAGAACCAGAATCAAACAGGTCTGACATTATCAGCAGTGCATCGTGTGTGTGTGTGTGTCAAATTGTAATTGGATGCTAACTCACTGTCACAGGAATAAGCCAGTCAGGGTCACAGAGCTCTAAAGAGTACCTGAACTCTGATTGGTTTTCTTGTGTAAAGACGATGAGTTGGCCCCGCCCCAACTCAATTAAAACACAAAGGCATCAGTCAGGCTCATTCCTCCTAATAGAGCAGCCTTTTGCAGCCGATACCCTCTGTGCTTTAGCATTTAAAACATGGCAAATTTTGTGACATCACTACCACCACCAGTAAACTCTGAAGTCCAACTTTGCACGGCCTCCAAATACCACAAGAGAAAACTTGTAAAAATGCATGCATTTGCCCATTTCATTAAGTCCAGGAACCGTTGCCTCGCAGTTGTTAGCAAAGCTTCACAAGATCTTCCTTTAGCTTCCAGGCCTCTTCCCCATCACACTTGACTTGTGGCAGCCTTCGACTGAGAATCCTCGTCTCGCATTTTTGTTTCTGTCTCTCCGTTGAACCGTAAACAAGGTTGTTTTTTTTTATTTCCCGAAGTTGGCGGCGCAGCTCTCGAGCTCTCATCCTTCCTGAGCAAGATTAAAATTAAATTGCATTTTCCCCCTGTCCTCCAGACAATTTCCCCCTCGGCCTCGAACTTGAAAGAAGCCCTTGTGCGGCTATTTCTTTTATTTATTTATTTTATTCATCTGCCTTGCGCAGACATGTCATTGCATCTCCGTGTCAGTAATTAAGGGTCTTATTATTAGACGTATTCCCTCAGCAGGGGGAACTTTGCAGGAAAACACTGGCTGGATCTGTGTTACTAGGCGCTGTTGATTGGAAGTGAATGGAGTTGTGATGTCACCCGTCAGATTGACGTTGATTGGTTTTTTTGTTCTCTTTCCCTGTCAAGCGAGGGAAGAAAATGCTGCTTTCTGCTTTTCTCAGTCAACCTTTTCTTTCCCTTCTAGCACACCTGCTTTGCACAGCGGGACGTCTGAACCGATTCTGCCTCTGGTCGTTCCCCCCCCAACCTCCTTTCTTTTTTATGGCATTGTTACCTTGTGGGTTTAAAGTCCTGCAGTCCTGTACCTGCAGCAAGAGCAACTGCTGCTCGTCACAGAAATAGTATCCAAAAAAAACCTAAATCTCTGAAATACTCTGGGACAATTGTGGCAAAAATACGAATCTCCATTCAATCTGCCACGCTCCATGCAGCCAATAGCTGCCGAGCGACAACACAGCAGTTCTGGAACAGTCGCACGCGTCCAGCGCCGTGATGTATGCTAGCTCGGAAACACGAGGCAACGCTCGCAGCATCATAATCGCTTTTGCTCAATGATTTTTGCTTTTTATGATCACGGCCGGCCCAAATGGTAATTGACACTAAAACTCGATTAATTGCACGGCCCCACTTTGAACCTTCTTATAGATCTAGGTGGCGGCGGCGCGTTGCATGCGTGACAATACATTAACGCTATCAGGATTTTTCCGCTATCGCCTCCTCTGCAAGAATATGAAACCGCTGCACGTTCGAAATGTCCTAATTCCCCCGCCTGGAGAATTGGAAGTCCTAAAACTTTCACTGCCGGCTATGCATTGCTGCGACGGATGCTCACGAGGAGGATGTGATCTGGGTATTTTCCATAACGTCCGTACGAAAATCATGTGTGCATGTGCAGCAGGGCATCAAGCGCAACAATAGCGGACATGCTTGTGCCTAAGATGAGTTCTTATCCTCAAACTTAATTCTAATCTGTATTTAGTAATGTTAAAGTACCATAAGTCCTCATTACAACCACATGCAGCTCTCAGTTATTGATTTTTCTTCAGCTATTCAACAAAAAAACTTTGATTTAAACATTTTCTTCACCCAATCATGGAAAAAGAAAAAGAGTGTTGTCGAAGGTAGAAACTCTCTCCAACTGTCAAAGGTGAAGGGTCAGCGCCTTGTCTTACAGGAACATATTCATATTAGAATTCAAAGCGGCGCTTTAGGCAAGTGTTAAAAGCTCTCCGTGTCACTCTCTTTTGAAGCGCGTGGCTAAACGGAGGTTGTGCAACGCCACATCTGATGCCCTTGAGATGTTAAATCAGCCCTCCGTTTTCATTTCCTGACATTTTTCTCTCGTTTTTTTTTTTTTTTTTTTTTTAAACTGGAAATATTAAAAGACCAGAGGGCAAAGAAAAATGAAAGAAAGTAAACAAAGCAGTCAAAAATGTAACCTTGTCTCGCGCGGTGGCCGGATGGCTGAGGCTGCGGCTCCTCCTGCGTGCGTTGCTGTTGTTTTCGAGTGTTTTTACAACGGCGTCAGTCACCGTGACATATTACCCTTTATAGTTTACACGCATCCAGCAGGGCGACTGTTGCCAGGTGCCCTTTTAAAACTCCCAAAGTGGACGGGAACAGGAAGCAGCCGCAAAATCAAGTACGGATTGTGACATAAGCTAAGGCTAAACTAAAGCTAAGCTAAAGCCTCTTTAGATAATCAACTCCAAGCGACTGGAGCGGCTTTAGTCCTGCAGTTCTTGTGACGAATGAAGTGAATTCATTTGTTGAAGTGAATTCTGGGTCTTTTGCGCAAAATCAATAAATAAAAAAAAAAAAAAGACTATGAGCAACTATCAAACTTTTGTTATGCATTGTAGTGTTGCAGTCAAGACTGCACCAACCGAGACCAAGACATTATCATGACTGGAGAGTGTCGAGATCCACAGACATTTGGGTTCGAGACAAGACCAATACTTTATATATCAAAGGAAAATAACAACAAAACAGAAAAAATGAGCAGTATCTTTCTTGAATTCAAGTTTGCTTCTAAATCGAACAGCAACATCTCTTATCAGCAAGGTAGCCTTTAATAATTTTCTTTCAATTTTGCTGCTGCGCAGGTGTTCCGGCGTCCTCAGTCCTCCCGTCCTCCTTTCTCTCAACCACCACTCTGCGTTTACTGCTACGCCGATCCCATCTCCCTGCCTCCCTCCCTCCCTGCTTCCTTCTCCTCTCTGCAGCACCACTGCAGCTCCATCAATCACGCGTATGCAGTCACACACACACACACACACGCACGCCGAGCCATTCAGCGCCGCGTGCCGCAGCAGACAAAGAGTTCTCTGTGACAGACGGCGGAGAAGCGTGTCAGTTTCACGCGCCCCCGCGTGCCGCCCGCTGACCTCGTTGTGAATTCATAAAGCCCAGACGGACCCGGTTGGAGACGAACTGATTACCACTTGTTTAAATCGTGAAATTTTGTACTAATCACAGCCCGTGAGTTGAGTTTTGCTTTGTGGGGGTCGGGGGAGGCAGAGAAATGCTGTGAGTGCTCCTCTATTTGATGCTCTCATATCCAGTTATTTTGAGCATAATGGAGCTTGTTTATGAGCTAGTCGGTACGAGAGAGAAGCGGATGCAGAGGGCGGGGGGGTGAGACGGGAGCAGGTGATTGGCTGCGGACGCCCCTGGAGGGGATCGACCCCAGAGGAAAGGAAGAAGAATAGCTTGTTGTGCGTCTTATTTGCGAGGATATTTTGGACCTTTTCAACAGTCATTTGTAGTCAGTCAGCTGGTGCGCACCTCCTTTAGATTTGCATTCTGTCAATTTTTATTTATTTATTTATTTATTTATTTTTAAAGTAGACGGCGGTTGCGGTTTTGCGCCGTAGGGTTTTCACTAAACTCCTGCCAAAGCCGTTCGGTAGAAAGGCTGCAACATGTTTCTGTTGAACAAATCCTTCGGTGCCGTTTGATGTTTCTCATTCAAATGCGAAAATGCCACCCACATCTTATTTTTTTTTTTAAAGGTAAAAAAAAACATTTAAAAAATGCCACTATGTAATCTCTTTGGCAGCAGCCATTGTTTATAACCCGCAGTCGCCTCGTCTCCCTGGTCTTATACTGCGTTTCTTTTTGCGGAGCGGCTTGGAGCAGAGGCCCGCGCTCATGTCTTTGTCCCCGAATCCGAGACCGGTATAAAAAATTTAAGACCGATTGAAAACTCTTGCTCGCCGGAGCTCGGCAAGACGGATGAGTAAATTGTCGGGGTTTAATTCCGAGCGATCCGGCAGCCTTGCAAGGTCAAACTAAAAGATGGAGTTGATGCTCTGGCCCAGTTACCGTTCTGTCTTCCTGCCTTTTGCATATCTTGGGCGAAATTGTGTTCTTGCCGCTGCCCTTGACCGCTTCTCTGACTCTGATCTGGTGTCTGTCCGCAGTGGCTGCACGATGGCCAGCCGCTGCCCCACTGGGCTGGATCAGGTGCAGAGGAAAGGGTGATTATTTGCAGTGAATGAGCCTTCTTCTTCTTCCTCCTCCTCCTCCTCTTTAGCTAAAATGTAAACTGGAGTAGCGCTGATCCACTCTCTCGCCGCACCGACGTCTCTCGCAGTGTACGAAACAAATCCCCAATAAGTTATTTATTCCATCTGTGCAAACAAGGAGAACTCCTCCCGGAGTCGAGCGGTTCACTCGGAAATAAATGACTTTCACTCAGTGGATGTCGAGAACATTAGGCCCCACACGCCCCAGCCGGCTTCACACGGGCTTTTCATTTCATGCTCTTCTCCATGTGGAAAATGTCAGAGGAATTGCTGTGTCTTGCGTGGTGGGACTAATTTCACATGAAAGGCAAAATGTATCGGGGACAGCGTTGCCGGTTAATGATACTTCACACTGCAAATTAAAACAAACAAAATGAGTGTTTCCAAGCCGGGGAGAATGACACAATGGCAATTACAGCGGAGCGTAAAGACTGTTTTCTCTTCTTTTAAGAAAGAAAACATTATTGTAGAAATTGCTCATATGTCACTGTCTTTGATCGTGGCAAAAAAAAAAAAAAAAAGAAAGAAGAATAAGCAGCACTACCAGCTGTAATTTGCTTTCTTTGTAATATCTCCCGTAGCCGTTCTCGGAGCCTCAGAGCCTATGTTTCATTTCATGGTCTGTGTTTTGCAGATTGCACTGTCGGACTAATGAGCAGGGAGACAAAGGGGCCTCAAAATCATTCCTCCTTAGAGTGGCTGTTTCAAGAATAAATCACCTCTAAATAACCGAGGTGTTTGTCGGAACCCTCTTCAAAAGATTCATTCGGGTTGCCAGACGAGTCAGTTTTGTTTCGGGGGTTCTTTGCAGCGCTGTCATACGTCATTCTGGTGTACTGCCGTCATAGCTCGTCTTTGAATTAAGCGCTGTGCTCCGTGCTGGTCTGCATTATTCCACCTCACCTCATGTTTGTTTTTTTTTTCTTCCGTTGCCGTGTGACGCCATGCTGTGTCTTGACTTTCCTATGCACGCACCCCGACAGCGAACTCACAGTGGGGTTAAACCGTTGACCCGTGATAATATGGCTCCGCCGGTGAACTGGGCCGATCTGCGAACATGTTGCGCGCTGGACCTTTAAGCAAATTGTGCGCCCATGAGGCTACAGCTCACTGTAGTGCTCTATGAAATCCCTCCATTATACTACTTCCTCTCTTTTCTACATCCATCCCTGTTTTTCTTCTTTTCTAATTTCGGCAAACATGTTTTTGCTTCAGCGGTGCTTCCTCTTTTCTTCCTCCAGTGCCTTGTGGACGCTCCTCATGTCATCACGGTTCCCCTCACTCCTTATTCCTTTTCATTTCTACTTCGCTGTTGCCCTTCGGAAGCCTTCAAATCCTGATCAATTCCCCCACTCCATCCAGCTCCTGGAGATAATTGCAGGAAGATGGCAGACACGAGAAGGCAAGGCGTTGATGACGGATGTTGGAGCAGGAGGAAGGGGCGTTGGGGAAAAAAAAAAAAAAGAAAAATAGATGAAAAGGGACGGACGTGTTAAGAGAATAAAATATAAGAGGATGTAAAATATACCGTTGCACCGAAGGGAGGTGTGAAAGAAGAAGAACTCAACCCTCCTTAAGCGTTTTTTTTTTTTTATATGAAAGACGAAATGCGTCACTTTCTAATCCACTCGATTAGCCGCAAAGAGAAAAAAGAATCTCATCTGAGAGCTGCGGATATTGTTCTGGTGACTTAGCGGAAGAAACATTAGTCGATTTGTGACAAGCAAACACGTTTAGCTCCTCGTCGGGGCGCGGCACAAACAAAGCCAACCGCTGTAAGCCTGGTTGTGTGCCTGCTGGCCAGGAGCGACGCTAATTCCCAGCGCTTGCGCTGCCAGGTTTCACCGACAGAGAGAACAATGCTAAATCCTCCCCCGAAGAGGAGAGCCGTGCAGCCGCTGCCGCAGTGGGCTCGGCAACAACTTTGGGTTCCCATCGGCGTGAGTGTGATGCCTGCACAAAGTGCTGCCCCCCCCACCGGTTCCCATTAACCTGAGGAAGCCTCCCGTGCCGCAGGAGGGGGGAACCCTAATTTGTCAGCCTGCCGTCGGACGTGGAACTGAAGGTCGTTTAGCAGGCAAAGTTCACTTCTAATTACTACTGGACTTCCCCTACCCCTCCCGGCATGAGTTGAACACACACACACACACACACACACACAGTTCACAGGGTAGCTTTGGCAAGGGTATATACATACAAACAACGTCTTCTCTGCTGTTTGGAACCAGTCTACTACTTCTGCTAGCTAGCATGATCTGCTAGTGGGCCAAACTCAGATCATCCTCTGTGTTTAATTACATGAGGCCAAAACACCAACGCCTTCGTCTGTCGTGGTTCGAAATCACCAGACCCTGAATGCTCTTTTTTCTCCCTCACACACTCTGTATTTGGCCCCATCTCTCCTTCTCCTCTTTGTCTCCTCCACCGTGATGTATTTCTCTCATTGAGGCCATGGCCTCGCCTCGCCTCTCTTCTCCTTTTTTAATTCCTCTCCCCCGCAATCCCCTCGGACGCGAGTACATCTGAAGAGAGCAGGAACTTATCGATCGCGGCGTTACATAACCTATCAAAAGGAGAGACTCGTCCTCGCCCTCTTTGTTCTCGCCCTGCAGCCTTAAGGGCCGAGATATATCATAGGAATTCAGAGGGCAACAGGGCTTAAGGAAAAACTTGCACATAAACCCAGTGTCTTTAGACTGCAAGGCCACGACCATTCCAGACGACGAGTGGAAACATCAGCGCGGTCATGATTGTGAGATTTCAACCATCGGCAGGTGAGGCGGAAGAGTCGGGCTGCGTCAACAGCGGTTACCTGGCAACCGATGCATTGTTTTGTATTCTGTCTCCTGGCATCCAGTGAATGGATATTATCAAGAGGGTTAAAGGCTACAAGTTAAAGTACCAACAATTATCACATACTGCAAGCAGCAGCGGTGCTGCACTTGGGAATCATTGGATCAACTGTGCTGCCTTCTTTTTTTCCCTCTATATTTTTTACTTACAGTAACTTACTTAGTAAGAAATAACAATTTTACCGTCCTCATCCACTCGGCAGCGAGAAGCATTCAGATGACTTTCTCGGCGCCTCTAAATGTCACATTTGCTAGTTAGAATGACAAATAGTGCCCCTGACAGATTAAATTAGCTGTGGCTAATTAACAGCGATTCCACAAGGAAGTCACCCAAAGGCCAAAACAAATGTGATCTTTTTAAGGTGGCGTCGACGCCGGGCGCCTGGCAGAGGGAGGAGGAGGGCTTCTCTCCCAGCGCCAGCCGTGCCATTCCAACCGCAAGGAACATTTCTAATTTCAGAGCTGACTGTTGCTGCTGTGAGGCCATTATGATATTTATATTTGAAAATAATACGTCTTTATGTGTCTGTATCTATGGTGGCCGACAAGGGCCAAACACAGTACGACTGCCTTGTAGAAAGTGGCGTGAAATGTACTCAAATAAAAGTCAAATTAGCGTGCTCATCCGTACCTTCCTGCTGTTGTGTGTCTCTCCATTGAGCTGTTCCGCTAAGAGCGCCCCCTGCAGGTTTGGAGCACTTCCGTTGAAGTGGCTGGTTTATGCAGCATTTTCATTGTTTGCATGTGTTTTCTTGGTTTGCATCCGTTGCGTTTTGCATCGCTTCTCTGTTCGCAGCACATTTGATGATTACGTTAGCGCTTTTTTTTCCGTTTACACCACGATTCTCTTTGTGCACGTTGTTTAGCATTGTGTTTGTTTCCATACCTGCAGCTGTTTTCACTGGCGCATTAGGCAGTTGTATTGTCTTTGGCCTTTGTCGGCCACCGTACGTACCTGATCCCGATCAGCAACCTAAATATAACAAGCAGCCCATATTGCAAAACCTGCGTGAGTCCGTTTCTGAGACCCAAAACTTAAAGGAGCAGATGCTCAGTGGGACTTTCCTTCGCGGAAACCGCATTTCTTTTTTCCCCTCCTCAACGCCTCCCATCCTTTCTCGCTCCGTCTGCCTCAGCTCCGCGTCCCTCTGCATCCTCCTCACGCTGCCGCCGCACATATTGTTTCTCAGCATGGCGGAGTTTAGGGCTTGCGAAAGGGAGGGGGAGGGGCGGCGGCGGAGGGAGTTCTGGGCACCAGATTGGCTTCAAATCATTTTTTAGGAGTCCGCAGGAGGCCGGAAAAGAGGCTCACGACTTCTCTCCTGCTACTGTGGAGGAAATAACGGATGGCTCTTCCGGAGCCGGTGATTTGCTGATTGCTTGTGGTGGCTCTGTAGTCACTCACAGGGGGAGAAATGATCAGCAACTGTTCAGCTTTGTTATTATTAAGTGTTAGATTGTTATGCTCCAACCGTTTTTTTAAGCTATTGTGGTTTTCTAATTCTTTTTTCTTTGGAGTTTTAAATGTTGAAGGCAGATGATCATATTTCCATTTTTGCACCTTTTGTGCATTGTTACATTTTCTTCACCATATTTTTCATTTGCAGTGCAGCTCTTCTCAAATCTCACTGCTGTGATTTCCTGAGAGTGTGTGTCACTGCATCTTGAGTATACATGCCAGTGTGTGCAGCAGCCGGTACACCAGCTAGTTAATATCAAATATCCCATGAGAGATGCTGAAAAAACATAATCATCTCCGTGCAAATGAACACATTTCAATCGACTCTTGAACTTGACACCAACATCCAGACGCCCTCAGCAATCAAGGCCTCGCTTTAGCTATTTATGTTGTTGATGCACGTGCGCTCCCGTGCTCATTAGAAGGTATTTGCTGCATTAAAATCTGTTGTTTTTTTTTTCCTGATTCAAGTCACGTGTGAATCACGGAGCATTCAAAAGCACATGCAATATGCATTTGACCGTCGCCTGTCAAGCGGCTTCTCTTGCTGACCCTCTCGACCCTCCTCCTGGGCGCGAGTCCGACTGTGCGGCGAGCCGCCCAATTGGAAAATCAGCCGACGATTGCGTCCGCCGAAGATGAAACAAGCTGTGACCGCGAGTTGCCCCTGCGAGAGAAAAAAGCACGACGGGGACGCGTGCGCATTAACTCGCCGTGTCCGCGCACTGCCCTTTTGTGCGGGAGATGACGTCCCACCGCGGCGCCGTCCCTCTTTGCTATTTTTTAGCCGTCGCACCCCTGCTCCCGCACTGCGACCCTTGTGCGCAGGAGGAGTGTATCGCCCGGAGATGGGGAGGTTTTTTTTTTGTTTTGTTTTGTTATTATTCCCTTTCTGGCTCCGAGTGCCAATGGTCACGGTCCAGAGTTCACCGGGAATGTGGCTGATGTGACCCGGCGTCAGTCGAGGCGGAGCCAAACGGCCATCGCGCACCGTGACGCCAGAGGAGGAGCGAGGAAATGATGAAACCGCGTCCGGTTGCCATGAAACTGCAGGGACACTCCCGGGGCATCCCGTGACACCCAAACACCGACCTCTGACACATGGACAGCGACTTAACCCCCCCGACCCCCACAACCTATTGCCACAGTGGTTCTCCTCAGGGGTAGAATGGCTGTTTTTGCACCTTATGACTTCCTTAAAGTTCCAGCATTTGATCAAAGTGCCGCCGGCTGATGTAAATCGCACAGAAGTGACGTCGAGAGACGTCACCCAGAGCTCGTTTGCATTCAGTCGGATGCACTTCACTACTTTTTTCATTGTTAATTCGCTGACTTTGCACAGCTTGGAGTTCTCGGATGAATCACCGTGTCTGCTGTTCTTCTTCTTCTTCTTTTTTTTTTTTTTTTTACCGTCTTTTCTCTCATGTCCCACCTGCCGGTCGATACCTTTTTCAAAAACTTCTTTGCGTCCTTCATTTCTGTCAATGTTTGCTTTGGTGAGTCATAAAATAGTATTTTCTAAAAAAAATAGAAAAAATATAATAAAAGTACATACCTTCCAGATTAAGGAAAGTGAATGATAATTCAATCATTTAACGAAAAAAAAAATCACAAGAAGATGATTCAGCCGCCTCCCGTATCCACAAATTAACAGTGGCAAGGGGAATCAGTCATCCCGAGCAGCCATTTAATTACGGTGATAAATAATAAATGAGCCGACGTACAGGAGGCCCGCGAGGACTTATTGAGCTGCTCGCGCTATCTGAGCGCAAGACTGACGAGCTCCCGTCCTCGTGCCATTGAAGGATGTGACAGAAGGTTGGCTAATGACGTCCCGCAAAACCTGCAAACACGTCCCTGCCTCCTAAGGCAGGTAGGAAGTGACGCACTGAAAGCTGCGTTTAATGTGTCTGTTGTAAAAACGCACGACTGCAGTTTGCATTATGTACTGAACGTTGAATGGATCCTCCCCCAGCCAGCAGCGTTTCAACGTCTCAATTGCCCTCCGACAGATGGATGGACGTCTTGTTCGTCTGCAGAGAGGAGCCTGTGTTTGTCTTCATCTTGTGTGTGTGTCTGTGTGTTTGTGTGCGCGCTGGTCGCTGCAACCAAAACATCTCGTTTATGCGCTCGCATTGGCACCGGGTAGGCGATCTGTTGACAGAAAAGAAAAAAAGGAAACGATTGGTGAGGCTTCCAAGACATGAAAAATGAATCTGGCCCCAGAATTTTTTTTGGATTAGCAGGCTCAGGCAAAAGAGCTGGCGTGTCTGGAGGTGGCGGCGGGTAGGAGGGAAGGTTTGGAGAAAAAAAAAAGGGAAAATGCACAGCAGCGAAACGGTCGGATGTTGAAAACTGTAACGAGAAAGAAATGTGGTTAATTTCTCTCCGGAATTTCACCTCTTTTGGCAACAAGACGATGGTGCAGAACAGCCAAATCCTTTTCAAGCCTAAACCAAGCTTGAAAAGAATCAGTTTCTTGCCAGTTCTTTGTTTCATCTTCCCATTTCAGAAAGCCGACCCTTCATCGAAGAGTCAACTGGTCATTTTAATTGCAGCCTTCAGTGTGTGAAGCACGAACTTGTGCTGAATTCACGGTGAGGCTGACGTGTGTGACGCACATTGTTCGGATCTATGGAACTTTGATACTTGTCATCCAGGCTTCTGGGAGTCATGTCAGAAACATTGGTTGACACCTGGTATAAATGTGTCAAATATTTACTGGGTCACAAAGAAATGTGCTGTAAATCCTGTGTTGAACTGTCATGTCTGAAGGCTTCAGCAGAAATGAATGGTGACACAACAGCAGTTTGCGTTTGTTTGTTGTTGTTGTTTTTTTTATTGTATGTTTCCTGGTTTTCTGGTTTTATTCTGTTTCCTTTTCCATTCTGTCGGCTTTCTTCTTACCTGCTTTCTGACTACGCTTTAATTCCACTGCTTTGGAGATACTGCATTATTTTTCATCCATTGATCGGCTGTTCACCTTAGTTGTGGCAACTGTGTTCGCAAGTGTTTACCTCCTGCCGTGCATTCAATCACAAGAATAAAAAGGATAACGGCAAAATGCATTTGCATTCGAGCACTGAAGGTGACTTCACCCACTAGTGGAAAACTGGAATACCACAGTCTGACTAAACTAATTATTCAGAATAGACCCCAGTGTTTTGTTGACTTGAGGTTTCCTCCCCTGTATTTTTTATGTAAAGTAAGTGCAAGCGCAGTATATTCACCCCCTCACGTAAACATCAAAACGTCAACAGCACATTTTATTAAATTTTACACAATGCCACGTTTGCTGCTGTTTGCAAGAGGTTCGGGAAGCAGCAAAGATAAATTCCGAGTTTTTCATTGGAAATGGAGTCGCTGGACTCCTGGGCCCGGGGTGATTTGTGTGCCGTCCACAGCTAAACATGTTTATTTTTCCTGAAGGACAGGCATTTTAATATGGCTCTTTGAGTTATGGACTCGCTTCAGAAACCAGGCTCTACAAGCCACTCGGAGGAAGTGTCAGTTTTTGGCTCTCGTGCTCTCGGCTCCAAAACTGTTTGAATTTCTTTGCTTGGTCCAGTTTCTTGATTTAAAAAAAAAAAAAAAAACCCAAACAAACAAAGTAAAGAGTTTTCGTCGTGCTCGGTTACCTGTGAAATTCTTCTTCCAATTCGAGCTCCGAGCTCTTGGCTGCTTAAGTGACCGTGACCAGTATCGCGTGTCTTCCGGCGAGTCATACAAGTGTTTACCACTGACTTTTTGTCGAAAGTGCAGACACTGGCAAACTGCTACTCCATGTGCAGCCATCTGCAATGCCAATTACGGAGGCCTCCTCTTCCCGCCATGGAACATCTGTTAATTTGTGTCCTATAGCTCGGTGTGAATCCCACCGGGGACCTGCTGTCATGCGGCTGCAGGTGCGCTGCATAACAGGCTTGTGTACCTGGCCAGCTAATTAGTAGGTGGTCATTTGGCCCCTTGAAAAACCAACAACAAAAAAAAAACTCCTTTCATCTGACTCCTTATGAAGTGAGGAGCCACTTTTCTCTCTGCTGCTAGACATGTGATGTGTACTTTAAAAGTCAATGTGGAGCCATCAAACTTCATCAGAGACCAGAGCATTTTACTCCAGTTCTGAAGACTTTACACTGGCTCCCAGTCAGCTATAGAATAGACTTTAAAGTTCTGCTACTAGGTCCAGGATACATAAATGAAACGCTAATGGAATAGATCTGTAGATTCAGTGTGTGCTTAAACACCCCGTTCTGGAAATCATCCCTTTGTGATGTCATAAAAGTCATTAAAGTTCACCTTTGCAATTGGATAAGTAAAATATTGCATCTACGCCCATCAGACTGAGCCAGAGTCAGTCTGCCCTTGGTGTCCTATAGCCCCTAAAATAAAGTGTCTCTGCTCAGATGGACCTAATTTAGTTTCAAAAAGTTTTTTGAAGGAATGAGGTCACGGTGGGAGGCCTGAGCGGCCGCAAAAAACAAACTTTAGTCACGTACCATATTTCAATCAACTCCGTTTCTTGCCCACACGCATTTCAAGCGTGCAGCGGGCTAAAAATGGAAGACACAGAGAGCCGAGGCTCCCCCGATCGCTTCAGGCCACATCAGAGACCAAAGGCATTCACGGGCTGAGGCTCACACTCGCTGGCAGTTTTGGATCTCCACGTGGCCGCTGACATTTTGGACAGTTTAAACTGTTCATTACTGACCGAGGAGGGGGGAAAAAAAGAAAATAAAAAGAGAAGAAAACTCTCAGGTCCCCGAACATCCGCTCGCAGTGTTTGTCAAGAGGACAGACCTGACAGCCCCACACTTCCGCAATCATTAAAGGCAGACAGGCGATTTTTGTGTCATCTGCTCAGCAGACTGGCAAAAGAACAGCAAATGTTCCTCCCTGTTTGAGCGACTCGCCGGCCACACTGTCGAAGCGCGTCGCAAAGTAAGGTGGGGATCTTGCAAATCTGCTTTGGAACAACTTCTTTTCTTGCTTTTACCTTTTTTTTCACGACTTTTTCCCCAGATATGGTCCTGAAAGGCAAGCATTTTACTATTTCTACCATCTTTTGCCAACCTCCAGTCACATAATTGTGTTGCAAAAAGAATTGATTCTCGCTTCCTGCTCGGAATGAGGCATTGTTTGTATTGCTGGAGGGGGAATGGTCACTGACCAGTGCCCTTTGTGACATCGCAAGGGATGGTTACCAAAATTGGAGCCATGTTGAGGAAGAAATTAACAGTCTTTCGTCACTTCTGGGTAGTTTAATGAGAAGCCAGAGAAAAATTATTGACCGGAATCATTGCAAAACAACAAAAGGAGCGTAAAAGCAACCAGCTTGTCACACACTCACGTCATTGCACTCTCTCTCTCTTTCTCTCTCTCTCTCTTTATTCCAACATCTGTTATTTACCTCCTTGGAAATGTCACAATGTTGTATAAAGATGGCAGTACGCTTTCCCTGTTGTTTTCATCATTTTTCCCGTTTCCTATTTTGTCCGGTGTATCTCTTCCACGGCCCCCGCCTCGTCCCCTCCCCGTTCCTCCTTTCTTATCCCGCCATCATGTGTAAAATTATCCATCTCGCGCTCTCCTGGGGGACAGGCTGGCATTTGCGCCGGGATTTTGTAGTCTTTTTTTTTTTTTTTTTTTGCCTCACTTCGATGTACCTAAACATACAGATCGCTGTGTGCAAATATCACGGGCCGCGATCTCGCGCTCCCAGTCCTGACAGCCACAGGCCACGTGACACGGAGGAACCGTGTGTGTGTGTGTGTGTGTGTGTGTGTGTGTGTGTGTGTGTGTGTGTGTGTGTGTGTGTGGACGCCGGGGTAAAATATGGATCTGGGACGGAGGCCACAGACCATTTGCTCCTCCCCACAGAAGCACTCATACATTACTGGGCTTTCCGGATGTTATTTGTTTCCCCGTGAAGCCACCTGTGACGCGAGGTGATATTTTTCAGCGCGCCCGGGCGAATCCAGCACTCCTCTGACTTCCAGCCACAGCGGCGGTGCGCCAGACGACACGGCCGCGCGCAGAAACGCGCGATGACTGAGAGCTATTGACTGACCGCTGCTGGCCTGACAGCCCATTCACAACCTGTGCAAACTTAATGTACTGAGGGAGTGTTTTTCTTGGTGGACTGTGAGGGAATACGCTTGTTGATTGGCCTTTTTTTGCAACCCGAACGTGTTTCCTGCTCGATTCCTCGGATTTTATTTGCACCTGGTGGCATGTTGATTTTAAAGTTGGCATTGAGGCAGCACTGGAGCTAAACCTCCTGAATATGTTTTCCCCCCTGGCAAGCACCCCAAGTCCCTGGATCCAGAGTTCATACATCCAGGGACTCACACCTGCACAATGATATTCAAAGTAACTTGCAGCAGAAAGTGTATTTCAGTAGTTTTAAGCAGATGGACATAGGCTGCGTTCAGGCTGCAGGCGAATCTGATTCAAATCGGATTCCTTCTCAAATCAAAATTTTTAGGGCTGACTGTCCACACTGTTTTTAGCAAGTGTCCAAATCGGATGTGGCTCTGTTCAGACTGGGCCACATTGTTGAAACTACTTCCCGAAGGTAATTTCAATCCGTTTTTGCAAAAATCAGATTTCATGAGATTTGTGACTGTTCAGACTACAAAAGAGCCATCCGGTTTCAATCTGGATAGGCTAAAAATCAGATTTGGCTCACAGTCTGAACGCAGCTTTAGTGGATCATGATAAATTTAATGACTGTATGGAACCTTTTACTTATTATTGTATTACTGTGTATTATAATTAGCCTGTGAAGGTTACATATGATTCCTGTCCAGATAAAGGGTTAAACAAGAACTCGTTTTGAAAGAATATTAGCCGCTTATTTTAGGATGTTGAGCGGAGTAAAATGAGCCGTGAATGTGTGGAGGCTGAGAAAAATACTGGATGTCATAAGCAGCGTGACCAAGATTAAAGAAGGTAGAAGAAAAAAAAAAAAAACAATATTCAATGCCTGGAGCTCAGCAGCAAGTAATAACAATACCGGGGTCATGGCTGTGCTTGATATCACAGAAAATCTCAGTTCATGTGCTGAACATCAGGGAAATGCAGCCCTTCAGGCTTTTAACACAAACACTTGTTTGTACCGGGGCTTGTATTGAGACAGGAAAAAAAAAACTCAATTTCACTTGATCAGATATTTAGAAATACGAATGCAGCAGAGATTGAGGCAGAGACTTGCATCAAACCATGAAATACGTCTCAGTGGTGTTGAGGAAGGAAGCAGACAGTTTTTTTCTGTACATTGTGTTTCACGTTTCGAATGAAGTTACGCATAAAATCTGCATTATTCAGGCGGCTTGAATTAATGATGGACCCCAACGGTTCGGGTCTTTCTGAACTCAACTAGAGAGCCGAGCCACATTCCTTGGCTGACGCAATGAAACAATACTAATTATCAACCTTTCTTGTCTTTCTTTTTCATCTTCCCCACTCCCCTCTTTGCCCCCCCCTCCCCTCCGCCGGCTCTGCAGAAAAGTGCGACGAGGCTCTGGCGTCCGCTCTGCCCCACACAGCTTTCACCAGCTCGTCCGTCTTCTCCAACGGATACGCGCCCGGATATGCCAAGCTCAACAGGAGAGGAGGTGAGTCTCACAGAAAAGCCAGCTGATTGCATATCGATCCAGACCCCACCAAACCCAAAAGCACATTTCGGGATGGATCTGTGGGCTGACTAAGAAAAATGTGAACTGTCTGTATGTAAAAGGTCTGAGTTGTGGGTGCGACTCCGTGTTTCACGCATCAAAGGGAGCGTTGCTAAATCCTTTTGCATCTGTCCAATACCTCCATGCGTTGCAAAATACATGGAAAGTATTGGATAGTGGATTTTTTTCTTATTATTCTCTTTATGCTAATGGCCTTTATTTACATCCTACAGTAGCTCCTTCATCCTGATCTTCTTCTGTGGTTTGAAAATGCCTCCGGTTGCAGGTTGGCAAGATGGATGATCTTTGTTTTGTGGCTGCACCCGGGAAAAAAACCAGCACCTTTTTAATTAACGTTCGAAATGTAAAGCTGATTGAAAGCTCCCACTCCACCACGTCTGCGCATAGAGGCACAGCGGTACGTGTGTGTCTAATTTAAGACGGGTTCTTTAATGCGCCGTCGCCTCCTCCTCCTCCTCCCCTTCCTCCCCCTCTTCCTTCTCCATAGACATTTCTGACACTTCCTGTCTTTACTCCTCTCTCTCTCTCTCTCTCTCTCTCTCTCTCCCTCTCTCTCTCCCCCCATCCCCCAGCTCCATCCATTATCTCGGCAACTCAGACCAAAGCTCATTTCCACAGCGGGTGGGGAGTGGAGGTGGGTGGAGGGAATGGAGCCAGACAATTACGTCCCTCCGTGTTTACACAATTAATAATTCATACTTTTACATCTAAGATAGTCACACTGTACGACCGAGACGACAGAGCGGCGCGCCAGCAAATAAAGCCTGGTTAATTCTCTGTTTAACTACACTCCTGTTATTATTATTATTGTTGGTATTATTAGCATTGCAGAGAAAGAGAAGGGCTATCCCTCCTTTGACAATGACAACAACAACAAGACGGAGGAAGGGGTAAAAATTAGGTCCAAACACGCTATCGGTCGCCTCCTGTCACACGCAGGGCCAGAGGCGGAGCTCGTGCCGGACACAGTTCACTTTTTAATGGATTAAAGGTAATCTAAATAAGGGAGTGATATATGACTCTGGAATTTTTTTTTTTTTCAAATGTTAAATGAGACCCGAAGGCAGTTTGGCTGACGCTTTCCAGAGTGATTAAAAAATTCAAAACGACCACGTGTGACGGGTAAAGTTGACTTTAAAAGTTGACTTTAAATGTCGCAAAGTCATTCCAGGGGGGAAATGTATGTACGCCGGTGTGGTGGTGGGGGGGTGAATGTCCAACGATGCCGCTTTCATTCTCTCGGTGACGACGTGTCCTTCGACGACACTGGGCACAGACGACGAGGTCGTCACCCCGTCAGCATACTGAATTCGAGCGGAAAAAAAAGTACACCTTGATGAGCCTCTGCTTAGTCCGAAACGCAGCGGCTCGACCCAACGGCCCGAAAGTCTTTGTTGGCCATCTGAATGTCACAGCAGAAGTGTAGACTCAGAAGAGGTTTTGTCTTTTTCCGACCGTTCTTTGGTTCCGGCTGGAAATCAGCAGCTTCTAAAACACTCAAACCAGTGATTTTTGGCTCTTAAAACCAAGACTGGATGCCCGACTAGCTAAATGAAAACACTATTTTGGAACCTTTAATGACTAGTCTGTGGACCATTACCATTACTCCATTACTAGTTCTCTCCCAGAAGATAAGAGGTCCTATTAAACACTTTTAATCCAGTCTTAGAACTCAGATCAGTCTTCTTCTCTCAAACTGTGTGTTTTCTATTTAAAATAGAGCTCTTTGTTTTGGAGGTCTGCAGGAGGGTTGCATGCAATCGCGTGCATGCAAAGAAGAAAAATAAACATGCGCGTTCGCTACAGTGTTGGGAGAGATTTGGCAGCCTAATCTTGTCTTTACTCGACATGTCTACGCGTGGCGAACATCCGTACGCCTGTTTGCACAAAACCACCGCCAGGCATTACACGTTTGAACACACTTAATACCTGCAATCGCAAGCTTATTAACATGCATTTGCATTGAGAGGAGCAGCATTACCGCCCCACGCTCGCGCTTTTGTTCATCAAAAAGAAAAAAAAACGAAACGCCCAAACAACCCTCCCTACACACACACACGCAAGCTGGAGCAAAGTGCGAGGAGGAGTCCCTCCGAGCAAAAGCTTCTCTTGGCAACGCTGCTGTCAGTTGGGGGGGGGGCGGTAAAAGCGCTGTAAAAGCGCGAAAAGATGAAAAAAAAAAAAAAAAAAGAAGGCCAACCCGCTCCAATCTCCTGGCGTTTTAGGAGCAGGGGAGGCACAAAAATCAATGGGACACGGCGCTCATATTAAGCCGGCGCTGTGAATGCTGACAGCTGCTTGAGTTGTCAGGACTCGGACTCGAGTGTTTGGAGCGGTGAGGTGATGCAACGGCGTGACGACTCGGCCACAGACAGCCGTCCAGCCGGCGACGGTCTTGCTAATGTGATTGTTTTTACCTCGGTGACAACTCCCACTTCCACGCAACTGACTGATATGAAGAGCCGCGTTTTCTCCATTTGTGGGCATGTCAGGCACATGCCCGTTGCTTTGTTTTTTTCATTTTCTATTTTCATGACGGGGGGGAAGCTAATTAAACCTGCCTGTGTCAAGCTCCCATAACCACACTTTTTTCTTACTTTTTTATTTTTTTTTTTTGAAATAACCAGACATCAGTCATCATAATATCAAATGTGATTAGTCTGGAGACGAAATCTTCATACTTCTCCTCCACCTCCTCCTCTTCCTCCTCTCATCATAATTTCAGAATTATATCATGACATTATTATTTTTTTAGAACCATCAGCCTGATTGCCCGTCACAGTGTAATTACATTTCTTGTCTCTTTCCATTCTTGTTTTTTTTTTTTTTTTTTTTTTCTCTTCCGTGTCCCAGCTTTTTGGAGCAGGATAAATCCAGCAGGGACAATTCTAGCCTCTGGGTTCTTTTTTTTTTTTTTTTAAAGACAGAACACGCTGATAAAGACTCTGCACAGCCTTTCATGCTTGTTCCTCCCCTTTCACTGCCTGCCCCAGTATTTACATTTATAACAATTCTCTATGTACGTCCTCCAAAAATGTTTCTCCAAAAATTTAATTTTAACTTCCTGCTGAGTGACTCCCTCTTTAATTTTGGTGGTTTGTGCCAGAAACCGAACCCCAGCTTCCCCTCCAAGACCCGTCAGTCATCTCCAAATCCTCCCGAAGCTTTCAAAGTCATTCAGAATGACTCTGCGCTTCGTAGATCCTAAGTGAAGTCGTTTATTGCCCGACGAAGTTAAGTGACTGATGTGAACCTCCACCCAAAAGTGCTGAGCTAAGTCCCATTCAACCTGTTTCAACTTATTAAATGAATACCAATGAATTCATTTTCAATCCCACTCCTTCATCGACTTCAAGTGGTGCTTTTGTTATTTTTTTTTAACCTTTACCAACAAGGAATTCTTCAAGGTCTCAAATCAGATCTGTTTTCAGATCATTTTATTCCACCACCACCAATTAATTATAGCAGGTACAAAAAAATAATCTTAGATTTAGCCCTCTTTTTGACGCAGTCCCTCAAAAACGCCTCCCACTGTTTTGGCTTCCCGCTGAAACCGATGTTTTGTTGCACTTTCTACACATTTAGATGGGAACAAAAACAAGGCGGCGACCGTGTAAGTCTAAAATCGAGAAAAATCAAGCTAAAACCGAGGTATGAGTCCCCTTTGTGACATCACAAACTACGGACCCTGGAGAGGAAGCGTGAGAGGAGCTGGCTGACCAGCGAAGCAAATCTCGAGTCGCGTGACTCCGCCCTCCTGTTAGGAAAACGGGGCGATGCATGATTTCCTCTCGCTGGGGGGCCGAGAGGTAAGCTGATGGGCCGTGTGCATTCGCAAAAAAACACCCGGCCCGCTTTCATGTGAGCACAAGGTATGCGCGCGGCAACGTCGCCCACGGAACGTAGCGAGGCGTGAGATTGGGTCGTTAGCCACAAGCGCGTACCGCGACTGATCCTCATAGACCATTTCTTTCTCGCGCCTCCCTTTTCTTTGCTCTCCCTGCTTATCACCTCATCTGCACATCCTCCTCCTCCTCCCCAAAAAAACCCTCCCTCACATCCCCCTCCGTCTCATTTTCCCGCCAAACAACTCCCGGCTTTGCTTTTCTTGGCGGGCCTCATTATCTGACCGCCCCTCTCTCCCATTCTCAATTCTCTGCCAAAAGTTTCTTAGAAAAAACTTCCGGCTCGTCCTTTGCCCGGACGCAGGATGTTGTGCGGCGGCGGCGGCGGCGGCAGTGCGAGCGTTCCCCAGCTTCCTGCACAATTAAGCGAGAGCCTTCGCCCTCTTCTTCTTCGTCTGGCGGCGTAGTTTGATGTCTCTAGCCGCCGCTGCCGCTCATCCATCGATAATGACTGTCCGCTCCTAATTAAATTACTCCGTCTTCATCTGCTCCCTTTGCTCTATGACAGAAAGATGAAGCACCAGCAGAGGGCCAGCCAGCTGTTTTCCCTCGCCCGCTTTTTTACTGGCGGCCCCGGCATCTCAATTAAGATGTGATTCTTTCTGCGGCTTCTTTTTTCATTTTTTTTTTGTCGCGCAAAGAGCAGCAACCCAAACCCCCCGACACGCCAATCCGCCCGCCAATCCGCCCACGCAGACATACGAGTTCTCCCCCGTTTGATGCCTTTTGTTCCGCCGAGTTCACTTTTGTTCTCGTGTCGCGTCTCTCAACCAGCCGCGTTGTCACTCATCCCCGAAAAACCACATCAGGGGTCACCGGAACACTTGGCTCGGTGGAGACACGTCCCTCCCCCAGCGTTTCATAAATTCTTGTCTCTCCCCGCCGGTTTTTTTTTTCCCCCTTACCTTGATCTTTCTGTCACTTCTTATGGTTTGATCACTCATTTGTTCCGGCGTTCGTCCTTTTGGATTCCTGCACACATTCAGGTTTGATCTCCAGGAGTGACTGACAACCCGTTTTACGTGACTTCCGATCCTCTGATAGTAGCTTGAACAACGGGGAGAGTCAATTTTGCATGTTGTTCACACAGCGAGATACAGACATGCGAGACTCATAGGGACAATAGAACGCTCGTCCAAAAGTAGATAGCAGGAGCCTTTCTCAAAGGTTTTTTGTTTTTTTTGTTTTTTTTTGATTGGCTGTTGTTGTTGTTTGTTTCCTCTTCTGTCAAGCCTTTTCATTTCAAGGTTTTCTTCGTTCCACAGCTTTCAGGCCTCAGACAAAAAAACCACGTCCACCCTGACACTTGTGTCTGACAACGTGTCCTCAAAATTAGCGCCATCATCATTTCGGTTCCAGCTGCGCCATCCGCGCAACAATGCAGGGTTGTCAGTGTCACTGCTACTCATACTACTGCTAGATGTTTTGAGGGTTTTAGGGAATATGTGTTTTTTTCTTTTACTTTCTTTGAACTGTTATTGGTGGATCCAGTTCCTGTGAGTGATGAGACAAATTTCCTACAGAGTAGCTCTTAGAGAGTAGAGTAATCTGATTTATGTTTGATGAAAAATGCCAAAATCAATTACCACTGGAAATCCAATGCTGGCAATTAAAGCCATTAGCACAGGTGTGTTATGCAGGTGTGGAATTACAAGTGTGTGTTTTGGTCGCCTGTTTGTCTTTGATTGAATCACAACTCAACGGCTCATTAACTTGACACTGTTAAGCCACTCTAGAATGACGTATCTGTCGTCTGCAGCAACCCAAGTCCCACAATTGGCCAAGTAAAACAACAACTGTGTCATTTGCCAAAAAACAAAAAGTGTAACCTCATTACAGCAAATCCCAGTTGATGCGAAAGGCGGCTGCCAGAGCTACAAACATCTCACAGTGATAGTCGCTGCCAACACAGGCCGTTTCCTCCAGGCAAGGGACACAAGCAAAGGGGGGAAAAAAAATGGAAAGTCTCTCGCATCGCTTGGTTGAGGCAAATCCTGCGGCTCAGGCCCTACAACACAAGTTTCCCTCGAATCGCGTGGCCGACCTGAAAGCAAATGCTTAGCGTCTCACCACAGAGCTGTGAAACCATACTCATACAGAGTCCAGGTAGCCCAGTTATTTATTCCGCCTGGCCGGGGCCTCTGGGACCCCTGGAGAGGAGCGGAGAGCGTTTCCAGGGAAAGGGAGACCTGGAATAGCTCGCTCAGCCCCTGCAATGCAATCCCAGATGAGCTGGAGGGAAGTGGATGGATGACTGGATGGATGGATGGATGGATGGATGGATGGATGGATGGATGGATGGATGGATGGATGGACAGATGGACGGACTACTTGGTCCCTGGATTATTTTTGCTTGAATTTACATTCCATTCAAGCTTTGAATTTTGTCTGTTTATGTGACAAAAAAAGTCTCACATTGTGATGTCACAAAGGGAACTGATACCTCACTTCACTTGGGGCTAGTGGCACGACCAGCCAGGCATAGGTTCCTCCTTCCAAACGTGTGAGAGGAACAACAAAACGTTGCTTTCAATATTAAGCAAAAAAAAAAAGTTGCTTGGCTGAAAACAGAGGGCTAAAAAAAATGCTATTTTCCACAGGCCTATTGCGTTCACTGAAGAATTAATGGCACGAGGTTGCTCCCCTGAAGTCCCAGATGAAAATTAACAATCCGAAAATCTATCACATGGGACCATTTGGTGGAAAGGCACACAGAGTTTCAGGGTTTCTCCTTTCTTTTTCTTTCTTTTTTCAAGAGTCACCTTAAAACAGCACCAGACTGACTCTGTCTGTCTGTCTGTCTGTCTGTCTGTCTGTCTGTCTGTCTGTCTGTCTGTCTGTCTGAGGCTGCTGACGACGACGCGGCAGCACAAAGAGGCCGACGCGCGAGAGAACTGATCGCAGATTTCAGAAAAGTCGCGCCGCGATCTCGGGGCTTTTATCGCGTGGGTGGCGGCGCCTTTGTTCCCTCCGTCTTCCCCCTTGCGTTCCACTTCTCCTCTCGCTCTTTGTCCCCGGCTTTATCACCTCATCTGCCTCCCCCCAGCCTCTTTTCCCCTCCCTCATCCCCCCTTTTCCTCCGACGAGGTGGTGTCTCTGACCTTCTCGGCTCCCCTGTTCACTCCCCACCCGCCGCCCCAAACATCTGTGCTTGTGACAGGCGAGGGAGCAGCGCCGCTCCCCCGGCGCTCCAACCCTGAACCTCCTCTATTATTCCCCCTTTTATTTTATTTTTTTATTTTTTGGTCTTTTTGCCTTTTTGCTTTTGTTCGCTCGCTGTCCCTCTCCGGCAACGTGGCCAGCCGGCGCTTCCATCGCCACTTTGTTCCGTCAACCTCCCTTCATTGACGCACGCTACCTCCCTTTATCCCCGTCCGGCTCTCACCTTTCGCTGCTGCCCTGTTCTTTCTTTTCTTTATTATTTTTTTATATACATCTCACTCTTCACCTCATTCTTAACCTCTGTCAACTTTGCCCCACTGTCCTCCCCAGTCCACGACAGCAGTTTACCTTCTCACATCTCCGCTTATTCTTATCTTATTTAGTCACTTCACTCTTACGCTTCTTTCCTCCTCTTTTCCCCGTCCACCTCCTGCGAAACACTCGCCGTCCGCGCGATATCTGGAACCTTCCGCGTCTCGGCGGACCTCTCAGCCTGTCCATCTGTTGCCTCCGTTAACCCCGCCTCTTCACCCCGACGTGCCTCTCTCTCTGGCTGTCATCTTGAACCCTCTCCTCCCCCTGTCCTCCGGCCGCCAGCCTGTCCTTCCATTCACCCCTTTAAGTTGTGCTCACTGCTGCTGGAAGGGCCTTTTAAAAAGAAAATCCATAATATGCCATAAGTTTGACCACAGACTGCAGGGCTGGACGCTGGCAAGAAAAAGGAAGCAAAAGTTGGCCATCAGTAGTGAAACGCGGCCAAACTTTTTACAAGGCAACATCATTTAATCTGTCCTGCAAATAGTCACAAGTTCCTGGAGCGGAAAAAATGGAATGGAAGAGCCGGGCCTTTCCTTGCCATTTGCACTGTCGCTGTCGGCCGCAGCTGGTTAAATTCGACTGGATGGCGTCCTCTAAGGTGGGATAAACACCGTGTCAGAGTCACTGGGCCCCTTCATGGATCAGCTAACGTTGGGACGCTCCGCCGTCCGCGCCTCCTCGGCAGACGCGCTCCTCTTCCCTCCGCACTCCCATTTTCCCAGAAGCCCTCCCATCGCTCTTCCGCTCTTTGCCACGCAACTCGCTGTCACCCGACCCCCACCCGCAGACTTTCCCCGCTCTAATGTTAAGTGGGCTCGCCTCCTCTCACTCATACCTCACGCTTTTTTCACTTCTCACTCCTGCTGTCATCCATCACCGTCTTTACCATAACTACGTCTCTCAGTTTTTCGCCCCATTATTTTTTTTTTTTTTTTTTTTTACACCGCCAGCGATTGCATCTCTGACCTGACTCGCACCAGAGCCATAAAATCCTCCCTCAGCACTCCCGCCTTTCCCTCCGCAGCCTCATCCATCTCTGTTATTTGCCCCTCTCGTTTCCATTTTGCGCCTCCACTCTTTTCTGCGCCCCCCTCCGTTTCTCAGATCTTGTTCCTTAAGTGTCACGCTGCCTTGGTCGTTGTCCGCTCGGCTTGCTTTCTTAATCTTTATTTGGGACTGTCAGTTTACTTATCACAATCGGCACGCTCGTGCTGAACCCAGTTCCTCACCCCTCCCCCGCCCCCCGTCTTCTGCGTGCGATAGTGTTTTATCCGCCCAAAGGGAATGGCTTTTCTGCTGCAGCCGGTTTTTGAGGTATTGACGTTTTCACTGATACGGGCAGCGTTATCTGTCAAGGCCGGGGCTGGACTGTAATGGCTCTGTAATTGGATAAGATATAAGGTTTTTGTCGCGGCGGGATACATTGCAAACCGCATCATCCTCTATTTTATCGTATGACTATCATCTTTCATGTCTCATGCGCACTCCTTCACTTCCTCGGCGTCGCCGGCCTCGCCTTCCCCCTTCCCTTTCTTGCGCTTTCCAAATCCGTCACTCCACTCGGGCTCATTTAGGCTTTCGGTCAGCCGCTCTCCTAGCGCTTCTCGTCCCTTAAGGAGGAAATAGAAGAAGAAAAAAGCTCCATCACAGCACCGGAGGAGACGACCGAGCCTTGGCCAGTCGGCTTGACATCCACCACACACTCTTCGATAATCGGTTCATACTTGCGCGGGGTCACGGGCCCAGCTGTTTGCTCTGCTGATACGTGAAGCCTCTCTAACACACACTCTTAACCAGAATATTTTCCTGGAGTTTACCTCAGAGACTCTTACATCTTTCGCTCTACCTGCTTGGTCCCTGGTATTAAGTCTGGGGAAGGCAGAATGAGGTCTTATGAGTTGGATCTTGTTTTTTCAGCTCACAAAGCGAACTATGATGGCAGGCCTTGGTGTGCTGTCCTCTCGAGGTAGTGTGTGGCAAGTTGCAATACCGCTACTTTCCATGGACATGTTTTTACCTTCAAAAAATTGTGTTTTGGTTGTTGCCAACAGTTTGGTGTTTTGTCTCCAATCCAGATGGGATCAAATCGTCTATCCGTGTATATTGCTCAAGGTCGTTGATTCTTTTTTTTCCCATCGCACGCCGCACATCAGAGTGTGCCTCACAGCTGCCGAGGTCTGTCTGTCTGTCTGTCTGTCTGTCTGTCTGCTTTTGACTGTTTTAATCAGCCATAAATCAAACAGGCTGCAGCCCTAAATATATCAACACATGCACATAAATCTCAGCTACATGTCTGTGTTTTTGTTGCTGCACATCATCCAACATGTTGGGGAAGGGAGCCAAAATTCATTGAGAGAGATTAAAGAGAGATGTAATAATCCAATAATAATCATTTTCAATGTAATTTTTCTTGATTTTTGGGAGGCCGCCACAAACTGATAAACACAGCTGTCAGCAATTAACAGCACCTCATTAAGAAATAAATGGATTGACGGTGAAAGGAAGAGGAGTGAGGGGAAAAATAAATGCAAAAGTGTTTGTGGGAAAAGTGGAATTAGAACCAACCCGTTTAATTTGACGGCTCAAATATGAAACAAACATAGTGTTAGTAATGGAAGCTGAATGATGTAACTGCACTTGCGCGGCAGTTAGGGTTGAGCTGTTTCAGAGATGAAGACTTTGGCAACGTAACATCGTAAAAAATGATTCTACTCCTCCGACCATCAGGCAGCAGTGTTGCTGCTTCTTTGTGTGTGCTTGCATGCATCTTTTTACCCCCCCCCTCCCACTGGTTCTTTTTCTCTTCTTCTTCTTCTTCCCTCCAGTTGAAATCAGGTCAATGGGATCCGGTCCCGCTCTCCCGCTTTGCCTGCTGCCTAGCGGCTTGCCTCGCTTTCTTTCAGCATCATTTAACCTGAGGTTCATTTAACCCGCAAGGTCTGCGGACGGTGGACACCTGGGAGGCTGAAGGGGAACAGCTTCTGGAGGACACCATTTTTTTTCTCCCCATATCTGGGAATGGAAGGAGGCAGAGCTGTGAGAGTCTGGCCAAACACAAGGACGCACGTCGCCGCCGAGTGTATTAGGAGGCAAACACAGCCATCTATTATAAGCCTCTCTGCTGCGTCCCTGGGAAAACAGCAGTGAATGGCTCTCCTTTGGTCTTATTAGAGATAGTAATTTCCTTCTGAGAAACATTTTATGTGGCCCAACCGACTCTCCAAAGATCCTAACGCTTGAACGTGCCGGCTCTTTTTCGTTCACGAGTGCAACTTTTGCAAACTCAAACAAACTTCTCGTTATTTATTTTCCCAATTTTACACTTTTTTGCCATTACAAGCTAAGATTTTATTATTCATATCATCTTAATCTCACTCAGGGGTGCCCACATTGAACCTGGGCTTGGCTTTAAACATATTAAAATGTCTTTAAATTAATTATTTTTTCATTTATTTGTTCATCCTTTGGACTCACCCGAATAACAAAGAGCCCAAACTCAAATCAATTATGTGAGTGGATATTGTTATGGTGATTCCATCAATATCAAGTCTGGGTGTTTTTTTGTTTGGTTTTTTTTTATCTGAAGCTGAAAAAATGGATTAATCCGCGAAACAGCAGGTATAAAATGTCATATTATAATATTAAAAAAAGCAATCCATCTTAAAATACCATAGACTTGAATCCTGAAAGTTGAGATGTATATTGTTTCGGAGGAAGAATTTTTCTCTTTTTTTTTGCCGGGAAGAAATATATACTTGACATTCTTGGAAAACGTCTTCGCACAGCGAGATCACTGCAGTCCTGTATGTGAGGCGGTGAATAAAACATCACGTCTCCACTGCGGCGCCGCTGCCTCTCTAGTAAACGTCTGCTTTCGGCCCAACGCTGACCATTAATAATAGACGAAACAATGACTCGACCTCCCCCACCCATCAATGAACAACACTGCGCTCCTGCCGTCGTGCCCTCTCCTTGTGGACATGCCGCGTGTGTCCCGTTCGGGGGAAGTGAAAAAAAACAAAAAAACATCTTCCCTTCTCTGCTAGCTGCTTTCGAAGAAACGCGCGAACTGTGTTTTTTTTTTTTTTTGAAGGGGTGCGAGGAACTCACCACAGATTTGCTCCGCAGGTGCGGGCGGGTGGTCCCCTCTGGACAGCGACCACTACCAGTGGCTGCAGGTGGACCTGGGCTCCAGGAAGCAGGTGAGCGCCGTGGCCACGCAGGGCCGGTACAGCAGCTCCGACTGGACGACGCGCTACCGGCTCCTGTACAGCGACACGGGGAGGAACTGGAAGCCGTACCACCAGGACGGCAACATTTGGGTGAGTGGCGCCCACTTTGGTTCACGTGCCGTTGATATAAGTGCAGTGCATTTACCATTTACCAAGTTTGTTGTAATGAAAAGGATGTTTTGTCCCCTTTTTGTCTGGCTTCAGTTCAGGGTCAAACATTGAAATTCAGTTCCAAGTAAGTTTAAAGATAGTTGGAAATGTCTGACTAATGACAAATTGCATATTAAAAAACTAAATTAATCACAGTTATTAATAATAATAAGAACTGTGAGATAAAAAAACAGATGGCAGTTTAGATGATCTAGTAGTCAAAGAAAGTTGTACTGCTGTGATTTGCCCATGGACTCGTTTGTCTTATGCAATACATAACTTAATTCCACCATTAACTTTTGTCTATTTTTTTCTTTTGCACTATTACCACTTGACAATTATGGATCTTTTACAATTTACAGTAATTAGATTGTTGTTTGTGCTGCATCTTAATTGTTTCCTGATTGTCATTCACTCCAAAGTCTTTCTCCCGCCGTCATTAACCCTGATTCATACCTTCTAATATTCCCGCAAGCGCTCTAAAAAACCAATCTATCTTTCGTATCACCCCCCTCCCGCAGCCACAGCCGACTGTTTCCGCCGCTCTGTGCGGGCGCGGCGCGCGCGATACATATCTCTCCTTCAAATTTATCACCGACGTAATTCAAAATATTGCCCGTGTAAACAAATACGGGGGCCCGTAATTCCAAGCGGCGCGTCCGCCATCAATAATCCTCAAGCGCCGCCGCTGCCGCGGAAGTGGAGCCATTTGTTTTCCTTTGCGTCTCGGCCCTTATCTGGAAGAGGCCCCGGGACAGAAACGCATGCGTCTGAACTTGTTGCCGCGGTCCTTCTTGGCGACTTGGTCACCCTTTTTTTTTTCTTTTTGTCGGCGTGTGTGCTCGCTTGCGCGCGATTTAGTCTGTTGCGCCTGTTTGTGTGTCAGCGGTAATAGTACTCGGACCATAAAGACTATTGATCAAAGGGATGAGGCTGGAAATGGTGGCCAACTTCATGTTCCCGCCCACACACACACACACACACACACACACACACACACACAGTCCTCCCTTCATACCCCGTTTTGGCCCGTTCAATCACATTCGGCTCAATTCCATTCTCGGCTGGAAGAGGTTCACGCTGCTATCTCCTGAGAGAAAACCACCTGTCCCGCCGTCTTATGCATGAAGTTTCCATTCAAGAGCATTCGGCCTGTGGGCCGCCGCCCGCTGTTGCCCCACGCTGATGACTTAACTCTTTCGCTGTCCGACAGAGTCGGGCGTGACCCACCCGGCGCCGTCTCTGCTTGCTCAGCTCTTGTGTCGTGCGGTGGCGGCGGCGGCAAGCGGCTGCATCCGGGCTGACTGCTGCAGTATTGGTTCCGTGAAAGATGCCTCGTTAATGTACTAGCGAGGAGCCGCGGTGACTGTGATAAATTACCGCGATAATTAAAATACCAGCAGCTGCAACGGAGGACGGCGCCCCAACAGCTGTCAATGCTCGAAGTAATTGGTTCAACAGTAAATATACGTCTTGCATAATTCAAAGTGTGGGGATGTGCAAGCGCACGTGGATTGTGGCCCCTCACATGCGCCCACACAGCAAGGTGGAAGTAAAGGAGGAGTCGGGGGACGCTGCAGGGACATTTGCACACATACATCTCTTTAAATTGTGACACGCAATATCACCTCCGCACTAGATGTTGCCGTGCGCCGTGGTGGTCTGTGGTTTCATTCCGCCCCCTTTGGTGCTTTATTCTCCATTTGTTTGGTTTCCACATATGAAAAACAGTTTGGACTGCCGTTTCAGCAGGCTGGTGGTTCATGAGGTTTCCATCTGTCGCTATCCGTCATTGGTTGACCCGCTATTGAGTTGAAGATGGCCAAAGAGGAGACTGACGCTCATGACTGAGGCATTGCTGAGGTGAAAGTGACGGCAGAGTCGATATTGTAGCAGCGATGGCAGCGGCGTCACTTCTGCAAATTTTTGGAGCTGAACATAGCAAATAGCTCTTTTTAGCATGGGGATTCTGAAATCAGTATGAAGGGATTCCCATCTGGTTCCCTTTAAGGCAGTGGTTCTCAAACTTTCTCTGTCACGCCCCACCTTGGAGGAAGAAACTGCTTTAAGGGGACCTGACTTAGTGACATTCAAAATGCCGCTTTCTCTCGAAGAGATGTTCCTGATACTGACTATTTAATGGCAGTTTGTTGCTGCTCAGTAGTCCTGATGAGGACGGAAGTGTCTGATTTTTTTTTTTTTTTTTTATCCCTTTGCACGTTCAGTTTTTCTATATATAATCATATTGCTGTCAGCAGTGTCACCTCTGATTTTATTCGATTTCAAATTGAAAAACACAATCTGCCTCATACCGCTCGCGTCTCGAGTTTGATTCACCTCTGTGGTGAAAAGACACAAAAGCAATGTCGAGAGCCTCATACGCTGCTGACTGAATTCTTTGAAAGCATATAGGGGGGAAAGCAGACACCGTATATGGCCGATGCCACTCGGGCTAATCCCTCATTGTTTATACATGCGGGCGGGACGTGTCGAACTGCACTTCATGTGAGCGCAGTTGACAGTAATATATGTATCCAATAAACTGGACCACAAAACCTAAAATGAAAAATTCAAACGAAGGGTGAAAATATAGCTCCGCCTGTGTTTCGAGATCTGCAGCTAATTATTTGTTTTATCACAAGACCTAAAACTATTTGCCAGAACGTATTGCATTGGACAAGCAAACCCCCCCCCTTTTTTTTTTTTTTTGTAAAATTACATCACACAGAGGAAAACCAATCTTTGAGACCAACACAGACAAAAGATCCAAATAGTGTTTCATCTCTCTGGTGCTTGGAAACACATTACTGTCCTTGTTATCTTGTCAGGAGGCCTTTGAGCCATTTTGGCTCTGCGCTCAAGGAAAAAAAGAAAAAGTGACAGTGTCACTGATTTACCCACACTCCTGACAGGGCTACTAATCGAACAGATACCATATTGTGCTTTCAGGGTATTTTTTTTTATTTTCCACAAGAATAAAACCAGAAATGGGTCTGTCCTTGTCACTTCTGCAAAGTAGCTTTTCTTTCTTTCTTTGGTGGCCTTATTGTTTTTCAACGAGAACAGGCGAGTCGAAGATTCAGAAACCCCATGCTTTGGTATGAGCTGTGACAAATAATCTTGACTTTTATCGTTAGCGAGCAAGTTCCTCAGAATCGTGCAGCGTGATGAACTGCGGACATCGAGTGCCTTGTAAATGCTGCATTTAGCAGGCGGTTTTATCAAGATTGGATTCTAATAGGAAGGAAAAGGGGAAAGATGGCATCATTTAATGCAATGAACCAGAATGAGCTGGAAAAGTAAAATAAATAAATAAAGAGCTCTTAAATTGTATTAAGAGCCTTTTTAGCGCGTAATGCATATTAAAATACTATATCATTAAAACTAATATCCTCTCTGCTAAGCTAAGCTCTGGAGGAAACCCTCTTATGAAAAATAAACGCCCGCATATAAAACATTTTTACGATGAAGAAGAAGTCTCCACGTTTGCACTGTGAGCACAGAAGAAGAAACATGTTCAACATTAAGATAAAGCACTTTTGGTGACGCTGTATGCTGATGAGCCTCCACTGCTTTGGCTGCTCGGTTCAGATGGAACGTGCATTGCAGCAATTGGCACGTGGCCGTCCAGGACGCAAGGCTGGCAGTGCCTGATTGATCGTCTCCTGAGGTCCCACGAAGGCCACACTGATGTCTACAGAGCAAAAACTCATTTTGGAATCCAGTGTGAAAACAGCTGCAGGACAGCAACAGGCAGGCGGCGTTGAAACATGGAACGACAAAGGACGCATTCGTCATGAAGAACTCTGAGGACGTTCCTGCTGCTTTTATCCGCCACCGTCATAAACATTTTTGCTCATATGATCAGAATTCGAGCACTGGGCGACATGATGACATCACAAGACATTTTTCCCCCTTTTCATCACAAGCGGCAAAACAAATTTCACGTTGGCGAGGCTCCCGCTGCGCCGTAATAAAATCCTGAGTCGAAGAAGATGAGGATCTGCTCCGTAAACATGATTTCTTTTTCTTTTCCACTAATTTCTCCCTCCTACTAATTTATCGCTGTGCACATCCAAGCCGGCAGCCGACATCGAGGGGCCAGAAGCTGTTGAGGGAAAAAAAAAGCCTCAGATGTTGGGATAATCTCAGCCTTTCATGCAACACGTTCCATCCAAACTGTCGCTCTTCCGCTCCCGCTGCTCGTCACGACGACTGACTGCGCGGGATTAGCTCCCCCATTAGCGCGGCGCCCCGGGTTAATGACAGCGCCGGGTTGTAGGATGCGCTCCAACATTCTTCTCCTTTTGCACGAAAAAGTTTGATTCCTTTTTCCGATGCGGGAAACCTTCCTTGAAACGCACATTTCCTTCGTTGGAACGATCCAAACACGCATTTCTCAGGCTTCTGAACGGTGAGTCGGTGCACACCTGGGATGCTAATCCATCGCTCCGACGCAGGTGGATCCATCAGATGAAACGGATTGGGAGGCGATCAGAGGAGAATTATTCACATCAGAGGAGGCGCTCTCATTAGATATTAATGCGCGTTCTTTAGGGGGGGCAGGGTGGGTTTAACATTCAATTTGAGGTCTGTATTATTTATAGATGATGTCCACCTGTTTGGATCGTCATTCTTATCAAACTGCAAAGAGGAAACGATGCCCTCGTGCGCGGGAACGCGACTTCTGTGTTCCGGCGTGTTCTACGCCGAAGGAGCTGCTTCACGCAGATCAAAGGCACTCGCACAGTCATACGGTTCTTTTCTTTTTTTTAGAAAAAAAAATCTTTGCTGATATTAAGACTTCAGGCTCTCTATCTTTCCAACGCCGCCGAGGCTCGGCGGAGCGCTTTCCGTCCATCTTTTTAACGTCGCTTCACTCCGTTTCAGATAAGAGCGGAATGAAAATTAAAGATTCGCCGAGCGCCAGCGATGACGATGATGAATCGAGTCCGACCCGCTTCCACTTGGATTCCCGGAGCGTCTGCAGGAGGAACCTCGACAGAAAAGCGCACGCGTTATGCTATTGTAACTTGGCGATGGCACATTTCTTTTTTCTCAAAGGCCCAGCGTGTAAGATTTAGTGGCTACTGTGAAGAATGCCCGTCCTTGACCTCATATTTCTGGTTCCCTCTGTGATTCCACAATTCCGGGCTATTACAAAACCGTTATGCCGCAACATGCCCAACCTAGCCTAGCTTTTTCTCTCTCTTTCTTTCGACAGCGTATCCTTTCCACAAGACCGTTGCCGACCGAGACTGTTGTCTCCCTGACTCGTGTTGCCTCTCAGAAATAGATCCGGCCTGTCACCGAGCCTTTCTCTCCTTAATGGCGTCAAAGCTCCGAGGGCACGTTTGCCGGCGCGACGCGCGCGCTCCAACGGGTGTGAAAATGCCTCTCACCTCTCAGACGTAATGTCAACACACACACTCAGGCCTTCAGAGTCTCGGGCGGCGCCGGCATGTGCGGCCCGCTTCCACGGTGGAGCCAGACAGCCGCTCTTCACTCCATCACCGCCGGTCCCTGGTGAGCGGGGAGC
Organism: Thamnaconus septentrionalis; assembly: GCA_009823395.1. NCBI lineage: Eukaryota > Metazoa > Chordata > Actinopteri > Tetraodontiformes > Monacanthidae > Thamnaconus > Thamnaconus septentrionalis. The sequence goes on from CM020520.1 coordinate 8,539,416, forward strand.
GAGAGTGGGTGCCAAACGTTCACAGCCTGACTAATGGTCTCTTAAAGCTCCATTGTTTCCCCTCCGTGTCTCCGCGTGTGCGTGGCTCCCCGTCTGACTCTGTTCAACTTTAATTCAGCCATCGAGAGAATGTTTCCCCGCACCAATAATAATTTTTCGCCACGATAACAAGCGGGACGGCGCTTAAAAAGGTTCTTGACTTTCCATGGTCGGGGGGGGGGGCTAACTCTGGACTAATTTGTTGGCCAAAGGCCGCGTGAAGAAGGCATTAGCATAAAATGTTCCAAAAAGCATTCCCCCCCTCTTCAGCTAGCCGCTGCGTGTGAGGCGCAGAAAGAGCTCCCGGCGCCCTTTTGTCACCCGCTCTTTAACAGCTGGTTATTGAAATTTGTGAACTGAGGGGCCGACGCTCTGGCGCATTGGATTTAAATAGGTATAAAGGGCAGAGTGATGTGTTGGCTTCAATGAAACTGCGCGGCGAACCTCTGTGGTGGCGCGGGCGAAAGTAGACGTTTTAAGCATCCGGCGAATAGACGTTAAACAACACGGCAGGAGTAAAAGATAAAGGTATTGTTAATTGTAGAAAAACTAGGGGCACCGTGTACGTTCCATTTGCTTACCTAATAAGAAAAAAAGTGGAATTGAAATGTAAAACCGTCGGAATCACAGCAATAACTGAACAATCGAGGAGAGGGGGAAACAGAACGGGAACAGGTCAAATAATTCATGTAACCCCTCAGGAGCTCCAGAACCAGATCAAAAAAATTCACTTTAGCTTCTGCCTGCAGCACATCTTGCTCGCAGTCTCTCCACCCCTAGTGGGAGGTTTGATTGACTGTGTAGCTCAGAATTTTAATTTTGCCTGTAAGTGCCAAGAAGTGGTTCTTTGGCCGCGAGGAGGCCGAGAATCTCCCCCACTGAGGAGTCTTATTTTGAAAAAAAAAAAGAAAAACTGCTGAATGCGACTGCTTCGCTGTCTGGTTTGTGTTCTGCTTTGCTTTCGGGAGTCCAAGGTGCTGCTCTCTCAGGTTCGGATTATGCAGGTTGCAGGCGTTTCTATCTCAAAATGGCAGTGCGAGCCTGTCGCCACTCCAGGTTCAATTCCAATGGAGCAGGTGTTGTTGGCATTTGAACAGTGACAGTTGCAGCTGTCGGCGGGGAAAATAGGCGAATGCTGCCTTCTGAAAGAAGTGCAGGCGCCCCGTTTAGTGCTTTTTGCTTCCATTCATTATAAATACAGATATTTTTGTCTCACATTCTTTTACTTATTCACTAGTTTTGCAATCAAACGTGAATACATATCACAGCTAAGAAGCCAAAACCCAGTTACTTATCTGCAATCTGTGACCTTCACATATTGTAGTGTAAAATTTACTCCGCTAAACAGTCCGTCAAGGCTATCAAAGGCAATAATGCCAGTTTATAGAAAGAAGCCAAATCTGGGTTTGTTTGTTTGTTTGTTTGTTTGCAACCAGTGAACTAAATCTCAAGAGACGTTGCACATTTTTAATCATGCAAAGCTGCTCCATTGGGTTCCAGGATGGGAAAAAAACACCACCTTTAAGGGCTTATTTGCATTTTAAACAGGTAAAGTGATGCATTTTATATCAGTATTGTGTTATCAGTTGGTATTGTGAGGACACGTGTACCTCACATTCTTTCCAAAATGCCTTAAACACTGTCGTATTTGTCTAATTATTAGCACGTCATAGCTGCCAGTGACAACGCGAGCCTGTTGCTGTGACCAGATAACATTTATTGTCAAACTGGAAAGATTGAAAACTGGAAACTCTAAATTCCACTTTTTAAAGCGTAGCTCAAATTTTTTGAGTTCAAATGAAACAAGAGCACCAGAACAACAAGGCAGTGACTCCAATTTCCTGAGTGAATGGAGGATTAATTATTTTTAAAAAAAGAATTTCCCAAGTCACGCAGGGAAAACACTGCGGAACTCGCTGTGTCACAGAAACACATTTCTATGTGGCCTTTCTGTTCCCCCTTCCTGTACATTTGTCGATTACAAAAAAACAAAAGACCAGACCGGCCGCTTTGATTTCCCCTGTCACTGTTGGAAGGCGGCACGTGCACGCGCACACACACACACACACACAAATTTTCTCTGTCCAAAAACCGGTCCAATAACAACCAGCATACTCCTCCCCACCACCAAAAACATAGAAAAATTCACTTGTTCTGTCTCAGTATCTGGAGATCTATTCTCCGTAATGGCTAGTGTCTGGCTGTCAAAACACTAGCAAACCCACACATGCACAGAGAGAGAGAGGGAGGGAGGGAGAGGAAGCCGCATGCAATGAATAGATGGAAATGCAGTGAACTCAGCCAAAGAGAATCAGTAAGAAACTGTGGTGCAGGGAAGGGGGAGAGAGTCTTTGGACTGTGTGCTTGTTCATGTGCAGGCCAAAACGTTTGTGTATCCTGGGGGTTTTGTGTATGTGTGTGCGCGACGCCACAAAGTTTTTTTTTTTTTTTTTTTGTTTGTTAGCTTTTTCCCAAGCTAGCTGTCCCACAGTGATTGGCTCGTTGTTTCAGAAACGACAACAGCCCTAATGGGCCAAAATGCCCTACAAGGGGCCTGGCTGCCTCTTCCAAGTCAATTTCCCACTCACTGATTCGCCGCCACTGATCTGTTGGGTGGCTTAATTTGGTAAAAGCTCTGCAGAATTTTGGCTATTACTGTAATTTAAAAAAACAAATCAAATTTAGAAATGGTTTGCCTAGAACTATTGGGTGGATTTCTGTTGGCTGCGTGGGTTCCCAGGCTTAGATTATTCCGCGTGGCAAGCAGCAAATAGGCAAAAAATAAAATTCCAACACCAGATGAATATTCCGTTTTGTATTCGCTTTCCTGCTAATGTTCCAAACATCCTCTGGAGTAATTTATTGCAGGTATTCCCTGAGCTTTTATCGCGCCTTAATTCATTTGTTGCGATGGCCTGCCTTAATCTTTTCTTTTTTTTTCAATCTAATGAAGCGCTGCAGTTAATTTTGTCGCGACGTGGCCTGAATGGTTCATCGGTTTTATAACGCTCGGGAGAAACGTGCGTAATATGATTGAAGAAAGAAAAAAAAAAGAGCATGTCTGTGCGTACACGTAAATCCCCTACGTCAGGGGAGGGGGTGAAAATTAAAAAAAAAGAAAACGAAAATAAAAACCAGAGTTGGAATCTTCCTCGGGCGCTTTGTGGCCTCTGCTTGCTGTAAATTGCCTCACTTCTTGATTAAGCAAAAATGTCAAAGTGCCTAAGCTCTTAAGTCAGCGGGCACGCGCGCGGCCAAACAAACAGCGCTCGTGGCGGCGCGCGCACGCCTTGCCAATTACCCGCCCCGGTTTTTGCAGGTTAATGATTTGAATGGTGAGGAGAGGGAATTAAACGCTTGACTTCGCCGCCTTGCAAAAGTGTTATAAGCGAACAGAAGCCTCCACCCGCCCCGCCGCCTCCTCCTGCTGCCGCTCTCTCTGTCCCATCCCGCCGCCTGTCCCCAGCTCTGCATAGTAATCCTTTTGAATTGAGCTGTTCATTCAGCCAGGCAAAGATAAGTGTTGAATAGCCGGATGAGCACAATAGAAAAAGTAAAGGGAGGGGGCTGGAAAAATCGGGACGGAGAGGCAGAGCTTTGGGTTTGAGACAAATAAAGTTTTGTTCTCTATATCTCCGCCTGCCTGTTCCCCTCTCTCTCTCTCTCTCTCTCTCTCTCTCTCTCTCTCTCTCTCTCTCTCTCTCTCTCTCTCTCTCTCTCTCTCTCTCTCTCTCTCTTTGCCTCACACCTCGCTGAGCGGAAGTGAAAGCGTCTCGTGAAAAAAAGTGGCCGGCATGCCGTCAGCCAGGTTTTCGGTCCTCTGTTATTTGGACGACGTTCTGAGCTTAAGGCCGATTTTCAGTTTTAAACGGCCGGGTGCTGCGTGGGCAGACAGTCCGGCTTTTACGAGCACGGAAATTGATGCATTGGGTTTTTCGCATTGGGATCCTCAGCCAGGGCCACAGGTGTTCTGGCACAGATTAAGCGTCTTAAAAGTTTGAGCGAGGAAAATGATGCACAAATATCCTCAACGTCATGTCACAGCCTTTTATTATTTAGCTTTCTTTTCCTCTGCGCTCTGCAGTATCTTAGCCACAGTTAGTCCTCAAGGGGCCACTAACAAACTCTGCGCTCCCTGCACTTGCAGAGTTCAGGCCCTCTTGAGAACTAAAAAAAACTGCAAAAGAAGTGGGCCTGAATAAGTTACACAGCATTGAATACTGAATTTGTTATTTCATCCTTTTTGTCATGAGGCTTTTCAAAGGGCTCGATCAACTTTTTTCTTTTGCTGTGAATTGCGCAAGAGGTCATTGAGGGCATTGAGTCTCGACTGTGTTTGGAATTAACGTACTTTTGAATAAGAACACTCGACATAATAACAATAACAGTGGCGATTTGAATTTTAAATGTATTTGTCTTTGAAATCTGTAGGTTTCCAGTGTTCTGCTCAAAAAATATTCTGTATTGGAATCATATCTTATAAAGTGATATATACATATTGATGTAGGATTTTATAGAGTTTGTTATCTCTATTTCCAGCTATTGCATCTGACCCCTGGCTTGCCGGATCATATTCAAGGCTGTCTTTTCTCATAGTTGTGCAGAGGGTCAAACAACCTGACATGAGGTCATGCAATTTACCATAATTTACTTTTGTCTGTGGTTTTATTGTTGTGGCTTCCTTAATGGGGACAGAAACAACAACAAAAATAATTTCTCCCCATTTGGATTTGTCTGCACTGTCTGCACAATCCTCATTCTTTTGAACACGAGTCTGATTAGCAAGCAACCCAACTTCTCGATATACGTATAAATACAGTGCCGGGGCCGTGAGTGTAGTAGTGAGCGAGCTGGAAGCCTCCGTCTCTTTGAAAAGGGCATTGTTGCCCTTAAGCAATCACTCAGATCCGCAGCGTGCGTGCAGGTGCGAAGAGCGGAAGCCGCGGTTAAAGCGTACTTATACAGGGAGGTTCAGAGATGAGTCATGTTGAGCCGCGTGCATGCAAGGTGGCGGTGCGGAGTGGTGTATAAAAGAAAAAAAAATAAACCTGCTCCTTTTGTGCGCCTCCCTACCTTTTTGGATGAGAGATTAAATGTGAAAAGCCCAAGAAAGAAAGAAAGGAAGGAAGAAAAAGAAGAGGGAAATGGCGCTCTGCTAATTTCCACTTCAGACACGGCGAGAAGGTTCAGGAGGCTCAAAGCCGAGATTGAACCCTCGGCCGCCTCCGCTCTCGCAGATAGCGTATCTGTGGGGCCGCACGCACGTCTCCAAGGAGTCGGCACGCGCCTCAGTAGCCCTCCCTTCCCTTCCTCCTTCCCCTCTTGGCCCCCACCGCCCGCCTCGCGTCTTATCGGCAGCAGCACATGGCCGGCCAGTGTCTCCCTCTCCGCCAGTCACCTGCTAGGCTATTAGCGGTGCCTTCTCCGCGTTCGGCGGCGTGCGCGCGAAAAAGCCCAAACAGCGTCCGAGAGGTCTGTTTGTTTGCAAAAAAAAATAAAAATAAAAATCCAGCACAGATGCGAGACTAGTCCAGGGGGTGTGGCAAGTGGATTAGTGGCTGGTTAGAGGGTCCCCGTTTCATTCCACCGGCCAGTGGGCTGAGACAGACAGGCCAGGCGGGAGGTAGCAGAGGCACAGAATCAAAGAAAGGAGACGATAAAGGGCATTAAAGGTGACGTTGTGTGGGGTTAACCTTTTTTTTTATCCTTTTTTTTCGGCAGTGTACAGCCTCCATGCAACAGCTAGCCGCCGCTAAACCGCCACTGACTTTAATGGCAAATCCAAAAGGTCACTTGTGTTGCAGGCAGCTCACCTGCTGTACAGTCCTGCAATTACACGGACGTGTTACCTTCAGGCCAATTACACTTACAGCTTCGTTGACATCAGTGGCCTTTCAAAACATGAACAAAAAAAAAATCAATTGGAATCAAGCAAATAAGAGAAATAAGAGTATGAGTATGATTTTACATAAGTTAGAAGAAGAAGTAAGTTTTTTTTTTTTACCTGGTTGGAAACGTGAGATAAATCCCAAGAATTCAGGAAAGATTCCATCTCCAGTGAAAACGTTTGATCACCTGCATGTATTTGTCCTGTTTCCTGGAGGTTAAAATATCAAAGGCTGAACCACCTCCACATTTAGACGCACTCAAACGCGACTAGATGTGAAAACCATCAGTCGCAGCTCCCCGAGAGTCCCATCAGCTCGAATGTGTAATAATCTAAGCAGCCGATGTTTCGCTTCAACTTAAATCTGAAAGCTTTTTTTTCCTTTTTTTATGAGAGAGAGAGAGAGAGAGAGAGAGAATTCCCCGCGGTCAGGCTGTATTACGGCAGCCGAATTACACGTGTTGTCGACCGGTAATTACTTTGCGTGTTTAGCGAGCGTGCGCCTTCAGGGCAGGAAGTAGTGGAGCGCCACGAACGGCGGAGCTCCGCGTCGCCCCCCTAACCTCCCCTCCTCTCCGAAAATGCTGCTCGTTCATGTGCTTTCCCCTCCACCTGTGCTCCGCAGGCCTTCTCCGGCAACTCCAACTCGGAGAGCTCCGTCCGCCACGAACTGCAGCAGGGGATCGTGGCGCGCTTCCTGCGCCTCGTCCCGCTGGACTGGAGCGAGGAGGGACGGATCGGACTGCGCATAGAAGTCTACGGCTGCTCCTACTGTGAGTCACACACGCACACATTTGCCTGCAGTGCATAATAGATATAGGTTGCCACCGTATTAACTTAGACCACATTTAGACTGCCAGATTTTTAGCCTATCCGGTTTGAAACCGGATGGCTCTTTTGTAGTCTGAACGCAAAGCACATGAAATCCGATTTTTGCAAAACGGATTGAAACCACCTTGTTTTTCCAACAAAAGTGTCAACACCAGGGCCAGCAGGAGCCTTCCGGCGTGTCGACTGGCAGAGATTGTCTTTGTTGCGAGCTAATCGTATGAGGGAATAGACAAGAACCCAGTTTAATAAAACTCTGCTTGTTGTGCGCGAATATTCCGCACAACAATTTACAGCACAGGCTGAAGGACACATAGAAACAAGAACACACACACAACAAGTGCGCTGTCGCAATGATATGACACACACACACACACAGTTGGACACTTGCTAAAAAAAAAAACAGTGTGGACTGGCGCCTGCAGTCTGAACGCAGCCTGAAATCCTGGTGTATTTGTATTGTTTTCTCGCCTTCCCGCGTGTCGACTGGCAGAGATTGTCTTTGTTGCGAGCTCACTCTCAGAACAAATCATCCAGGGAGCCGAGGCTGAAGGACACAGAAAACAAGAACACACACACACAGTCTTTCCTCTCATCCCATTAAAGGCTGCCAAATTGATTTTGATAACAATTTTCAATTAAAGCCCCGCGTGAAATTACTGTTAGAAGTGGCACACGTCCGCTCTCCCGGCTGCGGAGATGGGATTCTACGGCGCATATGGATGTGCGTGAATGCATGGACATCTATATTACATTCTGGTCATGCCTCCCCTCTTTGATTTCGCCCCCCCACACCCCCAGCCCCCTTGTTTCATTTCCTTCCACGTTGAAAAGAACGAGTCGGGCAAAGATAAGAGCAACAAGGAGCGGCCGCACTGCTGATTAAGGTTAGCGGTGTTTACGGAATCCAACTGAGCCAGCGCTGGACTCAAATTGGATGTGCTGTTTGTTGTTTTGACAGCAGGGCGTAGCTTCAAGTTTTATTTCTTGACGTATTAGACGTCAGCCAATCACCATTGATGGTCAAGTCCAACAAGTGGAGTCCAATCATACCTGCAAACGATCCTAAAGCATCTCAGAAGGGAATTGAACCATTTAAATAAAGTTTTGAACAAAGTTAAGTTAGCAATTTGTTTGTTTGCATCTCAAGAAGAGATAAATATAAAGTGTTAAAACGATATCGAATGATCGGGGCCTTGCGTGTAAATGCAGCCGAGCACATCTGCCCCCCAAACACTTCCCGCCTGCTGAGATGTGAGGGGCGGATGATGTACACCTACGGCAAAATCAGTCAGTTAAAATTTCCAACGGACAAATCATTTATATTCATCTTTTATCCTTCCTCTGTAACTGCTGACATGACCTTCGCTGTAACTGCCTCTAATGGAGCTCCGAAGGGGCCGCAACCGCAGAACTGTGATTTGTTTCATGGCGTACGATAAATCACAGAGGAAAAAGATGTTTTGTTAGTTTCTTTTTTCTTTTCTTTTTTCTACTTTTAAGTGCCCGTCGAGCAAAACAGAACAGGAAAAACAGCCCTAATATATTTTCCTGTCCGGCCATTCTTGCAGACAAGCCATTCCAGAGGCTGCGAGATGGAAAGGAAACCACAACAACAACAACAGTATCAGGGGGAAGCATCTCCCTGACGGATAAATAACCAAAGGGATTTTCTCGGGTGTCTTACATATGACACTGTGGCATCAAATAAGATGAACAAATGGCAGGGAAGGGGGAAGAACAGCAATGCTAATAAATCCCCGGATATTGAAGATAGCGTTTGGGCGCACGTGTGTATACACAACCCAATCCGTGCCATCTCAAAGAGGCTGTCCGCCCGCTGTGTTTTGAAGGCGACTCTGCTGTCACCGGTGATTACGCCGTCACCGATGTTGGTCGCACCTCCTGCGCTGCGCACGGCTCCCGCGTCTCTCTCTCTCCCGGCAACAGGACCCCCCTCTTTAAACGCTTTTCGTCTTCCCGCTCCCTGGTGCTGAGATAAAAGGCGAGGAGAGCTGCGAATTTCAAGACGTCAACGGTGGCGGGGTGGGAGTTTGGGAAGGGGGAGAAAAAGGGAAACGAGAAAGCCGGGCGTGTTAGGAAAGTGGTGGGAGGAGAAGGAGGCGGATAAATATAGAATTTATTATTCCGGCATAATCACTAAAATGTGTCGGCTGCGGATGATGGTTCCGGGGCGTTGAGAATGTATGATAATTAAATGCAATAGCGTATTATGATTCACCCGGGGCCGCGTGTCTGTGCCAGAGCTGCCGGCTACGGGGAACTGGTGACGATCCACCAGTGCTAGCGGAATTTACATGCTCATTTGCATTCTGATGAACGTGGGATCAACAGAAAATCCATTGTGGCGGGAGGAGGCACAAGGAGGCGTGCGTCAGACCGGGCCGCAGAGTGGCCTTTACATTTTTATTTTCATTTATTTAAGGCCCAATCGTGATCAAGCAGAGTTTGCCCCACCTCCAAAAAAAGCACAGCTGGCTTCTTAGATGAAGGTCAAAATTGACTGTTTATCATTTAGTTTGGAGTGAGTTTCTCATTAGCACCAATGCTAGCCATAATGTTGCACACCCCGACGTAACAGTTCCAAAAGACGCAGCCGCAGCAGCTAAGTTCGCCACCCGCCCAGTGAGACGTGTCGCAGGCAGGCGTGATTTACCACCGCGCCCGCTCGTTAGAAGGCGGCTCCTCCACGTCGCTGCCTCCCGGAGGCTGCGTAAAGCAACTAGCGGCGCGCTACAGTGACACGCACGCGTCCAGGCGGCAAACGCCGGCGCCCCGGTGCCGTTAAAAAAACTGAATTTGCTCTGCTACCCACAGCTTCCTCATGCGGTGACGATACGAGACTTTAACTCGGGGTTCTAGTCGGCGTTGCTGAACCGAGTCCGTCCTTCTGCATACGTTAATTCTCTCTTGATTGTTGCGACGCTGTTGAGTCGCACCAGTGTGCGTACTTGATTTGCCCACTTAACGTCACAGCCCAGGAAAGTCAGTGTCAGCAGACAGACTTCCTGCACGAGCGGAAACTGTATTTACTTTCAGCCCTTTTCAAAGTGCACCCTTAAACCCTAAAACCACTCGTGCGGCTCAGATTGTTTCAGTGTCATCCGGGCGATGATTTCAATGGGGTTTTTTTTTTTCACGCCGCCACCCGCACAATCTGCATAACGTTATTACGCCACGCTGTTCTATTTCCTGTCACCTGTGGTTCCCTCGGCTTGACTCCCTAATGAACCTTTTCCATCTCCGTCGCGACCCCCATCGCTTCGCGTCTCTGGATCGGCGGAGGGAGGGAGGGAGAAGCCATCTGGGTCACACGGTCTGAAACGTAACCGTCTGTCGGGGTCGGAGGCGAAAAAACAAAAAGAAGAAAAAGGCAAAAAAAAAAGTGCCCATTTAGCTGTCCTGGCTCCAAATCAAAGAGTCAGTCTTTGCACCTCGCACAGTTCCGCAGGTGCCTCCTCCTCATCCTTCATGCTATGAAACCCTCCCCCACCCCCACCCACTCAGCTGGGCCGGCGGCCGCCTCTCCGACTGGCACGCACGCGTTCCTGGTATGTCATAAACCAATCGGGAAGGCTGTCGGCGGTCGCCACTTCCTCCCCGCGACGATGATAACAGGGCACGAAGACAACATGAGGATGGGTGGGGGAAGTGGGAGTGCAGATAATCAAGCTCGAAGCCGAGAGAGAAAAAAATAGAAGCAAAGCATAATGGAGAAAAATGGAAGTGGGGAAGCGGAAGTGGGGGGGGAAAAAGAAGGAAAGATTCTCTGTGCGCCCGTTGAGAGTCAGCGTGGGGGCGTTTGATAGCCGCTAAAGGTGAGACAAAAAGAAGCGGCACTTCTTCCGAGGCGGTGTGTTACCGCGGACGGACGGACGGACGGACGGCCCCGGAGCTTGTGTACGGCCGTGAAATCAAGAGAGCGCGTCGAGGATGCGAGCTCGCACGGATGTGTCTGCGCATAACTGCGACCGCGAGTGCGATCACGCCAAGTCCGGCCCACGCCTTGAGATCCAGCCACGGCTGGACCGCTCTCGGTTCCTCGCCAACGGCACGCTTGCACTCTTGAGTCACTGCTTCAACAGCAGGGACGGTGATAGGATGAAAGAGGCCCTCGACAGCGCGGCCGATTCCCTTTCACGATACGAGGGGATAATTTCCTGCCTTGCTTCGCTCTTTGTTTTTTTACCCTGTCCTTCAAAACTTCCCCCTGCAGAATGCGTCATTCTCTAAATTATATAAAATCAGCAATGCCCTGTTATGCTGCACTTGTCTTGGAAAAGTTTCAGCCTTCCATAAATACAGTACATACACTTAAAAATAATAGTACGAAGAAAAGCTTTAAAAAAGACCATTTAAGGCCCTAAAGATTAAAGACTGTTTGAGCCGAACTTAGCGTTATAGTTTAAGTTTAATGACCAGCAATTTTTAAATTTTACTATATGAATCATTTTATATTTGTTGTCTAATGTGATGTTCTGTTTTACCTTAAGGTTACCAACCCCTATCCATTAAGTCAGCACTTGTGAAATAACTCAATACCTACATTTATGTCATCAGACATTAATAAAACTTATTCTCCTCACTTTGCGTGCGTCCAGTGAAATTAATTACAGCGGTTTGAACGCCGGCGATCTGGTGTCAGTGTACGGGGGGGAAAATGTTAATTAGCGCCACGTCAACCCGTCTCCATGAAAGTTGATGAACCTGACATTTACATTGACCGCACTGAATCACGCTCTCCGTTTCCTCGTCATTAAGACGTTCTCATTTGCTCTTTTTTTTCCTCATTTTATTAGTTGCGCACAACACGGCTGTGAATTAATTCACACGGCGATAGCTGTTTGGCCTTATTACCAGCACTGCACACAGCGTAAAAAAAACCCAACCCAAGTTTATGCTGTTGACAACATCAATGATGGCACCAGAGGCCGGTTTGTATTTGAGTGAGAAATATTTCAACTCTACGCTGTGAGTGGGGATACTGCGAAAGTAGATTCTATTCTACTAGCTGATCTTTAATAGAAATTTCCATGTATAAAATGAAATTAAAATGTGCATTTTCAGATATCAGTTTTTTTCTGCATTTTTCTAAACCGGTACTGTGATTTGTTTTTTTTTCTTCTGACTAAATTACCCTTCAGACGTTTTTCATTCAGGAGCCAACAAAGTTTTTAACCTGCCATTTGCTCGAGATGAGTTTTTCTTTTCTTTGGCTGCGACTGCAATCACTGCTCTCGTCACTAATCCCTCTTCCCTGGTAATTGTTCCATGCCTTTTGTTTCTTCCTGCCAATTTTCCTGCTGTCAGTCTCACGTCTCGCCGCTCCGGTTCTCTTTGTTTTCCAGGGGCGGGAGTAATAAACTTTGACGGACAGGGAGTGATCTCGTACCGTTTCAAGGTATCACAGTAACTTCTGCGCGATAATTTTAACTTTTCTGGACACTTTTTTTGTTTTTTATACTTGTTTGTTTATAGTGCTGATTGTCGTATCTGTTGCAGGTGAAAAAGATGAAGATCATTAAGGACGTGATCGCGCTGAGGTTTAAGACGTCGGAGAGCGACGGGGTGATTCTCCACGGGGAGGGCCAGCAGGGCGACTACATCACCCTGGAGCTGCGCAAGGCAAAGCTGCTGATGCAGATCAACCTTGGTGGGCATCACAAGCATTTACCTGATTACTTATCTCCCAGTGCTATTTTTTTAAGACAGCATCGAAGCGTTAAATTGTGCATTTCTGGCCAAAACAAATGAATATTTTCACATATATTCTCTAATTATACTTCAAATGAATCATATTCAGTGTTGTTGGGATTACTCCATAAAAGTAGTGCGACTACTGATTACTGATTACTCCTTAAAAACTACTTTGTTTCATAAGTAATCAATTACTAATAACTTTGGTTAAAAAAAGATAAAGTAACAGTTGAGAACGTCTTGTTTCCAGCACATAACGCACAGCGAACCACAATATTCTTTGCTGTAGACGAAAAGTAAGTAATTATGATATGAATACCAGTTTTGCCACAGTATTCCCATTACATTGCTTCGTTGTAAAAAAAAAAAAAAAAGTAGTTTCATTGCAGTCGTGGATTACCTAGTAATGGATTACACGCCAACGCTGATCATATTTTTTGATATCCCCCCAACGACAGGAAGTAATCAGTACGGCTCCATCCTGGGCCACACCTCCGTGACCACCGGCAGCCTGCTGGACGACAACCACTGGCACTCGGTGGTGATCGAGCGCTACCGCCGCAACGTCAACTTCACCCTGGACAGACACACCCAGCACTTCAGGACCAACGGAGAGTTCGACCACCTCGATCTGGACTACGAGGTGAGGGAGCCCAAAGGTAGCCCGTGGTAGGCGTTCAAATGAATGCATCTAAAATGCACTCCAGCCTTTACAAGTCTTCCTGTTCACTACTTATTGCATAACAAGCTCTGTTTAGTGCCCTGGTCATGTTAAGCACCTGAGGTTACACAGTGAGGGAGCACATTTATCAGCGCAATCTGTGTTTTGCCATCCACACCTCACATCCTGGATCCCATTCCCCCCACCCCAATTGTGCAAATTCATCTTTAATGCACACATGGCACTTTTCCAAGTTTCCCCAAGGCGGTAATCTATTTGGTAATTTCCTGGCTCCAAATAAACCCGTTGGCGCCAAGACGAATGGGTGGCGCGACGGCCAAGGCTGCGTTTACGATGATTATGTCGCGCCGCGCAATTTTTTTTGGTGGTGTTTATTGCTCCCATTTCCTTATTTTCTTATTGTTAGTTCACGCCCGTAAATCACAGAATATCCTTCCTCCTCTCCGGCCGCCCTGTAAGCCTGAAAACGTCTCGCCACCCCTGTTCCTCTCCTGTAAGTCATTCCAACTTGAAATTTACAGACAGCAGGTTTTACAAAACCATTCGTGCCTGCCTTGTTGAGAGGTTTCTCAATATCTCTGTCTTTTCCTCACATGGATCTGGTGGCAAGTACATAGAGTTACCAGAGTTGGGGGCGGGGGGAAGAAACACACAACTGTGTTCGCCTGCAGGGTTGACTTTGAGCTTCTCGCACATGAGCTGTGAGAATACTGGGGGCTCCATTCCATTAATGATCGAGCTGCCGTGTTGTATTTGTACTATGGAACTCAAGCCCGGCGTGAAAACAGATGCGGCGTTCTGTTTTCACACCCCTGGGCGGCGCTCGGTGTGCGGGGCAGCACACTGTAAAGAAAAAGAAAAAAAAACAAAAAACGAGAACCTGAACTGTCTCCAACTCCTTGGAGATCCAACAGGTTCACATCAGCCCGCCTGTGAAAGACAGCGCTTGGCGTTTTACTTATTCATGGTTTGTTTTCAGGAGGCTGTTTGTTTCCTGCAGCTTACAGTTGCAGGCCTGGTTCTGACTCCCCTCGGGTGAATCACTGCTCTTCTATCGCCTTCATTTATTTATCTATTTATTTATTTTTAACAACTGCTCATCGCCGGTGGCCTCCTGCGTGTGTGTGTGTGTGTGTGTGTGTGTGTGTGTGTGTGTGTGCATATGGTGAAGTGATACCCACCAGGAAATGAGATATTGGCTTTTGCTCGGCTCCATAACGCTAATCCATACAGTGCACATAATTAATGTCACTTAGTAATGGAATGCAAAAGAGCTCAGCTAATAATACAGCAAACAGGAAATTGATTTTTGAAATGCGGAATGGTTGCGCCCGCTCGTAACAGAGGTTCGGAGGAGGGCGCACGGCACAACGTGTTTTTTGTTGTTGTTTTTTTGCGAGCGCGACCTTTTGGAATTCGGGAATCGCTGACGTTGGCCGATCCGTTCCCGTGTTAAGTGGGACGCTGACAAACGGGCCAGGGGGACGAAACCGCAGCCCAATTAAAGCGATGCCGTTGAATTAAGAGATCGTTAGGGAAATCAACACGACAGACGTGCACGTGCGTGCGTGTGTGAGGCCCTGGATGGGTTCCAAGCAGCGTTCGAAACCCCCTTCAGGCCCGGCTGGTGAGCAGAACTGCGAGCGGCTTTTACCGACGGTGCTCCGCAACCCTAGTCTGGCTTCTCCGTCCTGTTTCGCCGCTCACGCTCATATTCTTGTGTCTTTTTTTCGCTCCCATCCAGCACTGGAAAGAGCCAAATATCCGGACACAATTGCTGAGTGCTATACATAGTTATACTGCTATGTTTGGCAGTAATGACTAAGACTACCGGAGTATCAGCATGCACAGATAAATGGA
The DNA here is from genome assembly GCA_009823395.1 of Thamnaconus septentrionalis. Classification (NCBI taxonomy): domain Eukaryota; kingdom Metazoa; phylum Chordata; class Actinopteri; order Tetraodontiformes; family Monacanthidae; genus Thamnaconus; species Thamnaconus septentrionalis. The sequence continues at coordinate 8,554,430 of CM020520.1, forward strand.
GATGAAGCGCAGATAAGATCTTGTGTTTTTCTCAGGAAATATAGGAGGAAGAAAAACCAAAAAGCACTTCATATGTGGGAAAACTATAGAACAAACTTGAATCTGTCCAGTCTGTCGTATATTAAATGTATTTTGTATTTTACTGTCTTTTACTTTCAATTGTTCCCTTATTTTACAGTATTTGTCCCAGGAAGACCACGTTTCATTTACAATATCCGTCTATCCATATATCCATCTATTGATCTCTCTACCTGCCCTTTCCCTTTCTGCTTCCAGCTAAGTTTCGGGGGCATGCCGTACAGCGGCAAGCCGGTGGGCGGAGGCAGGAAGAACTTCAAAGGCTGCATGGAGAGCATCAACTACAACGGGGACAACATCACGGACCTGGCCCGGCGGAAGAAGCTGGACACCTCCAGCTTTGTAAGCGTCACTTTCACTATCTCGTCACATTGGCACAGGTGCCGTCGCGTGCAGAGAGCCTCGTTCGGATATGCCACCCCTCCGACCCCACCCCCCTCCTCCCCGAGGCGTCCGAGTGACTGAACAAACTCATTATTGTCATGCTAACTCCGAGTCTGACCTGGAGCCGGAGCGGGCCAAGCAACTCGCCGCCTCCAAATAGTGCAACAGATTCATAATTAATGAGCTACAGCTGACCTCTCGGTGGCCTCCCCATGTGTTTGCCTCCTGTCTCGGCACTCCCGCTTGATATCCGGGGCTGCTCTTTAACCGCCGCCCGCAGAGACGGCGCTCCGTGGCAGCATCGACGTTGCCGAGCGGTTTGTTTTTCTTCCCGTCTCGCCACAATAAGTTGCACTCGCTTGTCCGGCTCGCCGTCAAAAGTCCTGAAAGTTTGCAGCGGAGTTGCCCTGAGAGTAGCTGGAACAGTGACCTGTCTGCACAGGTAGGATGTAGCAAAGAACAAATACTTTGCCACTGTACTTTTTCAGGTGTCTGTACTTTATTTGAGTTCATTTACTTACTACATTTTCACACACATATCTGTACTTTCTACTCCATGCATTGAAAAAAAGATTCTCAGATTTATGTTCAAAGTAATTCACTCGTTATTATTTATAGCTGCTGCTTAAAGTGGAGCTATTTCAACTATACTGTCGTGTGCTTCAAAAGTAAAAGTGGACGATATTTTAGCAGGAGGCTGTTTTATTATTTTAATTTTTGAAAAATAATCCACAAATGTTTGTCATTCATTCTTCTTCATTCTTCATTCTACTCGAGTACATTTCAGACCTGGTACTTTTCAATTGGCATATTTACTTAAGTACTTTTACTTTTACCAAAGTATTCTTTTTTTTACACAAGCTTCTGTACTTTTACTTTAGTACAGAATGTGAATACTTTTGCCTGTTCATCTTCTTCCCACTCGCTAAAAGACGCGATCGAACAAATAAAGACCTAAAAGTCGAGGTCGCTTAAGCCGCCGCCCGCACAATCTGCATAACGTGATTACGCCCGATGACACGCGTCGCCTTTCGTCCCCTTTTTCCGAAACAGATCTGCTCGCACATTCCGAACCCCGCGCGGGGTCCTCTGCGATCAGGAATGATCCTCAGTTTGCCGAGGCAGCTCGATACCAGGTGTTTGCTAAGCACTTGATTAGGAGCGTAAGGTCGGCGGAGCTCAATTGTAATTACTTCTCAATCCCACGATTGTGTTTGTTTTGGGGTTTTTTTCCCCTCATCCAGCCGACAAACAGCGTCCGGGTTGCCGTTCACAGCCTTGGTTTCAAGCCCGGGGAGAGCCACACAATGATGTTTTCTTTTCTCTTCCGTCAGGAGAGTCAGCGGGCAAACACGCGGAGATTAGATTCAAAGTGACAAAAGCCGTCCGGATCAACACGTGAATGCGTGGAACCGAGCGTCTGAAGCACTCAAAGATGCGGTTCTCTCATTCCCTGCCCCCCCTTCTTCTCTCTCACACAGCGCAACTTGACCTTCTCCTGCGTGGAGACCCACTCCTTCCCGGTCTTCTTCAACGCCACCAGCTTCCTGCAGCTGCCGGGCCGCGCCGGACACAACGTCATATCGCTGAGCTTCCAGTTCCGCACGTGGAACGCGGACGGCCTCCTCCTCTTCAGCAACCTGGACGACGGCACGCTGGAGATCTCGCTGGAGGACGGCAAGGTGGCGGCGCACGTCAACGTGACGACGGGCGGCAGCCGCGTCGACCTGCTGTCGGGTGAGTTGCCGCGTCGCTTCCTGAGCCACTGCGATTGGAAGGTGCGTTCAGGAACAGCCGAGGGAGTTGGGATGTTACCAGATCGTCCGTTTGTGGTCTTAAGCCGACAGGTTGGATCGTCCCCCGCCTGGGAAACGTATGTCAGCAAAGGTTTAGTTTGCTTCCGCGTCTGCCAAGGGTTCAATCAGAGCTCCTTTCCTTTGTCTCCATCTTGGAAAAAAAAAAAAGTTCTATTGTGCTTTTCTCAAGCGGAACGTGCGGTTGAGACTCTCACCGTTTTGCGCAAGCTGACTTTTTACAACCTTTCCAGGACGTCACAAACGACTGGCTCTGTCGTGCTCACCTGACACCCGATCATGGCTTCAGTCGAGTGTTTCCGAGATGTCATGAATATTCTGTCCTCCATGAAAACGCTTCAGAAAGCGTGGCCTGATTTCTGATTTTATTTAAATGAGGAGGTCGTCGCAGATCCCGCTTTTCATTCTCGCTTCGTGACGGTCAACAAGACGAGAACAAAAAAATGTGCAGCTGCGCTACGACTCGCTCATTTATGAAAGGGGATTGGGGCCACAAGAAGAGAAAAACATTTTACTGCAAGGAGATTTTCATTTAAGTTTTCATTTGACTTTTAAGTTGAAATTTCATGAACAAAGTTGAAATTTTGTGCAGAAAGCTGACGTAAAAAAAGACGAAATTTCATGAATAAATTTGAAATTTCGATAATTAAGTCGACGTTAAAAAATATTACATTTAGTGAATAAAGTAGAAATTTCATGAATAAAGTCATCGCAAATAAGGGTTCTCAAAATTTCAACTTTTCATCTTAATTTTTTTTTCTCTTCTTGTGGCCCTATTCTCCTCTCCCGAACTTATTTAACGGCAGTGGTGTGTCAGAGTTGGACCAATTTATTTTCAATATATCCTTTCTTTCACTTTCACTTTCTCTAGTCCGTCCCCACCCGAGCCCTCCTCCATCCCTCTGCCTCCTCCCCCGCCTTTTCGTTTTCTTTAGACATACTCATTTATTCTGTCCACTGCTGCTTTAATAGGCCATTATGCCCAGGGGTGGGGATTATTACAGCGTTACCCTTTAGGCTAATTGAGCTTGAGCCCTCGATTACATCAGCATTACCAGAACACACAGACACACACAAACAGAGGCTTTGATTGTGTTATTAGTGTCGGGAGGAGAAGGGACAGCCGCGGCTTCTGCTGGCTCTGGCAGCACAGCGGGAACTCGGCAGACTTGTAATCAAATGCTTAGTCCTCTTTAATGGGGAATATACTTGGTATTAAAAAGGGAGTGAGAGACAAACACACATGTCTGCACACACTTTTTTTTTTTCCATCCCCGCTGCCGGTGGGTAGAGTTTGCACGAAGCTGTTTAGCAACGGCTTTTTTTCTTCAGTTTGGAATAAGACATCTGCCAGAAGGCAGAACTTCACCGACTCGCTCCAGTGACCGTGACTGGTTTTCTTCTCTTTTTTCCTTTGTATTGTTGTTTATTTCACGGATTACTCTGAATCAATGCACTGATGGCTATCATGCATCTTCGCAAATGTAGCTGCTGCTTTCTGTCGGTCCAAATGTCCCATAATATTCCCATTTTCAAATGCTGCTTTCTCAATAAGCCCAAAAAATTGACACTTTATATCATAAATAAATAAGTAAGAAAATACATTCACTTACTCTAAAAGCCTGTCTTGGGGTGTCGACACTGAACTGGGAAATGCAACCTCAGTGACATCACCAGGGGCAGATTTCTAAAGAACTGTTTTTTTCTGAGAAGTGGAACAAATGAAAGAAGTAACTGAAACAGTTTCAGAATTTCTTGGGAGGAATGTTTCAAGTTTGCATCTCACTTCTTAGCTTCTAAACTCTTGGCCTCTTAAAACCGAAGGACGGACCAAGCGAGGAAGTGGGCAGAAGCTCCGTGGACGACCGTGTCCAGTCACCTACGTACGTGCGCTCACACACACGTTTTTTTTTTTTTCTCCATGCTTGTGACCTGCAGAAGCGCGCTTGCTCTCCCCTCTCCACCGAGGACATTTCCGTTATCGCATCCGCTCCCTCGTCTTGGAGCGGATACGGAGGTTTGAAAGTAAAGGGAAAAAGAGGCCTTGGAGAGAACACTCCACAAGTAGATTAGACCACGGGAGACTCCCGAGCAGCCTGTGTGTGTTTGTGTGTGTGGGCGTAAATAGAGCACTTAGTTGCGATTCCTTCAGGGAGTCTGATCTAATTTTCCCATCACTTTCCTTTTACTTACTCATTAACTCTCCAGCTCGCTTCTCTTTTGCTCTTATCTGTCTCTCTCTTTTTTTTTTTTCTTTTTTTTTAATTCTAAGGACCCCCTGCATTGCTGGAAGAGGGTCTGAAACGTGACAGTCCTCTGGGCAGGAGCGGAGCTCTCCTGGGTTTCGTACCCTGGTTCAAATTGCTGCAGACCTGCTCGTGTGTTGAATTGGCTCAGGATAATTCATTTAAATAAGTAAATAAATGAATAAATCAATTCTGCGGCAGGCAGGCAGAGTCTGAACTCTGTTCACCTCTCCGTAACCCCTGCTTAACTCTGCCTCTCTCCACCAATTATAATGGCGGCCAGGCCTTGTTAGTCTAAGGTGCAAAGACGACAGGATGAAGATAATGAAGAATGGAGCGGGGAGGGGGCGTTAAGCTGCCAGAGTTGAACATGTCGTCCTCTTGTCATACCGCTCTATTTGCTATTGCATCATGGGCGGCATGAGCTTGTGAGAACCACATCCACTGCGCAAGGAATACCGAGGCGGAGTATTTAGATTTCCCACGAGATCCTCGTGCAACAGAGTCGCACCGTGTCTTGATTCCTGTCAGGTAAAAGAACACCGCCGATGGATGTTCAATTGAATTGAAATTAATTTCAAGTCAGACGCTCGCTGTTGGATGGATTAGAAAGAACGTAATAGGCGAAAAAAACATGTTTTTGATATTTTCTCTTGCCCCTGTTGAGATATCAGATGATATGACATAGATTACATAATAGCATATATATAGTAGACATCCACGTACTTGGTGTCTGTAGATGCATGATGGCACAACATGATGACCACCCATTTAAAAATGGAAAATATAATAGTGTTGGAAAATGGCATTTTCACAAAGTCCTAAATTCATATTGGGTAGTATATATATATATATATATATATATATATATATATATATATATATATATATATATATATATATATATATATATATATATATATATATATATATATATATATATATATATATTTTTTTTTTTTTTTGTTTGTTTGTTTTATGTTTGTCCACCCGTGTGTGTGTGTGTGTGTGTGTGTGTGTGTGTGTGTGTGTGTGTGATTGTTGCTTCATGCATCCATTCACACCCGTCAACTCAGCCGGAAGTAATAACATCTACTCCTCTGAGATGCAGATCGACTTTCAGCCGCGCTCCAGCGCACGCACAAGCGCGCGCACACGCCCACACACACAACTCAAGGTTACTTTTGCAGTCCGACCAGGAAGCATCAGTCATTATAATAATGGAAAAGCCTGAGGCGGCGATTTAGGAAGCGGTGGAGGAACATACTACCGCCACCACGATTAGGATGTTATATTGTTTTAGTCCCTGCACAGCGCCTGCACACATTTGCACTTGCGGTGGAGGCTTAACGCGTCGCGTCCTTGGGCTTTGTGTGCGGCAGGCAGGCACGTTTCGCCGGAGACGTGCGCGGGCCACCTCGGAGCAGAGGACGGAATGTGTGGAATGTGGCAGAGGAGACTGGAAGAGCGAGAATAGGAGATCGGCGGCGGATGCCTGGAGGGGTCCCTGAGAAATTCACGGCAGGGCGGAGATGGTGGGAGGTTGGAGGGTGGTGGTGGTTTTCATGGTGTGATGTCACAACGTGATGATTGTCCTCCGGATATTCGTGGAGTCAGCGCAAATAAGGTGTAAATACTTCCAACGTCGTTAATGTTGCCCATCTGTCCGTCGTCTCTCCGACCTTCTCGGTGGCTCGGCTGAAGCTTATTGATAAATCATCCGTCAGCCGCCATGGGGTCGACGTCCTCTGCCAACATCACCTATTAAGCTACTTTTTTTCCCCTGCCGCAGACAGCTGCAGTCTGAAAGTGGATCTTGTTGTCTGAGCCTCTGACCTCTTGGTTCCCGCCGAGACGATCAGCACCAGTTTTCAGTCCTCAGCAAAAAAAAAAAAAAAGTCTCACTAGTTTTCCATTATTTTCTTCAGTATCTATTACGAAGAGGGGGGGGAAAAATCCTTTCTCGAGAATTTCCATTTATGCTCACCTGACACCAAACCCCCCTTACAAACGGGTGTAATGGGCGAGAGCGCGGCGACGCACAAAGGGGGTCGTGGCTTCTCCGCGCGGCGCCCCCGCGGCGCTCCGCCTGCCTCCGCTCCGAGCCGGAGATGAGAAGGCTCGATGTTACATTTCATCCCCCGGCAGTTGGCACGTCGGGCACGTCGCACCGCTTTGTTCCGTTTCTATCGGGCTCAGCCGAGGTGTCGGCGAGAGTGGCGCCGCTGATGCACTGCAGCTGCTTCCGCCTCACGTTTCGGCGCTCCGCAGGCCGTCTTTTTTAACCGCGGTCTTATTTTTAGATTCAAGTGTGACAGAAGCGTTGGGCTGAGGGGTTTGAAGCCCTTGAAACTTAACCGTCCCCAGGAGTATATGGTATATTGTTATTGTGAGATGTTGTTTTTTTTTTGTTTTTTTTAAAGGAGCAAAAACCAAAAATAGCTTTTCAGTGCCTTTTTAATTTTGAGAAAATTTGTTGTTCAGTTGCCTTGGTAGAAAGTTATCTTTGCAGGAACTTTTTTGGGAAGGTAAACCTCAGAGAAAGAAGAGAAAAAATTAAACGGCGTGCTAAAGGAGGCTCAATGTTGGTCAATATTGTGACTTTAACACGTTGCTATCCCCTTAAATTTTGTGGTAAGACTTCACTGAACATACCATCGCCATTTACTTTTGTTGTATTTTATGTGCTTGACGCCATGTTTTTGTCTTTTCCAAGTCTAGAAGGTCTGATCTCCACATTTATAAACATTGATTTTTCACTGAATTTCTCTGCATGTTTATGACCTGAGGTCCTGCCAGTGGTGCTAAAAAAGAGCAAGATTATTGCACTCAAGATAGCTATTGCAAAATCAGCCCATTTCTCGAGATTGGACTGCTATGTGGAGGACGTCGGAGTGTCAGGAAAGAAAAATGTTTCAAAAACAGCGCCGACTCCGCTGGTTGCTGATGGTGCAGCCTGAGAAATATTTTATTTCTATTGCTTCTGTGCTGACGCAATGTTGATGTTGCGCTCGTGGCCGGTTATTCTAAAGACTGCTTTGTAGATAAGTGCGGCTTCAGCACCGGGCGGTTCCCCCGAAGTAAGAAAACCACATTCAGATTGTCTGTAAACACCTTAAAAAAAAACTTGAATAACTGATAAGAGGCAGGAACTGCTTGAATTTCCACTCAAAGTGGGTCTCCAAAGTGCTGAAAGTGTGTAGTGGTTCTTTTTTTTTTTTTTTTTTTTTTTTCCGTAAATCGGTGTCATAGGGGTCGGAGAAAAAGAGAGGGAACTACCTTCAGCTACTCCAAGACTAGAATGCACTGTAGTCGTGGCTCATAGCTTTACATTTTCTCACCGACCAGCCAAGTCGAAGCCCAGATGCTTCAGCCGGCCTCACAAATCGGAGACACTCTCCGCTTCGTTGGCCATTCGTCTGCAGACTCTGCCACTTTTTCAGCATAAAACTAGCATTGCTGGTTAAAAGTTTGCCGCTAATTGGTGCCGCGCCACTGTGGGTCGTTTTAAATGTGGCAGTAGCAGTGGACGGACACCAGTGTCACTTGTTATTTTTTCAATGTTTTTGCCCACAACCGTCCTTTAAACCTTGTCCCTCGTTCTGCCTCGTGAGCTGCAGTGCAGCCGCGGAGAACATCTTCTCCCAGTGAGCCGTCGCCTCCCTCTTTCCTCCTCCTGCTTCTCCTCCTCCTCCCCCGCCTCCCCGCTTGTCACTCAGGAAGTCAGCGGTGCCAGCGGCGCCTCTCCCGCTACGACCGCAAAAGCCAATCGCTCCTCAGCGGCGGTAGCTTTTTGCAATTTTCCACTGTAAAGTCGGTGATTTTGGTAATTGCGTACCGAAGAATCGCTCTCTTGGCCTCCTTTGGGGTTTTTTTTCCTTTTTTCTACTTTTTTTGTTTTCTTCTCCTCCCCTCGGAGCCGCTCCTCAGTCGTGACGGCCGGCAGCTTGTAATTGCCGTGATTCCAGTGTCTTGTCAATCCGAGGGTCATCGCTGAGGCGGCGCGGCGCGACGACAAAGCTCTTTGATGCGAGAGCGTCTGAAGTTTCGTTCTGCCGACGTCTTCGAGCGAAAAAAACAAACAAAAAAAAAACGGATCCTCGTGGGTCATCGTCTCGCTTTCCGCCCCGCCTCATATTCAGATTCCAGGAAAATCTTCTTTGTCTGAGCTCCGTGGGTGTCTCGTCGTCTTCGATTATTTCATCTAGAAAGTTGGAATTAGCGCAACAGTTTCTTTTTTTTAAACTGCTTGAGGTCCAGAAATGTTATTTCGCCTAATGAGCAAGAGCTCGATGAAGTCTGCCGACACTCGCGTAAACCTCCCCAGCTCCACTTGCAGTTTAAGAGAGAGAATTAAGGGAGAGAATACATCCAGTATATGTGTGTATATATATAAATATATATATACATATGGGCTGGTTTTCTCACAGACCTCTCCCACCTTCAAATCTGCTGTCACACACAAGCTATTAAAACATCACAGCCAGTCAGTCAGAGCAACTGACTGTTCTGAATTCCCTTTATTACTGTTTTCACTGATCACGGAAGGCTGGGTTGTGACGCGCGTGGCTCCGTGTCTTTTGCCTTGCAAGTGAGAGCGCGGCTTGCATTCATGGCTGTGATTCTGCGCAGTTTGCTCATCCTTCAAAGGTATCGCAGGTGATGTGAAACAGATTGTGGGAGGCTGGGGAGGGGAGGGGGGGTTCAGTTGCAGCGCATCTATTTTCCATTACGCTCAAGAGGTTTTCAAGAGAGACGCGGGGACGGTGGTTGATTGCATCAACGCAAGGTGCGGTCGTAACGCCGGTTGTCTAGCGGAGGATGACACCAAGGTTGCTTTTTTTGGCGACACTGGTTCGCCGTCACCCAGACAAACGTGCCAAGGCCGCCATTTCCTCCTCAAATTGTTTTATTTGTGTTTTCCTCCTCGTGGACGTGGCTCGGCGGAGGCGGAAGCGCGCGTGCACGTGCTGGCCCCTGCTGGGGCCTTCACGCGTCCGCAGGCATAATTAATCAGCAGCCGCTTTGAACGAGGCCGCGGCGGGTCACCCCTCTCAGCGGGAAGTTATCTCGGCCCTTCGGTCGCTGCCGTGTTGATACACACTGGCGTGCGCACACCGGCTCCCCCGGTGGTGGTGATTAATTAGTGTAGACCCCCCACGAAAATGAAAGACTGAGTGGGATGGGGGTGGGGGGGGGGGGTCACCGCGGAAGAGGACAAGTTGTTATTTTAGTACCCGGCGCTAAGGTTGTGTAACCGGCAAGTGTAGTGAGTGCATAGCGTGGTGCCGATGGGCAAGTTTGTCTGAACCGGTGGGGTCAGGTGTGATGTTTGCATCTGCACGATGTTTCTTTGATGATGTTTTTACTCAGTAAAATACACAATCTGCTGTTAAGACGGATGCATTTTCTCAGTAGCAGAACAGAAACGATCAAACGGTCCCACGGATGCAGGAACTCTCAGGAAAATGAAGCATTTTCTTGACTCGCTATCACTTTGTCTTGGGTTTTCAAGGGTGCTTAGGACACTCACAATGCGTATTCGGAAATACGCACTCGTTTTAGCCGATTCCAAGGATGCACCGCTACTATCCTTCGCGTACTTATGTATCCCATGATGCTTTGTGTGCTGCTGCAAAGCATCGTAGGATCCTGGAAAGTCAGCTGAAATTAGCGGCATGTTCTGGCAAAGACACAACGTATAAATTTAAGTATTGAAGTTTCACATAAAGTATCCAGTTTTTAACATAGGATTTTACTTATGTGATCATCCAACGGCATCGTTGGATGGCGAACCAATGGTTAGCTTGATACTACAGGACACTAGGACACTCGGTCTGAAGGGTGCAGACCCTGAATTGAGACACAGCATCAGTGTGCGTTGCCGACGTTACTCACAAATAGTGTTACGTTCTGGTCTGCGGAATTGCAGCTCGTGGCATCAGGAGCGAGCTCGTTGACGGGTGGGGGGCATAAACCCGAGAGCGAGTCCTCGTCCTCCGACTCCCTCCGAGCATCTCCCCCCAGAGGAGCCGCGCGCAGCGGCCAGACAGCTGCTCTCAATTGAAATGTTGGATGGCGCCGATTAGCGTAGCTCGTGCACACACCTATGAATAAATGAAGGGAACCCGGACGCGGCCGGCCAGCGTTCCGTCTTGCTCTCCACTCTGCCCCTCCCCCCCGTGTCGTGTTGCGCTTCGTTTAACGAGCGAAATGGAGACGGACAATCCTGCAAAAGCTCTCGTCGGCCGCTTTAGATGATATACATGTCCAAGTGCGTCCTGGTTGGAAACAGTTCATGCAAAAGTGCATCCTGTGCATGATTGAGACGCATGCGTGAACAGTTGCAGACAAAGCAATTGTTGTAAAAGCTTTTTATTAATGTTACTCCAACATTAAACTGTCAAACTTCAGAAATGAGAAAAGTCTAATACTGCTTTTGCAATAAAGAATTTTATTGGTTGGCTGGTTTCTTGTGGAAGATTTTGTTTTTTTTTTTTTAGCAAAGATTTCCAAAAATCCTTTGAGGCTTCGTCCAAGATCTGCCATAAAAGACTTGTGGCCGCTCTGTTGCACACATGATTCAAGTGGGTTCGAAACGCTAAAAAAAAAATACGTGCACCTGTACCCGGCAGAGGAGAATCCATACGTGCACGCAAGCCCGCGCTCAGGCGGGATCGATTCGCGCGCGACCTCGCGCTGAACCTCCCCACAGTGTCCTCGGCAGCCATGCATTAGAAAGGCAATGAGCACGGACGGATTGAACAAGATGGACAATGCGGCAGATGGCCGCGAGATGAGAGGGCGAGAACGAAGTGCGGGGTGCGGGGTTGGGGGGGGGGGGATAAAATAATAAAATAAAACGGCAAAATGCAGGAATGGAAAAAAAGAAGAAGGAATGGGAGAGACTGAGGAAAGAATAAGGGACGGGAGGAGGTGACGGGGAGGGTGGAATGAATAGAGATTGGTGTCAGTGAGAGGTGATGTATAGAGGAGAGGGTGATGAGAGTGAGCTGGCTTCTCTCTCGGCTCCGCTAGTAATGTCCCCTTCCAAAACATCACTCATATTTAATGGAGTGCGGCTACGCGGGCGGAGAGAGCGAGAGAGAGAGAGAGAGAGAGAGAGAGGGAGAGAGAGAAAAGGAGGGACACAAACCTCCTGCCTGAACACACACACACACACACACACAGAAAGAGAAAGAGAGAGAGAGAGAGTCACGTGCACTCTGGCACTCAGACTCAAACAGGGCTCTCCGAGACTTAATGGAGTTGAGAAGCAGAGGGGCCTTGAGACTGGAGGAATGCACTCGGCTCCGTGTCGGGGGAGGCAGGGGGAAGGAAGGAAGGGGTGAGGGGTGAGGAGCGCCGGCGTCAAAATCGGGAGTTTTTTGCCGCCCACGTGACCTCGCCGGCCGCGATAAATCACCCACTCGTCGTTCTATTCAGTCCCGGGCGCGTCATTGGTCTCCCCTCATAGGTAACAAGTTTAACTCTGACCTGATGAAGGAAATCAATCTTGGCTTCGCTCCAGCCGTCGTGAAAGGCAGGTGTCAGCACAAAGCCACGGCGTTCGGGCTGGTGCGACCCCTTTCGTCCAATCAGAGGTCCCCTCGGTGCGCAGCGCTGACTGGTGCGCTTACGGCGTTAATGTGTCTCCAGGCCGAGGGATGAGGAACGGGCTCTGGGAATGAGGAATGGCCCCTTTGTGATGTCACAAAGGGGCACAGATGCCTTATGGCATTTTTCTATTTTATTTAAATACTGCAAGAATTTTACAGAGCAATAACACAAAAACAATTTAAAGATTTAAAAATATTTCAGAGCAGTAAATAACATGGGCAGATAGCAATCACGGTAGCCATTCTATAATGTTTGTATGGTAAAATACAAATACAAATACTAAATAGTATCATTATATGGTCTAACTGCAGTATGTAGGGTTGAATTAGGGTAGGGTTTGTGAGATCCTACTTGCTCAGGTGTAGACGGTCCAGTGAAGCCTGTTTTGAAGAACAGTGAGGTGAGAAGGCTGTTAACAGAGAGCTAAATACGCAGTTTCCTGGAGATCTGTGGCTTTTCTTCGACAAGCAAGTGCCAGCAATTCCCAGCTATTGTCCAGGATGAAAATTCAACATCTATAAACGGGTGAAATATGAGGTCCTTTCAACCAAACAGACACTGAAGGACTTTCCAGGCTGGTATTCATAGTAACTTTTGTTATTCTGAGCCAGGAGCTTTTGATTTCTTCTTGGAATTAAGTGTTTTTTTTCTCAAGGCTGTCCTTTTCGCCCACAGGCTCGGGCCTGAACGACGGCCAGTGGCACTCCATCCGCTTCGTCGCCAAGGAGAACTTTGCCATGCTGACGGTGGACGGAGAGGAGGCATCGGCCGTGCAATCCACCGCGGCGCTGGTCATCAACACCGGCAGGACCTACCACTTGGGAGGTGAGGGTCAACACAGCGCCGTCGACGCCGCGCACCTCTCATATTTCTACGCCTTCGATGTCCTCGCTCGAATGGGAATAAGAGTAAAAATATCCACTCCGAGGTTTAAAAAAATAGATGCAGGCTTGTTTATACAGCCGCAGAATGCTGGAAGGACTCTGTGTTGCATATATCAGTCTCATAAAAAAGCTGCTCCAGTCAGATTTGTTAGCATTAGCTGTGTCATCGCCCTCTTGGTTTGCCGCAGTGGATTGGAAGCCGGTCCAGGGTGCAGGAGTGAAAGAGCACTGGCCGAGCAGAGCCTTCGGTGCCATATTTTACGTCATTCCATTCATGTGAAATTCCTCCCCAGCTGTGATGAAACTCCCCTGCAGCAGCATTCTTGCTCATCCCCTGAGCAGCAATCCTTGTTTACAGCTAGCGGCGGAAGCAGCAGCAGCAGCAGCAGCAGCAGCAGCAGCAGCAGCAGCAGCAGCAGCCTCTTCTTCTCTGGTTTCCCTCTTTGGTTTTTCAGAGGAGCTTCTAGCATGGAAATAAATAAATAACCCCCGCTTTATCCCTAAAAATAAGCTGTTATAAGCACAGAATGCATGCTAAATAAAAAAAAACAATCTTTCTTTTTTAATTTTTTTGATTGCCTCTGAAATTGCAAAAAGGTGTAATTCCTCCATCAGCGCGGAACCGCGAGTTGTGACACATTTCCAAAAATCAAGAGCCGCCGCGAAAAAAAAAACATTTTCTGCCGCGAAATGAATCGAGAGTAATTTAGCAAGAAACCGCGTCAGCCGACTTCTCCCGATTAGAACGGTTTGCTTCCGCCAAGCATCTTTTCACCTGCAAGTTTGAGTAACCTCATTGCACGCTGACCCGCAGCCCCGGCCGGCTCCTCCATCAGTATGAATTAGGGATCCACGGGGTAATGGTGCGACGCGCTGCTGTCTGTCTGCCTGCCTGCCTGCGGACGGGGGTCGATGTGTCTGCGAGCGCCTACCTCTATGAAATTACACTAAGTGAGAGAGAGCGCGGGCTCTGATAGCTCCTTAAGGCCCCTGTCCCTCAATCTCCGACAGAGAACAATCTCCTCCATCAAAGCCAGCCATTTCCCCGCAGGCCAGTCAATACGGATCACAGCTACACGCCGACACACACACATGCAGCCAGATGCTCCCAGACTGTTGTCCGTCTAAATTTACTTTGCCGCCGTCGAGCGGTTCTCCCTTTTTCGACGACTCCGCACTCCGCAGTTCCCTCCTAGTGGGGCCGACGCGGAGCGCCGATGTTTATTATCCACCTTGTCCCTCTTCCGCCGTTACACAACGCGTAATGAAACAATAAAGAACGTTTTAGCCGGAGAAAAACAATATGCAGCAGCAAACGCAGATCGATGCCCGGCGCTCGCAACCTGTTGTTTAATGTGCGGATGCAGTGATTCACGCTCAAATATGCACATGAATAAATGATTATATCGCCCTCCCAGTTCGACCCACGCTCCCACTCAGCTTGCCAGTCACTGCCACCCACTGAATAAACAATTACTGCATGTACTGTAGCATAAACTACACTGCCTTTGGAGGAGAAGGCGAGGCGTGTTTTTCTGTTCGGGCGATGAGAGGCGTGAGGGATGTGAGGATGCAGACAGGTTGGATTTTTTTCTCGAAATGACAGACAAAATGCCGTTTTTTGTTTTTTCGTGGCATAATCCTCTGAGCGGACTAATCGTGAAGAAATGGGATTTCCTTCAAGCAAAGATGCTGCGCACGAGGCTTTAGGAGGAATGTATTTTCATTTGTAAATAGAACCGCTGTGGACGTGCAGGTTGCCGGTTTGTTTCGGACGCCGACCGCGTCAACGTCCAACGCGCTTCGGCGGGGATCCGTCTCAATCGGCAGCTGTGGCACAACCTCATCGACGGCAGGAGCGATTGCGAACCGCCTCTGCGTCCGCCTCCATTGTCGCGGGGGGTCCGAATCGATCCCAGCATTGAGCTCAGCCTTGTGTCTAGTCTAGTGTGCGGCTAGTTAAATAACGATGCCTGTCAGCGTCGCCATCCATTCGCTGAAAGTTGGCCCCCGTCCGTCTCACGTTTATTAGCCGTCAAACTTTGGAGAGGCCAGCTGCAAGTCGCTCAAAGTGCTCCTTCAACTTTCATTTATTTGAAGTGTTTCATTTTATATAACTGGCCCCTTATCTGTCTTTTACTCAGACTTTATCTGGGGGTTTTTCATACCCCGTCCGTCCGTCTGCTTTATCTGGTTTCCCTGCCCTATCTCCTCCGCGTCCCACTCAGCCTCCAAGTCTTTGTTATGACCCAATTAGTGATTTATTGATTTTCGTAAGCCGCCTTCAGAATCAATAGCGGCTCATGAGAGGAGGATCTCTGTAATGTCTTTACCTCTCGGAGAGGAGACGGACGGATAGAGATGGTGTTTTTGTGAAAATTTCCAAGACAGCAGCGGCTTTATGAGCGAGCTCGGATGCTGTAATATTCTATGAAAAGAGGCGGCGAGGAGGCCTGGCAACAGAACTGATATTTGAAAGGTCTAAAATATTCCCTTTTTTTATATATATATATATATATATCCCATTTCAATAAAGCCAAATCTCACACCAGACTTTCTCTTCTTTAAAACACACACAGTGCCGTTTCCTGAGAAACGCACGCGGGGCGACGACTGAAAAGGGAATCCAAACTTTCTCTGAAGGTTCCCTTTTTTTTCCCCCCCGCTCACAGAGAGACTGTGTGGGCTGAACTGGCGTCGACTCGGACTCGTTTAGTTCCGCGCGACACAATGAATGCCGACAAGCAGCGAGAGTGTCAGCAAATGCAGTAAACGCTGGACCGAATCCTGCAGGGATTTAAAAAGGAAAATCTGGGTAAAAGTTGGGAAAGGATCACTTTTATCTGACGCCCACCGCTGTTGTTGGCTTTTTTCTTTCAATAAATAGTTTGAAAGGGAGAAATTACATTTGCATGCCTCTCCTTAAATGCCCTACTTTAGTTTACAATATATCAATGTCAATGTCATTCAATCCATCAAGTCAAACATCCCCCAAATTTATGTCTTTTCACACAGTTTTCTGTCCCTCCTCCTGCAGCCTGCTGTGTATGTTATTAACTCTCCCGCCACCTTAAAAAGACAAAATATCTTGAATAACATTCATGCTAAGCTCTCGCACCTCATCAAATCCATCCCAGGTGCCGAGATAACGGGTGAATATAGAGTGTACAAAATGATAGTTTAGCCTTTGGCTTGCCCTCAATTACTGCGTCTGATGGCCGGGCTCGATGAGTCAGAGAGGCCGGGCATATTAAGCTGCCCTAAAGCTCTCCGCCACTTTTTTCATCAGCACTTTCTATATGACTACCATCACTCTGGCCGTGTGCCACAATTAGCCATGACCCCGCAGCATTAAAGGTGATTTACGCGTTTTATTGTTTGGAGAAAAAAAATAAAATAAAAGGAGAAGGGTCCAATCAGTTAGGCAGCCGCCTCTTATTGCCAGCTTTTAATGCGCTGAAATTCAATTGGCAAAAGGCTGTGACCAGTGACAGCAGGCCTGGTTAGATTAAATGAAATTGAACTGAATTGAATTCCTTTGCTCTCATTGGATACAGTGTGATGCAATTCAGAGTGCAATGTTTAAATAAGAGTGAGTGAGAATGTTAATGAGAGAAAACGCTGTCTTTGAGTGTCTGTTGATCATTTAGGATGTCAGAAATATGGACACATACGTCACTGAACCAGAAGTTTTAACACATTTGCAGTCTCATGCATCGTGTTGGAACAGGTCATCCAAGTCCATCCATGTCCATCCAAGTAAGTTTGAACAAAATAAATAGCAGAATCACTATAAATGACGCAACACAGCTTAATAAATGACCACATTTGCATCGAGGGGAATGTTTGAATCCTTTGAGACTCACTGACCCGGCCACCTACGTATAGAGGATATCATTGCGTGGCATCTCCAAATTGAAATTCATGAGGTGCAGCCAAAACTCAAGGTCACAGAATATTAAACTTAGGATGTCAGCGCAACACTCTGAGCCTCTGTCATCCTATCCTCAACTCTGCCCCCTCGCCTCGATTTTTTCTTGCCCTCCGATTCTGATTTATTTGGTTTTCTTCAGTTTCTTCAGCTTATCTCCTCCTCTTTTTCTCGCTTTCTCGTCCGTTTCTCTCCTCCTGAACCAGGTCGCCTGGCGCACCCCCTCGCCACCCCCCAACCACCCTCGTCTCCTCCTCATCTGCTCTCTTCGTTGCTCCTCCTTCCATCCAGAGCCCTGCTTTTTTTGGAGGCAGCCTCGCGAACCCAAAGCCTATTTTACGGGAGGCGGTTTCTCACTCCCTCGCGCTTTGAGAAATTAGCAAAGTGACAGACACGAGGCATCCTGCAAATTAAATTTCTTAAGGAAGAACGACAGTCGGAGGGTCACGAAACACAAACAAGTTTTCTCCTCTGGAAATTGGGACGAACCAAAAACACTAATGTGTGATTAGTCAATTATGAGAGGTTCCACTCCAAAGTGTTTGATAACTTGAAAAATGAGCAAATGTGCTCACTTTATTAGTTTCGCAGTGCCCTAGAAAGCATAATGTGTTTTCGGAGGGGTAGTCGGGTGCATTTTTAACAACCTTTTTTTTCTCTCCTTCTCCTTTTATGACTTTCTTTCTTTTTATAAATAGTAAAGATGACAGTTCTGCAACACACAAACCCAACGCATGCAGCAGTGTTAATGCAGAGGTGGGCAAAGTTACTGTCGTAACCGGGATTATTAGTGTTCTCGCAGACATGCTAGCTGGCAGGCTAACTCTGTTTCGCCATGTATGCTGCATCACAAATGCGACTGCTGTTCATTCCGCACATTTTTTTTTTTTTTTTGGCTGTTTGCATGAAGCTTTGCAATATGAATGTGCTCCCCTCAACTTTTGCACACAAATAATTTGACATCTGGTGCAGAAGTGTTTTTAGGAAGCAGTCTGGAACGGACCACAAGGCAACTAGTGAGCTCATTACTTGTGTTGGAAATACGTTTTTTCAACTGACCTTAATGCATCGAGTCTCAATGGCCAAGTGGTTTATTGGGTGTCTTGAATTCACGGAATATATGAATACAGAATCTCTACCTCGTCCCCATTACCCTGTTGTTATATACCGTATGTGTCAGCCTGCACATGCATTTCCCTCATTTCCATGTTAAAGGCTTTGATGAGTTAGACCTGAGCTCTGACGCACACATTCATCAAAGAGCGGCGGCGGCGGCGCTGTCCCACCATGTGCATTGTGTGCCTGTGCACGCGCTCGCCGTGTAACGTCAAAGGCTACATTTTGTCCTTGACGAGCGTGATGCCAGTTGTGGGAAACGTCTGTGCAGTATGTGTTGGTATTTCCTCTCTAAAGGGAAAAAAGATCTGGGAGAAACGACAGCAGGCGGTCAAAGAAGACGGACAATTTATTTATTTATTTTCGTGTGGTTTTGTTCAGTCCCCTCTGGCTCTGGAGGTTGCGTGACTCAACATCTTGTTTACAGTTACACATTTAAGCCACTGGAATACATTGCTGAGTTGCAGCCCCCAGTTATTTAAATGCAAGAGGTTAATAATACATTAATCCATTTGTTTGTCTGGTTTTGGGGGAGGTTTGAGGGGAAGCCAAGGTGCTGCTGAGCGTCGCGCACATTTCAATATTTACTGATGCCAGCGTTTAGCTTCACATTTGTTTTAGCTGGCTGAAAAATATTTATTTGATATGTAAATCAGTATTGTGCAAACCCCAGATGAGCGTTTATATAGTAAATCAAGGTGGCTCAGGGGCTCCTCATTACAGCCTCTAATTTCTGTGTTGTATGCAGCCGGCTGGCTCAACTTTTATATTGTGGAATTCAAAGTATTAAAGGATTAAATCGTCTTTTTATCATTTATCGAGGGTACATTTATTTTTGAGGCGTGTAGCGTTCTGCATATGGCATAATTGCGTCTGCGTTGTGGAAATTTGTAATCGTCCTCCCCAAAAAAAAAAACCCCACAGAACAGCATATTTCGAATTCAAGAAACAGCCTCGCGTCTGCAGTAGAATAGCCGAGCCAACAGCCAACCAGCTGTTGTTTGTTCACGCTCCCCATCCATCCGTCCATATCCTCATGGCATCACATTGCATCTCTGCCAGGAAAGCCGCACTTCCACCGAGTGCGAACGTCTGTCCGCAGGACACACCGACCGCCCGCCCCCCACCCCGCCAAGGCCAGCTGCGGCCTCGCCCCTCCTCACCCTTGTCTTCCCTCACCCTTCCGTCAAGGGCGGCGGACAGGTGTGGCAGGAGACGCGGCAGATGGCCGAGGATGACGGCGGAAACTTTTCAGAGGGGAAATGAGAATGGGAGAGAATGTGAGAGTGGGGAGGGGGAAGAACGCGGAGAACTTCATGCTTCATGTGCAGATGTTTCCGCAGGCTACCTTCTGGAAACCCCCTCCTTCTTTTTTGTCACTCACACACACACAAACAGACACACACACACACACAAGCCCTGTATAATAAGCCTCCTTTTTGATGCTCTGGCCTTGAGGCTAATAGGCATGCGGGAGAGCGTGACAGCTTATATCATCAAGATGATGGAGATGTCATTGAGCGTCGGTGTTTTACGACTGACCTGCGCGCTCGTGGCAAAGATTGAATCCCGGGCACACATTACCCACGCCTGACAGTGCATAGCGGCGGCGGCACCAAATGTACACAGTTGTAATATGCATTTTCAGGGGACATCGAACACACGCGGGTGCTTGAAGGATGATGCGCACACCTTGCAGGAGTGATGTTGCGACCTCGCAAACAAACGCTCGACCGCACATTTTTTTGTCCTAGCCTCGCCCCTCATTTCGGTCAAGGCCCCCGGCGTGCCTCCGGGTGGGCCATTGACTCTTGTTTCTCATAAAGGCAAGTGAGAAGGAAAGCCATATGTCCTGTGGTCTATCGGTGGCCTCAGTGCTGGCTTTATGGCAGCTAGTCCTTGTGGGTGAGCTCTGAAACAAGGACCCATGAAGGTCCACGACTTCGCTAAGTGGCAATAACCAAAGGCGCCGGCCAGGTTTGTTGTTTCTCATCAAGGATGATGTCGCACTTGGCGCTGACGTACAGCGCCCCTGCTGAGAGGACACCGATCACGATGCCTTTTTTTTACCGCCTTGCATGTGTTTTGTCTTCTCATCTGCCTACGTTTTTTTATATTCGGTCAGTAGCTTAGGCGTGTTAAATTGATCGTAATACCATGTTGAAGCGCGGGGATTATTACTATTTAGTGGATGATGAAGAAAGGATTCCTTCACCTAATACCTCCTTAACAGAACAAATACGCAGGAATTAACGGCATTTTTGTGCATGCTGTACAGTGACAAATATGCCATTCAAGGCATCAGTGGAAGTCGTGTAATTAGCGATTTACGCTGCCCACACATTGCATTATGTGTCTGCTGCAAGGACAGACCCAAAACTTCCACTGGACAGTTCCTAGATTAGCAATTATGTTTCATTACCGTTCTTTTTTTTTTATTAGCTCATTACATCAGTGGCCCTTCGTGCGAAGTGCTCGGTCTCTAACACCGATGAATAATGCATGAGCTAATCAAATTACAGAAGCGACGCTAGTCAAGGTGGTAAATGACCCGAGGTTCACTCCGGAGCTCGAAGAAACTTTGGGTGTGATAGCAACTCGTTACAACTCAATTGTTCTGCTTTGGTGCTGAATCAAAAATCAAACCCGGGGGGGCAGAGTTTGGCGTGATCAAGGATGGCGTCCCTCAAGTTTAGGTCTGTCACTTTTATTCCACCACAACTTCACTCTGTGCAGCCTTCCCTCTTTTGCCAATTACCCTCCTGTCTCCCTCCTTTGGTTGTCTCCAGGTTACTTTCTGCAGACCCCGTTCCCGCCCTCGCAGCGCTCCTTCCAGGGCTGCATGCAGGCCATCCTGGTGGACGACCAGCCAGCTGATTTGCATGCTGTGGAGAAAGGCACCGTGGGAGCGTTTGAGAATGTCAGCCTTGACATGTGCGCAATTATAGACAGGTGAGAGTGATAGTCCCAGCATGGATGTGCCCGTACTCAATTATTCATGATTCATGGTGCACATGAATCATATGCAGGTTAAAGCCGCTGTGAGGAGGAATAAACAAACAATTCATTTTCTTTTCCATTGGAGTTATTTCTGATCATTATTTTTTTTTTGTCTGGTTAACTTTGAAAAAATATTGTATAGCTTTTTGTGTCTGTTTTTCTCATGTCATTCTCATACATTACAGAGAGGTTAAATTAATGCTTTGGTTTCACTGCTAAAGGTTCAGGTTCTTTTATCAACTATCAGAAACTGGGTTTTCTTTTTCTTTTCTTCTTTCGTTGCTAATTATAAATGAGCTGTACATTCTGTCTCGCGCGTTGGCTCACTGGGGGCGTTTCATCGCAACTTGTTGACATTTCAATTTATTTCCCTGTCAGAGACAAGTGCACTGGCATGGCTGTGCCATATGTGGAGTTGGCCACAACTCGAGCTTGAGTGTTTCGTCTTTGCTTGATGTTCCTTTACAGCACATTTAATTATCTGAAGGTGTTCCGAGCCTCAAAGAACTAGGTCTGAGAAAATGTGTTGTCAACAAGTGATTTGAATGCTGAAAAGGAAACAGATGCCTGTCAAAGAAGCTGCTTGGTTCATATGAATTTGACCTTTCCCAATCGTATTTCACTGCAGTCCTCTCTTATAAGCCATTCTCAAATAAACAGTCACATCCAAAAATATTAAGCACATAAACTGTTCCTAATCTAATGAAAGTTGGAGACAGAAAAACTAATCACTTCAACCATATTGTCTGATATGCATCATTTGCTGAATACGCACAGAACAGCATTTGTGTTTATTCACTGCTTTATTTTATTTTTAATCACAACAAATCACATCCGGTGTTCCACCAACCCAGAGAGGAAATGATCTCTTCAGCAGCTAAATTATTTCATTTGTTCTCCTGCTGCTGCGGACAGTCAGCGGCTCAGCAGTCATAGAGGTTTTTACGGCTCTCTGGTCAAAAACAGTTGTAACTGGGAAAACAAGAATCATGAGTCTAATAAAAGCAAAATGGTTCCTCAGAGCAGCAGGAAACCGCAGGACTGAGTCATGATTGTGTGAGCCAAGCAACGCGCATTATGCATATTCAACTGATGTACCGCCACGATAAAAGCATTCGTCATGAAGGTTGGAACGCTGCAACGGGCTGATTCTGAATAAGAAACCCGCCTTGAGTCGTCCTTTCAATGAATGGCATTTGTACATCTTTTAAAGGCTTTGTGTTGTGGAAAATGTCAGATCTTGCTTTTCAATCACACACTCCAGTGGAGCAGCCTTGCACTATTGATGATCCTGAAAAAAAACAACCACAATGAACAACATATTTAGCCCTCTGTTTACAACTTCGTGCTAAAAACGATGCTTGTTAAACTAAGAATACCCAAGTTTGTCCTCTGTTTTCTTTGTTTGGTCTCCTTGTTGTCATTGTGAGTTTTATTTTTCTTCCTCCTCTGTGAGGCTGGTGCGCGTTAATTCCGTTCCGAAATTATTACCATAAAACATTTAAGTCAGTTTTATCACCTTTGACGCTCGCTAGCACCCCGGGTTCTCTATATTTAGAACCGGCCCTCGTAATAAAGCGTTTCACACCTGCGAGCGCCGCCGCCCCTTTTAACGCGCTCGACCCCTTGTGGAGTCGCCCAACTCTGTTCCTTTAAATGTTGCACGCCTGCCCCGGCGGTGCTCGAGGTGGGGCCCCATCGTGCCGTGGAAGATAAATGGGTCTACTGTTACCGTCTGACTAATCAGGATGCCTTTGAAGTCGGTTCAATAGCTCCGTCTGACCTCCTTTTGATCAATGCCGTTCCACTGTGAGCTTCTGTTTAGGCTGAGATGGTGGGCAAAGCGCACACACACACACACACGTCCTCACTTAAACATTCCCTTGATGTCACACACAAGGCTGCATTCTTCCACAATACCGTCCTCATTGCACAAGGGATCTGCAACAACGCATATTTATTTTGATGTACACACGTATGCGTGTATATTTGTGATTCATTGTACTTGTTGTTGTGGCCTCATATCAGCAGCGGTTCACATTAAGCCTTATTGTATCTCTAAGGTTCTGTTGGGGGACTGATCCTGTCCTGTAGCCAATGAGTCCTGTACAAGAAAAATAAAATCCCACATCCACCAGCCGTTTCTGAAGGCTGTGTGACAGCGGCGATCATCCCGTCTCCCTCCAGAGGTGGGAAAATCTCTCCGCTGCTCAGCCGCCCGACTCTTGATATGACTAAAGAAGGACTCAGATCCCCCGTGGCTCGCATGAGTCAGTGTTTGCTTGGCTTTTTTTTTTTGTCTTCCCCACCAACTGGCTTCCCTCTCAGCTTCGCTTTCATTCATTCAAATAAGCAGCCTTGGATATTTTTAATCGCAAAAACATGCGCCGCTCATGAGGACGCGTCCGCTTGGGTGTTGCATTTGTGTGCTCGTTGTGAGGCTGCCGGTGCCCCCTGGGGGTGGGGGAGGGAATACCCAACAGGCCTGCGGGCCATTCTCAACCCTGCAGCGCTTTGACAAAGTCTGGATTAAAGTTGAGCGTTGAAATTTTTTTAACAGGTTTAAGAGAAAACAAAACAAGAGAGCAGTGTCTGAATTCCGGGGTTGCTTATCTCCAATAACCCCCCCACCCACCCCCAACCCTGATTTACTGTAATGATCTGTTTGCTTTGACCTCTGTTTGATTATCACACACGTGCACATGTCTTCCCGCAGGTGCATGCCCAACCACTGCGAGCACGGCGGGCGGTGCCGGCAGACGTGGGACAATTTCAGCTGCACCTGCGACGGCACCGGCTACACCGGAGCGACGTGCCACACGTGTGAGTACGCCGGAGTCCCGCCGTTTGCGCGCTGCCGCTTCTGTGCTCGCTCGCAGCGGCTCCCGTCCGGCCACGCTTCCGTCCCGTTTCCCTTTCCAGCGATTAAGCTGCTTCCTCTTTTCCAAACCCACAATCCCCCTCAGAGTCGAGCATTGAACTTTTGAAGTGTTCACAGGCCAAGACTTTTTTTCTTTTTTTTAAAGGCTTAAATATTTGAAAAGGCTATCGTCCTCCCATATGCAGCGAATATTGCTCCCTTTTAAGGAAGGATGAGAGGGGGGACGTGTTGGCAGCGCTGTTTGTTCGGCTTAAAACAAGAGCGCCGACAACAGTGGAGTGTTAAAACGCAGACGGCGAGAGGAGATGGAGCGGAAAGGACATTGTTGGAGGACGGCGATCCGAGCGCTGGTCAGTCGGCCCTTTGTAAAAGTCAGCGACTCGCGGGGCAGAGCCGCATTCCGACATGCAGCTCCTCACCTTTGGAGGGCTCCTCGGCTCTCTCAAATGTCACCGACCGACGATTCGCTGGTAAATTTAGCCGCAGCTCAGATTGTTAAACCAGCAGTCTGAAACAAAGTTTTAACTGTGTTTTTTTTTTTTTTTTTTTTGCCCCTGACGGTAATTTGGACGGTATTTCCCTCTGTTTCACGTCACCTCCGTTGCAACGTCTCTTGCAGTTTTCAGGTTTTTGTGTTGTTTGGTTTTTGCTCTTCAAAGCCGGATCAAACTGAGTCAGCGCCGTATGGTGCACGGACACTCTCACACACACACACACACACGCAGAAGGGAAACAAAGACAAATGTACTAATCAGGTAGTCAGAGCCCAAAGAGAGAGAAAACAGTAATTATCAATAAGGAGTGAGGAGGGCAACGTAGAGAGAAGACGATTTGTCTGTAAATGGTCCTGAAACAAAAAAATTAGTTCCACTCTGAGTGGATTCTTTCTTCCCCCCCTTCCTCTGTGTGTGTGTGTGTGTGTGTGTGTGTGTGTGTGTGTGTGTGTGTGTGTGTGTGTGTGTGTGTGTGTGTGTGTGTGTGTGTGTGTGTGTGTGTGTGTGTGTGTGTGTGTGTGTGTGTGTGTGTGTGTGTGTGTGTGTGTGTGTGTGTGTGTGTGTGTGTGTGTGTGTGCGCGCGAGCATAAACGCAACATCAATATGTTGTCAGATAGATTGCTAGAGTGTGTGGGACAAGAGCTCTTGGTGTGACAGCCGCTGAATGGAGACTGGCAGCCCCATGAAATTGGCTGCTGGGGGCACAGAGGAAGAAAAACAATAGGAAAAACGACTACAGTGTACTATTGTGCCGTGCGCGTGTGTGTTTTATCAATACCGTAATTGAATTTGCTTTCGGCCCATTAGATAATAGAGATGCATTATTGGCACGTGTAATGTGGAATTGCAGTGTTGAAATGAGCAGGCGCGGGGAGAGAAGCGGCTGCGGACTGGGTGCAGAATCACATCCACCAACCACTAGAACAGAGCGCTCCCCTGAAAGCACCTTTTACTCACTTCCACTTTCCTGCCGGAAATGAGGAAGGCCGACCTGAAAACCCAACTTTAAAGTTTTACAAAAGGACGAGGACCCCATATAATTGGCTTGCGGACGTGGTCGTAGCCCTGGTAGCACTGTTTTTCATCAGCGCTGCAAAAAGAAATGAGGAGACAAGCCCTTTGATTAGCCCCTGCCTTAGGTGGCTGTGGCCTCTTTGACTTTGTTCTCAGGTTCATTGTCCCGCAAACTGACATTCGGGTAACTAATTAAAATTAAATAAACTAGATTTTCTAAAAAATAAAAAGCAGTTTCAGCTCCAATGGCTGCCTCATCTCCAAATGGACTTAGAGATCACCCATTGTAGATTTACCAATCCCAAGCTAGTGCTGGTTGGAACCTGCCAAGCAGAGTCTGCATACAAGGTTAAAAAGTGTTGTTTGTTGTTGTTGAAACTGAGTTTCGTCTCCTCCAACATGTCTTTGCTCTCCTGGCCCTCCCCTCAGCCATCTACGAGCCGTCCTGCGAAGCCTATAAGCACCTGGGCAGGTCGTCGGACTCCTACTGGATCGATCCGGACGGCAGCGGCGCCCTCGGCCCCTTCAAAGTCAACTGCAACATGACAGGTGCGTGGCGGGAGAGGCGAGGCGAGGCGAGGCGAGGCTGGGACCGCTGTCCAGTGTCTGGGTGTGTGAGAGTGTGCTTTTATGCATGTGTGCACACTCTTCCACTGCCGCGTCTGGAAACAAGTGACCCCCATCCAAGCAGGGAACTCTCGCCCTCCTCATTCTTAACCTCGGGCCAGCAGCTCTGCTCGCTCCGGCTGCACCTGCGGTTGCCGTGGCAACAGTCAAAGCCGCTGACATTAAACCGGGGAGGGCGCGGAGGGAGCCCGCGCACGCACGTGTTCAGACAGGGTGGACTAAGTAGATGGTCTCGAACGCGGGGCGGAGCAAAGGCGAGAGGCTCTTAATGAAATGTCGCCGCCCTCCACCAGGGCGAAGGCCCTTAGTCACGCCGGATGGCTCGCTCGCACGCACGGCTGAGAGATGTTCAAAGTTTCCTTTTCTTCAAGACACACATCCACACGCACGTACAAGGGGTCCGCACTTGCCGTAACGGCGCCCAAGTGTCCATTAAACCCCGGCCAGAACAGCCCACCACAGCCCAAAAAATCGTAAATGTCTGCAAATGTTTTCTCACACGTGTCTCACTGCACATGTAAAAACTGCGCTTTTGACCCTGCAGAGGACAAAGTGTGGACGACGGTCATAAACAACCTGCCGCCCCGGACCGCAGTGACCGGCTCCAGCCGGGAAAGGCGCACGGTCCTGCAGGTGAACTACAGCGCCACCATGGACCAGGTAAGGTCAACGCATGCTGGTTGGTTAGTTTGTTAGTGCTGTATAATACAAATGTCTATCCATCTATAAATAGTTCATCTTATTTATTTATTTATTACTTTTAAATTAATATTTTTTATTCTCTGTTGCACTACATTTAGCTGTAATTCTGTACTTTTCCCCAATGTGGGATAAATAAAGGCGTTCGATTCGATTCTTTTCTGTTCTTTTCTTGGGAAAATCCAAAAGGAAATCTGTTATATTTGCAAGTGAGCTCACTTTTCTACTATATTTTGCTCTTCAAATTAAATCACACATCATACACATCGTATCAGCTAAAAAGGCAGCACACAACAAACAGAGGATAGTCTCGGAGTTTCTGCCACGAGCACTGCCAAAGATTGTCAAAATTGTGCCTTCTCAATTATTTGCCTCCTCCTCCTCCGACGACAGAAAGCACGCTGTTCATTTTTCCCCATTGTTCCCGAGCAGCACTTGGAACTCTGCGCTTATTAGCGCAGAGTTTAAGTAGCAGCGCAATCAGGCGCGGAAATCAGCCTGCATGTCCCTGTGATTACGGCACATCAGCGCTCATTGTGGCGAAAAATGTCAACACGCAATTTTAACCGTTGTCTCTCATTAAGTGTCGCGTTTTTCGGAAATCTCATTACGCCGGTGAGTGGGGTCCCACAGATTGGGAGCGCAGGTGGAATGGGACCCCTGCTTGACGGTTCACCTGAGAAAAAACATTCTTCAATATTTAAAATACAGAGAAGATAAACACAACAAAGCACTTAACCTCGACTGCATTCTGCCTGTCAGCCGGCTGAGCTGCGCTCCAAAAAAAAACATGTTCAGACTTCATGATCTCCCATGCTTGGTTTCTATTTTTCAACCTCTTGATAAATCGTGCGATTAACGTTCCAGTTATTCGCCTCGCGAGCGCCGGCCCCGGTTTAACACGGGTGCGTTTGTGTTCACAGGTGACGGCCATCACCACCAGCGCCGAGTACTGCGAGCAGCGGATCACCTACAGCTGCCGCATGTCCAGGCTGCTCAACACTCCAGGTAATGGCTGAGAGATGTTTTTTTCATACGGCGCCCACATAGCACTCTCCACATTGTTCCACACGGTCTAGTGATCCCGCAGCTCCGACATGTTGAAGAGACGTCTGGGAATTTGAAAAACACACTTTTTTATCCACATATATAGGTATATATATTCATTTTTTTAATCTTGATTAATCGCAGAATCTTCATAGTTAACTGCGATTAATCGCGGTCTGAATTGCATGTGTAAAATTCTGTTATTTTGCATTTGAAGGAAGTCTTATGCCCATAATGTAAATGCCAGATGGACCGACTACGGGTTCGTGAAACGGACAAAAAGGCTTACTTTTGAAATAGGATTAAAAAACTAACTAACAGCGATTAATGCGTTAACACTGACAGCCCTAATATATGTATATATGTATGTATATATATGTGTGTGTGTGTGTATATATATGTGTATATATACATATATATACATACATACATACACATATATATATATATATATATGTGTGTGTGTGTGTATATGTATTTATATTTATATATATATACATATAGACACCAGACGGGTTTTTCAGTGACATCCCACCAAATTACTCATCCAAATTCAGGCTCAGCCAATTAGAGGACTTCTTCTTTTTTGCCATTGGCACAGGGCTCGGCCCCTCTCAGACCCAGTGTTTCTGCCCCATTTTATTAATTTCCAACACGTTGCAGCCAGGCGCACAGCCAGTCGTGAGCCACCCTGGATTTATTGTTTTTAATTTGGTACCCAAGTGAAAATGGAAAGTGCCAGATAGCAACCACCACTCCCCGAAACAGCTCCTACCAATCTTGCGCTGGCAATCAGAACTTAGCTGAAAGGGTCGGTTCGGTTGCTCCAGTGATGATCGTCGGCTTAGCCTGCGACCTTTTCACCCGACGCAGCATTGAAATAATGGTTGAAGCGCAATGTGCTGGAGACCAAATGCCATTTATTATTCATTATTTATGTTTTACTTCAAATAGGACATAGGAAGTGTTTTTCGTGCCTGCACAGCCATAATTGACCAATGATGATTGACCGTGTCATATTGCCAGTGTTGTTACTGTTAATGTCTTTGGTGTTTGTCCTTCAGTTCTTTCCACTTTGGTTTTATATGCTTTTTTTAGTGGGGAAAAACATAATCCATCCAATTTACCCACCCATTTCTGCCTACGCAACTTGTCGCAGCGTGTTGAGCACGTTGTCCTCAAATAAAATTAAACCGGTGGCAGGGCACGCGTGATGTCTTGTCGTGATCACAGTCATTTCCACAAAGGTAAGAGGTGAGCGGTCGCCGCTGCTACGTGTCAACTGCAGGTTTTATTGCGCAGCCGAGGGAACCAGAAACAAGGGACGTTCTCGGCTCCGGATATAAAAGGATGTCGGATATATCGGATGCTAATGCAACTTGGGCTTTTGTAGCCGAGCCACTCGCGCTTATTTTCTTCAGGAATCTGAATCTGACTGAATAAGAAGAACACGCACACACGCAGACACACACAAGCACGTGCACCACTGGGAAATGCTCTGCGGAGCTGCCCAGTTTTCCCACCGGTTGACGTCGTCTCGGTGGGGACGGCCGGTGATCCGCAGGGATTCTGACGGCGTCTGCGCGACAGCTTTTGCTTTCGCAAGCGTGACTAGTTTGGGACATCTGTCAGGTTGAGGCGCACCGGAACACTGAAGGGAGTGGGTTGCAATTTGAGACACAAGGGGCTCAGCGCAAAGCCGTTGGGTCTACGTACAGTATGTGCAGTGAAGGGTCTTTGCTTTGATATCATTTGATTTCGACTCAATTTTCTCACATTTTCACAAGATGATTGTCGTTGGTTTTCCCTTCGTCTGCTCTCAGCCGGACCCCCTTTTTGTGATTCCGTCCATCGATCTCGCTCCGTCTGTCAGTTTGAACCGTCGCCGTTATCCAGCCTCTTCCCGGCACTCAGCAATCAAGGGAAACAGTAATTTCGGAGAGGACCCGTGGCTTGGCCCGGCTTCCTCTGAGTAGATTAACTTGGATTACATTCATTTGCATTAGACCTTCAGGCAGCCTGGCTGCTGGCGGCTGTAATGTGCTCGAGTGAGACCCTGCTGTGTTGTTTTTTTTTTTGTGTGTGTGCGATGCTGGTTGGGTATCAGCCTGGCCGACTCGCAAAAAAAAGCATTTTTCGCAACTGACTGGATTTCCAGTGAGTTAGTCGTGAGTTAGAGTTTCTTCCATGAGGACGGAACGTCTGTCGGGATCTTGCAGCTGCGGTTTCGCTCAATTCGAGTCGACGCTTTTCACTCGTGCACTCGCGGCTCTTCTTCTCGTGGAGACTAACGAGGGTTGAATTCAGCAGGCAGGAAAAGAATTCTGTCATCTTGCCGTTGACCCACACACACACATACACTCATGGAAATTTGCACGGAGAAGCCTGCCTCCCCGAGAAGAGCTTCGTAAACACGGTGCACTTTTGGCAATTAGAGCGAGACGAGAAAAGAAGAGGAGCTTCGTCCGATGCGCCGGCTCTGCTCCTTGATTGACAAAGTAAGAATAAAGCAATAGGTGCTAAGTATTAGTCGGGTGTTAGCGCAGCAGACCGAAACTTTGCCATTAACCTCCTCTGCAGCGGAGGATGGCGGCCGCGTCTTAAAATACACACACTTAAATCCACACGATGTATTAGCGACGCTCATTTTCTTTGCTTTATTTCTTTTCATACCAGAGCTCGAAGGACTATTGCAAAAAAAAAAAACACATTAAACAACCCCTCCTGCACGCACACACGCACACAGAGAGCCCCAGCTCTTTTATTAACTAGTTTAGTCTAATTCACTCTTGCAAGTTAGGGGAAATCCAATTACCAGTGTAGAATGACTGAGAGGGCAGGACTGGGAAAAAACCATTTACCCAAAATATGCTTCATAAATTAGCTGTCAGCTTTCATCAAAGCCCACTGTCAACAGCATTTTCACTGCGATCCGCTCCCTCCCTCCCTCTCTCTCTCTCTCTCCCTCTCTCTGTCACACACACACAGACACACACGTGCACACGACTCTCCTGCTCCTCCTCCTCTGTTTTTCACTCACAACTCATCCATAACACATAGGCTGGCATTTTGGAGCTAAACGAAGCGTTAAGTGGGAATTATAGTCTGCCACCGGCGACACCCCCAATTTCCAACTCGGCCAGTAATTGTCCTAATTGTCTGACCCCGTCCTCACCTCCTCCACGTTTCCTGTCTCGTTATCTTTCTTTCTTTTTTTCCTTTTTTTCCTCGTTTTTTTTGCCTCGCTACCTCTTATCTCCCAAACGCTTCCTGCACCTGCACCTCATTTCCTGTCTCCTCCGTCTCCGCGTGCGGGGGGACAGGGGGTGGCAATAATGGGAGATCTCGATGCTTATGCACAGGCACGTACACCTAAAGACGGGAAATAATTTAGTAATCCTTTGATTTAATCTCTCCTTCTTACAACTGCTCCGGATCATCTCATCCATTATTTTTTTTCCCCCTTTATTTATCCATTTCCATCCCCATTTGCTCTTGCCGTATCTCCCCTTTTAAATGAGCTATCTGCAAATTCAGCCCGTAACTGCTGAGGACATAAACGGAGTCATGACGCCTGGAGTTGAAAGTTCTGTCACGGCGCTATCTGTGTGTGTGTTGAATTTATCTCGTGACACAGCGGCAACTTGTTTTCTTTTTGCCTGTTTGCATTTGTCACCTCCAGTAATTTCCTATGTGCACATGTCCACATTCAACACAAGCAGTTCCCCAACACTGCATTGTTTAGCGTGCCAGCCATCAGCTGAGAAGTCGCACCTCTTTATCAAGACCAGCTCCAGAAGAAAAAGAGTGTCACAAGGCTGATGAGGCTCAGCCAGTTATAGTTCCAGTTAGAGCCTCTATGTTAACAATTCTATGCTAAAATGTGCATTTTTACAAGTTTTGGATGCAACCAGGTACGGACTACACAAAGAAAAAGAAACTCTAAATTCCAGGTACTCACATCAGCGCTGCCTAATTATTCAGACCATATGCAGACACAACTTCAAAGTTGTGTGAAAGTGAGCGCACTTGTTGTTTCTCCACTCCCGACTTGCCCCGAGGCGGCTAATAGAATTTCTTGCTCTCAGCCTAATGAAGGGAGACACTTTTTCATCATATAAATTCATCAGGCCATGAAATGTTTCTCAGCATGACATTATAGGCCTTGCACTTAAAATGCAACGCAGTGCCCATTCACCTTTTTTATGCTTTAAGCTTAGGATGAATCTATATCTGCAGATAAGCGCATTCAGATTCATAATAAAAAAAAAACAAGGAAACAATCAAAAGGGAAATTGGAAATGTGACATGTACAATGATGAATTAATATTTTAACATTAATAAAAAATTGAGCTGTTAATCTAAGCAGCTTTAATAAAGTCCAGTAGTACTACACATATTCCTTTTTTTTTTTTTTTTCCCAATCCACAGAGGATTATATTCTCTTGCTCTTAGCAAATTGGTGTCCACTGGATCCGAAATGACAAAGTGCCGAGTCATTTTTGTCCCGTCATGTCAGAAGCCGGTAACTGCTTCATACAAAGCACACGCCAGCAGGTTTGAGTGGTTTTCACAGGCCATCGGCTCTTGATGCTCATCCAGCTGCAATGTGCAAACCAAATGCAGAAGGCGAAACGAAGATGTCTTAGCGCAGGTAACCAGATCAGACGCTGAGGCTGACACTCATCCTCTCCCATTACGCCGGCCTGTCAACACTCTGCAGTCATGGGGCCTTTTTGCCGCCTCCCCGTTGACACCTTCAGCCACCATGTGCGACATCGAGCGCCCGTGGCTCGGATTTCATCGCCGCCTTTAGTCGTGTTCCACTCGGCGGCCGGACGTAGCTCAGAATAGAAGCGGCTTGTCTTCCCTCACTAAGTGTCACAGATCAGATCAGATGTGTGATTCGGCTTTGAGTGGGATTGAATGGCCAGGTTGGATATTCCCAGCATGACGGCACAATCGTTTGTTTCTGTGGTTTTGTTACCCGCGTGCCAAAACACAGACACTAGCCGTAGCTCTTTAAAAGTCAGTGCACGCAGATAGTAGGCATATAAAAACAGATGCAGGCCACCAAATGGCAACAGGACTTGTGGTGTCAGCCGGCGGCCACTCTGTTGCAACGCAGTCTGAGACGACAGAAAAAGACCAAAGTAGGTTGCGTGGTGCAAAAAAAAAAAAGAAAAGCGACCTGAACTGCAGCCACGTCGGGATTGTAGCTCCGTCTTGTTGACTAGTAGTGACTCATCGTCTGCCCGTGGAGATCTTTATGACGCGGAATGCACTTGTCGGCGGCCGTGGAGGAAGCAGCCGGAAGAAAGACGGATGAGGGGAAGGCGGGGGGGCCTTTGGGGGGTGCTCAGGGCGGCCGCAGCGGACGAGAGCCGGCAGGTTTATAATGAGGCTGTATGTATGCGCGGCCCGGCCGCAGTCTATTCCTCGGCCACTTCTGCTGCTCTCAATTATTGCCACAGAAGTCGCAGCACGCCGGCCGCTGTGATATTCCACTCACACACGCGCATGCACAGAGAGAGAGAGAGAGAGAGAGAGAGAGACTTTGCATTTCCCCCTAATGACTTTGCTCCGCTGCCGTGGTCAAGCGCCTGTTCATTTTTTCCTCTCGTTTGATATTTTCCGATGTCCGCCGTTAACCTTTACGGAGGCGGCGACGACAACTGCATCAGTGGCCGGTCGCTTCCACCACCACCCCCACCTGCCACACACACACACACAAACACACACAAACGATGAAAAAACAACAAGTGCTAATAACAGGTATCCCGCACGGGAAAACTCTGACACGATCACTTTAAGGTCGCACACACATGCAGAATATGTCCATTGTTTGGATGATCTCATTATTAATTTGAATATCTCTTTACGTTTCGTGTATTATTCCCACCCCCCTTTACGAGCCTTTATGTTCCTGATTGCGCCGTGTCTTTCATTACTCGACTAATGTTCTGGTTACAATGTCATTAATTTGTGAAAGCACTCGAGGCGGCAAGCAAAGTCAGGGGCCGAGAGAGAGAGAGAGAGGGAGGGAGAGAGAGAGAGAGAGAGAGAGAGAGAGCGGGGGGAGGGCGAGGGCGAACAAGAAGTAATACGCTGAAAGACAAGAGAAAGGAGAACTATTACCAGGGTCCTGAGGCGTTCTCTCTCTCTCTCTCTCTCTCTCTCTCTCTCTCTCTCTCTCTCTCTCTCTCTCTCGCTCTCCCTCTCTCTCTCCCTCCGCCGCCCCGGTGTCCGCCTTCCCTCTTCCCCCTCATTTTCTGGCCCCCCTGTAGACAACATGCAAATTAACGCTAAATTATCCTCTCCATCTTTTGCTGCTTCAAACACCCGCCCACTTCTCAAGGTTGCAGGCGGCTCTCAAAACCTCCACCCAGCCGAAGCCCCCACCACCACCACCACCACCCCCAAGTTGTTAAGGAGCGAACCAAGCCCGGGACATTAGTGGATTTCATTAGCCAGGAATCCCCCTTGTTTTACAACTTTCCGGGATTGCTCCGCTAATAGAAAGCTCGCGGGGCTGCATGCGCCGAGGGTTCCGAGTCCTTCAGTCTTCCTGTTTATTTATTCACTTATTTATTTATCTATTTATTTATTTTTGCTCCAGACCGCACGAGAGGCGGAGCAACAAAGAGTGATCGGTCACAGGGAAAGCCTCTCGCGATGCGTCGTTGCTCAGGATAATGCCGTCATATGTCGTGTTGACAGAGTCGTGCGTCCTCGCCCGCGCCTCCTCCATCTACCTGCTGAACAGTGTGTGTGTGGGTGTGTGTGTGTATAGGCGGGGAGGGGGAAGGTGGGTCGCTCGTACGGTATCAAGTCCGACGCTCCACACCACATTAAACGGATGTAATACGGTGTTTTGCAAGTGCACCGTCTCTCTTCTCCTCTCTCTCTCGCTCTCCCCCAGTTCTGCCTTTTCTTTGCCCGCCATTCCATATGTGTTCCGTATATGTCGTAGCGTTAGCATGTCCGTCAGAGCTGCGGCGGTGGCGTTGAGGCCACTTCCCGTTGACGCATCTTTCATCAGGAGAGCAGAAGTCGTTTGCAGCAAAGAAGGAAACCGCTTTGGGGAACTACTTGGCGCGAGTCGGAAGTGCAAAGATTCGCGACTCGAGAGTCGCTGATGTCATTTGGACGCCGGCGTGTCGGCAGAAGTGACACTTCTGATTAGCAGTTGCAGAACTTTTGTGGTGAAAAATTAGCTCAGGTTGGTGTTTATTGATTGAATGCGTTCATAATATTTAAAGTTTAGACTGAGTTATTCGCTACTCACCCTGTCGTACAGCAACAGCGTTATTCCCTCTTTTCTGACGTGCTACTTAATCTCGCATCTCACAATAGCAGCTGTGATATCAGGGCAAAATGATGGAACCCTGCACATGTATATGTAAATGTAAATGCCTATTTAAAAACAACTGTTTTCGTCGCTGTCTCGACCTGAAAAGAAAATCAAAACATGCATGCATGTCTTTTCTGTTGCGTTTCCCTTCAGAAGACGTCTTTAAAGGCTGAAGGTTTCAGAGCTCAGACTTGAGCTTTTGATGAAATAACCACAAAAAAAAAAACTCTGACTAAAAGGCCTACTCCTGTTCGTATCCCTTTCATATAAGACCAAAGAGTTTCCTCACAGCTGCGGTGCCTTATCCTTTTGGGACAAGTTATAAAAAGTGCTTTCGAGAAAAATCATTTTTGCTTAACAAGAGGCAAAAAGATTTCTTCCAAGTCGTCGGAGCCGTAGCCTTGTCTTAATCTGTCCGGTCGAGCCGAGCAGCCTCCAGACTCCGACTGTGTTTAAAAGTCACTTCCAGTCAAACCTAATTCATTTGTTAAATGCTCTTGCGTTGCCTGCGCTGCTTTGGTTTTCAGTACAGAGACCGAAACGAATGACATCAACGCGTTGGCCGGGTGCTCTCCGTGGTGCTGAATTGGCGCGCCTGCATTGGCTTTGTTCAAATTTGCAAGTGCACATGGAACATATTAATGGGGGGGGGGGGACTATCACTGAGATAAATATAGAAGATAAATGACCACATCAAATAGTAGAAATTGGCAATTTGTTTCCAGCTGTTCACGGTGTTGCTGCTTTGCACCTTTCGGCTCTCGCTCAGACCGTTTCTGACTGACTTTGTGCGTGTGACGTGTTCACTTTGTTCAACATGCGAAAGAGGGTTCGCTTATGAACTTGTTGTCTGTTTGCATTCGTAAGAGCAGACCTATACATGCCGTACTGTGTTGCCTAGAAACACAAAAAGGTTGAGAAGGTTGAGTCAAAGGGGCCACAAATGCACTAATATCAGTTTCTTTCTTTGTCAGTCTTACTTCCTGTCCAGACTTTTTTTTCACAGATTTCAAAGTTTTTTTTAGTCACACACACACACACATACAGTATATGCATTTGATTAAATATTACTTTTAAATCCATAATTCATGAAGAAAGTCAAAGGCTTGCCTTGATTAAGCTCTGTCATATTGATTTAATTTAATATACCAACCCTCAAAGAGAGTTTTGATTGGTTTCATGGCTCTAATGTGTTACAGTTGCAACAACACAAGGCTTTTATGTTATTAAAGGGAGTGACGTTAGTATAATACTGGATTTCTGCTGGGTTTTTGAGTTAATGCAAAATAAGAAAACCTTTTCTCCTTTTCTTGAAAAAAAAACATTGATGTTTTATTAAGTGGCACGTCACTTTTGATTAGAGCCTCCCGTTTAAGCTAATTTTCAAACAGCCAGCGCATAAGCCAACTCCAGGTTTTTCTGCTGTTTTCTCTTCCGTGCCAAAATTAAACTTCAGTCAATACAAGGGGCCTATAAAGGAGTCAATTATCCGTCAACAAAAGGCAACAAAAGGCAACATTCGGCGCACGCTTTTTGCTCCCAATCTGCTAATGGTTTTGTTATTGCCACTGTGTGCAATTCAACATGATACATTAAGCATGACAATGGACTCATAGGGAGGGGCCTGACATCGTGGCAGATCAAGTAATGTGAATGAAGGCGAGCAAGACTTCACACTGTAGTAGTAGTCGTGAACAGAACTGCAAAAAAAAAACCCAAAATAATCCTAATGAATAAAGAGCTGTGGGGCAAGACGACAGATCTTCCTTCCCACTTTGTCACTCACTTCTCAACACCTTGAAAAAAAAAAAAAACATTCCGCCAATTCGCAGGATGCATCATTCAATCAACGCAGCCGCGCATGAATCTGCACGCAAAGCCGCACTTCCTCTCCACTTTGCATTTCTCTCTCTTCCCCAACTTTTTTTTTTTATTCTGATTTCTGCGCGCTCTCGCTCTGTTGCCTTTTCTCCCCTTTATATATATTCTATTCTCCATCTCCGCCGTGTTTCTTCTTTTCTTTTATCTTTTCTTCTCTCTCCTCTCTCTCGCTCTCGTGCTGAAGGGTGGGCCCGAGGCTCTCGGTACACAAAGGCACGGCACACACACACACACACACACATAAAGACACAACTCGCACATAAGAGCAGCACAGGCGGCGGTATGCAGAGAGCTTCTTACAACTGAGATCCGTTATTACGACGCTAAAGACCAGCTGCCGATTCAGCGCCAATTTAATTGACGTGTGCGGGTCTGATGGGCTACGTTGCTCCAGGAGTGTGTGTGTGTGTGTGTGTGTGTGTGTGTGTGTGTGTGTGTGTGTGTGTGCTGGGTAGCACGATCCCAGGTGGATGCGAGCGGACTCGGACTGGGTGGAGATCGCTGTCAGTCAGCCACAACTTCTCCATGGCTGGCAGGCTCGTGCGACGCAACGATAAAACGCCGCCACTGTTCATTCATCCCCCTCGGGAAATTCTCATTTTTTTACAGGACTCGCTATGAAGTGTGGCGTATATTTTTATGTAAAGAAGTGGAGAACATTTGCTTTGCAAGCATTGAGCTCCAGGTATGCACATAATACAAAATAAAGTATACAAGCAAGGTGTGGGTTTGCTCTTACAAGTTCACTGGCGGCGCCTGTAGTGGTGATAAACAGATGGCTTCCATTTTTCTTTCCGTTTTTTTTTTTTTTTTTTTCCATGACAGAAAACAGTGCCAGCGATACAGAAAGGGGAGCGGGAGCTGAGCCGCCCCCCCCCCCACGAAGAGCATAATGCATAAAACATTAGAGCGGATCGACGGTGTGCCAAGCTGCCAAGCCGGCCTGACTGGATCACCTGTCGATTTCTTTTTTTTTTTTTTTTCTTTGTTCCCAGCAGACATTGTGCCCAGCGGATGGGGGGGGGAATTGTTTAATGAAAGTGAGGTTTTAAAAGGGAAAGCGGTCCAAGAGCCAATGGTTACCAGTATTCCGTAGACGGTTAGCTCCCGGTGCTTCCGAAAACACGTTTCATTTTTCAGTGAAGTCAAAACAAAGAGCTGATGTGTGATTCTGAAAATAAGTACAGAATCACTGAGGTCTGGAAGTTTGAAGAGCAAATGTTTGCAAACACGCATGAAAAAAGAAAGGAACAATAGGACTAATTAGTATTAAAATATGCCAGAATGTTATTGGCTATTATTACATTTTTTACGTGGTTAAAGAACATAGATTTTTGTAGCAGCATCAACAAAATCAAATTGATAATAAATTATGCAATATGTATATATTATTCCATGATTATTTCATTTGAAAATGTACACGATAAAACAGACTGGTTAATCAGAACAGCATGGTTCTTACATGTTGCTGAACCTCACAGCTGCGAATCTGATTGGCTGGGATGCTGCAGCCCAGTGTAGTTTTCCTCACACCTTCTACTGCTACTACTAAATAGGACTCAAGCTCAAACAATTCGGTGCGGCCATCGAGAATCACAGAATAGAGCCGCGGCTGAGAAAGAGGAGCCAGAGATGCACTTGAACCCACTGCTGTGAAAGGAATCAGCCAGACAGGAAATTGAGCCCATTTTTCATTCATTCCATTGCTCAATTTAGCTCAGATAAGTTCAACAACCCAATTTAGCCAATGGTGTTGCTTGAATGAAAAAAATGAATAAATGAGTACGGAGACAAATAATATAAAATGACTTGAATTCACCTTTTTTCCACATTTCCACATATTTACATTCTTATTTGTTGTTATTGCTATCCTTTCATTCTGCACAACATACTACCTGCAAAAAATGTGTATTTTTTTCCCATATACACACACGCATATATGTACGTGTATATTCTTGCCACGGTTGTGTCTTCTGTTCTGGCCGGCAGCATTGCGACGCACACATGATGCAGCCAAACCCTGTGTTGCTAGGTGACCCGCTGTGATAGCAAACACCTGGCACGGTGCAGTTAGGAATGTGGAATAAATCCGGTAAAAATAAAGAGCAATGTATATTCCGCGTCTCGCTTGATTTGATCGAGCAGAAGGTGGAGTTTTGGTAAACACAGCAGCACAGGTTTCTTGATCCCACTGATATGGATGACAGGGAGAGGAAAGCTCAATTAGAGCCGCAATTTGATTAAGATGACCTCTTTTTATTGCCGGCTGACACCTGCACACCAACTGTGCAAAACAGAACTGAATTATGTGCCTGAAAGAATAGAGAAGAGGCAGATATTGCTCAAGCAACCATGACCTTGCATATTCCACAGTGCTGCATGCTAAAGCCCGTGTATAGCAACACACCAAGAAGCCAAGGATGGGAGGAAGGGCAGTTTTGAGGACTATGCTGCATCAGACAGAGAAGACAGAGGGAAGGGGTGGAGACTGATGCGGAGTAACGGGGAAGGGGAGACGAGAAACGAAAGACAAGAAGAAGAAAAGAGAGTGGAAGGAGGCGAGAAGCCGATTAGTTGGATTTCTGCTGGGTTTTTTTGTTTAGTTTTTTTGGGGGGGTTTTTTGCGCTGACATTGAAAGATACGTCTGTGCTAATGTCCCAGAAAGCCTTGAATAACACAACAGACCAATACATATCTCGCTTAATGGGATTTTCAAGAGGGGGTCGAGGGGGGAGCCGCGTGTGCTCAGTCTCCTGTACACACGCAAACTCGCAAAAAAGAAAAGGAATAGAAAACTCACCCGAGCGCTCACACACGGGCACACACCAATCCACAATGTGGCATATGGCTGCCTCTTCCACGGCTGAGAGCGTAAAAAGGCAAATGGAACAATGGGAAGCGGCACACTTGAGGACTAATTACGACATTGTCTTCTCGTTTGCCAAGAGCCGAGGCGTTGATCTCAATTACGGAGCTTCTTCCCCGGCGC
Source organism: Thamnaconus septentrionalis (assembly GCA_009823395.1). Lineage (NCBI taxonomy): Eukaryota > Metazoa > Chordata > Actinopteri > Tetraodontiformes > Monacanthidae > Thamnaconus > Thamnaconus septentrionalis. Next base: position 8,594,490 of record CM020520.1, read on the forward strand.
TTCCGTTTGTCCTTCCTCAGGTTTTTCTTTCCTTTTTTTTCCCGCGGGTGCAGCGCTTGGCACTGCAAGCCGCGGCACGTGACCACAAACTGATGGCGCGCCGACGGATCCGAGCTTCCATGAGAAAGGCAGACGGTCGCGGCATGTGCGCCTTCGTTCAAACGCTCAAACCTCATTTGTCAAGAGTGCGGTGGCGAGGTCCCAACGCCCAAAATGAGGAGCGAACAGCTCGAATTCCTTTGCACCGGTTGGTATGTGAATTTACGGCAGATTTCAATTGAATTTCTGGGGGAGAAAAGGAAGACAAAAAGAAATCTCCCAGCCAGGGAGGAGAAGAAATGGATTTATTCCCGCAGTGAAGCTTTTGTCCCAACGGTGCTTTCCAAGAAAAAGAAGAGGAGGTGGTGCGGATTCACCCCTGAATACAAAGCAGGGAGTTTAAAAGTGTCGAGCGGCGGCTTGTGGATGCATTTAGGGTATCAGCCATCAGCCGGACAATTTTGACTTTGTAATAATGATGTTTTTATCTCTCTGTCTGGTTGACTGACATGGATGTAGAGACCAACGTGCGAGAAAATGTCAATAATTTACTTGTCCACACGCGTCGGCCTCTCTGAAAAATTCCGAATGATGTCATGCACTGGTGAAAAGGGGCATGGGGGAAATCACAGCAGTGTGAGACGACGGTTGAGAAAAATTGATTGTGCAACGAAAAAAACGCAGAAAAAAAATATTGCGATTAATTGACATTAAGGGACCAATCCTTTTGCGCAAAAAGCCTCCGGGGGGGGCGTCGGCTTCCATCAGTGCGCGCTCACTATTGTGTGTTTTGTCCACGTGAGTCGACCACGATCACCCGAGGCCTCTTTCCAACGTGGCGGCGGGATTACGGTGGGATATTGCGGCGCAGACAGATTAGTTCGATTGGAAAAAAAAAGAACAACGGGAGGAAAGAAGCGGGCGGAAATATCGCTCAGTGGTGCTAATGAAGCGACACGCGGGGAGAAGTGCCGATTATCCGCCCTGACCTTGAGGCCGGGGGTTCCGGAGCAACCCGGGGAAAGTTGGAGGAGCTTACCGGCAGCGTGATCGGTGTCGCTTTGTCTTCTTTCCCGGCGCCGGGCGGGAAAAATAAACAGACGGATGAATATTTATGGTGTTTGCCTTGCTGAGTATTGGTTTACCGTGCGGCGTTCCCTCGTAATTACGCAATGCCGCTTGTCTGCGCGCCGCGCGTGCACATTATTCACATCGTCGGGGGCCTTTTGATGCCTCTCCGTCCTCCTGGCGGAACAGATGACGCCGCCGTCATCAACTTGATGTATCGGAGTCGTAGCAAGCGACACAAGTGCCTGCGGCATAAATATAAAAAAAACGCTGCTTTCAGAGGGAAGCAGATATGATTCAGGAGCGTTCTGGATTCAATTTAATCGCTGAAAAGTGCGTCTTATCTCCGGTATTACACAGCGAGATGACGCCTAATCCAAATTTGCCAGGTAGTTTAGTCTCTTATGGTATGTCTTTGTTTGTTATTCTGCACCTTTGACCATAGCATCGCACTTTATTGGTAATAGATGAAGGCTTAGTTATAATTGAATCTTTCGTTTTGGCTTGTGATGTTTTTTGGAAGGAGACGGTGAAATAACTCCAACATTTGGACAGATTGGTAGCATTAACACATCAACACGTCAGCCGTTGCTCATTTGATGATTCCTCTCTGGGGTGAAGGTAGCGGTTTTGTTTGACTTAATGCTGTTTATTAAATTCATCAGACTGGATAAAGACGTTTTGCACAACAGTGAAAAACACATCGGAATTTGCTTCGCTGTCCATATTTCTTTTTGTTCGTAGCTGTTTGGCACCGACTGAAAACGCACAGACGGGGAAAGTGAAGAATGGGAGGTGGCGGTGGTCTGTTTTCTTTGTTCTTCAAACGCCCGCGCTTTTGCTAACGTGCCAATGGCTAATGTGGACGGGCGGCGGGGATGTAGCGGGGTGGGGGAGGGGTTGGGTGATCGCTGGGTTGCCCATTAAATCATTAGACGGAGACAACAGCTGGACGTCCTCAACCATCTGCAGCGTGTTTCCCCTCTAAATAAGCAACATGCTTCATCACGCTCGCCATGCATTTTCACGCACACACACGCAAAGGCTATACTGTCTAGTGCATCGATCTGCCTGCACACACACACTCATCTTACAAGTGTTTTCCCTCAATCAAGCACGCATGCACGCACTGAGGCACACCGGGGCCAAGTCCTTCATTTTCCAGCCGTGCAGGCAAGCAGCAGTGGGCAGTTTGTCCCCCCGATAAGGGTCACCGACCCCGGGGTGGAGGGAGCGGTCCGTCTCTCTTCCTCCGATCCGGCCGTCTGTGCAGGGAGGAGGCGGGGGAGATGGAGCGTGGACGGGGAGAGACCGGGGGAGGGCCGGCGTAATTAAGGAATCTGTCCAGGGTCTTACGGCAACTCCATTAGGACAAACTACATCGCGGTCAGATAGATAGATAGATAGATAGATAGATAGATAGATTCATATTATATATATATTATGGATAGATAGATTGATTGATTCATAGTATATTATAGATAAATAGACAAACAGTTAGGTAGATAGATAGATTCATTCATTTTTTATATATATATATATATAATATAGATAAATGGACAGACAGACAGATAGATAGATAGATCATATTATATGCCAGTGATGCCACATACAGCAACTCTATTACGACAAACTACATCGCAGTCAAACGAACAAATAGACGAAAGAACGAACGAACAATAGATATCTATCTATCCATCTAACTCTCTATCTATCTGTATATCTATCCAACCGCAATGTATTTTGTCCTAATAGAGTTGCTGTAAGACCCCCGGACACATTCCGTAGCCCCGGACAGATTCTGTACTTGCACCGGCCCCACTGAGTGGCGGTGGCGGGAGCCGGGGGGAGGGGGGGGGGGGAGTGCAGACGGGAAAATCTCAGAGGACGGAGGTGAGGATGGTGTGGGTGGGAGTTTGGGGGGGTGGGCGGCGGGTCGCGGCAGCGTGGAAAAGAGGGGCTCCAGTGAACCACAGCGTGATGAATCACGATGTTAGGGGATAAGACTAGTGTTGAGAGGGGGCAGGTATGGCTTGTCAGGAGCAGCTTTTGTCAGGAGGCAACACACACACACACACACACACAGAGACAGAGTCATGGGGAGGCAAGGCAGGGAGCCAGGAGAGCTAAAGAGCTAATGGCTTTCCCAGGCATATCTGAGATGAAGAAACGGTCGGGGAGCGTAACAGGGGGAAGAAGCCCGGCCTGGCGCAGCCCCCCGTTTGATTTAAGCGGAAGCGTGAAAGGCAATTTACGTGTCTAACGCCGGCGGAAGTGGGTGGTGGGGGGTTTCTGAGATTGCGACCTGCCTTTCACGCAGGCGTAACCCCGCCGCCACGGAGAAAGCGTTCCACGCGATGCTTTCAGCGTCTGTCTCTTGCCGCCGCGCGAGCACGGCAGCCACAAATACATTAAAGGCGGCCGCGTGCACAACGTGCTGATTTCTGGGTTTTCATTCCACTTCCGGCTGAGTCCCCCCGACGCCCCCCTCTCCTCAACCTTCATTTGTCCGACGCAACACATCTGTACGAACCCCCACATCACGCTGAGTGCACAGCGCGGAATGCTGTAATATTTTGAGTGCCCCAGTGGGTTTTGCGCCGCGCAAGAGTGTGAAAAGTCCCATTTGCGGAGTCGTAATGCAAGCACAAAACGTGGAAATGCCAATTTAGTGACTTGGAGTTGTCGCTTGGCTGATGGACAGAATGCACCTTCCAAGTCAACAGTTCCATCCTGACGCCTGAAGGATCTGGCCACCCTCCACCGAATCCGCATCGTTGACGACACAGTGGGCGTATTTGCGGCTTTCCCGCTCTCCCCTTGGTCTCCAGCCACTGTTTACAAAGTGCCGACTCCGCCGTGGCGGCAGACAATGGGCGAACCCAAAGACCCGGCCGGCGCCCACAAAGAAATCATCGATCAAATCCTCCGCTCTCGTCCTCGCACGCTTTCTATTTTAAAGCTGCATCCGTAGGGAAAGTTGACCTCAATAACGTATTTCTGCGCCGCGCCGGCGTCGAAGACAAAGAAGTTCTCAGCTGCGGGCGTTTGAAATTCACAAAGGTGTGTTTAAAAGACAAAAACAAACAAGTCAGATGGTTTTTTTTCTTCGGGGAGGAGTGGGGAGGGTTCTAAACTGTTGTTTTGTTTGAGAAGTGGCAGTCGGAGACGGAGCCTCGCTCTGGTAATCACCTGGTGTTCCTTCACTTTGTCATGGAAATGGGCAACATCTCTCAGACTGTGACATTGAGTTCTCATCCGTTTCCCCTTGATTACCTGGACCCATCCGAGCTAAATCCTTTTGTTATTCCTTCTCTTTTTTTCTCCTTCTTTTCGTTCCTTCCCAAACTCGCTCGTTACAAACCCCTGTGGTTTTAAATTATGCAAATTGCGTCCGAGGCTCAGCCACGTTCGGGCGGGGGAGGGTGTGGGACGGCTCCTGTTCTCGGGGCCCCCAGACTAATCCCCTCCAATTACAGGAGCAAAGAGTTTGATGTGATTTGCGCGCTCGCGTACAGTACGTGTCAACTCAGGACAGCGGCTCACTTCATAAACTCCGGGCTCGACGCTCGGCGCTTGATGTCCAAATTGCTTCCTGGGAGGATAGACCCCCGAGTCGGGCCACGGCGGAGCTGGACTAATAAGCAAGGAGGCGGCAAAACAAGCACGAGAGGAGCGATTTACACGTCTTAATCCGGCCTTAATTTGCTAACGCGAGGAAATGAAACAGGTGCAACCTCGGGCGCTCACTTCTGGCCCATCCAGACGTCTGATTTTCCCCCTGGAACCCTCACAGCTCCCCAGCGGGGCCGTAACTATCGCAGCACGATGTTACCCTTCGTCACGTTGTTGGATTGCGTTGAGTTCTCAAATGGACATTTCGGTACTTTAAAACTCGCCAAAGAAAATCACGAAATTTCCCTCGGCCCGTCTGTTTTTCACCCCCCTTCAAGTGTTCAGCCCGAAAGATGTTGCTTATGAGGTTGCCTGAGCCCTAACATTTCAGGTTTTTAACCTTGTGTGTAAGACTTCAATCCCTGAGAGTTAGCAGCGTCCCGTGCTAAGGAAGCACATTGCAGAGAACGTCATTGTGGTTCCCCGTGATCTCACATCGCGCCGGGTCTTTGTCGCACCAGCTGCAATGTCAAAAGAAAGCAAAAAAGCTTTTTTTTTCTGTAGAAACGTTGGCGCTATTGCAGGTTCCATGGCTGGAGGGGAGGGAAAAAATCAAGCTCAGGGTTTTTTCTTTTCTTTTCGCCTGTGCCTTTTGCTCTTGGTTTTTTATTGTTATTTGAAAGAAAGAGGGGACTTTCAACTTCACACTGAGAAAACTCATTGTTTGGCGTGCGGTGGTTTTTTGTGCCTTCTGGAGTGGAAAATAACACACCGTCACAACACCGAGAAATATTACTGCCAGAGATTTCCAGAGATGCCGTCTCGCTCTCCATCCGTTCTGCCTCGGCGTGAAGCCGTGGGGTGTTTTTCTGTTTTTGTGTTTGTTTTTTTCCTCGCTATTGTGCCCGTCGTCTGCAATATTGTGCACTTACAACGGACGGACGCCGCGACGGAATTCGCTGTCACATGTTGTCACAGAGCTATCAGCCATCCCGGAATGTGCCGCGTGCAGTGGGGATGGGGGTGCATCTTTTCTCAAGTGCCGGCGGAAAAGGAGTGCGGCGGAAACTGAAAGATGCGGTTCGAGACTTTAGATAAGACACTCGGTGGAAGAATGAAAGGGTGAGGGTGTGGAAATATCGCAGCGTTTACACCAGTGCGCGCTAGTGGATCTCTCCTCTGATGCCCCCCCGCCGAGCGCCTCCGTGGGTGGTCCAAAGGAGGAGGCGACTGATGCTTCCTCGCAACTGCTCCCCAGTGCTTATTTCAAGGCGGTTACGGAATTATCATAATCCATTTTCAGGTCGCGCTGGAAGAGCGTTTTGCCGCGTGGCGCCCCGTAAATGGAGATTAGATTCCCAGCGTGATAGCGGGGGGGGCACCTGAGCGCCTCCCGGTGTGAACGGGGTGGCGGAGCGGTTAACATTTCGAATGGGGGCTTATACATAAAGGACGGGTCTTTGGAACTCAGTTGACCAAAATGCAGAGTCGGAAATGGGAATGTGCACACGGAGGTTAAACGTTTTAGCATATAGCGTCCGTGCCGCTTCCCTTTGTGTCTGTCTGCGTGTCATTCGCCGGGCGGCTGGTTTTCCTTTCAGTCCGCTGGACCCCATCCTCCAGTTTGTCTCTGCATGTTTTCGTGTGTCCACGAGGAGCCAGAGCTCCCAATTTGGAATTTTGGAATTAGCTTTAAAGGCAGAGAGCAAAAATAAAATTGTTGGACGCCGAGAGCAAGTGTCGCTGATAATACCGTTACGTTTCTGTTTACTGGCGTAGAAACACTCCAGACTGCGTTCCACTTCCAACTTCCATGCAATTCCTTGAATTAGGTGGAGGAGGAAGCAAAACTGAAGCGGCGATCCCATCACCAGTTATCGATCCAATTAATCAAAGCTACTGCCTGTATTTTGTACAGCTGATCTTACTCTTATTTTCTTGATTCTTCGCCACTTGCTCTTTCGATATGTCAGGCGCGTGGAACCGTTGCAGGGGAAGGACGATAGCAAGCGTCGGCTGCCGAGTGTCGTTAGCGAGCAGCGGCGCCCTTATTAATCTCCTGCAGCCCTCCGCCGTGATTTAATATCGGCGCTCCACTTCTTCTATGTAAGCCCTCTGCTCCTCTCTTGCTTCCTGCCCCCCACAGTTCCCCAATATGATTCCTGTTTACCACTCGCTACCGACGACTGTGAAGGTCATGACAGTCCATCAACCGCCTCGCCCGCGCTCAGCCTCTCGCAGCAAGACCCCTCCGGCGTGTGTGAAATAATGCCTCCTGTGTTCGATCGCCCGGTTGCACCGCCGAGCGTTTGTACGTATGTCACTTCGTGCATATTCATGCCAGTGAGCCTCCAGCGGGATGGTGGACGCACCACAGGCGAGGTTGTTTTCTCGCTTCGGATTCGTCCACCACGGAAGAAGTCGCGTCGGGTCGTTAGATTTAACGACAATCATGTAATTTGCGCCATTTTTACGACAACCTAAAGGGTTATTATGATTTAGAGGACTTGGATTTTTATCTCGGTAATAATCACGTCCACTTTGGGGTTATTATACATAATACGGCCATAATATAAGCTGATTCTTTAATTATTATGACACTTACCACCTGTATATAGGCCTTTTCCTATGCGACTCTGGCAGGTTGCGGCTTATTTTCCGCGTCGGGACACAGGCAGAACACATGCGGTGCATCATCTCGGCTTTTAAAAAAATGCATTGTTGCAGAGGGCGTCATCCCAAGAATCCAGAGTTAGGCGCGCGAGGGAGATTGATGCCCGCTGCCGTTCTCAATGAAAATTCTCCCGGTGACGTGACGCAAAGTGTCGCTCCCTCTCAGTTACGACATGAATACGCTTTACCGAAAACAGATCGGTGGGATGATGAAACCAGATCTGAACGCCCCAACGCTTCCTTGAAGGGTCCCTTATTTTGCAGCATTAACTCCCTCAATAAAAAAAAAACTGTTAAAAAACAGTTCTTCCTCGTTTTAAGTCTTTTGGATGACAAGCAATTCTAGAGGAAAACCCTTTGTGATCTCACAGAAAACACTTATGCTCATTCAGCTTAAGAACAACCATTGGCGGCCTAGATCTGAACAACCTTCACAGCCAACTACGACCGCTCTGGCAAACGCAGCATTTACCTCCATCAGCCGTCGCCGCCGGCTGCATTAACCACGACTGGCCCCCGGCGTCCAATCCCAAGGTTGTATTGGCGCGGCGGCGCGAGGTGCGTGCGTTCAGGCATGCACACTTTGATTAAAAGGTGTCGGGAGGTGACGCCACGTCGAAAGGTTGCATCCCCATCCCCCCCACCCTCCAAGGAGACTTCTCCTCCGCGGAGAAGAAGAAGCCAATCGCTCATCAGCCGTAATCTTCCCGGGAATCATCCCCGGGATGACCTCCAAGTCTTACGGCAGAGAGCTTTGTCACGCGGGGGGGGGAATGTCGGCGCTCCGGGACAACTTAGCCTGAGCGGCCGGTAATCATGTTCCGACAAGTAATCACTCCTGACTCCTTGTCTTGTATTTCCCTCAAGTGCTGTCTTAGATTTTCCTTTTCATTTTTTTTTTTCCGTCCCTCCGCGAGCTTGCTTGATGCATCGCTGCAGTCCGGAGGGAGTGAAGGAAGCAGGAAGTTGAGGTTGCATGCGACTGGACCAAGTCCTGATTGTAGACTGGTCCTTTAATGCGGGTCCATCATCCAGGCACATGTGCGTGTGTGCTAGACATATATTTTCATGAACCTTTGCGAAAAAGTTTTTTTTTTTATTGAACATATTTTTGATTTTTCTCTCAATTTTGTCATTGAAAGCTAGCGAGGACATTGCATCATCTTTTTTTATCCTTTTATTACGCCATTGCATCATTCAGATTCTGTCTATGCTGTTATTTTCTTCGCGCCTCTCATACGATGCTAAATAAATCATAAACCAGAAACATAAATAAACCCACCCTGAAAATTTCTGTGAAATCCAAAGTCTTTTTTGGGGGGGGGGTTTGTTGTTGTTTGTGCACACCAAAGGAGGCATTAATGAACAAGCTGTTTTGACTTATTTATTAGCCTGCGCAGTCATAGCCGGCGCCTAAAAGAGAGCAAACGGTGGCGCAGTTCGGCCTGCCAAGAGACGGGCAGCGCGGCCAAGGAGAGCGAACGGAAAGAGCGGCTATTAATAAGAGGGTGATGCAGGAAGCTAATTAGGAGCTGGGCTGTCAGGCAGCGGAACGCCATGGCATCCCCCAATCAGGTGGAAACATTAGTCTTCAATCAGCTATCGGAACACGTAGCCTGTTGTACTTACTTGTCGCACTTGCCTCGATCTGGAGGGAATCCTCCGCCTGCCGATCCCTTGGCGCCACTTCCTTAGGCGTGAGCTATGGAAAAATCGTTTGGCATGTCAGTCACGGCTCCGTTTGACTGGCAGGTGTTTATGAAGTCGTTTCTCCGGGGAGCGCACACGCCGAGTACGCGCAACCCCGGCCAGAGAAAACATGTTCCCGATAATTAGCGGCGTCTTGAAACTCCCCGTCTCGGCGTGGAAAGTTCTGATTCAGGGCGCCCTTTGATTGACCCCCCGCCCCCGCCTTTCGCTGATCATTCAGAAGCAAGAGGCTGCCAAGGATCAGGGGGCTAATAATCACGCCGCGGAAAGCCGACGACTGCCGCGCACTTCTCCCTTGTTACCCGCGTGTTTGGGTTGAACAAGCGCGCTCTCACGCCACCGGCGGGAGGCCATTTGATGCCTGCAAGCGTCAGGGCACATGCATGTATGCATGAAGCTCACGTTCGCGCGAGGGAGCGGAGGGGCCCCCTCGGGGAAAGTCGGGACATTAGGATGATCAGAAAGCGGTCCCCCCCCACCCCCCTTTCATTTTATTAAATGTCTCCGTGATTACATCTCGCCCTGGGGTGCGCTGCCTCCATTAGGCAGGTCAAAGCGCGATTACGCCGGAGCGGACCGCCGCTCTATTTTTCCTCACTAAAAAAAAAAAAAAAAAAAAGCCCAGCCGCAGTGAAGCCAGACCTTGTCTAATCGGAGGTGAACGCAGATACGGCAGAGACCAAAATCACTTTGGATTTTGGAGAAGAAGGAAAAAAAAAAGAGGGCACGGGGAAAGTCAGAGGATCAGCCAGAGACCGAGTCGCATTTTGATTAGATTTTTTTTTTTTTTGGTACACATAAATTGGCAGCCTGGTCCTCCGGCAAAGAATGTAAAGGTTATTCGGCCGCTGATTTAAAGGTTAAACCACCTGTTTTTTAGTTTTAAGTGGTGTTGCGTTCAGGCCTTCAAAGAAAGCGCGGAATATTAAATGCAACATATGCAGTACATACAATACACACTGGCCGTCGCCTCGATATTTACCTTTGAATAAATCAGCAAAGATTCATTTCCTTGAGATGGACTCATTGTCAGTTAAAGGCTGTGGTCTGCCTGCAACACATTGGCGGTGCCTTGACGTGCCCGCCAGCAGCAGCAGCAGCAGCAGCAGCAGCAGCAGCAGCAGCAGCAGGGATTTAAGGGCTTTAAATTCAGATGGACGGATACATGTGACGGTTCTAAAACTCAATTTTCAATTATGGACGAGCCTCACCCCAACCACCACCACCACCACCACTACCCACCCCTTTCCGAGCTGAGCCCCGATAACTGACAGCTCCAACAAATGATGAAGCTCTGCCTGGAAATGACTGAGGCGTATTCATCAGCGGCTCTTCGTCTGCGGGCCGACAGCACCCACAGACTTTGACTCAATCACACCTGGCCTTCATTAACCGGCTCGGCCTCTCCGGCGCACGCACAGGCGGTAACTCTGAAACTCGCACTTTACGCCGAAATTTAGAAAAAGAAAAAAAAGAATTTTACACTTTTTTTTAAATCTCCCCCCACGGGGAAAGAAAACGAATATGGTTGTGTTAAAGGTGTAATGAGCTGCTGTGTTTGTAGCTGCCGCGATTTGGGCCACACATCCCGATGAGTTTTTCCGAATACATGAATTTCAAGTCTTCATTCAAGGAGATCCTGCAGAGGTGAACATCTCGTCGTGCGGCGGTATTTTAAAAAATGCACGTTATTTACTTATTTATTTATTTTTAATGAATCGCACGTGCAGGCTGCATGCAGGAGGTGTCAAGCCAAGATCTGGTGCTGTAACCTCTGAGAGTATGGCCAGTCAGAATCGTGAAGGAAGGCGGGTAATGATGAATTGCTAAAAAGGGCTCATATTTTGATTGTTCATTCATCTGAAAAAGTGTAAAAAGTGCAAGAGGAAAGTAAGTTTTCCAAAACTTTTTCATCCTGGAAACATTTTTATCAGTTTTATTAGTTTTTTCAGTGAACTGAAGTCCATTGGCCACACAAGGCCGCACACTTTTTTTCTTTGCGTCTTCATCAGCACCTAGAAGGGTTTTCCAGCTCCAATAAGCTCTCTATAGATCCTCCAGACACTTTCCGGGCTGCAAGACTGGACCAAAGCTCACAGGCTGCCCAACGGTGACAACCAAAAGAGGGTGATTGAGAGGCGGGAAGTCCCCTAATTACACAACATAGCGCACCGCGCACGCCAAGCATGCTGTAATGGGCCTCCGGGAGCCAGGAGGAGCTCCTCCTGTCAGCCATGTCCTCATTACTAATGTGGTCATCATCCTCGGGGTGGCACCGACAGGTTATTACAGCTTGACGGGCAGGTGAGCAACGCTTCTCGCAACGACAGTAAAAGCTCATCCGCCGCGCGAAAAAAATAATTGCACGTTCAGCCACACCGAGGTGCGAAAGTAGGTCGATGGAGTCAAGCGCAGCGCCGGACCGATAGATTCGGCAGAGAAACGCAGGGGTGAAAATACGGGAAGAACTTGGCTGTCAAAACCCAAATCAAAAGCCAGCATTCGCACACATCTGGAAGGGGAAACTGTTTTTTTGTTTCTAACGACAACTTATTAGTCGCTTTCAAGTCATTTCCAAGCTCCCTTTGAACTGTCAGGGTTGTTTTCAGTCCGCGATGCCCAACTTGCTAGCTAGCTGATGAGCCGACAGGTAATCAGTGCTGAGGGGGGTCTTGACAGGTAGACGTCCCCTCGCAGGATGAGTTGTGATGCTTCATGATAATCCCGGCTCACTCTTAAAAGACAGACATGGGCACCGACAAGCTGCTCGTTCGGCGGCGACTTGCCGCCACTCGGCCGCGTTTGGCGGCTGACAGGGTGAGTTTGATTTATTGCTTCGGGAACGCTGATTTTCCTCCACGACAAAAACACGGTCGTAAAATGACCGTCCTCGCGGTTGGCTGACACGCTGTCAATGTTTCCGCGTTTCTTCTCATATAAGTGTTGGAGGGAAAAATGAATGGAGACCCGAGTCGTGTGGTTATAAACAAAAAGAAAATAAGTTTTAGCTGTTCTGAAAGTTTTGAAAGTTGCATTTTAACCATTAAACATACATGTATTTACTTTTTTTTGGGCAGTTAGACATTCCTCAGCGATGAAGTTTGTACTACCAGAATGAATGAAAAAACTTTCATCCCCTATTAAAATTGTATATTGGCTTCTTTGAAGTCAAGTGGGTTCGGGCGGCCATTCAATGGGGCTCTTCCGGAAAATGAAGATGTAAAATCAAATAAGCGACGTCCCAGCGGAGCAGCGTTTTGATTAAACTACAGAGGGACGAAGCTCCCTCTAGGACTCCTGGCACCTCTGCTGCCTAATGTCCCAACCTAATCACCGCGATGCAGTAAACATAATCACATTAACCCCAACGCTGATTCTATTCACTCTGTCCATTATGGCAGTAATAAATATTTATGCACACCTTATTTGTCTGCGCATGGGCTGCATTAATATGAGCTCTGTATGGCGCGCGGTCCGCAAGCGTTAGCTGCTTGATACGGCCGCTGGTTCCTGTCTGTTTGTGATGCAGATGTATGCAGTGGCCGGGGGGGGGCAAGTCCGCTGAAATTGACCGTGGTAGCCCTCCAACCAGGTCTAAGGGGTCTGACGTGATGCCTCAAAGAGTCTCCGAACTTGCGACTTATTACGGAGTCCTGCTCTCTTCTTAACGCTCTCCGCCAAAATGGTAGCGATGGGTTGTCTGCGCTTCTGTTATTTTTAAGCACCCTCGTGTGGAGATGCATCCCTTGGCATTTAGCAGAAATGAGCTTTTGACTCGGAGCTGCTTAATGCACTAAATGCACGTGTCTCCGCTGCACAGTGAAAACCCTCCTCAAGGGGCTGAACTTTTTAGTTCCCTTTAGCGCAGTAGCGCAAGCTGAAGTCCCACGAGCCGATGTTTTGCCTGCGTGCGATATTGTTTTGCTTGTTTAATTAAAACCCATGTAAGGCTATTAATTTTTTGTTTTCGCGCCCTCTGTCCATATGCTATGCCACCCCAGAGAGCAGAGAGAGGGGATTTCGACCGAGGATGGAAGTAAAGAGCACTTTCTCAAAGAGGAATCTGTTTTAGTTTTGTGCAGGTTCCTGTTTTTTAAATGGGTCCATATTTTCATGCCTCAGGACATTCTGCAAAGATGCACCAGGTGCAGCCATGGTTTTATGTTCTCTCTTTGTGTGTCTCTTCATTAGCATACACCTTTAGCACCAGCACGATAATGCTTCTTCTTCTTCTTCTTCTTCTTCTTCTTCTTCTTCTTCTTCTTCTTCTTCTTCTTCTTCTTCTTCTTCTTCTTCTTCTTCTTCTTCTTCTTCTTCTTCTTCTTCTTCTTCTTCTTCTTCTTCTTCTTCTTCTTCTTCTTCTTCTTTGTCTTCTTTGTCTCCTTCTTCTTCTTGGCCTCTTGCATCCACACACTTTGCGATCAACGCTGCTCTTGTTTCACCTCCCGGAGCCTCGTTTGTTAACCGCGCGTAAAAAACATTCCTACGCAAAGAGTGGAATTGACCAGCTTGTGCTTGCGCATCGGAATGTGTCTGAAGATAAGCAGAACTCTGGCCGGCGTGCGCGCAAAGCTCTTTGTTCCCAGGGTTCTCAAGGACAACTGCTTTTTCTCAAAATCGATGACATGCAGCCGAGCAAATACATTTGAGTTGCAACCTGGCTCGTCTTGCGTGACAGGGACGTTGGGAAATCACGCTCGTCTCGGAATCCATCTGCGACGTATCATGCCGAGCTGCGCCTGCAGATACAATAAACCATCTCTGTTTTGATTACAGAGACTCCAATGTTCCCGTCCTACTTATTTCCATCACCCTTGTTATTGTAAATACACCCGCGCAGCCAACAAGGGCGCCATCTGTCTTGGTCAGGGACAGTTTGGTCTTGTTGAGGAGGAAGATGCAAGAGAGACAGAGGTGGGTGGGTGGAAGTTCAGGGTGCAGCTGTGAGAGGTTTTTCAGCCCAAAAAAAAAACGATGAGCCAGAAAGATGGAAAGGTGGCCGGAGAGGGAGAGGAAGTCAGCCTTTTACCGAAATCAATAACTCCACCTAAGATGGAGACGGCAGGGCGGCTGGGGCAAGAAGGGAAGAAGGGAGGAAGGGGCCGGGAGATGGGAATACCAAAGGGAGATAAGAAGAGAAATAGTGTGCAGAGGAGGAGGAGATAGAGAGAAGGTCACCGGGTCTCTTTGTGCTCCAGGGGAAGCCCAGCGGTTTAGTGTCTAGACCGGCGAGGTCAACCTCTTCACCTGGGGATTGACTGCAAACAAAGACCGGGGTTCCGAATGAAACAGCGGGAGGCGGAGCGCAGCGGGCGGGATGAAAGAGGTTGTCACAGGTTGTTGCTTTGTTCTCTTTGTAGAGAAGACGCATCTGCCGTCTAAAGCCAGCCCCGGCTCTCTCTTTTTTTTATTCTGACTCTCTTAGCTTTGACTCCATGCCCCTTAAAAAAAAACTGAAAGAAGAAAAGAAACTTACAAAAGAACTTGCAGGGAAAAAAATAAAATCTCAAGGCTGGCACGGTGATGAAACCCGACAAACATAATGTCCAGCACAAGCTGACTATACTCTGTCTTTTAAGGCGTGCAAAGACGGAGAGAGTTGTTGTTGTTTTTTGTTTGTTTGTTTGGGTTTGGTTTTTTTTTGTCTGTGCAAATCTGATCCGAAGCCTTTATTACAATCGACATCCACAGGAATAAAGCTGGGCACAGGGACTCAAGTTAAAGCATTCAGACATTTTTTTTTCTCATCTCCAGTTTAGAATTCAGAATGAAAATGGGTCAAATGGTGTAGTTTGGGATTAGAGTGGCTGTCTGATCTTCATGCAGTTAAGCATTTGGCCCAAGAAATGCAATGTTTGCACATCAGGTGGCTGTGATTAGTCCTGATTTTAGATCGGCAATATCAGTGTCCGGGCTGATCAGCCCATCTTTGCTCTGTTCTGACAAATGCATAAAACACTGTGCATCCAGTTCCGTAACACTCAATAATTTTAGGTCATCAGTGGAAAATTAAAAAATAATAAAGATCTGGTCATACTCAGTTGCCAAGAAACTGGCTTTAATTAAACGTGCGCTCTCGCACAGCCCACTCCATAGAGAATCCTCACCAAACACCAGGCAGATGTTCGGTTAAAAACAAATCTGACAAAATAGTCGCACAAGCCGTTTGTGCCATTGATGGTACATTAAAACACTTTTCATCATGCTAATCCCTCCGAGTTTCTTCATTAATATTTCCAGAAGATTTTCTCTTTACCTCGGGAGAAATCTCAAAATCTGAATGTTTGATATCATGTTGGATCTGGTGTCATTGGAGTCAAAGAGTGTAGGACACACCGGCCTGCCAGTCCGAGTGGGTGCGCGGTCACCGTATCCAGCGCTCTATGACGTCATCGGAGCGAGAAAAGTTCTGCCAGTGACGTCCTCTTCATTATCTGATTCGCACCAGAAATTTCACATTAAGACTTCACTTCCTCATTCAGTTCTTGCCCCGTTCGACTTGATTAATGAGGTTCCGTGAAAACATCAACGCCTTAGCGATTCACCTCAACGCGCCCTTACTTCAGGCTGGATTCTTCACACCTTTTGTCATCAGTAGTTGGATTACTTTTATGGAGAAATCCCAACCACACTGTTCATCGCCTCCTTTTCCTGCCGTCAGCCTCCTCCTTCCACCCCTCCCGCCTTCTATTCGCTCCTCCGCGATGACGAGCGCAGTTCGTCGCGGCGATGAGCC
The DNA here is from genome assembly GCA_009823395.1 of Thamnaconus septentrionalis. Taxonomy (NCBI): domain Eukaryota; kingdom Metazoa; phylum Chordata; class Actinopteri; order Tetraodontiformes; family Monacanthidae; genus Thamnaconus; species Thamnaconus septentrionalis. The sequence goes on from CM020520.1 coordinate 8,610,331, forward strand.
CGACAGACAAGCGCGGGAGAGATGGATGGCGCCTGCGACAGACTTGAGTGATAAACGAGCGCGCATCACAGCGGGAGCCATTCTCCTCCTGACGCATCAGTCCATCGGCCTTGACCCCCAGGGGGCGCGGCACTAAATCTGAGTTACAGCCGCGAAACGCGCGCGCGCACACGCACGCAGATTGAGATTACCCCGCGGTAATGATGATTACGGTTGTTTATGGTCTCCGGCCGACACTTTTGTCAGCTGCAGCCGCCGCCCTGGGTGTGTGCGCCTTCGCCGTTCGTACACGCGCAACACTCGTCGCAGCCCGAGCCTCGGCCGGGGTCGGCGGCGGCGTCTCTGGCGGACGCTTCAGAGCGAGAGGAAGAGGGAGAGGGAGAAGAGGAGGGTAATTGCAGCGCAGTCAGGTTATTGTGTCCTTTATCAAGAAGACAAGCCTATTAGGGCCACGCTCATTGATATTAATTTTCACTCACTCCGCCTCTCACCACCCCCCCTTTCTGGGCTGTTTTCATTTAATGGGCGAATACACTCGGATGACCTGTGAGGAGTGAAGGCGAGGCGGCGGCCGGCTCGCAGGAGTGAATTTACCAGAGCGTGGCGCCGCTCGACAACAGCCACTGGGGTTCGGGCCCCGAACCGGAAGGAAGGTAGATCCTATTACGGGCGCACTCGGGTAGAAACGGCTGCAATAACTGCTTTACTGACATTGAACCGCGCCAACGTTTAGCTTGACATTGATTGGATAATTTGTTTTTGCACTCGTTTTGCAGCAAGTGGATGCGGGTTTTAACATTGGCACCCAAAGCAGGCCTCATGGCCCAATCTATTACTAAGTAATCCACTACTGTAATTAAACTGAAATATAAGTTCTCAACTGTGACTATCTTTTTTTTCACTAAAGTAATTTGTAGTGAGTAATTGATTACTTATGAAACAAAGTAGTTAAATAAGTAATTTGATTACTTTCAATGAGTTATCAGTAATCTACTACTTTTATGGAGTAATCCCAGCAACACTGCTCACGACACGGCCGCCTTGGCCTGGCTGAGTGACGCTTGTGCGGGTGACGTGGGCTCGCAGGTGAAGAGACTCACACTGTGGGGAAACAAGTTCATGTTCACACTCAATTGAATTAAAGCATCGCAGTTCTATATCTGCCATGGAAGTGGTACCTTATTACATCTAAAAATGAAATCGCACCTGTACACCATGTGTCACTCAGACGTCGGCGTACCTTTCTGTTAATTGTTAGGTGTGAACCCAGCTTGTTCATTGGCTAGTTATTACCTTATAAATATCCTGCCTTTTACGCAAGACGCCACCCATACATTTGACTTGCAGAGCACAACCGCTGTCATCCCCAGATTATTTAGACCCCCGGCCACCAAAAACCACTCAGCAGAGAGGGGACGGAGGGGGGGGATTACAAGGGAACGCTTTCACGTAGTTCAGATCGGCATCAAGGTGGTGGGAGTTTGCAATTAGCGCAGATTAAAGGGTCGGGGGCATGGGAGCATAATGCGATTAGATGCCGCGAGAGTGACATGGAGATGTGGAACTGGGCGGTGAAGTGAAACACAGCCGAGGCCGACTGGTATGAGAGTGCAGGGAGAGGCAGTGGGGGAGGGAGGTGGGGGTGGAGAGGACGCAGCATGACCGAGTGTCTGGTATTCAGGAGGTCGAAAGCAAAGGTTGGGAGACGTAACAGGCGGCGAGATGAAGACAGAGAGGGAAAGGTGAGGACCTCAACAGCAGAAAGGTGCTTAGACAATACATGGTGAGGAACCAGTAGGGTTATGGAGGGGGGATGGGGGTGTTCATAGCCGGAGTGAAAGGAGCAGAGGGAGGAGAAAACACACAGACGCACAAAGACAAAGAAAATAACCAGCGAAAGCGGCAAATCCACACTCTGCGGGAACTGCCGAGCGCGGCCGATTTAATTCGGCTCGCAGTCTTCCCTGCGAAACTTGACGGCACTGAGGACGGGTGCCACGAGTGATGCCAGACTTCAATCAAAAAATGCTAACGAAGGATGAGAAACTGAAGGCAAAAACATATCGATCCGCAGCCTGGCGTCGTGGCTCCTGAAACACAATGTCTTTTTGTTCCCTCTCCCGCGGTCGCAGGGTTTTGCGGTCTGTCACGTACTTTTTGCCCTTTTTCTATTTTTTTTTTTTTATCTGATCTGGTTGGAGAGGAGGCGGGGAAGGCCATCGATCAGCTTTTGCATACCTTTAAGGATCGATGCGGGAAGCAACAGAGGCCAGATCGGTGCGGCGCGGACTCACTCGTATGTCAAGGCAGCCGTCACTCGGCAGGGCTCCGCGGGGGGAATTGGCCGTTAGCGGGAGGCAATAACGATCAGCCGGCAGTCCAGCTCGGCATTTTCTGAAAAGCCGTCATTTCCCCCCGACGGGCGATTGTGCGAGTCGCTTAAGAGTCGCGCTCCGTTTTTGCTCAAGGTTCGCTTCACATTCGGACTGACGGGGCACAATGTAGCTGCAGCGCCAACTGCGTTCCAGTGGGAACCGCATTCTGGGAGCAAATCCTTGAGGGAAAAAAAACATTTGATTGATTTGATGAAACCAAATCAGCTTTACCTCTTACCCGATAAGAAAAAGTATTTAGTGCAACAGTAGTTTTTCCTCATTGTCCTTAAATACCACAAAAAGAATGATTCACAATGGAAAATCCCCTACGTCCTCTGCTTCTTTTGTCCGTTCCTAAAACAGACGTGTGGAAATATAACGATTCCTCTTGGGTAAGCGAGGTGTCCGTTCCGGTCCTCCGAGGCGCCGCAGCCTATATCTGGGAATAAAGAGATCTCTGCAAAGAGGCGAGAAGCTCGCGGTCTGAGCGTGTCTGACAGAAAAAGGGAACTAAAAATGTATTTATGGCAGTGCCTGCAGCAGGCGACCGGTGATAAGAATACCTTGAGTCGAGGGGGAGGAAGAAAAAAAACTGTTAAAAGTGGTCAGAAGGTGCCTGGGCAAACAGTTTAATATAAAGTTATCTGAAGTGCAGTGGCAATATGAGTTCGGAGCGAGCGCTGTGGAAAGTCTCATCACCACCGGCTGCCCGGTTGCCTTGTTGTCTCCGAGGTCAACGAGGTGAAGCAGGAAGTTGCGCAAGAAAAGAAAAGAGGCAAATTTAGTGAAGGTCCCAGACTCGGCCCCCTGGGAAATTTGACTCGATATCGAGATATAATTGAAGCTAACTGCCAGAGTGCGTAAAATACTTGAGCACTGAGAAGCTTCAAAGCATAGATTTTTTTGGCACCGTTCGCCAGTCGCACCGCTCCACGAGAGTCTGAGGAGGGAAAAATAAGAAACGGGCAACGAGACAGCAGCTTTAAAACGCTGACATGTCACTTTGCTCGGATGTGAAAATGGCTGTAACACTTTTATAAACCCGCCTTATAAATGCAATAAACACGTCACGGCATAAACATAAATTGTGGCGTCTGCACTTTCTCCCTCTTACTTCGTATCCGTCTATTTTTTCTCTTTTTTTCCTCTTCCTCCTTATCTCCCACACTTCCGTCTGCTTTGTCTTTCCCCCCCGCCGACCGACCTTCGGCTTTCGGGGGGCCTCTCCCTCGACAAGTGCGGGAGATAAAAAGTTGAACGCGGCCGAGTCGCGAGCGCACGTGTGTGTGTTTCTCTCCCACGTCGCTTTCGAGAGCCGATAAAGCCGTCACATCTAGTATTGTGCGAAGCAGGCAGGTGTTGGGGGGGGGGGCACACACCCCAGGCCTTATCGCAATCATATCAGCTTTCCTTCCCACCCACCCCCCCAACCGCCGCTCCTGGGACCGTTTAGTGTGTCTGTTGTGTGCTTTGGCTGCCAGAGCCAAAGGAAGAGCAAGGAAGGAAGAGGATGCCAACGCTCAGCAGTGTGTTTATACTCGTCCTCTGAGATTTAGCACCAGCTTCCAGAGGAGTCCGAAAGAAATAAACGCGCGTTTCACAGGCGGCCGCCAGAAATCGCCCCTCCGAACGTTTCCGAAACCATGCAAAGGCGTCCGTCACTCTCCCAGCCAGGCAGGTGCGCGCAGGAGAGCGACAGCGAGATGATTGCGGGCCGTGTAAACACATTTCGCCGAGGTATTTGGCGAGGTTGATCACGGCGGCGAGGAGCAACCCGCCCTGGAAATGATGCCGGAATTTTAATTGACAATTTGGGAGAAGTGTGTTTGCTGGAGGTTTTTATTTATTTATTTATTTTGTCCCTCTTTCTCCCTACCGTTCCCTCTGTGTGTGTTTTTTTTCCGGCGTAGCTTGATACAATTTAATGGAGCGTTTAGTTTGATCGCCTGGGAATTTCAGAATATGTAGGCGGGGGAAGGCAGGGGGGTTGGGGTGGGGGGGGTAGAAGGCAGCTCGACTGACTCTCCTGAACCAGTCTGGGTGAGAGAGTGTGCTTACATTCTCCATTTTGCCCTGTTTTATCTCAGAAAAAAAAAATCCTCTGAATTTTTATGGTCGATGCACAGGAACACACATTTGACTAATTAGTGCATTAGGACTTTCTGTGCACCTGTTTTGTTTTTGTTTTTTTTCCAAATGTATTGATGTGTACAGGAAAATTGTGGGTTTTTTTCTTTTTTTTCTTGAATTTTTTGCCGCCTTGAAAAAAGAAGACGCCGGATTTGCAGGTGAAAATGGTCTGTATCCGCCTGCGATCAGGCTGTAAAAAAAAAAAGCCTCCCAACTAGCAGCAGCAGAGCGGAGCCTAACTTCGCTTGTTGTGATTCGCCGCATTAGCGCGAGGCGGGGACTGTAAACTGGCTGCTGCGCTCAGACACGAGACGGCGTGACGGTTACGTTTTTCAATGTCGGACTCGGCTCCTATAGCGAGACGGTGTCTAATTTCACTTTACATGCATCCGCGCAGCTCTGCGTCTCCAGCGGGAGGCACACTTCAACACTCTGCTCCGTCTTACTCTCTATCCCGAGATACAGCATATTGACTATCTATGATTTACTGTCTACTAAATATTTACATTCTATTAGACTCTAAACATTTGCATGCTCTTTGTGCTTTTTGTCAAAGGTCCTACACACACATTGGTAGCACATTTTTCCTTATTGGTGATGAGTCTTTTCCATCCAGGTGTGTTGTTGTTTTCAAGGTATTGCTATTGAGAAAGCAACCAGCTGAGTATCTGGTTGGCACCTTCACCTCTTCCATCCACAGGAAAGAGTGGAACTTGCTCCCAAATTCTGTCACTCAACAGAAGAACATGACTAATTTTAAAATGAAATTAAAAGACTACTACTTAGCTAACTTAGCTAGCTTAACAGCTTATGGACGGAAAGAAACCTTGTGTGTATTGCTTGTGTTGTTTATTTGGTGAGAATGGATGTACTAAGGGTGTGTTTGTAATGTGATATATCTTGAAAAGTAGCCGCTGCGCTGCTTCGCAAAGGCTATTGGGGTTTGGAATAAACATGTAAACAGGTTGCTTTGGAACCTTTTCTGTAAACTCTAGTGTTGGCCGTTGGTGAAAATCTTAGTCGATCTGCACCAACAACCGCGTTCCACATTCAGCATTGCTTGATTTTTCTTTTCTTCCCCCGTTTAAACCTCAACATGTCCTCTGTATCGCGTCCACATGCAAAAATGTCATCGGTTTGCTGCCACGTTAAAGTGGCCGTCACAATTTTCATCCTTAAAAACTGACCAAAACAACAACGTCAACAGTTTCTCCAATACTAATCAGCTTCCCTTTTTCCAGACTTTCCCTCTGGTCCTTGAAACAAACCCGGTTCACACGCGCGGCGCAAGGGAGTGGCGGCGGGGGGGAGCGGATTGCGCCGTCTCTCCCGAGTGTGGCCCCGTTAATCCTATTGACGGCGGCTTGTCTAAACGGCAGCCCCGAAGAGAAATGAGGTTAATTCGCTTTATGAAGACAATAAAGCGGGCAGGTCGCCGAGGCCCAGCGCACGCACGCGCACACGCCGACCACATCCACAGCTTTCCCCGGGATTTAAGAAGAAAAAAAAAAACAACTCTAATCATACAGTAAAGCAATCGGCTCAATGCAATTGTGCGGCGGTTAAGTCTGCTTCAATACCATCCTGTAAAAAAAAGAAAAAAGCCCAAAAACAGGGGTGGCTTGGTTCAGGAGATTTCATTGTCTCTGACGGATTGCGACAAAGCAATATCGACAATGCAGCTTATTCGGCTGGAATAAAAAGGGGGGATATTGTTTCTTTTGCTTTCTGCTGCTGCTGCTGCTGCTGCTGCTGCTGCTGCTGCTGCTGTGTTGTTGCAACTGTGGTGAAAGTGTTCCCGCCTACCTTGACGCCGTATCTGGCAGCAGAACGTGTCACCGGAGGCACTGGCAACAACAGAAAAAAAAAAGTGACTCGCGGTGACGCCTCACTTTTCTTTTCCGTCATCGCGTTCGTCCGCCACCGACCGCGGTTGCCGGTTTGCGACTCGCGAGCCCACAGGTGCAGTCCATGGCCAGACGTGCCCACCGGTCCCCGCAGGCACTTACCATCCAGCTGTGTTAAACATGTCGGGCAAATAAATTACATTCACCGTGCAGCTGTCGGCTGCCAATATAAATCACATTAATGTGACAAAAGCCTCAAACAGCTAATGATTTAACAATTACTCACTTGTAATGGGAGGGAGTTTGGACGGCTTCAGAAACGCGGCTTAATTGCCTTCGCCGAACTCTCTCAGCCGGCGCCGGCTGCATGTCGTTAGTTTGACTTTTTTTCAGCGGAAAATCAGAGTGCCAGTACTGTTATTTCTAAAGAAAAATTTATGTGTGTTTGTCTCTGTTTGCTTCCCAGATGGGACGCCCTATACGTGGTGGGTGGGCCGAGCCAACGAGAAGCACTTCTACTGGGGAGGCTCGGGTCCCGGCATCCAGAAATGCGCCTGTGGCATCGACAGGAACTGCACCGACACCAAGTACGACTGCAACTGTGACGCGGACCACAAACAGTGGTAGGTCAAATAGCTCGTAACAGAAAAACAATTTTAGAAAGTTGCCCTTAAGCCTCAAAAAATTCATTTCATGGTTTTATTTTGGTGCGTGAGATACAGTTGGACCTTCAGCTGGGAAATCTGAATTTACCAATGTAAAAAATATATATATATATATATATTGGTAGATCGGTGTAACGGTTCGGCTCCTATTATGTCTCATTAGAACATGTAACTTGTTAACCGCTGCTGCAAGACCGAATAACTGCAATTCCGAAAGTGTTTTTTCTTCACCCGTCATTGCTGAACTTAAGAGCGAGCGCTTTCACGCCCGCTGACGTTTTGATGGGAGGCTTTTACCGCGCCGGCTTGCTAACTGCGGCGCCGTCGGTCCGCTGACGCCCGCGTCTGCATTAATGCTCGGGGCCTGCCTGAAGTGACGCTGATGGGGCGTCTAATTCTCAAAGAGCGAGGTGGCGGAGTGACGAACGCCGCCGTTTGGCCTCCACGTCGACGCTTTGTGTTGCAAAGCTCTCCTGGCGCGCTGACGGATCTCCTCGTTAAAGCCGCCGCGCCGCTGACTGAAGGTGCACGCATGTCTGCGCATGTATGCAAGCTCTTGGTCAACAAAACAAGAGTTCATTCACTTTAATGGCCCTGTCTTGCACTCAGGGGGATTTTTTTCAAACAGTGGACTCGTTATCCTGCAAAAATGTTATTTGCCTGCTTTTTACACTGAGCAAGTGCAATGTAATGTATAGAAATGTATAATATAATTTGTTAATAGCAGAAAAATAAATTGAAATATGTACAGCTTTTTTTTTAAAAAAGTGTGAAAGGAGAAGTTTTGCACTGTTGACATGTTTTCAGCCTACATAGAAAAATGATGAAAGCAATTAAAGCAACAGACTGGCAGACAAACTTCAAAACCAAGGCAGTAAATCTATTTTCATGTCCATAACAGCTTCCTGCTCATTGTTGTAGGCTTGCTGTTGTTAACAACCAAACGAGACAACAATACAGCTTTAAATAAGACGTGGATGTATAGAAACACCGTTGACTAATTCAGTACTTTCAGTATAAAACTTACCTGAAGTGCATCTCGGTTGATGAGCGTGTGATTGGATCTGCTTCATGCAAAACCGCCCACTGTACATAATAGATGGAGATGGACACACCCATTATATTAACATGGCAAACAGTCGCAGTGTTGGATGGATGGTGATTAATTACTCTCATTCATCATCGGCCTCTCAGGTTTGTTTTGCTTCCAGCCGCGGTGCAGGCGTGGAACCGACAACTGAACTCTTTCCCGTTCTTCTGCCTCGCGCAGGAGAGAAGATTCGGGCCTCCTGATCTACAAAGAGCACCTGCCGGTCAGCCAGGTGGCCGTGGGCGACACCAACCGACCGGGTTCGGAGGCCAAGCTGACCGTTGGACCGCTGCAGTGTCAAGGAGACAGTGAGTGTCGTGTGAAATTTCGCGTTTCAGTTTTTTTCTTTTAAAGAAAAATAGCATCAATTTATGCACCTTGAAGAAATTATCTTGCAACATTATGAGGTGCTGACGACACTGGAGCGCCTCTGTTCCAAATGAAGCTATTAGGCCCTGAATGAAAACCTCATTGGATATCAAATACTTATTAAATCCAGCTCGCCTTCGCAAAGACAGTGGCGAGGTCAGGCTGCGCCGGCGGGGAGGAGCCGCGTCAAGCTGCTTTTCTCCGAGATCTTTGAAAGAAACAAGTAAGCTCGCAGGGTGGGGGGGACCGAGCGGCTGCAGGTGCGGGAGGAGAGACCTGTGTGGGAAGGCGAGCAGGCCGGCGGTCTAATTGAGGGGAAATGCACCTCGTTAATGACTTTCTCCGAGGCAGCTGCTGCTGAGAGGGACGCTTTCATTTTGGCGAGGACTCTCAGCTGGTCGGGGTGAGACGCCGGCGCTCCGCTCAGCGGGGCGTCGGCAGGTCACCCTCGGCCTCCACCCCCCCCCCCCGCCTCCCCCGCGTCGCAGCTCAGTCGCTGCGGTTAGATTTCCAACGTTCCGCCCATTTTCTCATCTGCTCGATTCTCCCCGAAGTCCTCGCAGATCTTCGGGAAACGGCGTATCGAGCGCTAAGGCGTCGTCGCTAATCAGGGAGAGTTTTCAGTAAGATGTCGGAGCCTTTGGTGATGTCACAAAGGGCCCCAAGACATTTCAGAGTCACCCAGAGTCGCTTCCGAATCAAACAAGAGCAGGTGACGATCAAACAAAAACTCCTCTTTGCTTGTTAAACCGCTGCAGTGTTTTGTTGGAAATTCCGTCACTTGCAACAGTAGCTGCGTTTCCTTTACCTCTAGAATTGCAGGAAACCGAAATATCGCAATGAAAAACTGGTAATGGCACTTTATGTTTGAAAGGAGGAGGAGACAAAATTTTTTTTATAACTAATCAAAGAGAAAAATACAACAAGCATTCTTGTGAGCAAACAAACGTAAACAATGAAAAACCAAAAGTAATTCTCATAGAATCTCGCGGAACGAGACTTTGCACCATTAAATAGAAACACCTGCAAATTGCAATTACACTTTGTCAAAAATTTGAGAAATATCGCTTTAACTTTGAAAACGCAGCACCAGTGATTCAAGTCATCCTGTGGATGTACTCAGGAGTTGAAATCTGGAAGCAATTCTTTTTTTTGGTTTCTCCTGTCCAACAAAGGTCAGTGCACAGCCTCGGGAGAACTGGCTCGTATGCCAAGGAGTGAGATGAAAAAATAAAAAATCTGGTGTCAGGAATGCTTTAATTAAGAGTGAATACATTAGCCGAGAGCACATCTGCTTTCCGGAGCACCGCCGTATTAAAAACGTGGACATTCCAGGCAGGAACTTTTCCGGAAAGTGAAACTTTTGACTCATTACGGCTCTGACGGTTTCCAAAGACAAACGCGCGGGTGGATTTTTTAAAATTTATTTTTCATTTTGTTGAGTGCCCACTTGCCCTGCGCCCTCTCATTATCCTCACCGTGCTCACCCGCTGCATTAAAATGACTTTGTCAACTATGGCGCTTCACAATTACGATTAGAATTGAGTTGGTAAAAAGGGCGGAGACTGTTAGGATCGTGTAGTAACAGCAACTGGAAAAAGTCTGAGTTATATCTGGCAGCATTTTCATACTATTCATACTAAGGGCTTACTTTTAATACAACTCTAAATGTTTATGTGTTATATTTGTTTTACAATCAGTGCATTTGCAATGTTCCAGTAAAATAGACACACCTTATGCTTAAGTTGGAAAAAAAACAACAATTTCTCTGCTGTTTTGCCATTTTTATTCATCTCAACAGTCTATCCAGGTTTTTGAGACACTGGCATCACTTGAGGACTTTTAACAAGTCCAGAATATTCTGCAGTACTATTAGTTTCTTTGAGTTTGAGTGTCCGTTATTTAAAAAAAAAAAAAAGAACAGAAGTCTGCTGCACACCTTTTTTCCTGGGCACACACCGTAGTTAGAAAATAACACCTTATTTTTTTTTTTTTTTTTTTTTTACATATTCCACTAATTATTTTTCAGCCTGAAGGACAAACTCTCCAAGGAATTTGCAATGTGTGTGTGTGTGTGTGTGTGTGTGTGTGTGTGTGTGTGTGTGTGTGTGTGTGTGTGTGTGTGTGTGTGTGTGAACTCGGTCTAGGCGCCACCCAGGTAAACAGTCTTTCACTGCTTTGTCATGATGGACTTTTGGCTGTTTGTCAGGTGATCGGGTATAAAAATTACGCACACACACACACACACACACACACACACACACACACACATTGGACTGCTGTTCCTGTCTGTACTTCTAATCAGTGTTGGCACACGGCTCTCTGTGGGCCTCTGTGGGCCTCTAGGTCAGCTGGAATACACACACACACACACACACACACACACACATGTTTTGTCGCTCCATCATAATGGCCGGGTCCATGCTAATTCGCTTCGGGGCACCTTTGCCGCTGACAGAACCCGCAGCTTGTCAGTGCCACAGTGTGTCCTGCCAAGCCAGCATGGATTAATTGAGCGCCCGCTCCTGATGCAGGCGCAGTACCTGGCAACATGGAACATCCGTCATTGTGAGGCGCGCGAAACCCGTAAAAGTCGAGCGGATGATGGAAACCCCATTCTTAATGATGGGAAGCTGCTACGTAGGAGAGCGTCAGACCTGCAGTCGCGTCTCCGCTCGGTAAGTGCGGAGAACAAAGGGAACTCGAATTCAAAACCATCCCGTCCCCGCATCATCTCCTCCTCCTCCTCCTCCCCCCAAATTATCATATCCACACATTTAATGAGCCTATTTAAAGAAACTGGGATTATGGGCTTGTTTTCCACATGAGAGGACGGTAAACAGAGGAGGGAGGGACGTCGATCAGGCGGAGGCGGCTCACTCGGCTCTAGGCCTGCTCTGCCAACCAGCCGTCCTCACTTTCATCTTCATGCATCGTCAACTGGAAACCACTCTAGCCAGAATTGTACTCTTTTTATTTGTGCAGCCTGAAGACAACTTCTCGATATATGGCTCTTTATCGTCATTGCGACATTGTTAGAATTAAAAGTGCCAGCAGATCAGTGCAATAAATCATGGGAAAATTATTGAAATTCCACATGAATTTAAAAAAAAAAGATACAACTTATTCAAATAAGCTAAAAGTAAATAATACAAAAACAAATACACTTATGCTATTGCACAAGCCCTCATTGCACTTGAAAACCTGTACGGCGCTGTATTATTGCCACAGGGCAGAAACAGTTTTTGAGTCGATTTGTCTATTATCTATTTGTTTTTCTGGACTGTGTCACTCCATCTTTATTTGTTTCTTTGATTTCATGGACACAAGGTCATGTTTGCCCGCTACCTCCCTGAATGTCACTCAAGGAGGCATCGAACTGCGATGCTAAGACGTGTCTCTCTGTGCCTCTAATGAGCCTGAGTTCCCCCCACGTGTCCGACCCCTCGAGATGACTCCTCAGTCCGCTGATGCCTTCTAAGGTCACCACCTCCTCCTCCTCCTCTTCCTCCTCCCTCGTGCCCTCTCGCTTTAAGCCCCCCCACCCGAGTCTCCCAAGACCAAACAGACGAACGCAGCCTGGAGGAGGAGGAGGAGGATGAGGAGGAGCAGGCACAGCAGTAATGTTGGCAGCCGCTGTGTGACTTGGCCGAAAGCGGAGAGGTTTCATAAAAAAGCAATATCCTGCAGAGAGCAAACACATTTTTAATCTGTTGCGGGAGGCGAGGCGCCATCATTATGACAGCGATTCCTCACGCACGTTATTCATCAGTGGCTGCTCATTTTTCAGGGTGTAACTCGTAATAAAGTGGCGCCCGGCGATCGCGGCGGGAGCCGAGCTGTACCTGCAATGCAAAGACGTGGAGAAGATGTGCTTCTGAAAAAAAGAAAAAAGAACTGAATCTGCAGCTGAGATGCAGCTGAGATGCGCTTTTAAGATCTTCAGCGAGTCTTTGGCCGCCATTTTATTCTCTAATTTGTCTTCCCGTCACCGCTGTCCATTCGTGCAAGGATGGGGGGGTGGACAGGAAGTGGCCCTGTTCTGTCAGGAGCGCCGAACATGACAGAACACCCGCGCCCCCCGAAGGTGCAGACTCATTACGACGCTTCCATCAACCAACTCGCTGCCGATCCCGCCTAATATCCCCCAGGCGTCCAGGCAAACAGTGACTTAATGACCCGCGACGTCGCATCTGTTTGTGTTGCGTCGAGACAATTACTAAAAGATAATCCCACCCCCGTCACTTGGAAGGCTACGCAGTTTCTTTGCCGCGACACATTATCCAAGTGACCGCCGTCGAGAAAACCAACTTTTTCAAAAAAAAAATGAAGATGACTTTGAGCTACGTTCGCAATAGCGCCGCCTGCCAAGACACCGGAACACGGAGCATACCTTATACATCAGCCCATTAAGGCATATTAAGCATATATTAAAAATTTCACAACTGAATAGGTCGCCCGGCACATGATTGATGCGTCTCATACCGCGTGTGGAACTCTCTCTCAGTGCGAAAGAATGATGATTGGCTGCCATGTAATGAGTTTTCATAGGCAGATGACTGATGCGTTGGGGAGTCGGGAAAAGTTTGAGCACAGAAGCACTTCTGTGAGCGTGCTGTGCAGATTTCTGTGTTCTCACTTCTTTGAGCAGGTAAGAAAAAAAAAAAGAAACTTTGCGTGTTCGTGCGGCGCCTCCTCCTATATTAATGACGCCTATTTCCATGGCCAGTTTAATGGCTGCATATAGAGTAGCAGGCAGACAGAGAGGAATTAGTCTCATTTATTGATGTTAAAAGGGTGTGGGCGTTTTAATAGATGGGTATGAAAATAAATGGCGGCAAGTGGAGCAGAGTAGCATATATTATTTTGTTGTAATTGGAAAGTATACCTGCTATGAGACCCGTTGCCTTGGGAACAGAAATATGCTGTAATGCCACAGAAAGTTATATCAGTTGTTTGTTTGTTTTTGTCAATTGTGCCTTTTGATCATTTCATTTGATATACAACTACAGGGTGTCCCGACAAATTTGACAAAATTGACATCAATTCGCAGGCCAATCATTTTGGCAATTCTTTTTGAAATATCCTCAGATTTTCACGGAATGTATAGAAACAGATCAAGATTTTAGATTTACTGTTTTATTTTTCACCCAGTCACCCAGTTGTGTCACAGGCTGTGCGCATAATGAACACTTATGAAATCAGTCCCATCATAAACTTATGATGTTCAACACCTAAACTGTTCAATTTCACTGAGGTAGACTTAGTAGTTGTCAAGATAATTGCTTTTAAAATGATGTTACATTTTTTTTTGGGACACCCTATATTTGAAGAACTTTGACGTGAAAAATGCAGACTGTCAGCAACACAATGACGTTTAAACTGAGCATCAACCTGGGGAAGAATGAGCTTTAAAGGGACTTTGGTTGTGACATGATTGTGGCGCTGGTCTCATTTCAGAAAAAGCTTATCTTCTTGGATTTTCCCTCAAAGCCGTCTTTAAAGTTGACAGAAAATGCCCGGAAAAAGGGGCAAAAATATCCAGCGAGCGGCAATTTGTTTGGTGAAAAAAAATACCTTGTTGGTCAGAGGAGCACAGCCAGGCCTGGTTCCAAGCAAAAGCCACTTAGTTCAGCTGTTTTCTTTTAACAAACCAAGGTTTTTCAAGAGACAGTTTCTGAGCGCGCAGCATGTTCAGCCTTGAAGCAGGCGGCGCAACGAGCCGCAGGAGATCGCCCCAGGTGAACCAGGTGCGATAGTTCACACCAGCACAACCCAGACTTAAAAAAAAAAAGGCTTCATTCAGGAAGTGAAAGACGGTTATTTCTGCTCCCTTTTTTTTTTTTTTTTTTAACTTCAATTTCCTTTTCATCCCACGCGATCTCGCATCTTCTCTCAAGGTCCCGAGCTAAAGAAAAACATAAAAAAAAAATAATAATAATGTACGACCAGCGACTTAATTTCAAAGTGAGATTGATAAACGCTTTACGTGTCTCGGAGGAAGGCAACACATTATCTCCGTGCGCGCGCCAACGCCGCACTCACCGTCGGAGGCGCGCCGCCCTAACACGCCACGCCACGGGCAGCTCAATTACGCGGGAGATGAGATGAAACACAGGTCTCGATGGAAATTTAAAAATAAGCGGAGGAATAAATGAGCCTGCGTGTCCTGCCACAGTCCGCCACATTCTCTCCTGTTAGACGACGGTGTTGTTGGCACTTTAGCTTATTTCTTTCTTTTTTTTTCTAAAAAAAATAAACACAAAAAGCTCTTTAAGGAAGTAGCAGAACAAGTTGGGAAAGAAATTTGATTAAAAGAGTTTGCGCGGCACGCTTGCCCTCACAAAGCAGGTCAACAGCAGCTCGTGAGAACCCAATGGTTGAGCTCATTAACATGAGTTACTGCCCGAGCACGTGTGGCCGCGATGTATTTAACCAAGACCGCGGTATGTCCGCGCAAGTATTCTGCACGTGCGCGCCGGAAAATGTTCTTGTTAATGGCCTGAACCGCCGAGTCAGTCATCCCCGCCATCTGCTGGTGCCGCCTCGTAACCCATCTGGTCAAACATCAACGGATAAATCACCTTGTTGGCTTCCACCCCCCCAACCAGACTCCACCCCTCCGAGCTGTCAGCTGTTACGGTTCGGGGGGCGAGGGCGGCCGGCAAAAGGTGTACCCTGCGAGCGGAACAAGAAAACATTGATTTTAGCGGGAAGCTGGAAATTGTTTTTCCGGATTCTGCAAAAAAAAAAAAAAAAAAATGAAGAACACGAACGTTGTTGAACTCCACAAGGTTCGTTGGGTAACTGAGTGTGCAGGGCTGTTCTTCTGGGGAGAGAAAGCAGAAACACTAGGCCTGCGTCAGGAATAGATGTGGATGGAGGGATTAAGAGGGGGAAAAACAAAAAATAATTGCACACTTTGTGCACAGTTGTGCGTTGACTCATCGAAAGTGAGCGTGGGACGCTGGCTTTGCTGGCCAGGCCGTTTGTGTTTATGTCTCAGACATGACTGGTTTGTGCTGGCTGGACCTTTGTATTTTTTTTCTTTTCCCCCAAGAAGCGTTGGGAAATGTTTGAGTTTGGGGGTGATCAGCAGTCCGGCTAACAAGTTGCATCTGTGACTCTGGCGCGGCTGCAATCGGGAGGGACGTTTGTGATTTTGGCGCCCGTCGCCGCTTTCCTCTCCAACAGCCGGTTTGTAATCGCCGTCCGCCTCGGCTCCCCCCTGACTTTCTCCGAGCCTTTCAACTCCCGTCTCGCTGTGTTTCTCTCCCCCCCCCCCCCCACCCAACCCCCACCCCCGAGGTCACCGCCTCCCCGTCTCTTGACTCAGAGCATTCAGAACTTTTGCACTAGGGCATATTTCTGCTCGAAGAATAACTCCTTCTTCGAAAAATGGTTACGAATGAGGCTTTTGGGAACATTGAAAAATGTGGTGCAACAGAAGTTTTTCGGTCTGCCTTGAAATTTTGCATAATCGCACAGTTGTTATCACGGAGTGGAAATGGAGTGATTTTGCCAGCATCAGACGGAAGTTAACAAATAACAAGTTTAAATTATTTCTCCCGCTTGCAGCTGGCAACTCAGGCCAAAAAATATAAAATTTCTAGAAAATATAAATATTACAAAAAAAAAATGCAGTAAATATTGAACAAGAACTAGTGTTAGAATTACCTGCAGCAATCCCACGCAACAGGACATGTGGGACTGGGAGGCAGCATCAAGCCATTGATCATTCATATTTTTGGACACATTTATATTCCATATATCAATTTGTATCAATATTTTGTGCTTTTTCCAAAATTTAGAAAGGTCAAGGGTCAGGTGAGGGTCAGCAACTTGTTGATAGTAAAGTTTAGTTGAATGCTGTTCAGTCCTGAGGTTGTTGTTTTTCTGTTTATGTGCAGCTGCAGGGTAACTTTTTGTGTGCAAAAACTGTATATTTCTCAGAGAAAACTAAGCCGCTAAGTTTGTGCACCAGTCTGAAAAAAAACAAAATCCTCATTCAACTCCATCAGCTTCCCCGCAGATGGACATTTATATTTCATGCGCCCGGGCAACAGGAATATGAGGCCTGCATCAGGAATACAAGTGGATGGAGAGATTCGGGGGGGGGAAACAAGAAATAATTGCATGCGTTGCATTCAACGCGCTACATAATGGGCTGTCAAACAAAGCCCAACACACAACCATGGAGCTGTGTGTTGTTGTTGTTGTTGTTGTTGTTTTTCAGAGTTACCGAAGTCAAAGAGGGGAAGTGAGCGTGGGATGCTGGCTTTGGCCAAAGAAAGTAGGGCTGCGCTAATAGCAGCTAATACGCACAATGGAAACGCATCTTTCAGTTGTGTTGCTTTTCGCAATAGAGCTGCTCAGATCTCTTTTCGCCATTTAAAAGAAAGCGTTCAAAAACGAGACTGAAAGAGTGAAATAAAGAGAAAAGTAACAGAGAAATTGGAAGCTTTTTTTTTTGAGTTGTGCCGAGTCGACAGAGTGCCTTTGAAACGCCCTTCAGTCGCTGACGGCATTCCCAGTGTTAGCAAGATGTTGTTTGTTTTTTTGTTCCTATGAACTGTATTTGTGCACATGGTGACACATAAAGCGCCGGCCCAATCCCAGTGGCGGATGAATCATCTCTCTGTGGCCGTCTGGTTGCGTCCCGCGCTGTGACAGCTGGTTGGTCGGCGCAAAACTCATTAGGGGGCGACTTCGCCGCCTAAACGCCGTTCAGCCCGCCTCCCGTCGCCAGGCCGTTTGTGTTTATGTCTCAGGCATGTTTGGTTTGTGCGGCTGGACCTTTTTTTTTTTTGTCAAGAAGCGTTGGGAAAATATTTGAGTACGGGAGCGATAAACAGCCCAGCCAACAAGTTGCATCTGTGACTCTGGCTCGGCGGCAATTGGGACGTTTGTGATTTTGGCGCCCGTCTTCGCTTTCCTCTCCAACAGCCACTTTTCAATCGTCGTCAGCCTCGACCCCCTGACTTCCTCCGAGCCTCTCTACTCCCATCTCACTCCGTTTCTAACTCCCCGCCCTCCTGAGGTCCCCGCCACCACGTTCTCCTGACTCGGAGCGCTCTGCACTTTTGCATTAGCGCATACTTCCGCCAGCAGGATAGAAGAATAAACACCCTTTCATTGATTGAAGAGGAACTTTTTGGTTGCCTCCAAGCTTCCGCCATCATAAAAAAAAAAAAAGAAAACCACCCCAGACGGTCGATGAGTGTCCCCAGCGATGAAATGGTTTTTACTTCCTGCCATGATGGATTATCACGGCAAACAGACAGTTATTTGTGTTTGTGGCCTCTGCAGAGCCCCCCCATTGTGGAGACTTCAATTAATTCTGCTCATTAATCGACTTGGCCTCCCATGGACAAATAAACATTATTCCAGCCCTGTGTGTGTGTGTGTGTGTGTGTGTGTGTGTGTGTGTGTGTGTGTGTGTGTGCTTGGCCGCTATCTGCCCTTGCCCCTGGTGACAGGATGCGAAGGAGGAGGGAAAAAAACAAGGAGGAGCCAGGCCCTGCCACGAGGGGGCGCTTATCACGCTGAGCCAGGACGCGTCGAAGCAAACCTCGGCTGAATATGCATGCACTCATGAAAACACACCAAAATAACCCTAAAATAATGACACGGTTGTTATTCGGAGTTGTATGTTTAATTTGGATGAAATCAATTTTTTCGCAGAACATAACGTTAAAAAAAAAAAATAACGTAAAAAAAAAAAAAAGTGTGGGGCAATCTCGACACTGACAAAACGCCTGCAGCCTTCAAATCTGCGTTTAATTGAGACAGACTCCAGTTTTGGGGTTTTTTTTACGAATTCTTAATTGGTCTCTTTGTTGTAAAATGTCAAATCGCAGAGGGCTCCTCTTATCGCTCTCATTGGAACATCCCTGGTAATCATCCCACCGGACTGGGCCGTCACTGCAAGGTCACGGTGGAGGATCTGAGCCCGGTCCTCCGAGGCATCGCGCACTTCTGACTCTGCTGATACCACATTAGACTTCACTCCTCTTCCTCATCCCGCCCTCCAGGCCCCCCTCACCTCTTCCCGTCATCTGCCCTCTGCGTGACTTTCCTCCTCTCCATCACTCCGTCAACGTTCGGTCCCCTCACCCATGTCCGGCCCCTTTTCTCCCCTCTCCACACTCCTCCTCTTCTGTCCTCCTTACTCTTCATCTCCCCCTGAGTGGCAGCGGAAGCGGGGGCGACAACGGGGTGAACAGAGGGGAGACAGAGAAGCCTTTTCATCAACTACAGTCTGATAATTCATCAGCGGCTGCTTTGGGCGCGCGGCTACTTTGTCTTCATTAGACGGTCGGCGGTCTCGCTCGCCGGCGCGGCCATAAAGAAACGTGTTATCGAAAGACCCGCCAAGCGACGGGCACGTCCGTCGTTCAGGGCCCCAGAAACGGGAACGGAATGAATGGAGGAGCGTGAATGGCCTCTCTGCATAGACGATGCTATCTGACCTCCTTTCTCAACGCTGTTTAAGCCAGCGGAAATTACAACGGAACATGTGAAGAAGTACATTTTTAAAAGGGAGTGATTGAAATGCTGCCCCCACATGGGAGATGTTAACCAGTGAAACAGCAGGCGCGAGATAACAACGCTCCGCTCGGAACAGATCAATATCGCCATTCATGGAAATCGGATGCACATGCCTCTGAAACGAAACCAATTGAATTCATTATCGGCTCATCAGATCAATATCACCATCATTGCTGGTAGCTGCTGTACATGCAGGAGTTAATGGGCCTGATGTGAGTGCTTTTTTCTTTTTTTTTTCTCCCACAGACAACTACTGGAACGCCGCCTCGTTCACCACGCCATCGTCCTACCTCCACTTCGCCACCTTCCAGGGCGAGACCAGCGCCGACATCTCCTTCTACTTCAAGACCAGCGCCCCCTACGGCGTCTTCCTGGAGAACCTTGGCAACACCGACTTCATCCGCCTGGAGCTGAAATGTAAGGCGCGAGGGGGGGGGGGCTCCACCCCCAACCCCCAAACCGGGTTGAGGGCTGACAGGCCGCTGTAGTGATTACGGTGCTCGGCTCTGTTATAGGTAATTGCCACGTGCGGTAATTATGCCGACTCGGAACCTGTACTTAATCTAATTACCCAGCGACGGGGATCGCAGAAATGCACGCACACAGAGGCAGCGCGACAAAAAAAAAATCCTCATCAGCGAGCTGTCATCAACGGCTCATCGTATTTCTTCCGAGTTCAAACCCGTCAGAATGTTCTCGTCCATTATTTACTGCTGACTTGCCCGGCCTTCTCTCTGAGAAGATTGGGAGAGAAAAAGATTTTTCTTTTTCTTCTTTGTGGCAAATTGCTTCTGAACGATAAGCTGGTTTTGTGCTCCGAGAGTTTCAGAAGCGCTTTATTTTTCTTTAGCCGCATGCGTCCGACACATGTGCTGACACTGAACTATACTTATGACAAGTACAAGTGCAGTGACGGGCGAGGGGCGGGGGGGGTTCACCAGAGGGCAACGGTGTTTCGTCCAGCAACACATGCAAACCAAAACACAGCCGGCCGGAAGAGATAGTGTTGCTAGTGTGAGTTTGTGTTTGCGTGCACGTCTGCCTCTCCCGAGCTTTTCAAAATGCCCCCACATCGATTTCCTCTTCCCCGCTTCACCTCCCCCCCTCCACCTCGCCGCATTCGCTATCATCCCGCATTTGGCCCGGCAGCGCAAAAACTCGGACACACATAGGCGAAGGCGAAGGAAGGGAAAAAAAAAAACAGCTTGTGCACAAACGCACAGCTCGCTCGCGCGCGCGGCAAACACACACATAATCTCTGCCCTCTCGCCGGTGCAAAAACTGTATCTGCTGCAATCCTGTCAGGGCATGAAATGACTAGTATTAAGGGCCCCACTACCTTGGCTCTGCTGCTGCTGCTGCTGCTGCTGCTGCTGCTGCTTCGGGAGGAGATCCGCACACTTGCAGATACACAAATACAACCGCAACACAAAGCGCCCCGGCAGACACAGGTGGACGCCATTGAATTCTAATCCTATGAAGTGGCTCATGGACACGTATGAGAGGCCAGTAGAAGGCACTCGGAGACCTTGGCCGCTAACAGGATTGTGGACATTTCAGGGTCCCTAAGTACACCCTTCTCCTCCTTCTTCTTCTTCTTCTTCTTCTCCTTCTTCTGGACTCTTGTGGAAAGGCTGTATGTGCCAGGCAGGGGTTTAAGCCCTTAAAGGGCCCCCTCTGCAAGTTTGGTGATAGTCATGGCCATCGATTAAAGCTATTTAGGTTCTGATCCAATTAGAGATGTGAGGCTTGTGCCGTTTTTGTATCGAGGGGGGGTAGACGGAAGAGTTGCTTCAGAGGCTGAGTGAGTTTCTGAGGTTTTCACTTCTTCAAGGTCTCGTAATATTTTTACTTGTAGCTATCAATAGTATTATTAATAATGTTAGTAGTTGTAGTAGTAGAAGTTTCAAGCAAGCATTTATCAGACACCAGGTAATTTTGAAACCAGTGCACATTTACCCAAACTGTCAAGTACATTGACATTGTCCCAAAATGTAAAATTCTGCTCTAAACTCCCAAGTCTCCAAAGCTAAATTTGCACACTGAGTGCAGGACCATACTTCATATTGGCAAATGTAGCCTAAGTGGTGTAATGGTGGTGTAATGGCACGTTAGCCGTCGCTAACGTGCTCTCGTCGCACTTTAATTGGGGCGCTGAATCGTCGCCTCTTTGTGGTCTAAATGGAGTTCAAAAAGCTGCAGATTTAAAAAAAAAAAAAAAAAAAATACGAGCGCACTGCATATTAGGGATTCGAAGTGAAGGATTGGAGGCATGCAGAGCTCATTTCCTGCTCATCTCTGTTCATTTGTGCCGTGCCGACGTTGCACAGCGTCCTGCTCCAGCCTCCATCTCGAGGCGGACATGCAAAAGCAAAAGAAGAGGAAAAATAAACAGCTTCTCTGGGGTCACCACGGGTCAAAGTCAGTTATTTCTCACCGTCGGTAAACGACATGCACGGCACAGTTGCTGACACTTCTGACATCGCCGGGCAGACAGACAGACGGCGACAGCGGCGCCGGCTTCGCTTTTTGCTCTGGCCTCTGGACAAAGCGGGAGAAAAGAAAAAGCTGCGCAGCGATTTATCCTCCCCCTCGCAACACAACAATAATCAAAGGCAGACTTACGTATCCCTGTGTGTTTGGCCTTGTTTCAGCATTTAAAATAAGTGATGTCTCTCCTGCCGGCCTGAAGACCTGCGCCGTGTTTACAGGCCTTATTAATTCCCAAGCAATAAAGCCTGTCAGAGGTTTTCTCCTCGCTCGAGCCGCGGTTTGTGTTGCATCTGTTCTGCCGCGCGCTGCCATTTGCTGTGTTTTATATCGGGAGCGGCCCAACGCTTCAGACACTTTCTCTGATTTATCTTATCGCTTAACGCACCTGGCACACCCATGCGGGCTTTTGCCTGAGACGTTCTCCGGCGACTTTGCATCTCGCCTAAGCGGAAATAATGTCCGCCAGGGATCCGGCGGGAAGGAGGGAAGCGTTTGCGGGGCGATAAAGGGATTGGTAAGTGAATGGCGGAGTGTATGAGCAGTATATGAGGAAACAATTACAAAGTGTCGGGATGGGGCTTTGGGGGGGGGGGGGAGCGGAGGGAATAAACAGGGAGGGAGACGGGGTATGGAATAATAGAACGGGGGCGAAGAATGGAGGAAATAACAATCGGAAGAGGGCTGCGGAGGGAAAGATAAGTGTGTTGAACCTCTTTCTGTCTGAGGCGTTGTGGGAAAACCGCTGTAGTGCAACAAAAGGACAGAAACTGCAATCCAGGTGGAGTAAATTCGAGTTGCGGCCAACGTGAAGGTAACGAACAGGAAGTGGCACGCAGACGATGCGATAATGTGCACAGCATGCACCCAGTGTGCAATACATTACATTGTTGGTGCAGGAGAAAGAGTGCAGCTGAGAGATAATGAGATGAAAGTCAATATGAAAAACGGAAAAACAGCGGAGGAGTGCATTGATTAGAAAAAAGCAAATGAGGAGGACTTAATTTTCCTGTTGACCACCACATGAAACAACCCCCCCTCTAATGTCAGAGCCTAACGATTCCATAATGGAGCTCCGGGCGCAGCAAAGAGCTTAATGAGCGCCTCCAACGGACGCAAGCCTCACTCACACATGTGCGCCGATTGTGCAGCAATTGCGTAATGAAGAGGGATTCGCACTGTGACGGAGGTGATGAAAACTATCAGGGCCGTGCATCAGAGGTGGCCACACGCAATTAAGATTACACGTCACTGCTTTGCCGGTCGCCAGGAGGCGCTGTTAGCTGCCGCAGCAAACCAAAAATTGAGCTTTAAGAGTTTGTTGTTGCAAATCAATGGGAATAGGGGTAACATGTACACTCACCTGCCTCTTTATTAGCCACTAGGTGAAGCTTGTGGAGATATTACGGTATTGCCAGCTTCACAGCATCATGTGATCATGAATGAATAAAGTTTTGTAACAGATGTACGTATAAATATGGACTCCTGCGGTTTATTTTGTGTAAGAGTGTAAAAAGTGTAGACGGCCAACACATAGACACTGCCGGATTAGAAATAATATTGAACATTGAATGTTCAAGATACAAGCAGAATGCACTTAAAAGTTTTCTTTTTTGTGTATCTTCTTTTTTTGTGTTTTTTTCTAATATTGCAACAAATATTATCCTGTGTATTTCTTACAGACATTTGGCACCGTCAGAGTTTCATATTGTTCCATTTCTTATTCAGACTGCGCAATTTTGTTTATGTGGTGTTACTATAAAAAAAAAAAAAAATCAGGTACACCCATCCCTGCTCTTTTCAAAGAGCAAATTAAAAAAAAAAAAAGAAGAAGAAGAAAACACACACCAGATGGCGATCTGACCGGCGCATCAGCAGAAACATCTGGTATAACAAGCAATCGGCATTCCAAACACATCATCTGTTGGCTTTGAAACAAGACGAGCCATAATTCTAATGACAGCATATCAATAATGTGGAAGAAATGCAATCTTCTCCTCGCAACGATTTTCCGTTCTCTCTCTTTCTCACGCGCTCACACATTTTCTAATGTCTTCCTCCACTGCGGCTCTCACTTTTTCACTCGTCCTCCTAATGAGACTGGAGAAATGTTTAGGAATAGAAGTCTGAACAGATAGCGCTTCATTAGTGCTTAATGTCCTGCAAAAGCCAACTTTTCTTTGGTTTGTCAACGGCCAGCGGGATTAGTTCCCGTCCAGGGTTGCAGGTGGACATTCGCCCAGCTGAAATCCATTCCAGCCAAACGAACGGCCTCCAGACAATCGATGCGCTGGATCGGCCATTGAGCTCTTACTTATCCGCCGAGTGGAGTCGCGATGCAACCTGTTGACTTTGCGTACCCCTCCCCCGACCCCCGCAGCGCCCCAGGTCGTCTCCTTCTCCTTCGACGTGGGCAACGGGCCAGTGGAGCTGAGGGTGCACGCCGACGCGGCCCTCAACGACGACCAGTGGCACCAGGTGATGGCCGAGCGGAACGTCAAGGAGGCCGTCCTGCAGCTGGACCAGACCTACAGGGCGTCCCGGCAGGCTCCGGCGCAGGGCCACACGCGGCTGGAGCTCTTCAGCCAGCTCTACGTGGGTAAGACGCCGCCGCTGCAATTTGATTTTGGGACTTTTTTAATATCTGCTCCGCGTGGGAGGGACACGCGCGGCGGAATTACAGGCTAAGCACACATCCCCACTCCGTCTTATTAAAAAACATTAGAGAGAAGAAGGAAAAAAAAACGACAATTGTGCCGCCTTTGTTGCCGGCGCTGCTGCCCTGAATCAAATTGTGAGGACGTCAGACTGTCTCAGAAGTAAAAGACGGGAGAGTCTTGGTTGGAAAGCGCTGGTTTCCTCCTTTTGAGCAGCTTATGCACGGCCACTGCTAATTAAGTTGATGTTAATCCAGCACGCCCACAGCCATTTTCCCTTTTTTTCTCCTTTTTTGTGAGGGAGGCGCTCACACGCAGGCATATCTTGGGAAACTCGTGTAGATTAGACTTTTTAATAAGGCGGAAACCCACGGCCCTCCGTGCGGTCTGCAAGGGCGCCAGACTTAAACTCTGCTCACTTATTCTGCAGAGGTCGCGCGTTTCACACTCTTCCAACTCCATATTTCTTTCGGATAAAGACGCTATCGCGTCCCGAAGAGAACATCCGCCCCCTGAATTTCTATCTCCACGCGTTTCTTTCGCCGCCTCCATCAGACGGATGGCTCCACCGGAATATCACACCAATCATTCCTGCATTTTGCAAAAGAGGTCATCTTGGCCCCCCCGAGCCAATCAGAGGTTGAAGTGGCCGGAAGATCTTCTAAACTTTTACTTCTCCTTTCTCTGCTACTCTTTTGTGCTGAGGGTGCTAAATTGGGGTTTCGGGGGGCAGGGTGGGCGGGGGAGAAAAGTGCTGAGCCGGATCACAGAGTTCCTGCTGTCTCATGGATAGGAGAAGACGTTCAGCACCCCCCTCCCCCGAGGAGATTGTTCCAAATTTCAATCAGGCACCGCCATGTGATAGCCTTAGCCGCCGAGCCCGTTCCATCGCCTCCATCAGCTTTTGGCTGATTCGAAACGCCGGGCCGGGACGCCCTCACCTCGCGGCGTCCTTGTTTGCCTCCCCGCTGCATTTGGACTTTTAATTTAGCAAGAAGGAAAGTTCAGGGAAAAGGTGAAACTGTAATAATTTTGCAGCGTTGGGGGCGAGAAGAGAGGCGGGAGGCGAGTAGGGAGGCAGGAGGAGGAACAAGAGCCCCGGAGCTGACGGCCGCCTCCCTCGCAGCCGATCGCTAATCCCCCCGTTAATCCTCATTTGATGATGAAAGCGCGGCGGGAAAACAGGAGGTGATGCCGGACTGCTGAAAGGAAGAGGTTTAGGCCTGACCTTTGACTCCCCGGGAAAGATAAGACATCCTTTTTTTCAATATTTGATCAGGAGATTTGGGATGGGGGAGGAGGGAACAGGAAGGTTTTCACACCCGACAAACTGCAGCAGCACAACATGTGTTTCAGAAGCCAGATTGCCAGAGAGAGTTTTTTTTCACTTTGCCTGAGCTTTGCACGTCTTGCGCGCGTCTTTGTATCATCGCCTCTGCGGCGGCTCAATCAATACGCTCCTCATCAGGCGTTTGATTGCTTTAGTGTTTACCGCGCAGCGGCTCATTTGCTCTAATGGCCCTGAGAGTAAATGTTCGCGCCATCAGCCTGCTGTCACTTACTCCACGCCGTTAACTTTTAGCTGCCAAAACTCACTTCATACGTTCGCATGACTGTAATTTATTTCTTCTTCCTCGCTTATTTCTTTCAAAGCCGCCATCTGTTCTGCCCCCCGTTCCCTCCATCCCCCTTTTGATTAATGCTCACTGTCTTGTTTGTTTTTTTTCAATTCTTATAACCTTTGTTTTCTCTTTCTCACTTATTTGTGTTTGCATGGATCGACGTCTCGCCTGTTTGGTTTTTTTTGCTTCTCGCTGCATGCGTGCGACATCTTTCGCAGGGAAACCAGCCTCGCTCACCTGCCAAGACAGTAGGTAACATTTACACACGTTGCTCAAACAAAGGGGAAGCACTCTGACTTATTTTGAGGTTTGGTGTTGTTTACCGAGCATCGCTCCTCTCGCAAAACTAACGCCTTTGTGTTGTGTCTTTAAAATAAACATTAACATATTTGCTGTCTGCAATTACCATAGACTCGGGCTTTAAATGTTTTCCTCGCGGGGATCCATGCGAGGCGAAGCGATTATGCGCGTTTAGGAGCGAACGGAGGGGGTGGCTGGGAAAAAAACCAAAACATTTCAAGCCAGTAGACACAAAGACTGCCAGAAAAACACGATTTTTATGATAATCTGACCCTTTATAGAGGGTTGCGAAGGCTTCTCGCTGACATTTATACCGTATAGAGCTGAATACTTAACACAAATGCCATCCGATAAACATCAACCGGCTCAACGCTGTTCCGGGGCTTCTGCAGAGTGTCAATGATCAACAGCGCGACGCGAGAGAGGGAGCACTTCCCACCAATTCCGCGAGGCCGTTTCAACAGCAATAATGGAGCGGCGGTATTTGCGTGTTCTTTCCTTTACACGGCTAAAAAAAAAAAAAATACATCACAACAAGCGCTTGTTGTTTTGTGTCAAACAGAGGTGTGAGAGGTGAGAGGTTTGTTCTAGCGTGCAAGCACGCAGCAGTTTCATCCCAACTGGGGCCGTGCAGAAGCGACTAAAGTGGCATAGCGCTGACTTTTCTCTGTCTGAAGAGACAAAGCTGCTGTTAAAAGTTGAATCTGGGAGACTTGGAGAAAGTTGTGAATAGAGAAAAATATTTAGAAAAAAAATACAGAATAAAAACTAAACACTGAATGTTTGTCTACCTGTAAGCCATCATAAGCGATTTTAAGAAATGATGAAACATTTAATATGACATATTATAAAACTGGTGTTTTTCTGTAATGCTATGTAACATCTCCCTGCCCCCTGACTGGAGTAAATACATTTACAGTCACTGCCAAAAATTTGGCCGATCGTTGTCCTTCTTAAGGGCTCCATAATGAGCTATTTGGGTTGCGCACGCACGCACGCACGCACGCAGCGTGTACACCGCGGCTCTCCGCAGGCCCCCCTCCCCCGCACCTGCTGTCCGCTTAATCAGCGGCTGATTTAGACCAAGGTAAACAGGTGGCGGAAAGCTCCAGCCAATCAGCGGAACAAGATCGATTAATTAGCAGGTGCGCTAAAAGTCAGAGGCAGCGGCGGGGAGGGATGGTGGTGAGCGGAGGGGCCCCCGACATGTCCTGGTTTCACAATTGCTGAAGCAAGAAATAAAAGAATAAAAAAAAAAAGGGAGAAAACAGCGGTGGCGTGTTAACGCTGGTGTTCAAGCAGATGCGTGCGCACAGGAAAATGCAGCTGGACGAGACCCCCCCGAGGCCGTGCGTAAGTCTTCCCGCCGCATCTCCCCCCCCCCCGAAATGTCTCTGCGTGGCTTTATGGATACAATTGATAGGTTTTAATGACTCAAGTGCCCCCCAGGCTCCTGTTAATGACGCCGCGCCCCCGCTCGGGTGTTTATCCATCCGGCGTGGATGCTCTCCGCAGGGCGAGGAGGGAGGAGAAGAGGTGGGGGGATGGGGGGAGGAGGGGTTGTTGCTCGCATACGCACAAATCTGTACCTGTGGGCGCGTGTTTATGACTCTGTTTATTGCTATTGTCATTGAGCTTCGCATTCATCTGCTTAACAGCCCCCCCTCCGCTCCGTCCGAGTTAATGGGTAGTTAGACTGTAATGGTGCGAGGACAGGACGGCGGCGGAGGACGCCCCGGGTGGTGAGAGGGAGTGGGGTGGGGGTGGGGCATTAGAGCCGGCATTGACTTCTTTAAATCAGGTGCAGCGCCTGGGATGCCGCGCTCTGACCGGGCGCCACGTCAAACCCCTTCCATCCCGACGCCCATTAGGGCAGAGTGCTCATTAAGCCGCTTTTTGTTGATGTTGTTGTTGTTGTTGTTGTTGTTTTAATTAGTGAAGACATCAAACAAGTTGAAGGTTGCTCCGCGAACGGCGTCACGCATTCCGGCTCAAACGATTTAGCGCGACATCAGCAGCTTCCCGAGGCCAGTTCATGATCGGAATGATTCCGAAAGACACTTTAACTTCCAACGTTGAGAGTGAGCGCTCTGACCCCCCCGTCACCCCGCTGGTGGTGTGCGATACTGCAAGATTTGGTATCGATCCGGTACCAAATAAATAAATTAGTACTTTATAATGAAGGTGACTGTATCATCAAATTGCTAAATAGAATTTAGCATTTTTTTTTTTTTTTTTAAACAATTTTTCCTCCTTGGATTTAACAAAACAAACGTTTTGTTTCAACTTGTGGGAAACCATGTGGTAGTTTAAGCATAGTAGTCAAAATATTCTAATGGAATATCTAAATACAGATCTAAAGTATTGATCTCATAACACAAATATATTCTTTTTTATTTATTTATTTATTTATTTTAACACTACACTACAGAACACTCTAAACATGTAAATATACCGGAGTTTGCTACAAGAACCATTCATGCAACAGCAACTCCACTCTGTCCCAGATTGTAGAAATACACGGTGAAGTTCGTCGTGCTAAAAAAAAAATCGGAAGCTAGCTAAAAAAAGCTAACGTAAGGAAATTTGATTGCTTTTGAGCCATGTTTTCCCTAATAGCTAATAGCAGTTTGTTCAGATCGACACGACCACCACCACGACTCCCTGCTGATTTCATCTTCTCCCGCCCTCCCCTCCCCTCACCAAGGCGCTGCAGGGGGCCAGAGGGGTTTCCTGGGCTGCATCCGGGCCCTGCGGATGAACGGTGTCACCCTGGACCTAGAGGAGAGGGCCAAGGTGACGCCCGGCGTCAAGCCCGGCTGCCAGGGCCACTGCACCAGTTTCGGCATGTACTGCCGCAACGGCGGCAAGTGCGTGGAGAAGTACAACGGCTACCTGTGCGACTGCAGCGACACCGCCTACGACGGCCCATTCTGCACCAGAGGTGAGGGGCCGTTCCTGCCAGGCTCGGTCGACGTGCACGCGGGGGCTTTAAAATGCAGCTTTGGGGGGGTCGTCAATGCAAACTGATGCCTCTGTCATTTATTGAGAACTTTTGAAAAGCTCCTGCCAGGCTGGAAACCACATGATATGATGCTGCTCCGTTGTTTCTGTTTTTCTTCTTTTTGTTCTTGTTTTCAAGTCTTTCACACTTTGATCCAGTCTTCTAAACTAGTCTACCCATCCTTGCTCCTCTGCACATGCATTTGTTTTGTTTTTTAAAAAAACCCCACACGCATGTGAAGGAGGCGTGAGACCGTAGCTCGTGTGCCACACTGTGATTCCATCTTCAAAAGTGCAGTACTGAGAGAAATCTCTCCTCCCCTGCATGGGTTTCCAGGTAATAATCAGTGTCGGCTTTTGTTCTTTTTTTTTCTGGTCACCGGGTCTGCAGGGTGCTTTGCAATTCAACCGTTTCTGATCAGTTTTTTTTTTTTTGTTTTTTTCATTCTTTCTTTTTGTCTTTTGTGCCTCCTGGTGAAAGGACAATTTTATGGAACGTGATATCCCTTGCATGCAAACTTGAGCTCACAGAGCCGGGTGTCTAGCATCATAGCATCGCAATTGCTGCAGCCTCATTGACGCCCCACTACGGTTTCTGCTGTGCCCCGAGATTGTCCTCTCCTCTGCCTCCGTTCAGAGCCGTGGGAGTTGAAAGTCTTGGCTTTTTTTTTTTTTTGTGTTTTTTTTTTTTTGAGGGATAAATGATAAGAGACAGGCGGCCGAGAGCGATATTCTTCTTTCACGCCGGTTCCCTTTTGTCTACTTGTCCATGATAAGAATGTGCAAACTCAGAGCCGTTCTATCAAACCATAAAAAAAGGAAAGAAAACAGTGACTTGTTTAAGCAATGAGCGTCTTTTGTTTTTGTGGATATCCGTGGCAGTAGGACACTCTGTCTCGCCTCTTCTCTGTGCCATATTTGCTTAAGTAAAAAAAAATCTAAACAAAAAAACAAAAAACATGTTTGTCTCCACAGGCGTTCATTAAATGTAGCACTGAAGTACAACTTCCCCAAAACAAGTTGCCTTAAAGTGCTCCAGGGAGAAGAGTGGCAGCACCGCTGTCACTCTGGTTTTTTTCCTAGGTCCCATGTTGATGCCCGACGTGCAAATTAATTTATTTCCTAAAGCTGAACGCTGCGTCTGCTGGTGAACAGCGGGGTGAAAAATAGCAGAAGTGCGCGTGCCTGTTTGTGTGTGTGTGTGTGTGTGTGTGTGTGTGTGTGTGTGTGTGAAGAGGGAGGGTGACAGCCTTTGGTGATTTGCTAGCGCCAAGACATGAGAAGACCTCCTCTGAATTCTGTCATAACCAATCAAGGCCTTGCGGGTTTCCAGAATAGAGCTTATTACCAGTGTGTTTGTGTTTGTGTGTGTGTGTGTTGTTCTAAATAAAGGGAGAGAGCACAACCTTGGGACCGACTCCCGACTCTGAATCTCTCTATCTGTCTTCTCACCTGCCAGCTTGTTTCTCCTCCACCTTCTTCTTCTGGCCCTCGTTCCCATTATGCTCTTTTTTTTTCCCCTTTCTTTGTCTTTTTCATTTCTTTTGTACTTTTCATTTCACCTTTGCATTGCATTGTGTTTTTCAATTGACTCCTGTGTCTCTCCGTGAGTGAGAAATGCATGAAGCCCGGCATCACTACATAGCGTCTGTTCTTTGGTGGGGGGTGTAGTAGTGAGCAGTGTTGTTGGGATTACTCCATAAAAGTAATGCCATTACTGATTACTCCTTAATAAAGTAATCCAATTACTTCTTTAACTGCTTTGTTTCATTAATAATCAATTACTAATTACTTTCGTTATAAAAAAAAAAAAAAAGAAAGCAACAGTTGCTTGGTGCTTTGGAATGAACTTTATTTAAAGTGCAAATTTTGCAATTCTGTCCTCTCAACATGAATGAATGTTTGCTCTCTGAACACAAACTGCACATTTCGCAGAACAAACCCATGCACACAGCACTGGTGCCTTTTGCACAGCCCATATTGTTAAAATAATTTAAAAGATTTCGGAAAAGTAACGAAATCATTAAATAAAGTAATTATGATATAATTATCAGTTTTGCCACAGTCCTGTAGTTACATTACTCCATTACTCAAAAAGTAGTTTAACTACAGTGGTGGATTACTTGGTAATCGCCAACAATGGTAGTGAGTACATCATCTTTATCATCATTATTATTATTTTTCTCTCTTACTTCTGCCTTTGTGCCCTTTAGTTTCACTCTGCACACACACACACACACACACACACCTTATCACACACCCGCCGACATACATATATGCACCAGTGGCTGTGAGTTGGTGCCCTGCAGCAGACTTTTCTTATTCCCTCTTATGCTTCCAAACAGCAGCGTGTGCTGCCGGCGCTGAGCCTCTGGGCTGAAAGCCAGAGTTCGCTCCATTTTTCTCAGCAGGCCAAACACTCAGACAGGTCAATGATAGTTTGTATGAAATAATTTATTTGAAAAAAACAAAAAGATGAAATGGGGGAGAAAACAAGCTGTGTATTAGATTATTAATTCACATTGGGAAATAAAATGTACCACAGGACATCTGTCCTAGAATGTGTCAAGTTTTAATTAGCTCAAATCATTCATGCATCATTGTATTTTATGCTGAGCAATTGAAACTATCATCACCGTAACAGCTCTGCCAATTAATCCCTAAGCTTTGAACTTTTATTTATTGGTCCAACATACAATATTTAAAGACCTCCAATGGCATTTGAAATAACAAATATGTCTAAGTAGTAGTCGAAACAGTAGTAGTATTTGTTTTGCGACTGATTTCTTTCAGATCAGAAGCACGCCGCCCCGGTGGAAACACCAAGCTTGCCAGACTTCAGTGGTTCAGTCGAACCTGGCGGCGTCTCGGCAGACTGTTAACAATCCAGCCGCCCGACGAGCGCGAGATGACAAGAGGTGGAAACTTTGCAGGCTGTCAGCGGTGTTAGCGTAGCACAATTGCTAAAAATGGTCTCTTCAGGCTTCCGCAGCTTGACGCTGCGTCGCCGGGGCGGGCGAGGAAATTGTGCCGCGGCGGAGAATTTGACTTTGTTGGCTCAAATACCACGCAGAGCATTTGCCCCTTTTTAGCATTGTGTGCCTTTGATTGAAGTTAAGTGTGTGTGTGTGTGTGTGTGTGTGTGTGTGTGTGTGTGTGTGTGTGTGTGTGTGTGTGTGTGTGTGTGTGCGTGTGTGTGTGCGTGTATGCGTGTGTCCGGCAAGATACAGTTGGTGAGGCGAAACCAGAAAGGAAAATACTCGACGACACTCACTTAGTATTCCTCACTCATGTGGTGCGTAATTACACGTTTCCACTGCTCCCACTCGCAGAAGGTAAACATGTCAAGAATTATTCCATGGCATTTAACCACACACACACACACACACACACACACACACACACACACTTAGAGACAGAGCCTGAGGCTCACTGCTTCACTCGCAGCCATTCGTTTTCATTTCACGCACATTGTGGCTTTCTTCTTCTTCTTCTTCTTCGTCTTCTTCTCCTCCTCCTCCTCCTCATTTGTAAGTGCCACAAGGACGACACACTTGGCATCTGCCGCCGTTCCTCTGCTGCCGGGGCCTCAAGGTCCAAGCCGTGTTGCGGGTTTCACACAGATGGTCCTCTGCTTGGCCCGTGCAGGCGCCTCACGGACTCTCTGCCTGGCAAATCTCCTCTGACCTCTGGCATCAACAAGGCGTTTTTTTATTTTTTTGAGCAGCTGTATATTTTCTCTCAACCATCCTCTGCAGAGCCCGGAGATGGTTGCGAGTGAAAAATCCCAATAGATAGACCACCGACCTCGACTCATTCAAAGTCACTTTCCCCCCTTGCTCTCCCCCGACTGCATCAGAAGCCCCGACTGTAATTCACTGCAGCCAAGTAATTGGCAAGATTACATACAATACACTGCCATTAAAAAGTGTGGGGTCTGACTCATTTCTGCATTGAACTCCATTATAGCCATAAATACCAGTTTGATGAAATATGACGAAAATCAGGCCAAGATGTGCTCCGCAAACAAGGGAACATTTTAGTGTTTACCGAAAACTACGTCCAATGTCTAGTTAGCAGCGATTGAGAGAATTTCAAGGGTGCAAAATTCTGTGAACGCTCTAAAAGTAGGCTTACAGAGCCTAAAATAGAATGCTTTGTTTACTCATTCATGGTTCAGTCCACACAACTAAGTGTGATTATAACACAAAGCCTTGTTTCAGAATTCTGTGCGTTTTTTTTTAGCTGCTTTAAAGCGTTTCAACTTCTGTAATGACGGCTACATACTGCACACTTGCTATTCGTTCTCTAATAGGACATTCAATTCGACATGCAAGGCAATAGCCCCCATCCCATAATGTGTTCACAGCACATTCTGGCTGATTTCCGTGCATTAGTGATGTTCTCGGAGCATTTCGTTATTTCATGAAGTCGGTTATGATGGAGCTCGATGCAGAAATGAGTCAGCGACCCCAAACCTTTGAGCGGCTGTGCATCTATTTGCAGCTGCTGCTTCCGCCGCGTGGGCGGTGAGACTCTCTCCGCCTCTCACCGTGCAAACACCTCTTCTTCTTTTTTTTCCCCCCAGACGTCGGGGGTTTCTTCGAGGCGGGAACGCTGGTCAAGTACAACTTCCCGCCCGAAGCGGTGGCGGGAGCCAGCCGGGACGCCCGCATCGTGCACCACCGCCTGACGCCGCACGAGGTCAACCTGACCAAGGAGGAGGTGGCCTTCAGCTTCAGCACGTCCAGCGCGCCGGCCGTGCTGATGTACGTCAGCTCCAGGACGGACGACCACCTGGCCGTCGTCTTGAGGCAGAACGGTGAGCGACGCCAAGCAACATGCGTTTTCTTTTTTCTTTTTTCTTTTTCGCGCGACGCCTCCGAGAGGCCCGACGCCGGCGCAGTTTGCCAGCTTCTGTAATCTTTGTGAAATCCTCTTCAGTCAGCGGCCCCCTCCTGAGCGACTGACACATCGCCGTGCTTTGATATGTTCCCTTTTTCTTTTAATAAAAGGAGAAAAAAAAAAAGGAAAGCGAGGTTATCAATTTCGCAGTGCCATCTAGCGTTTTTCCCCACCGGTGCACTCAGTCACCCACATAAAACTAGAAAATACTCACAGTGCCAGCGGCTGCTGCCAGATATACTGAGCTCCCTCCAAACCTCGGGGCTCTGACATCGTGAGTATCTACAGTCTCCTGTCAAAGGGGGCGGGTCTTTTGAATCATTCAGCTCCAGTGCAGAGTCACTTTAAAGAACAAAAAAAATCTAAAACGGAAAATCCAGATTTTGGGATTAACCCTTTCATGCATAATGGACTCTTATTAAAATGTAATCTTCTACTATATGAATGGGTTTTCGTGGTGGGAGTCGCGTGTAATCCAACACAGTGGCGCCAGTGTCACCCACCTACACTCCCCGCCTCTCCGAATACAGTGCCACCCATTGGCCAGCCGCTTGAACTGCAATTTAATCTTGTCAACAAGCGAGTCGGCCGACGCACAATGAAAACGTGCCCAACAGCTTTAGGGTGTGGGAGAAACTCAAAGGCAGATCAAATTGTTTCAGCAATCCAGTATAAATGAAATATAAAAGTCCAGGTGTTTCTGTCATGCCTAAAGAAAATTAAAAATTCAAATCCAGACTGAGAGTACAGTGGAATTAAAAATATTGTCGCTTTGAATTCAGTCAAGTTAAGCAACAATCACCCCTGTTCTTTACCAGCATGAGTGAATCATGACGGAGAAGTGGGATCCTGATGCCTGCTGTGTGACATTTTGCATTCCACAAACAATACATTCAAGGCATCAGCCTGTCGTATTAATATTTTTTGTTTGTCTGCGTGTGTGTTTTAGGTTCACTCCAGGTGCGCTACCACCTCGGAGGCCTGAGGGCGCCGTTCGCCATCGACGTGGACCAGCGCAACCTGGCCAACGGGCAGCCGCACAGCTTCAACATGTCCCGCGTGGACAGGAGCATCACCATCCAGGTACGGAAGAGACATGCCCCCCCCGGACGGGAGCCGGTTTATTTCCGCGCGCGTGCCTTGTGTTCGTTGCCCCCGGCAGGCACACATTTCCCCCAAGTGCTCCTCCCGCACAAAGCCGGCCCAGGCAGTCGCTCCGTGATTTGCATTCCTGTCCCGCAGTGTCCTGTTCTGCCAAACTGCCGTGTCGTCCTCTGCCACCGTTAATAGACTCCCAGCTGAAGGCCCGACTATAGCAGCAGAGAGCGCATTGATCTGTGTGTGTGTGTGTGTGTGTGTGTGTGTGTGTGTGTTTCTCCCTGATGCTTTTCTTGTTTCCTCTCATGCGAGATAATATTTCCGTGCGTTTCTTTTTTGTTCCCGTTGATGTCGGTGTTGCTCGCCCAAGCATGTTCGCAGTGTGTCGGCCAGGATATCCATTTGCTCCTGCGGCTAAAAATAATGAAATAAATAAATAAAGCGGGGTTGTGCGAGATCAATACAGGGAGGTCGCGATCCGTCATTGTCAAGGATGGGATGGAAGTCAGCTAAACTGCGGTGCAGATTCTCCTGGGCGGAATTTTCTAAACGTTCAGCGGGAATCTTTGGCACATAGACCTGTAAAATTGTGTCATTAGCTTCGTGAAGCTCATAAAAAAGCAAGGGAAAAAGTGAAATTGCCTGATCATGTAGTTGAATATTAACAGGGACATTTTGAAAAGTCCTTTGTCTTGGAAGTTCACATTTCAATCTGACCTCTGCCCTCGTGAGGCAAGAATCCATTCTCAAAATCTTATCCAACAGTCATAAGTTGATGCGGAATTTCTCTAAATGCCGGCCGAGGCTTGTTTGCAAGACACAAGAAAACAGAACGGTGCAATGATAATGGATGAATAATTTAAAGAGGGTTTGAATAAATAACTCACACTTATTTTTACACTTTTACTTTTAGACTTCAGTCAGAAATTTCATTCAGCGAAGAAGCAAAACACAACAAACATTTATTAAACAAGCTGTTCATTTGGTTGCAAATGAAACTATTCTTATTATCATTAATTGTTCTGGTAAATATAGTTGTTAACACATAATTAAATCAAATATCTTATATTATATTGACTTATATTGACTTATATTGTTTCCCTCCTCACTGTGGCTACCTCCTGTGATAATTTATGCGGGCGCAGCTCTTTAGCTCCTGTTTACATTATGCCGGGGTGGCCGCGATAAATCACCGCACTCGCAGGCCTAAACGGCGCCATCCATACCGGAACCTCATCACCCTGCGCCCGGGCGCCGCCGTGACAAATTCCGACAGCGGGGAGATTAAAGTTAAAACATCTGATGGAAATCATCCTCGTTCTCTGGAAAAATCACCGCGCGCAGCCGCTGATCACCCCGGCGGGAACACTTTGAGCATCAAGAGCATCACTTCTTAACCGACAGGGGGCGGGGGCTGGGAGTGATTGGAGGAGCTGTCCGCTGGAGGTGAAAGCACCCTGGGGGGAAGGGAGTCTTTTGCATGTATGCGGGACCTTTGAATGATAAGATCAACTCTCCTGGAATGTTTCAAGAAGACGGGGACGATAAAGTCAAAGCATTTCACGCCGCCTCGGGGCCTCCTTTTCGAGCTGCAAGCACTCACTTAATATCGTGGCGGTAAACAGGTACCAACAAACAAGACGTTGCACCTTCAACGGAGGCCTCGTCGCTGCAAAATTTGTACCACACAATAAACTCACCATCCATCCCTCCTGCCTTGCAGCGTTTATCTGATTGTTTCCTTGTTTCAAACCAAGAGAAACCTCCTGGCCTTGTGCATAGTCGGGCAAGAGCGCCACCTGCTGGACTGTGGCCTGGTTATAGCCGAGGATTCCTCAGTCAGAAGTGTGAGGGAGGTGGTGCTGAGTCATGTGCATTTAAAAAAAAAAAAAAACACTGCCAGCTCTGCTGCCAGACCTGCAGCTGGAACAGCTTCAGATGGATATTTGCCCGAGGCTGCCGGGATCTCACTCCAGGGTCATCGACTCATCGGTGCCAAACAGGCAGGATGGAGAGGGTTAAATGGCAAAAGACAAAAGACGGCCGCGTTGAATTTAACATCATCCAACTTGCTCGACGCTCGGGCAACGCACAGAGCCGTGCACAAAGCCAGTGTTTGGATTTAAAAGCGTTTTCCCCGTGGTCTTGTCAGGTCAGCGCACTATCAAGCCGCAAACCAACGCTAATACAGCGTAAAGCCCCCCCTCGCTGTCTCTCCATCTTTGGCTTTCCTCCTCCTCCAGCCTCATCCAGACTTTGAGGGCTGGGAAGTGAAGGTGGGGAGGAAGCCCCCAGGCGTCGGACGTCTAATCTGCTACTTCCTGTGCTCCCTCGTTACTGACAGTTTCTGCCTCGGGGGGCCTGAGTCTCATTCCCACCCACCCTACCTACCCGCACTCATTCTTTTCAAAAAAAAAAAAAAGAAATCACATTTTCAAATATCATGTTGGAAAAGGTTAATGGAAACGCCAAAATTTAGGGCTGGGGGGCGTAATTCACCAAGAAAAAAAAGTGTTTTTGCCTGTGTTGAGGGGTTTTTGACTCATGCAGAAAGAGAGTTTTGCCCAGTAGCTCCTGACAGTGCAAGCTGTGAACTCACACCACCGCTGATAAGGCTGACGGCTTCTTCCTGGTTTCCTTGTGTGTGAGAACAGCTCATGAACAAACATGAATGCATCTAAAACCTTTATCCTAATATCTGTTCTTCCAAGCTGTCGTTTTTTCCACTCGTCAATTCTACTTTTTCTACATTTCATACCAGCGTCGTTCCGTTATGATGCTTACACTGCCATCTACTGGCACGACTGCTGCAGTTCATCCACTCCGAGCGCTCGCACTTGTCATCTGCGTCTCGTTGTCTGTTTTTACCCAAATGTAGAAATTTTTTTTGTGTGTGTGTGTGTGTGGGGGGGGGGATAGCTACGCATTAAGATGGCCAGATGGACTGAGCGCGTGAATGTCTGCTGGCAGGGGTTCACTTAGTGCGGTGCTGCCTGTTTGCAAGGCGGAAAAAAGACCGGAAATGAAGGCCTATTTGCGTCTAGTTTTCTGACTTCTAATTTTGAACGGGAGTAATTTCCTGTCCGTCAGGCATCATTAAGGAAACAGGGCTGCAGCAGCGGTGTAAGAAAATAGTTCTCAGTATACTGTAAATTAGCTGGGATATATTGCCGCGCGCTGGCTAAATTAGACTTTTTTTTTTTCTTTTTCTTTTTTTGCCTCATTGTCAAAAGAATAGATTTCCCCCGTTGCCAGCTCCTTTGTCTGGACTCAAATAGCTTTGCCCGTGATGGCGCCACGTAAACGTGGGCGGCGCTCCTGATAATTGTGGTTGTTGCTGACAAAGTTTGGCGAGAGAGACGGAAGTTCCTTCATCCCCCAGCCGCCTTTCTCCTTGCATGCACCTGCACTGTGGCATTCTGAGACTGGCGGCGGCCAATTTGATTTCAGATAAAAGTAAATAATCCGAGCGCAAATTTAATTGTGGCCCATTATGCCTCCTTCTCCTCAATCACCGGCGCAAAACAAAGCCGGCGCGGCCCCTCCGCCGAGGCCTCTGCTTTGCAAAAGAATCAAATTAGCAGATGCTGTGGCCGGCGCGTGCGGAGGAGAAATAGCCCCTGCAAACAAAGTTCCACGTTCTGTAGACCTGCATATAGGAGCAGCTACACGAGCACAAACGATCCAGCCGCCAGCTCGCAAAGGCCGCAGCTGCCATTCAGCCAGTCAATGAAGCAAATTTCCACTAAAGCGCAGATTAGCAGCAAAAAGAAGGAGTCATTGTTCTCAGCCTTTGTTGTTGTTCTCAGCCTTTTCACTCTTCCCCGGCTCAGGGAAGTTAATGCTCCGTGGATGGCAACCTGTGCACGCCGCGATACGCACAGTGAATGCCGCCGTCTTTTCACTTTCACGGCGCGAGCGCGCAGAAACCAATTTGTGGAGTTGAAATGATTCTCGTCAGCGGCAAGTTGCGGCAGCCGTCAAGCTAATTAGAAACCTCAGCGAAACAGCAATAACAAGTTAATTATGCCGCTCGGATATTAAAGCGTGCGCCCCCCCGCCCCCTCCCACCTCCTCCCTCGTCTCGGAGGCTTCGGCGGACGTGCAAGACTTGAGAGATTTTGGGTTGTTAGCTGATGGCTTAATGTTTATCAAAAGGGCCGGTCAAGAGCTGTTTGTGTGCAGCAGGATGGGCTTTCTGCTTCATTTACGCTGCTTGTGAATTGATCCGACACACAATAACAATGTGAAGTGAGTTGTCTGAGCGCCCCTTTAAGCAGCCGCCCTTGCAAAGCCTGAAGCAAAGCTGCTGAAACTGATGCTTTGCTTCACACTGACGTGTCAGCGTGGCCTCCCTGCCCTTGCTCCTGCATCACAAAGGGTTATTTTATCAGCCTTTTTTTTCTGTCTATTCATCTTTAGTGTGTTGCTGCAGTCTTGACCTTGCAGTAAATCAAGTAAAGGATGGGCTGCGACTCAAGCGGGCTTTTTCTGATTAAAAATATAGATTTTGCTTCAGATTGGAGAAGCAAAAATTGTTTCTTTCACAAAATTACAGTTTTCATTCATTCATTCATCTTCTATGCCCGCTTATTCCAAGTCAGGGTCACGGGGGTCTGCTGGAGCCTATCCCAGCTGTCTTAGGGCGAAGGCAGGGTGACACCCTGGACAAGTCGCCAGTTCATCGCAGCAAAATTACAGTTTGTCAAATACAATTACTCTTCAGATGTGTAAATCTAGGCTATGTCTGTCTGTCTCTCGCCCTCTCAGCTGGATCACTACTCTCCAGTCAGCTACACTCTCCCAGACGCCTCGGACACACAGTTCAACCTGGTCAA
Source organism: Thamnaconus septentrionalis (assembly GCA_009823395.1). NCBI lineage: Eukaryota > Metazoa > Chordata > Actinopteri > Tetraodontiformes > Monacanthidae > Thamnaconus > Thamnaconus septentrionalis. Next base: position 8,650,271 of record CM020520.1, read on the forward strand.
GTCGCTGTTCTTGGGCAAAGTATTTGGTAAGCGTCTCTCTTTGTGCAAACTTGTATCACTCCTGCTTTGATCATAATTCTCCCATTGTGCCTGGGCCCCTGCTTTAATTTTATCTCTTGACCGCTGTTACACTACTATATTTCAGTCTAATTGGCACTGAGAGTCTTCAGGTTAATTGGATTCTATCTTATCTCCCGGCTATCCGCTTTAATTGTGAATGAATGACGATCCAATTTGGAGCCGCAAAGTTGGCAAATTATGGGATATTGGGGGATAATAAATTGTCGGTGTAGTTATTAAAATGTAATTGGTTGTTGCCGGTTGAGTTTGTTGTCATCCAAACCAGGTTGATCATCCTCCAACTGCAGGCTAAAGCCTGCTGCCAGAACATTTCAGGTGTTTTCGGCCCAAAGTAATCAAATTTAATCATCATTAATAATCCTGCCTGTTTCTTTAACTCTTATCATAGAGTCTTATCATAGAACTTTATAATTTATAATGGCATGTTGTTCGTTTTGTAGAGTTGTACAATTCCTTCGAGTAAAAATAGTCGCTTTTTTCATGTGCTGTTCGGTAAATGTAGTTCCACCTTATCGCCACAAGAGGCCACCAGAGGACCGTGAAAGAGCAAACTGACCCCGATTCTCCTTCGACGTAAAAACACATTAACTGCCATGCTACTGTCAAAGACTGTGGCCTTGTATTTTTACTTGAACCCGTGGCTCAGTCCCGAACAATAATAATAATAATAATAATAATAATAATAATAATAATAATGATAATAATAAAATATAATTTGCTGTGCTACTGGTTTCAGCTGTTTATCTCTCTTAGTGTCACATTTTGAATCCTTCTGCTGCTTATAAGTCGCATCCCATCTCCTTTTTTTCATCCCTCTCATTTATGTTCCCCTCATGGCTTTTTGTCCTTGACCCTAAGTGCTGAGAAAGTCGGCCAGGTTGAATTAAGGGCTGACTTCACTTACCAGCTCCAGTTATCGACTGCTGCACACAACATTGTTCCTCCAGGGATTACAACCTTGAGCTTACACACGCTTCTACAATCACTCACACACACACACCATCCATCAGTTCCTTACCCGGCTAAAGCAAAACATTAGCTTTGGGCACACACAGGACACAGCCGTGTTGTCTGACAAACCGAGTACAGCTCCTTATACGCTGAACTCCCTCTTGCAGCTTACACAATCAGTCTGTGACTGAGTGTGGTGAATCAGGTGCTAGGATCGGGAGAAAGAAAGGAGGGAGGGTAACGGGAGGATGAGACGGAGAAGGAGCAGAACAAAAGCTGTCGTTTGTCCTCCGCACATCCCGTCTGATCTGCTTCACTTCCGTGTCGGGGCCGCCGAGACAAGAGGCACAGTCAGACAGATATCAGATCCTCCGCTCCTGCAAGACAGAGCGGCTGTGTTGTGTGGTGCCACACACAGACAGAGAGAGAGAGAGAGAGAATCACAGCGACGTCTGCGACCAGCTCCTCTGATTCTCTTCCAGCTGATGGGATGAATCAGCTGATAAACAGAGGCAGCAAAAACAAAAAATCAATGTGTGCGATATTGAAGGGAGCAATTTTTAAAGGTGAATGCTGACTTTTTTTTCAACAATAAAAAAAAAATCACATTTAATCACATAAAACACACTATATATCAACTTTTGTGACTTTCTCAGTATTGATAGGATTGTTAGGATTACTCCATTAAAGTAATCCAACAACTGATTACTAATTACTCCTTCAAAAGTAATCTAATTACTTCTTTAACTACTTTGTGCCACATGCCCCCCTCCCCAAAATTTTGAGCTAGAAGCCCCAAATTTGACATGGCTGTGTCTTGAGGGATCCCTATGAACCTTCAAGTGGTCCCATGTCTCTAGGACAAAGTTGACTTTTGACCCCATGGACTTGCATGGCATTAGGCAGTGGATTACTTAGTCGTAGATTACTCGCCAACACTGGTATTTCACAGGTAGAGGGTGCTATCATTAAGTCACCACTGTCACCTTGTTATGTTTTCCTAAAACTTTTGAATATTTTATGGATGCATTGCATGCTGTTGTCTCAAAAGGAGATTGACTGCAGAGATCACAGTGACATGATTAAACCAAGACACAGAGAGAGTTGATAAAATTATTTTTTTTGTGAAGACATCTCAGGTTCAGGGCCAGGGGATATACGGTCCGGTGCCGCTAAGGGTAATTGTGCTTAAGTGCTATTGATCTCACAACATCGTGATGGACCGGCACATTGTTGCCCACTCTAACTACTGAAGTCTGATGCAGCATTCGATGCGCAGAGGTACTGGAAGCTGCACCAGTGCTTAACAGTGCATTTATTTTGTAGTGTGAGTATGTGTCTGTGTGTGTGGGCTGATGTATTGCATACGCGCCTGTCCTCCCCAGGAAATAGTCGGGGAGACGATGAGTCATACATGAGCCGCAGCAGCAGACACACTCAGTGCCACTAATCTCCGTGTCTGTCTATCGGTCTGAGTGAGGGAATCGGTTCTCCGCCAAAGGCAGGGCACTAGTGGAACAGCGACACTGCGCTCGCGCTATCAGCAGAGAGGCGACTGCAGCCTGTAGGCTGCTTAGAAAAGGACTCGGACGGAGATGAGAAGCAGACCGAAACTCTGATCTCGGGCCCTTTGCTTCTCATTAATCCCCTCACGTGTGTCTTCAGAAACCCCGTCCGTACAGATTAGATTTGCCTCTGGCTATTAGCTTCCCCCAGTATCTTTTGCATAGGTCCGGTCGGTGCTTTTCTGCTGGAAAGCCAATTGCTGCTCAAACGAACACAAACGTGTGATGTGTGCATTTCAGTGTGGGATTTTTGCTCTTCCTCCACTTTGCGATGCATTTGAAGGAAGACAACACAACCTCCAGATTAGGTCTGTATTTCACTATTTACATCCAAGTAAGAAAAACCACACAAACTAGAGTAAATATTTGCCCCCTGTTCTTCAAGTTATCTCCATGAGATCTCCTGATCCACTTACTATTTTACCGCTGAATATGAACAAGTATTGCCCACAGCAAAGTCTGGGATGGGTTATAGGGATGTCGGCATCAGGATCTCGTTACGGAAACAATGTTATGGTATCGGATCATCAAGCAGCTACATGATCCTGCATGGAATACCGATCAGGACTATTTCCGATGCAGTGCGATGCACACGTGGAGTCACGCAGCCAGAGTAATGAGCAGACTCAGCAGCGCAACATATTCATTTCAATTCATGGATCAATATTTACAGGTTTTTTGCTTGCACATTTGTTTTTGCACGAACAGCAGGACCTAGATCATTTTTTTCCTACTGTGTCCTTTGCTCTTTTGACCCGTCACTCTTATCAGCATCAAGGTAAGACAACATCTGCCTCGGTTTCCTCTCCGTCGGCGTGCTAGCCGGATCGCCACCTGATCTCAAGGTGCCCTTCTGTCCAGATGAACCACCTGTGTGGCTTGCGGCTATTGCTATGACATCATGCAAGCCCAAACGCACCTCCAGATCCACGCTCTAGGGGAGGACGTGGGGGTGGGGAGGGGTGGGGGGCGACTCCTGCAGCCGGGTTTTCTCCATCTGCTGCGTCAGAGTGGGGGGTGGGGCCGCACTGCAGCGGCCGGGCGAGAGAGGGAGGTGGAGAGAGAGAGAGAGAGCGAGGGATGCTCGCGAGCGCGTCTCGGTGTCAGAGGAGAGCGGAGGAGAGGGACCGCAGGAGGGGAGCCGCGTCGAGGCGCTGAGGCCAACCGCACAGGAGGTAACTACGCTCCGTCGCGTGCCCAACCTGCGCGTCTGCGTTTCGCGTCCGTTCACACCGAGCGAGTCTCTGTTGTTCTTGCACTAAATGGATTTGCCGCTGCAAAGATGAATATTCCAGATTTGATTTACCCGGCGATGACGGTGGTGCGGAACAAGTTTAACTCCACCCCCACCCCCGTCTCGTCAGAATAAACAGCTTTTTTTTGTTGCTCGTCTGCCAGCGTGTCTCCCACCAGGCTGACAGCCTGCCTGGAGACGAGGCTAACGGTCTCGCAGCTGACACACGTGCACGTCCCGCTCGGCCAGGGAGGGGTGGGTTGCAACTACAGGTTTTAACCGAGCGTGACGTGCACCTGCTGCCGCAGTCCACCTGCACCTCTGGCCTTTTTTTATTTCTTTTTTGTAAGCCTGTTGCAGTGTTTCACCGCGTGGCTGCATGCAAAGAACATCGTTCAAAGGGTCTGATTCCACCGAACGGTCATTTATTTCCACTGTGTGCACGAAAACAAACACAAAAGCGTGCGCGAAATGCACCTATGTCTCCTGTTTAATCTCCAATTGCAGCCAACAGCATTCATTAGCGTGTGTCGAGGCGTCCCCTGCCGCATCCAAATTCTGATTAACACCCCTCACCCACCCACCCCTCCTCCACGTACCTCTCTGGGCCACGCACCAGCTTCCATTTGTTGCCATGGCAACTGCGTTTGATCTCCCCTGCGAAGCCCCCTCTCTTCTCCAGGACCCCGCTTCTCACCCCCGTCGCTTCCCCAACCACGCGCTGCAGATGCTCCTCACACCTCTCCCCCTGCACCCCCAACATGTCTCTCACCTTAACCTTCATCCTCACAAGCGCCTCTTTGGGGACGCAGCCACACCCTGCCCCCTCTCTTCTTGTTGTTCTTCTTCTTCTCATTCTACTTTCCCCATATGTCAAAAAAACACATCACAGATGTCCATTGCGGACACTGGACCTATTCGCCTATTCAGCACGCCGACCTTGTCGCTAGCGCCGTACGGCACATTTCGCAATTGCCCTCCGAAGCCGAGTGAATTAGCTCGGCGTAATGGCAGCCGGCGCGCTCAGACCCGTCACTTCAAGTGTGCGTTTCGCAAACACGTTATTGATTCGTCCTCCCCTCAGACGTCGCCCCCGGAGGGTTTAAGACCTTTGGTGTTGATTGATGTGCGGCGACCCACAGCGGCAGGCTGATATCATTGGTTTGCTCGTCTGTCGGCTAAATTTCTGTGCTGCACCACACAGCAATGCTCTGCTAATGTTTGCCTAATGTGTACCTACGTGCAAGGCTGTTGAGGCCTTTTCGTCCTTCCAGCCAGCCCACAGTCAAAATTCATATTTCAACTATTGTGATTCTTCAACAGCCAACTCATTGGCTGTGTCCTCCCCACCGCGATCGTATGCCGATTGTTATGCTCCGTGGCGCCCAACTTATTAGTATGCGGCGATCAACACATGCTCCGCCACAGCGTAACTAGCGGAAGCTCGAATTCATATTCATGTTCCATATTCACGAGACCTTTATCAGTATTCTGCTCACCGACTGCAGTCGCAATTGTGCGGTGAAGCTCCCCTTTCTCTTACCTTGTGCTTGCACGCATGCATTTCTGTCTCTATGGACCCCCCCACATATCCAAATTCTGATTTGTTCACATGTTCAAGGTGAGAAGAGTTTGGCAGCGCATTTTTCTGTTCCTGGAGAGACGGAAACGCCGTCCTGAATCTTAGCAACGCAGCCAGCGTGCACGCAAACACACGAGCACATTTCAGCAAAGCGTCGGTCGGACGACAAACATTTCGAGACGAGGGTGAAGCTGCGCTCCGTTCCTGGAAGCACAATCAATAGCATGCAAACACGCAGGCTCGCTCGCACTCCTGTTTTGGACCCGTCCAAATGGAATAAAGAGGGAGAATCACATTATGGGCCGCGTCCAGATGCTCCGACCCGCCATCATCTGTGATAAACGTGATTCATTAAATAAAGCCGCACGCAGCCGTGCTCCTGCCGAGCCTTGCTTTTTCTGCAGTTTTTATTTCTTCTTTTGCTGCTGGATTGCCCCAAACAGCAGTTCGTGCTGGGTGTGGCACAGCAGATGGGCAGCGGCAGAGCAGCCATGCGTGGAGGGAAAAAAAATTAGACCCAGCTCACTGCACACAGAATCAGTCGAGCTGTTTAAGGTATGGAGTAGAGGCATAGAGAAATATATATTTTTATTTCCTTTAATAAGAAACAACTTTTTAAAGGCTTCCTATAATACAAGAACCACTTCCTAACTATAATATTTCTCGCAATTCTGACTGTGAACTCTGCAAAAATACGGAAAAGTCCACCTTTGACTTCTTTTGTCTGCATCTCTGTTTCACTAATTCCTCTGAACAACATAGCATATTTTTTTTTTTATCCACAAGGGAAAATGGCCTTCACTGCCTTCACTTCCCTCTGTTGGACAGATCTGAACAAAAACCAAAGTCAGCTTTCAATGTGCAGCGTAAATAGAAAGAGGGGAGGATCTGCGACAGCAGCGGCATTGATTTATCGCTTCCTCCCCATTCGACGTCGATGCTCGTTGTCACTGTGGTGCTCCTCCTCTTCCAGCCTCCTTTCTTTTTTATCTCTTCATTAGTCATCCTGCTTCAGTGGTGGGGACTCATTACTATCTCCAAATGTATTTACACTGGCTGCCCGTCCGTTCTCTATTCCGGGCCCGAAAATAAGGCCTGCTTCTCGGTGTGTTCCTATGAGTGTGTGCACCTAGTTGGTGTGTTTGCACCCTCAATTAGCCTGAATTAGCACTGTAGTTCCCACTCTGAGATAGCTTGAAACATGGCCATATAAGAGCACAACTGGAAGAAAAACGTCTACTGGGCAAACTTAATTTCTTTAGACTTTTCATCCATCAGCTTCTCCAAGTTGCCAGGGAAACCACTTGTTTATCCTCCACCGTTTGTTGCCCCACTTCCTCTGAATATTATTATATCCATGTTGAAATGCGTTTATTTGTGATTACTGTCTTGAAAGAAATGCAGTTAAAAGGCTGACATTGGGTCAGAATCTGACTTGCACCCTACCCTGTGTCTCCGTCCAGAAACCGGCAACGTGGACCCAGTGCTCATCGAGCGCTACAACACTCCGGGCTTCATCGGCTGCCTGTCGCGGGTCCAGTTCAACGGCGTCGCCCCCCTCAAGTCGGCGCTGAGGAGCTCCGCGCAGGCCCTGGTCTCGCCGACGGCCGCGCAGGCCGACCGAACGCCCGCGTCTCCCCAGCAGGTGTCCTACCAGGGCAAACTGGTCGAGTCCAACTGCGGGGCGTCGCCTCTCACCATCCCACCAATGTCGGCCGCAACGGACCCCTGGCATCTGGACAATACAGGTCAGGAGAAGCCAAGACGATCTTAGCGGGAGCTCGGACTCAGAGAGTGGATGATGGATGGATGGATGGATAGTTATTCGTCTCTTGACTCCCCTGCAGGACAGTCAGACGGCATAAATAGCCGAGAGCTCATCCCAGGGTGCTCGTGGGCGGGCGCGCTCGTGTCAGCTCGGCTTCGCCTCAGCCCGATAATGCACGTCAGCCAATATGCGCGTTTGCCAACAAGAATTCATCAAATCCTGCAGCTTCTAATGACAGAGCTGTGACCTTCATCCATCCGCTCTTTCTGCCGTTTGGGCGCGAATAGCAACAATTGGACCATTGCCGCTGAAGTCGAAGTGTGCAGCAGCCGATTCTAAAGCCTTTCAACGCTCGGCAGCTCTCTCCTGTGAGACGCATTAAACAGTACAGCAACACATGAAACAGACTCCATAAATCACCCCCGTTGGATGCCGAGCGCATTTCATCCGTCCCTCTGCGATCAAAGAGTGACCAAGTGCACATCCATCCTCCCACACCGTGTTCTGCTTTCACCTTTGAGTTACAAAAGCAGCAAGAATGTGTCATACTCTGTGCAAGTTGGTTGTTTTTTTTTTTGTTTGTTTTTTTTTGGTCTTTTTCTGCAGTGAAAAAGTTACTGTGCGTGACTGTGAAGCTTCCTATTTGTCCTCAGATGCAGAGTTCCCCTTAAACGAGGAGAGGGTGATTCCCGATGGAGTCAACAGAGACTCTGCAATCATCGGAGGTAACGCAAGCATCCACTGAGAGTCTTTATTTAGAAAAGTCATAATATGCGACCAAATCAATTCATACACTCTGAATTGTCTGAGACCTGGGCGTTAAAATGTTGAGATTGACTTTTCTCATTGCCATTTGCAGGCATCATCGCGGTGGTGATCTTCACCATCCTGTGCACTCTGGTGTTCCTCATCCGCTACATGTTCCGCCACAAGGGCACCTACCACACCAACGAGGCCAAAGGCGGCGGCGGCGGTGGCGGCGGCGGCGGCGAGTCGGCCGGCGAGTCGGCGGACACGGCCATCATCGGCACCGACAACCCGGAGACCATCGACGAATCAAAGAAGGAGTGGTTCATCTAACAGGAAGCGGCCGCTCTCGGACGCAAGAGAGAACGGAGAAGCGCCGCCCGGGCCGCCAACGCAGGCGGCGGGTGTTTTACCTCCACGACCAATAAGAGGAGAGATGGACAATGATCTCCTGCGGAGGGACAGAGACGTTAGGAAGATGTGTACAGAGAAAAAAAAATCTTTTTTTTTTCTTTTCTTTGTTTTATATAATATATATATAAATATAAATATATCAAGAGTATCCGCGAGGGAGGAGGGACTACAACATGGTGGACGACAGCTCCAGGGGACTGTACATGTATACTAACCGGCTTGTCCTTCTTTGTATCGTGCTTGAGAGTTTTTCAGGAGTCCTTTGAATACTGTATATGACAAATAATAATAGTTACTGGGGGCGGGGGGGTGCGCGATAACTCAGATTTGTTGCCATTCCCAGCTGCATTTCAGTTTCCTCCAGACAGAGAGATCTCATATCACAAAACGTATCGCTTTTTGTTCCCCTCTTTCGTTTCCAGGCAACAGTTGCACTTAAACCATTTTGTGTCAAGCGGCGGCGCCACCTCCGCCGTGTTGTGGTCAATGTAGAGTTGAGTACGGATGCCAAAAGTGACTTTTGTAAGTACAAGATTTTACTTTTACCCTATTACCCCCCCTCGCTCCCCCCTCCACCAAATAATTTATCCAGAGGGAGAACGCCTATGCTAACTAAGGAGGAAATTCAGATCTATATTACAGCGATGTTGTATATCTGTCAAACTGCATTATACAGTATATGTTATGAATTATGTTCTTTTGTACGTTTCAAATTCCATGACATTGATTGTATGGGACTTTCCTTCACTGGTGGAAGGCAAAGAAGAATTAACGTTAGTCGACCGGTTCAGTTTTAGCAGCTTTCTTTTTCCACTTGGTGTTGGTCAAACCGGATGCCTTTACTCCGCCAGATTTGTTTGCCAAACACTCGAGTCTTACACCACTGACCTGCCAGCCCGGGTATTTCCATGACATGTTACACGTTGGGGTGGTTAAAGAAAACCTGGACTTAATCCTGCAGTTTAGACCGACCATTGGGCTGTGTGTTTACAGCGTGCGAGGAAACAGTGCCACGATTGGAAAAAGAAAAAAGAAAAAGGCGAGACGGTTCCAGCGGGAGAGCTAGACTGAGAGCTAATTTTGCATCCAAGGGGCGAAATTTCATGCACAACATTTGGCAAAGCGGCACAGAGACGAACGGTGACAAGCGCGTCCATGCTGGAGATGGGGTTGCGGCCTGGGTGGAGTCACGGCACAGCGCTCACCCATCCCTCGTGCCTTCTAGGTGTCGAGCCAAGCGGCCTAGTCCCGGGCTAGCTGGCGCAAATTGGCCTGACGCCTCCCATTCTTACCCAAGGTGTTCATCTGGGTGTTTTTTTTGTACTTTTCATAATTAGTTCATGCGGTGCTTTTCAGCGCGTAGCTGCATTCACAGTTCAAAGGATCGTCCATTTAAAAAAAATAGTGCATGACGTCTCCGGCTCTCTGCGTCCTCCCTGCACAAACTCACCAAGCGGCAGCCGCGATGAACAAGTCTTTGCAAACGGTTTTCCTACCTATGCACACGCACACGCGCGCGCCAAACACGCATGTCTAACGGAGCTTGAGTGAAGGCCGTCTGTTCATTTGGAAGAGATGAGGTTGCTGCTTCGCCAACACGCGACTGAGCTTATCTAACAGTGCCACCATTGTCCAGTACAGTGTGTATTTTTCCTTTTTCTAACTGTTTGACATACCATTGTGTTTTGCAGAGTGATATTTTCCAGTTTAAAACCAGCGGCCAACTTTGTTATGTCTATTGTGAGTTTGCTATTTGGTTTGTCTGTCTGTCCATCCGATGACTCTGCTGCCGTCATCCCCTCTGTTACAGGACTAGTTTTTATTTACTTTTTTGAACGTCACAATTGAGTCTCCTCCATCACAATATCATGTCGATCGAGACCAACGGATTCACACACACACACTTGTGATGAGGTTGGAAGAGAGATGGATTATCAGCCCCAACAGTCAAAACTATTACTTTGGCATTTCCTTTTGTTCTTTGCAGTTCAATAAAGGGTGTTTGATCTTTCATGTCTGACTATTTTTTTTTTCTGCTTCTACACCAAATGTCCTAATCCTTTCTGTCGACCTCTTTCTGATTTCCAACAGTTTTCTGAATTATTTCCATCCATCCATCCATCCATCATCCATCCATCCATCCATCCATCTTGGATACCTGCTTCTTCCTGAGCTCAGGGTCACGGGGGTCTGCTGGAGCCTCTCCCAGCTGGTGATGGTGCGGGTGATTACTTTGTTTTTCGCATTTTAGAAAAGTCAATGGCAAAGTGTTTTATTTCGCTGTCAGCATTTCAGCTTCTCTCGCCGTGTTGATCATGAAAAATAACACTGAAACGCGCACTCCTTATTTTATCTTTTTTTTTTTTATTATTGTCATTCATCATTTCAACAAGAGACAAAATACGTTCAAAGGCAGTCGGCAGTATGAAAAGTAAAAGCAGCATTCGCGATCGCGTCGACCTTACGCCGGGTGACGCCGCAGGCGGCGCTGTAGTCGCGGGGAGCAAACTGCAATAACAAACATGGGACAGTCCTCTTGCCGCAGAGGCTTTTGGTGTGATTTGCTTTTTCTTCACAGTCAGAAGGGATGATAGGACCAACCCCCCCACCACCATCATCATCATCATCATCATCGGAGAGTCTTCACTCGTGGGAACACTCCACTGTGGGGGGACAGCAGGGGAGGAGGCACGTGAGCAAACGTCAGGGGGGATGCATCAATTCCCATTTGACAGTGACTTACCGTCCATCTCCAAGAAGACGATGTTTTCCGCCAGCACGCCGGTGCTCAGGGAGTACTGCGTGAACTTGGCCTGCAGCTCGGCGTTGTGCTCGGGGCGGCGCGCTGCGAGCGGAGCGGAGCAGAGCGGAGGCGCGTGCGTGAGGCGGGCGGGCGAGCGAGCGTGCGACAATCGACATACAATCCCGTGACGGGTCTCTCAGGTGCACTTACTGTACAGGTTGTTGATGGTCTGGACGCCGGTGGGCTTGGTCTTGACGGTGTGCACGAGAGCGAAGTTGTCGAACACGGCTTCGACGATCGACATGTCGTTGTCGTCCTGCCACACTGTGTCGTAGCACGGAAGGAAAATCAATCGAATCGATGCGTCGAAGTTCAGATTGGCGGAATTTGCGTGGTTTTACTCACCCTGACTGCGGTACACGAAGCGCCCGGGGGTCTCGGTTTTCTTGGCAGAGTGTGACGCGGACCAGCATCCGGACGTCCTACAGGTTGAAACGTCACAAATGATTGTCAAAGTGAGAATTGGGGTCGAGTTGCGTTTACCTCTGCTTGCCACTCACGTCGCCGAGGCGAGGGAGAAGTTCAGGTTCCCCTCGGCGGTCGGGGTCATCATGACTGTGCCCATCTTCATCTCGGACTTTTTGTTCACGAACCATTCGGCGTTGCTGGCGAAGCCAACCAGGTACCACTTGCCTGCCATCTGACATAAACCACAAGGGCGGTGCCATCACTATTCAAGCTTTGCAGCAAAGTCTGTCATTCAGTCAAACGTCAGGAAGCTTGTCTCATACCTTCTCCACGTCAAAATCCTGGATGGGCACAGCGGAGGCGCAGAGGGCCAGCGAGAGCAACAGGGCGGCCAGCATCTTCATCGGTGTGCTTCTTGCGGCGTTGGAAGAAGAAGGAGTGAGGGGTGGAAGGCAGAGGGAGAGCACTTTTTATCCTGCTCTGCCCCCCCATCCTTGTCTTTCCTCCCCCCAGCCGCCTCCTCCTTCTTGTGTAACTTTCCGCCCTCCTCCCCTTTCAAACTCTCACCTCAGCCAGAATGAAAACACGCATTCGGTTTCGATCCGTGCGCATGTGACCCTAAATTGACTGGCCCGGGGGAAAAAAAACGCGCCTGGTAAACACTGAGTTTAGAGACAGCAATTATGATAAAGCAGTTTGACTCCAAGCGTCAGGGACGTTGGTGTCAAGATACTTTTGATCAACAAAAATGTACTTCGTCACAAATTCTGCACCTATTTCACAATCACCAGGCATTGAGCGATGCACCGATTGGCTGACAGCATTTCCAAACGCATTGACACTTCCCTGAGAGAGAGAGAGAGAAAGAAAGACGGCAGGGCCCCGACTTTCATTAGGTGAGTTATGAAACACTCGCACGTGCAGCGCAGACTTACAAACACAAGTTCGCACATTTGGTAACTTAAACCTTCTCACCCTTCTGGGCCTAAACTGGCAACACGTCCCCTGCACGTTCCAACAGGCCAGGCGACTCGGAGGGTTTTTGGAATTTCACTCTCTTTGGTAACAGATGTGAGCTTTCATAACGTTTGTTATGCATTTGTGTTATGTAATTAAAAAAGGGGGGTTGAGAGGGTGCAGCCGGGTCCGCCTCGCCGCTTGGGTCTTTATTAAGAGTCAAATGTGATCACCGCGGGAGTCAGAGGCACTTCAAGAAAGAGCCCGAGCACTAATTCTTTTCAAGTGCTAATGTTGAACTCATTTCGACAGGAATCACAACGCTTCCAAATGTGGGCACTAATCTCAAAAGCAGCTGGAGAAGCCTGAAACAACCCGTCCCCCTCCCCAAGTCCTCCGTCTACTCCTCAATGGAAACAAAAGCTGCACTAAAGAACAGCAGGTTAATTAACCCTCTGTTTACAGCGGAGCAGCTTAAAACAATCCCCCCATCCCTCTCTTTTCAAGGGAAAAAAGCTACTATGCATCACTAAAGAACGGCAGGTTAATTAACCTCTGTTTACAGCCCCCAAAAGGAGCTGATACCTCACATTTTTTCATTTTATAACCGTCTCAAACAATAGGATTCTAAACAGCATCATCCTCTGGGGAAAAGCATGAATTGGTAAATAAGTTAGAGTGCATTTAATGAAAGTGAAAACGTCACTTCATGTTCGGTGCAGGAGAGGCACCGAGTTGTAATGTCAAGACTGAAGTTTTTAACGAGTAACCTGTGACATTTATCTGGTTTTTGTTGTTTTTATTCACGTTAAGCTGCAAGTGCAGTTTGAAACACAGATCTGAACAGTGACACTGTCTGGGTGGGCCGCCGTGACCGACTCCATGGCTTCCTCCAACTCAGCAAGTGGGCACACAGTCTGAAAAACAAAGATGATACAAATAACGTCAGATTAACATACAGAGAGATAACTATTAGACAATGTTATGTTGTTGGAAAAAGCAGTGTCTCTCTAATAATTAGATTATATATTATAAAGGGAAATGTCATCTGCATAAATGTGGAAGATTTACTAATTCATCCCCCGTCTTAGTTTTCCTTTCTTTCAAGCGCAGACAGCTCGGGTTACTTACTGATCACATGATTTCTGTCCACGTCACCGCAGTGGCCTGCAAGAATAAAAGATGTGGTGTGATGGGAATCATTGCCAATCTGATTTAATTATTTTGGGTGGACTTGGACATACTGTAGGTGGGGAAGGAGAAGAGGTAGGCCAGGCCCACATTTTGGTTCTCGGCTAGCTGCTCAAACTTGCTCAGCACAGGTTCTGACAGCTCGCCGATAGACCGGACTGCACACAGAACACAGAACCAAATAGAAAAAAAAAAAATACTGTTTCGGTGATACAGTGTGTTCACCACAGTCCGTTCACAACCAATTGAAAATGTGTGCTGCATGCTTGAGTAGCCCACCATAGAGCTTTATGGTCATCTTTCCCCTCTTCTGGTAGTAGATGACCGCATATGACGTGTAGTCAGTCTCCCCGATCACAATCTCGGTGTTGTGCTCAGGACGAGCTCCTACGCAGCAGGCAGGGTGAATGGACAAACAGACGGGGAAATGCACATTGGATGTTCAACATAATACACCACTGACCTTTCAGTGTCATCCTTCCAGGAGTCGTTGACAAGGTGTAGACCTGTTGTATCTCCCAACACTGGTGATTACTGAGGACAAATGCACATTTTTTGTCATTGTGTACTAGAATATTTAGCCAAATCTGGCCATACATTGTTTTATAAACCGGTGAGAACTCAGGACACCAGGCCATGTGTATCTTCAGTGCCATATAATGCAAAAGTCTCTTTACCTCTTTTTTTTTTATCAATATGTGTGCCGTGTCAGTGAACTCTGAAAGAGTAAGAACTCTGCTTATTTTTGTATCAGAGCAACAAGGCATGGCAAATAGGTCAAGCAAATCAAATTGGGTCAAAGGCCATTAAGTTGGTTTTAGGAAGAAAAAAAGTGCTCCCTCTGCTGATGAATGAAGGTACTACAGACTCCAGTGAGGTCGGCAGCACTTACTGTCGTGTTTTCGTGCTAACAGAAATAGTTGAATCGGAGGTGGAGGAAGCTGTCAGGGTCATGACTGTTGGTTCCACCTTGGTTCCATGTTTTATCAAGTAAGGACATTTGGAGGCAGTGATCAACAGGTACCACGTCCCCATCATCTGAAACACATACAGGAAAGATCTCAAATGAAAGGCCTCTTCTGTCAAGTTCCAGATTGGGGCACAGTTAAATGTAACTTAATTAGATATTAAACAATAAAAAACAGAAACATGCACCTGAGTTGCTCTCTTTTCAACCAAGTGTTTTACGGATCAATACGTACATTACCGGACCCATCCAGTCTGGAGTCAACATATTGACTCATCAGCAAACAAATAACAAAAGTCAATGCACTTTTAAAACCTTAATAAACAAAAATCTTTAATGGAGGAGATACTTCAGGTTCTGATGAGAGACAATTATATTTTCATAGATTGTTTAAAAAGCTCCTGCGTCATTGACAAATGCAGATTTTATTTTTTAATTGAGCAACACAATCAAAGTAACACATAAGGTCACCGTGATTTGTTTGTTGTCCTGTCCGCATCATGGAGGGCTTCCATCGTTCAACAAAAGTAAACATTCTATTTATTTTGTTGAACTTGAACTTGTCAGTCTATTCACCAGAATACTGAACACATTTCAATCAAATTATCTGACTGTAGCTTTATAGAAAGTGACGAATCACATTGTCGGAAAAGAAAACAAATCAAGATAAAGCGCATAGAGTTGAACTTTTCTGCCTATGTCTCCAGTTTCTTACCTGCTGGATGTCTATGTCCGGTGCAGGTGGGGTCACGTCGATGGGCTCGACTTTTGGCTTCTTGGGCGGTCGTCTTTGGGGTCGCGGCCGGCTGACGGCCCCCCCTACTGCCGCAGTGGAACCCAACAGAGACATCAACAAAACCACTACGACCAGCACACGGTACCACGCTGCAGCCATCCTTTGGATATTGAGAGACTGGTTCAAATGGGATTGAAATGTTCTCGTGTCTAACCTCTTTTCCACCTCACTATGTCTACACTGCTGTATCAGCCTTTTTTTCCCGTCTGTCTGCTCTCAGCTGGTCGTGTCTGCTTTACTCAATCTCCAATATGGACTGCAGGAATTGCACAAAAAGACAGAATCCATGAGACAAACAGTTGAGACATAGGATGGCTGGTGATGTTTAATATTAACTGGGTTTACTGGCAGAATGAGGTCATGCTGCAGCAGTGCAGTGTGCACATCTAAACCACAGAGGGCAGCCTGGCTTGTTATAGACTCAATTGTCATCAGGAGAAGAATACAGCTGAACACTAGGTGCATTTATGTACGCAATCACCGAACTTTACATTATGATATTAGATAGTTTAAGTTGTTTTTTTTTGTTTTTTTCTTAAACCATTTTCAGCATATAGCACACTGACAAAATAGTGAGTCAAACACTGTCAAATTTAAGGACATTTTTTTATTCAAACTTTACATTTACTACAATCGATCAACTTCAAAAGCTAGATTGAAAACTGAGATTTTTTTTTTTTCTCAAATGTCAATTTTATAGCATACAGAAAAGGAGTATGTAAAAAGTGATTAATCTTCCTCCTGCTTGTCAGGCTTGTAGTTTTCTCTGCCTTTAAATGTGAGGGCCACACTGTTGATACAGAACCGCTGGCCCGTTGGCTCTGGTCCATCATCAAACACGTGACCCAGGTGGGCGTCACACTGTCAGACACATACAAGAAAAATCATTACACCAAAATAACATACACTGAAGAAAAAAAAAGTTGGGGAACAATATGGCAAAGACAATTGAAAAAGTTACCACTAGTGGTTTTATCATGGCAGCACTTCAACACGAGCAAAGCAAACATGAACTTTGTCTGTCGTTTCAAGCTCGGCAGAACTTACATTTTTACAGAGGACCTCTGTCCCCGCACAACCAAGGCTGTTGTCAGGGCGACGGATAATGGAGGTGTGGCTTTCATTCCGTTCCCATGTCCCATGAGCCTCTTTGAATGACGGCCAGCCTGTCCCGGAGTCGTACTTTGACTCTGAACTAAGAGCAGACACACATCCCTTACGCATCAAGCCTTGCATTCAGGACGGAGTTGAGAATCATTGACTTTTTCCTCCTGATACCTGAAAAGTGGAGCTTCACAGCAGACACAGTGGTACATCCCCACTTCCGAATGGTGAAGGTAGATCCCACTAAAGGGCTGAAACCCCACAATGTCAGGAGGGGGGGGGGTACATTGAAAGTCATAATAAACATGTATTATCAGGTTTCTGAGTTCATATCTCCATCAGTCTGGCAGGTTAACAAAATTCTGGTTCGTTAACTAGACAGGTGTCTGTGTTTTTTGCAACAGGTGTCTCACCAGCTCCGTCCCTTTCTCTCGGGTGACTACATATTGCTCTGGTGTCAGCTTCTTCTGCCAGTCTGTGGTTTCATCATAGCGGGTGAGAGACTGCAAGCCTGCGGACGTCAGAGGTAACAATTAATTAGGGCCGCCCACGTACTGTTCAGAACATGAACAGTTAAAATTAGAAGACTTAAATTAAAGCTTGATTACACGTTGAGATGTTTGGGTGGTCTTAGCCTCTCATGTAAATCATAAATCCATATGGACTTTAGACCTGTCTGTCTTTTGCAACTAGCGCTTTTTGGATCTCACTGAGGATTATGTGGGTCAGATGAAGTGTAAACTTTGCCCCAGTGTCTTTGCGAACTTGTTGAAGCAATATTCCATAGCAGTTTCTTGAGATGAGATCAGTAAAAATAATAATATTACTTTGTGGTTTATCCATACAGCATGCTGATGGCAAAATTCATGAGGAACTAATAGACAGCGGATACCTAATATTTCCACACTTTCGAGTATTGGGTCACTGAATGATTTTTTTTATACTGTTACATAATTGCATAAACACCACTCAGTAGCTTTGACATATTTCAATTTACTTGCATCATAGAATAAACTGCATGCTTGTCCTTATCAACATTATCAACATTATGTAATAGCCTGTTTACTGCGTAGCTACTTCATTGTTGTAAGTGGCGCACCGTGTAGGCGCAGTGTGTGCACTTACTGGAGCTGTTTGCTGCCTGCGACATGAGACAAACACGTCCAGATAATTAAGAGAGACAGTGAATAAACAGAACCGGTACCTTGAGTCGTAGCTAGGGCGCGGATGAATACAGGGATCCTCCCGGACTGCACCAACGATCTGGCCGCGGCGTGCCGAGAGACGGCCGCGCAAAGACGAGCCACGACCACTCGGGACATGCTTCCGGCTGCCGTCTCAGCTCTTGTCTAGAATCGGGTGCACTTTATCAGGGAGTTTAGTGCGCCCGGCCAAGATAATGCGGTTCAAGGCGGGTGTACCCTGCTCTTCCGCCGGCTGACCTACTCACAAATTACATCACATACTAGCGGGTCGCGGCGGACTGGGTTTTCTGACCTGTTGTTGGCAAGCAGTGAGCCGATAGCACATTCAGCACTGTTTGGGGGCTTTATTAAAGCAAATAACAGTTGAATTGGGGTTATATATCAGGCGCAGAGGAGCTGCGTGTCATTTTGTTTCAGTAAAACTACAAATCCCAGTGGAGCCATGGGCAGTTCGTGCGCTGTGTGCCTGCCGCAAAATGTCGTGAGAGAGCGTTTTTGAAAACGAACAAACGAATAACCATCCAGACCGTGTTACATTTTTTTGAGAGACATTGAATGTTATGTTACGTTCAATTTTACAGTAGTTTAATAAATTGTTTCCTCAGTGCACAAATTGACAGCAACTGTGTATGGCGTGAAAAAAAAACAACCCAGAGCAACCGTCGTAGCGCACTACGCAAGTTGCGTATGGCTGTCGAGCCTTACGTCGTTTACGCAGGAGCCACGCCTCCCCCTCGTGTCATTGTTTGGACAGAGAGTTTTGACGAGAGGTCAGGGGGACCGTGCAAGTGGACTGTAAAACACGTGCTCTCTGCTCTCCGAATTTATTATTAGCAAATATTATTAAGCAGAATTGCAAGTGGCCTTTCTGTCATGCAAATCATCGCATTGATTTGTGTTTTGCTGTGGGCTTAGTTTTCCTTGCCTGCTTCTTCAGTGTCTGTTTTGGGGAAAACACTGCCAAGACATACACATATTGTAGCAGGTAAACTAAAACGGAGAGGGATTTCGCGTAGTTTGTTTTATGTAAAAATGTAATCATTGACAATATCTTTGTGTACATTTGATGACTGTCAGTTATAGCAGTTGGGTAGTGCACTCTGGTGGAAATGAACCAGATAGTCTAATGCCACTGAGTATTTGAGAACATATGTCCAGATGGTAAAAACAAACCAACAAATGAACATTGAAATAAAAAGCTTCTGCAATATATTTCAGCAAAATCTAGTACAGGATTTCTTTTTTTTATATGATCTGATATTGTGTCGCAGCTGGTGCATCAACTGGCAGGAGGCTTCCAGGATCGTGCATAAGGTCCACAATGTAGCGGCTAGGCATCGCAAAGGACTCGTCACTGGAAGGATTCAAGAGGAGAACCTCATTCCAAGCTCGGCTGTACTCGCCACGGACCAGTGTGCAGCTCAATCCAATGCAATCAGCCAGACACTGAAACATAAAGAAGACAGGTTAGTATTTGGACAAAGATGAATGGATTAGCATTGATGGTACTCCCAAATAGACAGTGACAGCTGTCGATAGTACATGGGAAATTTAAGTAGAAGATTGGGAAACAAGTGTCCCTCTGTTGTTGTTTTGTTTTTTGTCTCCAACAACATCTGGAAATATTTAATCGTGAGGGCTACATCCGTAGGCTGTGCCATATGGCTCTGAGTAGGACCTACATGCAACCATAAATTAGCCTTTACATTGAGATTTACAGGAGCAATTAACAAAGTGAAAAGAAAGGGCCTTGGCGGAATTAGTTCTCGAGGTTGTGTGGCGGTTAGTTCAGAGATACCTTGAACAGAAGGGCCCTGTGGCAGTAGATTCCCCTTTTAATGAACCCAATTGGGACAACATTAGACTTGAGCTCCATCTTGAGCTCGCAGAGGTGAAGCACCCAGAGAAATTCATGCAAATTATCCCTTTTCACTGCTCCGCCCATGGCGTCACTGACGAGCCTGTGAAAATGCAAGCAAAAACAGTAAATTGTCACACCTAACAAACCTCCACAGGTATTATGAGGCAGGTTCGCTTTGAATTAGCCCTGTCACAGCAGTGGCTTTCCACTATGTATTAGCTCTGCATCTGCATAACACTGTTTTGTGTAACTTGGGAGATTTATGAGCTGCCATCATTGTAAAGATTCAGAAGCAAAGACTGCCCGCGTGTGATTATCTTCCTTGCGTGCTGCTTACGTGCCGACGGCATTAAAAGTCACCTGGCCAAGGCAGCGTACTGGCCTCGTTCATCACTCAGAGAGAGGAAGTATTCTTTGGCCTCTTTAACTAGGTTTTGCAATGGGGTGTCGTTCATCATCTGCCAAGATTTGTCTTCTGCCGGTCTGTCATTGTCTTTTGTTTCCCTGCATGGGAGGACAGTGAATTAAAAACACAGCTGAGTTGTTCGATTTCACTGTGGGATGAATTTCTTATTTGCCGAATGTTTTAATGTATCATTCAGATACGTGAGGTACCCTTAAGGCAGTGGTTCTCAAAACAAGTCTGGCGTGAACGACGCCATCGTTCCGCAGCTACTCGCGGAACGATTCTACAGCCAAAAGTAGCCAAAAGTGCCCCCCTCCCAGTTACCCCGCAGACGTGACTCTGCGCCCACTTTGAGAAACACTGCCTTAAGGGGAACTGCTTCCTTTGGCTGTGGTAATTAATCAAAACACTATAACATTATTGTGTGTTAGAGTCCTGGCTTATGTCCAGATAATATGTTGAACTCATAGGTTTATATAGTGTAAAGCACCTCAGCTAATGCTTAATGGCATGAATGTATTCACTTCACACTTGTGTCAATTAGACTAAGCCCCTTTTTGTAATGGATCGTTCATCCTGTGAGGCCACACTAGTGGGGCACACTGAAGGCGAGGGGGAAGAACGGTGGGAAAGAGAGAGAGATGATTGGTGGAAACAAGGGGGAGTAGGCTCGTGAGCAACAACCAAAACAAAGTGGCCCCACAAACAAGACATTATGGATGCTAATGAAGGAAACCCACGGAGACCCACGAGCCACATGTGGTTGCGCTGGTTCTCTGCCCAGGAAACTGTGATACTGCTGTCAGGATAGCCTGCAGCGCCCCCCTCCTGAGTGCAGGAGAAGTTGCGATCGAAAATGGATGGGTGAGTGTACTCGATGATTTGAGAAAACGAACCCCGGTGACGTGTTGATAACAATGATGGGCTTGTGCTGATTGACAGGCTGCTGGGCCAGTTCCTCCAATGTCAGAATCCTCTCACCTGCATGGGCCTGAGGAAAAACACCAGCAGGGTGAGAAAACAACTGAACTTTTTAAAGCTTTTCCACATCCACTATTATTAATTCACGTGCAAACACCTTGCCAACATCATAGAACCCGTCAGTTATGATGTCCGTGGCACTCAAGTGTCCAGTCAGACTGTATTTAATGGACATGTTGGCATTAACCAGGGTGATCATGGCCAAGTTGCTGTAACAGCTCTTGCGGTTCTGAGACTGGTTGATTGCCTGAAGTTTTTCCAACGCTCTGAAACAAACAAGCACACGTTCGCACGCTCACTCCGAGAATGTTTTTTTTTTTTTTACACAGAATGACCCCAGACTGCCTCACTCGTAAAACTGCCAGATGCTGCCATCTAGTGACTGTTTTGTTGATAACCCCGATGGCGTGTTGTCATTTATATGGCGTGTTTTACCCTAATCTGTGCATCTCAATGGCGCTCGGCTCATCAGTGGCACAAACGTTGATGACCAAGCATGCATGGTGCAGCACCTCCTTGTCATAAGAGCACAGTAAATCCACCAGTGGTTGGAGGCCTTTAGCAGCATGGAGCTGAACGCAAGTGAGAGAAAACAAAGGGTATTGTTTGAAATATTATATGGAGATCGATGCATCACCTGAAAAACTTGGGGGGGAAAAAATATGATTTGGCTCAATATCTCTCCAATTGATCAACATAATGAGCTTTTTCTACAGTCATCATCGACACCAACCTCTGCTCTCGCCTCGGCATCGCCCACCAGCATCGTCAGGCACTGCAGGATGCTGACCAGGATGTGTGCATCCGTGAGAGTCAAGTGCTCCACCAGGGCTGTGACGGCCCCTTGCGACAGGATGCCGCTGCGGATGACCTCCATTTCTGCCATGTTCGTAAGGGTGGCGGCAGAGTTGGACAGAAGCTTGGGACAGACTACTTTTAGATGCTGGACGAGGATCTTTTGGCCTCCTGCTTTAAAGACTTTTCTTGGAAAAGAAAGAAGAAAAATGAGATGACTCACGCAGTGTCAGAATTACGGTGCATGGCATGGTAGCAGTGCAAAGAGATGGCATTAGAGGACTCACACATTGTGCAATGGAGTGAGGAAAGAGCACAAACACAAGTCAGCGAGGTGACCAGTAACTCACAATGAGTTGAAGTGATTGTCGAAAGTGAGTCCGAGGAGGGCCTCCGTCGCCGCTTCTTTCAGGTTGAGATTTTTACTTCGCAGGCACTGCACAATTTCAGGGATGACACCTGAAAGTGTGAAAAGCCAGACGCATTGAGTGCTGAATTGCAGAAAACGCTTTCCAACTGAACAATGCGGCATCGCAATCTGATGTCGCGTACCCAGTTCGCCCAGGGTGTCTCTGCTGCTTTCGTGGAAGCTCATCGCGTGCACGGCCTTGCAGGTGGCTGTTTTCACGCACACGTCTTCTCCTTCAGGTGCCAGCAGGTCCACAAGAACCTTCTCCACGTTGTGCTGGTGGAGATGTTTCCGATTGTCGGCTGCACACAAGAGAAAACATACATTTGTAGCACCACTTATCAAGTGAAGGGATCAGGGCTCAAACTGGAACATGTCCGCCCACTGTCTTCTTCTCTGCTTACGGTTCAGAGCAGCTTTGGCAAGGCAGGTAACTGCATTGTTTCGTATGTCGGGGACCTCGGTGATGAGCACAAACTCCATCAGCCTCGCCAGTCCTCCGCTCTCGTGGATCATCTGCGACGTCTCACTGTCGCTTAGACAGTTGGCGACCACCCGCAGGGTGTCAACGTGGAGGTCGATGAATTCCTTTGGGGAAAATTACAAAAAGAAAATGGTAAAATTGCCAATGGCCAGCAAGTGTATAACCTCACATAAGTGCATAAGCTTCATGCATTTTCCATTTTATGCCAAGAAAATCCCTGTAAATGTTGCACACTGGGCATTTTAACCCAGTTCTGTTGCCATCATACCGTATAATGCATATAGGGAGAGTCACAGCAACATTGCCAGCAACACCTACCGCATTGTTGAGAATATCCATGAGCTTCTCGAAGCCCTGCGCTTCCCTGAAAGTGATGCAGATTTCCTTGTCTGTGGTGAGGATCTGTAGCGTTTTCAACGCCAGATGCTGAATGACGGGGAAGTCTGACATCACCAGGTTCAGGATCAGGGAGATGCCGCCAGACTCGTGCACTGCCTGGCGACTTTGGTAGTCCTACAAGTCATGCACGGGATACAGACAGGCAATGTTGTTCAACAGATCCACATACATATTTTTGTTGTGACCGGAAGAAAATTCTCAGGAGGTTACCTGAGCCGTGTTGAAGATGATCTCCAGGGAGTTCTTCTTCACGTCGGGGTCTGGGCTGGTCAGGAGCTGGATTAGCGGCGGCAGGCCGTTGCTCTCGATGATCTTGACCTTGCAGACGTAATCCACCGACAGGAGGGCCAGGCAGAGCGTTGCAAACTCATGGACGACAACATCTTGAAACGGGGGAGAGAAGAAGAAAGTCTGATCTGTACAGCGAGTCACTCTCACTGCTCAGCGGCCTCTGTGGCTTGCCAGCAACGCAACTCACCTTCAATGGAAAGTTTGTCAATGAGCAATGGGATGACGTCAATTTTTTTGAGTGCGTTCTTCACTTCCGCTTTTAAAATAAAACGTGTGAAATGTTAAGGGCAGTATATGTCCACATCTGTAAGCCGCTAAAAAAATATTTTTTTTAAGTCACTCAATCACCTCTGAAGAAAACAAAACATGGCTGCCAGGAAAATTCAATGCAATAATTTGTTTTTGTTGCTTTTATGTGTCGCTTACTCACCATTAGTGGCCATGATGCCCAGGGCCATGAAGGCGTTGCGTCTAACCAGCTTGTTGTTGTGTGCGATGAGTATACAGAGAGGATCCAGAGCCCCAAGGCCCAGCAGGGCAACCTTGTTCTCGTCTCCTGACAACAGAGGGAGTCAGCGAACTGGAAAATTGAGTACGGCAGCAACCCAGAAGTTGGAACGCGATCGAAGATGGTATGAAACGAAAGGTGTGCGGATTAAAAACGCGAGCGTAGGCTCGACAAAGTTGCCGTTTTATGTAATCAAATCATAGTGGGGGTTTGTTTGGACCAAAAAATTTTTTTTTAAAAATGTGTACAAGTGATAAGGGTTTATCAATGAGAGGTCAGCTTCACCTTTATCTGCAAAAGTGTGGATGGCCTCGCAGGCTTTGACCAGGATGTCTTCCTCCGGGGAGCTCAGCAGCAGCACGGCCGTTGCCGGGGTTTTGCCCTCCACTGCCAGAGGCTCAAACTGTTGAGTGTGAGGACAAGGAGACGATCCTTCAGGCTGTTTGTCGGCCGTGTTTCACGCTGGGCATGACACAGCGGCTCTGATGATTTAATAAGAGGAGATTCATATCGTTTGTATCTCACCGTGTCCTTGCTTGGAGCCTCAGCCTCTTTCTTCCCTTTCTTAACCATTCTGAAAGGAGGAACTTAACGTTATCTCCACAGTCGACCAGTGTGTGACCTGCAGTCATGAGCCGAAGCCCATGAAGCAAAGCACGAGGCTACCTCGACATCTTAATGTTTGCTGGCTTCTAAACAGCAGAGCAGTTATATGGGTCAAAATAGATCAAAACCTAATTTACTCAACTGACTTACCTGTTATTGCATTAATCCAAACTCTGCAGGGGGGAAATGGTTGGAGATGTTACGTTAAATTGCGGGATTCGGCCAGTTGGTCCAAATTTTTGGGTCTCGGGAAAGCATGTTGACGCCGCGTTGCTTAGCAACGCATTACTGAACGCTGAAGAAGGCGCATAAACTTCCGTTTTTGTTTTTTTTTATGTGGTGGCGATTGCATGAGTTGCATAACGTGGAAAACGAACGTGTTTGATCAAGTGATTATTAGTGTAACAGTGCGAATAGAATCCGCCATTTTCCGCCGGGTTCCTTTCTTTCATCTTAGAATTGTAACTTTATTGGAATGAAGTCGGGTTGTTTTCCGTTAAAAGGGATTCTTCCATATCACCGAACCACCTGCAATGCAAACAGTTGTCCAATTTACTTGTCTCCCCTCTGAAGTAGCCTATGCAAAATCTCAATCGAGTTTTACATATTTTAACCGTGTGTGTGTGCGTGTGTGTGTGTGTGTGTGTGTGTGTGCGTGTGCATGCTTGTGTTGTCAGTCCACAAATGCGCCACTGCGAGCGGTGACTCACAAAACAAATGGGCGGCAGCAGCAGCGGCGGCAGCAGCAGCAGCAACCACGCAGTGATGCCTCCAAGGAGGAACACTGACACAGCAGTGGAGACGGGCGTGCACGGCGCGTCGTGCGCGCTGGAACGTCAAATGACCTCCAAAGACATCACATCACCTCTGGCCTGGTGGTGAGACGCTGCTGCGGCCTGAAATGGGATTAATTCTGAAGCAAATCACAGGGATGGGATGGGTGGTTGGCGATGATGATGTACAAGGTTTTCATTTATTTATTTATTTATCATTGCTAATGCAACATAATTATTGCGTAATAAGTGCAAACACCGTCCTTTGTGAAGGCGCAGTGCTCCTGAGCGGCACTGAAAAGTGGCACAGACCCAGCAGACTGTGCTGTGCAGAGGGGAGGAGGCAGCAGCAGCAGCAGCAGCAGCAGGCACTGCAAAGCGCAGCCTGTCATCTCCCCTCCTCCCACTCAACCCCCCTCCCGCCCGCCTGCCTCCGTGGAGCTGTCAGATGACAGTGGCACACATGAACCTCGGCGCTGCAGACGGAGTTGCCCACCCGCTGACTTCGCGCCCGAGCAGCTCCGTTCCGATCCGAGCGAGGCGCGGGCATGGCATGACAGCCCCGTCACCTCTCTGCGGACTGCGCCCGGAACGCACGTAGGAGGAGGAGGAGGAGGAGGAGGAG
Source organism: Thamnaconus septentrionalis (assembly GCA_009823395.1). NCBI lineage: Eukaryota > Metazoa > Chordata > Actinopteri > Tetraodontiformes > Monacanthidae > Thamnaconus > Thamnaconus septentrionalis. The sequence continues at coordinate 8,676,182 of CM020520.1, forward strand.
GAGGACGGACGGACGGACGGAGCCTGCTCAATTCTCACAGTTAGCTCCGAGGCTAGTGCTAGCGAGGCTAGCAGCTGAACGCAGCCTCGCGCAAGGTTACTGGGAGGGGGGGGGGGACTAGCGCTAGCTGATGCTGTGCGAGCTAAGACGTTTGGCTCAACGTGTCGTTTCCCTCACGCCTTTTTGTTTCTCCCAAGTAAGTTCAGCGTGTTTTCGCGTATCCATGTTTCACGCTTTTTAGCCTTTGACGGGAATTTATTGTTGGCGTTTGTGAGCGAGCAAGGCGCATTGGCTATGCTAACGCCAGCTCTGAGAGCTCCGGACCAGCGTTACTTAAGGAAGGAAGAGGGGTGACTTATGATGTGGGCTGAGGGAAGCGGTGGCTTGTCAGGCGAAGGGGAGCAGCAGCAGCAGCAGCAGCAGCATTAGTTTGAACCTAAATCACTTCTGTCACGCTGCCCGATTTAGCGTAGCGTTCGCCCAGCTCGCGCCGGACGGACGGTGGATGGGGAGGAGGAGGATTTGGGACCCTTGATTTTTATTTTTTTTTTTTTTTTTATTTTTTTTTTTGCGTGCTGCCTGGATGAATAGTCTCGCTATAACCGAGTCGTGAGTCGTTGGCGGCCGAGCCTGCCTCAAGGAGAAGAGGGGGGTGGAAGACAACCGCTTCGATTTCCACGCCGCCGACCGCAGCGACCCGGCCAGCTCGCCTTGAACATGGCTTCGGCGGCCAGCATCGCCGCGTCCATTGCGAGCAAGACGAAGACCAAGAAGAAGCACTTCGTCGCCCAGAAAGTGAAGCTGTTCCGCGCCAGCGACCCCCTGCTCAGCGTGGTCATGTGGGGAGTCAACCATTCGGTGAGTGTCCCGTCCCATCCACACACACACACACACACACACACACACACACACACACACACACACACACACACACACAAAAAAAATCCATCCCCGTCTACAATTAGATTTGCAACATGATGCGGTTTTTCATTTTTGCCGTCACCCTCTGTGTGACCGGAGTTGACTGAGGGATGCGAGGTGACAGTTGTCCAGCTGTCAGTGTGGATGTTGACTTCCTGCAAAGCCGTCCCGGGCCACCTCAATCCCGACCGTTCATTTATAATGCCACCGCCAATCCGCGCCCTTGCGTCCTGGATGCTGTGCGATCACCGGTTTTTTTCCCCTTTCCCTTTTTTTTTTTTTTTTATGTAAGAAGCACAATCGTGCGTGCGTGCGCGCGCTCGGCCGACCCTACATTGGCTTCCTGTTGTGCACACGTAGGATAAGCTCCTCGGTGTCATGAGAGATCTTCCCATGCAAGACAGCTTATCTCTGCTCCATACCCTCCTTCTCCTCCTCTGCTGCATGTCTGCACTGGGCACATCGCTCTCGCAAGCGTGGAGGATTTGATAACATATTAATGCCACTAAATCCGGAGGATAACAATAAAAGTATCGCGATAAATCTTATCTTATCTCTTACCTCATTTTCATTTTAAAGGTCCAGTGCATGAGTTTTACGAACGAAGCCAACAAATGGACTCCATTCCTTTTATAATGTCACTTTAGCCTCTACCGCTGGACAAAAATAAGACAGACCCAGAGGGAATGAATGTATCAATAATTTTGAGGCCTGCTTCACTGATCACGATGATGGAGTCAGCTGACATCTGGCACCAGTCAGCCTCTTTTGATACAATCCAGTGATTTATTTTATTTCTGTTTCAAATATGGAATTAAATTGTCATTCGTGGTGGATGGCACAATTCCAGTTTCACTTGTACTAATTTGTGATTAATACCTGTTATGTAAGCCAGTCGGTGCTCCTTAATCTGGCCTGGATGATGCTGCAGTGAGCCAGATATCTCCATACGCAAATATGTGATTCAATTTTCATTTATTTTCTTCTCTACCAGCGAAGAACAACTGGAAAATAAGTAGTAATGAAGAGAGCAAACATACCGCGGGGATTGGAGCGTTCAAATTCTCACAAACTATAGTTGAACTGTACTGCCTGTTAGTTAGAATTGAATGCGGCTTATATTGCATTTCTCGCATAGTTCAACTTCAGCAACACGTACAGAATGTTTACGACCTTTCAGCGAGGTCGTCTGTGGTCAAGGTGCAAAGGTGGTTGACCTTCATCAAAAAAAATTGAGTTGAACTCAGCTCTTTCTTCGCCTCAGGTGAAGGTCAGCTTTGGTCTAATTCACCCTCATCCCGCATGAATAGTTTGAGTGCTTAAGAGGTGTTAAATGCACTGCTGTGATGAACCTTAAGCACTTTGTCTGGCAAATATTATTTTTGAAATGGTGCCCAAGGTGTTTTCCCGTGCTGCGGGACAGAGGCGCTATTGTTTCGATGGTTCTGATGGAGCGTCGCCTCCCGATCATCAGCACATCATCAGGGAACCGCACGGGGAAATTAAACTTGATCACCGACCCAATGTCATTATGCACTGTAATCCTTCTCATGATGACAACTAAATGCTATTTGGGCTCTGAATAGCGGAGGCAGAGAGACATGGCGAGCACTAGAAAATCAAGCAGGAGCCCTTGGACGGTGCCGAGCCAAAGGCTGTGAAGATCTGATCGAGTTCACGACGAGTGGAGGATCTGTAGATGTTTCATTTTTTTGTGAAATTGTGTGAAAAATCTCATTTGCTGTCATAACATGCAGTGGGGGTGTCTTTCAGCTTTCGCAGGGGTTTCATTTGAAACAGGCCAGGACCTCCCTGCTTGAATGGTCTCGGTCCAATAATTTGGTCCTGTCAGCTGTCGGAGCTCCAAAAGTAAACTGCACCAATTTGGAAAATGGACCAGAGTTGGTGTAAACCAAATAGCGTGGATGATTAAAATCCCATAGGACTTTTAACTAATGGCCTAATAGAGTCATTAGGATTGTTCAGCCCTTTTGGAAAACTAAAATCCCCCTTTCTGATTCCCAAATGGTGTGTGAGCAGAGTAAGAACGACTGCGTCTGCTGTAACTACCGCGTTAGTCTTAAGAGGGGGCGTAAAAAAAAAAAGAAAGAAAAAAAAGATCAATTTGAATATAGTCGACGCAGCTCCCTCTTGCCTTTGTTGTCTTGTCGATAAGGTTGGACTGTGTGGAGCGCATTCACACCTGGGCCATTTATTCTTCCCAGTCCCAGTGCAGATGATTTGTTCAGAATAAATTTGCATATTTTCTTTGGACAATGCGTCATTGTAAAGTGGGCTGAAGCATCCTCCTCCTCCAACGTCCTCGCAGGGCTTTCCTGAGCTTTTGCCAATCCAGATTTTTCGATGGACTTGATCTGAGACCACCTCAATGTATCCACTCAACTGTAGCTGCATTTCCATTACAGTTTTCGACAAAGTACAATTGCGATTTGCAGACGTTTCCATTGAATGGTGTGAAGCTACCCGCAAATCTCGTAAAATCTCGTCTCGCGGGACGTAGTTCTTGTAAAATCTCGTCCCACAAGGTTTTTTTGAAGTCCATTATCAGTTTTTTTATTGCGATATTTAGGTTTTGCGCTATTCTAGGGGTAATGGAAACGCAGCTTGTTTAGTTTTTATTTTTTGTTATATTATATTGCTTTGGTTTTTGTTGAATATATTGCTTTGGTTGTTTGGCTAATATTGCTTAGTATATCAAGTATAAAGATGATCAGATGTCTGAATTACACGTGTTAGCCTCGTGGATGGACGGATCGTTGAGGACGATCAGTTTTTTCGTCGTTGTTGTTGTGCGAAAAAAAACAAAGATCCGAGAGAACGCCCGGGATCGGCTGTCGGCCGCAGTCGTAAAACTGTTTTACAGCAGCCAGTTTTCCAGTTCAGCGAGTCACGTGAACGCTCACCCGCTCATCGCAACAGTCAGCCCTGAGAAAATGTTGGCTGTCGTCGGCAACCATCGGAGCTGGCGGATCAAGCCTCGCGTCGCCCCGACCTACGCGGGGTTAAACGCTTTGCTTTGCACCGCGCGCCCGCAGCCCAGTTGTGTTAAGTCTGTGAATTTTGTTTGTTAGGCGCGCTGGATGACGGAGGTTAGCTCAAGTAGGCCAGCAGTGAATGCCAGCTGCCAGCCAGACGGCCACACAAAAGATATTTCCCAGCCTACTTTAGCATAATTGCGAACCACCGAGACTTATTTGGAAAAATTTTTTAAAAAATGCTTTTTTACGTACCCATGAAAATAGCTAATGTGATCGGACGCATGCATGCTAATTTGCCTGACCTAAATTTGTGCTGGCTGAGCGTTCCAGAGTTTGGGAGCTGCTTGGTGGAGGTGATGAGATCACTTGCCACATCACAGGGAAGATGAACCAAAAAAAAAAATAAAAAGAGTCACTCTATTTTTTTTGTTTTACTCAGTTCCTCATCGGGCGTCAGACTGATTGCTGTCGTGTCGCCACTTACGCTTTTCCGTTGTAATTTAAAGAGAGGATGTGAGTTGTGGAACATTGTAGAATGTCTTCAACTGAAAAAAAAAATGATTTCAAGCAGTTTCATGTGTCTGTCAAAGTACGTCTACTTTGAACGCAGCTCCCCCCTGACTTTTTTTTTTTTTTGTGAGTTGGGTCTCTACATGTTCAAACTCCAGCGGTGCATTTCTCTCTTGTGCCCTAGGCTGTCTCTCTCACTTCCTCCCTGCTACCTACCTGGTGGATCGCAATTATTTCTCACAGCGCTGGCAACAGGAAAAAGACATTTACCGGGGCCTCTGCGATCGCCTTGTCCGACCGCCGGTTCCGTCCCAGAAGGGTCGGACGACGCGCTTTGAAAGCGATAAAGTGAGGCGGCTTTGAAAGCTGTGAAGAACAGAGTCGTAAAAAAAGCTGGACACTGCGACAGAATGAGCCGCTCGTAGCTGAGAATGCAGCCGGGTTGCAGAGGCGACATGCAATCACACGCACTGCATGCATTCTTCTAGACCAACCCGGTCCAACCTGTGCTTTTTTTCCATAGGCTGTTGCGTCTTCATGAGGCAGCTTTACCTTAAGGTCCCTATGCGGAAACCCAACAACAACAAAAACATTTTGTTTTGTAGTCTTCAGTGTAAATTATGATTGGTTTGCCTGTGCTCTCTGCAAATATCTAATCGGCAGGATGTGATTAATACGAGTATGTTGCAATACGAGTGAGTAAATGAACAGCAACCTAATATCCAGGCACCCTGAGGCATTTGGCATTTCCAGATGCGCAAACTCAACCTGAGAAAAAATTTAAAAAATAACGCAGGTCGACCGACGCTCATGTCTCTACAAAGCTCGACTGAAAACCTTTTTTTTTTTTTCTTTTCGTTGTCGTTGGCGCTCGCCAGAACGCTTGCAGGCACAGAAAAAAACCTCATGCACTTGGTGCATGTGTGTGTTTTTTTTTATCCTGCGCTACACAGTTTTCTCCGCCGGAGCCCTAATGCAAAGTGACGAGTTGCTGAGCGGCCTGATTCAAGCAACAGGACGAGCCAGACAGAATTAGCCTGTTTGTTGCCTAAGCCGAGTGGAAAGTAGCGGATGCTGCACCTAATATCTCATATTCGGCTGCGCCGGACCTGGATACTAATTTGTGTACATTAGTGTGCGTTTCTGTGTGACAAACTAGGCTTTCGCCATGTCTGCAGTGTTGCAGCATTCACCGTAAACACTCACAGAGTGGAGGTCTGTGGTAATTAGCGGCTCGTGTGTCTGCGCTCACTTTTCTAGAAGCTTTTTACCTCCACTTGCACCTGCAGCGCAGGCAGACACAGATATAGTCCTCTCTTTCAATGTATTTTTGAACCACTGCTCTACTTTTACACTCCGTGTAACCTTATTATTGCTAACCTCGCTTCCATGCGCTTGTGAGCATGTGGGGGGGGGGGATTAAAAAAAGGTGCAATGGTAACTCTAGAAATAGGACGGAGACCTGATGTAACAATTTCTTTACGGGCAGGTCCTCTTGTCGTAATCCACGCAGTCTGGAGAAGATCGGGTCATTATGTCGCACGGCCTTATAGGATGGGCGGCGTGAGATCGCGTCCGCGCTCCAAACAATCGGCCCGACGCGACCTTTTCACACGGGCCGGCTGACTGGAAAGGGCAGAGCTCCATTTAGCCGCTGATGGCTGTGTTTTCATAGAAAACAATCCTGATAATAGTTGGATTCATACTAACGTTGGTGGACCGTGTTCGATCTCAAAAGAACATTAAAGCTAAATGTGGACTCCTCGGCTTTCGGCTGGAGTCTTGTGATCTGTGATCGACCCCCAGCTCTATTTTTATTACACGTGGGCAGATTGATTAATTGCGTATTAAGTCTGTCTTATTTACACACTAGTTGGAGGAGCTCCGACTGCTGAGCAGCGTAATGGGGATGAGTGCAGTGTGTGCCAGAGTGGCAAGCTGCCAAGTGTCTTCTTCGTCTTCGTCTTCGTCTTCGTCTTCTTCTTCTTCTTCTTCTCCTCCTCCTCCGTTGATAAATGTTTTATTGCGGCAGTTTCTTTTATTCCAACGCTCCTGTCGCTTTATTTTTTCCTCCAGACCCTAAAAAATGTCGGTGGGACAAACGGATGAGTCACGCTGAATTTTTCGCTACATCCTGGCTTTTTTTCTTCTCGGCCCATTTCTGCTGATGAGGCGGAATCGCCGCTGTTTCTTCATGAGCTGATTTGTCACTGGTTTTGTACTGCGTGCGGTCGCCCTGCCCTGTGTAGATTTTTCCTTTCTTGAACCAAAACCGTGGCCGAGGCCAACTGAGTGAAGAGGGGCCGTATTTTGAATAGTTTCCAATGAGGTTTCCTTTTGAAAGACCTTTAATTGTCAAAGGTCTCCCTTCGTGGAACCCGTCGAGCGTCGTCTACCCCGAACGCTGTTGCGTCGGATTTGCGCCGTCGACAATTTTGGCGGGATGTCGCCATTGTTTGAGGGAGATAAGGCCGTGCCACGCTGCTGACATAGCACGCTCACCCCTGCCAAACTTCCCGTCCCAGCAGCAGCAGCAGCAGCAGCAGCAGAGTTGTCTTGCCTCACTCCGGGGCCGGAAAACCCAGTTCTCGTCGCCGTGGCGACGAAACAGGAAGTGGTGGTGTGAAATTTGTCTGCAAAGCTCGATAGCGGCGGCGAGATAAGCAGCGACGCTGGAGGCGTGCCATGGAGCCGGGGATGGACGGAGTTTGTGGAGGGCTGAGGGGGCGTAAATAGAGAGAGTGCGTTGCACTTTGCAGCAGGTCTACAGACACAGGGGACGCGCTGGCTTAGTCACGCTCGGTGTGGGTACGAGCAGGGAAATACAGAGCGGCAGAGAGTCGTTTATTTTTGAACAAGCAACTGTTCAGTTTCAAATCGCACCAGCGCAGATTGCAATTGTGAATTAAGACGTAGTTAAACAATCCTCCAGACTCCAGTTCTTGCAGCGCTGCACGCACGCGGCTCTGCAGACCTGAAGTTGGGACCCGGGTACCGCCCCTTCTGTGGCGACATCTCCCCGCTCACTTCCGAGGCGGCGTGTGCGCTCGCCGTCACTGCGACGTCGCCGCCTGCCACCTCGCAGCGCCGACACAGCTTCTTTAAAATGTCATGTTGAAGCAGTGTGCTTGATTCTCCTTCCTCAGCATTTATACTGGCAATTTATGTTTGTAGTTGTGGTATTTTTGCTTTAAATTATCCCTTGTAATAGTAGAAAGATTCCTAAATCTATTCATTACATTTTTGCAAATTGGCTCCTCCTAAACAGCAGCCTTCTTTCAAGCCCGCCGGACATCGTCCACGCGTCTTTGGCTGCTTTGTTTCGAGGCCGTGTGCACAAACAACTCCTACTGAACAGGCGTTTTGTTGTGCGCGTAAGCTGATTCTTTATCGATTCGTCCTTGTCGTGGGAGGGGGGGGGGACAAGTAATGCTGCGCTATCGCAGAAGGTTAGTCTGGTTTATTTATGGATCCTGTGAAGATGGACCAGAAGATCGGCAGGCCACCTTGGCCCAACACTCTGACTCCCCGCTGCCAGCGCGCTCATTGTTTCTGTCTCTGTTGTCGTTTCTTCATATATTGAGCCAGCGCCGCGGCTTTTTATAGCCGACAAGGCAGTATTTTCCAACGTGGGAAGTGCTCGCGCCTCAACTTTCGCAAAAGCCGTGTTGCGGCTGCGTACGTGTTTTTTTTTTTGTTTTTTTACTGTTAAAATTGTGCTGCCAGGTCCACCGTTCGGAACTTTGTGAGTGCGATTACAATGTGCCATATGCTAACTGAGAACGCACACACACACACACACACACACACACACACACACACACACACACACACACATACACACATACACGCTCGAGCTGTGCCTGAGTCACACAACCAACGTCGGCTCTCTGTGCCTTGTGACGAGCGGAGAGCTCCGAGTGGAGACCCCTGCGACGCACCTTCTGCCCTCAGACCGCTGCTGCTGATTCGAGCCCACTTTGCAGCATCGTAGATGCCTGTCCTGTGGAAAGCATTTCAAATTGTCTCTTTGAGACGATGGTGTTACGGAGAGCTTGGTGTCCATCTTCCTCTTTCTGTACCTTCAAACGCTGAGCTGCAGCGTTGGCAGCCCTACAGCCGTCCTTCAGGCCTGCTGGCCACGCTGGCCCTGAAATACTGCTGCGTAATCTGTCCCATCATCAGCTCTTCTGTTCCAAGGCATTTAAGTGATTTGACGGCTTGGACCACTTGCTCTTATTGTTGGTCTTTTTATGAAGACGACGAAGGAACCTTGTTTCTCCTTTGTTGCTTTTGAGCAGATTTCATTATTAAGAGCGTTTTGTTCAGGTTCGCTCTTCTCCAGCAAATCTGCGATGCCTGAGACAAAATCTGCGCCGCCGTAAATTTTGCACGCCGCAGCAGCGGGAGGCTCACCCCCACCCCGCCGGCGCCGCGGCGCTCTCGTCCCTCTGTGAAATCGTGTTTAACGGCGACGTCTTCCGCCTCTCCCGCTTGTGTCTCTCTGCCCAGATAAACGAGCTAAGTCACGTTCAGATCCCCATCATGCTCATGCCCGATGACTTCAAGGCCTACTCCAAGATCAAAGTGGACAACCACCTCTTCAACAAGTGAGTTGCCTCTAAAAACCGCCTTCCAGTACGGACGGCGGCAAGCGGCTAATTATATATTGCCGCTAATCTTTCGCAGCATCTCACCAACTGTCTTTTTTTTTCCTGTCTCTGCTGCACAGGGAGAACATGCCAAGTCATTTCAAGTTCAAGGAGTACTGCCCCCTGGTGTTCCGAAACCTCAGGGAGCGCTTTGGCATCGACGACCAGGACTTCTTGGTACGGAAACCTTTCACATCCAGCTCCTGTTTGTTGCCACAAGCACAATCACAATCACAATCACAATCACGGCACTTTCCCTCCACCCTTTTTTTTTTCCTTTTTCTTTTTTTACCACGGCAGCCCTGTTATTCTGTCCTTTTTTCCTCCGGCGGTAAATCCCCGCTTCCCACTGCAGGGAGGCTATGAGTTGGCAGTATCTGGAGGTCATTGTGTCTTAGCTGGGCGCAGCTGTCCGTCTCATATGTTTACATTATGGCTCGGCTGGCTGCATTGAGTGGGCAGTGGGTTGGCGGGTGGGTTAATACAGCAGCCGGTCCAAAGGAATGCCATAAAGTCCCCGGCATTGAAGTCCTCAGTCTTTTATGAGCCTTAGTCACACTGTAGCCATAAAGCCTCTTGTGTGTTTTTACATCTCCTTATGCCGCAGCCATAAAAGCAGCCAGGATGGGATTATCTGAGACACTATATTTATAATATCGCTCATTACACCTAATGGGTTTTACGAGCTGCTGCGGGTCTTAGCTCGGCTGGGTCACCAAAGCTGCGTCACAACCGTTTGTTTTCCTTTGCGGCTGAGCATCTTCACACAACAGTTAGCGAGTGTTCGGAGCAGGACGTTCAGCCTGCTGTTTAGGGGCTGCAAAAAAAAAAAAAAAATCATTTGGAAGAGTGAACTATGACTAGAGGATCGTGTCTCTAACCCGGTGGTTCTCAAACTTTCTCTGTCACGCCCCACCTTGGAGGAAGAAAGTTTTTCATGCCGCCCCCACACCCCAAATTTCACCTCCCCAAACTAGAAGCCCCAAATTTGACGTGGCTGTGTCTTGAGGGATCCCGATGAACCTGCAAGTGGCCCCATGTCTCGAGGGCAAAGTTGACCTTTTGACCCCACAGACTTGCATGGCATTACCAGAGAAGGTGTCGATGAGGTGTGTGCGCCGCCTGTGATATCACAGAGGGCTGAACAACGTGCCTTTCGCACGCACTTTCAGAAAAAAGTGGAGTGAGCAAAAGCAAGACTTCCTTTTGATTGCTGGTGTAGTGTGTCGAAAAGTTTTAAATATGCCGGCCGGTGAGAACATTTATAAACGCGAAGAACATCTTTGCAGAAAGAAAATCCTCAGAAAAACGTCTCTTGTTTTTTGTTTTTTTTAAAATAAGGATACAGTTTATCCTTCGACGTGAGCCTGGGATGCTATGACCTCAACACTGGAGAGGGAACTGCACTGGGGGCAGAGGACAAGAGGAATTCTTCCAGAATGAGGCATGAAGCCAGGGGTGTTGGATCAGATTACTTTTTAGCTCTTAAGTCTGGGCAGCAGCTGTTTGTGTGTGTGTGTGTGTGTGAGTGAGTGTGAGTGTAGGTTAGGACAGGCAGCAGGAATGGAGGTCAGAAAAGCCCCCCCAACACACACACACACACACACGTTAGAGTGGCGAGGAGGCGGCCAGACAGCAAGGAGGTAGACGTGGAACAAAGCTCCCTTTTTAAAATTCAGCGCATGAGCAACTCTTCAGACCGTGTGACGAGCCGCGAGTCTTCAGTTTCTCCCCCAGTCTGTTTTAAACAGGGGCCTCTGAATCACAGTGAAACGCAAAACACTCTCTCTGATCAGCAAGCCTGTTCAGTTGTTCAGTGCAAGTACGAAGGTACGAAGTGCAGACGACGCACGCGCCTCACTCGCTCTGCTTGTGTGTCACCCCCCCCCAGAACTCCCTGACGCGCAGCGCCCCCCTGAACAGCGAGGCGCAGGGCCGGAGTGGCGCCCGCTTCCACACGTCGTACGACAAGCGCTACGTCATCAAGACCATCAGCAGCGAGGACGTGGCCGAGATGCACAACATCCTCAAGAAGTACCACCAGGTTTGTGCCGGAGCCGCCCTGGTTTTCTTATCGGGTCGGGGGGCGGGGGGGAGGTTTATGGATTGACGGACCTCTCCCGTTGCGTCCAGTTCATCGTGGAGTGCCACGGAAACACGCTGCTGCCTCAGTTCCTGGGGATGTACCGGCTCACGGTGGACGGCGACGAGACCTACATGATCGTGACGCGCAACGTCTTCTCGCACCGCCTCTCCGTCTACAAGAAGTACGATCTCAAGGTAGGAGGCGCTTAGGAAAAAAGAAATATTTTCAAAGGTCCCATATCGCGTAGAATTGACCTTCTTAGAAATTCTTTTTTGGATTTGCTCCGCTGAGTCCAGGATAAAGATCTGAAAATAGCTCCAATGTGTCGCCTAGCTTACCTGCTTCTCCCTGGGCTCACGTCACCTTGAAATATTCCACGTAAAAAAAACATAGGAAACGCCCGTCAGCCACGGATCGATTGCGCTTTGGTATGAATAATCTTCCATTGTAGAGTCACCAGCCTTTGGGGGGATTCCACGGCGTCTCGAGGCGTCTCGCCCTGCACCGCTAATTGGGTCGAACTATTTTAAAAAGGCGCGAGGGGGGGGCGACGAGCATCTGCGGGAGCCGTTGTAATTAGGTTGATGAAGGGACGATCTCCTCTCTCTCTCTCTCTCTCTCTCTCTCTCTCCTGTTTCCAGGGTTCGACCGTGGCGAGAGAGGCCAGCGACAAGGAAAAGGTAGAGTTGCCCCGCCCGCACGCCGGCGCCGCACTGAACACGCGGAGACGGCCGACGTGTTCAGACAACACTCACCTTTTAGATTTTTTTTTTGACTTTTTGACTTTTTGACAGAAAACTGCCGTACAAATGGCCTCAGGTTCCAGCAGTGTCAATCAAACACACGCGTGCGTCGGCCGTCGCCCAAACGGCCCGATGGATTTCAAACACCGGCCCCTTTGGGTGCACGAGGCCGCCGTCGCACAGCGTGGCTCATCTTCTTTCAGTTGGTGCCTCTTTTGATTTATTTATTTTTTTCATCATTCCCCTTTCTGGCCCCCCTCCCCCTGCACGCTACCTGTGCCCCGCCCCCCTGTTTTTTTTGTTTCATTGACTTTATCCCCACCCCACCACCACCACCCCCCCGACCTTGCTTCCGCTGCTACAGTGGCTCCTCCCCCCGCTTGCCGTCTGTGCGTTCCGCTTTGTGTGTCGTCGTGTTCGCTCGCGTGTTTTGTTGTGTTTTTCGGTCGTCCCGTCTTCCAGAGGGATTTCTGTGTGTGCGTGTGTGTGTTTTTGTCGTCGATAAATGAGCAAGAGATTTCTGTGTGACCGGCCGGCAGGAATGTGGATGTCGCTGGCTGTTTGAGAATGGCCATATTGACTTTTCAGTTTTTTTTGAGTTATTATCTGAATGTTTGTTTAAAGACGAGCTGTCGTTGAAATTCCGACTGGTTCTCTCCTCCGTGTTAGTTTTTTTTTTGTTTTTTATGAGAGAAGGCTGTTGAGCGATTGAAGCCGACCAACACCGGATCATTCAACCCTGACTCTGGCCCTTGACCTTTCAGCATCAGTTGTTTTTTTTGTTTTTTGTTTTTTGCAATAGCTGTATTTCGTCATCCTGCGTGTCAAAAAAAGACTTCCCTGATTTTTATTTATTTATTTATTTTTTTAAGCGCCCGAATGCCACAGCAGTTGACCCAGAAGGGGTTTTGAAGTTTCCAGCAGGTTTTTTTTCCAGGGTCGTGACCACAGGGCACTGTTCAGTGAGGCGCAGAAGACTTCAAGGAATCCCTAAACTAAATATAGCCGTCTGTACTGGAAAAGGAAACAAAAGCGCTAGCGGGCTTAAAGCGAGGGGGCTGAAAGAGTGGAAAACCAAAGCAGCCCAGTTCTCTTTGTACTTACCGTGCGATCCCAGCCTCTTTGACTGCTGGCTCCTTCGGAATGAAAAGTCACCGGAGCACCTTCACACCTTGCAGACGTGTGACATCATCACCTGCCAGCTGCGAGCCCCTCGTCCTCCCCATGTTTTTCTTCATTTATGCCCCGCTCGGCGTCTAAAGAGGAAGTGGGTGCAGTCATGTGATTACTGCGAAGGTCGCACACACCGACAACAAGCACGGCAAGGTCCCCCCCCCTCTCTCTCTCTCTCTTCTCTACCTGACTGCATGACCATCTCCTCTCCATGCATGCGTCTGCACGGAATGTTGACCCGCATCTTTTTGGTTCTTTTCTTTTTTTCCTCCAAGTCTGGGTTTTCGAAACATTCTCCTGTGCAGAGTGGAGATGTTTTGTTCGGCCCGCATATGACATGTCTCATTTTGTTTACAGGCATATGTTTTTTTTCTCTCTGTTCGGTTGCTCTCCTCAAAGCTGCCGTCTTGAGTTTTCACCTCCACCATCAGCAGCAGCAGCAGCAGCAGCAGCGTTGGGCTCTGTTGCGTTCTAGGTGCAGCCATAGCGGTTCATCAGTGGCCTTGGCATTCAGTGATCATAGCCATTCGACAGCTGTAGCAGGTCAAATATGCTGCGTTTGTGATGAGTTTCAGAAAAGTGCTGGCATTGTGTTTATTGGGCCTCCAGCTGCAGACTTTGCGACACTTCCTGGAAAATATCTTTAAATAAACAAAAAACGAAACTAGTTGCTCTTAGTGGAAAACATTTGTTTCCGTAACATTTCTGCTTCTTAGGTCTTGTATGTGGTGAAGGCGTGTAGCTGGAACCTTTAAGTGGGACTGAGATGAGTTGGACCCTCCCGGTGATCTTTCAGTTGTCGTTGGCAATAATCAATAAGCCTGTAGAAAACGGGAAGAAAAAGAAATGGCAACACCTGTACGAGCCGAGCGGGTTCCCGTGTGTGGCGCTCGACTGTTACCTGTCTTTGGCGTTTTTTTTCTTCTTCTTCTTCTTCTTTTTTTTTTTCCAGCCTGATAACCAGCTAAAACGGAACTGTTGTGTTTACACTTTAAACACTCTGCCTTTACTTCCAACTTCCTTCCTCCCCTCTTCCTCTTTCCTCTCCTCAACCCCTACCGTGCCCCCCTCCCTCCTCCTCCTCCTCCTCCTCCTCACCCCTCTCTAGCAGCCGCCCCAACCAGAGGATGTGCCCCCGCGGCCCAAATCTGGTAATGTTCAGCAAAGGCTGCAAACACTGCGGATTGCCACGCGCTTTTATTGCGCCATGAAACACGTAAGAGATGTAAGGAAACCAGGGCTTATATACCAGGCATGATCTATTCTACCAATCTTATGTTTTTTTTTGTTCATTCTGTTTTTTTTTTGTTTTTTTTTTCTTTTTGAATGGCCGGGCATTTTTCACTTCCTCATTTTCGCCGAGCTTGAGGCAGCAGAGGCTCTAACCTTGCACATTTCATCCATTTACAGTCACTGTGTGCACAAGTTGCCAGCTGGTTCGGCTTTGCCTTTTTTTTTTCTGCCTGACCGTGGGGAGTTCCCCACCTCCGCACCCTTCACTTGAGTGGCATCGCATGTTTGAAACATCGGATAGCAAGAAGCCCCCCCCCCTCTCTCACGACCCACCCGAAAAAAGCGTGGAAGCAGAGACACTTGAAAAAAAAGAAGCTATTCCTTTGATTCCCCATCCGGGTCAATTGGCAAGGGTCCGAAAAAATACAAGGGAGCCATTCGTCTTTTGCCGGCTAGTGCGTTACGCTGCAGAACCTGGACTCACTGCCTCTCGCCCTCATTTGCTCTCGCCGTCGATGCCGCAGAGTGCACGACGAGGCGGCCAGGCCACGGCGAAGCTTCATCTTAGTGTCTCAGAGCTCTTCTTGATCCCTGCCACAGTCTCCCTTTAAATTGACCGCGAGCGTTTACTGAAGTCGGCTCACAACATCTAGCTTCCAAATTTGATTTTCCACAGACAGCAAGACACTCAGGCCCCCTCTTTATGTTTTGTATTTTTTTTTTGATACCTTCTACGTCCGTATAGGACCTCAGTCGCAGAGCAGAGCGGTGAGGCGGCAGATGCTGTGAGAATGGGATGGAGTTAAACTACGGAGGGATGGATGAACATGAGGGGTTGAGCCGTCAGCTGGGTCGGACGGCGAGAGCGCGGGGGAATGCTCTTCGGCCATTTCCAGTCCCCCTTGCCGTCGAGCCTTTTGTTGCATCATCATTTACCTGTTTGTTTGTTTTTTTTATGTGGCGTTTCTATATGTGGAGCTTCTGGTCTGTCCATCCCATGTTTATCGCAAATTGGAGGTCTATGTCTGTGTATATGTATATATCTGCTCTAACGTCCTCTTGGGTGATATGTGTGTGTCCCCCGTCTGATCTGCGCATATGTGTGTGTGTGTGTGTGTGTGTTCGTCGCCCCCCCTCCACCGCCGCCGTCGAAACTCTGCGGCTGCTGCCCCGTTGCCACACTTCCTGTTCTCGTTCTCTTCCCTTCCGTGACTCAGAACTTGGCCTCCGTTCATCCTCAGGCATCGCCTCCCTCCCCCTGCAGGCTGCTGGCAGCCCTGCAGCGGTTGGATTAAGCGGCGCACGTACGAGCAAATCGGGGGCGGAATAAAAAAAAAAAAAAAAAAACCTTGTAGTGTCGCTGCGAGGAAGATGAAATTGTGTTGCCTATAAAAGAGAAGAATATGAGGATGTAAAATCTCACAGTGTGGTAGTTAGTGTCTGACAGCGCTTATTTCTGTGTTCTAAATGAAAGACGAATACTTTGTGTGGGGGGAGGGGGGAGAATGCAGTACAAGGGAACACATTTCTGTAGATGTAATAATAGTACAACGTCATCTGCATTTGTTGTGCTGCCACATCTCGACATGAGAGTGGAGCACTGCGGTCCCCCACTTCATCCACTTTGCTTGGCAAAAAAAAAAAAAAAAAAACACTTATCAAAATACCACAAAATCAAAATAGCAGTTTTGCATCCAACGCGGTTCCCCTTTTCTATTTATTATTTTTTTTTATTGTAATTTTTTTTTTTCCCCCCCGGATGCATCGGATGGATCTCCGCCTCCTTCTGAGCATGCCTGCATGTCTCCTGGTTCGCGTCGAGAAGCACGTACGGAGAGGCCGGTCGTGGTTTGGTGGAGCCAGCCAGACTCTGACTGCCAAACCACAGGCTTAAAACCTCGGCGGTTCCAAGAGGGGAAGGGGGGGGGGCGTCTCAACATGCCTGACTGTCGTGTCGAGCGACGCGTCCAAACCGTGCTGCCTCGGCCTGACTCGGCTCACCTGGACCGGTCTTTGTCACGCACCTTGAAAGGCCCCTTTCACACACAGCTGAACGCTGTCCAGATATTCCAACTGTGTTTCCTGGAGAAAAGGATGATGAATACTGATGCTGGTGTTACTTTATTTGACACATCACGTCTAAAAAGCCTCTTCTTATGACTTTTGACAATTCGTTGAAGATCAAAAAAAACAAACATCCGCTAGTCATTTTTTTTGGCACGTGAAACCAAAAATAAGCACCAGAATTGTGTCGTATTCTTTGTCCAGGTCTGCCGTGGGCCGCACCGTCTGGTGCAGGCAGTCTCGCCTGTCAGTTGTTGACTCTTTGACTCTTTCTCGCTCTCTGCTGCTGCCGGGCAGGCCAAGGAGCTGCCCACCTACAAGGACAACGACTTCATCAACGACGGCCAGAAGATCTACATAGACGAGGAGAACAAGAAGATGTTGCTGGAGAAACTCAGGAAAGACGTGGAGGTGCGTATTTCAAAGTTTTCGCACACGGACAACAGACTTTAGCATTCCGCACTTCTTTTTTCCGTCCTCTACATCCGTCCGTCCATCTCGCCCCCCTGCCAGTTCCTGGCCCAGCTGAAGCTCATGGACTACAGCCTGCTGGTGGGCATCCACGACGTGGAGCGGGCCGAGCAGGAGGAGGTGGAGAGCGAGGACAACGAGGCAGAGGAGGAGGGCGAGAGCGACGGCGGCGGCATCGGAACGCCGCCCGACAGTCCCAGCAACACCTTGGACAGCACCAAGCCGCTGTCGCCCGGGGAGTTTGACCCCACCATCGACGTGTACGCCATCAAAAGCAACGAGAGTGAGTTTGGCACGCGGGGCAGGTTCAGCTCTTGTTGCACGTATTTAGGCTGCGTTCAGACTGCAGGCGAATCCGATTCAGATCAGATTCCCAAATGGGATCTGGCTCTGTTCAGACTGGGCCACAATGAGGCAATGAGTTTCCTCCTCTGTCCAGGGACTGCTGTTTGCTACTTTTTCTGTCTTCAATCTGTTTTGCCAAAAATCAGATTTCATGTGATTGGTGACTGTTCAGACTACGAAAGAGCCATCCGGTTTCAATCTGAATGGGGCTAAAAATCGTATTTAGGCTGGCAGTCTGAAAGCAGCTTTAGAGACCAAATGGGGAGTGCAGCACGTACAACTCCCCCTAGTGGTCACTTTTGGGTGTAACAATCCCCAAAAAAATGTTGTTTCATCGATCGGAATCGGATGTCTTGCAAGGATGCCGATTCTCATCCGGGGGTGTTTGTTTCGCTCCACAGCTGCTCCCAGGAAGGAGGTGTACTTCATGGCCATCATAGACATCCTCCAGCATTACGACGCCAAGAAGAAAGCCGCCCACGCCGCCAAGACGGTCAAACACGGGGTACTTGAACGCCGACCATCGCGATCGCAAGCGCGTGTGTGATTTCCGCCACTGACCCGCCGCCGTGTCCCGTTTTTTTTTTTTTTTTTTTTTTCCAGGCCGGCGCGGAGATCTCCACGGTGAACCCGGAGCAGTACTCCAAGAGGTTTTACGATTTCATCACCACTATCCTGTCGTAGTCCCCGGGAGGGACGGCGGCACGGAGGCACGGTTGAAAGAAGAAGAAGTGGGGAGAGGTAGAGGGAGGGGGCGGCGAGGGAGTCGTTGAGGTGGAGAGGTGAAGGAGCGCGGCCGGGGAAAAAAAAAAAAGAAAAGAAAGCTGCGTCCAGGCGCTTCACAGCCGTGGAAGCGCCTGGACTGGCTTTCGGTGTCGGTCGCCCTCCTTCGTCCTCCCTCTTCACTCATCCACCAGCCCCTCCCTCTGTCGGCGGGGTGCCACGCTCTGCAGCTAAAGATGAAAAAGAAAAAAAATGACATCATCCGTTTACATTTAACCTTTCCTCTGTTTTTGTTTATTTGCTAATGTGTTCACTATTTTGGATGATAAGGGTGTTTGTTTCTCTGTCCGTACGGTCGTTACTGTGGGCTTCTTGCTTTTCTCGCTCTCTTAATCTGACATCCACGACCATTCACTTCCTCCACGTGCTTGATTTTTTTTTTCCCCCTTTCCGAGGCTTTGATGGGACGTAGGCGGGCGGGGGCGGAGCAGAGCCCGGCAGAGTTTGAGGCCCCTGTCGTTCGTTGCCGCTGTGGCGGCGGAGAGAAAAAAAAAGAAAAGAAAAAAAAGCGTGCCGAGCCCGTTGCAGTAACTTGACTTTTGCTGCAGGGGGAAGCTGTCTTCCAGTCGGCCCACTCAGCCAGATGCCTGGCCCACACGCTGAACAGGTCTTCCCATCATCCTCCCTTCCTCCAGACAAACAGACTGTGGGTTCTCTCTCTCTCTCTCTCTCTCTCTCTCTCTCTCTCTCTCTCTTTTTTTTTCTGACTCAGTCGCATCAAAAACGCCCATAGCCGCCTGCCCGCGCTCCGTCCCCTCTGCCGCTTTGCCATTCCAGAATGATGAAGGGAAAGGACGGGTACACTGAAACAGGAAGAGGAGGGATCCTAGCCGGCGTTCGCTCGCGTTCGCCTCTCAGTATGTCGGCCGTTGAGCCAGAGGTCAGCCAGAGGTCACATGTGGCCGCTGGGTGACAAGCGACTCGTTTGAAGCTCAGTGAAAAACGTCAGCGGCCCCGCATTATTATTTTTTTTTTTCTGTTGCCACATGCACCTTACGAGTAAAATCAAAAAAATAATTTGCACTTTTATTTTATATGACACGTCGGTAACGCCTGTTCTGTTACATGTGCTGCAACAAAGGGCAATAAGTGAATCTTTGGAGGCCGCTGTCTCACCTTCGGACGCCTCCTTCTGCAGGGATGGGTTGGGAAAACGCGACTGCAATATTAGCAAGGGAAAGTGCTCGGTAAAGAACTTGTCTGATGCTTTTTTTTTTTATTATTTGTTTGATTTTATTTTTTGTTGTTCTTTTCGTGCTGGCGTTGCCGGGTTTTTCTTTTTAGGCTCAATCCCATTCGACCTCTTATGCCTACCGTTTAGCGCCCCCTCTAGGCGTTCGGAAGTATGGCAAAGTATTCGGCCTACGGAGAATCTGAAGGGACGCGCTTCAAACAAAGGGCTACGACATTTTCCTGAATGGCTTCCGAATCTGTAGCTGCAGCAACGGAAAAACATTTTTAAATTAGTCATAATGTGAAAAAAACTAATGACTAAGACAGCGTTGGCGGAGTTAAATGTCACGTCCATACATCACGGCCCTCTTCTCCACAAAAAAAAAAAAAGAAATCCAGAAATTGTATGCGTCAGCTTTGCTGTGGCAAACTGGCAACCTGTCCAGGGTTGACGTGCAGGATTAGCGCATAACTGTCTCGTGTTTTCACACATTTTAATGATCTTCTCCAACTTTACATGTCAGAACAGATGTAGAGATGAACTTGTTCTTTCTTTCGGACTTTAACCTTCGCTCTTTGTAAATCGGTGCAAAGGTGGTGGCGGTAAAAGCGCTGGCAAATGGGATTGAGCCTGGTAGGAACCAGGCGACGCAGCGATTCCACGTGCTTTGTCCGAAAGACGGCTTACCTCCGGCGTCGCACCAACACACCAAAATAGGCGCACGGGCAGACGTGTCGGCTCGCATTTGCGCGTCGGTGCTAAAATGTCTAAAAAGGGGTCCGAGAGGCTGCAGGTCGAGTGTTATTTTTCCTTCAGCGGCGGTTTATCTGCGTTTGAATTTTGGGCGGTTGCGTCGACGCGCTCACACTTTCTCTTGCCGTTTTGTCGTCCTTTTCTTTTCTCTCGTTCTTTTGTTGTTGTTGTTGTTGGGTTTTTGTTTTTTTTTGTACATTTTGCACAAGAGGAATGGAACCAAATGTTACGATGCCGTTTCCGTCGACGCGGTCACAACAAGGGAATTGCAATACGGGCAAGTACGGGAGCGAGAGAAGGCCGCGGCGGCGCTCCAGACGCTTCACTGAGTCGTCCTCCTCGACCATTCTAACAGCCCCCTTGCGAAAAGCTTCCATTGTAATCCATTTTGTTTGGATGTCATAGATTATATTCACACTTCTATTTTTACATTGGATTTTAGTCATAGAACATAGTTGTATTGGAACTAACAACGATGAATAAAACACGGAGCCACCCCGAGGAGTGACGGTGCTATGGAAAATGAAGAATGACACGGCTTGAACCTATTCAAGCCCCTGCTATAGGTGTACTGAAAATGGAAAAAAAAAAAAAAAAGAAAAGAAAAAAATTGCATGACGCAGGACTTTGTCCCCCCCCTCCCCCCTTTCCTCCTCTCTTGAGTGTGTTGTTGGCTGTTCGGGTTTCTCGTCATATCCTCCCACGTTAACCAGGTCTGTGAGCTTGTTTTTTGACGTTCAGTAGTCCCCCACCACGCTTTAAAATAACTGTCTTCGTTGTATACACTGTGCAAGATGTGTGCCTTTATACTCCGAAATTATTTAATTTTATATTTTGTAATCTTTTTTTAAAAATTAAAAAAAAAAATAGCAAAGGGGAAAATGTTCTTTTGGTAACGGGGCGCTCACGCCGACGTACGTTTCGCTCCGCCCTCATTTTCTCCTCCCCCCCCTGCCCTCCCGCCTTTGTATTTAGCTTTGTAACATTATTTGGTCAGGTAAACAAAACCATGCTAATGATTGTGTTTAACCGGACAAAAAAAAAAAAATCAAATATATAGATGTATGTATGTGTGTATGAATATAAAATGTGGATCAATGTCTCCGTTTTTGAATTTGGTGCATCGGTTTAAATTGTATAAATGCAAACTCGCGGTGAAGTCAGTTTGTATGGGTGACCCCATGACCCCATGACCCCCATGACCCCGCTCCTCACCCTTTGCCCTTTGTCCAAGTGAGGTGGTGTCTGCTGGTATTACTGATATGTTTTTGTTTTTTTTTTTTTTTTTAATCTGGTCCTGCCTTTTTTTTTTAATGAAGACCGTCGCGTGTGTGGAAGTGCATTGTGGAACGTGCATGTGCTGTGGTCGTGTGTGTCCCCTTCCTCCCCGGCCACAACCAACCTTTGCTCGACTCCCCGCCTCAGGAGCTTGTCAGCCTCTCGCATCGCGCTCAACGACGACGCCACACAGCCACATTTCAGGAATAAATCTGTTTGTTTGTGAGTTGTCGCTCTTCTCTTCTCTTTCCATTCCTTCATTTCTGAAGCAAGTTTGTGTTCTCTTGCGTTCTTACCTCTTGTCAATTTTGTGCGTGACCCATATCAAATGTTTTATCAGGGAGCTTATCAGCTGGTAGTTCATCCTGAGTCGGTGATGTTACGGTTTTATTTTCAATATTGCCCTGCCGTCTTGCTTCCATTGACACGTGGTTCAAACTGTACAGGTTTATGTCAAAAAGAAAACAGGGAATGAGGGAACACAGTTGTGTTTTTTTTTTTTTTGAGGGGTGGGGGTCTGTATGCGTATGTGTGTGTGCGTGTGGTTTTCCTGCTTTGCTCTTTTCAGCCCAGGTGCCTCCCCAGGCATGACGAGTACAACACAGAGCAATACCTGCAGGAAGGCAGAGAACGACAGTTTTTTTTTTTTTTTTTTTTTGTCCCTCTTTCCTTTTTTTTTTTTTTTTTTTTTTTTTTTTCAGTTTTGGGTATCTTGCGTTGAGGAGGCCAGATTTGAACAGAAGCAAATTGAACATGAGTGCGCACCCTGCAGCTCCACAGCGAAAGCTTTACCTTTGTGACTCGCTCCACGAATGAGCTGCGTGGCCCGTTAACGTGCTTCTCCTGGTCACCTGCCAAAAGCATCTCTCCGCAGTCCGAATCCCCCCTCGCCCCCCGACCCCGCCCTGACCCCGCCCCTTGATATATGAGCTCAAAGAACATTGTGAGTGTCCATTTGTTGCGTTTTCAAATGTTCCTGTTTGCTGTATTCAGAGAAGGAGCTGAGTTTTCAGCACTTAAATATACACACCTGCACATACGGGAAGTAAAGCCTTTCAGGTGACAACTTGATCTGAAAAAAAAATGCAGCTGAATGTAGGCCAGTGCAGATGGCTAGAACAGAGGGAAAGAAAAACGTTCTCAGATTTTGAAATCAATCAAATTTTAATAGAGAAGTTCAATAATAATAATAAATGAAAACAGTATTTGATTCTATTGAATTTGCACACACACCACCCAACCCCCTTCTTCCTGTGACTCAGCTGCAGTGTGTCTACAGTTTGGGACGCCAGCATCGTTTCAAGTATTACAGTGTGTTTTTATGCAAGGTGTGTCTGTTTAATTGCTGTCTGACAGTGGTTGGTGAGAGTAAACCTTTCAGTGATGGAGAGGCCAAAATGTTGTATGTATATTGTTCTTCACATTTAATGATGACGATGATAATAATACACTCATTCCATAAGCTTTCACTCAAACCAATTAAAGCACTTGTTCTGCTTAACCTACAGTCTTCTGTCATTGTTGCCAAAACACATTTGCTCAGATTTATTACATATGTTTCTTTGACGAATGTGAAGTCTGGTAAGATTAAACAGTTAACGTGATGTTTGGCACACACGGTTGTTGTTGTTTTTTTTTTTTTTGTTTTTTGTTTTTATTGGTGTTTGGTTATCAAAGATTCTAGCAGAGGCGCCGATTTGCTCAAGCTCCCACTGAATAAATTGAGCAATGAGCGCCATCCACTGGTCAATCGACAGTATTTCTGCTTGATGAACAGCGCCCTCTCACAGTTAACAGTGTACCAGAAAAGCCTGCTCAAACACCCCTCATACGTCATCACAGTGCGACCGTGGCTGCGACAAACAAATGAAGGCGGCAGCAGCATTACTTCAAACGACGTCCAACGTCTTCGTATGACTGCTTCAAAGGTGGGGAAAATCTGTGACTACTCTCGTGTTTTTTTGTTTTGATTATTCATCACAAAAAGACATTCAAGCACCAATTTTTTTCTAATGTTTTTGAGAATAAACTAGGGGGCACATGGATAAACGTATATGTCTGTGATAAAAGAATACTGGAATATCATTTGAAACTGGAAAACATAATGAATTTCGTTCAACTGTCATCCTATAGTCTCTCCTATAATCCTATAGTCATTCCTGTAATCTCAACACGTCTGAAAATGGTGGAAAAAAACAACATACTCTACTATGTATTTAGTAATTTTGACTGCCTTAACTAATTACTTCATTTATTTTTATTGATTTGGTTGGCAGTCTTCCTTTCCAACAATAAATGACCTCCATGGAGATCTGTGATACTGGCTGATTTGTCTGTTCTCCTTTTTCCCAAGAGTACCGAACTGCAGATACATGGGCGCCGCCATTACTCCAACCCCCTGACTCAACACGGATTACTCCAACCCCCTGACTCAACACCGGAACTCAACGCCGGAAGTTAGTTGATCTTTTTTTAAATGTATTTTTTAATAATTGCGCAAAGCAGTACAAACAAAAACAAACAAAAGAAACGCAATAGCAACAAAAACTATCGCCGGACATAACTTCTATACCGGAACTCAAGACCGGAACTCAGCGCCGGAAGTTAGTTGATCTTTTTTTTTTTTTTTTTTTTTATAATTGCGCAAAACAGTACAAAAAAAACAATCGCAACAAAAACTATCACCAGGGGGTTGCATACATAAAAGTATTTTTACGGTTTGCACGATAAAAAATAATTGTAGAAGGCAGATAGACTCAGGGTCTTGATAGCTTTTATGTTACTATTATTTTCAAATAGTTTTAATATACTGTTGGACATCGTTCTCAAATGTAAGAAAAAGGGTTTTAATACATTTCTTTAAAAGAAAGGGTAAAATCAGGTTCAATATAAGAGAAAATCAAATTATAGACATCTACTCAGCGAAGTTAAGTTAAAAGTCATTTAAAAGTAAATTTGTAGGCTACTATAAAACTCAGAATTTAGCTTTGAACTATTTGAAAAGTCATTTAAAAGTAAATTTGTAGGCTACTTTAAAACTCAGAATTTAGCTTTGAACTAAATTCTGAGTTTTATAGTAGCCTACAAATTTACTTTTAAATGACTTTTAACTTAACTTCGCTGAGTAGATGTCTATAATTTGATTTTCTCTTATATTGAACCTGATTTTACCCTTTCTTTTAAAGAAATGTATTAAAACCCTTTTTCTTACATTTGATAACGATGTCCAACAGTATATTAAAACTATTTGAAAATAACAGTAACATAAAAGCTATCAAGACCCTGAGTCTATCTGCCTTCTACAATTATTTTTATCGTGCAAACCGTAAAAATACTTTTATGTATGCAACCTCCTGGTGATAGTTTTTGTTGCTTTAGTTTTTTTGTACTGTTTTGCGCAATTATTAAAAACAAAATACATTTCAAAACAAAAAAAAAAAGATCAACTAACTTCCGGTGTTGAGTTCCGGTCTTGAGTTACGGTGTAGAAGTTATAGCGGAGCCCATGTCTGGCGATAGTTTTTTTTGCTATTGGGTTTCTTTTGTTTGTTTTTGTTTGTACTGTTTTGCGCAATTATTAAAAAATACATTTAAAAAAAGATCAACTAACTTCCGGCGTTCCGGTGTTGAGTCAGGGGGTTGGAGTAATGGCGGCCCCCGTGTGTCTGCATTTGGGTGCCTCTCCTTTATTCAGGTCAGTATCCATGCTGGAATAGCGCACGCTGGTCTGCTGCAGGATCTCCCTTCCCTTCAGGAGCGGTGAGACACACTTTTTCAATTTTTTATTTATTTATTTAAGTTATTTAGAAAATGTTGTTTGTCAGAGCTTTATCACCCTTAGTGGTTTCGACCACAAGTCTGTGCCAGTGAGCATTTGGTCCCAACCACTGCAAAGCCGCTCTTAACCTGTGTCTTTAGTGCCGATAGTGGTCGTGGATCAGAGATTAACTGACACTGCTTTCGCTCCCGTACTGGGTGACCAATGGTCCACACCAAGGAGCACTGAGGACCTTTGGCACCTCTAGTGGTGGAAAACAGTTGTACTGTGCCTGTAAGCTTTTCCTGCAGCAACTGACAATCTGGTCAGAACCTGTATGTTGAGCACCCCCTTTTTTAGGTGGTGGGATGAAAAGCTCACTGGCATGGATCGATTGGCCTCTACCACTAGGGGTGCTAAAGATAGTTTTTGACGAGCTCCCTGGTGCTCCTTGGCTTGGACCAATGTTTTCATCCACTAGCAGTGCTAAAGCAACAGCTTTTGAGGTAACTGGTAATTGGTCGAAGCTTACTGGGATGACTGATCTATGAAATCTGTCTCAGCTTTGAAAATTAAAAACTCGTGCAAAAATGTTTCAGATCAATTGACACAATTTATTCAAACGAATCGTTCAACAAAGCAGAGGATTATCATGGCAATACATTCAAAAATTCAGAAACGACGATCCTTAATGAAGATAATTTTCTTTGATGTACTTTCCCGAGATTTTCAAGCTGCATTTACACTGCTTTCACTTGTGGTGTTTTTCATGTCCATAGAAGCTGTGCACAGATTATCTATCGCTGCTAAAACAAACATGGGAAGGGAATGGTTTTGGAGCCTCCTCTTACAATCATCAGGAATAAGAAAATATATATATATATATATGTATATTTTAAATAAGCACATAATATCCCTTCCTAAAGCTATACGAGAATCATCAGTAACAGAGAAAAGCCAGTTCATGGACCTCTTTGAGCCTGTGGCACAAACATAATGGTTACATGGTACAGATGATGTCTTAAAAAAAAAAGGTTAATTAATCGTTCAGTCCATACATTTGCGCAAAGCACAGAAAAACACAACCCTTATCTCAGCTTTACGTGTGTATTTTCATTGGATTCTCATATTTTTCATTTAATCGTGTATTTTAATGGAAGTGGACCTTTGGTCCACTTCCATTAAAATGCGAGGCACACAGGGATTGTCTTGGCTCTCCGTCGAGCGTTCCCAACGACTCGGACGGAAGCGAGCGGGCAGACGGTCGCGTCTTTCGTTTCATCACCTCACTGCCGCTCACGACTGTGGCAGATCATAGACGATAGGGCACTTGCGCCGCCTACTGCGCGCCGCGAGCACCGACGTCCCGAGAGAACAACGCCTGCTTGCCACAGGCAAGCGGGCAAATAGGCCGTTTCTCAAAGCGACGGAAAAAAACAAACGGGCTGATTGTGGTCTGTGTCAGTAGACTGGCAGGGTCTGCTACTTGCGGATATAACGAGACAGGACGCGCGCCGACCTTCACAGATTTTTTTTTTTAACACTTAGCATATTGCGCTAATGATGCTACAAGCCAGAACAGTTTACTTGCACTTGGGTGAGTTGTAGTTTTGAGGCTAGCTCTTGCGCTCTACACCGCAATCAAGTGAAGAGGAGGGAAAATAAACAACAACCTATCACTTTGCTCTAAATATGGACCCCCCCCAAAAAAAAAACAAACCCCGAAACAAAAACACACACACTTACACACTTGCATCAAGATTAACATCTGCTCTCACAGGATGAGAGTTAGGCTGGTAACGATCACTCAGGTTGAATGTCAGAAGGCAGTGCATTGGGGGGGGGGGGAGGCAAAACTGGCGTGTGGGATGGATTAGGTGGGCCTGCTCTCGGACTGTTGGCTCACGGGCGCGACCGGTGCTGGCGTGTAGGGGGGCGGGGCCTCGTTCGCACTAACCAAGTCCGCTCCCTGAGAAAAGACGGGGCTGTGATAGGGCGGGCGGGGGCCGGCGGGGCCGTCGCTGTGGTGAGCGCACTCGCTGTAGGGGGGGGGCTTCAGCTCGTCGCCTGGAAGAGAAGAAGGAGAAGCAGACGCCAGCGGCGAAGAGAGTTTAGTTTCATCTCCTGTGCTGGAGGAGGGAACACAGCACCGTCCTGTGGACTGAAAGAGCAAGTGACTTTTCTTCTGTCGCAGTCCACTTTAATTTTAATCAGCTTGCTTTCAACGCATTTTCCTCTCGAGAAATACTCCGAACAAGCGCCTTCTGTTTGAACAAGCAGGTCGAAAATGCAATTTGGAAAAAAAAAAAAAAAAAAGGCGCAGGGAGAAAATGTGCAGCTGCAACGTCGGCTAGAATAGGGGCTGAAATGCAACCGCCTAAGCCTCGGTGACCAGATCCAGCACTTTGCACTGAGTGAGGAAGCATGTTGCAAAAAGGAACTGAAAGTCTTGAACTCTGTTGCAAGCTTCAAATCCCTTTTCAAGACTCATCTCTTTTCTCAGGCTCTGGAGTCGCTCTCCACAGTGGTCTCTGAAGTTACTAATATGTTCTTGTCATTAGTATTGTATTATGTTTTATATATAGGTCAATGTGTCCATGCACTTTTATTGTGAAGCATTTTGGTGCGGGCCTGCCAGTTGTAAATGTGCTGTATAAATAAAAATGACCTGACTTGCACTTCAAAATAAAACTCACAGAATTAAAACGCATTTTGTCTCTCTGAGCTTGCGAGCGAGCTGCGTTGGGCTGTGTGTGTGTGTGTGCGCTACCTCCAGACACCGCCTCGTACGGCGGCGGCATGTCCAGGTTGGAGAGGGACGCAGCTGGCGGCAGGGCGGCCGAGGGCTCTTCTATCGACAGGTCATCCTGAACGCCGTACAAGCTGGGCCACACCGACGTCTGCTGCAGAGAGAAGAAACGCACAAGGTGAGAGGGTTGCCTGCTTGAAGCAGCACTTTCCATTTCAAATGTAAACAAACACGAGGTGGGCAGAGAAACATGGAGGGCAGCAGTGGAAGAGAGGACATCAAGGAGCGACTGACAAAGATGCCACAGCTTTTAGTCCCGGACGTCTTCATAAAAAGCCAAACAGTGCTTCCAGTAAACTGGGGGCTCAAAATATTTCTAAGATCAACGGCATAACTTCGCGTGGGTGCGTGTGGGCATTTCCTGTCACACAGATATTCCAAACACGGCTAAAATTAGAAAATCAGTCTTGCGAGTCTTCAAGGGAACTGGCAGCCGCGGGAGAAATAACTCAAATACAGAGGAAGGATCGAGATCAGCAAGTCACCGTTTCTGGACAAGTTCCTCTTTTCGTTGAAGAGAAAAAAAAGAAAAAAAAAAGACAAGATTGTGAACTTCTGGGATCTGAGCGGCAACCTTTTGCATGACTCACAACATTATTTAAATGAGGACGAAGGAAGCCAGAACACGGTATAACTTTAAGGAGCTTTGTGGAGGAGACTTGGGGCCACTTTGAATAACACAAATTGCTTCAAGGCGCTTTTAGAGACGCAATAAAAACCAAACATGGCCCCAGAGGGAATCGCAATCGTAATAGCTTCTCAACGTGTGTTTATGGACCACAGACGAGGCTCTGTGCAAACATATGCCAATGTTAGCCAAACACGGCTAAACTCACACACCGCTAATATCATTTCTGCAAAAGAAAAAGCCTGCGTTTCGGGAGCCAGGTTTAGAATTGACGCAAAAACGAAACGTGTGAGAATGTCAGAGAGCAAAAACAAAAAGTGAAAACGCTCTTTAAAGGGCAAGCCAGACAAACCACCTAAAGCTAATTGTAATGTCAAGTGAGCAACATGTAAGAGAAGGCCATAATTGTCTTGAGCACCTTGTGATTTTTTTAGCACTGGCAGCATTTAAAAAAAAATATACATGTGAAACTGAAGCACGCAGGAATACGTGTCTGTCAGAACACTGCCTCGGCTTCTGTGGCCACATGTTTGCACTAGACAGAAAGAAAAAAAAGATCTCACAAGCACGGTCGGAATTTTACAAAGTTGTCCGAGTTCCCCTGAAAAGCTGAGAAGTGAGTAAACAGTCCAAGTCAGATGTCCGGCCCTGCAACACCTCCGACGCTGAGGTGAGCGTGAGAGGAAACGCACGAGGACCCTGCGGTGGTTTTTCAAGGCGTGAAACTGACGTGAAACTCCAAAAAAAAAAAGAAAAAAAATGTTGGCAGAGTGGAAACCACCTCCACTCCCACAGCCCTTTGATGGAAATCATCAACTCCGCTGCACAAAAATATGCCAGGCTCGCCATCGCCTTGTTTGTCGTTCCCTGTCAAATAAGGGCCAACAGATGTGGGAAAAGTGTGACAAGCGTCCCCGCCTCCTGAACACAGCACTAAACACTGTCTCTCCTCATTGTCGAGCCAGATAAAGGAAGCGGCGCACGGCGAACAAAGGCCACTTTATCATCTAAATGGCACCTGTGTACAACACACAACAGGGCAATCGCAGGGCTGGGCCGTTCACCAATGAACATGACTCCTTCTTCTTCTTTTTTTTTACGTTGTGTGTTAGCGCGTCTGACACTTACACTCTGTCTCTCGCACATCTGATGGAGGTAGGCCCTCCCTCCGACGATGACTATCTGGGCATTGCGAGGATTGCTCAGGTATGCTGCCAGCTGCCTCTGTCTTGACCGGTACCAGCACACGTAGAAGAATATCTTGATGATGATGAATATTATGACAACTCTGACGAGAAAAGACAACCGACAACACATCATGTTACCCTCAAATAATGGTGTATTGGTATATTATGACATCACAGTATCTGCAGGTGAATTGCTCTTTCCTGCCACTACACTGTCACAATGATATTAACTACCCGTGTAAAAAAAAGTTCAATTAATTACGACCAATTGAATTTAATGGATTAAATTCTAAATCAACAATTTACTCGATTGTCGATTAATTGTTAACATCCCTAAACCAGACACACCAGTTAAGTTCAAGAGGAGAGACTCACATGTACCAATACAGCTCCATTTCCATGGGATTTTTGAGTCACCGAGCCCCGGCTCTCATAGCTGGTGAACAACTTGCTGATCCTGGACCAAAAGCTCCAATTTGCCTGAAAAACATCAATGAGGATTTTCATCAGAGGGGTTCGGACTTTATTTAAACAGACGGAAATAACAACAAAACAACTTGCTACACGACCCCCCCTCCCCGCCCCCGACTTGGTTGCTGTATATTATACGCAAATACAGAGATTTTACTCACTTTTAAGCGACAGCTGGAGCTCCTGGGTTAGCCGGAGAGACGCATCATAGTCCTTGACGTTTGAGGATGTGAGGAGACAAGAGCTCCAGGAAACAGCCTCGGCTACGAGGAATCTAAGCAGCAAGGCCACAAGAGCAACAGCCCCCTGACTAGTTTTGACCGCGCTGAAAACAAAGCGTCCCTCAGCATTAACCCTTCACCGTATATACATAGTTTTCTGGTGAAATGTAACAAGTCAGACGCCCATTTGCCCTCACCGAAGCGGCAGGAAAACAGGCAGAGCCTCGCAGCTAGCGCTAAGTGCTAACAGCTCAGCGAGCCTCGAGCGAGCGAGGCTCCGTCCGTTCCGCCTCGGTTTTTCCAGTGGGCGGTGCTCTGTTGCGTTCAAGGCTGCCCCGAAACACGAACTTCCCCTGAACCGCCATAACACGGTGTAAATAGACGTTTCGTGTTCTTAAAAGCAGAACTTCCCATCTGGAAATCGTTTTGGACTGACTTATTGAATAGTAAAGGGCATGGTAGTGACTTCCGTGGCAGAAAAAGTTTGCTATGCATACCATGACCAGTTTCGGCACAACGCTAACATTTCTGGTTGGTTTCCCCGTTGGTCTATCGTTGTCTGAGTGTCGGAGAAGGGGGCACAAGTTGTCGGGTTAAAATAAAAACACACAAGAAAAAAAAAGCAAAATACATGTTTCTGTTTGAACGTACAGTCCTTGTTCAAAACAACTTTAGAACTACTACTGCTAGTAGTTCTTATGAACGTCTGTTTCCGCCTACGTTTTGAGTCGAAAATACGAAATGTCAAATAATAAACTCGTCTTTGCCGAAGCTGTCTCCATCTGGTGTTCATTCTTTAGTACTACAACGGTTAAAAGCCAAGAAATGTACTTTTTGGTTTAAATTCGAAACATTTGTTGCAAAGCACTACCTACATTAAAGAAACACCAACTTTTGTAATAGAATCGATTTGTGCACATCTTTTTTCGGGACTGAGCCAGAGTGAAGGCCTGCTCATCAGAGCAGGTCATCGCAAAGCGAAGACTCGATTGTATTTGCTATGTTTATTCTTATTATTATTATTATTATTTACAAAACATGCTCCAAAACTCACCAAAGTCGGCACGGAGGTAGAAACTGGTACACAATGAAAGAAAATGAAGACAAAAGGGCAAAATTCCACTTCTAGCGCCCCCAAGAGGCGTCCAACTACAATTGTCCACAAATTACAAATGGCCCTAGCTTCCACTAGGAAGGTCGAAAAAAGATGGGGAAAACACCCACGCGTTCGTCTCTTCAAGCCCGACATTTTGTACGCTCTAACCTTTGTCGCCCGACAAACCGGCAGAGGACGGGGGTCAATTACAGGCGTCGGTAGAGGTCGGCGCCCATGTGTCTGCATTTCGGTACTCTTGGGGGCTCAGTCCCGTCAACGCTGCTTGCAGCGTTAGTTTTCATTCGGGACTGATTTATTCGGGACTGAGCCATAGCGAAGGCCTGCTCTCATCAGAGCAGGTCTTCGCAAGGCGAAGACTCGATTGTATTTGTAAGGTTTATTCTTATTCTTCCGCCGCCCTTTTGCGCTCAAATTTGACCCCCTGACCATAGAAAATATGTAATTTTTTTTTGCCACATAGGTCAGAAATTGGTGAAAATTTCATAAAATGAACAGAAAAAGGCAAAATTCCGCTCTCTAGCGCCCCCTAGAGCCATCAAAAATTTTGAAATGGGCCTCGCTTCCACTAGGAAGGTCGAAAAAATATGGGGGGAAATTCCACATGTTCGTCTCTTCAAGCCCGACATATCGTACGCTCTAACTTATTCATTCATTCATCTTCTATACCCGCTTATTCCAATTCAGGGTCACGGGGGTCTGCTGGAGCCTATCCCAGCTGTCTTAGGGTGAAGGCAGGGTACACCCTGGACAAGTCGCCAGTTCATCGCAGGGCCACATAGAAACAGACAACCATTCACACTCACATGCACACCTACGGACAATTTATAGTGTTCAATTGACCTCACATGCATGTTTTTGGACTGTGGGAGGAAGCCGGAGAACCCACGCAGACACGGGGAGAACATGCAAACTCCACACAGAAAGGTCACAGGCCCGGGCCCCGGAATCGAACCCACGACCTTCTTGCTGTGAGGCGGCAGCGCTAACCACTGCGCCACCGTGTCGCCTGCTCTAACTTATATTTATTATTATTATTATTATTATTAGAAGAAGAAGAAGAAGAAGAAGAAGAAGAAGAAGAAGAAGAAGAAGAAGAAGAAGAAGAAGAAGAAGAAGTAGTCTTTTTTATTTGTCCCCATGGGGAAATTGGATTGCAGCAGATCACACAACACACACACATATAAAATATGTCAAAACAATCACCAGACATTCAACATAATAAAAGAGCACGGTAGTCGCATCTCAATTACGAGAAGAAGAAGTTTTTCACGCTTCAACAGACTGGCTGAGAGGCTTAGTTAGGAACTGTGCTGGCTGTTTAGGAGTTTAATTGCCTGAGGCACAAAGGGCGCCCTGAAGGAAGCAAAGCAAGTGTGTAGGCCATTATTATTATTATTATTATTATTATTATTATTATTATTATTATTATTATTATTATTATTATTATTCGTAGTAGTAGTAGTAGTAATAGTGTATGGTTTTATAGGAGTAAATATATGTAATTTCACACTTTGGCCACCAGGGGGCAGTCGTCCGAAGAGTATAAATTGAGTCGACTTCTTCGCCGACTTTCACTCGGTCAGGTCAGAAGTGGATGGAGTCGGACGCGTGACATGGAGCGGAGGCTGCTCGGAGAAAACTAGGATTATTTCAGTGAGTATCACACTTTGAGCTTCATTCAGTTTATTTCTCAAGGAGTTGTAAAGGTTCGCCGAAACAACGGCGGTATTTTTGGACATCGTGGAGTTTCAGCGCCTCTTCAGCGGAAGCAACCAGGTACTTCGTCACCGCTCGGCGGCTGTTTTGCACTTTCTCAGCCTTGAATTCCACTCCACGCTTCAAACTCACGTCTCTCAATCTCGCTTCTCCAACTGCATTTTAGCTTTGCACTCTGAAATGCGGCCGAGTTGAGAGCTAGTTGGCCAGCTAGCTCTAGCCAAGCACGTGCTCCAGCGTGGGGGCCGGCTGATTGCTAATTGCTGACACCTGTCGCAGGAACGAGGACGCCGAAACAACGGAGGTGTTTTTGGACATCGTGGAGTTTCAGCGGAAGCAACCAGGTATACTTCGTCACCGCTCGGCGGCTGTTTTGCACTTTCTCAGCCTTGAATTCCACTCCACGTCTCTCAATCTCGCTTCTCCAACTGCATTTTAGCTTTGCACTCTGAAATGCGGCCGAGTTGAGAGCTAGTTGGCCAGCTAGCTCTAGCCGAGCACCTGCTCCAGCGTGGGGGCCGGCTGATTGCTAATTGCTGACACCTGTCGCAGGAACGAGGACGCCGACACAACGGAAGCAACCAGGTACTTCGTCACCGCTCGGTGGCTGTTCTGCACTTTCTCAGCCTTGAATTCCACTCCACGTCTCTCCGTCTCGCTTCTCCAACTGCATTTTAGCTTTGCACTCTGAAATGCGGCCGAGTGCTAATCGCCGACACCTGTCGCAGGAACGAGGACGCCGACCAAGTTGTAAAGGTTCGCCTAAACAACGGAGGTGTTTTTGGACATCGTGGAGTTTCAGCGGAAGCAGCCAGGTACTTCGTCACCGCTCGGCGGCTGTTTTGCACTTTCTCAGTCTTGAATTCCACTCCACGCTTCAAACTCACGTCTCTCAATCTCGCTTCTCCAACTGCATTTTAGCGTCGCACTTTGAAATGCGGCCGAGTTGAGAGCTAGTTGGCCAGCTAGCTCTAGCGTGGTGGCCGGCTGATTGCTAATTGCCGACACCTGTCGCAGGAACGAGGACGCCGACTATTCAGTGTCGAACCCCACGGAGCTGAATGCTGCTTGTCGACCAGGTAATCATTTAAATTCATTGCGCTTTTCTCTCCAGCAGCCTGACTGCCACGCTTCTTCAACCATTGACTCTTAATTGTTCATTTCCTTTTCCGACGGAGAAGCGCAGTTTTCTATCATCTTTACACATGTACAATGCGGTTGCTCATATTGTACCTTGTAGGACGTCACTGGAACCTTGTCATAGAAATGTAAGTATGTCTCCGTATCTATTTGTTTTATTTCCATTTCATGGTGACAAACGATGCAGTGTGGTTTCCCAATGGAGAGGTAAAACTTTCCATTTTACGCTAACAAATGCAACTGTCATAGAAAGGTTGTTTCCTTTTACAGTATTGAAACTCAGAGTGCTGGCCTCATGTGAGTTGACAAATTCTGAAGTCGGTTCTGTTTCCCCTTTTAATTGAATGCTCTTGTCTTTCAGTGCCTGAATCCAGCTGGCAGATTGTTGTGTTGAACTTTAATAAAGATTGGTTTCAAATGATTCCCTGTTCTCGTTTGATCTTTGGTCACAAGACACACTTGGGGTGAAAAACAATTCCTCTGGCACCACCCTAGGTTTAGACTGTTATGGATTGAAATAGTTGTAACATTTTTACTTGTCAGCACTCTAACCTAGAAGAATTGACTGTTAGTACATTTTTTTTTTACCCTTGAAGGCCCTACAGTCGTTAGTAAAATTTTTTTGTAAAACTTGGTACTCTTAACCCCTACAGCCAGCTCTTATTGGGCGTTAGTAAAAAAAATTTGGTGCTTTCACCACCCCAAATGCCTTTTTGAAGGCCCTATATAATTCAACCAAGTATATAGTGGATTTTTCTCAGTTCAGCTGACCAAGGGGCCTGCTTGAGACTCAAGTGAGCAAAATACAAACAAGGAGTAGGTTTCTCAAAAACTTTATTTAGAAAATCAACATAGTGACATACAGCCAACAAGCTCAGAACAAACATTGAAAAGGGGTCAGCATGTTTTGGGGAGAAAAACCAAAGGGGGGAAAAAACAATTTTCCCCCCTTCTTTTCATGGGCACCTGTGGACAGAAGAGAACAGAGTTAGAACCTTGTCTTGAAGACTGAAGGGAAAAATGTGCAAACACAATAAAGTCACTTCAGATACTCACCAACGAGATGTTGGTCTGGGCTCCCGGAACTCTGGTGTAACAAAAAAAATAAATTACTTTCACATAAGGAGAAAAGTCTCTTGAAATTTTGTTCCAAGGAGAAGACAAATGTCTCACCTTGCGCCAATGTTCAGCTCCACTCTCTGGATGTTGGCCAGCATCATCTCCAATTGCTTCTGTGGGAGAACGCAGGCAGCAACAACAGTACATGCAGCTACATCAACAAAGCCAAATCAGACACAGCACTAAGAACACATTTGTTGAGTCTGCAAGTTGTCAGCACAGTGACGAGAGCCGCATCTCCATAATGCTGCTGAGGGTCCAGTCTGATCAGGTTCTCCGGGTCCAGCTTGTGCAGTCAGTTGAGGTAAGCTTAAGCGCTCCCTGGTGGACAACAAGGAGAAGAAAAGTCATTCCTGCAAAACCAGTTTCACTGCACACTAAAAAGAAAGAAACGCTTTGAAGGATGGAGTGGCAACATTTCAAGAAATTAAGGATTTTCTTTTATTAACATTTACACAGCAAAGTCAATTCTGGCCAGGATGCATTTTTACGCCAGCAAGTTCCAAACGAAATGACGGTCAGGTGACGCAGGGTTCCTCCTCAGGGTTTGCTGGAAGCCTTCAAAGCTAGCATCTGCCAAGTCAATTGCAAAGACACCGAGGATGCCAGTGAATGACTAGTACCTGATGTCATCGGATCCAACAGCCTGGTCAAGGCAGAGGAAGCCCGTCGCCTCTGAGCTCCAATAAAGCATCACTGCATTAAGATAACCACAAGGAAATCACAATCAGCTTCATGCGACATACAGAAAATGCTTCTTGTTGTCCTACTAGGAAAGTTAATTAAAAAAAAAAAGTCTAACTGTTGGATGAACAACTTGTGCATCTCCCATCACACAAGATGTTCATTAAATACCAGCATATGAAGAACAAAGAAAACACGTCAATTGTTGCCATCAGTTTCAAATTTAGTGCGATCTGAAAGAATGTTGGCTGACTAAAGGCTTAAAGATTCAAATAAAATAGACAATGACCTTTTTAAAAATATAAATAAATAAATCCGCCTCTGCAGCATGGTGGTGGGGTCCAGTGAGGCTCCAGTCCAATCAGGTTGTGCAGCCAGAGATGGAAGCCTCATGACACCTTGTGGACAGCAAGGAGAAGACACTTTCAGTGCACAAGTGGGACGCAAATTGTATTGAATCTTTTGTTTTCTCATTTATGTGCAAGCTACCATGGGATGCAAATTAGAGCTTTAAAAGCAGGTTGGATGGTTTTGATTTCAGTGCAGCGAACAGACATGAGCAAAAACTCAAACGTTCAAAAATAAAAATACTCACCAAGAATGCTTTCACAGGTCCGGGTAGCAGCAGTTCAGCTTCACTTCCGGGTAGAAGGCCAGGTTCCCATCAATTACCATCATTGCCGACACCTGTGTTGACTAGTTCGTTTCCAGCCTAACTAGCCGCAGGTGTTCTCGTCGTCAGAACCTGCAGAAGGAACACCACAATTCTTTAGAGGAAATATAGGGATGAAACTTGTAACGTAGAGAAGAAAACTGTAAAAAGTTAGCCAATAAATGTTATGCTCAAGCCAGTTCGCTTTCGCACCAAGCCAGAGTCTGCATTAGCCCAACACGGCACACTTTCTGTCAAACGTCACATTAACTGTCAAACCTTACCAGAGTCCTCGAAACTTTTGGAGCCAACAGACGCCGGCAGCCATTTTGGGTCCACGCTGACATACAGAGGCTCCGAGTGAACCAGCGGCGTCACAACACGGAACAGCAACCATCACTGAAACACACAAAAACTGTGACACAAATGAAACAAAAACGGACCAGTTGTTCTTTAGCGTCTTACCTCTGAATCCGGACTCGCTATCCAGGTCGATAGGTAGCTAGTTGGCTCCACAGCTTGGGGCTAACCAGAGAACACAGGTGTGTCGGTAGCTCGGTGCTAGTTAGCCAGCTAGCTAGCTCGGCGCGAGCCAAGTAGGCGGCTGGGCGCTGGTTCTCCCGTTCCATCTAGTTGAACACGCCATTGTTGAACAACAGCTTAACTGAGGAATCACTTCAGCCTTTTTAAAGGTCAGGGTGACTGAGGAGACAGGTGCGTCTAATTAAGCTGATGAGGGTCACCTGCCACCTACCGGTGTGGAAGACTGCAGGCAGCGAGCCGCTCTGTGGACTGAACCACCTCAACTGCTAAGCGGGACAGGGGTGCGTCTGTCGAACTATTTGATTGCCTTCATCCATCCTAACAAGACGTTTTCTCCCGCTCAAGCGGTTTGAACGTATTGTTAGATAGTGGGGACACCGCGGCAGTTAAAAAGAAAAGAAAAGAAAAGAAAGCAAGAAAGAAAGAAAGGTGTCATGGGAGAAAACTACAGACGACTAAATGCGCTACTTTAGACATTGTTAATTAATTAGACATATACTTCGGTGAAAATTATTAAACGAAATGCAGTTTTTCAAAGGTTGAAAATCGTGACACAGAATCCAAAACCTCTCCAGCGTAGCAGCTCTGGGTTTTTTTTTTTTTATTTATGTTAATGTTACATGAAATAAACCAAAGCAAAAAGTTGGAAAATTAAAAGAGGCAGAAAAGGCAGATTATCAGATCTTTAACGTTGTTATTAAACAATGACAATGAGTACATCATTTTCTTGCAAATATTTATTTTATTTTGCAGACATTGGTGTGACAGTTTATACTGGTTGAGACTGAGTATATTTTTCTAAAAAATATATCAAATTTAAATTAAATTTACAGCCTATTGTCAGTTGTGTCTCCTCTGGAGAAAAACAATGCTCTGTTGTAAAAAAAAATATATATAATAAAGAAAGACATTTGCTTTTTCATCGGTTGTCTTCGATGATGATGGTTCTTCTTGGGTAGGTGTCAACCTCCACAAATATATAACGGAACTCATACTTTCCGGTTTCAGGATTCTGCAAGGAACCAGGAAATTTTTTTTTTTTTAAAAACTTTGCTCATGACAGAAAGATTTCAAATGTGTGAAAGTACTGAAAGACCTTGGTATTTGTGTACATTTTTGGAATGGCACATAAATGAATCTGCTTTAGTAGGTCCTGTCTACACAAACCTCCTTTGACTCTGAATGCACAATCCCTTTGAGGCCTGGCTCGGAGCCTTCGATATAAAACTTGAGCTGCATATGCTTCAGTCCGTCCTTGATGTACTCCATGTGCCTTTTTTGAAATTAAACAAACAACTAAATTATTTGGTTATAACAGCATTCAAACTGTCCAGTTTATTTATTTCATTTAAAAAAAAAAAAAAAAGAGATACTGAACGCTAATTTTGCTTTGGTGCTAGTAACCAAAACTCCCACCTCACTTGCTGTCTTCTTCCCCGACGGGTGGTCTCTCCATAGCACTTAATTGGCTCCCCAAAGGCACCAATCACCTGCAATTTAACATCAAATGACTCTCATGTAATTGTATAATTTTTCAGAGTGAGCATTCACATAGCATGAGATGCATGATCTCGATAAGAAAGCACACTAGTGGTATCCATTGATAACAAAAACAGAAAGTGTTTGACTTTGTTCAACTGTAATCCCATTCTTACCTCTGTGTCTAACTTGACTTTGTGGAAGGCTTTCCCATAGATTTTATTTGGACTTGATGAGGAAAACAACTCCTGAAACACCACAAAAAGCAGACCGCCTGGGGGGGGACACAAACACGGAACAGCACAGATTGAAGCAGAGTTCACCTTTCGATTCACTCATGGGTGTGAATGTGGGACTTTTAAGAATCTGAAAAAAAAAAAGGGGGTCACCTGTGACACCAAGGCCGACGAGAACAACAATCAGATAGGTGAAGTCTCTGCCAGCTTCTTTAACTGCAAAATGTCAAAAAAGATTATCAGTAAAATCAGAAAAGCCTTCATGTAAACAGTTCACCTCAGTGTTCATTGCAATGCTAAAGCAGACAAGCTACCCTAGAAGGTCTTCATTGATGCAGAAGAAAAACAGTGCTTGCTTGAGTCAAGTATGAGCTTGATCAGCAACAAGCGTGGTTTCCGTGTTGCCTACCCTTCTGTGCGGTCGAAGCCTTCGGGCTGCTACCCTGAAACCTGGATACTGACTTGTCTCTGTCGTCGGGGCTGCTTTTATTCCTGGCAGCGGCTGTGAAAGAGATGCACCGACGTCGGTCCGTCTGCATGTGCATCAGGCGGCTCATCACGGGAACAACACACAGAGGCGCCTCTGTTTTTCCGTAGCTCAGCCCTGGCGTCGTTGACACCGTCCTGTTTGCCTGGACGAGCAGACATCTCTGCAAAGACGGCTGGCTGATCATCTTGCAGAGATTCACATGCAGAGCTTTGGACAGCTGCGTGAAAGCCATGGCGGTGTAGATCAAGAGGTCAGCGCCTAGCTAGCTAGCTAGCCGAGCTCTTTAGCGCGGTCAAGGGTTGCCTTTTACAACCTGTCGCTGCTAAACACCGCAAATTCTATTCATTCGCTTCGAATAACATTTACGCGGATTTTTGTTGTTGTTGTTGCGTATATTAATATCTGGCCAGTGTCGCAAACATACTGAGCGAAGACTGTTTTGCAAAGTATTTAACTTTCGAGAAGCAGAAAGGTTGTGGCCATGTTTCATTTGACAGTAAACACTGCCGCTAGACTGCCGAGGCGCGCAATTATGACGTCATACAGGGTTGGTGGGTTCGCTCGCTGGGAAATGGAGTTCTCGATGTCGCACTGGCAGCGCAATCGTTCCCCCCGTCTAGAGCACAAACCTAAACGCAACCAAATAAGAAATTGTGCCTAAAAAAAGATATCAGAGTGAAATCAGTAAACATTAGTTTATTTGAAAACAAAACAACTTTCCAGCATCATCTTAGTGTTTTTAATCAAATAAATTTATGAACAATCCGAGAAACATCACAATGCAATGGAAATTGTTGTAGAGAAAGAGAGGGGAAAATATGCTCAGACATCAGTGAAGGTTGACAAAATCATTTGACTTGATCATGTTTTTGCACCTATTTGTGAACTTGAGCATCATTTCGTTTCATTCAGTTATTTTTGTTTT
Organism: Thamnaconus septentrionalis; assembly: GCA_009823395.1. Lineage (NCBI taxonomy): Eukaryota > Metazoa > Chordata > Actinopteri > Tetraodontiformes > Monacanthidae > Thamnaconus > Thamnaconus septentrionalis. Next base: position 8,716,541 of record CM020520.1, read on the forward strand.
TGCAACAAGGCTTAAAAGTAGAGATATAAAAAGAGCCTGGTCATCTAAAGTCAAAGGGTGCAAAAATGAAACTATGGGAAATCAGCAGCTGAATAATGCAGATTTCTATTTGGTTATATGGTCGATGATGACATGAAAATGACTTTAAAAATAAACAAACAAAAAAACCCTGAATCTGATCCATTCCCCCGCCCCCACCATTCACAACTTTACATTAAAGGTACTCGACTTTCAAAAGTTTCAGTCCCATTTCTGAAATGATCAGTATTCCATGGCTCGTCAAATCCCAGCCAGGGGTGGAGCGCAGGTCAGGGACAAACGCTCCACTCTGGCCCGGAGCAAAGAAGAAAAACTGAATGCACACACCACATACCTTTAATCAGACTTTTTTTTTTTTTTGTTCATCACCACACTCTACACTGACTAGGGTGAGAGTTCATTCAAGATGCAAGGGGGAGAAACCTTAGTTCCGAATGCTGTCAAACCTGGCAAGATGCAGACGAATGGTGCATCTGTCTGATGTATCTGCAGAGAAATAAAAAGACTATTACTTGAAGCTTTATCTTTCCCCCGGTCTGGAATTAGATCTAATTAATCAATGAAGCATCTGTCTGTATTTGTATCCGGGAAAGTGTGTTTGGACACTTCATGTTAGCAGATTTAGAGAGAAGAAGAAGGAGGAGAAGGGGAAGGAGGAGAAGGAGGAGAAGAAGAAGAAGAAGAAGAAGAAGAAGAAGAAGAAGAAGAAGATGAAGATGAGAAAAAAACAGAAATATGGGCCTGTTTTTTATTTTTACGTTTGCAGAATTAAAACTCAGGAAACATACAGACATCAGCAGAGAGTACACGTAGAAAAGAACAATTTTATTAAGCATCTGCAGAAATCTGTCTCTGTTTAATCATATGGAAGTGAAAGAAAAATGAAAACAGACACAAATGACCTATACAATCCTGGATATAGAAATGAAACTAACTGTAGACACCATCAATACTGTCATGACTACGATGCGTGTACCTGGACAATAAAATCACTGTTATGGATCGTGTGTGTGTCTGTGTGTGATGTCTTTGTGCTCTCCAGACGAGATATTTTAAAAATGTTACCTTCAGCATTTTTTTATGGGCATATCCGTCTTTATACATTTGGATCTAACTGACTTGCATTAAGACCAAGTCTCTCAGTCTGGCAGATTATAGATTAAAAGCCCTTGAACTGCCTTGCCTTGGGAATGGGGGCGGGGGGGAACGTTATGGTGGATTTTGTTTGAGCTACAAAATATTAGAGACACAGACAGTTTGGAGACACGTTAAAGGGTGAAAAATTAAGGTCTGTCTGCAAACCAACTTAATGAAGTAGAAAATTGACACTTAAATGTTTTTTTTTTATTATTATTATTATTATTTACAATGCATCAGTTAAATCAGCCCTGAAAGATAATTAGAACAACACCAAAACTGTCATTCTTTTGTTTTGCCTCTGTAAAAAATGTTTCCATACAAAGATCTCAGGCTTCTACAGGAGAGTTAGAAAACAAAGAGAGGACAAATATCTGTTCAAAAGGGGAGGGTCAATTAATCTGCCTAAGTCTCTTTAACAATCATCTAACCAGGCAACAACATGCAGTGCAGTTTACTTTGAAGATGGCTTTTATTTCGCTACATCTTATTAACTTATATTAGTAGGTGGTAGCTCCTCCTTATCCATGGTGCTGTGTTAGAAGATGGCCAGAGGAGATGCATGCGCATGCCTTACGACTTGACTTTGAAAGTCTCAAATTAAACCATTGCAGCTTTTACTGGACAGAGAGTTTATTCTGGAGGATTTAATTTGACTAGTTCAGGGTTCAGCTAAGTTTGTTGAACTGTTTGCAAAAAAAAAAAAAAAGAATATCGATAAAGACTAAAAACAAACAAATTACAATCTTTAAAATCAGTTTGAAAATGCTTCATCACACTGCTGTCGTTACTTTTGGATAATATTGATGACAGTGCTTCATATGCTTCTAAGTGACATTCCAAATTTGAAATTGAAGTATGAATAAGCAGTCGCTTTCATTCTAAAGATACTTTCTATCCAGTGTGACACAAAAGCAATGTTGGACAGCTGACTGGCTTTAAACAAAAAAAAAAAAAAAAAAAAAAGCTTCTGCTCAAATTGTTTTCGTCTAGTCCATTGTGTTCCTCATCATTCACAGGGCACATATCCAATTTCCTCGGCTCAAAGTGTCCCTTCATCAGCGTCACGCTGGTGTAAACCTCCGCTCCGCCCTTTGGCATGTCAGTGACGCCCGTTCGTACTGATCCAGGATTGCACTATTCTCAAGAAGTCTACATGGTGGAGACAATGCGACACAACGGAGAACATAAATGGACAGACAGACACGGGACAGGGCGACGCAGCGTTTCCACACTCGAATAGAGAAGAATGGGCGGCGGCTTGTGTGACCGCTCCATGACGTGCTGGCGTGAAGCAACATGCATCGGTCAGTTCACTGTGACCGACAGATTCCGGGAGCCGAATTGAAATAAAACCCAATTGCAGTTTCTCTCGTTCTTGTTGGCGCCGTGTTGCGTAACACGAGCACGTTCGCGGAGCGTTAACACGAACCATTACACGTGTAATATGCAAGGCTTCACAGAAAATCAAACTGAAAAACCAATCGGTACAACTCATATCAAACATGCAACTCTGAGGAGAGTGTTTAGTGTGCACTGTAAATCTATAGGTCTAAATCCAAGAGCAAAAATAACTGCTTGCTTGTGTTCCACTGTGTGCAAAATATCAGAAAGTAATCTAACCTTTTGCCATAACTATCTTAACACTGTATCTTTCAGATTCTTGTTGGCCTACTGGGAGAAAAGTGCATAGATTAATTCAGTGACATATTTTTTTTTTTTTTTTTTTTTTAACAACAGTTACAACTAAGGTTATGTGGGAAAAGGTGTCCATGCTAATGAATGCCCACCGAGCAACACATTGTATGACCATGAGGACATACAGCTTCAGGAAGACTTGTTGTAGAGGAAAGAAAAGAAAAGAAAAACACACAACTCACCCAGAAGGCAAGATGGCCGCAAGCAAGAAAACCATCTTGGTGAAAACAAGCCGATAGGTAAAGAAAATATATATAAACTTGCACTAAAACCACAAAAAAACGGGGACATACAAAACATAAAAAAAAAGTATCTCTAAGTGGGCAAACAATGACTGCACAACATATAAAAATGTTGATAGCTGGATAAAGGTGCTTACCTTGAGATTGTCTCTTAGACCCTAGTTGTGTTGTACTCTGATTCATGTTTGCTCAAAGAGCCAATGAGGCAGAACCTGAAAGGTCACGGCTCTTTCGTTTAATATCAAAGTCCTCTTGCATAGGAAGGTAAGCATACGTCAAACGAGAGCTACACGACAGCATTGAATTTCACGGCGCTTCGTCCACCGGGGGGCGAGTCTGGCATGCAAAGTTGCAGAAAATGAGGAACATAAATGGGAAAAAATAAAAACCAACCGCCGGGAACCGTCCGAAACTACAAATGCCTTTAGAATGAACCAAAAGGGCTCAGTCAGGTCAAGTTCCCCAGAAGTGTCACGTGACACCTTTATACACACATTCCCAATCATTTAACGCTCAAGCAACCGGGGCCTGCGTTTCTACTGACAGACTGACTTTGCCTCTTTCTCATCTAGGTAGAGTTCTTGATACAAAATCTATCTGAGGACCAGACACAGGCCCATGTGTGAAAGTTGGACTGATTACAGAATCAATACCCTAATACAAACAAGGTCAGTACTTGCCTCAGGAGCACTTACATAATCACAGAGAAGACAAGACCTTGTTTGAATGATGCAGTACGTTACCACTTGCTGGAAACAGGAGGCTTGGGTTAGGGTGAGCATGCAGGAAGGGGGAGGGGCTAACTGCGTGTCATGATGTAGCCCTTCATGGAAAAAAAAAAAAAAAAAAAAAAAAAGAGCTTCTAATGGTGCAAAAAGAGGAGAAAGATAAACGAGAATTGATGCAAAAGATAAAAGAAAGAATGAAATGACAGGACGGACAAATCCGAAAACAAAGCTATCACTCGACACACATTCCAAGCTGCCCCCCATCAGTAACTCCGAGCTCCCTTATCAGAAATCTATGGATACTGACCGCTGCACTGCCTTTTCGTGGCGCGAGAGCCGGTGGCTGGTGGTGGGAACTTCCTCCAGGTCGTCGTCCAGGTCGCAGCTGTCCGCCGCCTCCTGCGAGTAGCTGTGCTTCATGACCAGGATGCTCCTCCTGTTCCCGGCGGTGGGCAGCAGGGGGCGCACCGCCATGGGCGGCTGAGGCAGGTCCGTGAGCAGGGCGGCGGCGGCCGCCTCCCGGGCGCTCAGGTTGCCCCGGCTGCCCCGCCCGCTGAGCGACAGCTGGGACATGTGGGCGGAGCCGGGGTTGGGCGAGGAGCCACAGTGGTGGTCGTGGATGCAGCGCGACGAGGCCCGGCGGAGGGCGTGGTAGTTGTCAAAGTCCTCCGCCAGGTCCACCAGGTCGGCCCGAGGCGGCGGCGGCGGCGTTGGCGCTCCGCAGGGTGCACAGCTCGTAGTGCGGCGGCTCGAAGACCTCCTGGAACATGGTGGGGTCGAAGTCCTCGCGCCGCAGGATGTACTTCTTGCGCGGCTGCTTGATCTGCACGATGACGGAGACGATGAGGAGGATGAGGACGATGCAGCAGGTCACGCCGATGATGGTCCCGTTGGTGTTGTTGAGGTTGTCCAGGATGTTGGCTTTCCTTTTTTCTGCGCAAAAAGAACAACAAAGGTCACCTGTAAGATGCTGCAGCTCATCGCAACGACGGCGTCCACATCAACGTTGATGCTGCGCTTTCATGATTACATACACTTCACTGACAATGCAAAGTCAAAGGGGATAATAGAGGGAAAAATAAACTTAATAAAAATAAAAATAAACTAAAGAAGAAATTGGTTTTGCATAATTTACTTAACTCATTCAATTTGTCACCGGCTCAAACTTAAGAGTTAGATGGTCAGAGGAACTGTCTGTTCATCTGAAAACAGGGAAGTGCGTTGCTATAGCGTTGCTATGTGATTAAAAAAAAAATGAAAGGAGGGAAAAAATAAATATACTGTGAGCCTCCAGACTCTGGAGAGAAATGTTCCCGAGGCTTAAATGACAAAACAAGCATGAGTGATGCAAGGCCTAGGAGCAGACGTGTGCCACTTGGCAGTGTGAAGCTGAGAAAAAAAGCAACAACGAAAAAAAACAACTGACGCCTCATGCACTTCACGCTCGCATAATTATCGAGATTCCATCACAGGAGGAGCAAAAGTGCCCGAAGGAAGAAGCTGCAAATCAATGTGTATATTGAATATCTTTTAGATTCTGAGTGGAGTGATGGATCAAGCTACAGAAAAAACAAAAAACAAAAACATATATAAACCGTATGGAGGCATCAGAGGATGCAGAGCGCCTAATTTGCCTCGAGGAGGAAAAGATCGGAGTCCATTAAGTTCACCGGGATGTCAAGCAAACCCAGTGACACTACTGCATGTACAAGAACACGTAAAACTCATTTAAATGCAACTTGGCGTTGACTCCAGCCAGTTCTCAATGTTGTGCGAGTGATTCCGGCGAGGACGGAAACACCCGACAACTCACCTTTGCACTGGTTCTCATCCCAGGGGTAGACGCAGTTCTGCATGCCGTTGCACACCAGTGTGTTGTTTATGCACATGTTGCTGTGGCAGAAGAAAGCGTCGGCATCACACGGAGCTGGATAAAAAGCAAACGAAACAAAGCTCATTAACGCCATGATGATAAAACAGACAACAATTCACAAAAAAAAAAAAAAATCCTGTTTAAATATAAGAGCAAGTTCTAAAACAGGCGACGTCTAGAATGGCAGCAGCCTGAAACGCACAGGTCTATTATTCCAGGACGACAATAACACACGTCACACTCTTGTTTCCCTCTCAAACAACAAAAGCCCGGCGCTGAGAACTCCAGCATCTTGTCAGCTGGAAGGCAGAACAGGGGGACTGAGCTGACAGCGTTACCGCCGTGATGAACAGCTGTTTTCACACCAACACTCGTCCCCCTGTGAATAATAACGCACCAAATTAGGTTGACTTATTTCCGTCTGCCTCTGTAGTCCCTGCTGCCGGGGCCTTTGCCAGTATTTCCCTGACTCGCACAGGCCACGCCCTCCTGCTCGTCTCTCTCTCTTCCGAGTGGCCCTTTCCTTCCACGCTTTTTGACGAAGAGCAGTCGGCAGAGGGAGCACTCTGCTTCTGTTTGCGCCTTCCCTCTCCACAGTGCAAGACCTGAGATAGAAATCAGCAATTTTAAGACCTTCTGCAATACCTTCTGCCCACACATAAACATCTGCGTAAACCTGAATGAACTCCGAAACAAGGCGCTGATGAAAACGGTCTGCGTCTCTGCAGAGCAGCAAGGGGCAAGGAGGCTAATGAGCAAGCGGCAACCCGAGGCCTGAATTAGAATTTCTAAATCAAATAACTATAATGAATCTGTGCACTGTGTACTGTCTCTATATTATAAGGTCACACTTGGAAATGATTTATTCTTGACTACTTTCTACAAATACAAATATGCTTCCTTTGATTTCAATTACAGCACGCAACATCCCTTCATCCCTCCCTCCATCGCAACCCAACACTTTCCTTTGCGGATGTAAGCAGAATGTGATCTGTGATCTGGATGTAATCCACATAAAGTCATGGATACAGTACAGAGGCTCTGCTTTGGGGAAAAAAAAAAAAAGAAAAAAAAAAAAGTGGACTGTGCGTAGTGAAGACGGAGAAAATTTCCATCTGCGAGCCGGAAGATGAGTATTCGCTGATGAGGCGTAACAAGGGTGCCGTCTGAAGTGTCGCATGAGCACATTTGTCATTGCAGACACTTTACTGGCTTTGGCATTAAACTGATAATGGTCCTGGCTGTGTGTGGGTCGGAGAGCGGAGCGGGATTGATGGTATCACAAGGTGTGGCGCGGGGGATCATCACTTCCGTTACTCTCACTGCAGTCACCAACAGCCACTTGGCCCATTGGAAACCAGCATTTTGAGGTCACTTTAAAAGAAGTGCAGTCATAAAACTGAACCATAACAACTGCAAAGCTGATGATATTTTGAAATTAAAATCAACCACAAGCCCAATATAGAAAACACTTAACTCCCACTTTATGGACATTATTTAATTCATTAGTAGGAACAGCACACGTGTATTATAATAACCCTGAACACATTTCTATGTACACTGCATGAATTATCATCATTGTATGATTGCCCACAAAATTTTTTAAACTCAGCTGAACTAGCTGGAAAAAGTATTCAAAGTTTTGTAATTGCGGGAATGTACTTATACAACAGAAAATACTTTTTTTTTCTTCTAATAAATAAGTCATTTAACTGTGTTGAAGAAGAACATGAACAACAATCTGCTACATTGTATGTGTTCTTTGTATGACTTTTTTCTTAAAAGGTTTTGAGTGGATGGAAAGCACAGCATTCAAGCAACATTCCCCCAAAGTGAGGGTTTGTCCTCAGGTGCCACGAAAGGAGGGGGAGGGGGGGGTTATCAGGGTGGGACTCTGATTGGCTGCCGCATCAGGTAGGCGTTAGATTGGCTTTGATGTATGCAGGTCAGTTAGAAGGGACTCGTTGCCATTCGGTATTGACTCAGCAGGGGGCCTCCTCATCTTGATCACTTGACAGAAACCGAAGAAAATTCGTTTTTAAATTTCAAACGTTGTCCTGCACTGTAAATAAGTGTGAGAAAGCTCAACTTTTCACTAACCGCAGTGAGAAGACCAGCCTGAAAAGATGAATTCCGGAGGAAACTGGCCCATGCCATCAGGTAAAAACCCCTTAAATCAACGATGAAATTGTCTTGGTGACGAAGCAAGTTCATCTTTCAATTAATTTTATAACATAAGAGGCTAAATATGATAATCGGTCACATTTAACTGCCACTCAGAACGCACAATTGCCGTGCACCGATATGGACGAGTTGTGCAGGTTCTAAAGACTTGTTTATTTTAATGCCTTCACTTCTTTGTCATTTTACACTTTTAAAACGTTCTCAAAGTGGAACAATTTGCTAAAATGTCCACTTATTTGTTAAAACGGCAGTTAGAAATGTCTAGAATGTTCGCCACTTACTCGTTAAAACGGCAGTTAGAAATGTCTGGAATGTTCGCGGCGATCGATCGCCTACGTCATTAGCTCACGCCTTCCTTATTGGAAGGCGTGCCATCGTCATCGTTGTTAGTTTATCATTTATGGACTGTGATTGGCTGCTACCTCGTGTGTCTGATGTGACGTATGCCGGTCAGCGGCAGACCTCGTGCGATTAGCTTGTATTGCTAATAACTAGCTTGTTGCTAATCACAAGCTTATTGCTAATCACTTATGAGAAACCCGGTAAGAATCCTTTTTTAAAACGTAAAACTTTGTCCTGCACTGTGAAGGACGCCGCTCCCATTAGTTTAAACCAATGGCGAAACTGATCGACTAAAGGGGGAGAGGCACAACGAAGTGTCACAACTGATACACGGGCAAAATAACCCCTCCAGAATAATGTTTCTTTTCTGTACCGTGCGGTGTCAACGGAGGCGCTCTCCCTCTTCCTCCGTCTTGAATATGCAGAGACGGAACACAAAACAGTAGAGCGTTCGAAGAGATTATTTTTGCGGCCACTATTTAGCGGTTGTTATGTACAACTTTAAAAAACAAAAACAAAATGTATTAACTTCGCGCGAAGCTCTGACCACAAACGGAACAACTGTTGCTGACTGGGCACCGGTGTTGTGTCCCAACTGGTTTCCTCACCGAACAGCTGCATATGTGTTGCGCCGCTGTCAACAGATTCGTCACAAATTCGCAAGAGCGATCTGATTCAAAGCCACTTGACAAACGACAGTAGTCCGTGTGTGCATATGCACTTTTGGCCGAAATATCTTTGTGAATCAGGCTCTTCAGTCTCTCTGTGTTTGTAACCCTAACATTCTCAACTCTCTCTGGCAGGAGTGCCAATCATTTCCAGCGCCGGCGGACACTACGCTTTGCTGAATTATCTTGGGGAGGGAAGTTTTGGCACAGTTGTCATGTGCCAAAACCTCCAAACCAAGGAGGACGTGGCGATCAAGATGGTGGATCCGGACATGGTGGATAACACCCAGGACGAGGTTGGCGTTTTAGACTCCAGTCTGATGCTCTCAGCATTCTGCATCATCTGCCAGAGGTCATGGTTATGGCCGCCACGCTTCACTTCACTTCACTTCACTTCACTTCAATGTTGTCCTGTCTCTTTTGACAGGTCTGCATGTTGGAGTACATCAACAAGTTTGACACGGATCGCTACAACTTTGTCAAGTTCTTCGAGCAGTTTGAGTACGGACGTTTCACGTGTCTGGTGTTTGAAATGCTGGACTGCGACCTCTACGATCTGATGCGGGAGCGACACAGCATTCCTCTGTCGCCTGCGGAAATTCGGCCAATTGCGCAGCAGGTATGGATGATTCAATCTGAACGCAATTTGAATTCTTCTCAATCGGAACTCATGGACTTTATTTCGTCAATCGTTTCACTCCCGCAGCTGTTTGTGGCTCTGGGCATGCTCAGCAACCTTGGTATCCTGCACGCTGACATCAAGCCGAACAACGTCATGCTGGTCAACAGGTGGGACCAGCCGCTGAGGGTCAAGCTGATTGACTTTGGCCTCGCCATCCCAACAAACTGCACCAGCCTCGGCATGAAGCTGCAGCCAACTGGATTCAGGTATCTTTCGTCACGTTTGGCTCGCAAATCGTTCAGATATTCTTGTCGTTGGCAGACTTGTCACTGGTTGGCTCCCCGTCTTCTCAGAGCTCCAGAAGTATCGCTGGGCCTCCCCATCACTCCGGCCATTGATATGTGGGGACTGGGCTGCACCCTGGGCTACCTCTTCCTGGGTGAACACTTGTTTTCGACCTCGTCCATGTTCAAAATGGTACGTCGGAAAACCTCAGATAACACACGCCTTCAAGAGTAACCAGTGTTGGCGAGTAATTTATTACCAAGTAATCCACTACTGTAATTAAACTACTTTTTAGTAACACAGTAATGTAACAGGATTACTCTTAGATTTCTTTTTTTAAAGGAGTAATTAATCAGTAATCAGTAGTTGGATTCATTTTATGGAATAATCCCAACAACACTTGGAGTAATTATGTCCTTTTTTTTTAATTGCAGATGGATTGTATGGTTCAGGTTTTGGGACAGCCAGATGACGAGCTCCTGGATCGTGCAATGTACAGCCACCGCTTCTTTAAAGTGGTTTCCAGACAACAGGGCCTCACCTGGGAGCTACTGGTTAGTCCCATTCTTCCTTCTTGTTGATTGATTTTCTTTTTTTTTTTGTTAATCTGACTCCTTTGTAATGTCTCAAGCCTATTTTGTGTCTGCAGACCTCTGAAGAGTACCATGCTATCAACTTTGGGACAATGGAATCGATGGCCTCCGACAAATTGCGCAACACTCTGGAGAACGTCGCCACTGTGAGTTGGTTCTCTTTGTTGTTCATTTCCTCAAGGTGCGGCAAGGTGTCAGATTACGCAATCTGAATCTTTTTTCCTTGCTCAATCCAGATGAACCCATATGACGGGTTTGCCAAAAAGATGGATGGACTGATGTTTGTTCACCTGTTAAGACGGCTGCTGGACTTCGATGCGGACTGCAGGATCTCTGCCCCTGGCGCTCTCAAGCATTGCTTCGTCACGATGGACCACCTAGAAAAACTATCGTGCCAATGCTAGTAAGTTGCAAGCCTGATCTTTCTGAAGCCGTCGGCTGAAAGCTCTATGAAATGACACGGCGTTTTGTTTCAGCTTGGAGGAGAGTCAGAGAATCATGGAAATGTGCCGACACGGTCAGAGGGTCCGACCGCCGACCAGAAGAATTTCCAACCAGCCGTCACATCCCATTTGGAATTGGAAATTGTACAGCAGCCTTTGATCAGACAGAGGTCCAGATAGCATATTCTTTATCGCCAATAAAGAACTTGCAGCAGTCGCTGGCGACTGCAGTGAAGCCCCGCTCGCTTTAGAAGAACTGCTGGCTGAGGAGGCGCAACCAGACGTTCCGACCACTTCTGACGTTCCCACTGCTAGTGCACAGGCAGAGAACAGATCACACTGAATATTTCTTTTAAATGTTTTTTTTTTTTTTTGCCTTATTTAGTTCAAAGTATGTACAAATACTGAATATATTTTGTGTATTTTACGATTCGTTGTGATATGAATAATTGATGCGAATTGTGTACTTTTCAAAAAAAAATGTTTGATGATTGTATGAGTGTATTGTATGGTGCACCTTTTAGTGTATCTGGTCGTTGAGGAGGAAATGTATAGTTTTGTGTGCTGGGAATTGTGCAGTGTAGTGGGTCGTTTTGTCAAAATTTCTCTTAAAATTTTTAGAAATATATCTCTCTTCTGTCTGGTTTGCAGTGCAGCTTTGCTCACTTGCTGAGGAGGCCACTTCTGTTGTTCCCGCTGCTCATGGTGCACAGGCATAGAACAGATCACACTGTACATATCTTTGTAAATTTTCTTTCCTCATTTAACTCCTAATACTGCGAATTGTGTACTTTTCAAAAAGGTTTTATGATTGTGTTAGTGTATTGTATGGTGCACCTCCTTCGTGTGTATTTGGTAGTTGAGTAGGAAATGTATATTTTTGTCAAAATGTCTATTAAAGTTTTTAAAAATGTATCTCTCTGGTCTCCTCACAGGTTTTTTTTTTTGCTGGTCACAGTATTTCAATGATGATGAGTATGTGAGTTACGGTAGCAACTTAAAAAAGTATGTGAACAAAATCAGTTGGTATAATTCAGGAAGAATATGTTTTAGTAAGAAGCTTCTTTCACGACAAATACACACTGGATTGTCAGCACAAGACTCCACAAATCACTTTTTTCAGGCCTACTTGACTAAAATTCAACAACTAAATTATGACGTCATCATCCAGCCTCTCCAAGAAATTTTCTAGCTTTTGAGAGTTGATCTGGTCAAGCACATTTTACCGAGACGTGATGTCCCTCCCTCTTGCCAGCAGGTGGCACTGTGGCTACCACTGAGCCATCCAGCGAGCTGTGTAATTTTTCCAACACTGCTTATCCGTCCCTCGGGACTGCGAAAGACTGGAGCCACGGGGCATGGACAAACCACCACTTTTATCACAGTTGCACAAACAGCACAAACTGCACAGACGGTTCAGAGTCATCTGCCAACCTAAACTCTGTGTCTTTGGAGTTGGGAGGAAGCCACAAGCGCAAGCTCATGCAGAAAGCCCCTGGCCCTGGGGTGGCTCATAGTTGGAACATTTTGGATTTTTCGTGGGTGCTCATTTCTGTAAACTTGATTTTTGTACCTATTTTTTTGCCATGCTATGGCAGGTGCACTTCCTGCATATTACAGCTTAAGATGGGTCTCACAATGCAATTCATTAACCCGAGAAAGCAAACAGCAACAATTTTAACAGAGTCTTTGCAGTATTTTGCCCTAGTTTACTGATTGCATTATCCATTCAGCATTGGGCTTTACACATTTTTACGATTGCATATCTGATTGTCTGCAAAACAAGCCTTCAGCGATGGTTGTAAAGTAAATTCAAAAGATTCAGGCAAAAAAAAAGAAAGAAAAGAAATCCATCTGGCGCATCATGTTAAACAAATTGAACAATAATCTTTCCCGAGACCTTTTTTCCAGCACACATGATTACTCAATTTTTCTTTCCCACCAAAAAGTATGCTTTTTCGAAATCACAAGAATCTGAAGGGTTCACCGTAACATCGACAAACCGTAAATTCTGGAGCCTCTTCATTCAATTCTCCCAGCACAAAGTCAGCCCTCTGCGACGACTAACAAAGCAAGAGCTCTGCCAGTAAAAAGCAGGAATGAGAATGGGATAGCCTGTTCGTGTGCAGAGTGTGTGTGTGTGTGTGTATGTGCCTCTGCACGTGAGTGTATTGCCTCAAACAAAATAGAAGGACACTGATACTAAACAGCCCATCCTGACAAACCTTGATCTGGCGATTAATTAAGAAGAGTGCTGGTGGGGCTGCACTGTTGAGCTAGTATCCAACAACACTGCCTAATTAACATTCACCCGAAGGCAATACCTCCTATAATGGAAATCATCTCTCTTGGCTTCCTGGTGTCTGCCGTCTTAATGGACATGAAACCGAGCGAAAGCCACCGGCTGCACCTGCCTTATGAATGACTCGTGATGCAACTCGCCATTATGTAATTCCATCTCACTCATACAGGAAACCAGAGCTGTTTTATTTCGACGACCGCGCTGTTGACCGTGTTGTTTTCTGATTGATAAAGCTAATCCCCCACCTGGAAGCTGTGTCATTTTGCAGCCATCATCCTTCATAATGATAAACAACAGCTGTGCGAGTGGTCGGGTCTTACGCTCTTGGTAGGTCGTGAAAAGGATGCGGAAGCGACTCTTGCGGCTCGCCTCGTCCGCCCACATTCGGATGACGCCCAGCGTGGAGACCAGCATGATGTCGTTGGCCACCGTGGAGCAGAACTTGCTCTTCAGGTCCTCCACCGAACTGAAATGAGACAAACGCAGAAAAATACAACCATCAAGACAATTTGTTTTGTTAAAATCTGACAAAAAATACCCGCAATTTTAAAAGTGATCATATTTTCCTGCTTTTTACCGTATCGTGTTCAGCAGAGAAAAGGCAAAACTCACTGAGGACATCTTTGAAATTGGACAGAATGAGGGAAAAGGTTTAAAGAAAAACGTCTGAATCACCTGCCGCCGTCGTACACTGCCACAAAGTTGCGCTTGCACTCGTTGGAATTGGCCATCTCATAGTCAAGAAAACGCAGGTAGATCTGCATAGGGCAAAAGACAAGAATAAGGGTGAGACACAGAAAGAATGCAAACAAACATATCACAGTCTTTTAAACTCAGCAGATGAATGCAGTTCATGGGATGTGTCATTACACTACAGCAACACGCCCTCACTGAGTGACATACACCGCTCTCTATCCACCTTGTCTCTTTACAATAGTGACACTGAGTGAAACTAACACTTCCTGATTGCCTCTGAATCATAGTTCGGCGGTTTGTCATCAGGCGTAGATTGGCTATGGTTCTGGTTGGCTGGGCGCCGCGCTTCGGTTAATGGGTTGGACCGCACCCGAACTGTGACAGGGAGGAGAAGCGGCGATTTAAATTGGCGAAGACGGAAGCCGCTGATGGTGGAAGGATGATGGACGTCACCGTGTCAACTCAACTTCACCAGAATGACAAGCGGAATGAGGGCAAAAACGAGCCGACTCTCTGCGGCTCTAACCCTGCTGTCAATACTCCCGCGTCCACTTCGAGAAATGTCACGTTTAGCTATTGTTGGCATTGTCACAAGAAAAGCATTGGAAAACGCGTGTTCCTGCCGCTAATACATGTTCAAGGGGAATGCATGTACAACACATACAATAGATGCCCTCTTGTGTCTGTGGGAGCGTTCGCCTTTCCACAAATGAATTGGTCTCAGACACTGAATGGACTTTTATCGATCCCTGCAGGGGCCTGAATGGCAGAATGGCAGACCATTTCTGAGCCGGCTTTGCTTACAGAGCATCTTCTCTTGGATATTTCCTGTAATGTTAATAAGAAGTTTGGAGACGGTGGAGATAAAATCTGCTGGCTAATTTTTTTTTTTTAAATATAAAAGATATAAGGTCAGTGACACAGGGAGGGGAAAATGCTGCAAGGATTTATATCTTAAGAACAAGTAATGCAGTGCATATTTTTTAAAGGTAGATCATGTTTAAGGATGGCTCCACTCCAAGCGGCAGGCCGCCAACAGGAGTCCGCTCGTTATTGTTGAAGTTGTTTTCAAGGTTAGTATTATACTTTAGTATTATCTCTGTCTTCTTCTTCTTCTTCTTTAAACTTCTCAACAGCATTAAGCACCTATGACATGTCTGCCATGTCTCAAGTGCCAATATTCAGCCCTCAGCGATACAAACCACTAACTCATTTCATTCTTTGCAAGTCATTAACAAAAGAAAACATTCCTCCAGAAGACATAATCTGCCGCTAATGGCTAATTGAAGTCATAAATGTTCAGTCATTAGAGGTTCTGAATTGAGTGTTTGTGTGTGTGTGTTTGTGTGTGTCGGCTGAATTATCAATTTGAAGCATGATAAGGTTAGGTTGTGCATGAATCTGTGGATCAGTATCCCTCAGATTTTTGTGCTAACTGGAATCTTATCCCATAATCTATTGGCATGGATCAAATACGTCATGTATCCAATCATGAATATCTGCCAGATCCAAGTCTCTGCATGTTTCTGTCCATGGTGCTGAAGCTGCTGTCCATGTTTACATCACTGTTTGGCTCTGTCCATGGTTCTAAAGTTTCCGTCTAGCTTTACATCACTGATTGGCTCTGTCCATGGTGCTGAACCTGCCTTCCATCTTCACGTTACTGTTTGTCTCTGTCCATGGTGCGGAAGCTGATGTCCATCTTTCCGCATGTTGCTGTGTGTCTCTGTTCATAGTGCTGAAGCTAGCGACCAGCTTTCATCACTGTGTATCTCTGTCCATGGTGCTGAAGCTGCCATCCAGCTTTAACCATTGTGTATCGCTGTCCATGGTGCCGAAGCTGCCGACCAGCTTTAATCACTGTGTGTCTATGTCCATGGTTCCGCAGTCACTATCCACCTTGACACATCACTGTGTGTCTCTATCCATGGTGCTGAAGCTGCCGTCCATTTTGACATGTCACTGTGTGTCTCTGTCCATGGTGCTGAAGCTGTTGTCTCTGCCTTTGTCTCTCTTCATCGCACTTGGCTGGCTTATGCCCGGGTCCTCACTGAGCTCCCAGACCGTTGCCATTTTGCATTTGTACCAAATCGATTTTCTTTGGGTTGCTTTGCGTTTGCAATGCATGATTTCACTGTGTGTCAATGTACACACCCTTGCAGGGATTTCCTTACACCCTTCTCTCTCTAACTAATACATGCCGGTCACCGTAGGACAGGAATGTGATGACAACACAATAAAATTAATTGTGGTTTAAGTCGGCGCAGCAAGCAGTAACAAAGACAGACTGCTGTCAATACTGACGAGTGACCTTAAGGGCTGAAGAGTCAGTGAATGAAATAGAGGTGCTGTAAACACAGAGACAAAGCAAGGCGTACAAGTAAGGGACCATACTAACAGTAAGGATCTTTTGGCAGCTGTTGCCAGGCAGAACACATCAAGGCGATTTATTCTGGTTGCTAGTTTGATTGTTTTCTCACCATAAATACAGCAGAGTTGAAATGGAACTGAAAAGAAAGGCAGTGTTTGTCAAGACACCCTTATGCCTAGAAGAGGACAACAATAGTTTAAAAGCGTTTAAAAATGTGTAACTTTCATGTTATCTTGGCATCATTCCTACTATATGCATGGATTCCTATACTCACAAGTACGTTGGTCAGAGAGGCTTACAGCTTTCAACCAGCTCCATCACAAATTAAGCGGTTTCTTTTTTCTTTATTTCCCTCTAATTGACCTATGATGAAGAAAAATCAGGGAGCACACGGCATCACAAAGCCAAATGACGCCAGCGGATCAGATACAATCACCAATTTGCGGGGCCAGAGATTGGCTGCGGCAGGAAAATGGGTTGCCTCTTCATTGATTCTACAGTGCCCAATAATGACGCAGAATCCATCACTGACGAGGAAGGGGGCGAAGGGGGAGGGGTTATGTTCTCACTGGGGTTTGCTGCGTTCATTAAAGAGTGATTCTTTTTTCTTTTTTAAGCAATTACCTTTCAGAAACGGTGCAGAAAGGCAGAGAAGAGAATGCAATGCAGGCAGATGCAGAGGCAAACAGGTCACAGATGATGCGCGAGTGTTTAAATTCAACATGAGGCAGGTATATATTTATATACATAATTCCCCCACAACCAGCAGCTGTCAGAAAGCAGGTCTGGCCCCTGACAGCTGTTGCGGCTATTATGTAAATGATTCATTATTTTTTTCAGAATGTTTCAGTTTTAACATCTACACACTATTTTTTTTTGCTACACAAGAGTTTGAGTTTTTCTGTTTTCCAGGAGCACATGGCCATTACTGCTCGCCGTTGTCCCTTCCTCCCTACTTTCCACTTCGCACCCGCTGTCACCGCCATCATCCATCCCAACCCCAAACTTCACTCGTATAGATTTAGATCTTGGATGGGATGTATTATTGAGCATATCTCTGCCCTCCCTATCCTGTCCTCTTCCCACTTCCCCCCTCTTCTTCCTCCTCCTCCTCATGCTCCTCCACCTCCTCCCCTCCCGCCCCACTCCTCCTGCCTCACTCCTATCCTCTCGTCTCTCTGGAGTGCTCTGGCGCAGTCTAATTAGAGCCTCCGGTATAGGATGTCATTATCTCTCTGCTGTTTCTGGGCACAGCGCAGCACTATATCAGCAGAGGGGAAGCCCTGCACCTGCATGCGGCGCAAACTTCCCCGCATGCTACCTCGCCGGGCGGCACTGCTGCAGTGGCATGCGTGTGGGGGTTTTATTAGAAGGAGCGGGGAAGCGGGGTGGACAAGCGCGGCTGCGGCGCTCTATTTATTTTTAACAGTGGCGCGTAGCGCGCGCTGCAGCAAACGTATGCGACTCAAGATGGATTTGTGCTAAAAATTTTATCGGCCTCCTTCTCCATCAAGCGGTGGCGGCGGCGGCGACTGTCAGCCTCTTGCCCACGACTCGACTCGTGAGACACTTTGTCAGAGCGAAATATGACACTGACTTGGACTGAGTAAAATATATCACACTGCCAGGATCGCTCACTCTGCCGCTTTTTCATGTCCACACGACACAGACTCTCCCTCTGTCTCTCTCTCTCTCTCTCGCTCTCACACACACAGGCGCGCACACACCGAGGCATATGTGCAGCACACGCAGAATTGACTTATGGTCCTCTGCTGCTGCGGCCACAACGTCATGACTGACTTATGCAATTCCACTTAGCAGGATTGCAGAATCCATTCTCCGTTTTTTTTTTTTTTTTATATCCTAAATGGACCATTTGTACCTGTTTCAATGGCACCCTATTGTGTGGCCTCACATCAGCACTGATGGGGGGGGGTGAATCTTGCAGCTCCTGTGGCCTTGGGGCCTTGGAGACGCTCCAGCTGAAGGACTTCCCTTAAATGCGGGCATTAGTGAGGAATATGCAATCCCCAATCCGAACGCTGTGGCCGTGAATCACAGAGGCGACGCTATTATCGTGTTATCAGCCAACAAGTGAGCACGCTGAGTCTGGAAAAACCTTACAATGTTCAATGAAAAGGACAAGCGCTGGTCTAACGCAGGCCTTGAAATATTAAAATACTGGAGAAAACAAACATTTTCTTGGAAATCTGCGACAACAGTGGAGGCCTTATGTCACCGCTTGCATTAGACGAGAAGCTCTCCGAGTCATGCAAAAACAAAGCAACCAATTATTTCAGCCCAATTTCTTAGAGCCACTGTGCATATCATCTCCATAGTGTATGCTAACAGTCGGCAGAATTAAATTATTTTACACTCCACCATAAGATCGTATTGGATCTTTTTTTCCATCTTTGTTTAATTCGTGGCAAAAATTTAGTCGTAAGCTAATATTTGTGAACGCATCACAACGGACACTAGAGTAACTTTGTTGCACATGATTTCATCACTCTGCGCCCGATCATTAAGAGCTGTACTTGTTTCTGTAAGACCACTGTGTCTTCTGGCGACAGCTCACGCCTAAATGTGTATAATGCAAAACACACGATTGCCATCAGCATAAAATATCTTCATTATTATTAAGTGGCGGTGGACGGAGATGTCATTGCAGGGATGACACAGGGAGCAGCCACACACGCATGAGTCGGCTCATAAATCAGCTGATCCAACTATAAAGAGGAAAAAAAATATGTGGTGGAATTCTTTTAATTAACACCCTCTGACTGGACCCGCTGCTTTTTTCCCCGACGCTATTTCAGCAGATTTACTGCGGACGTGCGCCGGGGACCAGTGTTGGTGTGCAATCTCTTACAAACATCATTTTGAGTTCATCTCGTCTAAATGAAAGAATATTGTGGTTCGATGTGCAGGAAACGAGACGCTCTCAACTGTTACTTTATCTTCTTTAAACTAAAGTAATTAGTAATTGATTACTTATGAAACAGAGTAGTTAAAGAAGTAATTAGATTACTATTTAAAGGAGTAATCAGTAGTTCACTTTTGCGGAGTAATCCCAACAACACTGGCCCAGGATGCTGGTGTGTCCCTAACCCCGTGCAGGTGTGGACGCGCATGGCCGCATGCTCGCAGGGGCAGCGACGGTGGAAGCAAGAGGAGGAAGAAAACAAAGAGGCAGGACGGCAGCACCAGGGCCTCCGGGTCAGACTGCATGGCAGCGCTATTTCATCAGCGGTAATGCTCCCTGTCTCTCTGTCTGTCCCGCCTAACCTCATTCCCTGCCCTCCCTCCATCTCTGTCTCATTCCCCTCCTCTATTCCTCTTGGCGATGGGTGGATGATTAAAAAAAAAAAAAAAAAAAAAATGTTGGCCTAACCCCGAGTAAACCTTCCCCTCGCCTCGCCGCCTATCAGTCTGACCCAAAGCAGGGGAAGCGGTCCACCCGCAGCCACAAACACCGGCGCTGGTGGAGTTCTGCTGACAGCTGCAGACAAAAAAAAAAAAAAACCCCTACATGCAATATCAAAGCCTTCCGATGCAACCGCCGACCTCGTTGCAGGGGTGAGGGAATAGCAAATGAAGACGGCCAATTAACGAGAGGGAATATCTGAATAGAGGCCCCGGAGCTGGGAAAATCGAAAGAGACACGACGTGGTCCGTCACTCCTCGGAGCCCCGGCGCTGATTTGTCGTCAGGTGATGAGGCCGGCGACAACCCCCCCGTCGATGGGAACACATTTTCAAATCCATTTCGCTTTATGTGGCGTTTTAAAGTTTGTCACTAAACTTGATTGGGGGGGGGTGGCGCCATGTTTATGTGACTAACCTTGGAGCGTGGCGGGGCGCGGATGTACCACTTGCAGTCGACGGCCTCGGCGGCGCTGGCCTTCCCGTCTCTGGTGATCTGATGGGACTCGACGATACCTTCTGGACCAACCAAGTCATACTGACAGGCTGAAAGGCAGGCGCAGCGGGTGAGCTTATACAATTGAAAAATCAAACATCAAAAAGGTCCCATATGATATCCAATAATCACAGCTGGAGAACATGATGAATTATCCCTCAGAAAACGTCTGCAAAAAACCTTTGTCTTTAGCTTCCTGCTCTGTTAGACCGTCCACCTGTTTGTAACACCAAGGTGTTAGGTACTGCTGCCCTTTATGACATCACAAAGGGACCATTTCCTGAGCGATGTGCTCTAGCCCACGCCTCGTGGAGAACGGAGCAAGCCAAAGAAGAACAGGGTGGACTTCAGAGAAAAAGTGATCATTGCATAACAAGGGAACCTTTGAGGCACATAACAAAGTAGCGCAGCTAAACTGAGATGCAAGACTGTCAACACAGGCAAAAAACACCCCACAAAATACACAAACAAGCGCCGGAGAATCATAGGCAGATGGAGGAAGGAGTGTACCTACAGGGCAGAGGTGGAGGCACTCCCAGGTCCGCAAAGTCCGGATCTGAAAAGAACAGAAGCGGGGAGCGGGGGAAGGAGGCATTCATTTTTAATGCATGATCACAAACACAGGATCCTCGCGCGGGCAAAAAACAAAACAAGCAGCCGCTAACAATGCGCCGAGGAAGCTCCCGCTGAGAAAAACAACAAATTGACGACCGACTTGACATCCTTCAACTGTTTCAATTTCCCCCGAATGCCTCGCAACTCGCTCCTCTTTTAAGTGATCTAAAGGAAGAGCGGATTAAATATTCATCCTTTTTTTTTTCTCTCTCTCTCTCCGTTGCCCATAAGGCACAGACGCTGCTGCACTTCAAGCTCTCAGTGTGCGATTGTTGCGCCGGCACCGCCGCACGCCCAGACATCCTGGTATTTACGCCCATCACCACAACACATCGCTGCGGTCCAATAAAATTTGTTATGTTTGACAAATCTCAGACAGTTAACTCGAGAACACGCAGCGATTTCAGGCCGACCGCAGCGATTTAGATGGTCACAATACAAAAAGCAGGAACTGGCAAATCTGAAAACAAATCAAAATAAAACATCCCCACAATAAAACGCCCCCACTAGCAGGAAATGCGATCCAGTTTAACTGGGCTTAACGGACACGTTCCTCAGACATATATTACACCTTCAAATTTACAGCGACATTTACTGGGTACGGGGGAAACTCCGTTGACCGTTGTGATAAATGTATACAGCAAGTCAAATAATGTTCTTGGCACAACAAAGGCGGCCGAGGCGCCCGCCCGCTCGCACTGGTCCTTTTTGCCGCGTCAGAACAAACGGCGCCGAGGCAAGAACGAGTGTAAAAACGGAGGCGCCGACACGTTCGCCGCCGCGGCCTTGGGGGAGGGTTCAGATTTTATTTTCCTCACTGCTGCCGAGCGCGAGTCTAATCCTTAGTCCAGACCTCAACGCACGAGGATAAAAAAACAACAAAAGGAAAACAAGCTTGCCAAGCGTGTGCGTTTTTTTTTTGCCCTCGGACGAAAAAGAAGAGCAGCCTGAAAGTCAGCGAGTGGGCAAAAGGGGCTTTTAGCACTTTCATTCTGCATCGCCTTGCAAACGCATTACATCAGTGGGCACAGGTGCTTTAACTCAAGTTGTTGGTGAGCCAACACACCCCTCCACACCTCTCCCGCTGACTACACACTGCTCCTAAAACCAAACTCCGTCTTAAATCCAACACTTTTGAAGAAACAATAAGAGAAGCTGCTGCTGTCGTTCTTATCACTCATTTACAAAGTTGTTCCGCGATCAGGCGATTGCAACAGACGCCTGGGAACAATCTTCTCAGGCTAATTTCAGAGCAGGAATTCCACTACAACAGCGCAGCGGGCCACCTTTTTTTTCTTGTCTTTGCGACGCTGTGTTGGGAATTAGCGCCGACTGCATTTCCCGCTGAGTTTCATTTCATTCCCGCCCGGTGACGGAGTGGCTGCGCCGCTGCGATATGCCATTAGCCTGTCGCTGCACCCGCCCGCGGACGGAGCCGGCGGAACGAGGAAACACAAAAGGGGGCTTCACGTTTTAATCTGATTGTTCCTGGCCACGTCGGGGCCTGACGGCCGCTGACTGAGCTCAGGCAGTGAAAGAGAAGCCTGAGGAGGCCTGATTGTGCAGCGGGGCCTCCTCGCATAAATGTCACAGTTTTTTTGTTGTTGTTGAAAAAAGGCCTCCTTTGGTCCTGTTACATGACCAAATCCTCCGTCTAGACATGAGTCAACGCGTAGGTGTCAGAGCGCCTGGACAGAAGGGGCCGGACCAATGTAGTTGGGAAGACGGTCCAGGTTTTCAACAAAAACAGGGGAACAATTTATGATCGTGTTAATTGAGGAGGAACGGCCGTCTTGAGCTGGGATTGACAGCAGGAGCCACTCTTCTTTGAAAGCAAACATTTACTGAGGAAGAAAAAAAGAAACTAGAAACTAAAAAAAAGAGGCTTAGGTTGCACTCAAGGCTTCTTTCTTCTTTAAAAAAAGATGAGTGCAAAACAGACCCCAAAATTCTTGATCTACACAGATGACGACCGGCGCGTTCAAGATGAGACCTTTTCGCTTTAATCAAGAGCAAAACAGACACGTCACGTGATCATATTTCCAAAATGAACCCCAGTTTTTCCTCTGTCTGTTTTTTTTTTTAGCAGCTAATTTTCTCCTGCATGCCCATTCGCAAAAACAGCCCGCTGATTATGGAAGCAAATTAAATCGTAACAGCGCGGCGGTTGGCAAGAGTTTATATGTGCGCCATCCGTGCAAGGTTAGGGAGCACCTGTGAGCTGCAAAAAAAAAAAAAAACAACTTGTTACACCGCCCCATTAAAAAGCAGCGTGCAAACATTATAATGAGTTGCTTTATGAGCCGGCGAGCAGATGTTCTAATCGAGGCCGTTTCCAATGGCACACTGGGCTGAGCGCCTTGCCGTTAGCTTTCTATGTAGCGCAGCCGGCTAGCGCGATCCGGCTTTCCCAATCTCCGGGAAAATGAAAAAGTGTCAAAAAACTTTTCCCTATTCTCCGCGTGAGCCCCGCGTTCCTTTATTTATCGATGTGCATCTACGACGCCCATCCGTCGGCGGCGTCGAGGTGTTTGCATAAATCAGGCCCGGGCCCGGCGCGGAAGCAGACAGGAGCGAGGGCTGAGAAAATCAAAGTGGAAGACACTTAATGAAACAGTGACCTTCAGGGTCACCGGTGCAGGTTCTGCCAGAGATTTATTATTGGGACTTTGCCACCACTTAACCCTCAACGATTACAAGGCCGGGCAACCTCCAGAGGGAAGGGAGATGTCTGACGTGCCCGCTGCGCCAGCGCGCACGCACATTTAATAAAGGCTACTCTTAACATGGCAACAAAGGTCCAGCTAAAGGCTGCTCCGCCTGTAAATACCTCCCCGTGTGACCCTCGACCTTTGGAGACTCTGGCCTCTGCATTTCAATCAGGTGGGCCTCATCCCGAGCCGCAATCCATCACCTCCTCTCCTCCGCTGCCCCTACCCCCCACCCCCGCCCCTTGATTAACTGATCCAATCAATTACACGGATTGAAAAAAAATGATTGATGGACCACGCAAAGTGTGTGAAGTGACGTTTCAACCCCCCCCCCCCACACACACACACACATCCTCTTGTAATTTATAAGCGGGTGGCGTTTGCTCCATCAAACTTGATTACAGCAGATCCCGTTGAAGGAAAAAAAAAAAAAAAAAAAAAGGTAAGCTGCGCGCGGGGCGATAAACATAACGAAACACCTGGACGGCCGCAGCGGAGCCCACGAGGGGAGAAGCATCCGCCTCTGTTGTGTCGCCGACGGTGAGGCCCCCCTCTCTGCATTTCCCCGCGTAAAAGAGAAAAAAAGAAGAAGAAGAAGAAAAAAAAAAACGCCTCTGCACCGGCGTGGCGAATTCAGAGCACATCCGCACAAGGCTGCAATCCCCCCCCCCCACCCCCCTCCTCACAAAGCCCAATAAGTGTGTAATCTTCTGAGGCTTACTGTATTTACCCTCTGCAACACAGAATGTGATCAGTTTAAAGCGCGGGACACAGTCTTGGAAGTCGCCCCGCAGCTCCGGAAGGTCTTCAAAGCGAGGGAGAGAAGTGGAGAGAGCGTCGCGGCTCGCGAATACGTACCGGCAATTTTTAAGCTACATATCTCACAAGTGCTGTATATACAAAATCAGGCTCGCGCGGCGGCACTGACTGAGATTTCAAGAAGGCGCGAGGGGGGAAAATAAATAAATATTAAAGAAAAAATGCTGGGAACACACAAAGATGTAAATGTGAATTAATATTGAATCCCGGCGTCTGGCTATTTGTCGCAAAAAATGCACATTAATTAGCATTAAAGATATTGATATTGCAATACAATGCATATAACTGAGGCACACACATGGGTGTTTGCCGAGCTGCCAGCAAGGAGAAAGTTTCGAGCAGCCTAATTGCATAATCTCAGTAGTTTAGCGTTGCGCTTTGTAATAAAGGCAAAACACCATGTTTTATTAATGGGAGCCAATGAGTCTCGCTTCGGCTTCGGTTTTAGGCTGCAGACGCCAAGATATGCAAGGCAGCGCATGTATGGACGAACTCAGTGGTAGTATTACAGTCCTGAATCACACACTTGCGAGGCACAGTCAAGAGTGCACGCGCACACACACACACACACACACACACACACACGAGACCCTCCAACGCGAAAAACTCAACCTCCCAGTGGGCTCGTTTCCTCTCAGCTTCTCGCCGCTGACATTTAAACAAGCATCTGATTAATAATCTCCACTAAAGTGGTTGATCAAGCTAATAAATGGCCAGCATTAATCACGCCGGCCAGAGGACTTTTCTCACATTTCAATCCGGGAAAGAGCCCACAGAAAGAGTTTTCAAACCGACGGACCAATCAGACAGACCCCACCTGTCAAGCAGGCCGATGAGATTTTTTACTTCCAGTGTAGCTGAGCAGAAACACCTCAAGGTTTTTCCTCCTGGTGCGAGAGGCAACAGTAGCAGCTCTAGCAAAACTCAAAAGAGAGTCAAGAGAAAAGAAAAGGGCTCAAGTGCTGCTTTATTGTCACTTTGATTCAAAAATGGAGGAAAAAAACGGACCTGCGCTAATCTCTTTAGCTGCCAGCTCACGGCCACTTCCTGTTTATCACCTGCGCCTTCATCTGGGCTTTTTAAAGCTTCGCCAGCAGCGTTTGTAAAAACCAAAAAGAGGAACCTGAATAACAGTGCAATCCGTTTTTAAGACTGGTGGTTTTCAGCTTGAGCTGCAGCACTCGGTAATGTCGCACTCTCACCGTCGAGTGCTGGCCTGCAGTTTGTCTGGCAGCGCACCTAGCTTTCCACCTCCAACATAAATACAAACACTGGATCCTGAATTCATTAAAAAAAAATGAATGCCAGAGCAAACAAAAGGACTTGGAAAAAAAAAAAAGGGGAGTGGGGGCCCCTCTTTCTGACCAAACTGTGCTGTGAGGATTAACCGCAGAGCTAACACCCTGTGGATGGAGCTTTGTTGACCCCGCGGATGAGAGGCCTGGCGATACAGGGACTGCGGCCGCGGAAAAAGAGAGGATGGGGTGGGGGGGTGGGGGGGTCACAGGATCTGCCGGGGTCTGATAGGATTCACCACACCCTGGGTGTCATGGCCAGTGAGCTGGGCCCTTGCCCTGAACAGTGATTAGCGCCGGTCTCTACCCCAGCGCAGCTCCGGTTGTCCTGCTAGGGGCCCCGCGTACCCAACAAACGCACTCCCGCGCGCAGATTGACGCACGGCACAGTTTCTGCCCTCCCACTCTTTTCATTTTATGAAGAGCAGCGTTGTTGGGATTCCTCCGTATAAGTAGTCCAACTACTGATTACTCCTTAAAAAGGTAATCTAATTACTTATTTCACCATTTTGCTTCAAAAGTAACCAGTTACTAATTATTGATTGCTTTAGTTAAAAAAATAAAACAATGTCAAAATAATGCTGGTATTTTCCAGCTAGTTTTCAGTTGTTTTTCTAAATTTCCGACATTTTGTGGACATTAAGGTATTTTTAGCTTGCAAAATATTTCAGAAAAGCAATTGAATTGTTACTCGATAAAGTAATCATGATATAATTACTAGTTTTGCCACAGTAATCCCGTTACATTACTCCGTTACTAAAAAGCAGTAAAATTACAGTAGTAGATTACTTAGTAATAGATTACTCGCCAACACTTCTGAAGAGTGGTAATAGCTCTTTTCCTAAAAACCTCACATTCACGGCAATGCAGACCTGTAGAAGTGAACGCAAAGTGCTGACTGGTAAGAAAAACCTCAGTGGAAAAAAAACCCCCAAAACCCAAAACAACTAGTAGTGAGTAATCCAACCTTCCACGGTTCAAGTGCCCTTGAGCGAGGCACTTAACCTGGATAATGCGTGTTCCAGCGGTTGTGTCGAATTCTGAGAAATATCGAATTAAATACATTTCTGAGACGTAGATTACAAGAGCCGTGTGCCCTTGCGCGTGAACCGGTGATTCATGGCCATACAATATTGATCTCGGCAAAGGCGGGGTGGGGGAGGCTCAGGCCGAAGGGCTCTCAATGCGTGACATTTTCTCTCAAGGACGAGCCGAGGGCGGCGCGCTCTCAGGGTCATCGTGTTCATCTCCGTCCACGGGCGTCACTGCACGCGCGGGGGGGAGTCAACGGCCGGTGTTGCTGCTGATTCACGGCCGCGTTCGCCGTGAAATACGCCGGACATTAATTTCCAAGCCGCGTCGTTCCTGGCGGGGCAAGCAGCATCGCTGATATTCCCTATCCTGAAATCTTGCACATCCATCAATGCCGAGCTCCGATCTAAGGCCGCTGACGAATCAGGAGCTTTTAAAAAGCCACGGAAGAAGATGAAGAAGAGGAGGAGGAGTGTTTCTTCCAGGGGGTGACAGCCAAGCCGCTGCGATGAAAAGGTCAGCGTGGCAGCTTGACTACTGTTGCTTTTGGTATTTTCTGAATGTATGTAGAGAAAGATTCATCCAATCAGCCTCCAATTTAATTTTGGTGGTCACGAGTGCTTTCTATGGGATCTTCACCACATGGATACACCATGAATATAGAAACTGTGGTGCCTTTGGGCTTCGAAATTAAACTATTTCTTAAATTCTTCCATTAACCTGAAAGCATCATGCGCACATTTGTAGTCATTCCCAATAATTTGTCCGTTGCGTTTATTTGTATTTTCATCTGAGTTATTTTTTTTTTTGCTCATTGGGATGTCTCGTCACTTCTCGCACTGCACACAGCATTTGCGAGCATGCCAATGGAAGTGACTATCGAACATCAATAGAATTATTGCTGTTGTGTTGCGACATAAAGTGCACATGCTAACGGTTTCCATTCGTGTCACTCGGCATCTTTAATACCTTTTCATCTGAGAGCGAGAAAGATGATTCACACACTTCGCTCTTCATCAGAGCTGATTTAATTGGCTGAGATGTCACGACACCTCCTGCCGTTTCCACTTACTGAGTGGCGAGCTTGTCTGCGTGTTCATCTGCCTGCCACCATACCTCATAACTATATATTATTACTCTTCTCTACCGTCGCAGTTGCGCTGGAGCGGCTGCCTGTGCACTCACACTGTATCATATGTCACATCAAATAAAAGTGTCCATCAGGTTTGTCCTCTTTCTTCTGTTCTTTCTCCCCCACCGTTGTGGTTTGAGGGGACAGTGGGGAATTTCCTCCCTGGGATGGAGGTTCGCTTCATTTTGCAGCTTTGTTCACAATGATGGATTTGAGGGATGGCTGCTGCTGTGTTTGTGTATGTGTGTGTGCGTGGGTGTTTCCATTTCTCCCATTGGCCGGGCTGTTAACTGCTCTCCTCTTTCCATCCTCCCAGAACGCCCCTGGGAGAAAGTGACAAGGACACAACGCTATTCCTTAAGCAAAGCTACAGCACTATATTACAAAGGCTGCGGATAATCACTGGCTGCTCGCTGCAGCGCTGCCTCGGTCAATCGGCACCTTGTAAGAAGTCACAAACCCAATGAAACACGCAGGATTTAGAGCGTGAAAGTCACTCACAGGGTAATTGTACACTGTAAATACATGTACGAGCTTATTTCATCTTATACAGATTGAGTCTGATCAAATGGATGATTGTCTCTTGGCTGACTTCTGCTGGTCAAAAGTAAGGCCGACGCCACAAAAGCCAATAGCATTAGAAAGCACCGGGCTGCTGGGATTTCGGGCCTGAAGTCTCTCAACAAGCGCCTTTTTCAAGCTCCAATCAAAACATTTTTCAATCAGCCTCAGTATTCCACAGTCAATCAGCTTCCTTTTGTGATGAAAGGAAGGTGGAGGCCGCAAGCCAAGCCGGTGCTGCCGGTCTTCGTACTGAATGTCGACTTTTTTTTTTTTCCATTAAACCGTTCAGATCTAAACCATCCATCAAAAAAAAAAAAAAAAAAAAAAAAAAAAAGACACGCAGGGGAAGCCAAAGTGCTGCAACAGGGCTGACTAAAACGTCGCGGCCGGGTTGCTGCCACGCGATTGGCCAATCGGCCATTTTTGTGCGAACAAGCAAGCAGAACAATGCACCGACTACAGCGGCCGAATGAAAAGCACCCAGCAAGTCACGAGGGGGACGGATGTGTATGCGACAAAGCAGCAATACCCCATGTTCATGCTGCATTGATTTTAATGCTTTTATTTTTTTAAGTCTCCATTGTCCTGCCACTG
Source organism: Thamnaconus septentrionalis (assembly GCA_009823395.1). Classification (NCBI taxonomy): domain Eukaryota; kingdom Metazoa; phylum Chordata; class Actinopteri; order Tetraodontiformes; family Monacanthidae; genus Thamnaconus; species Thamnaconus septentrionalis. The sequence goes on from CM020520.1 coordinate 8,745,447, forward strand.
CCACTTGCGCACACCGCAACACGCCCGCAGAGCAACCGCTTCTGCTTTGAGGCTGAAGGACTTTGCTGCGTGTGCTCGAGCGTCTCGGCTAATTGCCGAACACGCGTTCATTTTTAAGATGGCCGAGGCTGAAGCCTGCTCCTATTGGAGCAGTTAGCACCCCCCCCTGCACCCTCCTCCACCTCCAGGGCATCTGCAGGTGTTTCTGCTTAAGCGATGCCCCAGTGACAGACACATTCCATCCAGGTTCCATTTGGCCAGCCATGCAATAAATCAACACAGCATCGCCACTCTGCCACTCATTAGCGTGCACAGGGTGTTTTTTTTTTTTTCCCCCCGCGAGGCGGCGGAAGCGAGCGAGCGAGGGCGAGAGAGAGAGAGAGAGAGAGAGAGAGAGAGAGAGAGAGAGCGATGACACGACACAAAGGCACAGAGAGGGGAGAGTTCTGCTGATCTGCAAACAATGTCCTCCCGAGAAAGGTAATTTGAGAGTCTGATTGCTTTCTCCAGATAGCGTTTGAGTCTGCGAGTCGTGGAATTATGAGGGGTAGCGAAATCCTGTTTCAATTTCCACTGCCACTCTGCATCTGCATCAGACGGCCCAGGAGGGGAGGGCAGGGGAGGGGAGGGGAGAGGAGGGGCGGGATCAATGGCTTTTACTATGACAACGCAAAAGGCTGCAATTTGACCCAGTGGGGTGATAAACTGCAGGTTTCAACAGCGACACCGGTGGATATAAGGGAGCGCGGGACAAATGGCTCGCCACGTTAGCGGCCAAAACAGCCGCGGCGACAAACGCCCCCGCCCCCGCCCCCCTAAGATTAGAAATAATGGGATCCCGCTCCGAGAATTGCGATTCGGCGTCAAGCCCTGGGATGAACTGAATCACGTGAGGAGCGATGGAGGGGAAGAACTTAAATCTGCAGTTGTTGCGGAGGGGGCGGAGACAGTGGTGGAGGCTGAGAGGGAGATTAGGAGAGATTAAGGAGCAGGGAGGGGAAGGGGGGGCGAGATGCAGATTGAGATTTTGGCCTGCAGTATCCCGCGCAGTCCCGTTTACCGGAAGTGATTGACAAATTGTTGAAAAGAGGTGTAATAGGATTTGCGGCTGCATTAAGAATATTACACCAGCGGTGCATCTGCGAGGCCCGACGGTCGGCTCTTGAGGGATGCGGTCGTGAGGCCGGAGGCGACGCCGGCCATAAAACTCACCGCCGCGCTAACATTCGCCACTTCCCAGCCCGCGTGCGGGACACACCTCTGGAAATTCACGCTTGCCCCGAGAGCCTAATCTGTACGCCACACGGTCTTGACGGCAGCTCCCTCTGATAAATGTTCCTGACAGAAGGCTGACAGCAGAAGGTTTGCAGTCACGGTGTAGCGGAAAATATATGCACATGTGCACAGTGGAATTGCCGCTGGGAAATTTCGGTGCACTTTTCAAGCTTTTTTCCTCCCTTTTGTCCCCGTGCGTTGCTACGACGCTAAAATTCCAAACTGTTAATGGCCAGCTACCGCCACCAATCACCAACCAAACCAACGGGCAGCTACCGCCACCCATCTGTCAGTGGCAGACAACACCAACAATGGTCTCGAGAAGCGATGAACCACCACAAAGAAGACCAGGAGAAACGAGTGATGAAGAGTGGGCGCCGCTAAAGAGATTAGCGCCAATGCTGCTGTCGTGGCAGGTTTGTTAGATATGCAGGGGATGCTTCTACATCAATCCAGACCGACGTTGGCGCCAGCATATACGTCAGCTGGCCACAGGGCAGTGATGCAAGGTTAATACCAGGCTAACGGTGCCAATTCAGAAGTTTTCCCCCCTCACTTCAAGGTGATAAAACAGCTTTGCCTTTTTCCAAATATTTACCATGGAGGCTTTAGGAGGTGCTCCATCTCATGTGCTAGGTCAGAGGTTCTCAAACTTTCTCTGTCACGCCCCACCTTGGAGGAAGAAGATTTTTCATGCCCCCCCCCCAAAAAATATTTTGGGCCTAGAAGCCCCAAATTTGACGTGGCTGTGTCTTGAGGGATCCCGATGAACCTGTAAGTGGCCCCATGTCTCTAGGACAAAGTTGACTTTTGACCCCATAGTGTAAGGCCGGGACTTGAGGCAGGACTAAATTTATTTCACACAATCAATTGTCCGCAGATCAGAGAGATCAAATAAACAGGCTATGAGAATCCTATTCTCGCTGAGCTGACAAAATCAAAATCACTCGCATGGAGGAAAAAGGACTGACTAACTAACAAATGGTCTACTCTAATGACAAAACAAAAAAATCACTCACAAGGAGGAAAAGACTAAATAGTAAACAAGATACTATTCTAATAACAAAACTTAGCATTAACGAAAAATCACTCGACCTCGAGGAACAACCGTCTTACTGTGGAATCTTAAGGCTGTGGCTGTGGCTGTGGCTGTGGCTGTGGCTGTGGCTGTGGCTGTGGCTGTGGCTGTGGCTGTGGCTGTGGCTGTGGCTGTGAACGGATTCAGGGCTAGACGTGACGAAGACACTCTGGCACAAGACAAGGGGAACGCAGGCTATTTGAACACACAAGGTAACAAGGCACAGCTGGAAACAATGGGTAATTGGGTCAGACGAACAGGTGGAACATGAGAGGTTGTGATCTGAAACGAGAGGTAGTTGTCAAAATAAAACAGGAAATGACGAGACAAACCCCAAGAGGAGACAAAACCTCACCACGGTGTGACACATAGACTTGCATGGCATTAGGGCAGTGGTTCTCAAACTTTCTCTGTCACGCCCCACCTAGGAGGAAGAAAATCTTTCAGTTGTAAAAGCACATTAAATCCAACCCAAATAAGGCTTTCATGTGACACTGGGTACCTTGAATAAGTTTAGCATTCCGTCTGGCATTCCGCCTTTATCTGCACCGTTTTCCTCTTTATCAACTCACAGCTAAACAGATAAATGTGCCGCTATCTTCACCAGCTGGTTTATAACTTTGTCTTCACACTGCTCACTTAATTGATGAGCCAGCCAGCAGCTTTAGATAACAAATGCTCAACAATTTATCACGCGGGGACAAAGCAAAGCAGCAAAACCATCACAAATCGTTGTTTCGTGTGGAAAAACAAGTATCTCACATCTGATTTCCGTTCCTCCCCCTTCTTGCGTAGCATATTTCAGGCTACTCCACGATAGCAAAGGAGGCTTTAGGCACGAGAGGGAGTTGAGGTTCAGACCTCTTACCGCCACAGTGTTGAACACAACGTGTACCCATCAAAGGAAGGGATTCGGTGTGCTTTCCGCAAGCCTGGACCACAGCAGTCCCTGGAGAGACGCGTCAAACAGCTTAGCAGTTCCCGGAGAGAAATGAGCAAGACGCAGCAGCTGAGTGAGCAACAAGGACGGCTAAAAGTCATTAGCAGGAAGTGATGGGGAGCCAATCGGGGGAGGCAGACGAGAGGAACATCTCTGAAGAGGCAACAAGGAGGGTATATTTAAAAAAAATACAATTTCTAGAGAAGAAGGTAGAGAAAACCGTGTTCTCCCCTCGGCAACATCTCTGATGGCCTCCAGGCCTCGACACCTATCTCAGAAGACAGCTGCCGCAGCTCCGCGTCTCCTGGCGGTGTAGCTCACCACCCCCCGTCACGCCTCGACTCTGGGCTTCTGACTTCGCAACCGCTGCAGCGGGATGGTGTCACAGGAGAAGATGAAGCGCGAGAGCAGCCGAAGCCTGACGGGCCTAGCCGCAAGTTTCGATAGGCTCTCCGCTCTCCTCAGGGGGGAAACGTGAGGCGGCAGAAAGAGTCAGGAGTGAAAACACCGAGCGGGCTCGCCCCAGGTTGAGCTCCGCCACGCCGCGTCGTCTGGATTCCTTTCAACTGGCCCAAACGCTGCAGACAGCAGCCGCAAGGGGACGCGTCAGGGCCGCTCCCGATCCTCCTCTTACATCATTTCAGACTCATTTCCTGCATTTGCGCAATCCCTTCTTCGTGAGAGCAAAAGTAGGTTAGATGAGTTTCGACCGGATTCCCATTTCCCCACTTGATACAGTCCAAAGCTCAACATTAAAAGCAATATACTGTTCTCTTTGTTGAGGGACTGAACTGTGTCATTGTCCGCCTTCCTCTTATCCTCCTCCCAAGATTTTTTTTCTCCCACCCCCCGACATAACGATGCTAAATTTAGCCAACCCTTACTGTGGCAGGATGTGCCAGTCAGCAAATTTTCCTTGGAGAAATGGCTTGACGGGGAGATTGGCAGCGAAATGACAAATCTGGCTTTGCACTCACAGGGACGGGCCCGAAAATTCTTCAACATAAAGCGAATAAAAAACGTGTCAGCTGTACCAAGAAAAAAAAAAGAAAAAGAAAGTGTGGCTGGAAGCGTGGCGCAGCGTGAATCTGCCGGATAAGTAATCAGCCTGAGTGGTCAAACATAATAATGAGAAACCACGCGGGCCGACAGATTCCCTTGCAGCATGGCATACTTTCAAGCCAGAGGCGTCACAGCCAAAAAAAGAAAGAAAAAGAAAGAAAGAGCAAGCGCGATCGACAGAGAGGGCGAGAAAGGGAGGGTTTCCCCGCAGTATAGTGCCACTTATATTTCAACCATCTTGACGGTAATGGAGGGTGACTGCAGTATCGGACTCGGACTGCCGGAGACTCAGAAACAATAAAAACGGCTGTAGCACTGCAGACGTGCGGGGAGCATTTATCCATCAAATACGGCTGCGCTTTTGTCACTCCGAAAGCTACGCAGACAATCATCACTGTTGGTCTTTGTCGGCCTCTTTTGCTTTGGAGCTTCTGTTTTTTCCTCTGCACCTATCCTGTGTCTGATCCGTTGACAGGTGAACTCAGTTCTTTTCACCGTCGCCAGCTGATATGAGTCATTCGCCAGAGACAATATATCTTTGGAGTCGTTTGAGTCAACCGGGGTTCCATGCGAGCTGCACAAACTCCAAGTCTCCACCGACCGACTGATGCCGCGAAATTTGGAGAATGATCCACGTCACTGGGAAAAAAGAGTGAAAGATCACTGACTGTCAAGCTACTACCAGCACTTCTGGGAGCAACTGTACTGTACACTTCACACAAGTAAAAGTCTTTTTTTTTTTCTTTAACTTAACCAGCGGCCAGATGCAACTGAGATGCATTTATGTATATATATATATATATATATATATATATATATATATATATATATATATGTGTATATATATATATATATATATGTATATATATATATATATATATATATAATATATATATAATGTCACAAGTATACATGTATTTATATTTTTTATATTTTCCTATTTCCCTTGACTCTCCTCTACCATCCAAGACAAACCCCAGGGTCAAATCCCTGTATGTCTATGTACACATAACTGGTAATAAGAACCAGATTCTGACTCAGATTGATTTTTCTGGAACAAGGAGCAACCGCATCAAAGCCACGACTCCCACGGAGACCCACTTCCTGTGTTTCTGTAGCAACAAAACAAAAAGGGGTAAACGCCACGTGCATCATCTTTGCTCTCCCTCCGCCACCGCTGCAACATTTAATTGGAAGCGGGGCGAGGTGCAGCTGGGCGATGCGTTTGTTGACGTGCGAGCCATATGCGGCGCACACACGAAGGTGACTCGCGCGCCTCGGCGCAGGCCTCCAAATTACACGATCGCACGTCGTTCCGAACGTGCGCGCTCGGCTTCTAAACGTCCAGCTGTTCCGTTTTGTTGAGCTGACGCTAGCCGTCGCGAAAGCGCTTCCAGCGTGGCCGCCATATGGACGCAACCACGGTGACAGGTCCGTAATTATTGTCAGCCAAGGTCACTAAAACGCTCCCTAATCGGCGAGGACAGCAGAGAGAGCCCGGAGTCCCCGCAGAGGAAACCGCCGACTGAAAATCAAGTCCGACCCGTCAACACGCCTGGTCAGCCCGGGAGACGATTGTTTGAGATGCTGCTTTCGGAAACCCGACTCCTGCGGCTTGCTGATACCCAAGGAGAAGCTAATAAAAAATGAAATAAAACTGCACTGGAGGAGAGGAAGAAAAGCGAAAGCAAAACGGAACAGGCAAGTTTCATCTGGACACTTTGTCGAGCGGCTAATCCACTGCGGTGTTAGGTGCTCTTTCCGAGCTGTTCAGCTGAATCTATAATCAGTCAGCGCCGATGGACTTGGTGGAAGAATGCCCTTGAGTGCTAATCTATATGTGTCCCCAGTGCTTAGGATGCCTATGATATATGCCGGCACTCGGAGCCTCGGAGGGGTCGAGGCTGAGACCTTGCGACCGCACTCAGCCTCCGTCCCGCCTGGACCTCGGCCACGTCCTGTTAATTTTTTTATGTAGCTGGCCCAGTTCGCTCACTTCGTAAGTGCTGGCAAAGAAGAAACTGTGGCGGTGAGAAAATCAATACGGTAGATTTTATTTTATTTATTTATTTTTACTGCAGAGGCAAAAAGACATCATCCTCGCGGCCTGGCCACTTTGTTAGGCACAGCTTGCTGGTACGTACACACACACGCACCGCTTCGGGGTTGGAGGCTGTCTGTGCGTTCAGGGGTGCTGTTCCCCCGAGCAGTCTGCCCACTGTGACCTCAACAGGGGATTTTCCACCGCGCAACTGCAACTCACTGGATAATTTCTCTGCCTGAATGCATCGAGTTGTTGCCACGTGATCGTCTGAAATGTCGACAAGCAATTGAACCTTCTACGTTTTTTACCTGCAGTGAAAAAGAAGTAAATAAAGCAGCTTTTGTCAGACCTCATACTTTCACGTTCGCTCATGAAAGTGGTAGTATTGCCAGGGCACCTACTTATTTTTAACATGCAGGGAAACAGGGACCTGCATGCTTGGCCTCCGACGGGAAGCGGTGAGAAAATTGAAAAGAGCGACCAGAGCGTCGTCCTCAACGCGTCGCTCCCGAGAGGGAAAACGTCAACGGCCGCATCCCAGCCTGACACGCTGTCAGCATTTTCGCATTCAAAAAAAATCAAAGGTCCAGCCCTGTTGCAACATCCAAGCTTGCATAGAGTTCACGGCGTAGCTGTCTCTGGGCAGCTCGCTGTCATTTCTGGGGTCGGAGGTCACGAGAGCGAATGAGGCAAGTGTCAAACAACGACAACGCAGAACCGGAGCCTCCTTCCTGCACGTCTCTCTCTCTCTCTCTCTCTCTCTCTCTCTCTCTCTCTCTCTCTCTCTCTCTCTCTCTCTCTCTCTCTCTCTCTCTCTCTCTCTCTCTGTCACACACAGACACACACACACACACATACACCATCGGCACAGCTTTGCATCAAAGCTGTTGACGCGAGTGTCATGACACAGATGTCACACTGTCACATAACGACGTTATGTGATGCAAAGAGCTGCAATTGCTGCTTTATGTATGTATGTGTTCAGATGGAAATTCCCCTCAAGCCTGCTACAGTATGACAGTCGCTAGGTTTCAATGAATGCAATGGTTTTTGCCGCAATTTTGTTGAATATGAAGGGATTAAAGTAAAAGAAATCACAATGTTTTCAAATCAGAGGTTACAGGGTTTGGTTCTAACCTTCGCAGCTCTCCAGGGCTACTCCGCAGCAGTGTCCTGGACTGCTGTGCTATGAAGGCGCCTGTAAATCAGCACCAAGAGAGGTGAAGAGAGGGTTAAAAATGCTGCGTTCTGAAGATCTATATAGTTTGCTGGGTCGTTAACCGTGCGGTTCGGCTCCGCTGGAGTCCAGGATTAAAAAACGAGAAAAGGATCTGGAGGTGGGTGGAAAACGCTTCTTTTCTTCCCCTCCAGCCTCATCGCATTGTAAGGAGGCTGCTTCCCCATCCCCCGCCCCAAACACACACAGAAAAAAAAAAAAAATTAAAAAAAACTGTTGCCGCTTTAAGGGAAGATCAGGCCTACTTGGCAGCGGGACGTCTCGCCTGCCACCAGCACAATAAAGAGGCAGGAGGAAGCGGGCCAAGAAGCGGCTTTCAGGGTTAGCCGTGGGGTTCTTAGCGGCACGGAGGCTGAAGCGCAACGTGGCTCGGCGAGGCTGAGGTCCGGGTGCAGATTCTAGCATGAATAAATAAGCGCAGCGAGTATAGGCGTCCAATTTTCCCTCTTCCCCGAGGGTACGAACCAGAACCAGTTCCGATCATCCGTTACTCACCTGCATTATTTCACACACGCCAAGGTGAAAATAGTTCCGTCCTTTTTAGCGACGGGGGCGCGAGCGTGATTTATGGCCGTCTCACGCGGGCCAGATGAGGAGATTACCGCCGTTTAAGCCGCTGCAAACCGAGGGGCTCCGACCACGAAATGACTTAACAGGTCACAGTTCACTTGTTCGAAAACAAGGAAGTGTTTTTTGGAGAGCGGACGGACGGACGGACGGACGCCCGGTGCAGCCGTCAGGGCTTCATCGGCGGTCGGCGGGGGAGTTGTACGCGAGCTGAACAGTTGGAGGAGTTTAGCGCTGCACGTCGGCGCGCATGGCAGGCCGCGTTTATGACTTCATTAAAAATCCACCCAAGGCCTCGGCTGCGTTTGAAGGGGTTCCCGGGCAAAGGCAAATCTTGCAAAAATGAAAATTGCGCTGGACGCGCTTTCAAACTCGTTACGGCGAGGGTTCGCTTTCCGCCGCCGCTGGTTCCTGTGATTTGGTGGGGCTCCATCCAGAGCCACACGTATCCGTCCCTGCAACAGGACATCCAGTTTCCTCTTGAAAAAATTTGCTGTAAATGCAAAAGACTTGTCAATCACTTTAACATCTAATCAATGAATGACTGACTAAATCAAATTGTTAACGGCACACTGAGTGAAAATGAATTTTTTTTTCTTCTAACCAACACAATGGGCACCCCCTGCCATTGACACAGCGCCCCCAAACGGCCTGATATTTTTTAACCGTAGTCGCCTGACTGGCACCAGGTCCAGTTCAGGTCAACAAAAAAATGTTTTCTCTGTAATTTGTTTGGAAAAGTTTGCCACCAAGCCATCCAGAGAAAAGTTCGTCCTTATTACGCGCGCGCACACACAAATGCGCACGGCGCCCGGTCGAGTGTTATTCGGCGCTAAGAGACCGAGGCGAGGGTACAAGGTGTCCAGCGAAAAGTGAGGGCAACAACAGGCTTGTGCGCGACGAGCGACAAAAGGCGGTAGAAAAAAAACAACAATCGATGGCGGCTGTCAAGAGCGACGGCTTCTGGAGCAATCAACCAATAAAGGAAACGGCAGGCAGTGGGGGGACGGTAAGGGGCGGGAGGGGGAGGGGGAGGGAAATAAAGGAGAACGCCATTAAAACAGCGCCGAAAAAAAAACCGACTGGGAAAAAAAAACAAGAGATGTGGACGAAAACAACACAGAGGCTGAGAAAATTAAAAAACAAACAAAAAAGGAAAGGGAGCTTGGCGAGGAGACAAATGGGTGCCCCTGCTTGCTGGTTAAATAAATTCAAGAGAGAGATGGGAGGTTAGTGTGTTTTTTTTGTTGTTGTTGTGGGTTTTGTTTCTGCATTTGTGCGACGGAGAGAACGGCCAAAAGGCCACCAAGCAGCAGAGAGGTTCCCGCTGCCGCCCCGTGAGGAGCAGCATCCGTCTCGGCAAAGCACAGAGCACAAATCAATACCTATACGGTTAAGGCGTGTGTGTGTGTGTGTGTGTGTGTGTGTGTGAGAGAGAGAGAGAGAGAGGCGGGGGGAGAGAGAGAGCGTTGCTGGTGCACTGGGGCTCTGCAAGCTCGCCTGCTTCACCCTGCGTTCACACCGCTGCCATTTTCAAAAAGGGCCGATTGGCCAAACAAACACGGCGGGACGAGCTCGCGCTGGGGTCTGTTGCTCTGTGTGTCCGTGACAGACATCCACCTCCCCACCCCCACCAGGCTGCGTAAAGCACTTTTCTTCACAACCCGGTGTGCGTGGAAAACGTGGCACGATGACAGTTTAACCTGATCGGCGGAACAAGTCTGACGACAACGGAGCGGCGATGCCAACATCGAATCAGCGGCAAGGCTTAATTATCGGGGTAGCTTTATATAACCTGGTAAATGATATTAATTTCCTTACATGTATGCACGCACGCCCGCCCGCCCGCACGCGCCGCGATCGCTCCCTTTGAAGTCGAATGAAAAAGTGGGAAGAAACAATTCAATCTCCCAGGGTGAATCATCGTCCCATTGGTCAGATTCGGAGCTATCAAAAGGGCCGTATGATTCTCAGCTGGGCGAGGGAGGGAGGGAGGGTGGGAGGGAGAGTGGGTGGGTGTTGCGGGGGTTATTAAGACCACTGAACGTGGAATCAAATCACACGGCGCTGGCTTTCATCTCCACCTTTCGAATCGATAACGTCGGCGCGGCCTTGTAATCTCGGCGATGGGCTTCGGACAGAAACGCGGCTCGCCGACGTCTTTCCACCAATTTATTTTCCTTTTTTCTTCCCCTTTAAAATTTTCAACCCCGTGCGCTTCTGCCACGGCCTTATTTAGGGTTCCCGCGCCCCCACCCCCGCGAGTTTGACGAACGTCCGCGGCGGAGTCGGCGGTGGGTTGGAGAGTGCCGGCTTTGATGTTCACACACACACACGCGCACACCGCACACACCGCACTGTTGAGCAGCGTTCAGGTTCACTTTGATAAAGGCCCATTAGAGTGGCCCTGTCTCTCCATCTTACCGCACCAGTCGCCTCAGACGGCAAAATAAGAGGGAAATTACATATGAAAGGCTGCGTTGACGCTCGGTCATTTCCCAGCCGAACGGACGGAAGAGCCGCAATCTGCATGCACGGAGGCGCGGTGGCAGGTGATTGGCCGATACGAGTGGGGGGAGATCGGTTACGACTCGCCATGAAAGAGCCGATGACGCCTTTAGGAGGCCTTACGCGCGCCATTCACTCGCGAGATAGCATCTAAATTGAAAAAGCGTATTTATACTGACGGAGGCGTCAGAAGTTAATGGGAGCAGTCGGCGCGTCAATCGGGCGCGATAGCCGCATAACTGCCCCGTCTGGATAAGTTTAGATTTGCTCAAATTGGCTTTTTCCCTCCCCCTTTTATTTCGCGGAAGTGTCGCCACCAGAGCTGGAGTCACAGACAGGCATCAGAGGGGAGGTGTTAATAGGAGAAACGCGCTAATAGAGTCAGATTAAACAAACATCCAACTCCATGCAGCTCATCGGCTGCATGTCAAACAGCAGGTGCAGAGCCGGGACGGCGTCTGCGGGTCGACGGCAAACATCCAACCCGACAGCACGACACTTCTCTCTCAGTAAAATGCAACATGAGACGTAAACCCAAAAGAAAATTGAGCGCCTGCGGCAAGACGCAATCCGCTCCGCCACGGCGCCGCTTGGAGCGGTTCCTCCCGCACCAAGCCTGCCCTCTTCGGAGACGCCGAGAAATCAATGGCTCAGCCGTGCCCCCATCGCGGTCGATCTCTCCCTTCAGCCACGAAAATGCAGTGTTTTTTTTTTCCGAGAGGCTTTCAAAAACCTAATCCGTCCGACATCTCCCCGCATTTCTTTATTCGTCCGTCTCGCCGACCGGCGTGTGATTCTGCCCAAATCCCCTCCTAGGCTTTCACTTTGGTTTGTGCGGTGGCCGGATAAGCGCCGCCGCAGTGGGGATTAGCTCCCAAAATATGTGATTACAGACACAATAAACAACTGACGACTGGCCACTCCGGAGTGGGGCCCCTTTTGCACACGGCGTGAGGGTTGAAATTGCAGTTGAGTCGCTGCAGCAGCAGCAGCAGCAGCAGCAGCAGCAGAAAGTCAAAGGCGGGCAGAGAGTCCAAGTCGACGCTGCACGTCTTATTACCAACTGCAGAAAGGCACGATGACATGACTTTTGAAATGACAGGTTGGGGAGTCGCCCAGAGGCTGGAGTCTGACACTGAACTGATATACGTGTGTCCCACTAGGAACTGATGAAATGTGAGCAGTACTGTACTTATCATGCATGCTGGACGTATGGGTGAAAAAGGAAGTGGATAATTAGATTTTTTTTTTCATTCGTGCAGATATGACTGCTCAGTTGAAGTGTGTGTGTGTGTGTGTGTGTGTGTGTGTGTGTGTGTGTGTGTGCGCGCGCACTCGTGTGGAAGGATTAGAAGCAACGCACAGATTTGACTGGTTTCCTTGGGCTCAAATCCAGCTTTGCTGAAGCTTTGGAGGAGAAGTTCACTCTCAGCGGCGTGTAAGGACACCCAACCCAGACAGCGGACGACTACTCTGTCCTCTATTTAAACAAATGCAGGTTGTAATAATAAAAACAAGCTGTGTTTCATGAAGCTCAACTTGAGACACTAAACCAACTGGTCCTGGCCAGAAGAGTGGGCGTGCACTCTTTTTGCACTTAGCATGCACATCAATTTATCCTAAAGATCAGCAATGCTGCTTTCAGTTCTTACGTCCCCATGCATAAAATGTTATTGAACACTTAAGAGGAGAAACTCTTCTTGTAAGGGGGAGGGCTGTTAGGCAGGAGGCAGGTTAAAAGCTGAAACTGGATTGGTTGTGAAGAAAAAAGTTATTCAAGCTGGTTTTATATATGGTCTTTCTCCGGTACAAAATAACCAACGTTATTTCATTTGGAATTTCCAAAGAATACAGAGTCGGACCTGTGAGCAAATAAATTTGTACCAATGCAAGATGGAATGTGTCTCAGTTTGTTCTGACAATTACTAAGTCCTTGACACATCTGAGTGAAAAAACAGATTTCCAAGGGCGAGTGCAGCCTAACTGGACAGTTTGGGCTGTTCAAATTCCAGAAGAGAGAAGAAATACCTTGTTCTTTCGCAAGTGTGGTATCACGAAGAGCAGTTTGCACTGCGTGTTCGGCAAAAGAGGAATTTCAGAGGCATCTTCCAACTGGCATCCTCTTTACAGCCGGTGTCGGCTCCATGAATATTCAAAGCGGAGCCTCGAGGGGGGTGCGCGGAGCAAGCCCCAGCCTTTTATCGCCCCCCCCCGCCGCCCTCGCAGCGTGGCCATAACCTATTCGTAGCGGCCCAGATCTCTCTCTGAATCGTTGGATTTCTAGATCCTCGTCGCTTCCTGCACTGGCTGCTCCTATTAGCTGCGCGGGGCCAGGGGATGGCGCTAGCCGGCAGCGGCGGCGGCCACATGCCCGGGCATCGTATAGGAGCGGCGTGATTAATTGAGCTTGGCAAATGGAAAATGAAACGGCGAGCTGTTCGGCAGGCTGTTAGCGCCGGGCCCCCGGATAAGAAACGGAGATGAACACACGTGATCGACTTGCCGACTTTTCAATGGTCCTTGCCTTCGGCAGTCCGCCAGAAAGACTTTGGTCGCCCCCGACGGAAGGAGAGCGTCTTAATTGACTTTCTCCACTTCATCGGTGTACAATCAGCCGAATGAGGAGGACATAAAAACGTTGTACGGCGCCTCAATAGTCCCAGACGGATGTGCAGTCTCGTCCCCGCCGACAAGGACAACGGAAGACAAAAAAGCGCTGATGAGAAGCGACGCCTTCTCCCCCTCGAGCTCCCCCAACCGTGATGCGCTGTCAGCCCGACACCTCCACCGGCTTTCATGACTCAAGGTTTCAAAGCCCGGGCAAAACGTTTGACACCCTGGGATGGAACGGCTGAAAGCGAAACTCAAAACGGGCTCACGGGGCACGACGCAATCTGTCACACACACCCGCAACCACCCGGGGAGCCAAATGTCAGTCACCGTCAAACTGTTTAATTGTAACGAAACTGTGAGGGACCATTTAATACCCTTGCAAAAAGAGACGCTCTATTTTGTTTTTATTTTTATTTTTTAATAATTTCTTTGCACAGATATTGAGGAAACTAAGAAAGACGGGGCAACAAAAGCCTTTTTCCGATGGTATAAACACCTGCCTGCAGCCCTCAGACATCAACAGATATTGACTATGATGGACTGAGGGCAGCCAGAGACTGTTTCGAATCATAAACCACTCGTCACCGCTTCACTCTCAGGCTGCGGGGGGTGGAGGGGCGGCTAATGAGATGTATTAACCCTCTAACACAGTCCCGCCAGAACACGGCGGCAAAGCCGCTATATGATCCGTGCCATCAAGCCATTCCGTTGTCTTTTCCTTCCAGGGGATATTGGAGGATATTGGACGTGGTCACCCCGGCCTCAATGCAAAGAATCAAACTGTTTGTCATTCCGAGAGGCAGCGCGGATTAGTCAAATTCCACATCTCATGATCCCATAATGGTCTTGCCCTCCATCACCGCTGACATCATTCTCTCAGCTGCAAAAACAAAAGCTCTGCCACTACCTATTAAATTACTTGGGGATGCCAAAATGGGATTTAGATCCCTTTTTCCGAAATTCGCTCTCTGATCGCTAAGCCGGGGGTAATGCAGAGCCCCGCTCCCGCTCTGAAAGATGAATAGAATGCAGATAACTCCGAAGCTGATGGCTCATATTCCTTCGAGGCACTTGTCACGGGTTTTAAGAACTACCTAAGAGGAGCGCAGCAGCTGACGGGGGATGACAACAAAACTCGTCGAGCATGAAAAACAATCTGCTCCGTCTTTTGTAATCAGAAGGGCACATCTGAAGCAACAAGCTCATTTATCTTCCCAGAGACAAAAAAAACACACAAAAGCAAAAGATTCAATGGATGGCTCACTGTGTAGGATTTAGCAGCGTCTTGCGGTAATAATAGCATATTGCGAACAATGACGCTGACGTTAATCTCCCTTCTTCCTCATGTCAGTGTTGAAATCACAAGCAGATCTGGCAAAGCAGAAATGTGATGCTGGTGGAAAATACTGGGACCAACTGGGAGAATGTTGATGATGGTGATCGGGCGATGGATGGTGGTGGCGGAGCTGGAGGGAGCGCACATTTCAAAAAGAAGCAATGCTGACGATGAAGGAAGGAGGAGGGACGCCGAGGAAAAAAACAACAACTCCATTTTGAACCAGTAGATGCTGTTGGGATGTCACACACTCCTCCTAATGCAGCTCAGTGGCGAGATTCTGGCCCTCAGCCTTGACAGCCGAAGATCCATCGCGATACGCCAACGAACAATGAGGTGTGGCGGCGAAAGCGGAGGAAGGGGATAAATATTGAAAACATACAAATCTCCACCAGTAGGATGCCTTGCGCATCACAAGCATCATATAGGGACAAAATGGACGTGCGATGAACGGCACAATAGGCGGCTCCGACTACGGACGCAGCACGGGAAGGACAACGGGGCCTTTTTTTGACAGGACGCCCAAACTGATACACGTGCTTACAAGGGGCAAATATGGAGCGCAAACAAACCTCAGCGGCAGCCAGCGTCGCTTCGACGCCCGCTTGTCGAGCGACAACAGAACAGCGTTTTTGACCCCCGCTCCCGCAGCATCTGTGGCCCAACAGCAGGCCTGGCGAACAAAACCGCCACAGAGGACGGGAGGCGGCCCGAGCCGTTGATTGATCTGTGGGGTAATTGCCTGGGAGGACGAGGGAGCGGCTGCAGCGGCCAAAGGACATAAATATCAGCCATCCGGTTTGGAGGGTTGAGTTAAGTCCCTGCGGCCGCGATAAACTCCGGACTGGTTGTTCCCCGGAGTGAAGGCTCGCCGCCTGATAAGCCGGCAAAGGTCTCACGGAGGGATCTCGGCATCGAGGTGTGAAGTCGGCGGGAGGGTGGGAGAGGAGGAGCCAGGTGGGCTGGAAGTGGGTCAGTGAGTTGGAGAGCGTCATGGGAAGTCTTTTTGTGTGTTTTGCGGCGTCGCTGAGCTGCACAGAAAGACTTCTAACGCGTATTAAAAAGTTTAATCAGAAATATTTGCAGCAATTGCAAGATCGATCCCAGTGTGACATTTTCACATTCTTTTTGTGCACATTTTTTTTTGTTTTACGTACACAGAAACCCTGTCACGAAATCAGCAGGTTTAGAGAGAGAAGAACTAAATACTGGACTGGCAACAATGCGGCGTGGCTTATTTTTTCCAGTGGTCACTCAAGGTACTGCAGCCAAAAAACGCATACGGCCCAAAAAGCATTTTCCCATAGCTCGCAATACAAAAAGGAACTTGGAAAACGGCTGACAGGACAATTGTGACCTGAAACGCGGTTCATAATAATTCTTTCTATTGTCAATTTTTAAATCCTGGATTTTTAATCTAGCTAGCTCCATGGGGCTGCGTAATGCGGAAGCAACCTGTAACCCAAAAAAAACCCAAAAATGAATGGGCTGATAGACTGGATCTCGGGAGCTTGGTTTTAACATTGTGGCCGCAAACACGATGGTGAAAAAAAAATGGGGGCGGGGGAGTGTGCATGTAAAAGTAAGGTTGCAAATTAAATGTAGTCCCATCTTTCATGGAGCTGAGTCAACAGCCTTTAAGAAATGCACAGGCGCGGCCGGCAAGCAGAAAGGAGGCAGTGTTAGTCAGCGAGAGCGCGTGAGGGACAGAGGGATGAGTGAGCTGGGGTAGTGGGGGGTGGTGTGGTGGGGTGAGGTGGGTGGGGGTGGTGCCATCGACCTCTCTCACAGCTGCAGGAGGTGTGCCTGCAATGCTAACCTCCCTCCATCCATCTCCCTCACAGCACGGCCAGAGGGGAGAGCGCAGAGAGAAGGGTGTCCTCCTCACCCGGCCCCGGCCGGGCAAAGGCCCTCAATTCTTATTTTTCCTTTAGCCATTTTTTTTTTAAATCAGCAAAGAAATTCTTCCTGAAATGAGACTCAAAGACACAGACAGATGAGGGGCTCTCTCCCCCCCCACCCCCCTCTCCCCCTTCCACCTGGTAAAACCGTGCACGTACGTCTTATTTCTTTTCTCTCCTCTCTCCGAAGGCAAGAGAAAACACAGACCCACAAAACATTCACGAGAAGGTACCATCAGGAGTTCATTTCGCCCGCAGCTGCTGGCTTTGCTCGCACCTCAGGGGAGGCGGAAGAGGAGGAGAGTTAATGATAACAAACATTAGAGCAAAAACATTTATTCTTTCGGTGATTCACGAGGATCAGGTGAAACGCAGTCTGGGCCTGGGCTGAGATTGCGGGGAGAAACGCCACGAAAAGCACACGGCAGGAGATTCTTGTTCTTTTTTATCTTCCCTCCCGCCACATTTCTCCTCATGAATTTCATCAATCTACCCTCGCCGCTCCTTTGTGGACGTGAACCTCTACCGGTGTCGGGGCCGCGGAAAATGAATTTTTTTACTCCCGGCGCCCTAGGTGTTGTACCAGTGTGGGACAAAGTTACGACAATGTTTTTATAATAGACTCGGCTTGAGAGTGATCCCATAGGAATGAAGTGGAGGGCGGTAAAAAAGAAAAAAAGGAGGCGAGAGCACATCTTACAAGGCTCCGTTTCATCTCGGGATCCTGCACGGCCTCATTGCGGCCGGGCAGCTAAGTCACGGCTCGTCTCGTGCATGCTGAGCGGTGTTTTACAGACCTCAGTCAGTAGCTCGGCTGATGTGTGCAAGGTGAAAATCTTGAAAAAAAGGTTCAATGCTAAGGGAGCAGATTTTCCCTGTAGCTGCAGACAAGCTTCATTTCGCTGGTTCAGGCAATTTTAACAGTGTATTTTACTGTAAACCTGCTGATTACTGCAAACTTTGTGTCGATTGTTCCATCGTTCTCCGATTTCCGTGCATCTGGGGACTAACCTCTGTCACGTTAGGTTGGAGGATGCAGGTAACGGTGATCAGGGGTCACGGCTGTGTACTCTCAGCCAATCTGGAGAATGCCAGCGTCTTTGGAACTGCTGCACTGACAATCCAGCAGCTGTGGCTCAACACAAAGCCAGTCAAACGTTTAAAGGTCACACGTCGCCGCCGCCGGGCAAACAACTCCGGAGACAGATGTGCGACTATGCAACTGGCGAACTTTCTGAAAAAGCAGCAGCGGCAGCAGCGGCAGCAGCGGCAGCAGCGGCAGCGGCGGCGGTGTTAGCGCAGCCGTGGAAGGAAGTTCCCGCCAAGAGCAGAGGAGTCCATCTCTCCGGTTCAATTTTCAATTTTCCAGTTTGAGCCCATTTGGACTCAATCTCACGGCCCAGCCTCCTTTTTGAAAGGGCCATATATCCTATTCCAGCTATAATCTTATATGACTTCATTCCATTGTAGAAAAAAAAAATCTCATTTCAATTATAACTTGGCCAGGCTTTAAGGTGCTTATATCAATCTGTGTCATCTTAGTTCTAGATTTATTAACCGTCGCCCACATCTTACGTAACGGAAGACGGATGGGTGGTGGCGACAACTGAAGGTGACTCAAGTTGCGCTGCCGCACCAGGCTGATCACCTGTTGTGTTATACTGGGGAGTTGAACTCATGCCTGTACAAATATTACTCTTGAGCCAAGGTCCCACTGATTCAATCACAGTCTGATCCCAGTTTGGGCCCTGCAGAGCTGACAATGTCATCGTTCCGTCCCTACCCAGACATTAGCATTAGTCTGGGGTAGTGTGTAAATGTCAGAGAGGGATTTCGTCCTTCCCAGAGTAACCAAGCCTGTCCCTCAGCGAGGGCGGCCCTCCGCCCTGCAGCGCTGACGGTTCTTCTCGATCATCTCCATTATTTCTGGAATAATCCAGCGCGACTGCTGAATTCTTCACATTTTCTGTTCTTTGGCGTCTTTGTTTTTTTTTAGTCCCTGGTCTAGTGGGTGTTTCATAAACCCAGAAATGAAAACAAAGTCATCCATCCATCCATATTCTGTCACCTATTAGAGTTGCCAATCATCCCAACGTGGATGTCAGGGTGTACCTGGTGGGGAAGCCACACTAACTGTAGCCCCAGGGCAGCTGTGGCTACACATGTAACTTACCACCACCAGTGTGAATGTGGTGTGAATGAGTAATGGGTTCAATGTAAAGAGCTTTAGGTGCCTTGAAAAGCGCCATATAAATCCAATCTATTTATTAT
This sequence comes from Thamnaconus septentrionalis, assembly GCA_009823395.1. Taxonomy (NCBI): domain Eukaryota; kingdom Metazoa; phylum Chordata; class Actinopteri; order Tetraodontiformes; family Monacanthidae; genus Thamnaconus; species Thamnaconus septentrionalis. The sequence goes on from CM020520.1 coordinate 8,764,279, forward strand.
CAATCTAATTATTACTGCCACCAGGAGAACTAAGAACTCAAAAGGCGTCCGGAGTCCAGGTGCTCGCGACCTCCTTGCCATGAGGTGGCAGCAATAACCTCTGCACCATGAAAACAGACTTTCCAAAAATTAAACGCAGCATGGCTTTTTTTTTTTTTTTTAAAACAATGACGATATTGGACACCACTGCCATGCAAGCAGATATGCAAGTATACAGCGTGCACATCCTTTGATATTTTCTCTTTCTAGATAGAAGAGTGTGCGGCATACAAAGGCCTGCTTCAAAACCCTTCCAAAAACAAGCTGCAGTGTATGCTGCAGAGGTACAAAAAAAAAAGAAAAAAGAAAGTAAGAAAAAGAAGCTCGGCTGTTGACGCAAGGAAAGTATGATGCATCTGGGTGTAATTTTCTTTTTTTTGACAAACAAATTGCACATCACATCACTGTGGCAGCCAACTTCATTTAATCACTGCACTGACTCAACCCTCCGGAGGGTGTTACACCAGCGCTTCCTCACGTCCTCCAAAGCCACGTATAAAATTGGATGCATCGCGTCTGCAGACTTTAAGTGCCTCACCTCAGCGCACGCCAAACCGGATACTGGGACAAAAGCCTGCCGATGAACGGAGGAGCAGCATCGGCGGCCGCATTATCCGCATTAGTCGTCAAGAGGCAGAGACTTTAAAAAAAGAGGGGGTGGGGGCTGAGTGTGAAGGGGAGGCGTGAGAGTTTCTCCCCGTTTTTAATCTCTCTGCCGCTAAAATGCCCGGAAGTAAAACGGGGTGGGAGGAGCCGATTGACGCCACCTTTGTCCCCCCCCCCCCCTCCCAATTCATCAGCGTTAAATTAGCGCGGTGAGAGAGAGCGGTCGCAGATGGGGAGACGCCGCGGCACCCGCCTGATTCCCCAGGAACAAAGTCAAGTGAATTTTAATTCACTTTAATTATGCAAATCATATGCCACAGATATTTGGTGTCAAGTTGAGAGGCTGAGCTTTTTCTTTTCTCTCAGCAAATTTTCAATGAGGCTCCCGGGAGGAGCAGGCGGCGGAAGCGACACTTCGAAGGCACTCCCACACCCAGTCCCAGCTGGGCCTTTTGTCGTCTTTTTGAGGGCTTCGACGAATGACAAATGCTCCCGTTTCTTTTCGGTTTAAGTGGCGCACGGGTGGCGTACTGCGTGTTTTCAGCACGACCACAACCAACCTGCTGATGTGCAGCTAAAAAGGACTAATGCTTAGTTTATTGACTGAAAAAGATAGACGGGAGATGCGAAGGAAGCCAAGTCATAGGGATATGATGTCTATCAAAAAACGATTGAAAAAAAAGAAATGATTTGGACAGAAAAATCATTTTAAACTGCTGTAAGGTTTCTGTAATGTTAACGGGATAGAGGTAAAATATTGATTGGTGGCAGCGTATCAGGATGTATCTTCATAAAAATCCCCTGGTGGCTGAGTTCACAAACTGATCCTTATACACAAAGGATCAATGGAAACAGGTCAACTGAAGTCATCTACTTTTTGCAATTGCAGGCCACTAATGCCTCCAGTCAGTCTCATCTCTGGACTGTAAAGCTGCGCCAAAAATCTCAAAATCTGACTTAATCTGCGTATTTTCTGTTGAACTCCTTTCCATAAACCAGTACAAGTACTCTTCTGGGTATAGAACCGACTCATCCTTATGTTTAATTCCCTTGACCTCCATATCTTTACGTTGAATATCCCCCCGAAAAAGATGACATCCTGACAGCACATTGACGGTATCTTTCATCCATAGTGCCGGTCAATCTCGTCACTAAGCTAGTCGTCTGCTGCGGCAAAAGGTTAACGGCTAAGCAATAAGCACACTTGTGTCTCCCCAGCACCTCTGAGGAGGCTGTGGGATGTGGAACCAAAGCACACAGTTCACGTTTCCTGGCACGGTGCCATCCAAGCCTCAAACTCAGCAAAAAAAAAAGAAAAAAAAAAGTTGACAGTGTTATTAAATCCAGTCAAGTGTGGGAACGTTTACCCGTCTACGGCACTAATTTCTCCCGATTCATCCGCTCACTGCTTCAGTGGCGGCATCTCAAGCAGAGATAAGGCAAATTAGGAAAAGCAAGCTCACTATTTGCCAACACTGGTGGCACTTTTCCTTTTTTCCCCTCCTTTGGCTCGCTGCTGAGAGACTGCGTAAAAAAAAATAATAATAAAAAAATTCACCGTTGACCCACATCACTCCTGATATCACTCCCAGTGATAAATAACAGCCTATAGCCCAGCTCCAAGAAGGTCCGAGTCACTGGCAGTATATCTGCAGTGAAAACACTGAGCGTGTGCAGACAGACAATCAATAAAACTGGAAGAGGCTCCCGCACCGGCGAGCCCCCCGCTTGTTTGCTAGTCGCTCGGAAGCTCGCTGCTTAGCAGCGTGAAGCCCGCGCACGAGAGCGAGGGGCCAGGGCGGACACGACGGCGGCGTACCTGCGGTGAAGTTGTAGCTGGCCGAAAATCCCACCGCTTCCAGCTCGCCGTCCGTCACAAATTTTATCCACAGGTATCGGCCGCTACTCCTGATATCGGGCGGGCTGTGCTGACCGCAGTAGCGCCCCAGCATCGGGGAGAAGCCAAAGGGTCCATCCCGAACCTCGATGTTGTCAAATTTACATTCCCAAGAGGACTCGATGGAGTAGTTCTCCTCAAAGTGCAGGTCGATGCACTGGCGTGGCGGGGCTGGGTGGCGCAGATGAATCAGGAGAAGAAGAAGAAGAAGAAGAAGGAAAATTTTACAAAGTTACACAGAGCATGGATGAGCAAAAACCTTTATCATCAACCGGCAGGTAGCAATACACACATCCAGCGTTGCTTATTTTTTATTTTGAAAAATATTTCACATTGAAATTACTTAATGTAGACAAAATTATATATTTTTAATTTCAGGCAACTTAAATCCTGTCGCTGATCGAAAGAAAGCTTCATATCACAACCTTTGGGTCACTCAAACTGTGCTTAAAGGCCCACAATGTCATAAATACTACCATCTAATGGTAAGAATGTGTACTGCAGGCGCTGTTAATGTTATTCCCTGTTTTTTGATGTTTCTCTGGACTGCACATCATTCTTACACTAAAACACTTTCGTACCAATGTTGCCCCTCTTTCTGCAATTACAAATGCTCAGAAAAACCGCAGATGATTTCAGGTAGCTAAAAAAAAACCCAACTGCTGCCACTGGATACCTTTGAATGTTACACACCGGGCCTTTAAAGAGAGTCCTAAGGAGGGTATTTACCTTCAAGGATGTAAACACACTCGGTGTCTGGGGGGTACTTGTTTGGGTAATTGGGGGAAGTGAAGAGGCCTCCTTCTGATTCCTTCACCCACGTTCCACACTGACCGGCGGGCTTTACCCCTGAGTTGTTTTTCACTGAAACACACGAGGGAGGCGTGAGACTACGTACTTAAGGAGAGGGTGTTTAATGAAAGGAGACGTGGCAGCAAGCAGCCGCCGCCCGCCGCCGCCGTGGAGATTACCGGCTGTATCCTTCCTCGTTGCCCCAGACAACCCGAGTAAGAGAAGACTTGCAACAACTGGAGGAGCAGAAGAGACAAACACATTTCTGATTAAAGACTGTGACGTCTGCAGGTGTCAGCCCCCCGACCCCAAACCCCACCCCACACCCCCATTTTCTAAACAAAGCAGTGGTGATTCGGACAGGTGGAAATGAAAGGGATTTTTTTGTTCCATGCATTTTTCAGAGCAGCGTGTTGCTCAGAGGGCTGAAAGTTGAATAGAAGAGTTCCTGGATTGTGTACCGCAGCAAGAGATTCCATTAAATATCATCGCTCATGATGAATTATCAAAAGAAAAAAAGCACAATAAGAGGTAAACCGTAAATTAGACTACGTAACCTGTGGAATGTAGCTTAGTCAGAACCTTTTGACTCACTGCGTCGGGCAAGACTGACTTAAATCATTGCCAAAAGTTAAATGTGCCTCACGCGTGCCACAAAATCTCTGCATCCAATAATGCGACACAGGTGAGGAAACGGTGACAAAACACAGGTCAACTAACAAACAGCATGAGCACTGGCAGAGGGTTTAAGAATGGAGGAATGGATTTCATTGCCCAGAATTCCAAGCTCCGCGTCTATCTGTTGCTCTGACGGCAGCTTCGGGAGCAGATTCCTCTCCCTTCTTAGTGACCCGAACGAGGCGCGAGGTCTTGGAGCGGGGTCTCCTGCGCGCTCGGCTGGCTGACGGGTTGTCTTACCGTGAAGGAAGCTGTGCCCATGTACCATGTCTGTTCCTTTCACAAACGGCTTCAGACTCAACTACTTCCATTTAGATCCAGGGGATACTTGAGGTGGAACGCAAGGAGGTGGTGGAGACGTGAGAGTGTTCACACTTGGGGAGCCGCTCGTACCGAGGAGAAGAAGAAAAAGCAGAAATATACTTCCTTACTGTGTGATGGGGAGGGTGAGTTAAAATCCTGGAGAAAAAACAAAACAAAACTAATCACCAGTTTCATACAGAACCAACAACAGTTCCAAACATTCGTCCGATTTCCATCCAAGCTTCTCTAATACCCTTTGGTGCTTTTGGTGCACTGAAAGGATTAATAGTCCCGTCATCAGCCCTCCTCTAATCGCTCCACCTTTGCAATCTTCTTTTGGAAAATATCATGGACAGCCTTATTTCGCCCCCTCTGATCCCGTTATCAGGAGAGCAGATCCCGCGGCAGGAGCACGCCAGACCGCGCGGCGCTCGTCATCCCCGCTGCGGCTTCTGTGGCTCTCGCCGGATGCGTGGAATCCGTCGGAGGCGCACATTTAAAACGAAGGATGAACGGAAGGGGGGTGTGAAAACAGAAGAAGAAGAAGAAAAAACACAACTAAGTGGATTTTCGTTCGTTCGGCGTCTTGAAAAATATCACTGCTGCGCGTGAGCTCATCCCTCCGCCTCGGCTCCGGTCTCGTGTGGAGTCCCCGCAGCCAGCGGGAGTTAATGCATGATCTCCCTCCTTCTCTCCCTTCTCCCTGCCTCCCTCTGTCTCTCTCTCTCTCTCTCTTTCGCCCTCCCTCACTCCCTTCTTCCTTCCGTCCTTCCTTCCTTCCGTTCACTCAGCGCGGCCGTCCAATGCGCCACGATCCGCGCGTACTTTTGACGCACGCATTTAAAAACTTCTTGGGGGTTGGCACGCGCGCGCGAGCACGCAGCCGCATGCGCGTAAAGGGGGCCGTCGGCGGTGAGAGAGGGGGTTGGTGGGAGTGCTCGTGTGTTTGAGTGTGTGTCGAGGCATTGCGCGCGCCGCAGAAATTCATTTCGTCTCGCTGCGATTTTTTCCCCTTCGTCTTTCCTGCGCAACGGAAACGGAAAGGTAAGCAGAAAAAGGCAATGAGCGGGGTAATGGAATAAAGAAGGAATAAGGCGCACATGCCGAGGAGTCCGACCACTGTGACGTGGAAAGACCGCGGAGTGAAGGGGGGGATATAAAGCAAGACTCATCCTCAGTTTTTCCCCCTTTATCTCCAAACCACTTTTTTTCTGCATCAAACTCAGATTTTTTGCCCCGCTGTATTTTTAAGCGTCGCCCTTTCACAAGACAACACTATGCATCGCAGCTTGAATGCGACAGACAGAGGGCTCGACCAATCACCTTTCAAGTTTTTTTTTTTCTCTCCCTTGAAAATCGTTCCAAACACCGTCTGTGGGCTCTTAACCAAATGGATACGTGAGGTAAATGCAAAGGGCTCATTCCAGGAAACATTCCAACCGACGTGCCCGGTTGATTCCCTCCCACGGTCATTTTCAAAACACTAAATCAAAGGCGTCTGAAGTTGTGACAGAATGTGACATTCCCCACCATGCTGTTGTTTGTTGTTGTTGTTGTTTCCCCCCCCCCTTCTTTTCCTTGATTTGAACCACCCTCTTTGGCAGAATACACACACACACATCCTGTGAGTGTGTGTTATAGTCACACTCACACCTGATGACAAAGCTGATCTGAGCGCGCCCGGGGGACGAGTCAGGGTCTCAGCCATCCCCCAAAAATAGTCTTGGCACCTCGCAGACAATATCCATCTTCAGACACGCCGCTGCTGCAGAGGCAATCTTGGAGCCAGCGTCTATTTTAAAATCGCCCGCTGGCGTCGGGATCAGCCTAAAATACGCTTGTTGATGAACCGCCCTGATGGTGGACAGCCTCTGGCACGCTGACTTTGTCTGTTCTTCTTCCTCCTTCAGCTGCAAAAAGGGGGCCTCTTGAGATGTTCAAGATGAAGACTCACCGTCTCCCACGTCCTCCTCTTAATTACATCCTCCAGCCGGGGACTGGCCTGTTGTTAGTCGCTGCTCAAGCGTTTCGTTTCTGGTTTCTACAGCAGGTGACGCACGTGGGAGCGGGTGGGGCAGAACCCCGGGCTAATGGGCTCCTGCTAATCTGTTGCACAGAGTGATTTAGTAGCCGTGGGATTCAGACCATCGGATGCGAGAATGGGAGCTTAGCCGCTCACTTTTTCTTTGCAGCAGGACAATCAACTCCCAACTCCCAACTCCCAACGGCCAAATTTCAACAAATAGAATTCAAAAGGTCAATTTTCGGCAAAGCAAGAGGGATGCAGCCAAACACAAAGCAGCGGCCTGCGGCTTGTATTATTGCCGATCAACGGGGGTGCCGCGGGCGCCTCCACGACTCCTGGAGCCGCAACACGGCAGAGTTCCTGATGGCTGAACTCGCGCACGGAAGCGGCGGAGCCATATGGGAGTTATTCAAATGAGGCTTATCTGGTCCGCCGTATGCAACAGCATCAGCAGCAGCAGCAGCCCCGGTGAATTCAACAGTGAGGCCTCCACTTAAGCCCCACCCCCCTCCTCCCCACCCGCCGCGCACACAGAGCTCTCGCACGTCCGTCGGAGAACGGAACGCCGCGGAAGAGGAGGAAGCGGCGGGAATTATTCATTCAACACAAATCTACAAGTCCACAGTTTTTAATGAGGGAAGTCCGTTGTTTGGTGCCGGAGACACTGTTGTGCTGCGTCGGCCCTCGCCGACATTTGTAATTGTAATCAGTCTGGGGGAAAAGGGACACCTGAGGCAGGAAGTGCACACACGCGCGCACTCACAGCCAGACAAACACTTCATATTCATCTTTTTGCTGTTGTATCTACAGTCAATTGTCGGGCTACAGACAAAAGCCCACACTTTATTATTGAGCGCGTCAATTCTATTAATCCAGGACTCGAGTCTTTTCCACCCAGTGAGTGAATAAAGAGACGATGGCTTCCACCAAGGCCCCGTATGTCGCATTGAAATAGATGTTTTTAAAAAGATTTTTTTTTATTTTTATCTTACGTGCTTTCACCTCTTTTGTCCGCACAGACTTTTAAGTTCCATTACGTGAGTGACATTTACAAGAAAGGGTTTGAAGTGGCAGCGGGTGAGCTGCTCTCCACGTCACATTAGTTGCCTAGCACTGCGTTTGACTGAGTTGCCTGCGTCCAGGCTCTCTGCACCTGCAGCGGCTGGTGAACTCCTACTTACGAGCGTCATTTCAGCTCTGGAGTGTCTCCGTTATTTTGCACTCAGGGGTTTGCAGCAACCTCATGGCTCCCGACGGTTTCCATGAGAGCGCGGCCAAAAAAACACAGCTGCATCATATTTTCTTGATGTCCTTAAATCCACTGGCGTTGCCACTGCTGGCGGATCCAAAAAAAATCACAATCTGCCAGATAATAAACCGCCCTAATTTCTCTGGGGAAATTTAAAGAACGGATTGTGTTCCACTTTGAACTGCCCCCCTCAATGTCTCCTTCTCTCTCTCTCTATCTCATCTCTTCGATGCCGCAACTCATCTGTCAATCACCACTGCTTCATCCATCCAGCAATTAATCCCCGTCCACAAGGAGCAGCTGCACTGGCGATGAACTTGACTGTCTACTGGTTGGACTAAATTTATGCGCTGAGAGGTGTTGTGGCGGGAAGAGTGCTTTTTTGTTTGTTTTACAGCACGTCTTTTGTCCTCACGTTACCTCTAAGATGTCTTACTTCCTCTCTGCCCTCCTACGACGGACGGAGAACAAAGGAAACGGCGACTTGCCGCCTCGCACGCGCCCTGGATTTGGCTGAGTGGACCCTCCGCAATCTGTTCTGCGTACGAAGGGGCCCCGCGGCTAAACTCACTGTGCAGTTCTTCCATCCTTTAACCTCATTAAGCACTTGGTGGGTGGGCTGCAGACACCGTGGAGTGACACTTCTGTGGGCCATCACACCTCTGCTGGGGAGAGATGCCTTACAGCCACACAGATTGTTTTTTTCCCTGATTCAACAAGAAGAAAAATATGTTGCAAGGACAAACTAGACGGTGCGATAAAACAGCGATTATGTAAGAATACATTCTCTAATATATCCATCATCTGTCGTCCGACTGTGATTTCTCGGTAACATCGGTGTCAAACAAGGACGCACAATTTCATCCAGATTCTTACTAAAAAGTCAATAGAAAACTATTGGCAGCAGAAAGATGGAGGGAACGACAAGACTCGGAACCACTAAGAGGGAAGTGGATTAATAAATAGTCGATTCGGGACTAAGCAGAACCGCATGATGAGGTCACAGTGGGTAATAAAAATGACTAATGTGTCTGGCGTGTTTATTTAATTCGCTCTGCCTCCCGCGTACCAACGTCAGCTGTCCTTCGCCGGCGTTCAAGGAGCCTCCGCCGCCGCCGTCGCCCCCTGACAGGGACGGACGGCGGGAAGGAAGGACGCAGATCATTTCCACTAAAATGCCAGGTGGGCTTTCGACGACCTTTCCAAAGGATCCCCGCGCCATGTTCGGAGAGACAGCGTGCCCGCTGAGATCATCTCACCCTTAAACAGCCCCGCCGGGCTGTGGCCTTCGCACGCGCTACATTTCACTCAGGCGAACTTCAGTGAGCGAAAATGTCACCGTGAAGTGCACTTTGGGGGACCGGGGTTTATGTGCGGAGAGACATTTTCTCTGTGGAAAGTCTAATAAACCTAGAAAGGTACATCAGGATTCAGTTGGGGTTATTTGTTTTTTTATGAAGATATTTATATATGCCCGGAAAAAAAAGCATGTATATGCTTTGAAACTTTTTTTAAAAAAGTTATGTAACAAAGCTTGATTTCCCCCCCCCCACCAAATAACAGCTTTTTCATCCATCCACAGGCGCCGCAGGGCTCAGAGCTGTGTGATGTTGGGGCCATGGGAGGGGCGTCCTAACCTAGTCATTGATAAGCCGAGTCGTTTGAGTGTGACAGTCTCAGTTTTCTGGGGCAGCGTTTCATGTCTGCGTGAAGGAGGAAACCATTTTGAACTTCAGTTGAACAAAACCAAGGCTCATGTTTAACCCTCGCCAAAGAGAAGGACGCTGACTCAACAAAAAAACAAATTCACTGGAAAATGTTTGAGTCTTTCTGAAAGCTACAACTTTGGTTGTCTTCAACATGAGTTCTGATTTGTCACACCGTGGTGAGGTTTTGTCTCGTCATTTCCTGTTTTATTTTGACAACTTCCTCTCGTTTCAGATCACAACCTCTCATGTTCCACCTGTTCGTCTGACCCAATTACCCATTGTTTCCAGCTTTGCCTTGTTACCTTGTGTGTTCAAATAGTCTGCGTTCCCCTTGTCTTGTGCCAGAGTGTCTTCGTCCGTCACGTCTAGCCCTGAACCCGTTCACAGCCACAGCCATAAGATTCCACAGTAAGACGGTTGTTCCTCGAGCCCTCGGAGTTCATCCCACCTTCCACGTCAGCCAGGTCAAGCCCGCCAAGGAAAGTTCCATGGTCCCGACCCTCCCGCCCCCGTCACCTCCAGTGATGGTTGACGGTGGGCCGGTTTACAAGGTCAAACGCCTGTTAGCTGTACGCAACAGGGGTTGGGGTCGGCAGTTCCTGGTGGATTGGGTGGGTTACGGCCCAGAGGAAAGACAATGGGTTCCTGCTCGATTCATTCTAGACTCTACTCTCATCAGTGACTTTCACCGGGACCATCCAGAGCATCCTGGACGTCTGGTAGCCGGTCCTAGAAGGGGGGGTTCTGTCACACCGTGGTGAGGTTTTGTCTCGTCTTGGGGTTTTGTCTCGTCATTTCCTGTTTTATTTTGACAACTTCCTCTCGTTTCAGATCACAACCTCTCATGTTCCACCTGTTTGTCTGACCCAATTACCCATTGTTTCCAGCTGTGCCTTGTTACCTTGTGTGTTCAAATAGTCTGCGTTCCCCTTGTCTTGTGCCAGAGTGTCTTCGTCCGTCACGGCTAGCCCTGAATCCGTTCACAGCCACAGCCTTAAGATTCCACAGTAAGACGGTTGTTCCTCGAGGTCGAGTGATTTTTTGTTAACGCTAAATTTTGTTATTAGAATAGGACTTTGTTTACTAGTTAGTCCTTTTCCTCCTTGTGAGTGATTTTTCGTTAAAACCTAGATTTGATATTAGAGTATACTTTTGTTAGTTATTCAGTCCTTTTTCCTCCATGCGAGTGATTTTGATTTTGTTGCCAGCTCAGTGAGATTAGTATTCTTATAGTCTGTTAATTTGATCTCTCTGATCTGAGGACAATTGCTTGTGAAATAAATTTACTTTTCTGTTAAATCTCTGTGTCTGAGTCCTGCCTCAAGTCCCAGCCTGACATGATTGAGCTGTAAGTATAAAATGCCCGCAGATATCAAGCAAAAATGTTGTCGAATCCATCAGCCAGACATTTTTTGTGTTCATATATTGAATGGCGCACCTGACGCAATCAATACAAAAAGCTGATACTTGACAAAAGAGGATTACAAGAACAAATGCGGTGGAAAAACCGCAGGAAAAACTACTTCAGCACCACGGACAGCGGCACAGCATTGACCAGTCTGTCAGTTTGGTTGCTTTTTCCTCACCTCCTTTTCCCGCGACAGTGATTTTATGTTTTTGCCGCCACTCACGTTTCTCATGTCAGACATCTCTGGGTGTTCAGCCTCTTCCTCTTCTTTTTTCGGCACCAGTCGTTCCTGATGAAGACTTTTGCGTCGACCTCTGCAGCTCAAGAACAAAATAGATGAAAGCCATTAAAACGGTTTATGCTGTCGTCAAATACAACCATTAAAAAGGTTGTGACTCATATATGTATTAGTCGGGTTTTTAGTTTCCTGCATTTTTTTTATGATTCATATCATAAAATATTTAATCAAAAATGCTTTATGCTCTGGACGTACTCGTGGGCCGGCGTCGTGTCGGGCACATTAACTGTGCAATTTGCATGCACATCTTTCCCTGACGACTTTTACTGCATCCGAGCCATTAGCCCCCGTTAGCGTTATCTCGGCGCTGCAGCCCGAGCGCAAACGCCGAGGCACGAGACAACAACAGAAGAGAGCCGGCGCGGTGCTGTGGAGGAGGGAGAATAAAGTGGGGGCCGGGGCGGAGTGAGGGGGGAGGAAGAGGGAGCGGGGAGAGGAGAGGACAGGAAAGGAGAGGAGAGGGATGATTAATGATGACTGTGAAGATGATGGCCAAGGTGGTTAGCGAAATTAACTGAGGCTTAGCCAGCCGCAGACCACGGGGAATAGGAGCGCCCGGACCAGTGCGGACTGCGCTTGTGTGCGCTGGCGTGCGTGCTCAGAAACGGGCAAATGCACAAACACAATGTTGTCGCGGTCAGAAAATTGCTTACAACTGTCGCTGGTGATGTCTGATTTATACCGAAAGACCTTACGCTTGGAATAAATTACAATCGGAACGTCAACTTAAAGCCTCTGTTACATTAAATAGGCTTAAAGCCATGGTGAAATTATTGCAGTCTGCTAATTTTTTCAGTGTTCACTATTTTTGATGTAATTGTGTTGCCGCCATCTTGGCCAGGTCTTCCTTGAAAAAACAAATCTTTGATCACAATGGGACTGACCTGGTTAAATAAAGGTTAAATAAATAATAAATATACTGTTCCGCTGTTTCTGCTAAGAAAAGCTCTGCAAAAGACTGACTTTGACGGGCCAAGTGGGAGCTGAAATCGACTGATGCAAAGAATGAAAAACCACATATGTTTCCACACTGGCTCATGGGCGTGAACGCCTTTCCACACAAGAAGATCCGCACACGTGCGGCCACTTCATTAGGCAGGCAATGACATGGCAGCAGCTCAGCTCATTTTCGCCGAAGGCATGAACGCGACTCCCTGAAGTTCAAAGCGAGAAGTAAAAGTGGCTGCAGGCTTCGATCAGGGAAGGGCAACTAATCTCCTGCAACAGCCAAAACACACATGCAGCTTCCTGCAGGTAGAGTCAAACGATTATAGGTTATAAATGGCAGATTTCAGCAGTGCCTCCGTCGGCGCAGTATTAATGGGGATAAAAAATACTACAGACTATGCAGGTAAATCTAAACGTCTGTGTCCAATTCGTGTACTCTCTTTGCAAAACTCCCCCTCCCCACTGCCAGATGACATCATCCTAAAGCAGTGGTTGTCAAACTTTCTCTGTCACGCCCCACCTTGGAGGAAGAACATTTTTCATGAACCTGCAAGTGGCCCCATGTCTCTAGGACAAAGTTGACTTTTGACCCCATAGACTTGCATGGCATTAGGGCAGTGCTTCTCAGACTTTCTCTGTCACGCCCCATCTTGGAGGAATAAAATTCCTCCAAAAATTCCCCCAAAAGCCAAAATGGTGACAAAATAGGTTTTTTCAAATTCAGTGAAACAACATAAATGTGCAAATAATGTTTTACCTTTGGCACACCACTTTTTGTGATATCAAAACCAACATTCTTTTTTTTTTTATCATGAACATTCATTTCACATTCATTTCACTTTTCTCTTCATTTATTAAAACATTTCTTTTGTACAAATAAACAATTTTAGCAAATCACTCTTTGTGAAATCAAATCCTGAACATTACTTTTTAAACAAGAATACTCTTCACTTTTCTGCTGTGCAAATAACGCCCTGTGTTTCGCGCCCCCCCCAGACGTGACCCTGCGCCCCCCAGGGGGGACACGCCACCCACTTTGAGAAACACTGTCCGAAAGCTTTTGATCAATCGAAATAATCAACGAATTGGAATGGACGAACAATCAGCCAGGACAAGGAATCGCTTTTCGCAGCGCTTTAGGAAATCAATGATTTTTAACTGTGCTGTGGGACACACACCTCACACACACACACACACACACACACACACACACACACACACACACACACACACACACACACACACACACACACACACACACAGACCGTCCAGGCGCTTTACTCAATCTTGTGCTTCCACTGAGAGCTCATCATAAATGCAGCAGAAATAAGACGGTGACGAAGAAGAAGAGGAAAAAGAACAGCAGGCACTGGAGGGAGATAGCCCTGTGTCGCTTTCAATAGGATTCTTGCGAGCTAATAGAAAACATTAATTACTCCGGCAATGGGATGAAAAAAAAAATGTTGAAGTTGTTAAACAGCCTCTATAATAATGAAACCGTTTGATGAAGTGAATAATTCCGGTATTACGCAGGAAATGCTCTTCCTCTGAAGTTTCTTTCTTTTTTTTTTTTTTAAACATTTTCCTTTTATTTGAAAAAGCACACCGGCTGCATGTCACACAGGCACAGTTACAGCAGCCCTACAAGCCCTCTATGATACACTACAAGCACTACTAAATAATGCTAATACAAAACTGGTGTGATCGCAGGAAATGTCCTTTCCAAGCAAAAACGACAAATGCTCAAATCAAGAGATGAATCAAAGAAGCTCTTGTTGTATTTTTATTTACAGCTCCCTCCTCTCATCCGGTGTCCACGTTGCTCTGTGACCTCTTTTAATTCTTTTTAAGTAGATTTAATCAACCCAATGCCCCACCACTGAAAGGAGCGCAACAATGCACCCGTGGCGGCCGTCTGCGAGGAGGGAGGAGGGGGGGGGGTCACTCATTGAATCGTTTGGCCTCAAATTAATGGAAAAGGTTGCGTGATGACAGGCTGAATTAGGCCGACTGCGTCCGCTGCTCTGTCCTTCATGCTGACAACTCCCACGCAGGAAACTGGTGGTGGCAGAGGCGGCCTTGCCGCTCCCCCCGGTTCCCCGCCCACCTGTAATGAATTGCTGTCACAGGCGAATGGAACGTTTCCAGTGGGTTGAACGGCGACGGCCGGGTCGGGTCGCCATTCCGGCAGCTTGTTGGACGCGCCGTCGGGAGTTCCCAATCGAACGTTCTGGCAGAAACAAACAAAGCCGTTTGCCGCCTAATTGGACGCCTCCGGCAGAGGGACGTGGTGCAGTCGGCTTGCCCCGATCGTTTGAGAAGCAGAAAGAGAAAACGATGACGGACAGGAGTCCGGGAAAAAGAGGCCGTGGGAGTTTATAACGGTGCTGCTGATTTTCCGATAAAACCCACAGCTCCAGTGTGAAGCAGAACAGGCTTGGAGTGAGTCTATCTTTCTCTCTCCACACACAGGTGAAGCCACGGAGCAAAGGAGACCAGACCTCACCGGGGGGCTGCAGACGGAGCGGCGGCCCATTTCTGAATATGTTTAACCGCTCGTGGAGACTCTTTGGCTGTAACCAGCTTGCATAAAACCCTTTGATGATGGCCACAAGAACATCTGCTGGGGTGCCAAAAAAAAAAAAAAAAAAAAAAAAAAAATTCCAGGGAGGGAGGTAGGAACGTATCCGGCGGAACAGATGCAAATAGACACGTGAGTTAGTCGAAAGTTTGTGCCTGACTGCCACAATATGATATTTCCCACTGGCGGACGGACATCCGTATAGCGATCGAACCACGCACAGCTGATGCAGGTGATGTTTTGCTTAACTCATCGTGGCCGCTAAGCCGAGTTCGTCCGTCTCTGGGCCTTTCTTTTTTCCTCTCCTCCCTTTCCTCCCCGTCCGTCCTCCACTGCATCTTGTTCGGATTCATACCTTCACAGGGTCACGAGTGCTCGCAGACGGATCACTGCACACAGTTTAACCGACAAAATCCATCCAGGCACGGCGATGGGTGCGAAGTGTCCGCCTGTGGGCCACCCCGTGTGTTTTTTTGCTCTCGCTGAAGCTTTTAAATCGTCGCTGCTTCTTCCCTCTTCCGCTCAATTTTGAACGTATAACCAGGAAAGACGGCACGAGCAACATTTTATCACACAGAAACATTCGGATGAACTGTTCTGCTTTCGCTAAAGCGGAACAGTTGTTAAGATACATTAGCGGACGCTAATGTTAACCAGCACCACTGCGGCACTTCCTGTACCTGTTATGTCACCAATGTTGAGTTTGTTGTGGTGGCTTTCAAGCTCCAATCTACAAATCATTCTTTATTAACTGCATTGAATGCAGGCTTCTATTTTTTTTTTTTTTTTTTTTTTAACAGCCCATTATGACACGCTGGCCGTCTGCTCTCTGTGAAGCTGTGAAAATAGAAGGATTTGGATTTTACAAGCGGCAAACAGATTTGTTCAGTCCCGCGAAGAAAAGCACTGTAAACATGGGCTATTAACACATAAAAGTCAACGTTACCAGGCAGCCGGCTTTATTGGCTTTTTTGCTGAATTAGTTATTGAACCGTGCTGGTTTGGTCTGTCTGGGATTTCTTATGTAATTCCGCACGCTCATGGGCGCGAAAAAATAAATGAATCCGCTTACCTAAATCATAATGCTTAAACTACGAGCTAACTTGGACTTAATCTGTGCGCTACACGTTGCTACTTAAATATTAATCACAGTCAATCTAATTTATTCATGAGACGCCAACATTGGCAGGCACGGCAGGCATGGTCCAGCCAAATTGTTCTCTAAAATGAGATTGCACAGCTTGAAAGACGTTTTAAATTTCTTTTTACATAATTTCCCTGAAGCCACGTTGGCTGATGATTTAATTATTTCAGTGGTGTTGTACCAAATGGTCAAAATATGCAAGAAGGCCAATGAAAAGGACTGTTTTTGGCACAGCGAAACAGGGATCAGCAAACCTAACGAGGCTTCTGGTCTTCAGATGGTGAACTGCAAGGTCGCAAAATAAAGACGCAGAGACTCAACACACCAATGGGCGCACTCATGGGATACTATGGACACGATTACAGGATAAAAATCAATAATGATATCTTTGAGTTTGTGTTTTTTGGCTTTGCTCAGCTAAGAATGAATGTCAACTTAAAGGTCCCTGTTACAACAATTGAACATTATTTTTTTTCCCCCAATGGACTCCTGGTGGAGCAGAAAGATCAATGATCAAACAAAAAAACACACTGAGAAAACAGCATACTTAGCCCTCTGTTTAAAGCCTCCTGCAAAAAAAGGATCGAGATTGGCTGTACTCTCCACCTTTGCGCTTCAAGATGGTTCGTTTCACCTGGACGTCCGGCTGGAGGTGTTGTCACAGCCCTGAGAGTGGTGTCAGAGTGGAATAAATGCCCTTGATGACATCACAAACTGTATGCATTGGCACATGGTCTCTAAAATGAGGAGGTAGCAATACCCATTCAATTAGGGCCAAAAGAATAATATTCTCCACTGTTTCAACCACTGTTCTCCATCGAGATAAAAAAAAAAAGAGTTGCAGTCAAAACAGAAACGCAGGAAAGTGTAACGTGTAATTTCTTTCGAAGATTGACAGGAAACGCATCAAGAACGGAGGCTGGCGCAACCTAAATTATGTAGTCCTCTTGTCATGTGTCAGGCTGAGTTAATTCAGAGCGCGCACAGCTGCACGGGCGTCTCCGTCCGGGGGTAACTGATCCATTTTGCGGGCGTGAAAACCGCCTGCGGCGCAGCGGGGCCAAGACACGGCTCCGGGAAAAGGCGCAACCTTCCCCACCACTCAGACACGGTGCCGCGCGAAAACCACAAAGCGCCCCCTGCTGAGGGCTGCGAATTCGCTGGGCTAGCGCTCTCTGTAGGGAACCAGCGGCGCGTCTCTGCGCCAGATATCCGACAAATATTCTGAGCTCTCATCGGAACAAATTCTGGCCGTGTAAAACTAGGAATATCCATTTACCATTCATGTATTGCGTGCAGTATTAATTTGCTCTGAATATTGCAAGAGAGTAGGAACCCCCAGAATGAAACACATAGCAATGCCTGGATGTGCTGCTTTTTTTATTTTTATTTTTTTGCTGAGTATTTGAAAAAATAAGAAGAAAATTCAGCTGGGCACTCATCAAAGTGAGGAGCTGCATGCGATATGTCAGCGTGCCGCGGCTCAAACAGGATATTTTGCTTCCATGTGTTTAATGTCTCCAACACAGCAAGCTCTCACAGTGCCTTTGGAGTGTGCACTTCAGTGTGTGTGTGGAGAGAGTGAGAAAGAGAGAGGCAGCAAAAGAAAACAAAAGTGCCGAGGGAGCTCGCGGTTGTTGTGCTCGGTCTTGTGAGTGAATTAGAAAGTGTCAGCTCGGTGTGAAGAGAAAGACGAGAACGCGCGAGACTCTTCCTGGAGGTCTTGCATGAGATTTCAAATGTGAAATGTCACCCGTCCGTCCGGCCGTCTTAATCGCTTTCGGCGCTTTAGTGCCTCGATCCATCAGCCGGACTAATGAAGACGGCGGCGGCAGACAGCAGGGGTCGCTTTAAAGATGAAAATGTAAAACGGCAAGGTTTTGACGTTTCGCTCACGCAGCAGACCGATGGCCGCGAGGGGAAGGCAGCTCCCAGAACAAGACAAAATCCTATTAACCTAATGTGTCAACAAGAAGCTATTCTTCGAAAAAAAAAAGAAGAAGAGCAAAACCACCTCGAGCAACCGTGACTTCACTGCAAGAGGAGTCAGGGTCGAATGACGCCGCTCCCAGGAAGACATATTCTTCTTAAAGCGCATTAAAGGGCTTTATGGGAACTCGCTAATAGGTGGAGGCGAGACTTGAGGGTGAAAAAAAAAACCTCTCCGCCACGGGGGCCGCCAGGTCGATATAATGACGCCCGCACCGCTTACGAGGAGGGGGGGACAGAACAAAGCGAGAGAACATCTCGTACCAGGAAAAATCCGGAATCGCGGCGCTTTGATCCGCTAATCGATCGTTACAATTTTCTCCGGGGCCACGTCCGATGTCCGTAGAGTTGGCTAAGTTGCTCCCTCGGCGAACCGTCAAATATCATCTGCATAAATCTCTCATTGAGAAACCATCAATAGTCACTGTTTTTTTGTTTTGTTGCCCGCCAGCATTTTGTCGCTTCCTGTTTGCATCGGCGGCGGCCGCATGTGCGGATCCACACCTACACATCACACCAACGTGCAGATGTGCTCCTTTGAGGGTGGTGGCGCCGACTGATCCGCCCTGGTGTGGGTGCGCCTTGCGCTGGCGCGTGTGTTTGTGCCTGCATATTTGAAGGGGGCCCCCGCTTCCCCCCTCTCTGCGCAGCCAGACTCAAGGCCACATCATTAGAGCGAGAGGGGCCGTAATTAGGCAGCCCCATGCATATTAAACAGCGCCCCTGCCTCCAGCAGCCTTGAGAGCCAACGGAGCCACGGTCCATCCAGAGGGTCTCTTGCCACTCGGCCGCAGAGCACTGAGGGCGGATTGGCTAACCGGACCCAGCGGATCAGGAGGACTCTCCCTTCCAGACCTTCAGGCTGTTCTTTTTTTTTTAATTTTATTTTTTCTTTTGCGGTTAAACTCAGCCAGGTTGGTTTTTTTGCACGAACAAATGCAAAGACAAGCATGGCCTTTGAAGCAGCGCTACGCGGGAGCTAGCGAGTGCAGGAGGGGTGGGGGTCTAGTGGTGGTGGGGGGTGGAGGGGCGGTTGCACGGCGGCGATGGCAGGGGGCGCCGCCAGTGCGCAAAAACGCTACGACAGAAGGACGTCCATCTGTGCCGCTTTTCTCCGTCAGCGCAACCGAGAGGAAGGACAGAGGCTCTGTTGCTGTGTGTGTGTGTGTGTGTGTGAAAACATGAAGAGACAATGAAAGGACTGCAAAAATATGTTAAGCTGTGCCAATGTGGGAGAACGGCTGTCGTCGAGTCTTTCATTTACATAATCGCTGCATCTGAAGATGCTCGGGTTAAAAGGCCTGGCGTGCCGGATTTACTAGAATCGTAATGGTGAAATAAGAAAATAAATAAATGAACGGACGATCTCGCTGATTTGCAGCTTCTTGGGAAAATGAGATGCAGTCGGTTTATGCAAACATTGTGAGAGTTTCAGACCAGGGCTCAGGGTTCGTTTACTACACATACTGAAGTGGTGGCTGGATAATTAAAGGTCTCGCGTCCGTGCAAAATGAATTCCAAAAATGTTTCCCCAACAATAACACGTGTCTCCATCCCGACCACTTTTTAATTTTGCTGCGTCTCTTCTCGGGGAATGTGCCTCCAGCTGTCAAACCACTGACTTTCTTTAGCTCGCTCCACTTTCCACGTCATATTTGGTGGAAATTGGTTCTTTGTGATACAAAGAAGGTTCCGACAAAGGCTTCAGTTTTAACATGAAGCCAAAGCCTGACTTTTTGATGTGCGCGAGGCTGCAAACAGTGGGCTAAATGTGCCATTTGCTCAGACATGGCGGGGGCAGGAAGGTTGGTCTGCTTTTTTCGGGCTATCGGACGTCTGCTGAGACGCGGGAATCCCACTTCGAACCCCACGTCATTGCTCATCAGCGAGACGGAGCAGCTGGAGAGAAGCCCCGCGTTAGACAAATGAAGCCGATAATGGCTAAAGAAGCCCGATCTCCTCCTCCGCCGCGGCAAATTGTGTTTGAATAATAAATAATAGCGACTGAATCAATCATTTAAAACCGCCGTCCACTTGGGAAACGGCCGGTAAATCACTGAATGCAGGGGCTGGGAGAGGCGGTGGAGGGGGTCTGGGGGACGCAGCTGCTTTACGGCAGCAATTTCAAGATGGATGATTGTTTTTGCGGTAACCCACGTCGGGTCTGTGGCTCCAAATGATGAATAACTTGTCTGTCCCTTCTTTGGCTTTTTTGTTTTTTTACTGTCGTGCCGTTGGACGCTCCTGTGACCCTCTGATGGCTAAACCTCTATCTATCTATCTATCAATCTATTTATCTATCTATCTATCGCTAACTATTCAGGAGAGTCCATGTTATACAGATTTAGGGCCCGTTTCAAGATGCCAAAAAGCCCAGTTAGCTTGCTGACATACCTACGATGAAATCCACTTTTTACAGCGTTGTTCTGTGAGCTTTTGACACTTTTCCTACCTTTGTGAACAACAACCTTTGGAGGTCCAAAGAAACAAAATCTCTTTCTCTGTTTTTGGTTGGACTGACGGTGCAGTGCACAGAAGACCCGAGACCGAGAAGAGTTGGTTGGCTAGCTGGCATGGCGAAGAGCTGCACTATATTTCGCATCGTACTGAGTCAAGCATCCATCAACACCTCCTCCGCAGGAGAACCAACTGTTGACCCGGGTCTGACACTCAGCTGGAACATCTTGTCCTGAAGTCGCACTTCTCCTAGCACACGGCAGGAGGAACGCAGGCTGACCAGCCCACGCAGGCCTTTGTTCGGCTTCAATCACCCAGTCTTCCCGCCCCTAAGGTATGAAGCCACGCCACAGTCCCACCGATCACACGGCCGCATAATTCCCGGCGTGGGGACACAAGAAAAATAGCGCAACCTCCAACTTCGTCCTCCCTCGTCCCCGGTGATGGAGCGTTTTTCCCTTCCGCGACCCTCACAACGCTGTCTTTTGCATCCCCTTGGGGGGGTGATCGCAGTGCGGAGTGCATAAAACACAAGTTTGATAATATAGGTCGGACGGGGAGAACACGCACGGTCCGGCGTGGAACTTTTTCTTCACAGCACGCCGACCTTAACTTCCTGCCTCGCTTCGTCCTTCCTTCCTCAGATCCCATCGCCGGCGCTTTCACGACGGGCGCAGAGGACGGCAACGGGAAAAAAAAAGGAAAAAGGGAAAGAGGGGGCAGGGGGGTCCGATTTGATTTGTCTCGCGAGTTATAGAAAATAAATTGGTTTCCTGCGACGGAAGTCTTGCAAAGATGAGCTGCGGAGACTCAAAGTGGGTACAAGAGGAAGGGAGAGAGAGAGAGAGAGAGAGAGAGAGAGAGAGAGAGAGAGAGAGAGAGAGAGTGACAGAGAGTGAGAGAGACAGAAAAGAAAAAAAAAATCACTTTTAATTTGGACGCCGGATCTGTGATCAAAGTGTGACATTTTCGAGTGAGGGCTTTCCAGGAGCGGCGTACCTGACACTCATATACATCTTCAGAGGGTTGCCAAATTTTAAATGACACACACACTCACACACAAACACACAACAATCACCTGCCTCCTCTCTCTGTGCGACACTCTGCCTCTATTTAACGCTCGACCTCGGCGTGAACCCGCCCCAATGGCAAATCGCAAAAAAGTCCGGCCAGCCTTTCCGGCTTCTCCGTCTCCCTCGTTTGTGAGAACAACAACAACAACAACAGGCCGGCGGCTCCTCGTCAGTGCCGGCGGGACATGAAAATGTCGGCGGCTGTGAAGCCCCCCCCCCGCGACTTCCAGCTTGCGAGCTTGCCAAAGCTGCAGAAAGGGCGGAAAAGACAGAAAGGGAACGAAGGACAAAAAGAGCAATAACTTGTGACATAATCATTACCCGAGGGCTTTTTCCTTTGCCGACCTCCCCCCCCCGCACCACCAATGGATCGCTCTGAAAAACGCAGACTCAGCCTTCAGCCTCTTTATTGCGCTTTTCTTTTATAGAAAAAGGTGATGAACAAATGATCACTTATCAGGCGGACGGTGAACGACGTCTCGGATTTTGGCGCTCCTGAAAATTGCACATCACTTATTGAAAAAAAAAAAAGGAAAAAAAAAAAGGTGAGTCCTCGTGGAACGTCTTAAAGGACCCCGGAGCAGAGCGCGACTGGGCTCTGGTGTGAAAAATATTAATTGGCGACTCTTTAATCATAACGAGTCTCAATTTTCTTAAGAGCAGTTTCTCTCTCTCTCTCTGTCTTTCTTTTCTTAAAGACTGAGTCAGCAGCAGCAGCAGTGGTGGTATTTATAGTTCAGGCACCTCGCGACTAGTGATGGGAAAACTCGCTTATTTCTGCTGACTCAAATTCAGGTAAGCCACTCGCCGAAGAGAATTGGGTGGGTTTTTGAGTCACTCGATTGAGTGAATGAGTGAGTGAGAATCCGCTGAGTGATTCGTCTGTTCACAGCCAGGCGCAGCTGGAGTCGAAACAAGTCACAAACTCAGCCCAACGACTCTGGAGTCTTGTCTTTTTGAACCACTGATTCACGACTCGCTGCACGGCGACATCATGTCGCGCTCTGCGCCGCCTCCCTCGCTGGCGCCCAGGGACAGCAGCTGCGCGGAGGGATAAGAGCGCTTCCCCTTCCTCTGAACTTCTTCCGTTCCCCCTTTTTTCTCACAACTTCCACTTTGTATTGTGACTGACGCAGACCAGGGCCAGACATGGCTGCGAGCATGAAAGAATTCACGGGTGAGATAATTCCACAGTAATCGCAGGACGGGAACCATGAGCGGAAAGTGGCGCCCATTGAAAACCAATCGAGTGCGGTTAAGGGCGCTGCCGGATAGCCGTCCCTCGGTTGACACAGTCCGTTAGCAGTGGAATAGAAAAATGTTGGAAGGGCTGTTTATCTCCGTTGCATCCTATTTAATGGTTCCCCGGAATAACCAGAGCCAACGCTACACCCCTATTAGACTCACTGTATTCTTAAACTGACTCAGGGAAATGCACAAGGAATTGTTTTAACCTGTTTCTTTAAGGAGCTCGGCTCTGAAAATCCTCCCTTTGTGATGACGTTAGAGATGAGTGTTTCTGCAGGAGGCTGCAAGCGCACTGCTCATCCCGAGACTGTATTGATTTTCCAGGGAAAATGAATCATGTGATGCTGTTTCAACGACATCAGCGGTGAAAAACACAAATTTGAAAATTCCCTATTTCAGTCTTTGGAAGCTACAGAAAAAAAACAAAAACAGTTGCCAGCAACGGTGCAATCAATCCTCCGATTGGTTGCATGTTTGCCCAATTGCACTGCAGAGTCCTCTCAGTGAGCAGCCCCCTTGCACTGCACTGCAAAAAGCGCCGGCTTAATTTTAAAACTGCGAATTAGTCCCCAGGCTGGAACAGCACCCCGGCTTGTCCTTTGACAAATCCATTTAGAAATTGTAAACCCTCACGAGTGGAGTAATGAATAATCAATAGAATGATTATTTGATGTTTTGCTGATTTTGCTGATTAACTGCCTTATTGATTGCGCCGTGTCAATACCCGCTCCGGCGCATTGTGAATTGCTTTGATACGGCGAGTGGCCCCCCGATGTAATTACCCCCGGCCGGCTCGTGAAAGGCAATGATCCGCAGATGCGAAGCGGCAGAAACAACAAGCAAACGATCCCAAGCACACACACACACACACACACACACACACACACACACACACAAGGCAAACGTGAAGAGTCAAAAAGACTCCGAAGGGGAGGACGGGGGCGACGGCCTCATCTTACGCTGGCGATCAGCCTCTGCACGCTGAATGTAAAGTGGTGCGTTTCTTCCCTCTCAAGGCCAAACTGAAGATGCGTGAGAACAATCACCCCTCTGCCTATTGGATGGGCTGTGGCACTCATGTCAGAATCACATGACATTGAAACAACTCAATGTTGCTCATATGTCATTATTTCTTTGTTTTTTAAGCCACCTGAAATACTTACAGGTGAAGAAACACATGCATGAGACTTTATAATGTGTTTGCATAAAATAAAACAAAAACATACTACAGTTATTAAGGCCATAAACAATGCTGTTAAATACAGTGGGCACAATTTTAAATGTTTATGTCCATAAATATGTAATAGTCCTGTCTGTAACTTTTCACTAACAATCATCTCTTCTCTTGCAGTATGAGAATGAGTAATACTGAAACTGGATAATATAGAACATCAGACTTTGAGAAAAAAACTCATATTAATTCAACTAGAATTGAAAGTTTTAATCTTTATACACGCCCGCAGGCCACTTTGTAAGGATACTAACTGTATTCACGTTGTATTTTGAACCTTCAGATTGAAGAAAACTTTATTCATCCCAGAGCGGCAATTAAGAGGGTGAAGAGCGGCACATAAAGTATTTGATACAAGAAATAAAAAAACAAAAAGTGGCAAATGTTTTAGGCGCATCTGCAAGATAATGTACACTGGCTGTTTAGATTTTTTGGAATTTTTCCTTATTTTCTTTCTTGTACATCATGGTTAACGGCAAGTCATGTTCAATGCAATAGCACTACAAGGTTCCACCAGTCTCTTTGCTCCATATTGAGAAACCTTTTTTAACGCTGTATATCGTCATTATATACATAACTGGCAAAAAAAAAAAAAAAAACTGCGTAGAAGCTACGTTATCTGGGAACAACCTCAGCGTTAAAACACGGCACGGCCTTGTATTCAATGAGTGATTTTCTGGCGCAGTACAGTAAATCCACCTCCATCCTCCGTCCACCTCCCTGGTGAGGAGGAAAGCCGGCCGCGAATGAAAGCATTTTCTCCTGAAGCCGGGCACTGAGCCAAGAACAATGTCTGTTGGCAGTGCCAGCTCAAAGGATTGTAGCTATTTATTTGTCTCTCTTTTTATGTTCGGCACACGGGAGACAAACCGGGGCAAAAAAAAGAGAAAAAAAAAGAGAAAAGAATTCATTCCTGGCCGGTGGAGAGGGTCGGCTGTTCAAACGTGGCAATTAACCTGCGGCCAAAGACTTTCCCTCTTTTTATCTTTTCCTGCGGATTTCGGATTCGTTAGAAGGGGAGATAGAACCTCAACGTCTTAGCTGCTGCTGGTCGTTGCTATTTATTTTTTTTCTGGGAGGGGTGGGGGGCTTTGAAGGAATCGCAAATTGCAAAAAACCTAATTATGGAGCAGATGTATTTGGATTTGACCGAACACAGGAACACAGTCTGTGTCGCTCTGTCCCACGCACGCTTTGGGGCTTGTTTACGATTTTTGCCGGCATCAAAGCAACTTTAATCAAAATAACTGCAGCTAAGATTGAAAAAAAAAGAAAAGAATCATCTTGTGCAGCAGACAGAAAGGTGTTAAGTGAAAAATAATCCAGCCGGCCTGCTCTCCGCAGAGGTAAACGGTCCCGAGAACACGCAGTCCTGAACGTGGGCGCCGGCTCTGATTAATGACGGAGCCCCGATTAGCATCCGACATCTGGCGCCGCCTGCGCGCACAGCTTGCGCCGCTGTGCAGGAGAGCGGGTGTCGTGGAGTCGGGTGAGGAGGGGGCGGGGGCGGGGTCAAAGGGCGCGTGTACGGCACGCGGCAAACACGGCCCGCCGCCGGCTGCCCGGGCGAACCCTGTCATTAACCTTCAGTCGGCGCCATCTGATGGCGAAGCCCACCGGAGCGGCAACTCATTTGCCTAATAACGAGCCTGTCTGAGGATGGGAGATGGAATCGGCGAGCGTGTCAGCGCGAGGGAGGCGGGGGAATCGAGGGGAGATCGGGGTGTGCGCGCATGTGGCCCCGCCCCGTCAGCGCACCGGGCCGCCGAAGCGACTAAGCTAAAAGTTTGCGCACGACAATGAAGTTTGACCCCGAGACCCCGCCGATGATTAGCGCTCGTCAAAAAAAGCGCAAGGAAAGTCTTTAACTCCGGGTTGCAAATTGGTGCCGTCGCCTCGCTAATGAGACAGATCCTTGAGCAGCAGCGTTTAGCCGAGCTCTGTCGCGGACAGACGCTGGCATTAGTCACCGGGCGCCGTCTCCCTCCGCCGCCCGAGGAATTGGCAACTCGCGGTGGGGGACGGCGGGCGGGTGGGGAGGAGCGGGCCGCTGCCACAGTGCAGCAATTATCAATCAAGATTGAGAGCCTGCGAGTAGTAATTCACGGTGCCGTCGTCGTCAAACGGCAGGGAGGGCGTAAGGAGTTCAAGACTCAAGTTCAAGACATTTCGAATCTGCACGACAGCTCTGGAGTTTCACAGTTCAAGAAAGAATTTCATACGATGAAGGCTAGTAGCCGACACAAGTCATAAACATCAATTAAAAAGATTGATAAAAGGCTCTCGTGTGATGCCGTACATCGTTTTATCACTTGGCCCGACGATCATGGCGCCCACGAACGCGTCTCAAATGGCAGGTAGGTGAGTCGGAATGACTTCACAGTGTGATTGTGATTGAAAAGGGAGCAGAGTGCCGGAGTCAAGGGGATAAGGAGCCACTGTGGTGGGGAAACGGCGGCGCTCGGAAGTGAAGGGGTGGGACAACCATCGCGGACCGATTACGTGATCGACGTTTGATTGGTTGTTGAAGTTGCCCTGTTGGACTTGGTACAACGAGCACAACTGACCAATTTCTGCCGTGCCTGTGCAAACACAGCAGAAAATGTAAATCTAAGAAAAACTATTTATTTGCAAAAGTTTGATTTCGTAGGTGTAGCCTCGCTGGAGCAGACGTCTGGGACAGAACCAGCATTTCTAATTCTCTTTTTTTTTCTCCCCTCTCCGACACAGCGAACACCGAAACAAGATGAAACAGACACAGTTTTGGGAGACGCTGTACGAGAGAACCTCACAGAAGCGACTGCGGTAAACAGAATTTGACCTGTGGCTGAACCGGGATATTGTAAATTACTGCTGTTCAAACTGCAGCAACAGCAGAACCCCAGCCAGCAAAAAAAAACCAAAAAGGAACAACACAGGAAACGTCTCTTCCAGTCTGATTGCATTTCAAAACCAAAGGAGGAGCACTTCAGCTGTGGATTGTTGCTCAAATCTGGCAACGCGAAGACATTGCAGATAATGAAAGTCTTTGTTGAGGTAAATACCTACTATATGAATTGCGTCTTAAAGATCTTTAGGATCAAGCCTAGTGGATAGAAAACACAATCCAGATATGTTTGCCTTTGACCTGCCAGACTATCTGTGAGTGGATGGAATGTTTCAGCCTTGCACAGAGGGCCAGACTGCCCAGACTTCAGGTCGCTCATCCGTCTTGTCAACCTCCAACACGCAGTGTTTTCAATCACCGCCAGCTCGACTGTCACCATCGCACAGATCCGACTGCCAGTCAGTCTTAATTTTCCACTGACTCCACACGTAATCAGCTCCCATGACGAATAGAGAGAGGTCGAGTCGGGCTCGACTGAAGAGATTAGCATAGACGTTGCAGTTGCGGCACTTTTTTTTTTTTTTATCAGAACCGTAGCCGTACAACATCCTCAGGTCGGAAGGATATTTATTTGTTTTTGCTTCACTCCCGATTGGTGTTGACAAGAGTTTAGTGGGCGTTAATGTCGGCCTACGCGCTAACAAGAAGGCCGAGCTGTCGCTACTCGGCTGAAAGCAGCTGGGACAAATTTGGTTCACCCACGTAAAAGCTATTGTCAATGTCAACGGTATCAGTATTTTTCTCCAATTTTCAAACCTGTGGGCTCGTTGCCAGATGGATACTTGAAACAAACTTGAAGGATTTAGGAAGCGAGACGCTCCGCGGCAGGAATTTCCTCGCTGGGGAATGCCCACAACACGAGTATTCATTCCATCCTCCCCGTCGTCTCATCCTTTGCATTGTTTAGTGTAACTGTTGCTGCTTCTCTCGCTCTCTCACTCTCTCTCTCTCTTTCTCTCTCTCCTCATCCTCCACCCTTTCCATCCGCAGCGCTGGCATTAGTCGGGAGTGGCGCTGAACCGTCTCTCTCATTACCGTTAAATCATCCATTTGATTGCGACTGACATAATTGGAATTTATTGCGGTAATGTCTTTTCCAAAATAGCAATTTAGAGCAGTGTAGCCATGGGCGGAGAGGAGAGGACTGAGGGGAGGAAAGGAACAAGCGGGGCCACAAGTGATGAAAAGTACAAGAGGAAAAATAAATGGAGGACTTTCAATTTTTATTTATTTTATTTCTTTTTCTCCTCCCGAGGCCCAGCCGAGCGGCAATTGCTCTGCACAGTTGAGCAGCGAAGATAAGCCACATCGCAGATGCCTGCATATCAAGTGCTCGCCTAAGTTGCCACATTTCCAATAGCTGACTCACGGCTGCCATTCACCAGAGGATGGGGGCCGGGCGCTTGTGCGTTGTTATGCACGGCGGCACGTGTTTGCGCGCGTGAGTTGGCTCTAAATTTTTGGTTGGGATTAGGCGGCATTCAAGACAAAGGGAAGCGTCTCCGAGAGGTCGCGGTCTGGTCGTTCCCTCCGCTCAGCCTCCAAGACGGGAACAGAGGAGGGAGAGGGATCCGTCCCAGAGATCTGCCGCCCAGTGAAATATAACGCGTTCTCTGTATCGCGACAGGATGACTGATGGACGTGTTTTCACAAGAAAACAACAATTCAGAAAGCTTACCCAAGCAAAAACACAAAGACGGAGATGAGGGATCCTGACATGGATCAATCTCTGGCTTGAGTTGCTGCCACAAACACGTGAGGCAACACAAGGGATGGAACATCATCACAATAATACCTCAGTGACAAGATCCTGATGCCACATGAAGTGCACAGACGGTTTTGCGGCATCACTCTAAATTGTTTTTGTTTTCCTTTCTGCGCTCCACTGACGCTTCCAATCGTGTTTTCATCCCCGTTCAATTTCGGCCCTTGTCAACAAGTCGCGTCCAATCTGGTGCGTCTCTGATGATTTTAATCAGCCGGGCGGGTGTGCATTTGTTTTTTTCGTGTTTGCAACAAAAGTGCTTATGTAAGCGTCTGTCCGTTGTACAGTGATAGCTTTGGAGTCAGTCATTTACTGTTACAGCGCGCAAAAGTAATTACCGTGTGCAGGACTCGTGCAACGCTTGCCCGGCGCGATAGAGTCGGAGTGCAAACGCGGGAGCAAATAACTGCGCTGGGACGAAGCCGGAGACGGAACACACCCGCTAATCCCGCCGTCCATCTAAATGTACACAGGCCCACGAATCAATGAAGCCCTAAAATGTTCAAAACCGTTCCGTGCTGCCACGCTAATTAAGCCATGCGCTCAGAGCGGCTGCCGGAATTAAAGAAATCAAGGCAGGGAGCAGAGGACCGAAGCTTTGGCTTTTAATGAGCAAACACCAGGTTCAGTGCGGCCAATTAACAGGCGCTCTGCAGCAGGAAGTGCCAGAGCGCGCAAGATAACCGATTAGCATTAGCACACGGGGCTCCGAGAGGCTCCGAGTGGCAGCAATTTTTTTTTTTACATTTTTTTGTGCTGATTAAGCACACGTAAACACCAAGATGAATGTTGTGTGAAAGCTGCCTATTGATTTTGGCCCGCCGGAGGACACACACACACACACACACACACACACACACACACACACACACACACACACACACACACACACACACACACACACACACACACACACACTGGGACTATTGAACCTCTTCTGGGTATCGCAGAAGTCTGTCTTTAAAGGTCGATGGAGATGATGCATGGACAAGGCGAGTCTAGTTTTGCACATTTTGAAGGCCCCACAAACTCTGAACAGAACAGGAGCCCAAGAGGAACCGCGGCGTTCTGGAGAAACAGTCGGTCGTCCACTGCTGTTGATCCTCGCAGCCTCCGTTTGGATAATAAGATATGTTTGATAGGTTGAGATGAGAAAATGCAGGCGATAGGTTCAAAAAAAAGACGCTACACCCCCAGAAGTGCATTACGATGGGATTATGTTTGATCGGTAAAAGTATTTACATTTTGCGCTTCAGTAAAAGTACGGATACTTATGTAAAGAAAACAGCATAAGTAACAACAGCATAATTCAAAGAGCTCCGCTCCAAGCAACACCTATAATAACAATAAGTTAATTACTTGAAATAGAAATTGCATCTTTTAAACACAAGAGTAACGTAAATGTTTTTTCCAACATAAGGAGTAAAAAGTAGAGGAAATTGTCAACAAGTGCATGGACGTCAGGAAATACTCAAGTGCAGATACCTGAAAAATCTACTGAAGTACAGCAGTACTTGTACTTTGTTACCTCCCACCACCGCCGCACAGTCCCTGCAAACGATCAGATCAGTCCCTTCACAGGGGTTTTGACGAGATGCTCACGACTTAATTGCGCCGCGATTCTCCCGCGAGGCGTCCCTTTCAAAATAAAAGGGCTCACGGAGATGCGCGATTATCTGTCTTTGTCGCACTTAATTAGCCATTATTTACTCAACGGAGCCCCATCAGGAGGTTTGTGTTTGAGAAGCTTTGCGAGCAACGCTCTCTCCTCCCACAGAAGAGAGAAAGAGAGAGAGAGAGAGAGAGAGAGAGAGAGAGAGAAAGAGTGAGAGACAGAGAGAGAGAGAGAGTCCCTCGCTCAGCCCCTCGCATTTGCAAGTAGAAAATCCAAACACCAGTAGCCGCTCTGTGAAATATCTCCTATTCATTCATGGCGCTCATCTCTGTGCCTGTTTACAGCTGCAGTTGCAATCAGGTTGCACAGCCGGTAAGATACACTAGAAACTCAATCGGGAGGGACTGCGGGTCGGCCGGCAATGGAAGTCAGTCTGGAAGGTTTCACCCCAATAATCACTGGGACCACGGAAAAAAATCAGACATCGCTGATGTCTTCTTGTGAGACCACGGTGGGTCGACAATTCTGGTGTCGGTGGATGAGAGATCTTGTGTAGCAAGTGTGTGTAAACGTGAATGGCGAGACCTGCGAGAGGAAGGAAGGAGCGCGATCGATGCAATCGCAAGTGGTTCCCCGCAGGCCAACATGCTAACGGCAGGTGAAAATTCGTTGCAGAGCAGCAGCATCCGATTGCAGTCGCAGTCGCGTGTCGATAACAATCGGATTCCACCAACAAAAAATGAGCAAGAACGAGAATAATTGTTAACCTCCTTTTTCCACATTGCTTCCATCTCCTTTAGGGGTCAGTTGGGGGATTTACAGTGCTGCTGCGGCCACTTAATGTTAAAGGAGTGCAGGATTTACTCCGACGAAGCGCTTCGGAGGGACGGGGGAAGTTATTGTAGGAATCAGGGGAGTTTGTTTTTCGGGGCTCTCGTTGCGGGGAAACACTGCCCCGGCTGAGGGAGAGGTGACCCCCCCAGCGGTGGATCCAGCCTCCGAGAGAGAAATGATAAGTGGGATCTTGGTGAATAATGCATGCGGCCGCCCCGCCCTCCCGTCGGCGGCGACGCACGGCTAATAAAAATCGGCATTTTTCAAATTATGCACAGCGGTTAACGACATTACAGATGTGACCTTAAAGAAAGCTGGGGGGTGAGGTGGATGTGGGTTGCAATTTATACCTTCTAGTTGTAGATGTCGCCTGCCATCAGCGTCTCAGCCAGAGCGTAGAGCAAACAACGTTACTTTTAACCTTGTAACTTCCAGTCTTCCAGCTCGGAAAAACGGCAAACCCAAAGACCACACCCACAATCTGGACCACTGCAGGCACATGGCCCCCACCTCACATGTACATCTGCACCTTTATGTAACTATACATGCTTAGTACAGGTCATTATTACTATTAGTGATTGGATTAGTCGTGAATCTCCAACTAAAAACGCGTTTTCTTTTTCCTATCGTAACGGAGCCCTTTAAATTTTGAACACATGGCGGCGGTTCTTTCAAAATTGAACATGCTCATCGGTCTCTATTCTAGTTAAATATTAGCTCAGATGTCTCAGAGGTCACTTTCAGAAGACATTAATAAATCTGTTATTCCTGAAAGACCACAGACGACAGTCCGATCCAACGCTGAAAAAAGCAAGTTTTGCCGAGATGAGCGCGCATTCACACGGGGAGGGCATACATCAAGCTGACGTTATCTCGCGCTTTGATTTATTTGCTCATCCGGCAACAGACAATTTGCGAAACGTGTGACTGTTGCCTGGCTGCAGCCTTTCAGGCCGACGCGTCAGTTGCTGCGTGGCGTCGGAGGGGCAATCCGAACAAAGCGTCTTCAAAGAGTTTTTGCCACGTCGTCGGAAATTGTTAATGTCACTATTTTTCCGCCCCGTAGATGATTAATATCAGGATGGGATACACGCACACACACAGACACACTTACACTTGGGCAATCAAAGGCAAAGAAAACGTTTTTCACTGCTTGACATAAAACAGAACTAATGACTATGAAGTTAATCCAAGCGTTGAATAATTGCCGATTTCACCGCAACTACAAAATCACAGCTTGTTACAGAAAATATTTAGTAATAAGCTTTTTTGCTCCAATTTAAAACACAACTGATGATAGGTGCGACAACATGCTGTTTGATTCTGGGAATATTCTGACGCAGCCGGGGCGTCTTGTGTGACAGCAGCAGCACAGAATCAGAGAGGATTAAGTCGCCGTCTCCGTCGTCGTGCATGCAAAACACGGGGGGGCGGCCGTTTAAAATGCTCTGGGGGAAAAAAAATACATGGATGGCTTCGACGCAGAGCTGGCAAAAGCACCGGAGATATTTGCCTCGCTGATGAGACGGCCTCACGTGAGGATGAATGTTGTGTTTGCGCATTTTTTTTCATTTTTTCATTTACCCGAGGGACATCTCGGCAGATTCACCCGGAGATTTAGCGGCACTCAACCGAGGAAAGGCTTTAGCTTTTCCGCTGTGACGTGACTGACAGGAGATATATCTGCTGTCGCGCAGCCGACCGAGGCTCACCGTGCTGCATACAGTCATGTGATTAAAAGAGCCCCCAACACTTTGTAATGGGTCACAAAGATCATCGTTTGGCAATCCGCTCGTCCATCTTTAAAAGCTCCGTTCGAGAGCATTTTTTCAGCAGGCCTTGGCACTGGGCAGCCAGTTCGTTGAAAGGTTTGGTGACATTTTTTTTTCTTTTGCAGGAGGACAAAAGTACTGAGGTGACAGTTTTTCCAAGTAGAGTACAGTTCAGCGAATCAAACGCACCCTCACGTTGAAACGCACCTCTCAGATGTCTTGACGTCAGGACTTCACTGCTGCATTTCGCTTCTCGCTTCTCCCCCTTGAAAGTCTCTCTGTGTCTCTCGCGCTCCCTCCGCCTAAAACCCCCCCAAAACTGTCTTGAACATCTGCAGACGGCTGCGTCCCCCTGAGGGAACAAACAGATTGAGCCTCGCCGGTGAAGTGCCGAGAGTAATTATCGCACTTTTACTGAGCTGCCGCCGCCGCCAACGCCGCCGGCGCCAGCGGAGGTGCTGGCAAAATATTGTCTCACCACAACAAACAGACGCGAGGGTGAAAAGACGTGCGGCGGCGCCGGCGCGCTCGCCTCTCATCATCCCCCTAATTCAAAACATGTGCTTTCGGAGATAATGAACCTTTAGCAGGTAGTCGCTCCCTGGGGTTTAATTAGCCGAACACGCTAATGGAATTCAAAAAATTCCTAAAATTCCGTTGCAACTTTTACATGTCACATCGTTTGCTTCATGCAAATGTGTCGTTTGATCGATCACGTGCCCATCACAGCTGTTTGTTTTTCCGCACTGCTGTACAGATTTAACGGGTGGGTGGTTTTCCCGCTGGTATCTGGTATTTTACTGTCACTGCGTAAAGGGACAGCGACTGACAGTGGCTGAAAACACGAGGCACAGCTGTATTGTTCAGATTGTGGAATTCTGAGTCGGGCTTAATAAAGCCTGCCAACCTCTGGCTTCAAAAATAAATCGCTCCTAATAGTCCTCAGATTCCACAGGCGACTGGCTTCGAACATAGCGAAAGCGCTGAGAGGCTAAAAGAAGAAATGACGGAGAAAAAACAACAACACAGAAGACCTGAGGAAGAATCCGTTATAAATTGCAAACACCTGCTGCGACAGAAACTCAACACCTTCTTCTTTCCCCAGTGGAATCCGTCGTTATGGTGCTAAATTGATAACTATCTTTTTTTTCTTTTCTTTCCAGAATCCCTTAAGGGGAGAAACATTCCCCCGCGTCCCCGAGGGAAGATTAGGGTTCGGTTCAACTGTCTGACGAACTCATTAAAGCTGGAGGGATGTTTGATCAGGCGAGGATGCAGCCGCAGCAGGGTTGCCATGGCGAAACTAAAAGAAAAAACGCGCCGCTCGACAGCGTTGCACCTCTCTACGAGGCGCCGCGTTGGGCACGTGGTCGACGCAGCTGCAAAACTGCACAAGAAGGAAAAGTCGTTCACCTTCAAGCAGCTTGGAGTTTAACACATAATGTTTCAGTGCTGGTGTCCACTAGTGGATGGATGACGGAGGTCGCAGTATCTTGTGTTAGCGCCTGAACCACGGCATGTCCTCTCTCCCCTCCGGGATGCTTCCTTTTGTCTTTGTCCCAATTTTTTTTCCCCCCGTCCTGGCCCCCTGACAGAATTAGCGCTATTAGGAGATGCATTCATCACGGTGGGACAAAAACAGACGCCAGTGACTGATGAGTCCTTTTGACTGAAGGTTAAAGCTGGCGAAATCGAGGGCCGGCAAAAGCCTTCCCCTGCGCACACACAACACCCAAATGGTTAAAGAAAAAAAAAAAAGTTTTAAATTACTCTTCTTCATATTTCAAATTTAGGGTAAAAGCTTTTTTGTGCATTCAAAAAAAAGGGGTACTGTCCTCAATCAGCAGCAAGCGGTCAAAGCAGTGATTTTGCAGCATTTGGTATTGTTCAAAATGATGCATGTTTCGCTTTGATTGGCATAAAGCTCTTTTTTTATAATCAGTTGAGGCTCTCACAACCACAAATGACTCACTCGCAAATGCATGAATGTACTTCATGACACATGACAACTACTTTCCAAGTGGTGGATGTTCATGTAAACCAGTGGTTCTCAAACTTTCTCTGTCACGCCCCAGAGGAATGAGAAACTCCAGCATCTTGGATCTTGACTTGTGTGAAAGGATTTGTTTTAAACATACTACTACATACCTACATGCTGCACCACCATGTACTATCTTAAGTGCTTTTACAGAAGAAGAAGTCACAGGGGCTTTTGTAGCCAACTGAAGCAGAAACAGCAAAAGAAGAAAAGCAGGACTGACGGCCAGAAGAGCTCCGACAAAGTCCACTCAACTGCAGCGACAGTCCCAGTCGCATGACCCTCCTCTAGCAAAGCGACAATCTGAAGCTGTAGAGCAAGTGGAGTAAATGATTGCCGTGTCAAACTCGAGCTGGTTGCATTAAGAAGAGGGGTGCGGTGGTGCAGCCTGCACTCGCAGCAGCACTCGCAGCAGCAGCAGCGTCATGAGCGAACTGGCGAGTACAATTCATTAGCTGTGACAGCCGGCAAAACATACAGCGACTGCGGTGCGAAACCATTCAGCCGGCTGCGGCCGTTAAGAGGCGAGTCGTAGATTTTCTCTGCCTCCGATAAATAAACAGTCCCGTCCCGTCCCGAGCACCTTTAATATGTAAATGTCATCATTGGGTTTGAGCCGCCGGAGCGACTCCCGAGCACCGCAGCGGCGCTGCGGCGGGGACAATGGATTCGATGTGCGGCTATAAACCAGCGGAGACACATGACAGGGAAGGGAGAGGGGAGAAAAATGAGAAAATACGAAAAAAATATATCTAGTGCCTTCGGTTTTAAAACGATTGCTGCGGCAGCAACAGACTGTCATCAGCAGCCAAATAGCGTTTGGCCGAATAGACATCAGCAGCAGCAGCAGCAGCGCCGATTGTTTTAGACAAACTGCCTCCTGCGCAGCAAAGACAAACTTCATACAAAAACAATTTATCTTCCTTCTTGTCTTCTACAAAATAGAGCGAATTGGTTTAGGAGGTTTTGGGTCCAAAATATCATGAATTTAACATCAGGGACTCAATTTGTGTTGTTTTTTTTTTTCAAGCATACCCTAGTTGGGAAATGAAGTAAATAATCAACCTGTTAACCCCCGACCTTTACCTAATGGGCCTGCAGCACATTCAGCCCGCGCTGTCGTCTCTCTCTCTCCCTCTCTCGCTCTATTTGTGCTTTCACAGCCGTCCTGTTTCCTCCCCCATGTGCGTCTGAGGTCTCTGCTGAACCAAGGTCAGCGCATTACACCGAGCCGTCCGCCGTCCTAAATCCCAATTATGGCTTTGACCTCTGCACTCGGTGTGTCGCAGGGAAGTCCTTGACGGGGCCCACCGCCCGCCACCCCTCCCTCCTCCTCTTCGCCATTACCGTACATCAGCCGACGTCGGAGCGTCGGCGTCTGTGTCGGCGCTGGAGGTGAAACCGCTATTTTACCGACGGCCGCCCCGACGTGCGTCACGCCACTGCGAATACAAATGAAGTCCCCGCATATAGCAAGCGAACGGGCGTGCACGTGCACAATTGAGCGTGCAAATGACTTAAGGCGCCATTCTGCAAAGTGCTGTTGAAACGTCTCTGCGAGCACCATCAGCAAGGGCAGCTTCATTTGAATACATTCTTTCTTACCTTTCTTATATAATCTACATCTTTAACTGCTCATCTATCTGTGAGGTACGACAAACAAACCCTGGACACTGCTGTCATTGCAATTACAGGAGCCCACATAATGCGCAATGCCTCAACTGACTCAACTGAAGTGAGGAAAGTGAGGAAAGTGCCCTGCCCGTCCTGCGAAACCCACCCCTGTGATGTCACAAAGGGCGCCGGCACTTCACCTGAGGAAAGCAGCGCAACCCTCCCCCAGCCAGGTGTTTGACACAAAGCCCCGATAAACAGTTTTAGCTGGAAGGATTTTTACAGGAGACTGTAAACAAGGGGCTAAGTATTTTTTGTCAGATTCTAAACTCATTGTGGCCCACCAGTCAAAACGTTTGCCCACCCCTGAGTTAGACAATCGTTCACTCTGCCCCTTTCGTACAAGCCAATTAAGATTCTCACTGAACCAGTGGAGCCGATAAGTTCATCGAATCAGATGCGAGGCCTCCAGGATGAATCAATCTGATTCTAGACCTGAAATCCCAGCGACCCCGCGAGCTCAGCTAGAAAAAATGGATTACAGACACAGGGGGGGTTGTGGGTTAATGTCTGAGCTCTGAACCATCAGTCACCCCCCCTCCAACCATCTTCTTTACACACTTTAGTGTTTCAAACAGCTGCACGCAGCCCCTGAAGAAAACAGATCCACCAGTAAAACCAAATGAGAAAAAACTTTGCTCCGTCTACGCCGCTGTGCTCCGCGCCGCGAGCAGCGGAGCGCTCCTGCAAGTGCACGCATTAAGCCTAAATGACGCCAAGCTAGGTTAAGCGTGTGCGATGTTAATGACTTTAAATCGGCGACTTGTGACGAGGAGCGCTGACGGGAGCACAAGCAGAGGGTTGCATCAGGAGGGGAAGAAGAAGAAAAAACAACAGCGACACCGCAGAGCTCTGCCTCAGATGTGAGGCTCGTCGTGATGAAGTGCACCTGGCCTGGAGTCAGTCGGAGGAAAGCAGACTTCTGGGCGCCTCGCTCCTGACTTTCAAACTTTTCTCCTCGGAATTTCAATTATCCCCTTGTGCAAAGAATTTTAAAAATCACAGCGCAAACGAGACGCCTGTTTCCAGGTTCCCTTTTTCCTCCCACTCTCCGATTCTTCGTCTAATCCGACCTTCCGCTTTTGCTTTGACAAAGGATCCTGCAGCTTGATTACGACATGAAAGATTCATTCGTAATTGCAGGTGTGTGGACACTGTTTATGAGAGTAAAGGTCTGCAGTTATTATGCGGGGGGCATGGCCAGGCTGCTGAAGGATGGATGTGTGATTGGTCTCCTGGAATGAAGGTTCATCCAGTCACTGTACAGGTTTTGCCTCGCACTTAAAAATGCTTTGTACAGGCTTTTTTTTCTCTCTCATGGACACAGATGTTTGCAGTCTCAAATCTCTATGAACACAAATGAATTCAAGCAATTCAGTAAGAAAAATAGTAAAGAAATAAAGCCAACTGTGTTTTCAAATGAATTTATTTCCCCAAAAAACAGCTCATGGTGAGAAAAACTAAGAATCGATACAATGCAATTGTATTCTGCGATGTATACTACAAAATAAAAGCCACCCCATAAATAGAAACTGTGATGGTACATCTAACAAACACACACACATTAAACACAGGAACAAAAACAAAATACATTTTAAAACAATTGGGTGAAAAACATTAAAAAAAAAAAAAATAAAAATACAATTGATATGATGTCTGATTTGGACCCATGACAGTAAATTCTGAAAAAAAAAAAAAAAAGAATCAAAAAGTAAGCAGCCATCTGAAACAATGTCTCTCATCAGCAGTAAACACAGAAGGTCATGCTCTCAAAAAAACTTTGTCCTGGAGGTGATTTCTCAAAAATTGCACGGCTTGCATCAGCGAGGAATCCCCTTAAAGTAGCACACTGGTGCGCATCACAAACAACCCGACACAGATCACGGCCAAGGAGCACTGAGCGCTCTTTGTGCGATCGCAGGTGGTTTATGCTCCGTCTTGCAGCGCCGCGATAAACATGGCGAGGGAGTGGACGCGAGACGTTTTCCGAACATCTCCGGATGACCCGGCAGGCAAAAATGAAGCCCACTTTGCCTCGCAGAGCCGCTGCCTCATCTCTCAAGGTCAGACTTCCGCTTTTTTCCTTTTTGCCAAAAATGGAACTATTAGGTGTTTGTTTTGCCGCCGTGCAATCTGGGCCTGTTTTACAAAGAAGAAAAAAAGAAAAAAGCCAAGCAGCGCTTGCCAGCTGGGCCCCAAGATGGAGGATTTAGTAGACTCTCCACTCTCAGTTATTATATCCTGTACCGAGTCTCATAAAAATGCTGCTGGCCTCACGGAGAAAAGGGAGCATCCTGACTCTCATCCCCCGGGGAGAACACTCCCGCACGAGCCGTAAAAGTCTTTGAAACATCGGTAGCAACGCATGTGTCATTTTGCAGCCCGTTCATTGCCTCAAAGCCCTTGAAGCAACAGGGGGTTTTCGTTTAAGTGAATCTAGCAGCAGGTGAGCTGGAACAAGGAGACCCAGTTCAGAAGCATCCAGCCCTTTTCGGGTCATCCTGGTAACCGGGCAGTCTCTCTGTTGTTGTTGCTGCTGAAGCAGAAAGTGGCAGATTTTCTTTAACTGAAATGTTGGGCAATTGGGCTGTTTTCTTTTTACAATGTTGAGGAAAAAAAAACATTTTGTTCAAGACAGGTTTTTTGATTTTTTTTTAAAAGGAATCTGAATCCAGTCTTAAAAGCAGCGATGATCACAGCGATAATGGCCGTGAGCGACGTGCGCTGACAAGACCTGACAGAGCGCGTCGGGGTCCATATGTGACAAAACGGTTCTTCTCCAGTGAGCAGAGGTGATTCTGAGATGAGGACTGAGGCTGTTCCGCCCAAGCTGTCACAGGGAGCTCCGAGCATCGCTTCTTCTGACACATCTAAAATTGGCCCCGGTAAACATGCGCATACACACTGAGATCCACGTCAAGCCCCCGCTGCACAGGCCAACTCCAGGAAGAGAGTGCCTTCTGTGGTGACTGCTTAAAATTCAGAGCTGCTGTTCCGACTTTTTCTGAATATCTCTGAAATGTTTCCGTTTTTAAATTCCAAAATTGACAATGGAATTTACAATGGGTGGACAATGGTTTAAAACACTCGGAAGTTCAAATTTTTTTCCTTCAAAACCTGAAAATCTGAAGAGATTTTTGGCTAACTGCTTTTTCTTAAAGCCACACACAATTGTAGGTGTCTGTCTGAGACTGTGAGCTTTTCCAGTGACCCAGCGCCCATACAGCAGATTTGAATGATGGTGGTGTCGGAGTAAAAAGGCTCATGCAATTTTAATGTACAACTTCCTTTCGGGCACGTTCGGTGTTGTGTTATGCATATTGCATATCTCCAGCGAGTCAAGAGTGGAGGATTTTGCATAAAAGCTGAGAGGAAACAACAAAACCGAGTGTTTGCTGCGGGATTTTCTCTCTTGAAAGGCAGCTTCAGACCTCTGAATGTTTTATGTCTGGCTAAGCTGCCGAGGACAGGATGTCCTCAGGGTGTCTGCTTTATAGATTTTCAGATCTGTTTTCTTTTTCTCCACCCTTGAAGTCCATCAGCGGAACATCAGCATTTAGATACTTTGTGGTTTGAAAATTCATCAACAGATGTCTATGTTTGTTGAGCACGTGGCATTACAGGTCAACTGATACGTCTTTGTGTGACTTGAATGACCCAAAATATTATTAATCATGAGCCTTTAGAAAAGGGGGAAACTGAGAACAGACACACATTTTGTTTCCAGATCATTTTCTCTAAGCTGTTGCACTGTTAATGATACTGAATGTGTTCTCACACTCATCGGGGTCTCGAGAGGGAGGCATCGCGCACCAGTGGGCGCAGCAATCAATGAATGAGTCATGATTCACAGATAACGGTGACAGTTACCTCGCAATCATGAACTAAATTAAAGCCGTGATCTGGAGATGAGGACAATCTGACAAATGATCTCCGAAAGAACAAACGATATTAAAAAAAGGTACGTTTGGGTAATGTGGTCGCTTTTATGAACGCTTATGCAGATTCGCCAGTGATAAACATTTGCAATTATCTGTTTGAACATTAAAAATACTATCTTTCTTCTTTTTTTTTATTAAAAAGAGCCAAAGCTGTGTCCGCAGCACTGCTGGATGCGCGGTGGGAGGATATGAGCTGAGCAAACACTAACGCAGGAAGCGGCAGAATGTGAGACGCAGGTTCGTATCAGCAGAAACCCGAGACTGAGGAACCTTGAACGCCGAGCCGGCGAGGTGACGCAGGTCACGCTGGAAAACTGAAACAGATTTTCAAAAGGGGTTGGCGGCAGAAAGGAAAAACGCACCGCTGGCAAAACACCTCCGTGACGTTGATGAATGCCGTCCTCCGAGTGTTAGCTAACGCCCCGCGATGAGATGTAGGGGGGCAGCAAGGTCGCCGGCGTGGCGGAAAAGTGATGATGTGGAGTCTGAGGGTGCGCCGAGGCCAGCAGGGGGCAGACAGAGGAGTCAATTATTTACGGCATCAAAGCCGGGACGCCACGGGTGAAGAAAGCAGAAACGCCGGCGCTACGGACACCGGCAGAGACTCTATATAAGGTGAATAACAGGTTATTCAGGTGCATTTGTACTGCTGTGCGTCTCCAAAGTGCGATTTCGATACCATCGGGTCGGGGACTGAGACGGCAAAGACAGGATAAGCCCCTCCCACCAAGCACAGGACGGCTGCTGCAAGTCCCCTATCAGGTCCCGCTGCAGAGTCGCTGCCGTCTTAATTAATTCCTCCGTCCGCCTGTGAGGACTTCGCTTGAGTAAATTTGGCCAAATCCACTGAGTGGAGTGTCCTCCGGCGATTAGAACAGAGAACGACAGGGAACTGTCACTGGCCGAACGCGATCGTCGAACCAGCATTTGACCTGACCGTGCGAGAACAAGATGCGAGTGACACAAGATGCAAGGAAATGATTCACAAAAATGCAAAAACCTCAATTAAACCAATTCAAGGTTCATCACAAGTAAATAGCAGTTATCAACCGTAAGTAGCCAATTCTGTGAGGTTTATGAGTTGCAAACTCTGCACACCAGCCCCATGTTACATTTCATGCTACGAAAAAGAAGTGGAATGCACGTTACATAAGATAAACAAACAAATAACAACAAAGCCACCCTGTGGAAGGTAGTTGAAGAAGTCTTCCTCTTAAACATGGAACATGCAACGCTAAGAAGACCTCCTATTGCAGTGGTTCTCAAACTTTCCCTGTCACGCCCCACCTTGGAGGAAGAAAAATTTTCATGCATTTTTTGTGCATTCAAAAAAAGGGGGGACTGTCCTCAGTCAGCAGCAAGCGGTCAAAGCGGTGATTTTGCAGCTTTGACCGCTAGAAGCCCCAAATTTGACGTGGCTGTGTCTTGAGGGATCCCGATGAACCTGCAAGTGGTCCCATGTCTCTAGGACAAAGTTGACTTTTGACCCCATAGACTTGCATGGCATTATTGTAACAAGCTGGTTGGGGTTGTTTTCAGGTAATAAAAAAGAAAGAAAAAAGAAAAAAGTTGTTCCTCCGTTTCCTTCTTTTTACTGCAGGGCCTCTTATTAGGTCTAATTAAAGTTTAAGCCTCTTATCTCAACACAAAGTCTACTCACAGCTTAACAAGCCACAGGGGAGTTAACAGCATGACAGCTACCGCAAACACGGAAAATGACGCTTTGGATTTATAGCGGCCGCTGATAAGCTGCTGCTGCTGCTGCTGTTTGCGCCCTGATGTGATATTCTTCTTCTTCTCATTTTCTTTTTCCTCCTCTGCCGGCCCCGCCCCAACCCCTCCCTCACGAGCGCTCTCGCGTGCGCATCTCCATCAATGGAGGATCATCCATCTCACTAATACCGGAGGTGAGCGATCACGAGAGGGTGGAGACCGGAGCGAAAAAGTTGAGACCCGGCAGTATCAATCATCATCAAAGGTGTGAACGGAGCTCCCTCTCGCTCCACACTCTGAACACGCTGCGGGAGGGGGCGGGGTCCGAGGGACTGGGGGGGATATGTGGGGGGTGTTTGCCTCTTGCCTCAGCAGGAAGTAAAGTGTGCCAATTAGTCAGACGAGTTGCTGGTCACTGAACAACAGCGCCGCTCGGACTGCTGCGTCTCTGATCCAGTCCACGACGTGTTGGGGGTGGGTGGGGCGGGGTTGAGAGTGCAAAAGGAGGTGGGAGGGGTTAAAGGTCCAGTGTGTAAAATTTGGCCTGATTTACGATCTTTATATTGGCAAAAGTTTAATATACTGCCCATAAATACATTAACTAAAGTGTACACTCGCAATACAACAAAAGTAATAAAGTAATTTGGTTTTCCAACCCTTACAACGGTTCTCATATTTATCTATCTATCTATCTATGTATATATATATATATATACACACACACACACACACACACACATATATAAAAATAAGAATACATAGACAAGGGTCTTGTTAAAGGCAAGTGCGCCTGAGATCGCGTTTTGGATTTCGGGTGAACGCTTGCCCCCAAAAAAACCAACGAAGAAGAAAGCGGATGAGGTATCCAGGTTTGGGTGTGCAGGTCATTGTAGTTCACTGTCATGCTCGGGAGCGGGAGGGTGAGAGAGTGAGCGCTGCAATCTAAAATGCAACTGCTTGATGCCACTGTTTCTTCTCAAAATCTCCAAATATTACACACTTAACCTTTACAGGCTTACATGAGCTGTAATGAATCAGTTACTGCATGGCATTCCCTGTCGGTCCGTTATCTTTTCTCCTCCCTTGACGGCCTGAGGAACCCAAAAATGCCTCCATACCTCAGACTCTTTTTATCAGCAGCTGTCGTCCAGCCATATGTTGTAGTCAGGTGCGTACAGGAAGTTTTCGCAACTGCAAGACCTAAGTAACGCTACCACCCTAAATTTGAAAGAACCTCAGAACCGTGAGCGCCTCACACTCAGCACTTGACTGCAGCATAATTGCACGACCGCCTCGTGTTTGGACGACACAAAAGGCCGGCGCCCGCGCGCGGACTCGCTGCCAGTTAGGTCATCGTCATGGTAACAGTCGAGGTGAACCTCATTAATTCAATAAGCCTCGTAAAGACAGATCCTGGCTGCGGCGTGCGCACGGCGGAAGATCAAAACTCTGAGCAGTACGCCCCGCCACAAAAAAAAAAAAAAAAAAAAAAATTCAGACAGAAAAGACGGCGCCACGGCAGGTTGGACACATAAATATGAAAAGACGCGCTCACGGGGTCAAGGCGGCACTCTGAGGAGAGGGAGCGCAGCATCAGAGCGCCACCTCGGCCGCACATCCGTCTTAATTTGCCTTTGCGACGGGTGCATGTCTGCGGAAACGTCACACCGGCCGCAGTGACAGCCGTCGCCTTTCATGGGTGTCACGCACAGGCGGCGCAACACAAGGGGTGAGGGGACATGATTAAAATGCAATCATACGTCTGGCTGCGGCAACTCGTATGCCCTCAAAGACCAATTCACTCCTAAACTGAGCGTTAATTTTTAATACGATCTGCCAGCGTGCACCCAAGTGCCCAATAGAGCCTTTACAACCAAGACTCACATGGCTCTGATATGCATGCATGACTGTATCAATTCTTTCAAAATCACACCTGGAGGAGGGCCCGTGGATGGACCAGAATGTCTCCAACAAATTTCCCACAAGGGAAGACTAAAGTACATCCTTGACCTTTTATGGGCGGGGGCAGAGAGGTGGAGGCGCCTTTTTGGGTGGAATTGAAATCCAGACCTGTGAACAAGGTCGAAGGCTGATCGTGCCTTGCTCACACATCAAGAGAAAGGCTACCGCCGTCTCCTTTTGCCTCTGGCTCCTCCCCTCCTCCTCCTCCGCCTCCTCCTTCTGCTTCACCTAACCCTCTTACCGACGGTCCTGATCGATAAGAGTCCGCCTCCAGCCGCAGACCTTTGCACCGAGACCAAATGGAACCTTGAGTACAAGCAGCGATCGGGCCGTTCCTGACAGGCCTGTTTGATATTTGTGTCGGCAGTTTGGCACTGAGTCAGCCGAAGCGGTGACTTTGGATAAATAGCGAGCGGGAGTGAAGGACTGGCCTTGTTTTGACTCACGGCGTCGACTAGAGTGACGGCCACAACAACGCAGCCGGGGTCCTTTTAAGGAACGCTCGGATCGGTGCCACCTGCAGTCCTCACCTCCGACAAACATAACTGACCCACTCTCACTCCTGCACCCAGGGGACGAGGGAGTTTCATTATCCCTATCTGCTAAACCAAAAGGGAAATGTACTAGAGGCTCTAATCTGTGCTGGGTGCATTAGTATTCCATTATTGTCAGTATTGGATTTACAGCACCGGCGCAATTTCCGTGTCCGCAGCATTTTTAACGAATCGAGGTAAAGACCTGATGTCACACTGTTGGTTTT
This sequence comes from Thamnaconus septentrionalis, assembly GCA_009823395.1. Taxonomy (NCBI): domain Eukaryota; kingdom Metazoa; phylum Chordata; class Actinopteri; order Tetraodontiformes; family Monacanthidae; genus Thamnaconus; species Thamnaconus septentrionalis. The sequence continues at coordinate 8,808,916 of CM020520.1, forward strand.
ACCAAAATGCAAAAGGTTTTATGATTCTGCCAAAAAATGCAAAGGTATGAAGAGTTTTAAGAATCAAGTAAATAGCAGATCACAAGCAAGACTTGAGAAAAGATGTTCAAGCATCTCATCCTGACTGCTGACTGAAGCACAACTTTGTGTTCTTTGAGCCGTCAACAACAAGACTGTATAACAAGCGCCTTTTAAAAAATCCCCAGTACATCACTGGTCACTTGAGAAGAAAACGAGTAAACACAGGTGTCAGTTTTTTAATGGCGGCAACAACAAAAGATTTTGCTCAATTAAGCAGCTGTTGTGACTTTTAGCTGAGTAAAAAATGTACCGCACTGTGTTTCCACACAACTACTATGCTATTAGTTTTTCTCCAACACGCTGATGAATGTTGGAGAGGTAAGGATCAAATAAGGGTTTGTCAAGAAATATAAATTAGGCGGGAAAAGAGAGGAGAGAAAAAATGACTCACGCTGACTGCATAAACAAAATCAAACGCGTTTCCATGTTAATCAAACTGCCGCCCACTGATTTACATTAATTGACTGTTTTCCCACTTGCAGGACAAAAAAGGAATATGTCATCTTCTTCCAAGGCTGAATTGTCTTCGGACCCAGCTGGTCAGTCACAGGGGAGGGAATTAAAGGCTAAAAATGGAAGCAATTTCTTTCAAGATTAGCCTGCGAGGAAACTAAGAAAGATGAGTTTAATGAAGCTTTATGTCACTAAATCTATCCATTCACTGCTTTGGGCAGTGGATTCTCTTAATTTGTGTGTTCTTTGAGCAGTTTGAGGTCAGATTAACATAAAAGGCCTGGAAAGCTTTTGCGAATGAAAATATAATAATAAGCATAACAGAGGACAGGAGGATCTGGTTTGTTGTTGTTTTTTCCATCTTGGATGACATTCACAAAAATTTGAAAACTGTTTGCGGTTGCTCTCATTTATTTTTGAATATTTATAGTGAACATGATTTAACAACCCTGAAGCAGTTGTGCGGTTTAGGGGTGTTTCCAATTCTAGTGGAAGGGAGCCCTCTAGTGGAGAACCAATAGCATTAGAATACATTTTTTAAAAAGCGCTGACTTGTACCTTGCAAGTTTAAAAAAAAAAGAAGGAAAAAAAAAAGAACCAATCATAAAGTATATGCTGACCAATGTTGCACGTGTGTTTTAGCAGTTTATAGATTTATTTTCAGCAGCTAATATTGCGGCCTTCACCTCTTCTGCAGCACCAGGAACAGACCTGACACGGTCCTTGCACCGAGAAACAATATTCCGTGTTTGGCCATTACGCTGACGTCTGAGTAAGTGGCCTCATGTCCGCCCGAGTCCATTATCTTACTCTCAACACCCTGGTGCCTTTTTTTTCAACTTCTAATAAAAGGGAGGATGAAGGATCGGCCGTTTACGGCGGCTGATGCGACCGGTAAAGGGTGGTGTGAAGGTCGCCCGGAGGAAATTGTGCTGTAACGCACTTGTAACCTAAAAACTCTGCAAGGCGCACATCATTCAGTCCGAGTCATTGTCAATCTCATCCAATTTGTCACCGTGTTACGTGTTCGGGCGAGCCGACCAATGAACTGCGCGACGGCTCTCATTTATATAGTGGGTTTAACGGGCGCGTGGCCTTTGGGCAGCCCTGTCGTGGCCACAGTTGGAAAGGACAAGGCCTGACAGAGACGCTGTAAATGGAACAATGGACCCATATAATTCAGTGTCTCCTGCTCCCGTCATTAAAGCTTTGTTTCAGTCCCATATTTTACCTATTTTCACTGAACCTCAGACAGATCTGCAGGGGAAATAAGCTAACATAGCCTGGTGTTTATAGTCTACCTTAAAAATGGATTGCTAGATCATTACTACAACTGGAATAAGAGAGGCATTGGTGCCCTTTGTGACATCACAAAAGGCTGGGCTCAGTAATCCCGACCGAAGTGCTCGTTGACCTTGTCAACCGTCACACGCACGACCAAGCTGACGAGGAAAACCTGCTGTCGCGGTTCCTCCGTGCGCACGAGTTCCATCTCAACTTGGCCGTCTGAGTCCCGGTGGTGGATGAGGAAGCGCTCACCGTCACGATCGTAGCAGACGCTCGACTTCTCTGGCCGCATGGACACCAGGGAGCTGACGCACCAGAAGGGCTTCCGGAATTCGTCCAGCAAAGTGATGCTCATGACGCAGCAGTCCTAGGAGAGGAACGTAGATCGCTGTTCCACCGTCTTTTAAGTGTAAAAATAAATAAACAAAATTGCACGTCGCCAACAGTCGTTTTTACCTGCACGGTTCCCTCCAGGGCCTCGCACCTCCAAGGCAGGGCAACGCTGGCCGACAGAGTCCTGTGCTGAGACAAGTCCGTCCTGCTCACGGCGGTCAGCTGCACGAGGCCGTTATTGATTTTGCCTGTTTGAGCAGAGCAAGGCGAGGCGCACAGTGGAATCAAATGTGTGTTGATACAGCTGATTCAAAACTGCAATGTCTCAAAATGGTTTTTAATGGTCAGGAGGACAGAAAAGGGGAAAAAAAAAATGTATTTGCGCTTTTTCTTTAAGCCAAGTCATTGTGCAGATGCAGATTATTGATGCAACTTTGCACATATGATAATATTTAAGAGGCTGATGATAACATTCTTCAGTGAAAACTACTAGTAGTAATCTATTCAACATGCAATGATGAATGAATAATTAAAGATCAGAGTAGTAGAATGGTTGCAAACACATCCAACTTCAAAGAGCTCGTACGGGCCGCAGTTAATTCACTTTCCTTCTTTTATTTAAGCACCACCTTGACCTTGGCTGCTTGACAGTGAAGGTGGACGACATCAATCACACTTCCTCACATATGAACAAGATTCTATCAATGAATTACTTCTTTGGCAGGCGAGCTGGGAGAAGCTTCCAGAAATGATCTCCTGCTCGGTGTTGTGGAGAAGCAGGTGCAGGTGGTAGCCATGGAGACCATACTGCGGGTCGATGTCGTCCAGAGGGGCTCTGTACACTGGCTCTGTGTAAGGGCTGGGGGAAAGGAAAAAGGAAAAAGAAAGTTGAAAGTAGCTAACCTGTAACTCGGTGATTGTAATCCTTAAAAAAATATATACATATATAACTGTGATCTAGCAAGGCGCCAGAAGAGGGGGCTGTGAGCACATGACTCAGGAATCCAGCACATCTCAGTGCTTCAAAGGCCCCTCATGCATGTGAGCCCGACTATGGATGACAGCCAGGATATACAACATGGAACAACTGCTCAAGAGTCCACTGTTGCATCAACCCTCTCACTGGAAAAACCACCTGCTGGGTTAAAACCATGACCGAAAAATAGAGTCAATAAAAGAAGGGAACGCAATGATGCAGCGTTTGGCTGGAGACGCTCTGAAGCAGTGATTTCCAAACACACGAACCAGAAGAAAATCAACAATATTACTGTTGGTTTGATTTGTTTGCATCCTCTGTTGACTTGCAGGTTATGATTATGTGAAAATGATAGATCCTATCAGCAGTAGTCATTGCAGGCAGCAACCATCAGGTGATATTATCGAAGAAGAATATGCTGTAAATTCCTGATTTGGTTTGATTTAAAAAACAGAAATTTTAATTGTCGGGTTTGGAAAAAAAAATTACCATACATCAACAAAAAAAAGAAATAATTAAAAAAAACGCATGTTGCCACCTAATGTGTAAAGACCCTCATGACGTCTGTGGCTATTCCCCTGAGCATGCTCACATCATTGGCTGCAAACTATTGATGCGGACGCTTTCCGAGGCGGCATGCTGTGCACCTCAGACAGGCCACATCAGGGGATATCAGCCCCCTTCCTGTCGTGAATCAGGCCCTAACCAGCTGAAGGTGATTCACTGCACGCCGTGTGAGCATGTGCATAAAAAAAAGGTGCCTTTTCAAGTGCTTGCTTACCGACCCCAAGATCCCTCGGTGCTGCTCTCCACCAGCGAGAGGAAGTGGAGCGTGAACATTACAAAGGCAACCGAGCTCTGGCCCTGCAATAGACAGCCACAGCTTGCGCTCAAAGACGAGGGGGGAAAAAAAAGAAAGAAATCTGCTGTTTTGCGGCGTAATCAAGTCGCTCGTTTCGTTTGAAATGTTGATCTTGGCCTGGAAATGTTTACCTTCCAGAGGCCGATGCTTATGCCTGGCTTGAGCAGCCTCAGCTCGACCAATCTGTCTCCGCCGATCGTTTGCGCGCTTTGCGCCAGAGTTTCCACGTCTAACTCGGCCATGAGGGACCTCCAGCCAGGCCTGGAAGAAGCAGGCGAAGAGAAGAGAGTGGGTTTTTCAGCGCTGGGGAAGGGGGAGGCAGATACACAGTCCAGTGTTCCCAGGCAGTCTCACTTCTGCAGGCCCGGGCAGTTGAGGGCTACTCTCCTGACACCGTGGAGTTGAAGGGTGGAAATGTGCCGCTGGTCAGGCAAACAGCCTCCCCCGCTCCAGCACAGGGTCGCAGAAGTCTCGGAGAAGCGCGCCCAGCTCAGCTCGTGAGCGGCCTCGAGCCCCGACTTATCTGAGACCGTCAGCTCCCAGGTGACGTGCAAGTTCCTGCAATCAGACGCCGGGATGAAGGATTCCGGTGACACAGAGCTTTTAGGGCCAGTAAACATGTGTACGTGCATTAGGTACAGATGAGTCTGTGCAGGGAGCAACCCCAAACAAGGATAGATATACACTACCAGTCAAGAGTCTGGATACACCTTCCCATGCAATAACTTTCTACACTGTGGATACTAAAAACATAAGATATATGAGCAAGATATATGCAATTATGCAGCAAAGAAAAACACCTTCAATAACTGTAAAGCTTTTTATGAAAGGTGGCTATTTTGAAGAATTTAAATATAAAACAGGTTTGAGTTATTTTACATTTTTATTGTTTCCTACATAATTCCATGTGAGTTCATACGTTGTTTTGACGTCTTCAGTGAGAAACTGCAATGTCAATAGTCATGAGAATGAAAGAAAAGACATTAAATTCATAGCGTGTCCAAACTTTTTACATTTTTAAATGTGATTTTAAACCGTTCGTAGCAATGACCTGAAGTGTCCTGAAAGGCGCTTTGAAATAAAAATGCATAATTATTATTATTATTATTATTATTATTATTATTATTATTATTATTATTTAGATAGCCAACTGGATTGCCCAATCATCCTGCCAACCTCTGAAACAACATTAGATCTGAGCATGAGTGTTGCTTTCAAATTGGCGTCCTTCCAGTGGTAACAAGGCAAGAATCTAACATCTGCTTGCAGCCCGGCAGCATCAACGCATCAAACCTGTGAGACGTTTCAGTAAAGCTGCAACGCAACGTAAAGAGTCGCGCTACGTCACGGAGCTGGACTTTTGCTCTCGGCTTCAGCGCGGCCGTCGCTAAACGAAATGATATGCAGCGGCTGAAATGAAAACTGCAGCAGCCGCTCGTGATGAATCGCTTGATCCAATTGTGTCTAAACTGCGACGCGGGGGGAGGCGAGGCGGGAGGCGGGGGGAGCTGCACCTACTGTGATGAAGGTGGTGTCCCGCTGAGGCGCCATCCAATATCAATTAAGGGGACGGGGACGGGGACGGGGGACGGGGGACGGGGGGGATGCTGAAAGAACAAAACAAGACAAAAAAAAACCCCAACAACAATAAAAAAAAAATGTGGAGCAGCCCAGGAGGGCCCCGGGTGACCCTGGGGAATTCCCCTCCTGCACCGTCTCCTGTGTGCGCGAGGCCTTGTGAAATGATTATTACTGAGGTAAATCGCACGCGCCTCAGCGTCTGAAGCCTCCGCGGGGAGTTGTCTGAGCTGGTGGGAAGAGGCGGCGGAGGAAGATGAGGAGGAGGAGGTGAGAAAGCATATACGTGTGTGCGTGCCCCGCTGCAGATGAGGAGTTGCAGGGCTCGGTAATTTATTTCAACAATTCCGACAAGGCTCTGCGAGGGGCGCAGTTATTCCTGCCGCCTCCTCCTCCTCCTCCTCCCCCTCCGTCTGCCAAAGAACTCAAAATTGAGTGCAGCGCAGCCTCTAATCAGAGGTTATAAAAACACAGCAGAAACCGCAGTCGGAGGCGGTTTCTGCTCCCCCGGAGCAGACGTCGCGCTCAGACAGAGACCTCCGCTCTCGCCTCTAATAAGAAAGAGTCATTAAAGCGGCGTATGAAAAACAAACCGCGCTTTTGTTTTTGATTGCCGGCGGCTTGACCCGCCCCGGCCCTCTCGCCTCCGTCGCCCTCCCCCCTCCCCCACCCGCCAGACCCCTTCTCCCTTTTGCCCTCCAACTTTCTTGACAGCGAGGAGTCCATCTCCCGAGTTTATTATTTTTTTTGTCTTTCCTCCCCCTCTCACTGTTGACTTGCCAAACCGCAAGCACGTCACAGGGTCCCACGACGCCGCGTGCAAGACTGCGATTGTGGTTGTGCGCGCGGCAGATGGCGAGGAGGAAGATTGCACCGCGGTTTTTCAAAGTCAAATCCACGCTGCTGTCTTGACGGCGGGGAGAGCGGCGAACCGTAACGTCGGCAACTTCTGGAAAAAAAAGGACGTTGCCGAGATGTTTTTCCTCTGAAGAGCAGCCCTGCAAACCCGGCTTTTGAATGCAGCTTCTGCATTCAGACACAGCGTATGTGTGCGGCTGGTATTTGCGCAGTCCCACTTCTTAACAACCATCAGAAGGTGCAGCATGATGCAAAGTTATTGTTGTTTTTCTGATAAACGTGCCTGTAGATGGCCATGACGCAACAGTTTCTGGAAAACAGGTGTTGGGTTGTGCGTCTGCAGGTACGTATCACTATACCGCTGCACCAGAGGTGAAAAAAAAGCACCCAAACTCATTCACCCTCCAAGTCAGAACTAAAAATAGTGATTTAACCTGATGACAGAGGGCTTAATAAGCTGTGTTATGGAGATCCAAGATGTATATGGAAATAAATAAATATACACACACACACACACATACATGTATGTATATAAAAATATAAATATATATATATACATATATATAATGTATATATATATGAATATATATATATTTTTATATATACATTTTTAGATAAAGCTTTAGATTAAACATAGGAACAATACATTAAAAAAAAAGTCTTCATACACACCTTGAGTCTGTTAAATAATCTACCTATCTATCTATCTACCAAAGGCCTCTTGTTTTGACTCTTACCGTAGGACACGCTCTGTTTGACTGGGCAGTCCTGTGTAGTTGCTGATTGCTCGAAGATGCCTTTTCCACTTGTTTGAGTCACGCGCAGCCACGGACCTGAAGTACACCATCTTCCAGTATCCCAGTGGCTGGTCCTGCACCACCGCTGGGGCCGTCGGCACAAGCAGCTGCTGCTCATCCACACTCTTCTGCTTCGCCTTTCGATCCTTGCAGAACTCTGCCGCGTACATCTTGGCCCATGGAGCACTGCAGCGACAGGGGGAGAGAGAAGATGGCCATCTCTTTCTGCCATAGCAGAAATACTGACCTTACTCCGCGACACTCACTTCTCGTTGGCGAGCCGACAGAGGAACTTGTCGGTGAAACTGACGGTGAAAAGGGCGGAGGCGTCCAGGTAGGACACGATCTTGTCCAGGATCTCAGCCGGCAGCCTGCAGAAGACGTGAGGCGTCAGCAGAGGGACGTGACAGCTGTGTCACAGCAGCGCGCAGCAGTTGGGACAAACACGGCATGGATGTTTTCATTTGAGCGGCGGTCTAACTCTTCATTAGCCCTAATTGAACGCTTGATAGAGCGACAGCATTTACCTATGTGGAAAGTGCTGGTGTCAAAGGAGGCACTTGTGGAGTCACCGGGAGGGATTAATCAAAGACAAAGTAAAGGGAATCAAAGCCAAGCAATGCATGAAGTGCTGGGTGGTAAAATATTCTAAAGCCAACCACGCTCCATCAGGTGCTCTTGGAAAATTCCACAATTACACACCGATATAAATTAAAAATGAAATACAAAAAAGTGCGTTTAGATGAGAAATTATAAATATCTGTAATTATCTTGATCATCTTCCTCTGTTCTGCAGTTCCCTTCAGCTTAGAAAAACTGACTCCAGCCTTCACTGATGTAAAAGAAGTACTTCCAATACATTTTTACCACTATGACCGTTAATAACTTGAACAATATGAAGTTTAAGCATTCTGACTTGATGCTGAAAGCAATGAACATTACCTCCTTGAATATTAAACAACCAATAATTCTTCAAATAATTCAAACATCATTTAAATTCAAACAAATGTTTGATTGCTTGAAATGCTGCATTTATTTCTTTCACATCAGAATGGGTTTGTTCTCCTTGTTAAGCAGCCGAGTCATCGATTCCCTGTCCAACCCTTGCTCACGGTCCGGTGCATGTCATCACTTTCCCTTACAACATCCTTGCACCCCTTGCTTGGGTGTATCTGCGAGCACAGATACACCCACACATTATGTGCCTCTAATGAGCGATCCATTTGGGCTGAAAAGATACACGAGTTGAGATGCGAGTTCCACTTTCTCACTCGGTTCCACTCATAATCACAATCCACAATAAATCTAATTGACATGGATTTTACTGTCGTTTAGTGGATTCTTGTGATAAGAATGCACCGCACCATATGATTCATCGCAGGAGCAAAATGTTTTGTTCTGTTCCACTTTTATATGATACCTTAAAAGTCCCCACCTTGACAACTGCTATTATGATATAAAACCAAAGGAGCAGGGATAGACAGACATTAGCAAAAACGAGATATCAATGCATAAAACTGCAGAGGGATAAAGGTAAAATAAAAATAAACTGTTATAATGCAATGACTGGTGATGATGGGCTTGTGTATGTGTGGCTAGCTGACTTCCTTATGTTATCTGTTCCGTGCTGCATTTACGGCTCACGTTTAACCGATTCAGGACGCCTAATAGGAACACCCAGCGGAGTGCCTTGCCCCTGTATTGATTCTTGCTTTGGTTTTACAGTGTCTGGCTGCAAACCAGGTGCGTAAATCCCCTTACTAACTGGGCAGCAAAGGCGGTTGGAGCTGCAAGCTCGCAGCCACCCTGCTGTTGTTTCATAGCACCAAAGGTAGAGAAAGAAAGAACGAGATAGATGTTACACAGATAGCACCACAGAAAGGTAGAGAAAGAAAGAACGAGATAGATAGACACATAGATAGATACATAGATAGATAGATAGATAGATAGATGGATAGATAGATAGAATGTAGATAGTGTTGCCAACTAACAATAATAAATACATAATATAATAAATACAACTGAAAAGAACAAGAGATTCTGATTCATAGCCTACTCTAAGCAAACTACGCCGCCAGTCTGCAGTTGCGCAATGGTATTGCCCGCAGCTACGTAGATTACGGTCTTGAACGCAAACTCCATGTAAACGAACGTGAGTTTGTATCCAAAAAAAGTTTACGTTCACGACAACTTAGAAATACAAGACAAACCCCTTTTCCGTATCTATTTAAAACGGGATTTAAATACGGGGCGATTCTATATTTTAAGGGACAGTTGGCAACTCTACATGTAGCGCGAGGGACTAGCATGTAGTGCTGAAGAACTAGTACCTTGAAAAACAGTTCCGAGACGACACTGGCCGTATTTTGGAGGCTCTTTTGGGGGCTGGTGGTGTCGCCATGTATCTCCCAGGTCTGAAAACAAATGAAGAAAAACCAAACTGCTCGAATTTAAAGCCAGAATGTCAGTATCCGTCACTGTGTACGTGCAAAGGCCCGCTCAAACATCAAAAGCTATTTGCCGCTGGAAAGCGTCCCGTATCCATGGTGACGTCAGTTATGCGACCCGAGCAAAAACAAAAGAGGCGCGGCACTCGCGCCTAAAGGAAACGAACGCGTTTGTCGACAAATGTAAACCACCGACGAAATGAGCTAATTCATGTTCTTGTTCTGACGATACTCTTTTGCTTTCGTGCGGCATTCCTACGAGGCCCAAACAAACGTTACTTTGGCAAAACATTTGAACGGCGTCACAGCTTGTGTGCGCTTACCTGTGGAGAAGCCTATACGATAAAAGTCTGGTGATTTTTTCAGAACGTTTTCTCTCCACAACTCTAAATCATAGAATTATTCGGGAAACAACGTGTGCTTTCAACTCAAATCATTCGTGTAGGCTAATGGAATAACTCGCACGTGCCCCTCAAACGAGAAGAGTTAGCTCCGCCCAAGTCGTGGCAGAGTACTAATACTACAACGCCTACTACGACTGCCATTCCTATACCATTACTAATAATACGAAGAATTTTAAATTTTTTGCATTTATTTTTGCAAACACACAGAGTATTTCATGTAAAGAACAATGAGAACAAATGAATAACAAGGTTGTATTTTACATTTCAGTTTTTTTTAACTGTTAGTTGAAAATACTTTGCTGCTCCTTTTGAAGTCGAAATTAATAATATATGTAGCAGCTAGATTGATTTATGTTATTCCCAATAATTATATAATGAATTATGTAATATGTGGATAATTATTCTGCCATGAAGTGGCTAAAAAAACATTGTAAAGAATTAAAAAATAAAATAAAAAAATCATGCATCTGCTCCTGAAACATACATGCATGATTTTCAAATCCTGAAATGGTTGTCAAGGATGCTTATTCCTGTACTCTAAAATACTGTATACCTTACATACTGATTCAAACGGTGTCGTCCTCCTGTGTTCTGGCAGAGCAACAGTGTGGCCTGCACTGTATTGCCCCCCCCCCCCCCACACACACACACACACACACACTCGCACACACAGACAAATAGCATTTACTGTGAGCTCCAGCGGGCACAGTAGTCTGCCGTAACCTTTCTCTGGGTTAGCAATATAACTCCTCATCAGGGTGTTAGCGCAGCGGGGGAGGAACAAGATTGATGTTGCCTCCTCAGACATGTTAAGATAGAGGTCACATCTCACTGATGTAAGACAAGAGACACATAACAAAAAACCTGAATCCCCTCCAGTCAGACGGGTCCTTTCAGGGCTGCGGCAAAGGGAGGAATATAGCTCCCGAATGAACCTGTTTCAAAGTCTGACCCCGTTTCTGACACGAGGACACTGATTCGTCTCTGTTTGCACACGAACAGATGGACAGACAGACGGATGGACACACACTATTTTAGTGGGTACTTTAGACCTTGCGAAGCATATGGCAGCATTAGAACACAGGGGATGATTTGCATATAATTTATACAAGTTTTTATGAAAGGTAGGACACAGTAAGGACTCATTTTTCAGTTACAGCAAAAAGAAAAAAAAAACTCAGCGAGAAGTGATGATGCAAAATAAATTAATTTTATTTGCACAGATGATGAGGATAGATGACGATATCTCACTAAAATATTTTAATTGCCAGCTTTGTTTTTAAGAAAACAATTACATTACTGCCTTCTCCTCACCCCATCCTGGAGAGCCAGTGGACTCTACTGGCTGTCAGGGAAAATAACCGTAACACTGTTGTCAGTTTGGCCGATCAGCTTTCCGCAAATTCCTTTCAGGGCAACAGCAGCCGCTGGTATGGTAATGCCATGTAGGCTGCAGCCTTTCCTTTTGCATGTTCCCACATACTTGACATTTGATGTTTTCCGTTGCCATGTGTCCTTCTGCAGGCCCGGGGTCAGTTGTGGCTCTCGGATATCTGATGTCACTCTTCCGCATGGTTTGTCAGTCAGCTCTGACAGTGCACTGTTTTGTCAAATGGGGCCGCAGAGAGACACCGAGGATCCCCCATCTTCACCCGGTGATGAAATATGAAATAATTCCTCCACTTTTCACTGCACATTTTGAACTTATGTGCAAGTATGTTGCTTTGGAAGCAGTCGGCAGTCACTGCGATCAGTTAGGTGCAAGCTGAACGTCAAAGAGCCCCCAGGAAACGTTAAATTTTGTCTTCTTCAGATTGGGGTGAAGCAGAAATGAAGAAATTCCGTGCAACAATCGTCTTCTGCCGGTGAAGTCCGAGAAAAGTCCACGTAGTCGCTTCCCCCATGCGACCCAGTGGCCATGCATAATGTCACCAGGAGCATATCTTTAAATGGGAAAATGACAGCTCATTAAGGGTGTAACACGAGGGCTCACCTCCTTTGAAGCCCACTCGCAGACTCTTCAGAGGTGTGGAGCGCTGATAGGGGCCCCTCTACACGGCTCTTCAAAGGGTGATGACATGTCAGGAATTGAAAATAAAAAGGCTACGGCTGAAGTACAGAAGGGGTGCGGGTCATTCTCTGTGAAGTGGACATTTTCAGAAGTTTTCAAGTGCTTTCAACTCACCCCCATGGCATGTGTGGTAAGTGTGACTTGCACGTGAGGAGTTTTTAAAAAAAAGAAAAGAAAGAAGAAGAGACCTGCTGATTTGCAGGTACACACCTATGAATAAAACATGCAACGCCACAGCATTCACATCATTTTAATCACTTTTGGGCTTTGATTTTTCTCCCCCTCCTCTCACTCCACCGTGCCTTTGATGACAAGACGCAATAGGTGTGAAATCCGCCACTGGATGGCGCACGAGTATTTTTATTTGAGCTATGGTGGTGAGCGAGGGGGCTGTCCGTGGAAGTTTCAAATTAGGAACATGTATGTGTCAGTGCACTGCATGTTTTGCCCCCCCCCCCTCCCCTGGATTGCAGCGTGAACATCTCTAAGCGTGTAAACGACAAGACATAAGGGCGAGTGTTCTCTGCCCTCGCAGCCCCCACCGACTCACACACCCAGAGTGATCTCACAACACTGGACTAATGAATGCGTAAACAAGAACCCCCCCCTCCTTAGTCCACGCATGTGCTGTTTATTGCAAGGGGATTGGTCTTCAAATGAAATCCGTGGCAGCAGGGCATCACACAGCAAAATGGGCGTGAGTTGTCCCTCGAAAGGGAGCCCAGAGACTCCTGCTTTTTAGCATCACTGATCTGAGCGCTCAGTTCACTTCACAGTCGGCGCGAGGCAGAGCGAGCGGGATGGAGAGCGCACCGCAGGTGGGTCGTGTTTTGCCTTTTGTTTTATATTTGTCGAGCAGAAATACTCACAAAGTGCTTGTTTCACAGCGGGGTGATTCATACTGGCAGGTGGTTCTCATTTTTTTTTTTTTTTTTTTTTTTTTTTTAATATGGAAATTGGTTTAACAATGCAGAACGTTCAGAAACAGTGGGATCAAGCACCGATTGTGGATTTTTAGCAGTGGCAGGCGAATAGAAATACTGTGCGAATTCCCATCTAAGCATGTTTCGAATTTTGCTTTTCACCGATCCGCTGTTTTCTTTCATTTTGATCGCGTAAAAGTCATTTTTACGCACAGGGAACGCGTCGTTTAGTGACTTTCTCCTTCGATTTTTATTCACTACCTCTGTCTCACATTGACTCCCTGACCCCCCCTCCCACCCTCTCCATCTCATTTCATCAGGATCTGTAATCACAGCCGCCTGAACGTCCTCCCAAAATCAACTTAGGCGCACAGGAGGGAGGAGAGTGGCAGGACCTGAGCGCTCTCGCGCGCGCTCGTGTGTGTCAGAAGGTGTTCGGAAGAGTGAGAGAGCGTCTCACACATACACACACACGCACAGAGAGGAACCGAGGGAGAGGGGGGAAGGAAGAGAGAGAGAGAGAGAGAAGAGGAGGAGGAGAAAGTGAAGAGAGAGAGAGAGAGAGAGAGAGAGAGAGAGAGAGAGAGAGAGAGAGAGAGAGAGAGAGAGAGAGAGAGAGAGAGAGAGAAAGTCCGGACCAGGTGATCGAGTCCTAACAAACCTCCAAGGGGCTGACGGGTCTGTGCGAACGGGAGCAGCGATCCGACCATGGTGCCCGCGCGCTGCCCGGGACCCTGTGCCATGCTGGCTCTGACATTCCTCATGGGATGCGGCGTGGCTTTCTGCCTCGGCCAGAACGACACGGAGCCCATCGTGCTGGAAGGGAAGTGTCTGGTGGTGTGCGACTCCAACCCGTCGTCGGACGGTGGCGTCACCTCGTCACTGGGCATATCGGTCCGCTCCGCCGGGGCGAAGGTGGCTTTCTCCGCTGTGCGCGGCACCAACCACGAGCCGTCGGAGATGAGCAACACGTCCATGACCATCTACTTTGACCAGGTCAGGTACTCGCGATGACTCAATCCACACAGTCCTGAGAAAAGTGACATATAAAGAGATTATTGTCCCCCCCCCAGTCACAGTATAGTAACCTGAATGTGTATTTATGCGATTGTGAAAGCCATTTTTAACTGACTGTATCCATGTGTGTGTTCTGACTAATCTCTAACCTTAAAACACACAATGGCAAAGAGCTGCCGCGTATCATCGCCGTGCGTAATTGGCACGGTGTCTGGGTGCGCTGCCAAAACGGATAATCGCTCATGCAGGATTATTATCACATATGCGACGGAGGCCTGGCCTCAACTGACATGTCTGTTGTTTCGCCTAAAAAAAAAAGAAAAGAAAAGAAAAGAAAGGAAGAAAAATCTGCGCTAATTCAACAAATTCCTCGCCATTGAGAATGTTTGGACAGCTGCCCGACACGCGCAATCCGAGCAAGAGAAGCCTCCCAAATGCCACGACTGAAGTTCAGACGCATGAAGAACCGTGATTGATAAGCCCCCACTCCCACCCCTCGGTGCACGCTGTAATCACCGTGCATGGCAGATGCGAGCGGCAGATTAGTTAAACGCAACTGTTGTGTTAATCGTAGCATGCAAATTAGCCAGAGGGGAGGGTAGTGGTGGTGGGAAAGGCTGATTCTCATCGTCTAACCCCAAATGTTTTTTCATTTTATTTTTCTACTTTTGCTTTTGGTCACAGGTTTTAGTGAATATCGGCAACCACTTCGATCTGAAGGCGAGTGTTTTCCAGGCACCGCGGAGGGGGATTTATAGCTTCAGCTTTCACGTGGTGAAGGTCTACAACAGACAAACTATACAGGTGAGGAGCAAGATACGTGCGTGGAGGACACGAACACACACACACACAGACAGACACACACACACACACACACACACACACACACACACACACACACACACACACACACACACACACACACACACACAGCTGGTGAGATTCAAGGGGTGATCCTCTCTCGTGCAGGTGAACCTGATGCAGAACGACTATCCTGTTATATCGGCGTTCGCCGGTGACCAGGACGTGACGAGAGAGGCGGCCAGCAACGGGGTTCTCCTGATGGTGGAGCGGGAGGACCGGGTCTATCTCAAGCTGGAGCGCGGCACTTTAATGGGCGGATGGAAGTACTCCACCTTCTCAGGCTTTCTGGTGTTTCCTCTATAATTTGACGCGCGACGGTGGAGCGCCGCAGCGGAACTCTCTCCTCGTGTCGGAGGAAGGAAAGAAGAGGAAGGGGCAGGAGTAGAAGAAAGAAGAAGACGAAAATGAGAAAAAGAAAAAAAAATCCAAAAACACGTCATTTTATTTTTAACTTTAAACAAACTGTCAGCCAAGGAAGCCGACGAATATCTGTATACCCAACACTCGACCACTATCTAGTCAAATACGAACGTTTCCTTGGAGTTTTCATATATACCAGAACCCATCAGTCAACTTTTACGCAACTTGGATGATTTAAACGTGTTGATCGACCGGCGTGCGCTTGTCCAGTATGTGGATTTGTTCTTTTTTTTTTTTTTTTTTTGCTTGGAAAAAAAAACAAAACTTTTTTTTTTTTGCCAATAGACATAAAAACCAGTGCACGGGAGCAGACAAGTGTGGCGGGAAGAACTGATGACCTGGACAGGCCTGTAGTGTGTTATGTTCTGCTTTATGTTTGTACAGCCTTAAAGAATATCGCTTCCGACCCGGTGAGATAGGCTGATGTGGAATTATGGACACCAGAGAAGAATTGTTTTTACGCCAAAGGCATTTTTTTTTTTTTTTGCACGAGTGGAAGTTTTTACTTTATGTTTCTTTGTGCTGTCAATGGTGTTTGCGTTTGGATGCTGAACATACTAAAAATAAGCCAAATGTAGGCCGCCGAAGAGTTTATTAAAAGAGAGAGACAGAGGGGGGAAAAAAATAAGGCGACATATTTGAGCCACCCGGAGACGACTTAGTGCCCTTTTATTTCAGAGATTTTTTTTTTTTTATTTAAAAAAAAAAAACAACGACAGAGAAGCATAGCTATATAATTTATAAAAGTACATATTCACATTGTGTGTTCGACATTTCGGAATCTGCGTAGCTTTTGACTGATTTAATGTTCAGTGACGTTGCTCACCAAATGTACATTGTGGAAATAATAGAGGAATCCCTATATGTCCCGCTTAATAAAAATATATTGTATTGTACTTTAGGCTGAGAGCATTTATCGCTTGTTTACTGACACTATACACTGCATTTAACGAGAGCAGGCGGGATTTGACGTTTGATTAAAAAAGAAAAAGAAAAAGGAAGATTTATTTTTTGCGATCTGAAACGGGGGGGCTGAAACGTCAGGCCGCTTCTCAGCAGGAGCTGTCCCTGGTGCTGAAATATGCAGCCGGCCTCTACGCAGCACTTGTCACACGCGGGCAAATACGTGACGGCGTGAAGTCAGGAATATACTTGACGACATCGGGAAGATTAACGTTTTAAAAATGTCGCGTCTTTTTTTTTTTTTGTTTGTTTGTTTGGCAGGTGCGTTTAAAGTGTTATTTAAAGCAGGGGACCTAGTTCGGAGCGCGACGCAGCGCCGGCGCGTCTCTACCGGGCTCCCACGGCTGCGGGAGAGCAGGGCACAGACGACTTAAGAGGGGGCGATGTCCGTGGTTGCTTGCAGCTTCACGGGTGTGTGTTTCTCTCGCTGATCGCCGCTTGTTGTTGTGTTTTGTGTGTGTCTTTTTGTTTTAATTCGTGGGACGCTGCCTAAAATATTCGAAGTGTTTATTCGCCTTAACTGTGACACCACCGCAACCCCCCTGCTGTCTGCGCGCTCGCACGCACGCACGCACACACACACACACACACACACACACACACACACACAAGCTCTCTCGTCTCTCTCTCTCTCTCTCTCTCTCTCTCTCTCTCTCTCTCTCTCTCTCTCTCTCTCTCACACACACACACACAGTATTCATGCCTGATCCTCAAGTAAAACGAAAGGAATATTTTTATGGTTTCTCTAAATCTAATTTTTTTTTTGGATATTGTAGAACTTGACAATGACAAGCTGTCAGGCAAATATGATGTCTTTTGCAGATTCCTCTTCATTGACGTTTGACTTATCACAGCAGGAAGTGGATTTCACTTTAGGGAATCGGATGCTAAACACAATGAACTTTTGCTGGATAACTGAAGGATCCAGATGGAGACTGTGACTGTGGATTGACTGGGATGTGGAAGAGAACAAAATTAAAAACACGACTGCAGCTCACAGAGAGAGCGGGAGAGAGAGAGAGAGAGGGAGGGACACCACTTGGACAACTTGTAGTTGCGCCCAAGTTGCCAGCGAGTTTGCCACCGAGTGCGCTGTGATTGATGAATTGATTTTTCTGCATGTGGGAGGTCAAAGGGAAGGCTGTGCTAGCTCATTTCTCTGGCAGTGAAGAAGCTGATTTGTCTTCCCCCTGCACCTTGTTTGTGCCGCGAACTCCTGTCACCAACATTGTGAAACACGGAACACACTTTTTGTGCGAAGCTGCTCGAGCCTGGCAGGGCCACGCAAACATGCTTTGCGAAAAGAGATGAGAGGAGAATTGGGATGAGCAAGATCACTGCCGAACACAAGGGATGGCATCGAATGATGCTGCGCGTGGAGAAAACAGAACATCGGGACTGTGAGCGGCGCTCCTTGTTATCGTAGAAGAGCCAAGACTGAACTGGGGTTTGCAAATGTTGTGCAAACATGGTACGATTTGGCGTTTTCATGCCAAGAGACTTCTTGAATGACACAGGAAATCGAAATCACTCGAGCACTTTGGCAGTCTGACCAAAAATATTGTTCTGTAGAGAGAACATGAAATGTGTTACTGGCAAGAAAAATCTTTAACTACTGCTTATTTATGCCGAAGGTCCCCAGGGGTGTGTTGGAGTAATTCAATCATGATAATAATAATAATAATTAAAAAAAAAGATCCCTGCTTGTTGACACACATTCAATGACACCGTGTTCAACAACCCAAGGAAATAAGAAAACTAACATTTTGTCCATTGGTAGCATGCAGCAGCTGTTGTGTTCTGGAAGAAGCAAAAAAAAAGAGATCTGCACGTTTCCCTGATCACATTATACACGTTGGCACGTGGGGACCTGAGTTTGATGGCTTGTTTGCTTTCTTTAAAAAAATAAAATAAAATAGAATAAAAAAAAAGGAACATCAAGCAACATACCTTCATCTTGCATCTGACAGAACACAACAGCTGAGAACAAAGACGAGAGCCTGCTGATGCCAGCAGTAGGACTGCACAAAGCGGCGGAATCTGCCAGAAAAATCACAGTGATTTGGACAGAGGAGTAGATTGGCCTATAAAGTGCTAATTGTGCCCATACTGGAATGAAGTGCGTTCCCAACCGATTCCCTCAGACAATTAAGATGGCCGTCAAACACATACCGGGTGTGTGTGCAGGAAGTGCTGGGAGGAAAAGAAGCAAAAAAAACAAAAACGGAGACAAAAGGCCTGGATGGCGAAGTTCTGACGGTGGGATTGCCGTCAGGTGATAGATATTTGTCGACGCCTTTGATACAGGGAGACTTTTTCGCCGCTTCAGAAGGACACTTGCGACCAAACGAAGGCGCATCAGCGATTGACAAAACCTGCTTTTATCGCCGTAATTGCTATTTTTTCCTTTTTTTTTTGCCATCCTCCATTTTTTTAAGCCACGTCAAGCTGTAAACAATTCACACCCCCTTCAGTACAATCAATCCTCAAACACTGGTGCCGTCCTATTTATGCACAGATGGCGTTTCACTGTGCTTTGCTGGCCACGTGCAGATAATTACGAAACCTGCAACCGCCGTGAAAAAGAGCCCGCAAGAACTCTTTTTTTTTTTTCTTTACTTGATTTTTATTTTAAGCGTTATTTGTCCTCTGGTTTCTCTGAAGGTGTTGTTTTCATGGTGCGGACCCCTTTGAGGAGTGGTCCTTTAATGTACCTGGCTGTAGGACACGGCACATGCGGCAAGATCATAAGGCAGCTGCGCCGTGGGCCCCTCGCAGCAGGAAGGTTGCAGCAGCGCTCTCAGCAATGGCGCCTAAATTATGCATGTCAGCTCCGGGAGCTCACTCTGTTGTGAGCCAGTCATTCATTAAGGTGCATTTATTCTCATTTGATTCCGTTTCATTTCTCTTTGTAAGCGTTGCGGAAACCGAGCGCGCCCGCTACTCGAGTCGTCGCCTTGAGGATAAAATTACAACCTCAAAATGAACCAAGTGGAATTTTTGGGAGACGCCTAAAGGTGCGTCTTCTCCCCGCCGTTGTTGTTGAAAACCATTTTTGGCGAGCGGAAATCAAACTTGCTGCCGATTTGAAAGCCGTCCTCTGTAGATCAAGACGGCTCTGGCTTTTCATTTCAGCTCCACTCGTCTCCAAACAGGTAATTAGGACGCACCGTCGCGTCTTCAGAGAGCCGTTTTGTTCGGTTTTCAGTGGTGATGAGAGTTACTCGGCGCAGCCTCGCCCTCTCTTAGTCCCCCTCCTCCCTTTTCATAAGAAGAGAAGAAGGGGAAAAAAAAATGTTGACGAGGCAAAATTAATTTATGATCTGTGCAAACATGGACGCCGCCCTCCCCACCCTCTTTGTGTTTTAGGAATTCCTGAAATTTATTTAGTCCTCCTGGGTGTCCTTGTGCTTCTGTTGGAAAAGTGAGTCGTGATTTGTCTCTCGGTCTCTCTTGATTGATGCTGATGCCCTCAAAGTGAGGACGTTTCTCGGCTGCCTTTCAGTGAGCGTCCACTCTTGACATAATGATCCAGTTTTGTCATTTGTTATTTTCACGATTCATTCGGCACACCTGGCCTCAATCGTGATCGTTCACATCCAGCTTTAAACTGAGCTCAGATAAAAAAAACATCTCAAACTGCTGATTTGAGTCTCATTTCTGTGTTTTTTCACACAAAAGCAGAAACAAACCAGCTTTTTTTTTTATCATAAAACATCCACTTGTGTTATTTGATTCATTGGACATTTGGTGAACTCACCTACAGTCTTCGTGTCTCTTTTTGCGAAAACATTTACTTCCTCATACGGAGACTGACGGTCCAGAAAACATGTTGATAGTGTTGGATTCAGTCCAGGATCTAGGAAAAGATCTGGAGCGTTGAGCGAAGAAAGCACTAGATAGATAGATAAATAAATAAATAAAAGCAGCTATTTTCCAACAGGCGTTTCACAAGTCCGCCGGCGTCTGCCGGCGTCCGCCAGAGTGTTTGGGTTCAGACGCATCCCGCAGCTCTCCGCCTCTTGCTTATTGCTGTTTTCAACTCAGAAGCAATGTGCAGACGTGGAGTGAGTCTCCCTTACAGACACACACAAAGACAAAAAGGAAGGAGCCCCCAAACAAGATTCAACCTCTTCTTTCGATTGCAGCTGATCCTAATTCGTCTGCTTGCATTATGGGTGAAGATTAGAAAAAAAAGAAGAAGAAAAGCAGAAAAGAAAAGAAAACTTTAAAGAAAAGATGTTTCTCACCACGGACTCATTTCCTCACAGAACCGGGCCCCTGATATAAGCTAAAATTGCCTTATTTGCGACTGTGGGGGCCGAATCAGCCTTTTTTTTTTTTTTTCCCTGTGCCATTATTCAAGTTGCTCTCAGGCAATCAATCCTACAGGCACTTCCTCTGGGCTCGGAAATGGCACGGCGGGGGGCAATGTGATGTGTCTAATGTGTCTCGGAGCCAAAATAATTTAAAAAAAAAGGGGGGGGGGAGTTGAATGTCAAAATTGTATCGCCACTTCTATCCGTCTGGTGGGGGAAGGGGGGGCCTGTTCATACTTCTCTGTGAAACATCCCTTTCATCGGCTATATTCCAAAAGCAGCAGGGCTAATTTAGCGGGCCGCGGTAATGGCGGCGTTTGTCGACGAAAGTGAGGAGAGGCTGCCTGCATAATACATAAAAACCACCTGTGCCTGTGTCTGACGGAGGACGGAGTCAGACTCTTTGCATTTGTTCTCGCCGGAGTTCTTTTTTTCTTCCCTTCAAATGTTTGCGCTCCGAAATGTGAAACTTCACCAGGTTTTACACGCATTATGGAGTCCTGCACCACGGAGTTCGAACCCCACCTGGGGGCGGGGGAGGGGCGCGCGGCAGCGAGCGCTCTGCGGTGACCCGCCTCATTTGCACATGAATGGAGCGACGCTGATGCAAGCGCAAGAGGAATCCACCGGCAGGGGGGAAAAAAAAAAACACGCGGCTGGCGGCTTGTTAATAATGCATTTGTTTGCCAAACAAATAAATAGAGCCGTAACGCAGACAAACATCAGTCACCGAGAGGCGCCTCGGCGAGGAGGCACATCCCTCCCGCCCCCCTGAAGAGAGAGAAAGAGCCGGAGATGGAGCGACGGAAGAAGACGGCGAAAGTCTGTTTATTCCGCTCGGCTCGCAATATCCATACTGCTGAAACACGCAATTCCCCCGCCGAGGAAACGCGGCCTCGTCCGAGACCCGCCCCTGAGCCTAGGCTCGTATGAGCAGGGCCTCCTTGATGTGGCGCCAACCAATACATCATCCGACTCGGGGAGAAGGGAGATAGGGGGGGGGGAGGCATCCCGCACAGGGGCATCCCCGCCGCCGCCGCCGCCGCCGCCTAACCGCCTTTACTACATTCATTAGAACGGAGGGGTGAAGCTGCGGCGGGGATGAGAAAACGCACGCACGCGCTCGCGGGGAGATGGCGACGATTTGAAAACGGCGCAGAGGGGCGCACGCCACAAAGTCTCTTTCTCTGTGTGTGTACGTGCAGAAAGACAAATGCGCGCACTGCCGCAACAGCAGCGGCAGCATGTTAGTTTCCAGGTGCGGCCGTGCATTGTGGTTATGGGTTTTTTTTTATAGGGAGCCGGACCACAGTGGCGTCGATAAGGTGAGATTTCCAGCCGTCGCTCAGAAACCAGAAGTTGGCTGTGGTCGGAAAGCAATTCGCAGCACGTGTACGGAGACTTTTTGCGAACAGATTGGACAAGGGGTCCGACTTTGACTTACAGGCGTCGCGTGCGAGCAAGTTGAGTGAGTGAGCTTTTTTTTTTTGTGCCTATTTTCCTCAGATTTTCCTCAAACAAGCAGGTCCTTGTAGCAATTAAGCAGAGCCTGCTGTTGAGTTCGGATTCCATTTTAAAAAAAAAACACACAAAAAAACAGACAGATAACACAGCAAAAATAGAATCTTTTGATACCCCACCCCCATTCCAATGAAGCCGGCACACGCTGCCAACACAAGTCTTGCCACCAGATTGCTTTTTTTCCTTCGTTCCTCCAGTCCAATGGTAGGAATCCACACGGCCGAGGGATAACTCTGCATGCCTCCATTAGACTTTGCACTCCTTTGAGCTATTTCAGGGTTTGAAGGTTGGCGAGGGCCTCGCATATGCTTAAGTAAAGACGTACAGAGATTGGAAGCAGGCTTCCTGCCAACAGTTGATCCGTCACCGTAGCAGCAGGCAGAGCGTCCACGGCACTTCCATAGTTATGGCAGGTGTGGGCTGCGTCACGTCAATACTTTAATTATTTTTCAAAGGGGTAAAAGCTGACAGTTGGAACGCGACCTTGACCAAAAGTCTCCACTTTGAATACCCCAAAGTGCTGCGATAACAGACAATGTGAGGCTACATAAAGACGCAGCTGCTGTTAATGACCGATCTGGAACGCCTGATCTCAGAACAGTTCAGGCGAATCTTACTAACCACCCCTCACCCTCTGACAGAGTTAAGGCGGACCTCTATCTTGTTATAATACTGATAACAATCTGATTTGAAACAAGTGACGTGCGAGTCCTGAGTAAACCGTTTAAAACTCAGTTTAAAACTGCAGTTGTGTTCCTGGCTTGCTGGCCAATCCCTGCTACCGCTAGCTGGTTAGCTAACTGCCGAGAAGAGACCAGACAACCTGCCGTATTTTGTATAAATGCATCAAGTCGGTGGCTGGATTACCCCGGAGCTCGTACACGTTTCTAAAGAACTCAATGACTCAAATCGTACTAAAACAGATTATCTTTGGTTTTAAGAAAAAGAACACGGAATGAAGTAAACTACTTCCTCAAGGTTGTTTTTACAGGGTATACCTTCCACTATGACCCATTTTAACTGTGATGGCTCCCAAGGTTGTATGAAAAAAACACTTATTTTATTTAGCGATAAAAATCAAAAACCAAACTATACCTACAACATTATTTACAACAATATTTACAAAAAACGACGAGGGTTTTGTGAAGCACTGGGAACAGCACGTTGATGGAATCGTCCACGGCTAGAACGAGTGAGACACCTGATTCAGAGCTGTTTTTTTTTTTTTTGTTTTTTTTGCAGCAGCTGCAGTTTACTGAAAAATCGGCCGCAGCTAAAACAATCAGCTCAGCGACTCCCAGCGCTGCCTCTCATCATTGGGCCTCACTAGCCGTCCACTTCAGCCTAATGTAACCGTGGCGGCGCTGGAACAAGAGGCCCTCATGCGCAGGACCTTGATCCAAACAGAGGCTTCATTATTATTTTTTTTTCTGTTCTTTTTCTCTGTTTTTGTTTTTGCGGAAAGGAGAGGCCGCTTATTTTTATTTATTTATTTTTTTTTAACAACGATGCACCCTCACTACCTTCACAATGAGCTATTTTGCTGTTTTACTGTTGGCGGCAGCGTGTTGACGGGACCGAGACAAGCTGTCAAAACCCTCTGGGTTCTCATAACACGATCGCTTTTTATTGGCACGTTTCCCCCTCTGATGCTCGACTCAAAGGCGTTGTAAGTAACTGGGGAAATAGGAGGGATTGAAAGACCCCCACCACCACCACCATCCAACCGTCCTGATCAATAACATATTTTAAGGGGAAAGAAATAAACATTTAATATCACATATAATATAAAAGGGTGGCGGCGTTTGCGGGCCGGACTTGGGATTCACGTCACCTTGCCGGAGCCTTTTAAACATTCCGATATCGACAGAAACGGCAGCGAATCGGATCAATGCCTTGGCGGCGAAGGAAATAAAATCGCGTCAAGCTCATCTCATCATAAACATACGGGGCGGAGAGGGATCGAATTGAGCCCGTGTTCATCCGAGTTACTCCGTCGCCTCAGGCATCCCGGGGACCTTGAGGAGCGCTGCAGGCACGTTTAGGGGCAAGAGAAGGGAAAAACAGAAGAAAAAAAAAAACTGGGGAGGGGAAGGAGAGGTGAAATCAGTCCATGCCGAGGTCCGCCGCAGAAGACGGTAAAAATTCGACTCGTTTTCAATAACTGCCTGCCCCGCCCGCACACTAAAAGCACAGGGGGGGAATATTAAGGCGAGTGAAGGTTGCTTCGCTGTTTTGAGCTTTTACTTCCGACCCGCCACCGCTCAGCGCACGGACCGCACTGAGCCACCGCCCTCGTGAAATGCAGCGGTTTCCTGTCTACGCGAGCACCAGGCCACCGTGACGTCCCGCTGGGCGGAGACGCATCTCGGCGTCTCTCGCAGTCCCCATCGGCTGAGCTTGTGGGTAAAAGCTCAAGCCAGGCAGGTGAGATCCATCCATGCCAACGACCTGGAGGCTCCGCAAATAGCAGAGAACATCCGGTTAATAAGCTCTGTACCACATTTTGTTTTTTATTCATTTATTTTTTTATACCAAGGTTCCTGTTGTCAGCTGGCAGGAAACCGGTTGACGACGACGACGATGCATCTGCCAGCAAAGAGTTACGGAAATACATCCATCAGCGGAACGCTGGATTTGGGTCAAAAGTCTCTGATTTATCTTTTAGATGGGTGAGCCTGTTTGTTCCCGCACACGTGATGTTTGTGTTCTTGATTTGTTGCCACAACCTCGTCTACCTGACCCTGTTTTATGGTCAAAGGAACGTCTGCAGTAGGACACGACGAGAGGTGACCATTTGATTCTACGGTCAGGAGTAACAGAGGGGTAAAACAAATGTTCAGGGGAAGACGACACCAATGACATTAGTATAAAAGAAGACACTGCCACAACAGGATATAACAGGTGATCTCAGACAAAAAAATCCAAAGTGGGTAACTGGTGAGATAAACTAGCGGCTGCCGAGAGCAGCTTACAGCTATCGCTCAGTTCTCACCATGTCAGTCGGCCTCTATCTCGCCTATCAGTATGACCTTTTCTCATTAAGAGCTGAAAAATTTAACTGTCACACTTGTTTGACACCGTCACCGACAGAAATAGCCCGAGCTGACAGTTCGCTCACATATAAACGGAGGAAACGCTTTCATAAGTGACAAGCAACTCTTTTGAGGAGCGACTTTTTTATTTATTATTATTATTTTTTACAGGTTACACTGTGTGGTCATAACATGTCTGCGCGAGCTGTGACAGACTAATCTCCCACGTTTCCAGGTGGACTGGTACGTTTTCGGCAACCCTGACATGCCGGAGAGAATATTTATCTTTATCTACTGGATCAGTTTCACGTATCCTTCACGTGAGAAGCCAATGGAAACCAGGTGGGCAGTGGCGATCTGTGACACCCAAGAGCACTCAGTTCCATTTTTGGTTCTTTTTTCCATGCTAGAATATCATCCGAACTGCGGCTAACGGGCTAATCTTATTAGCAAGTGCAAGGCTCGCTGATTCAATCAAGATAGAAAATAATGGGAGTAACAAAAATACAAGGAAGTCAGAAATAAGCGACAATCGGCAGCGTTTTGAGAACAGAATTTTACATTTTGACGGCAGACTGGTTTTTCTCCCACCCCCTTGACCGAAGCCTTCAGGTCGGGGAGATCCATGTTCGGCGTCATCGCCGGCATGGCAATGAGCTTCTGTTGCCAGAGGCGGCAACGCTATCGGCTGGAGCATGCAGAACGATATCAGGGGCCCCGACGCTTCGAGCCATGTTCGCCAAAATGAAAGCACACACGCACGCACGCGCTCAGAAGGCCCCGCCGCGCCGGCACGCGGCGAAATCACACTCTCACGGGGTGAGAGGTCGCCGCCGTGTCTCTTTCCGTCCAGGAAATTAAAGTCTGGAATCCTCGGGGGGGGGCCCAAGACGCCAAAAAACAAGAGGAAGAGGCTCACCACGAAGACAATTCAGCGGTTGAATCTAATCAGCACGTCTGCTTAAATATTCAGCGAAAGACTTAACTCGGAATTATTTAGGAGCATTTAGAATTACATGACAGCGGAGCAGCAGAGTGCTTAGGAAAGGCGTCCTGCTCTGATGCTAGCGTCTGGTTTGCATTGAGATTCGCCCAATCAAAGTCCCTCCCCATCCATCCACTCTGCCCCACTTCTTCAATAGTCCCCCATCTGGTTTGACAGTCTGTCTTGATGGAAATCACTGGATTTTTTTTTCCGCCCCCCACCCCCCCACTTTCTCTGTCTCCGTTTCTCCTTTTCTGTCCCCCCCCCGCTCTCTCATCTCCACTCACAGCTCTTGCGGATTTCACTTGAAGTTTTTTACCCGCCATCGCGGCTCAGACGCCTCAGATGAAAACTTGGGCATGATCACAGGCTGCCTCGTGTCGCCACCGCTGTCTCACGGTGCTCGCCTGCACCTGTGGGAATACGGCCTTGTGCAATCAGAGCCGGCGAGTTTTTGAAGGCTAAGATTTGCACAGTGGCGCTTTTTAATCGCATTTTACTCTCGGAAAATCGGAAAAATCCTTTTATTTGCCCTGCGCAGCTACAGGTCAGTGTTGCACTCTTGTTATCTTGCTGCACCTGTAATGTTGAGTTGTGTCGTCTATCCTTCGCTATTTGCGCTCACCTTGGTTGACTTGATTTTTTTCTGAAAAGATTTTTTTTTTTAAATGAGCATAATTGTAATATGAGTCTGTAACCTGTCGGTGGACTTACAAAAATAATTAAAACTCTCTCTCTCTACATATAAATATATATATGTATATACATATACATATATATATACATATATATATACGTATATATACATATGTATATGCTCAGTTACTTTAGGATGTAGTGTGCTGAAACAGTCCCTTTGTGATGCAAGTATTTTTTTTGCAGGAGGTTGTAAACAGAGGGCTATGTTGTCTCATATCTACAGTTTTTTTTTGTTAACTTAAAAAAAATAATAAAATTGTGGTTTAATATAGGGCTTTTTAAAAAAGCTGATCCTCCCCAATTCTACTGGATTCATTGCAGAATCAGCCAGATTAACATCGGCAGGCGGACAAAAACAGCAAATAAATAAATAAAAAGATTAAACTAGCGTAATAAATACAGAGTATGTATACAGAGTATATATATATATATATATATATATATACATACATATATATATATTTTTTTTGCCGAACAACACTGCATACCTCTTGGATGTGGAAAGAGTAAACAGAGTTGAGAGAGTCAGCGGGAAAACAAGCCCCTCCCTCGCCTCTCTCCGCGGAATAACTGCGACTGCCGTCACAAGCCCCGTCTCTGTCAACAACTGCCAATGCACCTTCAGACGGTAAACCGTGATCAACATGGAGAGACTCTACCCTGGCAGAGCGCCGAGGAGGAAGAAGAAGAAGAAGTAGAAGGAGAAGAAGAAGAAGAAACGGCGCCCCCCTCTTTCTTTCCTTTCTTCACACTGAGGCATTGTGGATGTTCTTTTGTGTCCTGCTTTCCTCCTCCCGCCTCTTCTGTGGCAAACTTTTGGAGTGTTTTCTCTCTCTCTCTTTCTTTTTTTTGTAATGCAAGGTGTTGTGCTTTTTCTACTCCCCGAGTGAATTTTCAACCCCGAACACTTTGTCTATGTGTCTGCCCCCCCCCCCTCCGGCATCTCCTCCGTCCCAACATCTAATTTCAGAATTCATCCAAAAGAGGATTTAAGACGAGCTGCTCTTCCACCTTCCTGTGTTTCCATAACGTGCATGGGTAGGGGAGGCTGTGACTGCGCAAAGCAGCCGGGACTATAAAGAGGGCTTTTGCAATTTACAGTATGCATAACTGCCGTTTAGTAGGACGCGAAGGAGGAGCGTCGAACAAAAAAGGAACGCCGCACTTCCTGCTGGCGACGCGTGACCCCAGAGCGATCGGCCTGTTCTGTCCCGAGTTAAGCCCCCCTCTGATCCTCAGAACAGTGATAGTTAGCGGTGGGCACGAACGAGCCACAGAAGGACAGACAAGAGAATAAAAGAAGAAGAAGAAGAAGAAGAAAGCAGGATGTCTCGGTGTCACTACGATCCACACGCTCGCCCTGCACGTCCTCCTCCGCCGCCGCCGCCGTCTCGGGTGATCCGGCGTTTATTTATTATTGCCGTCGCGATTCTTGTTATTTTAATATTTCACAATTTAATCATGCGTGCCGGCGAAGGAAGAGGCTCCTCGCGGCCACCTCCCGGCGCCCCGAGGCTGCTCCTCCGCTTTTATCTTGCACCGCACTTCCTCCGCTCCGCGGCGAGGTGGCAGCTCCTGATGCCGCGGCTGCGGTTTCTGCACAACCAACAACCACCTCCATACCCCCAACAACCCCCAATCAATTAAAGCAGAATATTAAAAAGCATTCGAGCTGGCTTCCAAGAGACCTTAAAATAATTCTAAAGTTAAAACTGCAGACAGGAGGAAGTGCTCGGGGTGTGATTGTGTGTGTGTGTGTGTGTGTGTGTGTGTGTGTGGGAGGGGGAGGGTTTGGGGATGGTTTGGGGATGGTTTGGGGAGGGTGTGGGGTGTGTGTGTGTGGGGGAGGGGGGGGGCGCACCGCAACTCCAGTTCTGAAGCCAACCTGCATTGTCTCATTGCGGTCAGCCTCAACACAACAAGACCAAAAACTCTCACAGTTTCCGGGCGCTGCCAAGTTTTGCCTCGCCTCGAAAAAAAAACAACAACAATAAAAAAACAAAACCCAAAACCAACTCCTTCAATTGGCTGCTTCCCAGACTTCCCCTTTGAGGCAGATCCAAAGAGTCGAGGGGCTAAAAGTGGAGTTTTTTGGGGGTAAAGCTAGCAGATTAGCGCCACGGTGTGCAAGTCACGGAGCGACTGAGAAGCGCCTGACTGCGCGTGACGGCGTTTCTGCGGGGAACGAGAGCGCTTGAGCGCCTGGTGAACAGCAGAATGTTCATGTTTACCGTCCGCCTCGACGGGACGGCGACAGCTGCGCGAGTGCCCGTCTTTCCCGCGGAAATTTGCCCGCAGCGCGTCTCCGATCGCTCGGCTCTTAAAGCACGGTGATTACACAGAACTGCGACTGCTGAGCAAGGACTTTCTTCTTCTTCTTCTTCTTCTTCTTCTTCTGCTTTTTTTCCTCAAGGATCCCCCGCTGTCAATCAAGACCGCGCGAGTAGCAGCTTGCCTTCAGCCAGACGGCTAGCTGAGGCGCTAGCTGGAACGTTGGTCCTGGGCATGGATGTATTATAAGAACTGGATACCGGACTGGCAATATGGCGGCACACCGATTTTTCCCAGTGGCCACTCGAGGTACTGCAGCAAAAAAAAAATCCCATGGGCCCAAAAAGGTATTTTTCCCATAGACCTCGATACAAAAATAAACGCCTTTAAAACGGCTGACAGGACCCATCAATGCGGAAGTCAAAAACTTTTTCGGCGTATGCGCTGGGTGAGCAACCCCTTTGAAATGAATGGTGGCCACCATCTTGGATTCTGGGGGCCTGGTCCTGGTCCGTCATTTCCCATCTTTGAAAATCCCGAAAGGGCGACTTTCATCTGGCGGGAGCCAAATGTAAGCCGTCCCACCTCTGCCCCACTGCCCACCCCCCTCCTCCCTGCTTCTGTTCCACCACCTTCCTGTCCGTTCCCGCCACCCCCTGCCCAGCAAAGCCGCCTAAGTGATGGGCCGTGGCAGGGGCTTCATCCTTCAAAAGACAGCCACATCATTAGGGAGCTGAAGAGCTCGGTCCCTGCCCCCCCCCCCCCACCAGGGTGGGAATGGGAGGGGGGGCGCAGCGGGGTGACAGTCCGTCACCGCTGGACCGGCAGGCCCCTGAACTCACTTGTGGAGCGGCGGAAATGAAAGATGACGGCGTGAGAATTTTGAATATAAGAGGGTAAAATAGTCCGGTATTAATCGTGCGGCGGCAGCGGAGGTGTGAAAGCCCGGAGCCTTTTGAACGATCAGTCGGTTGGAGCAGGGGAAAAAAAAAAGGGGCAGAGGTGCGTTTTTTTAAGGCGAGCGGATGAATTTGAAGTGGGGAGAGTTGAGAAAAAAAAGAAGCTACACTTAGCAAAGTGTAAACACACACCGACGACGCACGAAACCTTTTCCATTCCTCAGACTGTTCTTTTATTCTCTCTCTCTCTCTTTTTTGGGGCTTTTCATGTGTCACACACAGAGAGAGAGAGAGAGAGAGAGAGAGAGAGAGAGAGAGAGGCGTCTTTGGAAGCCAACAAACGTTTTGATTCCGGGCGCCTGAAGAGGACCCGCATGGAGTCGGCGCCGTCGTTCTGCACCTTTTCTATTTTGCATCTTGGCGGTAACCTTGTTCTGTCACTGCCACAGGTTCTTTTTTATTTTTCTCACCAACCCCCACCCCACCACACCCCGCCACACCCTCCACCCCCCGGGCTCGGATCCTCTCACTGATCCGCTGCCATTCGTGCCAAACAAAGAGTCACTTCCGACTCAAGTGCAGCAGCCGCGAGTTTTTGCGCGACGGGCCTTGAATCGCTCGCCGCCATTGTTGCGCCTCCCCTTCACTCCAATTACCGAAAGCACTTACCGCACTGGCACATGCAATATGCAAATGCCAGTACATGGGATATGAGGGGCTGTCGATGCGGTTTTTACTTTACACTTAAGAAACGCGAATCCGTCAGCGGTTGGCTTCGACGTGACAGCATATGGATTGTAATTGCTGTGTAAATGCGATTGCCGGTTGACTGTATTTATTTATTTATTTATTTCTAATTTTCATCATTGGGAAAAGTGGTGCATTCGCAGCCAGGCGCCAGAGAGCCTATTTAAAAAGGAGAGAAACTTGGTGAGACGCGTGATAAGTAACGGCGGAGAAATTCTCAAAGCAAATCTGGAGGCAAAGGCTGAGAGAGACCAGACGCAGAAATGTGTAAAAATATTCAAAAAGCCCAACAAACCTCGATTATGCAGCCAGGTGGCTTGAGGAGGAGGAGGTCGGCTCATGTTCTATTTATAACCGCATAAAAATGTGGTTTATGTCTGTAATCAAACGTCATAAAGCCCACAGAAACTGCCGGAAACAAACTAAAGTGCTGTACTGGGCGACACGTTGCTTTACTGGCGACAGTAAATCCAGGACATAACGGGCGCTTGCGTTAACCTCGGTCCGGCACAACACGCTGCCGCGGCGAATGCTCCATAGTGAAATAATTAACCTTTCGTTGTTTGCCGAACGGCTAAATGCGCACGTGTGGCTCTTCTTTAACTGCCGTTTGCCGTTTCAAGGTGACCGCCAAGAACTTTTAAGAAAAATGAAAGAGCCTCGTGACTCATCTGGCCACCCTCACTTCCCAGCAACACCGAGAAGACGCTCGGTGAGGCTAAAATGCACTGCAGCTATGCCGCGGTCACATTATTGTAATAACCGGACTGTTTGCAGCTAGTTTTTCAATGGTTTTCGATTGGAATATACATTGCAAATGGTGGCAAATTGTTGTTATTTGTGTGACATAAGGGGAGATGGGGGAAAAAATAAATAAAAAAGTCGGAGGCTCTGCAACTTCCTGCTGTTTTTTTTGCTTCCAACCTCCTCCTCGTTATTATCGCAACGCAATCAATCAACATGTATCAAATGCACTCAGACTCGCAGGCGCGTCGCGGTAATTAAAGGCGCGCATACCATCAGTCCGCGGCGGCCGCATATGGCAATTTAGCGAGGTGCGCGTCGCTACACAACAGCAGGCTATCCTGGCGGCACCGTCTCTTGATTTAAAACACTGCGCGGAACGCTGGGAATTAAAGGGGCCCCCCTGCAGCTCCATCCATTTGGGCTCCCGAACAGAAACGCCGCCGTTTGGGCGACGATCCTCCTGCCTATACACGCGGGAGTCTTTGTCACTGCTAATTGGCCAGCCTAGCGAGCGCCCAAGTGGAACGCAAACACATTAACGCCTTGTTTGTTATTCACCAGATTCATGCGCTGTACTTTTTTTTTTTTGCCACCAGCAACCCCTGGAATCTTTAACCTGTAATTTACCTCCCCCCCGCCGTGTTGGTCGCTGGGACAACAAGCCTGTCAGTTCACTGATGGCTTGCTGTAAAGAAGGGATGGGGGCCGGGGGGGTTCCCCGAACTGGCTCATCCTCTCGCTAATAGAGAAGAAGGAAGAAAAAAAAGTCTCCCAACGCTCAATTCATCTCAATTTATTGTATGTTGTTTCCATGGAGAACCTATTAGCACATTAGCGAGCGCTCACTCATGACGCCTCGGTCCACGGTGTGAAACAGATTCCTCTTAAGTGGGTGCCGGTGCCCAGTGTGACTGTCAGAAGCTGCTGGCTGGTGTTAAGACGGCAAACGGCACTTTTTAAAAAATTTTTTTTATTAAAAACGCGCCGCGATATTTCGACGCTCGCGACGCTTCGCCTGTTTGTTTTTTTTCAACCCCCCCCCACCACATCTCCTTTCCTGTTGTCTCGTCTCTCTTATTAACATGCACTTAAATTCCCTTTGTTCTCTCAAGTGCTCATTAAAGAATTCAGTGCCTTCTGATGTCTATAGTTTTACATAATTAGAACCCAGGAGGGTTCCACGTGTGCACTAAAGTTCTCCATTTGTTTTACACCGCATTAGAGGAGCAATTTGTTTAATTTCTCTGGAGTTTAACCTTGCTGACTGTGATGGAAACGCACCTGCAAATCAAGCGTTCAGTCAAATCGCTGCTGAGCAAAACGCCGCCCGAGTGCCTCTCGCCTCTTCGCCCGTCTCATTTTTTTGAACGGTGAGGGTCCCGTGAAAACCACCGCGATCTTGTTTACCTTGCACAACAGAGACGGACGGGGAAGCGCAGGACTCACGTGGCGAGGCACGTGGGCTGGTTTGATGGCGCTGCAAAGGACGAAACACCCTCCACCCAACCGATTTATATTGGAATGTATTTGAAATGTGCGAATGGCAAATTGAAATATGTTAAAATATTGGATGAGAAGAAGATTGAAAGTCACTTGAACTTCGCTGGAAATCACCCCTTTGTGACGTCATGAGGGGCGCCCACTGACACCTCCATCAGGTTAAAGACTCCTCCCAGCCAGGGAGCGCAAACAGGAGAGGGGGGGGGTTGGTTTTTTTTTCCTCTGTGAAATTAGCGACATGAGGCCGCGATGTTGCGACGATTAAAAACACGTGTGAGGTTCCGGCGCAACACCTGAGCCGTCGGCGGCGCCTCGGCACTCTGACACCGCGGCCGAGTTTCACAGGGGGTTTGGGGGTGCGGGGGTGGGGGTGGGGGGGTCGAGGCGAAAAGAGGCAGGAGGCCTCACCCTGATCAGTCCCACCACAGGATGTCACCACAGACCCCCGAGTCCAGCGGCCGGGGAGGAGACGCAACAGCGGCGACTCGTCTGGGAGCCTTTCATCCTGCCGCCAACCCACCACACCACACCACACCACACCCCCCCGCCCGCCAACGCCGCTGCCACCGCCGCCGCCGCTCACTCCTTCAACTCCGAGATGGAGGAGGCGCCGCCGAACAGAGCGCCGCTCCGCTCCTCGTCTAACACTTGGCAGCGCTCGCTTACAGTGCCGCAGCCAACACGCGAGACAAGGACAAAGAATTTATTCTAAGCCATGCCCCCCCCCCTCCACCACCCCACCCAACCCCCCTAGCACCACCACACACTACTCCCCCTCCTCAGCATCTTTCCTTCCCGTTGTTTTTTTTTGCTACCAGTGATCCAAAATGCAAAAAATAAAGGAGAGAAGAAAAAAAAAATCCCTCAGTTCCTTTTTTGTCTTACGGCCATAACGGGGCTGTATGTGAGGGGTGGGGGTGTCGGGGCGGCGGGGGGGGGGGGTGTACGAGTATGGGGGAAGAAAAAAAAACAACAACTAAGGCCTACGTGCTGCGCGTGGCTGTGTTTATCCGCGGCTGAGCTTGTGTACACACTCCCCGAGCGCATGTGTGTGTGTGTGTGTTTTTTCTCTCGTGCATGTCAGAGGGGTGAGGTGGGGGCTGGGGGGGAGGCGGAGGGAGACAGGAGGGTGATGGTGGTGGTGGTGGTGGTGGTGGTGGTGGTGGTGGGGCGCTTGATGCGGTCTCCTAAAGTGAGTGCTCCGCTGAGGAAAACAATAAAGCAGGAATGACAGGAACAGATGGCCTTCTTTATTGTCCCCTGAAATGCAAACAGCGAACATCTACGCTGGGCGTCCGTGCGTGCGCGCGCTCGCCACCATTATTTATATATTTATTTTCTCCCTCCTGTCCCTCGGCCTGCTAATAGCGCTGGTGGCTGGCGCTCTCCCACGTTCAAGACGAGGGGAGAAGAAGGAGAGAGAGAGAGTGAGAGGGAGAGAGAGAGGGAGAAGGTAAAAAAAAAAAAAATGAAAGAAAGGAGAAAGGCGGGGAGACGAAGGGCTGGGCACCAGATGCTTATCACCGGTTGCTTGAGATTTAATGGGCAAAGACGATGGGGAAAGAGGTGACACTCTCCACCAGTGCGGACACAGTTTTGACAGGAGGGGAAAAAACCCCCAAAAAAAACAAAAACGCTGCAACGTCTCTGCATATACACACTTTGGCTCAGGCCCAAAACACGCTCCTCATTTGCAGGGAGGCTCCAGTCTGTTTGCAGTCTGCAGGAAATGACGGCGACGGCGTCCAGGAAGAAAAAAAAAAAAAACTACAAAAAAATTTACAACCCACCGCCGGGGAACGATCTCTGTGATGTAGGGATTTTAAACGAGGGGGAAGATATACACAACATATGCCACATCGGGAAAAAAAGAGAAAGTAATTCCTCTATATTCTTTTTTAATTTACCTCCTGTTGAGTGTTTGAGGTGGCCGCGGCGTCATCACAAGGTACCTTACCTGGCAACGCCTATGGACGCATAAATCCGCTGTAAGTCTTTTCAAAGTCCCTCGGCGGATGGACGGAGGCCGCGGGAAGTTGCGAGACTTCTGAAGGTTGCGGGCGGGAAAGGAAAACGCAGCCCCATCCAGCAGTGAAGCTCGCACAGTGTGAATATTTATAGCGTCTGCGGTTGCAAATGAAGGAGAACACATGACCTCTCGTTTGGTTATTTCTATTTTTCGGGTGATGAGAGGAGAAATAATTTCATTTTTCCGCCTTGAAAGCGTCTGAGGCACGGCGCGATCTTCGCTGTGTTTCGTCTTCAACCTTTGGCGCGGAGCCGATGTTTAACCTCGAGCGTGGGATAAGTGGCAAACACAACAAAGTCCACAATATCTTCTACTGCTGTGAGAAGATGTTGTTGCCGAAGAAAGAATTGTTTTTCGAAAACAAATGGACTTTGAAAACAGTTGTAAAAAATGTCGAGCATGCTTTGACACTTTACGTTGCTGCCTAGTCCTGTGTTGACACAAACGTTAAAAATGTCATTGGCAAAGGTCAATAGAAAAATGCTTTTTGGTACGGTTGAACAAAAAGAGCCATACAAGTCCGATAAAGAGAGTCGCAGAGCTGCACCACCGAAGAAGACCAGGAAGAGGAAGCTAATTTGAGTCTCAAGCGCTGGCTGCGGCTAAAAACATTAGCATGGACGCTACAGTGCAAGTCTAGTCAGCGACACTGAAGGCCTTTTTTCTAGCCACTACAAATCAACTTCATGAAGAGTTGTGTTCGACGCCGCAGTCTGTAGCGGCTTGCCGTGAGGCGAACTAACGTACCGCGGGAAGAAATCTGATTGGGATGTTGGACGAGTTCGGCTTCGAAGCTTAAAAATTTGGATTTTCCGAGACACCGGCCACGGCTCCGTCACGCCAGAGGTCCCCCCCTGTTCTTCTGCCAACGAAGGGACTCTGGAAGCAGACGTCGCGGCGTTAGCGAGCTCAAAGTTCAACGACAACTTTTGCAGCTAGCGCCCTCGCGCCCGTCCCCGACAAATCATGAGCTAGTTTGTCCCTCTCGCTAACTCTCCCTCCGCTAACTGGCCCCTCCTCCTCCTCCTCCTCCTCCTCCTCCTCCTCCTCCATCCTGAGCGCATCTCCCCCTCCGTCCTTTCATCTTTCGCCACCCGCTCCTCGCATCCCTCCTCCGAGCTTCCACCTCTCCTTCCCCGTTAGCCCCTCCGCTGCTGCTGCCGCCGCTGCTCCGCTCGCACGGCTGCTCCGCGCCGCCCCCCTTCCCCGATAATTCCCTCCCCCCGTATTAACTGGCTGGAGTTATTACCCGTTATATGAGGTGTCTATGTTGAGAGGGCTTTATGAGATCCAAGGTCCCTGTGGATAAGATGATGGAGTTGGTGAGCGCCGTCTTCCCCCAGCCGTATAATGGCATCAGTTGGGAAATACACAATGCCATGGATTATTGATAGAGCCATCTCCCGCGCTTCTGCTGACAAATTCTTGGCCCGGGTCGGCGGGGGTTGGCGGGGCGTGGGGTTGGGGTATTGTGGGGGGCCTAATCCTGAAGAATACCTCTGCTAATGCGGCCACCCCCTTGCAGTTACACCTCTGCTCTCTTTGGGGGTACTTTGAGGTCTTTCTTTTTTTTTTCTCCGCTCTCTTTCTACTCAACGCTATCAGCGATTGCGACGAGTCGGGGGTCGAGGATTTACTCCCGCCCGGATGAGAGGACGCGCCGACCTCTATCTTGGGAGAAGTCGGGGGGACGGGAAGTCTCGGGCAAGACCTTCGAATCCTCAAATAAACACGGCGGCGCCGGTGAAATGTGGCAAACGCGGCGAGACGCTTCTCCTCATTAGCGGGTTCACTGCCCGTCAAAACAAGTAGCAAAGAAAGAAGGTAAACAATCCTGCCCCCCCCCCCTCCTCCTCCCCCACTATAAATAGAGCGCTGTAATTCCCCTGGCTCTCATTACATGCCTCCTCCTCCTCCTCCTCCACCCCCTCCTCCTCCTCCCATTTCTCAATCTGTCTGATGTGCAGTGGTGGGATTCGGGCTCGGCGGCGTTTAGCCGGCGCGAAAGACCGACCACGGGGGCTGCGGCAGCGGCAGCGGCAGCAGCAGCAGCTCGCAGTTACGGCCTTGATATGCCGGGATCCCAGAAGCGCCGGGGCGCTCGGCGGACGTGTGCGGCGGCGGGTAGGAGGAGGGTGGTGGTCGGTGGTACGTGATAACAATAAAGTGATCAAATGCGGGCGGCTAACAGGGCGACCCGGGGAGGCGACAGGTCCGATAAAAGAAGCGGCCTCCTCCTCCTCCACCGGTCTATTTATTCTAGAATTCTTTTTTTTCTTTCTTACATTCAATGCAAATGACCGAGAACGGGGTCCGCTCTCCGTCACCCGGGCCCGAGACCCCCCCCCCACCCCGAGCCTCCAGCCGTGTTGCTTTTTAGAGAGGAATATGAAATTACTATCACATTGAGGGGAAATCAAAGTCTTGTTCTGCTGCAGTCCTCTGGGCAGCATTGTGCGGTATTGCTTTGGAAAGGAGCCTAATTGGTATGTGTGGGCCAAACACACCCCACCCGCCTGAAACTAGCTGGCTTCGTGTTCACAACAATTGGATTTGGAATAGCTGCCCTAGATTGTTTGTGTGCGCCGCAGCCGTGTGTGTGTGTGTGTGTGTGTGTGTGTGTGTGTGCAGCATCAAGAGTGCAGAGCTGATCCCGGCATCCACTCTGTCATTTCAGAATGCATGACTCTTGTAATTGCTTGTAGTCCATTGTAGCCAATGGTGTCAGGCATGTATTTTTTTTTTTTTTGTAAATGGGGGCATTTGGAATTTTAGAAAATGAGGGTTTTTTTTTTTTAGCTTGCGCAGTGATTGGCAGAGATTGGCAGCGTTTTGATTCCCCCTCAGGTTGGTGGGTGGGCGGGTGGGGGCGGGGGCGGGGGTTAGAAGAAGAAGAAAAACGAAAGTAACATTAAGTCACCTATAATTTCCTCTCCCGCAGTCGGGGATGTGAAACAGACACATGACAGGCGCCGGTGATTCATCGGGAAACATGCGGCGCGTCTGCCCCCCCTGCCTCTGCATGATGATTGGCTCTGGCAACGGCGCTCGCCTCCGATGTGCAGGCCCAGAGTGTGGAGCAAGCACCACCCGCCACCCGCCCCCACCTCCTGCCCTCTCACGTTGCCTGCTTTTTTTTTTTTTTTTTTACAACGCACCCGCCGCAAATATTAATCTATTACCTCATTTTGAAAAATGAAGGCGGGCGAGGGGCGGCGAGGCGCTCTCCTGGCCTCGCCGCGGCGGGGGGGCACACGTTGAGTTAGAGCTCCCCCTCCCCCCACCCGCCCGCCCGTCCGAGGCTGTAAAGTGCACAATGTGTTAATAATTCCCGTTCTGTTGTTCAGCAAAAAAATCCTAAGCACTGGCGGTAATCTGCCTCACCTCCAACAGCGGAGCCCCGCCCCCCGCCGAATTAGCTTGCGCCAGTAAGTTTTCCCCCCCCCCCTCCTCCCAGGCGCGCCGCGGTGCAATATAGGGAGAGGGCAGAATGTGATTACAAACAGTAAGTTATTGCCTCGGGCACAATTAAAACTTTGCAGACGTGCATTTCGGGTGGCAAACCGAATCAGGCGCGGCGTCGGAGGGGCGCGTCGCTTGTTAATTGGTTAATTATGGTAGCGGGGCGGCTCGCCGTACACGTATTAACGGGGAAATGCGCTCTGCACTCGCTCGTCAGTCCCACGCCTGACAGAAAGGAGCACATCAGCAATTTGGAGCCGGTGTGGGCTGTTTTCTCTCGTCATAATGGAAGAGCGCTGGCAACAAAGTGCCGGGATGTCTTGGGCGAAGGGAAGGCAACGATCCGGCCGCACGTGTCAGGCGTCAGCGAGGGAAGCACTCACTCGGAGAAGTCGTGGAGGAATAAGAATCGCTGTGAGGAAGCGCTGCTTGGCTGCTTGGCTGCTTGGCTGCTTGGCTGGAGACTTTAAATTTCATAAATTTAGTGTTGATACCAGACATGTGGAGATTATTAATAATGATGTCGGTTTTTTTTGCGATATTTAGGTTTTTGCGCAATTGTAGGGGTACTGGAAACGCAGCTTATGTTGCATTTTACACATTTCCCGTTCTGAAGGTGCTCGACTGTCTGATTGCTGGGCTAGTACAACAAAT
The DNA here is from genome assembly GCA_009823395.1 of Thamnaconus septentrionalis. NCBI lineage: Eukaryota > Metazoa > Chordata > Actinopteri > Tetraodontiformes > Monacanthidae > Thamnaconus > Thamnaconus septentrionalis. The sequence goes on from CM020520.1 coordinate 8,848,118, forward strand.
TGGGCTCAATTCCCTTCACTTAGCATGTTTAGCTAATACAACAATAACAACAAAAACTATCAGAATCTGCATCAGCAGTACAACCTTTGACTTTACTTTGGATTGGAATGGAAAGCAGTGCTATCGCACCCGGACCACCGCTTGAAATGCATCTTGGGAATGATTGGTGGTCGCTTTTGTTTTTTTTTTGGTTTTTCTCTCTGCAAGCTCAGGGCGGACCTACATACAGTGCACTGGCCCAAGGACTGTGAAGTGCACAGCGCCGGTGACTTCACACTATGACTTGCAGGTGTGTGTGTGTGTGTGTGTGTGTGTGTGTGTCTGTGTGTGTGTGTGTTGCTGCATGCCACATGTTTCCCGACAAAGTCAGTGGAAAAAAACAGCCGTGGGCACCGGGTGGCCACAAGGGCGGCCTCTGCAAAGTCACATATGCAAACATGCACACGTGCGCACAAACACACACACAATCGCGCGCGCGCACACACACACACACACACACGTGCATACAAGCCCACCTCATACCTCTGGAGGAAATGTTGTGATTTCTTAGTCAATGCCCCCGACGCCACCAATCCTACAGGTCTTACTCAGAGCCAGTGTGCACTGTTGCTTAAATAAATCTGAAGTGTTTTCTGACTGCAACTGCATTTGGCTTCGATTAAAGCAAAGCCACAGGCTAAAAGCTGTCCACATCCCTTTATGAGCATGCTTTTCTGACCTTTCTGTTCAGCGAGTCTTCCTAGGACTGAGGACTTGACACAATATGACATGTTGCCAGGTCAGTAAACATGGTGTTTCTGGAGACGAAACAGGCGAGCAAACAGGAAACAAACTGAAGATGGATTTTATTTTTTGCTTTTTTTTTTCTTCTTCCTCCGTGCCCTTCAATTTGTTCTAGCCCATTCTGCAATTTTAATCATTCCAGTTGGGTGTTAAATACAAATGAAAATCGTGATTGGACATTAGCCAGTGCCTTCAGACATGTCTGACCTTGGTTGATGTTTTTTTCTTGCAGGCAAGAGGAGATTGTTTCTGTCATAATAAGATAAAAAACTTCCAAGGAAACAGACTATCCTACTCTGCTGTGTGAGTTCGGTTCATTTCAATCCCAAGATTGTTTTCATGGAATATGTATGTGGGTTAAACGGACACATAGCACAAGCACAGTGATTTGATATGTTTAACTGAAAAATCCGGCATGTTAGATTCGCTCAAAGTTTAAAAAAAAGATTAGAAATTTGCTTCAGAATTTTTTTTTACTTCTAGTAGACGATGGCTCGTATTCTCGAATAGAGTGAAATGATGTATTTTAGACACAGTGATATTTTTCATTGTTTTCAAGTCACATTTCCTTCAACGCATGTCCACTCGTCAACGTCTCATTGAAGCAACAAGGCGAGCAAACAGATCAGTAACTCGCCAGCAAATGATGGAATTATTTGCTGCAACATATGCCTGCGTAGCTTTATTTGGCATTAATCTCCCCGCGGTGTCATATTAGTTTCTATATTCAAGCTTAATGAGGCTTGGCAATAGAAAATTAGTGGCAAATGGGTAGGTAAATCTCACGTTAAATGTTCTGGGAAGACCGCGTTGTTGATTTATCAAGAAGGGGGGGGGGCAAAGACGGACGCACTGCCCCGGCATTCGCATCTTTCTGGCAGATCTCTGGGTGCTGGCAGCGAGGGAGCGGCCTGGAGAGCAAACAGACTAATACCGCTGTCCCTCCAACAACCACAGCGCTTCCTTCCTCCTTCCTGCCTCTGTAATTAGATGGTGTGCAGGCATTTATGCAAACCCACAACAACAAACAACAAAAAAATAATAAAGCGCCTCTTTCTTTTCCAAAGCAATTAGAGAAAACCCTAGTTTCCACGCTCAACCACCTCCAAAGATGCTTAGTGGGGTAATGCTCGCACCATCCGGTCTACGGTCTGGCAATGTCACCCAGCGGGTCCAGGCGGCCAGAGGTACGTCAAGGTGCCCACCTTCACGTTCCTCTTATCTACTGCCAGCTCAGCTTGGAAGAAAAACTGCTGTTATTTTCATGACATCATGCCTGGAGGTACTGACAGGAAGGGGAGGAAGCAGAAATAAAGAAGCTCCATAACGAAGGGAAAATAATTGGGAGTTTTCTTTTTGCCCAATGTCAAACAAAGCAACAACGAATAGATCGAATTCCGCTGTTAGATTTGCATTAAAAAAAAAAAAACAGTGCGTTACAGTCTGAATAAAAATAGGTTTTTAACCTGTTGCAAAGTTAATGGACCCAGAGGTGCTTTTTGCTTTACAACATAAAATAATAATAGGAATAATAATAACAACAACTTGGAGTTACTTGGCAAGAAAGTGTTAACAGTGCAAACAGAAGAACCTAGCCAGTGGTTCTGATCCAAAACCATTAGCCTCTGTTTTAACAAAGACGTACGACTGGATGTTTTCCCCCTCAGAGTTACCAACTCAGAACGTCACTCTCACTCAGACAAGCCTGCCACACAGTCGCCGCCTGGCGCAAAAAGCCGTGCATTTCCGTGGCTCTCCCGTCCCGTTAGCGACACATTGTTAATCACCGTCAGGGAGAAATGGCACAACCCACACAGAGCGCCGTCATCAGATAAAAGCACGGGATGATGTGAAGTAATTTGTCATGGCACTTGCTCACACTGGCACCGAGGGTTACATCACTGGCAGTGCGAAATGGCGCCTCGCAGCTAATATCCTGTAGATTGATAGGATATTTTCCCCTTCGTCTGTCTGTCTCCGCCGTGCCTTCACAATGCCGAGAGGGCAGATAGGCTGTGGTGAATTTGCACGCCGGGCCGATCGCCCCGTTGTTCCGGCGCCGTTCGGCATACCACCAAAGAACCCGAGGCGGCGCCGACTCAGACGTGCTTGCATCTCTTTTTTTTTTTTTTCGGGAAGGCTTAAACGGAGAGTGCAGAGGGCGAATGTCGAAAGCAGAGGGCGCCGCTCGACGAGCGGGCCGAATTAACAAGCACGGGACGGACAGATGGCGCAGCGGGAAGAGAAACTGGGGAGAGAGAGACAACAAAAGGTAAGTAAGAGCCGCATCTGACGGGACAGAATGGTGGAGAATCCCCCCGGTGAGGAGTTGTCGTGTGCGCCATGGCTCTCAGATGCGGCGGCCAGAAAACATCTTCAAACGCGCGGCAGGAATAGCAACACATGGCGCTCTCGCCAAACGCCGGCGCCGCCATCCTGATCCGCCGCCGTATCAATTGGACGGATTCAAAGTCGCCGACGCCCCCCCCCCCCCCCCGACTGGGGTCAAAAAGTTTGGAATTAGGGAAACTGGAAGGGAGGAGAAAGCAAAAGTCGGTCGCAATGAACGGCACGTCGTGGCGAATCCGATTAGCGGCGGCGGCGGCGGCGGCGACGACGACGACCGGCGGGGATTTAGAGGAGCTTTACATTTAAAGAGTCAAGCGGTAGCAAAACAAGCAGCTGCTTTAATAACGTGGCAGAAATGCTACTGCAATGTTCTGAGCTCCTGAAAAAAAAATAAAATAAGAAAAAACTTTGATTGAATAGTCTTTGGACCAGGCACCGTGGAAGCAAGCGTGCCAGAAATAATACACAAAACATCACATTTCATCAAAAACAAGCCTGACTGTACAGGCCGCACGTCGAGGCGGGAGGCGGCCGCGGTAATCAAGTCGGCCGTCGGTCGGACGCGCTTGCACGAAAGAAACGGAGCGCAGCTGATGACGCAAATGTTGTCGTTTTGTTTTGTTTGTTTTTCCTCCCCCTTTTCAGCCGCAGTCACAGCTGAGGTTCGTGGATGCTGGGCCCATATTTTCAGACGGGACATTATTGGGGGGCGGGGAGGGGGGTTGATTGTTGGCTGATTCTCTCTTCAAATATTTGTTCCATTTAAAAAAGGCTTTGAGTTTTAAATGAACCTCCTGCAGAAAGCTACCGGCAGTTCCACACGCCTACGTCACGTCTCCACGCCTTGCCATGAGGCCTCGATGGAAAGTCTGGAGGCTGCAATGAACGTCACGGTGTACAGAGCAACGAACTTAGCAAAAGTTAAGCGGAAAAGTAAAAGTAAAGTAAGTGAGAGTTTTCAGTGAGCTGATTCTGAGAAAATCATATGGTACAACTATTGTTTCTATATTCTAAACCCACTTTTTCCAGCACTCTGGGTGGTGGAAATGGTCCAACTTGTTCTATACAATTTACGTAAATGCAACAGTTTGTTTTAATTTCCACCATAATTATCAACCCCCTGCCTCCCCTGGTCTTGACGTCTTGAATCTGATGGGGCAGAAATGGTGCAAATAGCAGACCATTTACTTTGAGCCATAACAAGACATTCAAATAATAATATCCATTCAAACGGTATCCTGCGGAGTTTACTTTTTCTCTCCCTGCGTCTCCGGGTTCTCCGGCTTCCTCAGGCAATCCAAAAAGATATGTGTGAGGTGATGTTGGAATTCTAAATTGTCCGTAGATGTGTGTGTGTGTGTGTGTGTGTGTGTGTGTGTGTGTGTGTGTGTGTGTGTGTGAATCTGAATGAATGGTTGGTGGCCTTTCTAGGCGGCCCTCCGATGAACTAGGGACTCCATGACATGGACTGGATGAATTGAATTGGTGGCATCTTGTTTATAAGATGATGTGTTTGAGGAACCCAGAAAACATTATTTACTGGCCTGAAAAACAAGCATCAATTCCAAAGGGGCACATTTCTCACTTCAGTAGAAATGCAAAGCCTGATTTTGTCTCATTCGCGCCGAATGGCTCACCCCCTCCCAAAATAATAATAATAAAAAAAAAGATAATTGAAAAAAAAAAAAGAAAAAAAGAAAAAACTAACTTACAAGATGCTGCTGCTTCCAGTTCTGCCCGGATCCATTTTTAAGCCTTTAATACAACTCTGGATTTTTCCTCTTTGCCTGGAAAAAGATTTGTAGATTTAAGGCTTCACACACACACCCACAAACACACACACACACACACACACACACGAACACGCACGCTTATCAGTCATACTTGATGACTTGCAAAAATTCACAGCAACCTTTTAATAGCTGCCAAACATCATACCGATTTTAATAATTTTTGTCTCGTGTGTGCCTTAAAAGTCTGGAGAGGCTTCCGAGGTTATTATTACCTCCGCTAAGGAGGATCATGAGTTTGGTTTTGGGTGTGTTGGTTTGTCTGTCAGCAGGATTACAGGAGAACCGCTGCCCTAAATTAGATGCGAGGTTGTATCACCAGCCAAGATAAAAACCCATTAAAATCTGGAGGAAAAGCGGACCATGGGACTGATTGATTTTTTTTTTTCCTTTCCACTTTCACATTTTAGGTTGGATTTAGTCGCGAGGTTCTCTCTGCAGCGGGTTGGCTGCGGCGATAAAGCCGGCAGGGCCTGTGAAATGAAGATGTAGAGGTAGAATTAAAGCATTTACCCGAAAGGCAGAGCCTATCAAACAGACCAGCAGCGATCTGGAAGTAGCCAAATGCAGAAACCCAGAAGTCACAGTAGCCAAATGGCAAAACAGCAGTGAGAACATTCCCATTATTTCCGCTGTATTCCTCAAACTGAACGTCCTACAGTGCAGCTGCTAAACCAGTGGTTGTCAAACTTTCTCTGCCACGCCCCACCTTGGAGAAAAAAAAAAATTCACCCCCCCCCCCGTGGCTGTGTCTTGAGGGATCCCGATGAACCTGCAAGTGGCCCCATGTCTCTAGGACAAAGTTGACCTTTGACCCCGTTGACTTCCAAACAGTCATATTGCGATGAATGCATGCATGCAAAGTCAAAGCTCCCGGCCCGCAGCTCCGCCCCCCTTCGGGCCCCGCCACAGGTAAAACAGCATCCCGTGAGCCGCTCGCTCTTCGCATGTGAAAACAAAGGGAATCATATTAACGCCGGCGCGCGGCAGAAGGAGAGACCGGGGAGCCCAGCGCACGTCCAAGGTCATTTTCTTAGATTAGTCTGCTCCAAATACTAATGGTGCTGTTTGTATTCCGCTCCCATGCATGATCCGCCGTCACCCCGCCAGAGGAATGCGTGCGCGTTTCGGTGCGGGGGTCCGCCGAGAACCATTAGGTTAATTTAGATCCGTGTGCCAGCGCGTGTGCGAGATCAAACGCACACGCGCACACACACACACACACACAGACACACACACAGACAACGCCTTCCTATTTTCCAAAGAAAATATGTGCTCACAGGAGCCTTTTAAAAACAAAGGGTCCGCAGCCTGTATATATTCCCCTATGTAGCCAGTCTGTAGGCTCGCCGCGCCAGTATTTGCATACTTGAAATATGAATTTGCTCTCGCCGCAATTATACCCGCGGAGAAGCGGCAGCGGGCGACAGTGGGCTGGCGGGTAAAGTAAATAGTGAACGGCGGCGGGTTGATTCAAAAGTCATTATTGCATTTTGACAAATGAGAGACCCCCCTCCCCTGGCTTGTCCACTCAAGACGACAGGAAGTCGTGACTTCTGCTGACCTTTGGATTCCGTTCCGCCTCCTCCGCAAGTTGAAGGAGGCAGCGACGCATCCCGTCACACACACACACACACACACACACACACACACACACACACACACACACACACACACACACACACACACAAGCATCGGTGCTGACTGCGGAGATAAATAAATGAACATCCGCGGTCCCACTCCACCCATAAAATATAACCCACACCCCTTCCCCAGGTTGTTGTGATTTGGAAGCAGCTGTTGTTGTGGTGGATTCGCCCCTCTCTTCCAGATCACGTTTCCCCTCTGTGTCTCCCCGGGGAGGCTCCGGTAATATTTTGCAGCTGGGAGGAGTGCTGAAGAGGCTCGGTGGCGGTGTGGCGGTGTGGCGGTGGCGGCGGCGGCGGGATCTCGTCTACCTCTCTGTCAGAGCTTTAAAGCCCAGGGAGACACTTTGAATAATGGAGCACCTGTACCCACCCGTCGGCGCCGCACGCGGCTCACATGCGACGCCCAAATGATATGCACGTGTCGGTACAGTATATGCTCTTTTCATTAAAACAATTAGAAAGAAAAAGGCCCCGCCGCCAGGAAAAAAAAAAGAAAAAGGAAATAACTTCGCCGAATGTTTATTAAAGAGTTGACGCCGCAACGCGCGAGCCGCACATCACACACTCATTACTTTGCTATTAAACTCTCATCTAGCGCAATTTGCCCATGTATGTAATCCGTCATCCCGGGAGACGTCACGTCTAACAGCATGTTCATGAGTTACCCATTTGCAACAGTGTCTGTTTTTTGGGTTTTTTTTTGGCTTTATCCCTCGTTTGACAAAAGAAAAGAAAAGAAAGAAAGAAAGGAAGAAAAATCAGCCGCCTAAATCACCTGCTTTTATCAACGGGCATATTACCTTTTTCAGTCAGCTTTGATTGCTGAACATTATTCTAGTGACGCCCTCCAGAATGTGCATGAGAAAAAAAGATTGAGTGAGCACCAAATTGCGATTCGGAGTTTTAAACTGACATTTAACCGCTGATTTTTTTTTTCCCTTTTTTGACGTTTGATGTTTCTTTGGAAAGCATGGCTTTAATGGTCCAGGTCGGGTCATTAGAATACATTTGCACAATAGGAAAAGGGTGACCTGGGTCCTTCCAGGGGAGGCGGGCCCAGTCTTGTTCTCACTCTGAAAGCCAGGCTGTCAAAATTGGTGACGCGGGAGACGTTTCCATTTCAACAAAGCCGGAAAAGGAAAGAAAAAAAAAAACATTGTGGTTTTTATGTATATAGTTTGTGTACTGTGCAAAAGAATAAAAGAAAAAACGGAAAAGGGACAAATGGAATGTTTTACAGCCACGATCGACATCCTTTTCTGTGGAGGAGAAAAAGGCCTTCGTGCAAGAACAAAGACCCTCGAACGGCACATTCAAAGCCATTTGTCACGTTAGCTTAGCTTTAGTAATGTGGGAGGGAACAAACCGAATAAATACGCTGCGTTTTTATGTTCAGATGCTTTGAATATTGATGACTTGCCGCGACCCCCCCCCCCCGTCTCATCTGCATGCACGAGACATCAGGTACATGCATTCGGGTCTAAGCAGCAGCACGAGGAGAGGTGGACGTAAAAGGATCGCAGCGATGGAAATCTTTGCCGTCCTTCCGCAAGGAAGGGATGGAAGGGGCGCTGTCGCCTCGCTACCGGGGACTCGCCTCCTTCCAGCACACGGTAGAGTGTCAACAATAACAACCTGGGTGGAGAATACACTTGTGGCGCAAGTTAATCGTGCCGCGGACGTCATCTGCCGCGTTGGCCGGCGCTCGGCCGTGGCAGTGCGGGGCACAGGAGTCGGGAAGTCGGGCCAACTGCTCGTCCAGCTGGAAGCGGAACCGCCCCCCCCCTCCGACAGGCACTTGTAGAGGTTGCCACGCGACAATGCTGGAGGGAAAATTCCCGTCGGAGTGCCAGATATTCAAATTTTGGAGGAGACTTCGGGGGCCGGTTCATCCATGAGGTGGCTCGCACTTGTCACACTTGTCGAGGCGCACGGGAAAACCAAACACTGGTTATTTTTAGGCAGAGCTTAAGATGACGGTCGCGCCCACAAACCACGTCTTCCCACGACGGACGCCGACGTCTGCAGCAAGTTGAGAAACACTCAGAAATAATCCCAAATTATCCGAGATGATGACAAACGCACGCAGGAGGAAGACAGTCTAACAAGAGCACCGTCAATGCAATATCTGCCGGTTGATGATATTCTATTTGATGATCACGTCTTTATCGTTTACTGCAAAGGTTTGATCTTTGACGGATGGGGTGTTTGCGCACCTCTTTGATACGCTGCCGGAATAAACCACGGCAAAGCCACGCCAGGACGCCGCGTGGCGGTAATTATTAAGCCCGTTTAAATTTGGATGAAACTACCGTTGACGTTATTTTGTGCGCGTGGCCACTCCTGCCCATAACGAGAGCGACGCGTTCCCACTTCGGAACGAGGTTGCAAAAGTGACTAAGTGCGTGTTTGTGTTGCAGCGCATTTAAATGCGCAGCTGGAGCGCGTCATTAATCCGCGGCTTTTTACGGTTACGGTTGGTTGGGGGAAAAAAGGCATTTTCTTTTCCTTAAATAAGTCACTCAGAATTCAGCACCCTGAATATGTTTATTGCCATTGTCTGTGGAATGCACTGCCTATTTTTTTTTCTTCGTTTTTTTCGTTTTGTTTTTATTTTTTAATAGCCTGCCTGGTGCGCGCTCATCAATCACAGGAGCGGGAGCAGGCCGTCTCGGCTCCCTCCACAGTCGCACGCTAACTGAGTTACGGGCACCGCCAAAACGAACTCCCAAAGTTTTGAAATGTGATAAAAGTAATCGCATACCCTCTGCCCCACCAGTCTGTATCTTTACAGATGTGAATCGATGACATTAATTACCACATCCCATTATACATCGCAAATGTGTTTTCTTTCAGCCTGGGTTTTTTTTTTTTTTTTATATGAAAGGAGCGCCGTGGAATCTTCCAGGATGGGGTGGAGGACAGATGAGGGGTTGGTGGGTTTACTCGGCAGCACTGTGTTAGATGTTGGTGACGGCGTCGTCAATGCAGTTGCAGTTGGATAGACCAACGGTGTAACCAATCAGAGGAATGAAGTCTGCGACAATGAGAGAGCCAATAAAGGCCTAAAGATTGTCCAGAGATTAGCCAAGATGGACGGGAAATCACTTAGTTCCTGTATGCAAAGTGAATAGGGAGGCTACACAATGTTAGGTTCAGTTTAAAGAGATTAAGGCTTCAGATTGCGTGTTAAACAGCTGTTGTGTTTATGATTGCGATGCAACCCTACATCAAAATCTCAAAAGTACGATGATTCCAGAGTAGTGGAAGACGCCATCAGTATGACAATTAGGCAGATATTTAGACAGTAAATGAACAACAAGCAAAGTTGTGTATTGCTGCTCCACTAGACATGATTAAGCGAACAATGATGCTGATTGGCGCGTGCGAGTGGATGGTAAGTATAGTTCCTGCTTCCCTCCCCGTGTCTGGAAAGAACTCATCCAAAGAGAGAGAGAGATTGTCAACACCGTTTAATAAAGACCGCATTCACCTCATTGGTCCTGGAGCCATAAAAACATGCGCCGTGAGATTCCAATTGCACCTGAACATAAAAGTTAGAAAGCCCCGAGGGGGACACGGCAACAGTTAGCAGGCAGGAGACCAAAGGGCCCCGGGGGTGACGGAGCCTATAACTGCGACGGAACACTTTGTGGCACAGACAAGTGACATTACAACGGCCAGCCGTGCGAGACTAAAGCCTCATAATGGCTTTGTGTTCTCTGTTCCCCTTCACTCTTTAACGCCGGGCGCCCCGTACGGAAAAAAAGGAAATCGCAGCGACTCGCAAGGCGTTTTATGAAATACCAAATGAGCGGGAGGAACTGGAGTGACGGTCCGGTTTGTTCGAGCATCACGGCAGGCAGAAGGCGTGGATGTGGATGGGTCCCCGGAGGGAGGCGCCGCGTCTCCGCCGTTTATCCTTGTTAAATTTTCAACAACGCCAATCCCTGGAACGCCGCGCTTCCTCGCGTGGGTCGTCAACGCGAGTTTAACGGCATGATACCGTTGCTCTTCAGGGTATTAAAATACACGTTGTTATTTCTTTTTAAGAGCTTTCCTGCTTTTTTTTTTTTTTTTTTTAATGCCCTGGAGTTTCACAAAAGGAAAGAATTCCATGCCAGGACAATGGAAAACTGAAGGAGCCTTTCAGATGAGAGGCGAAAAACTTAAAGATCGCAAAAACAAGTCCAGGTGCCTGGATGACTGAGAACCTTCACAGACAACAGACAATGGCAATATGTACTTATATGTAACCCGAAACCTAATGACAGGACAGAACTAGAAAGTGCAGTTCCTCAGCTGCAACAAATTGGAAGACAATTTTGGGTTACGCAGTGACTTTAAATTCCATTACAGCATTTTTCACTCTAAGCCATATTTTTCATCGGGTGAGTTTCATGGAAGGTTAATTAGGTGGGCGACACTCTCTAAACAACCACCGACCATTTATCAGTCAATTTATCAAGGGTCAAACGGGCTCATTAGGACTGTGGCACCCGCTCCTTCCCGACGCCGGCTGCATGATGCAGCCATGAAAAGTTTCACGTCACCTCCCCTGAAGCGACATCGCTGGACGTTTACTCTCCGCTAAAGTCTCCGCTCTTCTCAACGCGTCCGCGCCTCAAAGGCTGTGATGGCCTTCTGAATGACGGTGTTTTAATTGGCGGGGAGAGAGGTGGATTTTCAGAGGTGCACCACTTCACGGCCGCTGGATAAACAGGCAGTCCGGGCGGTGGGTGGATGGAGGGAGGAGGGATGGATGGATGGATGGATGGATGGAGGAGTGGACAGGTTGAGAGTCTCCAGGCCCCCTGAAGGAGAGACGGCTCGGGAATGAGAGCCGGGCGGCGTGGCAGGGACTCGGCACGACCGGTGGTATTAATAAGACGGAGGCTAAGATGAGCTCTGGGACGGCGGCGACTCGACATGTGCTGGTGGCGCTGATGGGCGAGCGCAAATGAAATTAATGGGAAAGGGAAATCAAGTGAGCGAGCCCGGAAATCAAATTACCAATGCCGCCCTCGAAAAAAAAAAAAACGAATTAGCGGTGTCGCCAAAGTTGTAATTGATAGCAGCGCGCCGGCACGCCATTGGATGAGACGGGGCGATCCGGCGCGGCCGCCCCCTGATCTGATTTGCTGTCGTGTTGTCCTGATTAAATATTAAAGGCGCGTCGCGGATAACAGCCCGGGTTTGTAATGGCCGCAACTGGAGAGCAGGACCGTGCACTGAGAGCCCCACAGGCGACCGCCAGGAAGGTTCACACTGACAAGTGCAATCAAAACAGGGCCGGTTTATTCATGTGCACACGCTAAGTGAAGGTAGCAGCATCGGGTTTGTTTTTAATTTGGGATTAATCTCCTCTGCGACTTGTTCAGATGACTTTTCTTTGCTCGCACAGGCAGACTTGAACCAGTAGTCATGTGATTCCAGTCGTGCCCGCGCAAACAAAACGCATGCGATATTGTTGGCTAGCGTGAAAAAAAACAGCTCCTTTTTGCCCGCATTTACTTTACTTGACTTTACTTATGCACATTTAGACGAGCGGGGAAAAAAACAAAAACACAGTTGATGGTTTCCGCGCGATCACAACGCACGGCCGCGCTTATTTTGCGGTCGATGAATCGGCGCGCCCGTCTCTATTAAAAGCCCGCGTGCGACTTTAAAAGCGCGGCTCTCGCTCCTTCTCCTCTCCGACGTGGGCACAGGAGGCTTTTATCTAATGAAGTGAGATGCTCTGAATAAAATATAACGATCAGCTAAAAAAAAAAAGAAAAAAAGGGTTTAAAATCAAGCACGCCACCGTTGCTCAGCAAAATGTGTACCTCAAGGCGCATTCCAGTCTGCCTGCATAAGTGATGTTGTGAACCTTCAACCACCCCCCCGGCCCCCCACTCCACCGCCTTTACAAACCCAGGCTGCGGCGCTCATCCAAATTCTTTTCCCTCAGCTTTGTCCTCCCAGCCGCTGTGCATGCATGAGCAGAACCTTTGTGGCGTCGGAAATATTTCCCCAGTAGTTATCGGCTTCATGATACATAAAACATTGCATGCATTGGAATACCAATTGGCCCGTCGCACGCGGAGACGACCCCCCCCTGCAACGCGTGATCCACTCTGGCTAATAATGGATTATTTGAAAAGTTCACCCTAATTAAATAGTGCACGCGGCACAGCACGGGCGCCTCGGCAATCCGTTTGGGTGAGCCTCGCAAACAAGTGGCGCCGTGCACGCGGTGTTTGCCTTGCACACAAGCGGCGCTCGTCGAGCCAAAGCACACATGCGCAAGTTTAGTCTCCCACCCCCCCCCCCACTCCCCCCCGACCCTTCTAGACACTGAAAAGAATGTTTTAAAAGCATGTTGAGCATTTAAAGCACTGAAGCAACACAGCGGTTTTGGAACGAGAGGTTCGCTGCAGTTGAACAGCGGATTCAAGGCAGCCGCCTCAACTCCGTCAGGAAGCTCAGCGCTCTGTGTACCGCGAGAGGGAAAAAGAAGAGAGCGAGTACGAGGTCAAAGCATCAGGAACACATTTGAATAAAGAGGAACCGGAATTAGGGATGGATTTGGACTTTGGCCGTCGACGGCGCGGGGCGGGATCAGAACGCGGAGAAATCTGCCGGCGAGATGAGAACCGACGAGAACGCGGAGCGTCAAATCTGAACCGTTCAACAAACCGTGAAAATGCCAAAGTTGATCTGCGAATGTAGGTGACATGTGAGTTAGCGAAGGAGTTAGCAACACGAGGAGAGGGGGAGAGAGAGAAGAAGATGGCAGCTCTGTGACTTCAGGAACCAATTATGTTTTAGTTTTCTCTTTTTAAATGCATTGAGTGTTCACAAGAAGATCTTCTTTGTCTCTGCACTGGCTCAGGAAGAGCTCCATGTCTTGCATTTTGGTGAAGCGGAACAGAAAGGACTCTTTCGCATCTTCATCCTGGTCTTCATGGAGAACTTGCAGTGCGTGCTGTTGTTCGCATTCAGAGAAATTGAGAAAAAGGGGTTCCGTAACCTGCCCCTTAAATAAAGCACGGTTTGAGCGGACCCAATCCACTGCCTTGCGCCTGTCCTGTGTGATCCTTGGTTCCTCCTAAATATAAACAAAAGAATAAATCAATAAATTAAATTGTGTTGAAGTCCCATCGACACGAAGTTGCTCATGCAATTCATTTGAGTTGAAAGTTTGTGGTTAAGGGAGATGCACTTCTGTGAGAAAAAAAATGTTAATGGTGCTGTACAAATAAAATGAAATGAGTACAGGCTGTACCTTCAAAGGTTTGGCATGGATGCGCTTCAGGGGAGTGCACAAGGGCTCCAATTCCAAGTCCTGCAATTCATGTTGTACACATTTAAAGTATTGTACACCAAGTGATTTTGTATGAAGTAACCTAAATGCTGCAACTTACATTTTAAATGTCCATTTACCTCAGAGAAGTGAAAGGTGGTCCCAGTGCAGATGCTGAGTGTGAACTGGGACAGAGAAAAACAGATCATGAAAATACATCGAGTGTGCTTTAATTTCACTCAACGTTTCACTAAAATTTCACTTACTTTTAAAATTAAGCAATTAAAATAAATGTCCTCGGTCTTAGCTTTGAAAAATGCTTCGGTTTGGCAAAATAATGATGATGATTATAATAAAATAAAATAAAATGAAACAATTTTTTTTTTTTCTTCGATTAACTTCTACTTCCGGTTTAGGTACACTCACATCGGGGAGAGTCGGAAAACAGTATTTGAAACAGTGGTAAAATTGTCGTAAATCCGCGCCACTGAGAGTCAGGGTGGACGGGCTCCTCCACTTTTCCCTCCTCACTTGGAGCGATGCTGAGTCATGACTGCCGCTGGTGCCAGACCTTTACGACTGATTCGGTGTCTTTCATCGAGTTTTAAATAAAAAAAAAAAAATTTTGTATCTCCTCCACCACCTGACACAGTGGACACTGTCTTTGAAGCGCCGTGCACTCTTGTACAGTCACACGCGTGTGTTGGTGCACTTTGTGTGTGTGTGGCTGTGTGTGTGTGTGTGTGTGTGTGTCCCGGTGCATATGTGTCCCTGTGTCGGCGCCGAGCTGCCGGCCTTTGAAGTGTGTTTACAGCGCCGGAGCCTTGCTGAGAACACTGGGATGGCAATCTGTGACACCATTGACACCTGGCATGTAAACATTGACAATAACTCTGTCGCGGCGCCCCCTGCAGGCTTGCCCTTTTCTTACCTTCACAGGCTTTGGCCGCGGACGCGGCTCCCTCCAGCCCCACCGCAACCTCTCGCTCTGTTTTCCTCTACCTCAACTTTTACCTCCGTCACTGCGAGTCGCCGACTCCTGACGGCGTTAACCTACTTTGGAAACTTCTGCTCGGTTTCACGCTGCCCGTCCCTCGACTCGCAGGTACGACCGCTGCACGTTTCAAGGATTTTGACTGAATTTTTGTGCGCATTGCTGAAGCACGTTTGAAGCATCTGTGTTGCATGTTTATTTCTCTGAATTTTTTTTTTTTTTTTTATCATTTATGTCATCAGTATATTTTTAAAAAGGAATGATTGAAACACATTGATTGTCTGCGTAGTCCGAGTTGCACAAAGTCGCTGTGATGGAATTTCTCCAATTACGAGCCATCGAATGCTACCACACACATCATGAGGTTGACTACACTGAAAACTGCATCGCTTGGCTTCAATTGGCTGCGTTCAGACTGCAGGCGAATCTGATTTAAATCAGATTCCTTCTCAAATCCGATTTTTTTTTTTTTTAGGGCTGACCGTCCACACTGTTTTTAGCAAGTGTCCAAATGGGATCTGGCTCTGTTCAGACTGGGCCAGATTATCGACCCATCCGACAGGTTGTTGTAGCAACGACGTCCTCCTCCCTGAAGGTGGTTTCAATCCATTTTTGCTAAAATCGGATGTCATGCGATTTGTGACTGTTCAGACTACAAAAGAGCCATCCGGTTTCAATCTGGATGGGCTACAAATCGGATTTCGGCTGGCAGTCTGAACGCGGCTAAATTGATCCTTGTGCTTAAAAAGATTTGTTCTCATTTCCTTAAGGAAAAAAAAATAAACAGAAAAACATCCACTTAAATAAAGGATTCTTTTCTGCGTCTTTTACGTCTTTTAAGAATTATACTTCTGCTCCACCGCCGCTAACCCGTCATCCACTGAGAGCCACGCAGCGCCGCCGTGCACCCGTCATCGTATCCGTTTTGGGGAGATGTAACAGTGTGGTCGAACATTTCTCAGCCATTTATATTTTATTAAGACGGTCCCTCTCTGCGCCGGGGCATATTATCTCTTTGTCTCAAGGAAAAAAAAAAAAAAATAAGCCGTTGATTTATGGTTTCCTGTCCTGCTATGAACTCCGCTAACCACTTGTCTCGTCTAATCCCCGCGCTAACCGCCGCCTTTGGCTGGCGCCGAGGGGGAGGGGCACCTTCCCACGAACAATTTACCTTTTTGAACGTAATTTGTCACCGGAGCAACGCTGCTTCATTATCATATCATCCTGCTAACTGGCACCTTTGTTTTGACAGATAGCTCTCATAAGTCACTGGTTAACAAAAAAAAAAAAAGAAGAAGAAGAAGAAGAAGAAGAAGAAGAAGAAGAAGAAGAAGAAGGAGGAGGAGAAGAAGGAGGAGGAGGAGAAGAAGCCTTCAGCGGACGTTTGGGCTTTTTTTTTTTTTTTTTTTTTTTTTTACTGTCACATAGGGCTCCATCTGCTCGCTTCGGTGGGGGGTTTAATGCTGGGCCATCATTCACCTCCCACAAACAATAAACTCCATCTCTCACACTACACCCCCCCCCACCCCTCTCCTCCACGCACTTTGCCCCTCCCGCCTCCTTCCCTCCCTCCCTCCCTTCCTCTCACTCACACTCTCACACACACACAGCGCGCAGGCCTTTTTTCTAATTCCCTTTCATGCGGAGAAAAGACAACAAAGCGAAAAAAAAAAAAAAGTGTAGGCAGCGTCTTGGTAACGCAGCGTTTTGATGCATCGCCGGTGTCAGAGCTCGTGCCCCGTCTTCTCCTCTCTCTTTTGCATGAGGCAACTACAGCGAGTGACATGCGTTTGCCTCTTTAGAGAAAAGGAACTATTTGAACAATCTTCGGAGGAAAGTATTCTGGTTATAAAGCGTGGCGGCGCGAGACAAGGGGAAGCTCAACTTTTGACTTAAGCTATCGGGGAGGTAGCAAAACAAAGAGAGGAAGACAAAGCATCGGCCGAGCGAGCATTAATGGGAATCTGACATTATGTCCTTGTTAATTCCCACAACACACACACACACACACACACACACACAGACACTGCAGGATGCGCGGCACCTATACGGCGCATTTGCGCCCCCACAGCCGCCGGGGTGATATATGGAGGCGGCACGCGACAGACTTTAGCGACGAGACGCAATTGTTTTCCCCAAATCAAAATAAATGGGTCACGCAAGGTTCTCATATCGTCGAATATTTGGCGGCGGGGAAAAGCCAGCCCAGCAATATCGAGTGCATAATTGAATCGCGCGGGGACGCAGTCGATTTGAAACAATAGATTTGAGGGATGGAGGTGGGGTGGGAGGGGGGGGGGGGCGAAGTCGGAGGGAGGGGGGGGTACTGTCAAGTCATGCATCATAGTCAGCGTTTCACCTCAGCTTGGGAACAAGATTGCTTGACTTTGTTTCAATCACTCTCTCTATCGCCAAACACACCCCCAGCATATTTTTCACGGAGAAACAAGCTCCCGTCCATCTGTGACATTGCATAATTCTGCCACAAGAAAGAAAAGTTAAGTGCTGAGGGTGACGCCAAGCAGGCCAAGCGAGGAAGACGTCTATTACCGACTTATAATGAAACTTTTGGAATTTACAACACTCGTAATTGCCACCAATTAAAAAGGTGTTTTTGATCATTTTCCCCACCATCAGTCAGTCCACTTTCACTTTTTTGTCATGTCCGCTGTGTTTGATTAAAATTCATACAGCCAGTGACAATACATCCCCCGAGGGCCAACGCAATTATTTCCTTTAACCGTTTTGGTCTTTGCGCGATGTTATTGGAGAGCCATTCATGCCGCTGAAAAAAGGAAAAAAAGAAACCCACAAGTGTAAGGTCAATTCAGCTGTCATCAATCACCACATTGTGCTGCTTTCACGCAGGAAGTGCACCAAGTAGTTAGGGATCATATTTTTAGAGAGAAAATGGGGCTGAGGCTCAGTTCATGGGCAACAGGGCTTCGACGTTGTGTTAACTTCACAAGTTTGGAAGAAAGAGCTCGGAAAACATGTTCCAATTGTGGCCTTGAGTTTTAAAAAAAAAAAAAAAAAGAAAGATCTTTAAAATACAGTGATGTGCTCTGCAGCTCCTCAGCAAAATCTGGGGTGGTACTTTTTCCAAAAGCCAAACGTGTTGAGAAAAGGCAATGTGTTTTCTTTCTTTCATTCTTGTAAAACTGCAAATCGCAGTTGTACTTTTTGAAATTTTAGAAATATTGCTTTAACTTTGCAAAAAAAAGTGTAATGGAAGCGCAGCTAATGACTCCGAGGTGAAAATGGGAGAGGACATCAATACTTTGTGATGACAATCGGACCTGGTGGGTATCGCAGGTATTGATACTTGTGATGCAAGCAAGAGTCTTTTTTCTTCATTTGTTCATATACAATTAAAAAAGCCTGGAAAATACATACATATGAAAACACATTAATACATACATGGCTTTTTCTCCTTCAATAAAACAGCCTCAGTCCTCTGTCATTCGTGCACACAGGAGTGATTATTCACGGAAACTTGACGACTTGGCCTGTTCCCCAACCTTTCGGGGACTCGTTCTGCTGCGACACACTGTTATTGTGGTCCATTGACGACTTTTCATGGAATCCAAGGCTGCTCCGTTTTCCGCTATACCGTTAGCGCCCGCGGCGTCGGAGCCCTGAACCGCACCGGTCGATCTCCGGGATCATTTCTCGGGTTCGCCTCGGCGGGATTGCCCCGTCCCTGTGACGGACAGAGTCGCCGCTTTAGTGCCGCTACGGTGATTCCGGCCGCCTCCCCGGCGCGCAACCTCGAGCCTCTCCGCCTTCAGTCACCTTGTGTGATGTTCGTTGAAAAATCCGACTGGAAGCTAATCACGAGAGTGGAGTGACAGCTCGGTGAGCCAGGAGCGGAAGAACGGAGAGCGCGAGCGAACACGGTGACACATTTCCACGCGCAAACAGAAAGCGGCCGTCAATTAGTGCGTTATTTGTGTTCATTACAAAGGCGGCGGGCGGCGGGCGCGAATGCAAATTTGCCAATTTGAGCAGATTAATGGGCCGGTAATTGATGTTGTCCCGAGGTTAATGCCGTGCGCGGAGGGTAGACGGCCCCGGGGCTTGCAGGGCGTTATTGAGCTGATCGCGAGACTCCAGGTTCAACAGACGAGAGACAGCGGAGATCTGATAAAGACTCCTCCCCCACTCCCAGCCCCACCCCCCCTCCCCAGCCCCACCGGCTACCTCTGTCTTTACCCGACGCGCGATTCCAGTGATGCACCTTCGCCGTGTACCTCCTGTCACGGCGCGATGGCGCGTGGACGCGGCGGCGGGGGGGGGGGGTTCAATACAATAAAGGGGGATGAAGTCGGGGGAGGGTGCGCCTTTAAATAAAGCCGGCGTTTTGCGCATCAGTGTTCTCAGCTTGAACCTTTAGAAATAATTCACCCAAATGACGGCATGGATCCCATAAAACTCGGTCGCCATGACAACAGCGGTGTGGGAAGCCGCTTTAGGATGACAGATTTTCTGTTTTTTTCTTCTTCATTTTTAATAAAGGCGGGGGAGATAAATAGGATTTGTGCAGGAATGACAACTTTTCTTCGCACCTATTGAGAAATCGCCCTCCCCCTTTTTTTTTTCTTCCCGCCTCACGTGGGAGCCTTGACAGAAGATACTTGCTGACGGTTTCCTGCCGCGGCGTCCGTCCGCCACCTGCGTTCCGCTGCGACGCGACGCTTCAAACATCTGGGAGTGCACTTAATGTTCTGCGGTGGCTCGCCGGCTTTCCCGCCATGAAGAAGAAGAATTGCCAATCAACGCGGAGGGCATCTGTGGCCTGAGGGCTCTCAGCTGCAAGGTTGCCAGTTTGACTCCCCGTGACCATCTGGGGGACACGTCGGTCGGGACGGGAGGGTGGAGGAGAATTAGAAACACCTCCTCCTCCTCCTCCTCCTCCTCCCCCTCCCCCTCCTGTCGGGGTGATCCAGTGGTCTCCATCAGCAGGCAGCGGGCGGAAAAAAATAAGTGAGCAGTAATAAAATAAGAACTGGAGGCCTTTGTGCTGCCCAACGCAGCGAGAAAATCAATAGAATAGAACAGGATGGAATCATGCACGTCTTCTAGCGCCAGTCAAGGTCCAAAAGAAAGACGCTTATTCAATTCGGGCCAGCGAGCAAAGAGAAAAGCGCTCTCGCACGCTCATTCTGATGTTTGAAACGGACGTGTGAAAGTCACTGGAAAGATGTCGCCTTGAAAGGGCACGACGCTGCAGCAGCAGCCCGAGTTCAGGAAAATGATACGATACGAATGGTTATTTTTTTTTGGGGAGGTTGTCTCTGAAATACTGACTGAAGGATCAGGTTGACGAAGGATCGGCAGCAGCCCGCCCAGCGAACAGAGACACTCCCACAGACCCACAGGCCCAGAAGAAGAATGCAAGTTTCAACGGGAACGGACAAGATGGCAAGTGAGAAAAAAAAAAGCACGGAACAAAGCGACAAAGAAAAACACAAACAGGCCGGTGCATCACCATCGTGCGTGCGTGCGTGCCGCCTCGTGCGACGCGCTATTTTCGTCGGTCGCGCCGCGCATTAACACAAACAAACACTTCGCCCGTGCATAAGGTTGCTTTGTCGATCCAGCTGCACCGCGAACGCTTTTGTTTTCCGAGCCGCCGCTCCAAAGCCGAAACTCTGCGGACGCCTGCTGCGCCGCGTTTAAATCCACTGCGTCTCCAACGCAACTTTCGTGCAACTTGAGGCCCCTCGCTTCTTTTTTACCACCCGCCCCCCCACCCTCTTCGCTGTATGTCACTTTCCTGGCGCGCCATCCGTTGGGTTAAAAATACATCCACCGGCGCTAACGGTGACACATGGCTCCGTGGCAAAGGTGTTGTTTTTAGTGTCCCTTCACCACTTGAAAAAACCGCCAGTCAAGACGAACGACCAAATCGGGTCGCCCCCGTGCGCTGAAGCGCAAGGGTGCGAACGTGCGCGTACAACTTACACCCCCCCCCGGCAACGTGTGAAAAGAAACAGACTCCTATTGGCTATTTCTGGCTATGGGCATTCGTCGGTCGTGATTCCGTACATCCACAGATCCAGCACTGGAGGAGGAAGAAAGACCGCGGGTGCGCCCGCACTGCAGAGAGTCAGTTCGACTGAGGCATTTGAAATGATAATAATAATAATAATAAAAAAAAAAAAAAGAAGGCTCGAGCGGAGACCTAAACACAGAGGGAAATTCGGAAAATATTAAAACCGCTCATGATTCAGTGGGCTCTGTCTGTAAAGTTGAGAGAGGAAGCTAAAAGCAGATAAACGGAGGAAGTTAAAGTTTTGGTCCTCGGCAGTTGCTTTTGACATCGCTCACAACGGCCCACGCAGGCAGACAGCAGAATTTATAAAAGTCTGGGTTGTGTGTGATTTAATCCAACTCATCCACCGGGAGGGGGGGAGTGGGGGAGGCCCGTAGAGTGCCTCAGCGAATGGGTGGTGCCTCGAAAAAGAAAGAGCCGAGTGGAAAAACCTAAACGGCTGTAAAGTAGAAGTGGTAAAAGTTGTCGTAGGTCAGCTAGCGTTAGCCCGGTGATTGAAAGAAAGCGGATCGCCAATGATGCACATCTTGCACATAACATGTACTTTTGTTTTACTTTGTTATTTTTGTTGGTGGGGAGGGGACTGAACACTGAGGTTGGTGTTTTTTCTTTTTATATATATATATATAAAGTAGGATTTGTGATCGGCATTTTTGTTTACTCCACAAGCTCATCCCGCGATCCCGAGGGGGAACGTTGTGAGACAAACTTCCAGAAGAAAGTCTTGGTCTGAAACCACATTTCTGAAAAAAACAAAAAAACAAAAACAACAACAAAAAAAAATCAACTAACCTAGATACGAACAGCGAGTGACACCTTGAGCAAACGCTCGCTAGCTGTCTAATGAGCTGGCGACGGCAAACCTGAAAGCCAAGCTCCTTTTTTTACCGAAACGGCCAGAGCCCGCTGGCAGGAAAACGGGGAGAAGTTCTGTCAGAGAGAGAGAAATTATCGCTGCATTGATTTGAAATTAACCCCCGAAAACCAGATCAGCGTCTCTCATCTATATTTTTTTTTTCCAATTTTATCGTTCACACGTACGGAACATGTGCCCCGCCGATGTTCCAGCGACGCTCCCGGCGCCCCCACCCCCCAACGCAAAATAGCCGCCGCCAGCTGTCGTCCCACCACTGCAGGCACCGGCGCCGCCTCCCGTTCCCCATTACGGGGCAAAGAGGAAAAAAAGAGAGAGAGAGAGAGAAAAGAAACATCGGAAGAGGCAAAAAAAAATAATGGGCCCTGCTTAGACATGTGAGGGGGAGTAATCTAGGACAAGAATTAAACTTTCATCCCCTTCAAACGGCATTTCAACGACGCGGCTGATTCGTCTCCAGCGCAACAGTGCCATTTGTAAACTCGGAGCTGAATTATTAACGGGGCGGCGCGCTTTGCATATCGCCGAGACTCGTCGGACAGCCTCTTGCATCTCGCTACTTAGAGGGGACGCGCCCCGAGGAGCACTCAGGAAGACGGTGCGGCAGACATTCCGACAACTCCGAGGGCCGAAATACAACAAACTTTATTCCCTTGTTTTCCTGTCCGGTGAACTCACGCTGGAAGTCGGAACACTTATTTTGAGATGGCGACAAACAGAAGGCGGGAGGCTACAGTTAGCGTTTCTGCTGCCTCTGCAGTTTCACCAATATATATATATATATATAAATTTATATATTGCCTCATGTGTAGGAATTGCCTACAGAGAGACGGCTGGAACCATATGCCAGTCAATTATTGCAGCGTTGTTGTTTATTTCCCTCCCCTGTCAGACTCTTAGATGGAGTCTCGTCATTTGCATATTCACAACTAGACAAGTGATTCATTACATTTTTTTTAGTTTTTGAATTTCAGGACGCGCAGTCTCATCAACTAACAGCTCACACCTTCAGAGGGGAATACATGTTTTTCATCACCACGCGCTGGCCTTCCTGTTTGGACTTTTTATTCCTAATAAAAATTAAAAAAAAAGAAAGAAAGAAGACAAAAGCTCGACACTGAGAAGATTATCTGGCCGTGTTTATTCGCAAAAGTGTTATATAACCTGCCTGCGCTGGATGAATCATTTTAAAATATGCAGCTTTTGGTTTATTATTAAGCATTTAAGGATGATTTTATGAACTCGGGAATAAAAGATGCTTTTTACTACAAGAGGGACTGAGTGTATCTCGTTAAAAAAAAAATAAAAGGGAGAAAAAGTTCCCCAAATGCATTACGGCCGTTCTTTAACTGGCCTTTTAATCTCACTCTGTCGCGCCTTTCATCGCATGAAAATGCGCAAATGAATATTTATATATGTGTCACATAATGCGGCCATTAAACACGTTTTCTTTTCTTTTGTTTTGCAACTCTCAGAGAGCCTGCAGCAGACTTGGAATTTGTCCTGCGCAGATTGATTGTCCAGCAAGCAAAGCATGCATCGTTATCAGATTGACAGGCGCGGCGCCGCGTCGCAAAGAGGCTAACGCCAGAATTCAATGAGGACGGATTCTGACGCTCGTCGGCCGAGGCGATACTACAGTGGACGCGTTCTTAGTTTTTAAATTCCTTCTTCATAATGCATGATGCTTTTGTGAAAGCCATCAGTATTGGCAATAGCACCTGTGGTTTTACCGGCTCTGGAATCAGAATGGGAAGTCAGTGGCATCACATGTCACCACTTCAAAACCCAGAAAAACTACCAAGCGGTTGAATTGAAAGAAGACCTTCTTCTTTCTTTCTTTCTTTCTTTCTTTCTTTCTTTCTTTCTTACGAGTGCCTCTTACTTATTTAAAAATAACCAGCTGCTGTCATGTCAACTGTGATTAAAAATTGATTGTCACTTATGCCGGGTGCCAAGGCCAGGAAAGTCCCCCGTTGCACCGCCGCCGCCGCCGCCGAGCATTAACCGCAATAAAAGCAGATGGCACCAGGAGCCACCAAAAGGGCTGACAGGGGCGAAAGGTCCGGTGCGCGGAGTAAGAAGGCGAAGCCAATTTATGTGAGAGGAAAGACGTCTCACCCCAAGACCTCCCCTTGGCAGTGACTCACAACCGGCTGGATACTGCTGCAGCACGGCCGGAGCGCGGCCAACAATACTGAAGTGACAGTTCACGACCAACTGCAGCTCGCGGAAAGAGGCGGCGGCAGGGATCGAATTCGGCGGCGTTTGACAGCTGAAATTTGGATGGCTAGCGGATGAGGGAGGCGAGCGCACGCGAGAGTGTGTGTGTGTGTGTGTGTGTGTGTGTCAGCGCGGCCTCCATCTGTTTCCGCAGTATGGTCGTAGCTCGGGGGTGGAAGGAGGGTCAAAGCGCGTGTGACGGGGAGGTGTCAGGATGTGACGAAGCGCACTCGCTCGGGGAGGTCGGGCGGCGGGAGGCGGCGGCGGCGGCGACGACGACGCGGCTCGGCTGAAGGTCGCGGCGGCTGTTTTGGCCGGACACGTGTCGAGGCGCTATTAATAAAGCTGCTCCCTTCAAGAATGACAGGAATTACCAGGACTGGGAAGTTTACAGTATTTATAAGCTGCTGCCTCACCTGGAAAACGGTTTTTTTTAAGCTATAATATTACATTTTTGTACATAAATTAAGCAACATTTGCTGCTTTTAATTGTGCTATCTCAAAACATGGCTGCTTTTGTTTCCCGTCAGATTTTACAGTTAAAAGTCTTTGCGAATGAGTGATGTGAAAGACTACTTTTTTTTTCCAATCAAATCAAATGAGACCCAAAATGAGAACACTTTTTGCTACTGCCAGGGTCTCGCCGACATGACGTCAACCTCGCGAGGTCACATGATCAAAGACATGAGGGGTGACACGCCTCACAACCGCGACACAGTCAGAATTTCATCACGCTTTTATTTTGACGTATGCTTCAACGTGTGATTGACGGCCGCCTGTTCTGCCTGACGACAACTGAAGTTGCCGCTCAGTCATCTGATCGGGGTTCTGGTCGGGCTAATGCCCAGAATTCACAGCAGTGCGATCGTCATCGGACATGTGACCATCGTGAACAACAGCAATGACAAAAAAAAAAAAAAATGGCACGTGAACTTCAGTGAATTCTCCAAAAATGAGAAAAATCTACATTTCACTTTGTTGTATTCTGAATGTCTGTGCGCTATAGCCTTAGCTTGTGGAAATGGGCCCTTTGTGATGTCAGCAAGTGTACGGACAGCTCACTGGTCCCACCTTCCAGCTGTCATTGCAAACTTTAAAAATAAGCCACTCTTGTTTTGCATACTTCTTCTCCTTCTTCTTCTTTTCCAAAAAAAAGGAAAAGTCCACCCTGAGAAATCCAGCGGGGAAAAGTTTCGGCTTCTCGTGGCTGTTGTAGCCAACTTTTCACGTCCGTGTCAGAACACTCGTGCGCGCCGTCAAGGGGGGTGGGGGGGTGGGGCTGTATGCATGGGCGCCTAAGTAGCTCCAGAGGCGCGGGTGAGCGTGCACGGGAGTCATGTACCCGGCAGCTTCCCCCCCGCCCCCACTCACAGCCTCAGACAGACACCACACGGCTCTAATTAGCTGACCTGTCACCAGCGACACCCACAGCCGCGACTGGCGCCCAGGCAGCCGAGGCCCCGGCGCTGCAAGGTGCGGCGACACTGACGCACGGCGCGCATCGGGATTTGTGTCACCGCCTTCAGGAGGGAGGACGTCGCCTCGTGCTCGTGCTCGCGCTCGCACCCTCCTCCGCCCCAGCGAGGTCACGTATACGCCGTTTCCTCGTTGTCATTACGCCGGGGCTTTTTTCTCCTTGTCCTCTTAACATTTCCCCGCAGAGCTCGCTGACATTCTGCAGCCGGCTGCTGCTGCCGGCGAGGGGACGTGGCGCTGGTAACCGTGGCTTTGGAAAATCAGCAAGAACCAGCCAGAGCCACTGATTTCCATTCAAGTGGGTGCTGAACTTTAGAAGACAGAAGCTACGTTTGGCAGTCATTTATTGTTTTGCCAGACAAACTGGCCAAGTGTGTAGAAAATTCACACTTGGCCGACTTTAATACTTTACCAACAATTAATTAACAGTAATTGTCATCTCAAAATCTGAATAAGAAACCAACATATCATTATTGCATCGGTTTTTGAAATAAAGTATTTGCCACCTATTCATCCATCCATCCATCCATCCATCATCCATCCATCCATCCATCATCCATCCATCATCCATCCATCCATCATCCATCCATCCATCATCCATCCATCCATCATCCATCCACTCATCCACTTCCTGATTACTGTGGGTGATCCTTGTGGGCAACCTTCTCCAAGTTTGTTTGTTTTTTTGTTTTTTTCTTATGAACAGACATTTGACACAGTCCTTTAAACGTCCTAATACTTATTACCACACTGTGTTTGGGTGCCAGAAGAGCAAGGATTTCCTTGTTGCTAAACCCAATTTGGAAGTACAATTTCACAAGTTGCCCGACAGAAGACTTGTTGTTAAGTGACGAAGGTGCGTGAATGCCACAAATTGATTTATCAATTTAGTATGGAAATGTTGACTTTATTCACGAGATTTCGTCTTTTTTATGTCAACTTTTTTCACAAAATCATCCATCTACCTATCTATCTATCTACTGTACCTACCTATCATCTATCCATCTATCTATTGATCCATCCATTCCATCCATTGGGGTAAATGACTTTCCATTATTTCACCATCATACACATTCCACATTAAACCCAAACTGTGCGACCGGTCTCGGTTTAGAAAGCAGAGCAGGTGAGGAGCCGAGCGTCTCGCTGATGAAGCCCGCAGAGACGTTCTGCGGGCTGCACACCTCTGCAACCACGACCAGCTGCTCTCCAACCCGCTTTTTACGGTTCTGAGCCGGGCTGCTGGTGGGGGAAAGACACGAGGAGGAAGAGTTTGAAGACACGGCGCCGGTGTCCCGGTAAAGGCCCCCAGACGCAACGCATCCCGCACACACCAACGCAGGCTGCAGAAAGCCCACCACCTTGTAGCTGGTTCAAGGTCCGCTGCCGCTGATGACAGCTGATGACACTCCGGCAAGGCAGCGGGGGAATTTCACCAGTGACTTGGCTGCCAGAATAAAGTGGGAACTTTTGAATTGGAGGGGAGGTCGAGAAGAATCCACGTTAAGATTCTACACTTGCACTCGCGCCAAACTAGCACAGAATACTATAAATATAAACATTTTCTCCTGCTCTTCCCCCCCACACTTAAAAGCCGGCTCGTCAGTTGATGCTAATTAAGGAAAAACTTGGGCTGCAACTTTAGCATTTGGAAACATCTGCAGCAAAATAAATCCCAAATATTAAGCGGAGGAACCCTCGCCATGGACAAACAGCGCAATCGATCTTGCTCTTGAACGCAAACTCGCACACACCTTCTAAAAAGCACACATTGTGGACGCGCAACCGCGGAGAGAGCAGCGAGCCCCTGCATTTACAAACTTAGTGATATAATTTATGTCATTTTTCGGAGGAAGAAGAAATCAATGTGATTCCGTCGGCAGCCAAGCACAATAATTAATTCTCAAGGATCGGGCAAAATATGTAGCTAATGAGAGAGGAATGAAGAAGGCTAGTTTAACCCCCCCCCACCCCCCTCGCACCCGAACGCAACGATAATTGCGCGGCAGAAAATCAGTAAAGTGTCTGCAGGTAAAATATTGCATTCTGTGATTTTCATCTGAAGAGCACCCTTATTATTTTGAAGGCCGGGAAAACGCGGAGGTTGTCTCAGCTTGCATGAAAACTGACGGGGGCGGGGGGGGTGAAAAAAACTTGGCGGGGGATGGGGGGCTGTAAACACTTAACTGAATACCTGGAGAGTAACGCCCCTCCCTCCCTGCTGTCAACTGATTAAAATCATGCCACATTTTTTGGCCTTTCAGCAAAGTAAACAGTTAAAATGAAAGCGGAAAAACAACTACTGATGTTTTCAGAAAATATGTGGGATTTCTTTTTTTTCTTCTTCTTCTTCTTCTTGGGTAAATATTAAAAGTCACTCGAAACTTTGATCTGAGTGCTTCTGAGCCTTTCCGACATCAAGGAAACTAGCTACTTTTCATTCCACCTGTCAACTGCCACAATCTGTTTGGACTGGAAATCTGCTGCTCAGGCTGAGTTACCTGCTGCTGAGCTATTGTCAAGGATGTCTGAGAAATGAAAATCGCTGTGAAGTTTCTTTTTTGCATTTTTTATTTTTTCTCACTCTGTCTCACTCTCTCGCTCTCTGGCACTACTCGCTGAATGCAGATAAATAAAAATATGAGGAGGTGGAGAAGGCTTTGGTGCGGTATTAAGATCAGCGCAGAGGGCACGGTTGCAAGTGCAGACCTTAACAAGTATTTAGGTGTATGGAAGGAGAAAATACAAGCGCAAAGTGACATCACGGCGTCGTCTGCATGTGCAGCAACTTGTTTACATCGAAAACCATCCTATGCACTGTGTGTCAATACACAAGGAACAGGAGCAAACGGAGAAAGCTCAATGCTAACGCTAACCAAGCCATAGCCTAAATTGCTGGAATAAAAACCAAGTGCAATATGAGGCACTTTGTCCTTTGACGTTGACCAAGCCCAGCACAGCCGATTGGCTTCAGTATTTCAAAGTAAAAGCACAAGCATGAAAGAAAATTGTTACACATAAAAATGTAGTTCCTACACATACAGTGGCCTTGCCCTCTCAGGTCTCGAAGGTTACCGCACAATATCAAGCTTAGCGCTGATGATGGCGTCCTTCATTAAAGGTATTTCCACCGCATTCTAATCAAGCAACCAAGGACCAAATGCCGCCGATGTGCGAGGGTTAGCAAAAAAAAAAAACGGAATCTCCCAGTAGCCGACATCACGGCCCATTTGAGTGCGTGCGAGGGCCGTGTTTGTGTTTGGCCGCGGGGCTGTGGGCGCGCGAGGGTCAGGGCCGACCGACGGAGAAGAATATGTACAAACCCCCGGGATTGGGAGGTTTTAGCTGGGGGCGGGGGGGTTTAGGTGAGGATGCAGGGCAAGGACGGCGAATGGGTGGGTGGAGGACGAGCGGAACGGCGAGAATCAAAATGAATCTGATTCGTCTTGGCGGAGGAGCAGCGGAGAGAGAGAGAGAGAGAGAGAGAGACACGGAGCTACAAGAAGCGGAAAAACAGCCGCGATGCGGTGAAATGGATGAGGGAGGTCACGGCCATCATGCCGCTGACGACAAAGAAGCCTCACCGGCGCTTGACATCATCTTTTTCAGCCAAGCGGCTACAGTAAACTCAAAGCGGCCAGTGCTCACGGCTGCGTCAATTCAACCAAATCCTTTTGGTTGCTTCTGCCTCTGAAGTGGCCCTTTTTTTCGGCGTGAGGCCAAAACTTTTTGTTTTTGGAATTTCAGAGAGAGACGAGATGATAAGCGCCGATAAAAACTACCTGCCTGCCCGTGCGGTCGCCGGCGAACCGACAAAACACGTGGCAACCAGCTGCGCCGCAGAAGTCACGTCGCACAAGCTGTTCCTTTAATGACGCCACCCTGTGAGCCGCCGCGTCTTTGAGGGCTCCAACAGACGGCAACAAACAAAGAAACTTACCCAACAGCTCTGTGATCTCCACATCACTTAAATATTGTTTTTATTATTTTATATGTATTACCCATGTACTTATTGTGAGCAACACAATTCTGCGGTGTGGGATGGGGTGGGGGGGGGGGGTGATAACCTGTCTGTGTTTGGGTTTTAATTGACTTCTGCACTTTATTTAAATGCTGTTTTTAATCTTTACTTTTTGATTTATATATAAATAATAAGGGACGGGTATGAAATAAATGTATTGAAAAGAAATCCTGCCAAGAGTTTGTGCCAGTGAAAAACTGGGTTACCTGCGAAGAAACCCCACAGCTGTGGGAATATAGCTCCGGGTTTTCATGTGTGTTTAAGGACTCATTTCCCTGGATGGCTCCTGTCGCCGTGTCTATATAGGCTCTCTCTCTCTCTTCCCCGCGCCTTGACAGCTGCAGTGCAAATACGACGGCTCACCGTGAGACTCGAGACGCACGCCGAACATGTTTGGCTAATAAGTCAGGGCCAATTTTTCATGGGGGGGGACGTGGAGCTCTCTAAATACTGCTGGATATCGAGCTGGACGGCCAATCACAAGCGAGAGCGACGTCTTGTGCTCCTTTTGATGCGGTTCTGGCAAACAGTGACTGTTTTCTATCGGCGTCTGTGTTCACTGAAATTTAGCCTGATACGTGTGAATCACGATTCACACAATCACCTGGTTGTGTTCCTGGTTTAACTGGACCAGCGAAGAAGAAATGCAATGACTGACCATCCATGCATATCAAAATGGATGGATGGATGGATGGATGGATGGATTATTGAATCAAATCCAACAGACTCTTAAAGGTCCAGTTTGTCAAATTTGGCTTGATTTATGATTTTCATATACTCGCAGTACAATAAAAGCAATTTGGTTTTGGTACCCTTCGAACAGTTCTCATGTCCTATATATAAGAATATACACAGAGCTAATGTCTTGCTCCTAGTTAGCTGCCATCTTACTCCGCCATTTTTCACGGAAGTCGGCCCTAAATACGGAAACCCTTCCTTAAAAATTCCACACACTGGACCTTTAACAGGCCTTTCCCTGCTACTCGTGCGACTTTTTCAACACATCGGAAAGTTTCCCAGCTCATCACTGCGAAAAACAAATACACCGCCCCCCCCCCCAAACCTCAGCTCTCCCTTCCCGCCTGATTGAAACAATAATAGCCCGGTCTGTCACAGGAGAAAACTCCTGAGGACCACGCCGGCTTGCTTGCTTGCTTGCTCGCTTGCTTGCAGCGTGCACCTTTTCCAGCGCCGAGCTGTTGCATACACAGGATGTGCCGAGTGTTTTTCATCTCCTTGATGTTCCACCGACTCGAGCGACGCGTGGCAAGCAAGGCATGCAGGGAAGGGAAGCGAAGGGAAGCGAAGGGAAGGGAAGGGAAGGAGATGTTGCTCTGGGCCTTACAAATGACCTAGATACGGCGGTATGAATTTCATTTAGCTCTATCGCGAGCATCTAAAGTGTTCCCGTGCTTTTTTTTTTTTTTTTTCCCCTTATGCATCCATATGGCTGTTGAGATGGAGCGGGCGTAATGGAAAAAAAAAAAAGCCTACAGGTTGACTTTTTTCTTTCTTTTTTTTTTGAACTGTACTGTCTGGCTGAGTCCTTCACTCACTCACTTGTTCGCTCGCTCATAATGAACAGGAAGGGGAGGAGGGAATATATAGCGAGAGAGTGAGTGAGAGAGAGAGAGAGAGAGAGAGAGAGAGAGAGAGAGAGAGAGAGAGAGAGAGAGAGACGCCTCCACCTTTTCTAATCCCGAAGAATTTATCTGCCTTAAAATGTTTTCCGCAATAAGCCGGATTTGGCCGGATAAGTTCGCCATTCCGGATCAGGGCGCTGGGAATTTATTTTTTTATTTTTTTACTCCCCCCAGCCTCCCCCCTCCGTGCAACGCAGGGGTTACAGGTGTTAACGGCGGCCGGCAGGACTATTGATTAGTCGCAAAGGCAGTTTGGCGAGCCTCCTCGAGAAGACAAAGTGGCTGATCAGGATTCCGGAGCCGCCGGCCACCGGCCGCGGTTTTCCTCGCTGGGGAAGGAGGCCGGATGAGGGTCGAGGAAGTGAGGAGCTGGAAATAAGCACGATGTGACACGAGGTGGCGGAGAACGGAGGGTTCGGAGAGGGTAGGGGGGGGCGCGAACTGGCGCGCGAGTTACCGCGCAGCATCATGAATCCCGATGAGTCAATAAGAGTCGCATTTGGATACAAGGAAAAAACAAGAAGCTCTGCTGCACCAGCTCTTCATTGGTGTTATGCACTTTTTTTTTTTTTTTTTTGAAAACTGTTTGGCAGCGTGGACTTTCAGGAAACCCCCCTGCACTGTCTGAGTGTATACAGGAAATTGTATTTTTAATTATTGAAGAAGAAGCAAAGGATGGACAGTTTCCATTTCTGCCACTGGCACAACGTATTATTATTAGAAAAATATTGGCAAAGTGAAATCTCTCTGCAAGTCTCAACTGGCAACCTGCCTCTTCCTCCTTCTTCTTCTTCTTCTTCGTCTTTCTTCCACCTGCTTCAGGACATCCTGCCGTCACAGCCGAAACCCCTTGCAAGGCAAAGCGGAATGGCTGAGAATCCTGAGAATCCTGCACCTCCAACACTCCCATGTGGGTCCTTCCTTCCCGGCCGGGCGGAATAATTCCGCACCATGGCAAGAATAACCCCGTGAAGTGAAGGAGGAGGAGGCAGGAGTCTCGTCTGTTCCTCCACTCCGGCTGAAGTGGCAGCGAGGAATAAAATCTGATTGTTTTCCCCACTTTAAAGGTCCAGTGTGTAAAATTTGCCTTGATTTATGATTTCTATATTGGTAGAACCTTAACATACAGCCTACAAATACATTAATAAAAGCGTATGCTTACAGTACAGTAAAAGTAATTTGGTTTTCCTACCCATATAATGCTTCTCATACATATATATATATATATATATATATGTATATATATATATATATACATATATATCAGAACATACATAGAAGAGCTCCTAGTTAGCTGCCATCTTGCGCCACCATTATTTAAGGAGAAATATCTGGAATTCCTTAAAAAATTCACACACTGGATCTTTAATGTCACCTTGCAAGTTTTTTTTGATGGGGCCTGCCACTTCCAAATCCTTTTCCGTGGGCTCCGCTTCCAGATGGATAGGTGAACTCAATCCGACCGATCTGGAAAGCGCTCCATCTGGTGCGTCGCCGTCAGGTTAAGGCGCGTTTGCCCGGAGTGGCTGCCGAGACGGGAGGGAGCTCGACGGCTGACGAAGTTCCCCCTTCGTCAGCGGAACCGCTGACATCATTCCAAAGAAATTAAGCGGCACAGAGAGACAACGATTCCTCGACTCTGTGGACGGAGACTTCGCTCCAAACTGCCGAGGGGGAGTTGACGTCTCAGGTTCGCGGAGACGAGGGTGAAGAGACGTTCTTTTTTTTTTTTTCTCTGCTTTTTTTCCCCGCCATGTGTGTAAAACTCGAGCTTAAGCTGCTGTGACTAATTGTCGCTGCCGGGGTGCGATGACAAATGCCGATACTTAAACACAATTAGTTCAAATTGGCGTTGACGCCGCTGAACACGGCGTTTTATTAATCTCTCTCCCCCTTTATCTCGCTCTTTATTAAACTGCAAGAACAAGCTTCGCCGCACCCACGCCGCCGTCCTCAAGATCCAGTGGCGGTGGCCATGTTTTAGCACCCTCAACCAATGCGGCCTCCTTTCCCTCTTTTCCGACAGATGCTGCGGACACATTTAGTTAACTCCCTCTCTCACGCTTTAAACCTCCCGCCGCATAAAACCGACATGTAAATACAAGAGCGCGCCGCCTCGCTAAAAGCGGGAAGGGGATGGAAGCAGCCGGCGGGAGGATTTCATGCTAGCTTAAATTTAGTATTGCTCTTTTGGGTTTGTTTCTTTTCTTTTTTCCCCGCTTCCTTTGAGATCGCACTTTAAGTGAATTTCTGCACCGAGGGGCTTTTTTTTTTTCTCTCTCTCTCTCTCTCTCTCTCTCCCTGTGAGCGGAGCCTCGCGTCGTGCATACTGGAGCGAACGGAGGGCGACATCTGAATCTGGCAACCCTCCCCTGCCCCCCCGGGGTTAAAACTCCCGTCCTTCTCCGAGCAGATCTCAAGTAAGCTTTCGCACGTCGCCGTCATCGAGACGCAATTCGGCGCTGCGTCATCCCGCGCGACGGCAGACAGCTGCATAAAGCCTCGTCTAATGGCTCCATTACACCGCCAGCCAGAGAGAGAGACGGCGACGCCGTCTGCCTGATAACTCCTTTTTTTTTTTTTTTTTTACAGACAACGACTCAAATGACGTTGGCGCCTCCCCTCCGTGCTGAGGGAAGTTTTGAGCTCGGAACGGGCAACGCAACGCAAATGACCAGCGTCGTTGGGATTACTCCATGAAAGTAATCAAACTACTGATTACTCCTTAAAAAGTAATCAAATTACTTCTTTAATTACTAATTACTTCAGTTTGGAAAAGATAAAGTAACAGCTGAGAACATCTTGTTTCCTGAGCTCAAAATAATGTTTGTATTTCCAGCCATCAAAACGCAGTCGCTGTTCTTTCTTTTGCCGCCGCCGTGCTTGTTTTGGTGCGTCGTCGCATGGCAATGACGTTGCATGCACGGCTGCGTCATCAATCTGTGATATCATTTGTTTTAGCTTGCAAAGTTTTTCAGAAGAGTCATGGAATCGTTACTTGATGGTCGGCAGCGTGCAAGCTCTAGCGAGGCGGAAGGCGATGGGCGCGGCAGGGGTCCGGAGGAGAGCAGATTAGCGAGGCCGACATTCTACAGAGCGAGGGGAGTGAACGCGGCAACAGGCGGAGGAGGTGACGGACAAAAATTGAAAAAAAAAAAAGGGGGGGCTGACCCCGGCCGCTCGCATTTCCCATTTCACGCTTTGCGTCGCAGAAAGATTCGCGTGAGACGGTGGATCCGATTTTCGCCCTCGGCCGACCCCGCCGAGGCCGGTCCGATCAAAAAGGAGGCAGGAGCCTTTGTTGTTTTAACCCCTGCCTGTTTGAAAAAAGCCAGGGGGAGGAGGGGAGCGGAGGAGGGTGGGTGGGGGGGAGAGAAGAGCCCCTCCCTGTGAACCAGATGGTGCCTGTTGCATGCTGGGAGCAGCCAGGCGGCGTTACGGGTCCCACCTGTGGTTTTAATTACAGCGCATGGCGAGGGGACGCAGCGGAGTGGAAGGAGAGGGGAAGGCAGGGGTGACCCTCGCTGTTCCGATGGGGGGGTGAGGAGGGGATGGGGAGGGGAGGGAGTGGAGGAGCTGGGCGGGGTGCGCTCGCCTCTATCGACAGGAGACGGCGGGCCGCCTTCATCCGACACTTCCTTCCTTTGCGCCGGACACACTGAGCCGGAGCGCCGAGCGGAGCACCTGTTGTTCTGTGAAAGGAATCTGCAATTCATGGCTGAAAAAAAATAAAAATAAAAACTGATCATCAAACGCGGAAACGTGGAATCAAACCATCACTTGACTGAGGTCTCGGGGCCGTTGCCAATACTGTGGGAGGAGCCGGTTTAATAAGTATACAAAGAAAAACAAAATTCCAATGCGCTTCGAGCAAAATCGACGGGGTTTCTCTTTCTTCTTCTTCCACTTTTTTTTTTCTCTCAACGCTGGATTTGAAAAATATAGAAGAAGATAAAATAGATTTGAAAGTAGTCCTGGTTGGGGGATTTGAGGCGCACCTGCCTGCGTTCGCCAGCACGCGGCGGCGGCAGCGGCGGCTGTCGCGTCTTAAAGAAAGCGGCCCGCCGCTTCCTCCCCTCTGTCACACGTCATTGACATTCCGCGCGCACACACACACACACACACTAAAACACGCACACACTCCCCCAGCCGCCTGTCTCCCACCTCTCACCGCCGCATAATTTGGTCGTATCGCTGCCGACGCTGCTCCGTGTGTCTCTCTGGCTCCTCGGCTGGAGATGCACTCCTGGCAGATTAAAACAGCCACTCGCTGACTTCCCCCCTCCCCTGCCGCCGCCTCACCCCTTCCAATTCGCGCACTCCACCTCCCCCTGCCCCGGGTCCACGCAGGGACCCCAGGGTTCCTTCCTTCCTTCGTTCCTTCTCCTCCTCCTCCTCCTCCTCCTCCGGCGGAGAAGCTTCGGAAATTCCCCGCAGGTTTTTCGGTGCACACGCCCTCAAAAGGTCTTGATTTTTTTTATTTTTTTTTTCGGGCCCTGAGTTTAACTCCACACACACACACACAAGGAAAAAAAAGGCCACATTGTTGGTTTTCCATGGGGTGGGAACTATAAGGATACAGCATTAGGATTGACTCAGTATGACCCCAGCTTTTGGAAAAGAAAAAAAAGAAACTTGACGAAGTTAGTTTTCATTTCTCAGTAATATATTCAGCCAGGATTCTTGGGGAAGGTTTTTTTTTGTTTTTTTTTCCTCCCCCTCCATCTCTCTCCCTCTCTCTCTCTCTCGCTCTCTCTCTCCGCTGCGCGGGAGCTGTGTCAGATCTGCGGGATGCCTGTAGGCTTCTCCCGAGAGAGGCGCGGCGTGCTCATCCAACACAAACAGGGTCACAAAACAGCGACTCAGCCACTTGCGCGCGAGGCGCCTCGCTCTAAATTAGCCCCGGCTAGCTGCGGCTCGCCGCCGCCAATCGAGCTCGTCGCTCCAACGGCTCGGGCGGCGGGCTCGGCAACGACGGCGGTGGGCGCCAAAAAAAGGTGGGGAGCGGAACAGATTGCATCAAAGTGAAGCGAGGAGAGCCGTTTTTCCTTGTTGTTATTATAATTATTTCCCGCTCGCTAGCGGAGCGAGCTGGGGAAACAGACTGTTAGGTGGGAAAAAAAAAACTGAAGCCAAACAAAAAATAATGAATCCCCGTAAATAACGAGTTGATCTTTCCGCTGCTGGCTTTAGTGCCTCCTCCGAACAATATATCCTCGGCGTGGAGACGCTAAAGCTTTCATTTTTCGCACACGGGCGTCACGGCCGGGCACTAACGGGCCTCGCCGGGCCGCCGCCGCTGTCGTGAAAAGCTGCGATCAGCAGAATTAACGGCGCAATTAATATTCCGGCCATATTTTCCAGGAGGGGAAGCAGAGGGCAACGACAGCTGCTCCCATATGCAGACCTTGCTGTTGTGACCGTGGGGGCGATGTCAGGCTTCGTGCCCCTCCCCCTCCCCGTCCTCCACGCCTCACCTGCTTTGCCCTCTGATCCGGATTTGCATCTCCGCCCAACGACCGGCTTCCGCCTGTGCAGCCGCGTCGATATGCAAAGTGCGGGACGGAGGAGGAGGAGGTGGGGGAGGAGGCGGCGGAGGGAAGGAGAGGGGAGTCGCCCTAGATCCCACCTGTCCGAGTTCTCTTCCAGCAAGTCAAAGTCTGTGCTTGATTTTTTTTTTTTTGTTCAGGTGGACTCCATTCACACGAAATGGTCCTGAAAGATTTTCATGAAAAGCAACCGAATTCACGTCCAGTGAACACTAGCTGCGTTTCCATCACAGTTTGTCGCAAAATAAAAGCGATATTTGTAAAATTTCCACAAAGTACAATTGCGATGTGCAGGTGTGAAGCACTGAAGCCGTAAAATTTGAGGGAGTTACGTTTGCTTTTGTTTGTGTACGTTTGTTTGCTGTCAAGTATGGTTGTTTTATTTTTCTCTTTGACTGCTCTGAAAAAATATTCCATCTCCTCCTCCCTCCAAATGCAACGCGCCATTTTCACTTGACGTGAACTGGTCACATGACCACATACGTCACATCCGGTGATGCGTAAATGCGATAAAAGTCTTTAGCCATATTTGAGAGGTTTTTCAGTTTAGGAGTTTCCATGAGCACTTTTTTATTGCGATATTTAGGTTTTGCGCAATTCTAGGGGTAACGGAAACGCAGCTACTGACGCAGGTTCGCCCTCCGTTTGCTGGAATCATTAGCAAACATCGGTGCTCAGCGTCCCTGCAGCGACGTTCGGCAGGTGAAGTTAATACAAGAGAAGCCTCCTCTTTTGTTTTGGCCGTCTGTTCTGCTTCTTCTCCTCCTACTTCGTAGGTGGCCAGGTGAAAAAAAAAACATGCACGCTACAGACGGTGACGGGGACAACTGCAAATCACACGTAAACCGAACGCAAAACCACAATGTGTGGCCAGGGTGCGTTCGCCATCGAAAAACTAGCGGAAAGTAACGTTAGCTAGCACACCAGAGCCATTTGCATCCTTCACCATGTAGCAAGTGTGGTGCTCGTTGAAGGTGTTAAGAGCACCTAAATTTACACTTGATTTTTGAACTGGTTGGAGATTGCAATCGTATATTTTTCAATACAAAATCAGAAGTGTGACCTACATACGCTAAAGATTAGTTGGATAAAGTGTTTAGATAAAGTGCAAGACTCTCAGGTGTAGGCAAAATGCTCGAGTTTGCCTGAGGAATATATTTTTAGAGATGCATGCGATAATGTAAAAGTCAGTGAGGGTTTAGGCTACACGTGCACGTCTTGAGGTGATGCAGATAAGACGCAAGATGCAACATGTCATCACGAGCGTGGAGGAGTCAGTTTTAGAAGAGCAATGAGAGATTTCCCAAGTGGGATAATCAATCACAGCGAGAATGAAGCCATAATTTCATTTCATCTCTTTTACTGTTGTTCTGCTGCGGCCGAGGCGAGTGTGTTCTCACGTTAGCGCCCGCATTAAATTACACGCTGCTTACTGTCAATCAGCGGATGCCCACAGGAAAGAGCGGAAGTTTCCACCAGGAAATCATCTCTTACGATTACATTATTAAGGATGTCTTTGTCAGTGGGTAATTCGGGGGTTAGGTTCGGAGCCGTGAGGCTTGCATACCGGGGAAGGAAACGGAAACACTGGAGATCCAGGTAGGAAAAACTAAAACCCCTTCTTGGACCGCGCCACGAACACGCGTTCTTATCACACGGCAGCTCAACAGGCAGCAAGCAAACATTAGTTTCCATGCAGAGGACAGTCTCTTCATCATTTATTGTCAATTTGTTTTCTGGCTTTTCCAAATCTGCTAATTGTAACGGCCACGTTTCCATGAGACGTTTTGAGCATTAAAAACCTATTGGACAAAAACAAAACGACAGCCAACCGGAAGCTGTAGTGTAGCACAAATATCTTCACACAAACGTGGGCGCGCATCTCAAACTGTGCCAAACGCCTGAACATAAATGACGGTGGGTGGGGGATGGAACGCTGCTTGGCGACGCCTCACTGAGCTCACGTGAGCTTAATTGTTGCGTCGCCGTCGCCGTGCGGGTCACCGATTAATGAGAAAAAGTGGAGTCGGAAAAGGTGGAACTGTGGTTGTTCCCTGACATGCAGTCACACCTGGGTGGCTGGCAGCGCACGCGGCGAGGAGGAAGAGCGGGAGGAGGAGGAGGAGGAAGAGGAGGGGAGCAGCTCCCCCACAGTTATTGGTATGCCGGAATACCGCGGCGTTACAGTGAGAGGAGAGGAGAACAAGGAGGCTGTGGAGCGCATAGAAACAGGGCATGTTGCACTCTGCCGCCGTGAGATGAAGTGGGGGGGAGGGAGCTCTCGCCGGCCCAAACAAGACATGTGTCACCGAGTCGAGGAGGACGAGCAGTGACAAGCACCCGCTCAATCTACATGTGCAAAAAAAAAAAAAAAAAGGACGAAAGTTTCATCAGACCACAACCCGGGGGGGCCGCGGCTGTCAGCATTCAGCCGCACCCGCGGTTTGTCTTACCACCACCACCACCCGCCCACCACCCCCGCATCACTTGGTACCCGGTGATACAAAAAAGGCACGGCGGCGTGACACGGCTGTTAAAAAGTAGAGGCATCCTCCTGTGTTATTATTATTATTTGTTTATTTTTGTCGCTAAAAACTTTTTCCCGTTCTTCGTTTTGCAGCGTCAGTTGTGAGGAAGGTAAACACCCGTACGCGCTGACTTTGCTATGCTAATTCTAAGTTGGGGCTGAAAGGGAGCAGGGTGGGGTTGGTAAGTGCATGTGTGTGTGTGTGTGTGTATGTTTGTGTGTGTGTTGAGGACGCGGGGGCTGCAGGTGCCACACAGGTCTGAGTTGTGCCGTAAAAATAGAAATCAGGGAGCTCTCCAAGGTACCAGGGGACGAACTAAGTGAAAGTCTTTCAAAAATGTACCGTAATTGCGGTAAATCTTGTTTGTCCTGTTTCAGTTAGTCTGACGTTTTGATATCGGAGATTGAATTTAGCCACTGCCATTAGCAAGACAGCCGGAATCGGCTTGAAGTAGCTGATTTTAAAGCCAGCGCGAAGGCATCGAGTGAAACCATCCTTGGGATCAAAACATTCAAAAGTAAAATAAAAAAAAAAAAATATATATATATATTGTTCTTCATTACTGTACGCCAGAGCGAGAGACGCTGCAATTCATCAGATGGGAAAACAGTAATGAGCCTTAAAAACACACAACGCAAAGCGTCAGTGAGTGTTTGCAGGCCCTTGATGATTACAAAGCCCTTTGCAAACAAGCGTTACTTGTCAAGGCGCGCGACACAAGTCACCGCTCGGAGGACGAGGAGAGAGCCCGAGCCTGTCGGAGGACGGAACGAATCTAAACAACATCCCTTTGCTCCTCTTTGTTGAAAAAATAACCAACTTGAACCACCAATTATTTTGAAAAAAACGAGATATAGAGAAGCTTTACGTCCTGCGATCGCGCTCAGATTCGGCAGGTTTCTCAAGCCAACACGAAAAGATGTTGCCCGTCGCTCTCTGCGGGCGGGACTCAACCGGCTGGGCCGCCTCAAAACAGGCAGAGGAGCTCACGCCGAGCGACCCCGGGGCGAGAAGCGAGACGCGAGAAGGTGGAGGAGCGAAGCCCCTTTAACTGGGGAGGAGGAGGGAGGATCAAAGATGAGCGGGAGGGCCGAGCGCGCACCTGGTCGATGAGTCCGTCGTCTCCGCCCCCCGCCCCCCCGCCCGGAATTAAAAAGGCCGTTTGAATTGAACGCAGGGGATATAAAGGCGTCGGCGCTCACGCAGATCAGCCGTCCGTCGGGTTTTAATTTCACAGTCGGTAAAAAGGGAGGGAGGGAGGGAAGGAGAGGCAGGAGGAGCGCTGAGCTCTTTCATGGCGGCGCGGCCCACGAAAGCCCCGGCCGCCGTCGCACGCCAGCAAATTAGACCTCCGAGATGAGACGGGGGATCCTTCATATTACGGCTAATGGTGACAAATGAGACTGGGCGACGGCCTCGGCACATCCATAAACGCGCGGCGGTTTCTTATTGGGCCGGGCGCCAATCGGAATCGGCCGGGGTTTTTTGGCCGCGGCTAATCAAAATTATGGACTGAGTTTTCCTTTTTCCTCGGCACAGCCGAGGAGATATCCGCCCGGCCGGGGAAGACCGTGAAGAGGGGGGTCCGAAAAAAAAACTTTTTTTTTTTCATTTCCCGGGAAGGCTAATTGCCCTGGGTTCCGGGCCAGCGTCTCTCCCCTTCTTGTCAGGGGGTGTTAGGGGCAATATTTGGAGCGAAATGTTGACGCAGTCAACACGGCGCCGGCTAAATATAAAATGGCTGGTGTTATGCTAATGGGTGCCGCTGAATAATTCAAGCGCGGATGATAATAAAAAGTGGAAGAAGGGGAGGACCTGTCGAGCCGCCGCCTCCACCGCGCATGTCATGGCAGGGCACTAATTTGCTGTCAAGTCTAAAACAATTTTTTTTTTCCCTCCCCTCCTCTCGCCCGCCCACCTGCTCCCACTCCCTCCACGCGCACCAGCTCGGCTGTGAACACTGGTAAATATTTCGGCCGTGTCTGCCTCACCGCAGAGTGTTAAAAAAGCGCACGGCGGAAGGGGCGAGGAGGAGGTTGGCTGGGAAGCGGTTGGTGGTGGTGGAGGGAGGGGAGAGAGGGGAGAGAGGGGAGAGGTTCGGGGGGGGGGGGTGAGCTTGGCTCGATCTCGGCAAGGCTAGTTGCTCCGGCGATGCTCCCTGTCATGTGCTCTCGGGAGGGGCATGAGGCTGGAGGAGACTGACTACTTCCTGGCAAATGGTGCGACAGCACGCCGGGGTCAAGGCGGCGTCAAATGGCAATAACACTGGCGGTGGTGGCAGTGGTGGCAGTGGTGGCGGCGGTGGGTTGGGGGAAAATTGTGAGAAAATTGTTCCTCACAATTTCCGAGGGAGAGGAAAGTCTTACTTCCAGCCGCTCCATGTGAAACGGAGGGTTACACCTGCAGGAGTGTTTTACTTCTTTTTCAAAATGAATGCAAAACAACATGGACTGCTGGGAAAATTGGCCCTTTGTGATGTCACGCAGGGCAGTTAAACCTCACCGCTCCCTCTGCCAGGTCACTGACAGGCACTACGTCCAGTCCCCTCCCCTTCCAAACACGTGGACCTTCCAAAACAAAGCAGGGGCCTAAAAAAAATCCAGCGATTCCGCAGGAGGCTGCAAACACGAGGCTAAACAATATGTTCTATGAGATCTGTGAATTCATTTCACTTTTCTCTTCATTTATGAAATCATTTATTTTGTACAAATAAACAACTTTAGCAAATCACTCTTCAAATCCTGAACATTACTTTTTAAACAAGAATACTCCTTTCACTTTTCTGCTGTGCAAATCACTTTTTTTGGCCAACCACTTTTGTAACATCCGCCACCCTGGCTTCCCTGTGAAACAACACAGCTTTATGTTGTGCTCCCATCTCCTCACTAAGTGCAGAGAATAGCCGCGCTTTCAGGGCTCTTGTTTTGATGAAATTGACCACATCAACAACATCAGTCATGCGACAACATCACATTTTCTACCTGCCACACGGGATGACGTTGAGCGTTGCGTGCATGCTAAGTCATAATATCGCGCCAGTCGCGGCGTAGGTCACGTACTGACGCAAAGGTGTTTGATTACGTTCTATCAGCGCTGGAAAACTGTTCATTGTCCTCTGGCTTTTTCGCTCGCGGCTCGCGCATTAGAAAGAAAATAGAGCAGACAGCGAAGCGATCGCCATCGTTCCGCAGCTACTCGCAGAACGATTCTACAGCCAAAAGTGGCCAACAACAAAGAACAGTGGCCACTGCCGGACTCCTGAATTCTTCTTCCTGTCAAATATTTGTCCGTCCTGTGTACCTGAGCAGCGTCTTTCTTAGCTACAACCGACTGAACACTTTTTCTTAATTGTTCCGCCGTGGAAAAAGTTCCCACGTGAAAACATTAGTTCCCCCGGGCGCCCCGTCTCCCCTCCCGCCCTGTGTGCTCCCCCAGACGTGACTCTGTCCTAGGAGAACATCTCACACACACACACACACACACACACACACACACACAGACAAACACTGAAGTGTGTGAAACGAACACTAAATAAATAACCAAACAAACACCATCCTGATTATACTGGGGGTGGGGGGAGTGGGGGGTTGTTTCTCTTTGTG
Organism: Thamnaconus septentrionalis; assembly: GCA_009823395.1. NCBI lineage: Eukaryota > Metazoa > Chordata > Actinopteri > Tetraodontiformes > Monacanthidae > Thamnaconus > Thamnaconus septentrionalis. The sequence goes on from CM020520.1 coordinate 8,890,945, forward strand.
CGACGGAAGGCGACGCACTCTCCCCCTCTCGAGCGCGCGCGCGTGGCGCCGATAATGAGATGTGAGCTTGACTGCCTCGGTGTTAAGTGTAATTAATATCACCGGCGGCAGGGTGAGACGCGTGGCGGCGGCCTCGCAGCCCGGCGACGCTGCTCGGAGGTGTGTGACCGAGGCGACTGTAGCCGGCAACTTTTCATTTATTTCACTTATGTCTGGCTGTCTGTTGGCTGTCTGCTTGCAAGTGTGTGTGTGTGTGTGTGTGTGTGGGTCACGGATCCAGTACCGCTCTCCAGCTTTCCTCCACCACTATCCTCCTCCTCCTCCTCCACCTCCTCCATCCTGGGAATGGTCGCACACTGTTTAGCAGCCGTCCCCAGGTAGCGCATTTCCTTCTGCTTACTCCGGATGCTCCCAGAAATAATAATAAATAAATAAATAAAAAGTCTCCTCTTCCTGGCATAATACATCTTAATTCCCAGCTTTCCACGAGGCATGCGAGGGACGCCCTTAAACCCCCGGCTCGGCGCGGGGCTTCCTGCGCCGGATGCGAGAAAAAAAAAAATAAAAAAAAAAAATATGCTAACGTTTCCAGTTTAACATTAATGATGCCGTTGCACGAGGATAAAAGATGCGAGGGAAGTCGCCTCTTAATGAGGGGCCGTAAACAGCATCGGCGGCGCTCATTTGAAATATTTGCAGGACAGGGGAAAAAAATAAAATAAAATTAACGACGCACTTACTTGGTCATTATTGATCGCGGCGGCTTTTTATGACGCGTGATAAACGTGGTAATAGTTACAAATGCTGCGACGCTGAAGCCATTTGCATACAAGGTTCAAGACCTCCCACGGAGACGCGGGGGGGGGGGGGGCATGTCATCATCCAGGCGGGCTTTATTGGTAAACAGGAAGTGATGAGGAGTTGGGATCGGGGTGGTTGGTCCCATCAAGCGCCACGTTGCCATTCGCCGCGTGTTTGCCTTTAATGAGTTTTTGCTCGGCGGCGGCGGCGCGCGAAAAACAAAAAACCGTCAACTCATTAGGTCCCTTAACTCTCGTAACGGCGGAAATAAAATGAAACGAGTTGCCCCGCCCGGCCCCTCCCCCGACCGACCGAGGAAGGAAAGTAAAACATTCTATAATTATGAGTCGTGAAGTTGTTTCACAGGGGCCTCCTCTGGCACAGCTTTGTCATTGTTTTACATTATGCCGCGCACCCGGGGCTATTTCGCGGAGATAAAAAAGAAATATGCAATGCAAGCGGAGCGGTTATTTCATTATTTAGCCCCATTGATTCCCAGAATTAAAATTCATGTGATTGTTCACTCTGCCGGCGTAATGACATAAATATAAGAAGAGATGATGCGATTTGCATACAGAGGCGCGGGAATCACACGGAGGTAATTATAGGAGGGAGAGCGAAAAAGACGCCGGAAACGATGCGGCGGTTCCTGATTTTGTCTAATTATCACCCGTGAAAAAAAAAAAAAAAAAAAGAAGAAAAAAAATCAAAGCTCTCAATCAAAAGTCAGAGATGAATCCCTTGATTTTGTCTTATGTTTTGCATTTAAGAGGTGCAGTTTCGCCCACGCAATCAAACTCGACGGTGGCTAGTGACACTGTGTAGTCTGAGTAGTGGAGTTTTCCGATCCCTGGCTTCATGACTCCACTGCATTATTGTCATCGTTGGATAATGCCATGAAATGTCCCCCCCTGTAAAATAAACCCCTCGATTCTGGGGTGAACTGCCCCTTTAAAATGCACTCTGGCACCGCGTGGAACTCAGGAATGCGCCACCTCGCCGGAGCCTCCGCCGACCCAGCGGACCCCTCGTAAATGGGCGAAATTGGGTTTATTCTGGGTTAACCGCCCTTTCAGCGCAAAAACGTGTCGGATTTTTTTGCGCCCGCTGTGATTTTCCAAACCAGCGGAGAGTTGGGCCGCGTGCGCGAGGCCGAGGAGGACGGACTCGGACGGGTGGTCGTGGCGAAGAGAAAGAAAGAGAGAAAGAAAAAAAAAAAACCTTGTCAGGCGGGAAGAGAGTCCGCCCTTGAAAAACTGATGCAACGGCAAACCCACCGTCTGTGTCAAGAGCCATTTCGGATCCGCGGCTCTGCAAACACGCTTAGCGGTGGCGGCGCTCCGACATCCTCTGTTTTTGAAGTTCGACTCGGGTTTTTAGATTCCCCACCCACCCACATCCTCCCTCCCTCCCCCTCAGAAAAAAAAAAACAAAAACGTTGCAGCTTTGTTGTTTCTCTTTGTGGTTTCAAAAAAAATGGTGCCGGCCTCAGCGTTTTCCCCTCTTTATGTCAGGTGTTTTGTGCCCCTCCCTCCCGGGCCCCCAAAACAGATTTCTCTGGTTCTGCCCTAATGAGGCCCTCTCACCGTTTCCATGGAGACAGTCACAAAACTGTCAGTTCCCCCGTCTTAAAAAAAAAAAAAAAAGAAAAACTTGCAGTGGGGGTGTTCTCCGACTGTCAGAGACGCGGCTTCAAAGAGCGTTGTCATTTCTTTCAGAAGGTGAACCTCTCACTTTTGCCGAATTCAGCCACTTCATGGATTCTGCTCCCCCACCCCACCCCCACCCCCACCCCATCTCTCCCCTCTCTTTTCCGATCAAAACGCTCGGCTTCGGCGGCGTCGAAGAACGCTAACGCGGGGGGTTTGTTGAATAAATAAAAACGCACACGAGCCGCTGAGTCGCGTTTAATTTGCCGGTTCGTTTTTTCGTTTTTTGTTGGTTTTTTTTTTACGACAGAGCTTCCTGAGGACTCACAAAGAAAGGAGTCCTTGGTCCTATCTAACTATCTATCTATCTATCTATCTATCTCGCTATTGATTATCTATCCTCTATCCATCCATGTTTCCTTCTCCCAGTTTTTTCATGCACATTTCACTTTTTCGCATCATAAATCGCAACTGGAAACTGGACTCATTTGTCTGGACAGCTGCTCTTCCGGCGCCTGTTGCTCGGCAGAAGGCACAAATTCCATTCAGTCCAGTCGAATGGTTTGGTGGCATTCCCACCGCAGACCGACCGCCGGACTGGAACGGGGTTCTGGAACGGTACCGTGCCGGACAAACGGACCCTCCAGGCGATCTCAGCTGAGCTACATCGTCGCGTCTCCACTCCAAGTCGGTCCGACTGTGAAAGCGTTTGTCCCCACCGCTTGACATCTGATCTATATTTTGTCAAAGTGCCTCCATCAGGGACGACAATAAACCCCCAAAAAAAGGAGTCTACAAGAGAGCGCGGCGATAATCATTGAGCTGCTCTGACACGAAGCGGAACTTTTCCCTTTCAAGGATGATGTAACGGCCGTGGCGCGGCGGCCTCAGCGTGATTTTTTTTTCTCCCTCTTTTTTTAAAAAAAATGAGCGATCGGCGCTCTGACCTCCCCCGACATCACTGGGAACCAGGTGCTTTGATTTGTGCCGGTGCTTTAAGGGAGCCGTCGCCCCGTGAGAAGGTAAATGTGTCCAGAGAGGACAGTGAGGGATTGAAGCGCATCAAAGTCCCACACACACACACACACACACACACACACACACACACACACAGCGTTTTCGGCATGTGCTGCCGACACACGAGGCCCGTTGTTGTTTCCAACCCCTCCCCCGCCCGTCCTACCACTTCGCTCCTCTTCACAGTTACTCACTCTCCACCAACGTCCCCGTTCCTCTCTCTCTCTCTCTCTCGCTCTCTCTTTCGCTCACACATATTTCCGCGTCGGAAACGGTCCCTTCTCCTTGAAGCGGGTCCGCGTACGTCAATCAAGCCCCCCCCCTCGGGTGAGTGACAGGTGATGCGGGCGCACGCTCGACGGTTTGCCGATACCGTGGAAACGCGGACGGCGGAGGAGGGAAGAGCGGCGGAGAGCGGGGGGGGGGCTCACGCCGCCTTCATCGAAGCAGACGGGGACACCGAGCGCGATGAGGAGGGATCGGCTCAACGCGGATGCTGGAATATGACGTGCGGCATATTTCTCTCCGCCGCCACCGCTGTCTGTGTCGAGCGAAATCATGAAAAAAAAAACAAAGCTTGTCACGTTTCCCGCTCCGGCACGGTAATGGCAACGAGCAGGAAAGTTGTGTGAGCCGTCTTTTAACCCGCTGCGAGCGCTCAAGATTGTTTAGCGCCGCTCAACAGCTGCGCTCGGCCCGTTTCCAGCTCTGCGCCGGGACAGGCAGCCGGAAAGTTGCAAAAATGTAGCAATTAGAGGATACAACTGCAAAGAAGTTGTTGGGAACTCACTTGCAATAAGTGGCAGCGTAGCCAACAATCGAGTCACAATCGCAGCTGGTCATGCTGTTCCTGTCTCAACCATGGATGTATAATAAGAACTTTTTTTCGTGGCCATTCGAGGTACTGCGACCAAAAATCCCATACGGTCCAAAAAGCATTTTTCCCATAGACTGCAATACAAAAATGTAACAGCCGACTGGACGACTGTGACCTGAAACGCGCTTCATCTCTCTATAAAGGCCAGAAAATTGCCAGAAAAGAGTTTATTTCCAGTGTAAATTCAAGGCATCGTACATGCCGCTGTGTCACAGCTGAATGGCCGACCTATTGGATCCATTTGTGTTTCCAGTCTGTGACCTCCACTTCTTCTGTCTTTTGCCTCCTACGCCTGTTTTCCAATAAGACCGCCTGCACTCATGTAACCCCAACTGCTTGACCGGCTCGCCTAATTGGCCTTTAGTGTTTGTTTTTTTTCTTACTTTCATTTCAAGAAACTTTTAAAAAGATTTGCGTCACCGTGCGACAGGGAGCCACGCAAGCACTGTCGCACTCGCTCGGGGGACGTCGCCGCGGCGAAAAATCAAGGACAACGGAGAGGGAACGAAGAGGCAGGAGGAGAGGGAAGGAGGGCGAGAGACCACCCGGCGCCTGTCCGCGGGGCGGCGGGCCGCGGGGCAGGTGAGAGGTGAGAGGCAGTGGAGCGAGAGCGGAGCGAAGGGGGCTGGCGGCTGACTCAGAGAGCCGACGGCAAGCGCAGCCACTCCCCAGGAATCCCTTCGCACGCCTTCTGCAAACACACGCACGCACGCACGTGCGCTTTACTCATGCAACTGGACCAACGCTGACAAAGTTTCCATGTTTTCAGATGATTATTGTAAAAATCTCTCCACAAGAAGAGATGGTTGGTTTACAGGCCAGCTTAGCATTTTGCTAAGACTGATGCTCGGTTACATTCTAAGTGCTGATTTAGAAGGCGTCATGCCTGTCTGAGGTTTGTCTAAAAAAAGGGACTTTAAAATGAGCCTCCATTGCTTTACACCGTGTTTATGTATATAAATAGCATGAGTCGCCCTCTGGGAAAACATCTATTTTTGTTTTACCTTCCTCCCCCCATCTGTCTGTCTGTCTGTCTGTCTGTCTGTCTCAAACTCCACTTGACTGAATAATCCACTGGCGTAGCGAAATGTCAAGGTCATTCCACTTTGTCTCTGTAGAATCTGTGATCTGGGTGTCATCTCGTCTCCCGGCGTGTGAGACGCCGAGCCCCGTTTTTCATCTCTCCTCTTTTTTTTTTTGCCTGCTGAATCTTAAAAAGAGAAAGATTAATAAGCGAATCCCAGATAAACAAACGTGTGTGTGTGTGTGTGTGTGTGTGTGTGTGTGTGTGCGGGCGCTCGTGCGTTCTCTTCCAGGAAGCCGGGGGAAATGGCAGAGTCATGTCTGCGAGCTGGCTTTTGTTTCGGATGTGTAAACGCTCGCGGGATGCCAGTAATGGGGCCGGGGAGAACGTGATCCAGTATCATTCCTCATCATCTGCATACATCATCAGGAATGGGTCCCTCATCATCTCACCCACAGGTTTAATATGTGATGGATATGTGCGAGCAGGCTCTCCCAGTTCATTTTTCAGACACGATATTTCGCGGCGAACGTGTGAACGGCGAGAAAAATATCAGCTCGGGGTCCAACGTCGGGGTGGAAGCGATTCATTGCACGTTCGTTCGTTTTTTTTTCTTTCTTTTTTTCCTCGTTGCTGTTTTAAAGATACCGTTCCGACTTGAACCTCTCATAAACATGCCACGTCATGCCCCTCACCGGCTGTCATCGGGGACCTCAAAGTTGTTTTTTCACCTGAACCGCAGCCCTCGAAGTGCCCTGATCATTTCCTGTGTCACAAGCAATCCACCAAGGCCATCACGTGTTTAATTAAAACGAAAAAGGTTTACCCGAGAATGCATCCCCGCAGCAGTCCGCATACATCCCAATGAGATGCATCTTATTTCTGCTTCAGAAAAAAAAAAAAAAAAACAGGAGTGGGTGGGTGAGGTGGGGGGGGGTGGGAGGGTGTTGGTGGAGTGATGGAATTTCAAATGGCAGCATAATTACGGTGCGCTTTACTTTCTGACAGAAAATCAGTAGGCCCAGCACTCCAGGTGGAGTTAGCCTGGCTGAGAGGAGCTGATTAGAGGCAATCAGAGGAGAGGCCGCACCTTTAACAACACCGATGCCGCCGTATAGAGGGGCTTCATTATCATACACGCCTAAGCCGAGTGCTTGGGTGATCGCGCCGCGCTGTTTGAGGGGAAACACATTAGGGGCTAATTAGCCAAACGGCAACAAATAAGGTACAGCGACGTCGCGTCACACAAGTGAAAGTCCTCTTTAAGAAAGTGGTGCATCACCTCTCGCTCGCCTCAAAAAAATGAAACTCAAAAAAAAAAAAAGTATTTTTAAGAGAACCACACACAGGAAACATGTCTGTCTTTGTGTACGTTCTGCTACTGTAAAAGTACTAGGACACTTCCTTTACAGTGCCGTCCGTCAGGGCCTGACATCATATTGCCGTCAACACATCCGCGGCCAATCAGCCGCCGGCTGAAGCACGAATAACTCAGCGCGGCTCACAGCACTCGCAGACGGGCTCACAAAGGAAATCTTTAGCCAAAAGCCTTCAGAGTGTTCAAACCAAATAATGCTCATTAGGCGACTTGGCTGGTGGGCGAAGTGAAAGCAGCTGCAGTCTGGTCTCGATCCAGTGACGAGGCAGAGCCTGATGTATTGAAATGGCCAAATCTTGTTCCTTTGACTTTTATTTGTTTATATATATGTGTGTATATATACTGTAAGTATATATGTATGAAAAAGTAAAACATATATACACATACACACATACATATATATATATATATATATATATATATATACATGGAAATGTATATACATATATATATGTATATATATATATGTATATACATCCCAAGTCCCAACGCCTCGACGGGACTTCTGCTCCGATTTGAACCCAGCTACATCATCCGGCGGCAAGGTTGCGCAAATAAGAATCCTGGAACGGATTTCAAAATCCCATCTGTTTGCTCTTGTTCTACCTCGTCTTCTCTTTCACCCCCTTCTTCCACTCATCCCTCGGCGGGTTTCATTTTTCTTTTTTGTAGCTTTTCCAGTTGCTCCACTCGTTCCGCCGCTACCTGAGGGACGCCAATCAGGGAGAACACGGCCTCCTTCTGCTCAGCAACGGCTACAAACTGATATTCGGGGGCTGTATTTTAAGCCTATATCGCACAATGAAGGCCTTTTTGGATACAAACCAGGCTATCAATATATATGTATATCTATACATATACACACATATATACATATATACACCGACATATAGATAGATACCTACACTCATATGCATATATATACATATATATACACATCCACTTATATATATATATATACATAATATTCATATATGTATTTTAACAGTGGAACAGGGTAGAGAAAAAAAATCCGATCCAATTTCAATAAGAAAGGTACTTAAGAAGAGTGAGACCCAAGTGAGCACTATAGTGTAATAGAAGGGGAAACATCAGCGTGTTTTCCCGCCGCTGAGACTCGCCGTACGATATCTGGGTCATGTTTTGTTTTGTTTTTTTGCTTTGTTTTTTCTGACAACCACATCACCGCACAGAGCGAAAGCGACCTTCGCTTGCAACCAGGCAAACACACACACCGACACACCACCTGAAATTTTGCTTTTATCATCATTGCTTTTCTGTTATTGTTTTTTTTTTTTTTTTTCAAAAGAAACACAAGGACAAACCGTGCCTGATATATAAATATCTCCACCAAGCGGCACGATGCAGGCAATCACTCCATCGCACTCGACTCTGATGGGCCGCTGTGACTAGACAACGCCCCACACATCAAACACAAGTGGGATGATTACTAGTTACTCCGGCCCCTCCGTGGGCTGCGACGCTCTGATTTGACCCCTGCTAAAAATAAATAAATAAATAAGAGATGGGAAAGTCGCGAGAGACGTGACCGCCGTTGACGCGATAATCAGAAGCTGTCGGCCGACGACGGCAGGCGACAAATACGAATTAACACGGCTGACGAGCGAAGACGCGCACACGCACGGGGTGAGAGCAACAGGAATCTCGGAGTCCTTCCGAGTCGTGGGAGTGACGGCGGGATGTGCTTGTGTCAGCCGACTCAGCAAGTGATGAGATTTGACATATGGCATCAGGGCGTCATTAGGCCTGCACCTGCTGCAGACGGAGGCTGCAGCTCCTTCGCGGGAGGGCCGAGCTCAGCGAGGGGGCGGGGCAGGTCGGCCACACACGCCCGTTTTGTTCCTCCGAACACACGCGGGCACAACTGATTTGAAAGACTGAGGAATCGCGCACGGATCACACGCTGAAGGAAAAAAAACGGGGACGGATGAAGTGGAGAGGAAGTCGACGTCAGAAGTCTTTCGCTAAATAAAAGCGATATTTCGAAAATTTCCACAAATTACATTTGCGGTTTGCTGGCGTTTCCACTAAATGGTGTGAAGCGCATAAGCCGTAATTCTCGTAAAAGATCGTCCCGCGAGATTTACCGCCCCAGCGTCGTTCAATGCTGTGCAGACGGAAAATAAAAAACTGTACTGAACTGTGCTGAAGTCGCGCTTGGAAACTTGAGGGTAAAAGTTCTGAGCGTTCCAGTCACAGATTGTTTACGAGCATGATTGAACTGCTTTGATTACTACACCCTTAAAGACATTCATCAATATGATAATAATGATAGTAAATTTTCTGGGGGTTTTTTGCGCTGATGAATCACTGCAACTTGCTAATTTTCTGCGGAGGAAAAAAAGCATCACAGACGCTAATGATAATGGAGGACTAAGAATTCAACACCATTACTGCAAAGATAATCAGAAACTAGGTCGTAATGTGCACAGAGATTACAAGTAAATATGGTTTCCTTTGTTGCAATAGACCAGTTTTTTAAAAAAAATCAGGAAATTTTGACTTTTATTCTCATCAATTATGAAAGAAGACCAGACCTGCAGCTAGTTAATTTATGCAGAAAATCTGTCCATGGAATTTATTTATTATTTTTATCAAAATACTCCTTTTGCTGTCCGTGTTTTTGTCGAGACTGCCGCCCTCACAGACACGGAAGTCAGTGACATGCAAAAGTCGGCAAGTAACCCTGACGTCGGAGTTCTAACAAGCTGTTTTAAACCACTTTGATCATGAAGATGCATCCACCCTAAAGTGGCGGCTCTCCATCTACTCTGCTTGTATTTGCTTAGCAGATGGTGTGAGGATTATTCTAACGAGCGCTAAAATAAAGATTTAAAGACGGCAACTTTTAATTGATGCGTTAATTAATTAAGAAAAACTCAATTTTGTTCAACCAAGTTAGGAAAACCAGACTGGCAGCTCAGCGTCCCACACGTGACCACACAGTCTACTGCCACACTTCCAGCGCTACTCGGTATTCTTCAGGTTGCTTTTTTCCTGTTCCTTTCCTGCTCAGAGCGCTCGCACTTGCCGACGCTAATGGCTTCACTGAGTCGATCCAGGCGCGCGCGGACAGAGTGATTTAGCCCAACCATGATCATTTCATCACCGGGCCAATTGCACCGTAATGAGGGGCTATATCACAGATAAACCACACGCCAGCTTTTCGAATCGCACAGAAGCGCAGAAGGAGGAGAAGGGAAAAAAAAACACACGAACACACACACTAACAGACAGACAATAGCTGTGAACTGGTGGATACTGAGGCATGGCCATTAGCATGGCGTGATTAATGACTATTTTCCCCTCTCTCAGCATTGCAATATGTTTTAATAGAGTGTTGCACTGCACCTTTTTCCCGCCCCTGCCGCCGTATGAGGAATCTCTTCTTCTTTATTAAAAACCATTAATTTTACTCGACACGTCTAATGGGCATGAATGATTTGTGAGGGGAGCATGAAAATTACAGCCTCGCTAATAATTATTGAGAAGAGGGATGAGGAGTTGGCCAATCCATCGGGGTGAAAACAAAACAAATGATTCTTGAAAAAAAAAAGAAAAAAATGAGTGCAAGAGGCTAATTTCATTCGAGTAAACACAAACCTTTTTTTTCTTAAATATGTAGAAATCGAGTAATCAAATAAAACCTAAAAATAACAAATACAGTTAGATTATAAAGTGATATAGGCAATAGAAAAGAGTCAGAGAGTGAGGAATTGAATTCCAGCCTGTTAGCGTGCCCATTTGTCTTGATCTAAAAAAAACAACAATGCCACAAGATAGGTGATAATCTAAAGGTCAGCAACTTACTCATTCAATGATTCGACAATTTCTCACAGTCTAGATTAATACCCATGGGCTGCATTCATACATGCAGTGGGGAATTGAAATCAAAAGATGCCTCACGGGCCACGAAAAAGGGAGAACTGTAGCAAAATGAATAAGGAGGAAGCCGAGGTTCTGTCGTCATGGTGCTAAAAAAGTCCTCGGATAATTATTCATGTTTTTATTCCACTCAACTCGCAAAGTGGGCGCCGTTTGACAGATCAAAGTGGCAGTCCTCATTTTGAAATTGGTCGAAAGAGCTACGCCGTGTCAGGGTGCATTTGTAGCTTCCAGCTGAGCTGCCTTTGTGCGCATTTGATGTTCGACGTGCCGCGTCTGAGCAGGAAAAACGGAGCAGGCTGCGTTCCTGCTACGCAGCTGAACTCTGAAGGCCCTTCCCGGGCCTCATCAAATCAGCGCAGATTGCGAGGGCAAGCGGGTCTCTAGGTAGATTTCTTCCAATTTGCCGCTGGCCTTTGGCGATGTTGCTTTAATTGAGCAGCGGAGTAGCTGCGGTGTGCTAAAGGGTAAGCAAAGGCGGCGAGATAATCAAAGGGAAGGAGGCTAAACAGAACGGGAGTGTGAAACCAATGCTAGTAGCTCTTGCAGGCTTTGCTCGTGCGGTTCTGAGCGTTATACCCAAGTAAGCACGCTAACAAGCTTACGCTGCACGATGATCCCTCGGTTAAGATTTCAAAGATTCACATTTATGGCATAAGCTTTTTTTTCCCCAGTCTTGTAGAGGGGTCCAACCATACAAATAGGTAACTTGCCAAAGAATCTATAAAAAAAAAGACCAATTAATAATCTGTACCGGAGTCTAGCCAGAAGGATGGGAGAAGGTTTATAGCTCAAAGGTGAATAATCTGTTCCCGTCCCATCATCAGGTGATCATTTGGTCACATTCGATGTACATTTTGTTCTGAATCTGTCTCACGAGCTGATGGGATCACGACCCCTAAAGTGAAAAAGGAACAAAAGTTCTCATGACGTCATTTTATTTTTCAAACCTTGAGTTCTCCCGGCGCTTTCATAAGCGAATACACGCGCGCACACGCGCGCACACTTCCAGTCCTTATCAATGCACTCCAGAGGATTTGATGGCTTTCAGATTCCACCCCGACTATTACGGTCACCGTCAGAGTGCATTCAACGGGACGATTGAAGGGGGTGAATCTGCGTCCAGCATCATTCAGAAAATTCATAGAGCTCCTCAACAGGGAAATGAGATGGAGGCTCCCTCCCTCCCCTCCCCCAGCCCTCCTTTTTATGTATCAATGGAACACTTCACAGTAATGTGGCCTTACTCTATTTTACCTTTCCTCTGTATTTTTGGAGCCGGGCAACAATTTCATTTTTTTTTTTTTTTTTTTTCATTTGGAAACCTGGGGTCTGGAGATAACAGAGCTGAAAACAAATAAAAAGGAGACGTTTGGCTTCTGGAATTGATTCCTATTTGACTGGAGTGCCTCGGAGTGTAATGTGTGACTTCTGCCTGCGGGGTGGTTGAGTCTCATTTCCAGTGAATGATTGACCCTCTTAAACACAACATGCTTAATGGAGACGCTGAAATACAAAAAAAAAAAGAAAAGAAAAAAAAGTCCATCATCCAAATGGCACCGTTGCGGTGCTCATTGCTCGACCGCTCTGCCTTTTCTCCCCTGCCCAGTTCTACACGTGTTCTGCACACGTGCTGTCGTTAGCGTGAAGCCGTGGCTTGCGCGGACACGCTCTCCAATAATCGTTGACAGGAGGTTATTCAAAATTCTTTCAAAGTGGTTTGCCGTGAATACATTATTGTTGTTGGCGTTCGCTCACCTCAACTCTGCAAGGACGGCAAAGAATTTCAAACTTTGCCTTTAGAAAGTGTTCACATTGAACCAACTGACCCAACTGCGCACTCCATTTCTTTTTCTCTCTCTTTCTTTTTTATATATATATTTTTTTCCCCGTCCAATTTTGTGTCGTCGCTCATTCCAGAGGGCATGTGTCAACTTTTATCAACTCTCATGTGGAATGGAACCACTCCAGGTGGGTAGAGAGGACTTTTATTGTGACCTCGCTCTGCAGCTGACCTTTCTACACAAACATGAAGGTCTACAAAAGTCCTGTGAAAGATCCTTTATGCGTAAGTGGGTGGAAGCAAAATTAGAATTTCGGCCATCACTCTACCTCTACACTCACCTGCCACTGAACGAGGTACATCTTGCTCGTACCAGGTGCCTAAAAATGAGAGAAATATGTTCTCCGCATGTTGTGCAATCAGGGACGCTCTTCTGCAGACTTTGTCTGCAAGTTGTTTGGGTAACTTTTGCCTTTCTTCTTTATTCTGTCCACTCTGACCTCTGAACACCACCAAACCAAACCTTCCATACCACTGTGAAATCCCCAACAACCATGTTCGAGCATGGCCTCACAAGAGGTACCAACAGGGAGAACGTTTGAGTCAAACACAGTCGCAGAGCATCGGCCGCACACACGCAAGCAGCGACCCTCTCGGTGACAGAGGCTCGCATGGCCGTTACGTCGTCCTGAAAGAAAATGCCAGGATGTGCGTGTGACCGTTATCGTCAGTCTACTTTTTAAAGCGTTTCCCCTCCTAGACACCTTGTTTACGCCGTCTAAGCTAACAACACAATTTGAAAATCTAGGACAAGGTAGAAAGAAAAAGAAAATAATGATAAATAAAAAAAATAACTCAACCATCAAGCAATTTTGTCAAAAGAACTTTTCAAGTGGCACTTTTTTCAAGCAAGTTCGAAAGTTCGCCATGTACTTCTTTGGCGCACTTCACTTTTCGGAAAAAGCGCAACCTAAAATATGCAGATTTGGAAGTGGTCGCAAGTGCCGCTATGTTGTCTCGGCTCAAGGTGAGACGAGACGGTGGAGGAGGTGCAGCCGCCTTGTTCTTTTGTTCACGTGGAGGATGTGTGTGTGTGTGTGTGTGTGTGTGTGTGTGTGTGTGGGCGGGGGACTTGCAACAAGAGGCCACAGGCGTCATCTTCCCATCTTTTGCAGAGAATGCACTCCAAAGGACGACGCTGCTGGCTGGAGTTACATTTGGACAAGTCTGGCAAAGCTGCGTGCCAGAGCTGACGCAACAACAGATGGAATCGCGGCGCTCCGCATCGGAACAATGTGACTGGTGACTCGCGCCGCTCTCGCCGTAACTTGTGGCATCTGCTCGGGAGTCTGCTGAAAGTTTGCCGAGCCGCGGAACGGCAAAGGGCCGCGCTCGGCTGCGGGGAGTGGAGCGTTTGTCTGTTTGGGATGGAGCTCTTGTCAAGTGGCATGACGACGAGCGCATTATGTCAGAACAAATGGTTATTGGTAAGTTGGTTATCATTTTTATTATCACCAGTGTTTTCCATTTTGTTTGGTTTGGTTTTGACCAAAAACGCCTCAGCGGTTTCGTTCTTGCATGGTGAATAAACAGACCTGCATCGTGTCCATGTAATTCTGTAGTTAAGGAGCTTAACTACAGAACTTAGCAATTAGAAATATGTGAAAAGAACTTCTAAGTCTCTCCGAAACAGTGCAGCCATTTCCTTCTCTGTACTAAAGGAGAAGTTTCTTCCTGAGCTTCTGAGAAAGGCTGCAGCTGATGGATGAAACGCCACATACAATAAATACATACATTGATGTATCAAAGAAAAAGAGTTTTAAAATGGTCCAATTATCATTGATAAACACGAGTTACCGCGGTAATATAATTGCTGTTTTGTTTGTTTTGGAGCTTCACTTCCGTAATTGTACGGCGGATATCGCTGTTGAACGTCCGAAGGGATCTCATGAGCAAAGTCCTGAAGAAGCCCCGGGTATTTGCCCGTGAAAGACGGCGAGGCCTTCCTGTCCCCCCGCTGCCACAAAAGACGACCTCAAAAGAAAAAGAGCAGATTCGGCTGCTCTGCTCGACAAACGACAACAAAGACTGACACATCGAGGTCGACGGGGCCGACTTCTCCCGTTTCAATTTCGATGTGAAGCCGAGCGGAGCCGAGGCTATTATCGGTGTTTACCGAAATCGCGCGCCTCTCCATTTCTGACGTTTTAATTGCGACGGTGACGTGAAGCGCCTGCGAGTTGAAATCTGGCCGGGGGACAGAATCTGCGGCAGCGGGTTCAGCCCGGCGGTGTTTCGCTGACCGGAGTCACTTCAATGTCAGCCGCCGCCGGTGCCCCCTAGCGCCTCGGCTTTTATGAACACCAGTAATGTAATGAGATCATTATCCAGTTTAACTTGCTCTTTGGTTCCATTGCGAGAGAAATTAGAAGGCGGAGGACAAAATAAGGGGCCCGGCGACTATCTAGCACATTTAATCTAATTGGTGTCACTTTTCTCGCTCCATTATGGTACTTTAATAGCACTATCTGTCTCCATGTGGATCGCTGGGGTTTAGGGTCACTGCCCACCACCTAATTTTTTTTTATTTTTTTTTGTCTTTTCTGCTAAGATCACATTAACTCACCGCAGAGCCGGCAGAACATTAAGAACCCTTTCAACATTTAAAAAAAAAAAAAAAAAAATAGAAGAACAAACAAAAGGGAGAGTTTCATTTATGCCATTAAAAAGTAGCACAGCGTCCTTATTTATGACTTTACTTGTAGTTCCCGACGAAGCCTCGGCGGGCTGCGGAGATGCACTTGACTCTTTTGGAGAGGGAACTCTGAGAGACGCCGGGAGGAGGCAAGAAGAGACGCTGAAGAGGCCGCAATAGTTCGACGAGAGCCCTTTGAACAATTTCGAAGCCGCTTCGCCGAGAGCTGAAAGCCAGGGCTGTCTGACACTAGTGTGGGATTTTTTTTCTTAAGAGGTGCGGCCCCCTCCACCCCCACCCCAAACCCCTTCACAAAAAAAAAAAAGAATTTGCAATTATTTCTCCCCAAGTCTTTGGCGCGGAACGCTTACAGGCCCCAGGCAGTGTTTGAATTGGGGCTGCGTCAGTGCACCCGTGCTCTGGAATCTATTATGCGCTCTAATCCCTCCAACCTCCAGCCCTAACACATGTCTTTGAGTCATGAGTAGACCAGGCATCCATCCCAAGCCGGCGTTTAGACCGCCCTCGTTCTCTCCGGCACTCCTCCTCATTCAGCGCCGAGGATTTCCACCCGGCTACTGTGCGTGTCAGTTTAACGTGTAAGACAGGATCATCAGTCAGCTGTGAGACAGCCGGGAGGCCCCGCTGCAGAAGGATTACGGTACTCCGAGGTGCCAAAAGGAAACGTCCCCGTAGGCCTTGTGGGCGGAGACGAGCTGCGTTGATTGGCTGCGAGGCAATGGATGGGGGAGGGGATTTGGCGATGATGTCACACAGGATGTCGTCGGCTTCGTCCAAACCCGACGAACACGCGTAAGGAGCAGGGCGCCGGGGCGGAGGACGGAAGGGCGTCCTTTAACTTTTTTTTTTTTTTTTTTTTTCCGCAAATCACCACGAGGGGAAAAAAGGAATATCAGTGTACTTCAATTGAATAAACAAAGGCATGGATATACATATTTAATAGCATGCATAATTGATCGTTTTCGCTCGCGGGGAGTCCTCTGCAGTATACGCTGAGCGCAGAGGACATAAAAATAAAACATGAAGCGGGGAAGTCATTAAAGCAGTTTGAGAAGAAGCAGCGAGCCCGAGTGCCACGCAGTCTCTCTCCGCTCGAGTTGCGCGACACTTCCCCGACTCGGCCGGCCCTGTCGGCGCAGGTGCCAGCGGCTAATTGGTCGGCGATTAATCACGTCCCTCTGTGAACTTCGCGGCCAATTAGGTGGAGTCGCGACCGCTCCGCTCCCCGAGCGGGAGGCGCGGGTCACGGCCGAGGTCGGACACACGTATGTCTTGGACAACAATAATAACAACAACAACAAAAAAAAAAAAACAGAGCAAGATGAGTCAGACTGATGATTGCTCTGTTGACAAAAGTACTCGAGGAAGAACAGGAGGAGGAGGAGCGGCTGAGTGAGACTCAGCTTGTCTGGCATCGCTCTGTTTCATTGGAAAGGATGTTAGACTCGAAGCCTCGGTTTGATGAAATGGGTAAACCAGTAATGAGGTATCAAACTGTGACGGTCACACAGGGTAACACAGGCCCAGGCCACTTATTCTCGCCTCATTAGCTGCTCAACTTTCCGCACGCGTTTGTTTTATTTTTGCGGAAAATCACGCTAAAATGGCCTCACAGCGAGAAGGTCGAGGGTACGATTCCCACCCAGGGCCTTCTTTCTTTTTCTTTCTTTTGCGTGGAGTGTGAATGGTTGCTGACTTGTTCAAGCTGTTTCCTGCCTCAAAAAAAGGAACTAATGGGAATAAATCATGTTGACAAAAAATTGCATAGTTAAACAATAGTAAGAGTAGTAAGTATTTTGGAATCCTTATTTTAAGTTGAGGTGAAAGTTGGAAGGAGCGGAAGCATCCAAGCATTGTAATCTAATTCATTTGTATTATTCATTTGTTTTTTTTGTTGTTTTTTTTCCAGGATGAGGAGGGGCATGGACATTAAAAGTTTACTTTTTTGAAAATGAGTGTTCTGTGCCCTCACTGCTTCACTGCTTTGTCCTGGACAACCACTAATGCTGCCAGGGAACGTAAGCAGTTGCCAAGAAGTAAATGTTTTCTTATGGTACAATAAAAGTTGGTTATTTTTGCACTTTTAGTTATTGTTGGTTGTTTTTATATTATTTCTACTGTTTTGCCCATAAATCATAAGTTTTGAAGTGTAGCAACAATACAGTGTAGTCCCGTTTTTATGCCAAACAAATGGTATAAAAAAAAAAAGAAAACAGAAGAAAAATCCACTAAAAAGTGCAGATACATCTTCTTTCAGAAATATTATTCACTTTACATTTTCCCGCTGTACGCCAGTGGCCCACTGGATGTCTGTGTCTGTCAGTGCAACCAAAAAAAATACAGACAGAGAGGCCCCGCAATACCTGCTCCGCATTTTTCAGCGGTTAATCTGCGAGTTTAATATCTGCACCCTGAATCCTCGGAGAGTGTCGCCGAGGCAGAAGCAGGTCTCAAACAAAGGTAATTTTCTCCTGATTTGTCTGCAAACAACAAAAAAAAACACAATACAATACAATACAAAAAACAAGCACGCAGCGATCGGTGGATGCGTTCCTGGTGAGAAACAGTCCTGAGAATTCGCTGTGATCTCTGCTCAGCTTGTGATGTGGCAGTATTTTGGCAGCGCTCAGGTTTGGTTTCGCACATTTCCCTCCCTTTCCAAAATGACAAAAACAAAATGAAGACACCGAGGTATGCAGACTAAAAGTTAGCATATAAATAGGAGAGTTCCACTGAAATCGGACAGAATCCCCAAACTGGACAGACTGAAGATTTTTACCTTTATTTTTACCTTAAATCTTTGCACAGTATCATACACAATTAACTAACTGCTGTTGAAAACACCCAGGAATGCAATCAATCAATGAGAGACTAAGAAACTGTTTGATTTTGGTCATCAACATTGCCCATGCGGTCTCCACATTTACAGAAACTAAGCTAAATAATATGAGAGCTTCCTGCGACAGTCCAAATATTTTTGTTTTTTTTCCGCAATTCTAGCGGTAATGGAAACGCAGCTTGCGCTGGCTCTGTGACTCGTCCGAGGTGTGACCCCGCCTCCGAATTAAGACGGCCCGGCTCCGGCACCACCACCACGACCCTGAGTGCAGGCGCAGCGGTGACGGAACATGGATGGATTGACTAACACGCACAACAGTGTCACTGCGGCTATGAAACTTGACACTATGCTGCAGGCGAGTATAGGCTAAATTCTCCGACTTGGCACAATTTGTTTTCCCCCTAGTCTTAATCCCCTCCACAAAACGTGTCAGACCTTGAAACGGGACGCGGGCGCTTTGCGCGCATTTTCCGCCTCTCAAGACCGGGGCTGAGTGACGGCAACAGATTGGGCGGCCGCGTCTCGGCGGCCGGTTAAAAGTCGAGGTGGGGCCGATTCATCAGCGGCTATGGGGGGCCATCTGTGGATCAGACTGACAAATGTCTCCCTCCTTTGTCATAAGGACACACGTCTCACAAAGCCGGCGATTAATGTCCGCTTTTACTGCGCGTTTATTTGTCACGCAGGTGTTTATCCCCGCAGTGCCTCTTGCACTGTGTTACCCGCGATGACAAGACCGTGAGCCATCCCCTCCGATGTCCTCCATCGGAGGGCAGCCCATGAGGGACCGCCGGGGGGATGGCGGACCGTCCCGGCAGAATCCTGATGGGGCCGCCTCGGCCGCTGCGGCAGCGACTGGGGATAAAAGCCGCCTTCATTTGCAGACAGGCATTGATGCATCCAAAGAGGGGGAGTCACCTGTTGGATAAATAGTCGTCCTGTCACTCGATCGTGTTCGTTATCGGCATAAAAAGAACTAAAAAAAACGAAGGAGAGAGGAGAGGACAAAAAGCCGGCGTGTGTGTGTGCTTGCTCGGACGTGTCCCGTTGATAAGCGCACGCGCTCCCGGGATCTGATTGCCTCGCGTCAATCTGGGCCATCTCATCGCATCGCCGGCGACCGCCGCAAAGTGCCATTTGGTAAGTATGACGGAGGCGCCATTAGGCGAGGTCAGGGCCGCCGAGCTTGTTATCTCACCGCCGCCTTCCCGCGTGTCATCGCCGCGAGTCCCTGGCCCCCCTTCACCTGCCGGAGGCGCCGTGACCATTTATTCTCCTGGACGGGGCCGTTTGGGCGAGCCGCGGGGGGCCCTCGATGATTGCGCCTTTCTTTGCGGCGCGCGGGTTAATGCTTCTTCGTCTTTGACGCGGCGTTGATTTACCTTGAAACTGTTTCTTTTTTCAGCTTCCATTTGAGTCGCTCGTCTGGCGCCAGGTCTTGCCAACGCGCAAGTGCGCGCGTGAGCCGCATAGGGGGTTGAGGAAGCGCTTGAGGAGGAGAAGAAATTAAAAGACCCCCCCCCCCCCAAAGGGTGTCAGGCCTTTCACACTTTCACTCTAAGACTCTTTATACTTGAATGCCGAGTGGAGAACACACACACACACACACACACACACACACACACACACACAGAACAGGGGACAAAGTCGAAGCTCGCGCTCCACAGCACCCTTCCGCCCGCTCCGGAAGCTTAATATGCGCACACCCGCACCGAGTCACTTGTTGGTAATGAGGGACTCGAATCAGAATCAATTATGGATGTTCCATCAGGAGGCTCGGCCGACACATCAAGGGAGCCAGGTATTAGACGGTAATGAGAAATAGAACGCAGGGAAGTATGGCCCCGCAGGCCTCGGGCAGCTCCGGCCCGCATGTGATTGTATAGTTTAAAACGCATTTGCATTCATACAATTCGCATGAAGGCCATATTTTATTAAAGCCAAACGCCCTCCTCGGCGGTGAGCGTGCCCCGGCCTCCCCGCAATCACACTCACAGACAAAGCCCTTGAATCTAGCTCCGATGAAAACTGTGTCTTTTATGACCAATATGGACTGGCGCGGCCCTGTGTGTGCGTGTGTGTGTGTGTGTGTGTGTGTGTGTGTGTGTGTGTGAGACTGGCTGGAGGAAAAATAGAGAGAGCAAAGGAGGGGTTGGGGGTGAAAGGCGAGATGAGAGTGAGTGTGTTAGCTCAGACTGCGCTGATTCGAGCCCGTCAGCCTCTCCTCCTCCTCCACCTCCTCCTGGCCAAAGCCTGGTTTGCTACGGCCCTATGATTGATTCTTGTTTGAGGCCATGCCTATGGGCCTTATTAAATCAAAATGTAAACTCACTTTTATAACAAATTGCAGAGAAAATGCCTCTAGCCAGTTCGCCCCTTAGGGCTGGACCTGGATTACTTTGACAAGTTAAGAACCCAATGAGTTTTCCCCGGCTTCCTTTCTTCCTTCCTTCCTTCCTTCCTTCCTTCTCTCCTTCCTCCTGCACGCCATCGCCCAACACTTCCTCTGGATTTCACAGATGCCCAGGATTTCTCCTCTCTCCGCCCCTCTTGTCTGCTTAATGCTACACGCCGCGCGATCACCCTGGAAATGGACCGATCCAATAAAGCCAAATGAAATGAATTAGATTAATTGATTCCTCAGTCGTGAAGCGTCTGCAAAGCCAAAGGCTGATATACTTAATCCAGAAACCATTAAAACCACATTAATTAGCTGCGCGGGACGAGTGGCTTGTTTTGTTTACCCCCTTCGCACATGGTCCTCGCTGGCACGGAGCGGTTCGATGCTGGACAAAAACAAGCTCCGGTTTGCATTTAATAAGGAAAGGGGGGGGGACATATGTCAAGTCAGGTGACGTATAAATGCGGGGGAAAAAAAGTGTTTCCATTACACTTTTGCAATGTACCTCCATATCAATACATCTGAAAAACCACCTCGTGAGAGCGTCAAACATTTTTGCGATATTTGAGTTTTTTTCCCGAAATTTCCACTACCAGTTTTTTATTGCAAGATTTAGGTTTTTGGGCAATTCTAGGGGTAATGGAAACGCAGCTCACGAAGCTGGGAAGTGGTGCTCGGGATTTGTGTTCAGAAAGAATCAGCAAAGCAAATGGAGACTTTGACAGGCGATGCTGACAGCCGACGCTATTTCACTGAGGCACTGCCGGCACAGGAACGAGGAAATTAATTAACACGCAGTGACATAATTAAGTAGATTTTTAAAGAAATAAACCTGCGTTTTAATTAATTAATGATTCAATTAACTGTGCATTTAGATCATCTTATTTGCACTTTTTTTTTTTCTCCAATTCTAATTAATGAATGACGCACCACAGTGTTTATTTATCCAACATATTCATCTCATTTCATCTCTCACTTTCAGCTCCCCGTGCAGAATAACAATATCTGGCTCCGCCGCACATGATTACATCAAAGCATATGCTGGATTACAAACGATCATGTTACAGTTAGTTGGAGCAAATGGTGGGCACAGGCATTGTAAACTCATGCATATGCAGTTGCACATGCATTCACATGCACTCCTCTCTCTCTCTCTCTCTCTCTCTCACACACACACACACACACACACACACACGCGGGCTGTCACTGCCCCTCGCTGAACACGGCAGGGTTCTGAAAGGGCAACTCAGCCGGCCATCTGGCTCGCATATCAGCAGAGGTTGTTGTGTCGACATCGTCATTAGCGGACACGTCGCCGCTCAAGCAAAGGTTATCCGTAATTTTCTCAATTATCTGTTGCAGGAAGACAAGACAAATGAAAATTGAGATACCCTAACAGAGGCCGCCCCGCCGACGTCTATTAATATTTCCAGTTGTTGTTGTTTTTTCCTCGCACTTCCTCTTTGGCACGGTTATCACTTATGCAAATAAGGGAGCCGTCACTCAAATGTGTCGCCGAGGCCAGTCGCTCAACTATCTGTGAGTCCAAGTCGCCCTGGATTGATATTTGGAAGGAATATTTTTTCTTTTTCCAATTTTTTTTTTTTAATTTATTTATTTTGAACAACAGAGAGCATAAATTATAGGATTTTGCAAATTGTCGCACGGAACTTAAACTAATTTGGCTCTCTCCCACTGCCTATACTCTCCAAGACGTTCCCCTCTTGTGGGTTTTCATTATGCACACTCTCACAATTAATGGCAGGACATGAAAAAACTTCATTCCTGATGCAAAAACACTTTGAATTTGTAGTTTGGCGGCCGCTGTGGGTTTCAAACGGTCCAACTATCCAAAGGCAGCAAAGTGGAAAGTGCACCCATCACGGCTGACACCTGTGCATGGGACGCTCACTTACAGTTATTTGCTGCTGCAACCTTTATAGGCTACCGTCGCCTTCCCGGCGGCAAGAATAAGAAGACCTGCAAGCTGCAGCCGACAAGGAAACTTGCAGAAGGAGGAGGAAGAGGAGGAGGAGGAGGAGGGACGCACACTCCGAGATGTGTTTGATATTCACACTCGGAAGCAGAGCTAAATGCAGTCTCTTTAGACAGCCGTCAAGGCACTTTCCAGATACAGACGTGGACTGTTGAGCCACTTAGCACCTGATTAAAACAAGGAAACACTCCCCGAGGTGTTACAGGATCTGTGATAAAGCTACTCTCCTATAATATCATTAACAGCGCTAAAGTGCAAAGTAAAATGTCTCCAGTCCCCGCAATTATGTTTAATTATTTTATATGAACCGTTTGAGCCCCCCATAGCCTCATGCCGAACGCCCAACTGGTGCAATTACTTTCTTTTTAAGGTTCGGGTATGAATAATTTCAGACTTTGGTGTTAAATAAAACCTCTGGAAACAGGAACTTGTCAGCCCTGAACGGTGTCACCTCGAAGATCCCCAGTCCCACAAAGATGTGTTTCAAGCAGTCATACAGAACAGGTAAGGTAACTTCACAACATTAGTGAAGCTCAACCTTTAAGGTACCTTTGCTGTATTGTGAACAGCATGTCATCAGCTGGTATTGCTAATTAAGACTGTTCAAAATGAAAGGCAGCATCAATCTACTCTGAATTATATTTTCATCTTATTCCTTTTGTGATGTTAAACCTTTCTGCTTCATATGCACTGCCAAGGCTTTTGATAGCATGATGTTTCATAGCCTGTGCTCTGATCTCAGGAAAATGTTATGATTTATATATATATATATATTCAAAGAAATATATATCAATCCAATCATAGGATAGCAGCAGCTAATGTTGATGCAGGTTTTGGTGTTTTTTTTGTGAACGTTCAACATGTTTTTGTTCTGTTGCCGAGTCTTCAGGGATCAGAATTGGATGAATCCTGGTGCACACATAATCCCTGACATTTTTTTTCCCCCATTATTTTTTGTTTATCGTCTGATTAGTGATCCATTGTCCTCCTCCAGTGTTTCAAGGAGGGGAGGGGGGAAAAAACACTGCTTAGTGCTAAATAATTGGATTTAAAAACAAACGTTAAACCCTGTTCAAGGAACCGGCCGCTAAGCACCTTCAGCTACTCCAGATGCTTGTAGCTGAATAAATGTTTTCATTCAAGCTCAGATCAGAAGTTAAGTTTTGTAGGTTGTTTTTTTTCTTTCAAGAGATTCGATTCAAGAGAATTAAATGTCAGAAATGTCCACATACATTTCATGGCTTTTGAATCAATTGTATGTGTCGTCCTCAGTCATGGCTCGTGTCTTGTTTCCCACACATTATCTACTTGTCACGATGGCGACTGAGGTTCTGGCGATACGTTCAAAACAATGAAAGTCTACATTGGACAACAAAAGCAGAGACTGCTTTCAACCAAAAGCTCCGAGTAGAATGGAGCGTCGTGATTGACGGCTCAGCTTGGCTCGGGATCGAGTGGGCGGGAACTCTGTCCCCTTCTCCTCAATCACCTGGGCGCAAACTGGCTCCCAGTGATACCACCAGTGCAGCCTGGGAAATTTCCCAGAGGGGTTACGACTGTCCTCCCATAAACGGTCCCAACCCACTGGGACAATGGACCTGATAGACAACTAAAAAGTTACACAGCCCACAAAAAGAATTATTTACACATGCTGTGTGTTGGATCTGAAATGTCCGCAGTCTCCCTGAGCGTGCTGGGTGCCAATCAGGAAAAGAAAAGCGTCTTATTTTTGCGACATTATCCTTTAATTACGGACGGAAGCAGAGATGGGAAATTGATTTCAATGCTGCTTCCTGTCTGTTACTTGAGAGCACAATGAAAGTTGGAACACCAGGCAGATGGAAGTGGCTTATGTCTCCTTGGTAGCACGCTGAGATCAAAAAAAAAACAAAAAAACAGGATGGCAGCCAACACATGCCCGTGCGCACACACAGACACGCACAGACACACAAACACAAACTGACACACGTGGAGAAAAAAAAAAAAAAACAAACGCTGTCAATATTTCACCCCTTGCATCTGCCAATTACGAGCTCGATTCTTTGCGAAGACAAACGTACACGCGTCTAAACTTAGCAGCGCGCCGTACGCACATTGTGAGTCAGTGGTGCAAAACACAAAAGGCGGAGGACCCCACCAACCGCCACCCACCCCGCCCGCATCTAACCCCCACCCCCCCAACCCCCCGGGGGTGAAGTCCCAGAATATCGACTGGATGATTCAACTCTTTAAAGTCGTTAGGCTCCGTCTTTTATTTTTTCATATTTTTTTTTTTTTTTTCATAAACACCCGGCGTAGAAAAGGCTCCGGCTCACTTGTCCCCCCACCCCACCCCGCCCCCCGTTTTTCTCCGCTTGAAATAATCCTCCCCGTGACAGCTCGCGCTCATTGTGCGTGGACGATAACAGAGCAGCAGGTCCGGTGAGACCGCCCGGCACTGTCTGATTCACATCTCGCAAAAAACAGCTTGAGGGTGGCATGGCCTCCGGGCTTCCTGTGTCTGGGTTTTAAAGACGCTCTTTTAATCAGTGGAGGAAAGCCGCCGCATCCTAAGAATAGCTCGTGCTACGTTTTGGGCTTGCGCTGCTTTCATGCCCGGCCGAGGGAGAAATGTGGGAAGTTCTTGATTCAGAGTCTCGGCGAGACTTATTTCAGACTCTTGTTTTCTTCACCTTTAAAAGGGACAGTTCAGTCGACACAGACCCATCTTCCACTGCTTGCCACTATGAGGTAGTGCTAGTGACATTTTCTTATTCCTATGACCGTCCTGGGGTCTGTCAGGCAGACAGAAATCCAGCCGGTATTAAGAAGGGGAAGACTTTTGTTTTGTTCGCAGCTCGAAAGCTCTCACAAGATGTTTCCCCAATATAAGCGGGCCTCGTGTTTCATCAGAGACCAACGCATGGTCTGCGCTGGCGCAGGGTGGAATTCCAGAACAGTGCCAACCGGCACCAACACAATGCTGAGCAATTATTGGGTTGAACCCGGCGCCGCATCAGTCGAGAGACCACTCCTGCTCTGTTTCATCTGCGCCATCCAGCAGCTCAGACTTTCTTATTTACGTTGGACGGCGCAATATCCAACCCCGCTCTGGGACAACATTTGCGGAAAATAATCCAATCGCCTTCCTGTGCAATGTTTTATTGTTATTTTCGTTTCTTCCTCGTGTACAAAGCGGATTAATTTCTGTTTATTTTTTCCCGCCAAAGATGATGTCTGGCTGCGTTGGGGTGACTTCATGAAATGAAGTTGAGGAGACGGGGCGTGGAGACAATAGTGACAGAGCTTGTAAATACAGCTATACGCTCACTGTAGTTGCGCCACTGTTTCCCAGGGAAGACGGAGGCACTAAAGAAGGGTGACAAGGAGCAGCGGGGAAGGAGCCACGTGGTGATCAATTCTATTTTTTTCTGTAAAAGGGTGTGATTGCATGACCTTTGCCGGGATCAAGCCCAACTCCATCATTTTCACTCATTACGCAACAGCCAATAAGATCCGGGGCGACACCTGTCTCCAGCGGCGATTAAACACTGAGTGAGCGCTCTAGAACTCGGTAAACTTTGTCTGGGTGAGTGAAAAGTAAAAATAGACGAGGCGGCGTGCAAAGTGTGCAAAGTTAATGAGGCTTGAGGACGTTTGAAGAACCCGTAATAGCAGGCATTAGCCACAAGAGCCTGCACTCCAATTAGGGTAAAAAGCAGCCCTGATCTCCTCCCCTTCCCCTCCCGTCCCTTAAAATAATTCATTTAATGCCATTCTTAATGGAACAATTGTCATTGCAGCTTATAGTTTTAACAGAGTCTATTTCCCTTAAATGTTGCAAGATTGGAAATGGATTGGACGAACCTTCTGTCTATTTTATCCAAGCAGACCAATCGGATTTGCTCCTGCCGGTGTAGCGAGTTAGCGGCCGCAGGTACATCACAAGAGTTTGTGGCTAAGTTTTATTCTGCGTGTATCTTTAAGGTCCACTTGCAAAGTCTGAGTGCCGCAGAGATATTTTTTCATCTCTCTTCATTAATTCAAGCGCAACTGTTAATTAGGCAATAGATTCTTTTTTTTCGACGTTAAGAGACTCTCACCCTGCTGCAACGTGATGCACAAACACTTTTGCCATTATGGGTGAATTCTAATCAGCTACAACGCAGGCCAACACAGCTACAATTTGGAAGGTGGATAGTGTATCGACCGCTTTTTTTTTTTTTTTTGATAAAAAATGAAGATGTAGAATAAACAAGATGCAATGTGAGATCTTTTCAAGGAGGTCAAACTTAGACGGAACTAAATCTTTTGCTCCTTTTACCAAAAATGGTCTTGGTGAGCCAACCGGAGCACCAAGAGCAGTTTTTCTCCAGCTTTCTTCAATCTTGCAAAAATATGTTAAGAGTTTAATTCTATTCTGAAAGTTTGGCCCAGTCACAGATACCAAAGCCTCCTGAAGATTCTGTGGAAATCTTTTGGAAAAAAAAAAAATGCTGCTCGGCCGTTCTGCAGAGTGAAATATAAACAAGTGATCAAATCCTCTGCCGGGTGGAGAAAGCCATTTCTTTCTCTCTGCCTGCACAAGCAAAGAAGAGCTAACTGCACGTCAAGCCCGCAAACGTGAAGCGGCGTCGAGCCTCTCTGCATACAAAAAGTAAATAACTGCAATCTGTTTCCGGAGTTTCTCCGGCACTTCTCTGCGCAAACGCTCCGATTGATTCCTCCGCGGCTCCCCGTTGGTCTCGCCAAGCCGTTGCTGCAAATTAAAACTAAGAGGGGGAAGTGATGTTTGTACCACTTACAAACGGCCCGGTGGGAGCCCGCCCACCCAACCTGTGAAGGGAGTTGGACGCGGCGCCGCGGCCGCCTTCCGGGTGATCTGAAACTCTTACATTTGTGCCTGATAAAGGAGAGCGGCTCCAGCCTCAGCGCCCCGCCACTGTCTTTCATGTCCTCCATCACAGACGAATCCTCAAAATCATATTCGCCCTCTGCTACCTTTTAATCAGCCCTCCACCACGGTTGCTTTTTCCTGAACGTCAACGCCCCCGCCGTCAGCCTGCCGCGAGACAGCCGCATAAATCAGGAGCCGGCGTTCCTAAAGATGTGTTTACAGTTTGCGTGGATTTTCAGGGGCTTTCTCTCGCTGCGGGTTGCCATCGCGCTCAGCGTCGAAGGCAATAAAATACCGGAGCAGAGATTGTGGAGGTTTCAATAAATGATGAGAGACGGCGTATTCTTCAGAGCGGCGGGAAGGGATGAAGGCAGAGTTTAGACTAAACCTTAGTCAGACAAAATTGTCACGACTGATTTATTATTGACTGATGAGTCACAGAGAAAATTTAACAAGACAGGAAGGTAACACAATCCACGTATTCCAGATGGGTTGGATTGGTCACAAACTCTGCTAAATTCACTTTACAAATCGAGTCCATCAATGAATGAACGTCCTTTTTTTTTTTTGCATATTTACATTCCAGAATGTTAACTATGAAAGATAATATGGGTGAACAGAGCAGCGGTCCAGACAGACCGGGGGGGCTTCAGAGAGGCAAATGTGAAAGCGGCTTGGACCTACAGTGCAGGTAATACTCAAAACTCTGCACCTTGACAGAAATGTGGCTAAATTGGCCGTTCGAACAGCATGCAAATATATATGAGAGAAAAAAAACAATCTCTGATATGATTACTGGACTCAGGCTGACATAAAATCAAAGAACGCTGAAAAACGTAAACATCAATGTCAAGGCGAGCATTTCTCCGTGACGCTCTGAAGGTATCGTGCCTATTATTTTTTTTTTTTCATTTCTACTTTGGCACTTTGAGAACCTGCCAATATTCATTCCGTTTTGTTTTCCCCCGGACGCGGATGCGATCCGATATGTACAACTTACAAAATATTTACAAGACAGATGATTTTTTTAAAGGTCCCTCCTCGACTTGTTTACGGCGCCTTGCTTAACAACCTGTTTATGAGTGTTTGCCCTGACAGCAAGATATGGATTTACAGGGAGAGTGGGGGGGGGGTGAGAAACCAGAAAATGTGATAGGTTTGACATGATTTTAATTGCACATTAACGTCTTCCTGGCGGTTCCAAACAGACACGCCATTAGACATTCATTATATTGATCGCAGCAGCAGCAGCAGCAGCAGCAGCAGCAGCAGCGCCAACCCTTAAGTCTCATAGGGAAATGAGGCTTCTCTCCTTTTTGTCTGTCAGCTAATTATTGAAAACAAGATTTGCCTCTGATTAAGGGTAGCGGATCGTTGTCGCACACAGAAAAAAAAAAAAAAAAACAACCACGCAGGACACGGAGCGGGTTGGGCAGATACGATTGGGCCAAGGTCTGTCCTCCTTAAGCCTATTAAAGCAAACAGATGCCAGATTTTACAGGGTTTTCTATAACAAGATGGATTAAATAAGTGCCATATGTCCGTCTTTTCTTTTTTCCTCTGGTTTTTTTTTTTCTCCCAACGCTCAATTCACAGCGAGCATTTATGTAACATTATGGCCGTGTTTGCATATCCGCCAAAATCCCCGACGAGGCGATTATCCTTGCTGTTTGGGAAAATTGCTGACACCTTTTTCAAGCGTTTGTGTTTTTGGATCAAACGCTTGTTACGTATGGGCGGCCTGTTCTCCTACTTTCAGGCTTGAGTGTGAAAAGTGTTTGGTTTTTTTTTTTTTGGTTTTCAAGTTGGAGCAAAATGTCTATCCATTTTCTGCCGCACTCAGGGGTGATGCTGGACTTGCTGTACCAGTCCACTCAAAAGAGGAAGACAAATTCCCTGGAGCCTATTGACCAGGAGCAGGACCCGAAAGTTGCTCTGAGGTAAAATGTGAACGTATTGTATTATATAAGTTACAACATCCGAGTGAACGACGAAAGTAATCGAACTTAAAGTCCGTGAGTGTTTTTTTTATTTTATTCTATATATATATATATATATTTTTTTTTTAAAGGTCCGACTTAATGGCACCGGGTGTGTAATGGCCTTTCCTCAGTGATACAGGGGGCTTTGGTGATCTGAAGTCAGCCTGAGCTTTATAACTTTGACCTGTCCAAATGCAAATGTCATTCCCCTCCATCAACCTGGCTCACCGGGTGACCTTTTCCAGCTCCCCCCCGACCTGGTAATCAGTGGCAGCACTGAGCATTAAAATAAAAGAGGTTGGCTGAAAGGAGATTACAGAGGGAAAAAAAAGATTGTCAGGTTTTCCAGCACTGATCGTTCTGCCATCTACCTTTCTAACGAGTATCCACTTTCAAAAATGTATTCTTGTTTTTGTTTTTTTTTACACCAAGGTCAACAATGTTTTCTGCTGCACAACCACAGAACAATTCCTGGATACACAGCGAGGAGCTCTGGCTCTGCTCTGGTCTGAGGACTTGTCTGTAACCTGTGACGATAGATGCCTACGGCCATATGTAATAACATCCCACTGTCCATACAAAGGTTTTTTTTTTTACTCCCCCCCACCCCCATCTCATATCAGCTCAGGCTCTGTATGATGAATCAGTAATGGAGAGATTTGACGCTAGTTTGCCCCGTGGAGCTCGCCTTCCCCTCTGACCCGACAATATAAACAGCGCAGAAGTCCCGGGAGGAAAAAAGTAATTGCTCATTTTGTAGATACAGCACCTTGTGACCAACTGGCTACTTAATTATTTATATGGACTCCTGCTCGGCCCTGCCTAAGATTTGGCACGGCAATATTGAAATGTGACACAGGGGTTGAGAGGGGGGGGCGGGGGAATTTCTCCTTTCCCTTCCCAGGACGTTTACAGAAAGTGGACAATTTTCTTTCTCATCCCTTTTGAATTCTGAGACAATAAAAGGAGATCAACCTTAAGCGGAATGAATTCCCCGCGCGCGCCGTCCGGAGCGGCCCTGTGATTCCGGAGTGATGTAGTGGCGGGCTGAAGCCCGCAGCCGCGGGATAGAGTGGCAGAACGCACGAGGTGGAGGGAGGTTGTGGGGCAATCGATCTGCATCGCTGTCTATTCTCCGCCTCGCCGCAATCTTTCTGGATCGCACAAACCCTTGATCAACACGCTCAATCATTACATGTAATTCTCCCGCTAAGTCGTAAATCATATTAGGGCGGAGGTGAGCCGTCTTTTTTTTTTTCCCCCCTTCCCTCTCCCTTTGTGTTCCAATTCTTCCACGCAACACCTCGCCGCCGTCATTTCGGCCTCATTGCTATTCAGGTCGTTTTTTGCTCTTTTTCGTGTTTTTATTGAGAGAAAAAAAAGAGAAGGGAGGGGCGGAAAAAGAAAGCGGCGGTTGACTCGCCGCACATAACTTATTTTGGAGGGAGTGAAAAATTGATTCCAAGTGCAATGTAGTTGCAGACATCCGCGCCACCCCTTAAAAGAAGGGGGCGGGGGGGAAGAAATCAATAAAAGGGATAATAAATTGCGTGGGCGTGCTTTGTCTCGCTCTGCCCGCCGCCGCCGCGCCAGCCGGCGTGTCTTCGCCCGTGCGGCGGCGGCCACACACTCTTTGCCGAGCATGAATAATGTATTTTTCATTAACATTCACCCTCGTCCTGCAGTATGTTAGGTGCATTAAGAGATGGCGGGATGCACCAAAACAGAGGTTAGATATTAGACGTTTCCAGGAGGGCCGTGTGGGACAAAAAGAATGAGGGGCAGAGAAGAAAGAAAAATAATAATGCGGCGCATCTGTTGTTTCTGCCGGGCTATTTTCTCTCGCTGGCGCTAATTCAATCTGCGTGACGACGGGGATGAGCTCACATGTAAGCAAATGTTGCTCGCGCGGTGCCAGCCGAGGGAGAGAGGGAGCGGAGGCAGGCAGGCAGGCAGGCAGGTAGCGAGCGAGGGAGGGAGGGAGGGAGGGAGGGAGGGAGGTGAGGAAGAGGAGGCCGACGCTCCGCCCGGCGTTTATCAAAGTGGCCTAATCAGGTCAGTTGCTCATCTCTGACGTCAGCTGATCCCCGCACTCGCGCCTCCTCTGCCGCAGCCCCTGATGACACTCCGCCAGCCATTCCTCACCCGTAATATTTACCCCCGTGCATTGTTTAAACGCGTTACGGCGGGTGGCGACACTAAATCACAAATGGCTTCCGAAGCGAAACTAAGTTTGCACCCAAATGACAGGGGGGAGATATGGAGAGGCTTTAGATGGAGGAGGCAGCGCTAGCAGTGGCTTAAAAAAAAAAGAAATAAGGTGTCATCGGTTCATAGCGACATTAAATAGAATCTGATTTTTTTTTTTTATATCGCTAAGACCAAAACACTGTAAAGACACTTCCTGAATTCCACTATAAAGGGCTCAACATACTGTTTCTTTTTTATCATTGTTTCTATTATCTGGCAGAAAAACCAAAGACTGTAAAAATTACAGTCACTGGGACTTTAATTCCACAAAACTATGATATCAGCGTGTGTTGTGGTCCCAAGTTTGATGCATTTAAAATTGGCTGAAGGAAGGAAGGAGAGTCCACCTGGCTCAAAGTCCACCGTAAAAACAGATTTTACCAGGTGAAGGAAGCGATTGTCGGAAGAATAAACGGCGCACATCAGGCAGTATCAGGCGTGGGGGGGGGTTGTTGAAAAGAGGGATTGGAAGCCGTGAGGTGGGGGTTTGCGGGGTGCTGCCTCCCGCCCGGGCCCCCCCGAAGTTTCAAGTCGCACAGCCTAAACATGCAGGGTGAGCATCTGTGCTGGTGCATTCAATTGAGTCGATATAAAGTTGGGGGAGGGAGGCAAGACGAGGAAGTGACTAAGCCAGATGTTTGTATTCCTGGGTGCATCCTCCGAGTCT
This sequence comes from Thamnaconus septentrionalis, assembly GCA_009823395.1. Classification (NCBI taxonomy): domain Eukaryota; kingdom Metazoa; phylum Chordata; class Actinopteri; order Tetraodontiformes; family Monacanthidae; genus Thamnaconus; species Thamnaconus septentrionalis. The sequence goes on from CM020520.1 coordinate 8,923,107, forward strand.
CCTCTCGTCGTCGTTGCGCCTCCACTCACTTCCTGGTTTGCTGAGCTCAGCTGTTTGAGCGGGAGGCGCGTCGCGGGGAGCGGCGGCAGCGGCGGCCGACGGGACGACGAACGAGGCGAAAGTGAAGATCCAGAAGTGAGTCCCCCCTGGAAACTTTTGTCATAATGAGCAGAAACGCCGAGGCTAATCTTGTGCAATAAATGCTTCATAGTCTTGCAAAATTAAGACGCTACTCCCCCTCCAACACCGGCGCCCACGCACACACACACACACACACACACCCACACGCGCACACACACACACACACACCCACGCGCGCGCACACACCTTTTTTGTGCAGCCTTGGCAGAATCCTCCTAAACTGAATTATGTAGCAATTTGCCGTGTCTTTGATGTGATAAATTTGAAGCCCTGCTGAAATGTACACAGACTGGAGGGTCTGTGAACAGCCATCAGCCGTGGTGTTGTGCCATGGGGGTGGGGGGGGGCAGTCCCACCCCCACTCCACCCCGACAACTCCGCCCCCTTCCTTCCTTCCTTTAAGTCCCGAGAAGAAGAAATAAAGATGAGACTGTAGCTGGTGGGCTTCTTCTACATAAAGTGCTCGGCTCGGAGTCCGGGGGCTTCCTGATCGGGGCCGATTATACCGCTGTGGCTACAAAAATGATGACTATTAAGGAGCCGGGAAGGATGCTGACTGCTCGTATCCTCCGGAAAAGGACACTGAAATGAACAGTGGGATTCCATGTGTGTGTGTGTGTGGGCACAGACGAGGGTCGTTTATTGAATACGAGGTTGAAATTAATACCATTCATCAGGGTCGATGTCGTCTTCATCAAATATAAAACCAGCGCCCCCCCCCCACACACACACACACACACACACACACACACACACACAAAAGCCAGGTGCACCGATTGCAGTTGTAACAATACAGCAACCCCCCATTCCCCCCTTTTTCTTCCTCTTTTTTACAGTGGAAAAAAGGAATCCACACGCTTCTGTGGCGTTTGCAGATCAATAGCGCTGCTCTACTGGTGAGTTCCTTGGTATGGGTGACACAGCTCCGCAGTTATTTGGAATCGAATTAGCCGGGCTGGGGAGGGAGGCCGAGATGATGAAGAGTATCAATCATTCTGTCTCTCGTGTGAAGTTATTTGTGGGTCGACAGAATCGGCAATAATGAAAGTTCACTTGTTCACCACTGAGGGTTTCGCGGGTAAATATACTTTCCCCTGCGACGCCGGACCTGCAACAGCAACAAAAAGGAAAAAAAAAAACAAAAAAAAAACGGAGCCAACCGGCGGCAGAGGCGATGTCAATACAATCCGAGCGACCCTTTACGAGGGCGCCGGTTCCTCACAACGTTTGTTATGACGTGCACCTCAGGGGAGGTGGGCGGAGGGTGGGGGGGGGGGGGGTCCAGATTGCAATGTCCAGTTCACTTTTATCGCTCCCCTATTTGGAGAATCGCAGCTGCTGTTATGAGTTTTTGCCCAGCTCTAACTGAGACCACCCCCCCCACCACCACCACCACCACCACCACCTTCACTCCCGCGATTGGTCCCACTGTTAAAATACCAAATTAAAAAACAGCAACGACGAGGAAATCTCAGCTACCTTCATCAACTCTTTTGCAGCCGACACGCGAGCCCTCTGCTTCCCCTCCGCCGGAGAGCGGTGGGCCCATCCCTGCTGGAAAGACTTGATAACATTACCGGGGGAAGTGCACCGCAGCCCGTCTCGGTATTAGAGTGCGTGGTTGCAACGGAGGACGGCTTAAGTGAGATTGATTGAGCCCGGGCCGGTCTGGATTCCGAGTGTGTCGGAGTCATTTATGCAGGGATTGGTTCATAACCTGTCAATCAGATGGATGGATGTACGGGCCGACGGAGCAGAAGGTGGGACTGAGCACGCGGGAAGGGGGATGAGTGAAGACGCCGCGAGGCATCGCCAAACAGCAGCGAGTTCCCGTGCTGGGTGGTGTTTGCCTCTGTGGCCCAGTTCACTCGGAAGGAATCGGAGGCGGAGCCGCAATCTTTTCTTTCTCTGCTGGAATTGTAATTTTATGTTTGGAAAGGGACAAAAACAAGGCGGCCACAGCGTCTTTTTTTTTTCTCACAGGGTGGAACGAACACCCGGTTGAGGGAATTGTCACTTACTTGGGAGGGACATATTTCTCTGCTCTTTGTGACATCACACAAAGGGCAGTGGACGAAGCACCACTGCAGTTCGCTTTGTTTGCAGCATTGGTGTCAAACTCTGGCCCGCGGTCCAAATTTAGCCAACAGTGTCGTTATATTTGGCTAGCAAGGCGATACAACTATTATAGAGCACGTGCACTGCTAATACTACAAATCCCAGAATGCTCTGCTGCTATTTTGGAGCGTGAATCAAGACAGGACGTTCATTGAAGGATATTATTATGACTTGATTGGTTCACGATTGTTATTTTATTTTTACATTTATTTTTAGCCCATGAAAAAGGTCACCGTTGAAATTTAAATCAGAAGGCTGCAAATAAAAAAAAAAAAGTCATGTTATTTATATTTTATTCATTTTTTTTCTAATTTAAAATTCAATTTTCGCATGTGTGCAATATGAAGTGATTCATTGTGTAGTATTAAGCTTTGCTTGCTTCATATTCAGGTTGAAGAAAATCTTTTTCAATAAATATCAATGTTGGACCGAGACTTTGTCCAAGTTTTACATTTCGGCTCCACTGTGTATTTGAGTTTGACTCCCCTGGTTTCGAGTAAAAAGTCACATCTGGAGTTTTGCTCCACACACAGGTTCGTCCCCAAGGCGGAGAATTGCATTATTTAAATGGGAAATTCTGGCGTGTTGTGTCACGTATTAGACAAAGCTGCAGCGCGAAGCGTTTTTTCAGGACGGCGACGCACTGACACTTCGCAGAGTTGTGTGAATCTGTACCTGCCAGAAAGCATTATTCCTGCATGTGGTGACACTGATGATTAAAGAGCCGCTGGAAAGGGAAACATCTGGCTCCCCCCACTCCCCCACCACCACACAGGTAACACTCTTTACATTACTGATTACAATATTGAAAACGGGAGTGGGGGAGGGCGGGGGGGAGGGGCCCTCTGAAGAAAAAAAACATTTGCATACAGATAGAATGTGGCGCTGATAACCAACGCGGTTAAGGGTCTCTAATAACCGGCTTAATTTGAATATCAAGAGGAATTTCAGGAAGGAGCAAACAGAAATGAAATCATTTGATTTTTCCAACAGTCATTATTTTCTATTCCTCCTCATGCTCTTCAATATTAATCTGGCTTTTAAGGGCAAGAACGAGCGGCGTCCATTCACAATTCCTTCCATGACACTCATTTCTTTTACTGTGGGGATGAATCACAGCCGTGGCTGGCAGATGATGCGTAAAGAATGTCAGAGCAAAAAAACAAAAGCCAACAAAATGGCAAAAGAATTAACACCATGTTGCAGCCCTCCTGTGTGCAGGCGTGGAAAGACGGTGACAGGTGAAGAAAAAAAAACAAACGACGACGTTGGGAGGAGGAACGGGAAGAGAGGAGGTTGGGGTCGCGCAGGACCGGCGTGTCTGTTCAGCCGGCCGTGTCATGTGACAGCAGTCTGAGGCCCTAATGAGGAGAACTTTGCTCTTCAATGACAACACAGTGCACACGAGCACGGTGAGGCAAAAACGCAGGGACGAGACGGGGCGAGAAGCAGAAGGAGGTGTTATGTAAATACTGCGGCTACACTGCACTTTAGTGAAGATAAACAAGCGCTCTTGTGTTGTAATATCGCTTCGGCGGCGCGCAAAACTCAAGTTTGTTTCACCGTTTTTTTTTTTTTTTTTTTTTAATAAACCCTACCGTCATCTCGGGGGTGCCGCGCTTTCGCTTTGCATGAAAATATCTTGACAACGCTGCAGATTCCGCCCGTCTCCTTGCAAGCGCTCGCCGGCGCCGCCGCCATTAAACGCGTTATAATTCACGAGGAGGGGGACGCCGCGCAATTTGTTTACCGCAGAACGGGCCGGTGAAGAAGAACGGAAGGCCCGTGATCCGCCCCCCCCTCCCACCCCACCCTGAATGAGCCTCTGGGTTGCGTTTTCAATCACGTCAACGTCTGACTGGCGGTGATCCATCCTTTGCTAAGTCTGCAGCGCTAAGTGCCGTTTCTGTCTTTTTGCCATTACGCCGGCGCGTCATCCGCAACGCCTTTAGGTTTCTGGAATCAGGAGTCGGCGGAGAGGAGAGGAGAGGAAAAACCTTTACTTAATAATGTCACCTTTGAATTAGAGGCTTAAGCGCGCGACCTTCCAGCGCCGAGCCCCAGGTTTATTCAAGTCACAAAAACCAGGATTTACAGACCATTAGGCACCGGCAGCTGGTAAGGAATTAAAGGGGGCACTCCGGCGCCGCGGTGCCTTTCCGAGTGTAAATTCACCTGCTTTTGTTTCATCCGGCCTTCACAATTTATTCTGCGGGCTGACAAGTGCAAATCAGTCAAGCGCGGAACTCTGGCGTAAGCTCCGGAGGATGGCGCAGAGCTGCAGGCTCACTCAGCCTGCTCATTATGATCTGTTACGTCGCTCCGCGGTGGAAAGTCTAGTGCTAAAAGGTTCGGCGGTGCTCTCGGATGAGCGTGCGTTGCCTCGAGTCGACACATTCCATACAGCCGCTTTGTTATATTTCTAACCACACTTTGCTCCGGCGGAGAAACGCACGTGGGTAAGCGCAGGGAATATTTCACAGGGGTGCTTATATACACGGATTTATTTTTTTTTGGCTACCCTGCATGATTTATTTCCCCTTTGCATTCTCATATAGGGCCAGCGCTTTGTGCGCTCGCCAGATTACGTGCCAGATATTGGAGGTGACAAACAAGGAAGGAAAGAAGACCCAAGCAGGGAGGGGAGGATGGGAAGAGAGTGGGAGCCGACGGCTGGTTTGCTGCTGCTGCTGCTGCTGCTGCTGCTGCTGCTGCTGCTGCTGCTTCTGCTGCATGGAAAAATCAAGAACTCGGAGATGGAGTAGGCGCCGCCGACGGGACTTGAAACGAGACGGAGAGGCTAGGAAAAACTGGAGGACACGTTGTGTAAGACACAATAATACGCGTCTCCAGTCCATCACGGAATTCCCAAAGAGAAGTGGGAAGCCCGGAACACACGCCGTTGTGAAACCCAGATCAGATACTTCATCCCAAAAGAAATGGAGGTAATCAGCTGCTCGCACTCACTCGAGCAGTAAAAACGGGCATCATTAAATAGGCGCAGCAAAATAATAATAACTAACAGTAAAAGTCCATCAGTCGATATTGCCAACTGAAGTGCTGTATAAGCTGCTTTTTTTTTTTTTTTAGGGGGGTAATTAATCAAGTGATGCTGCTTCACCGGTGAAAAAATAAAGATCTGAGAATGGTTATGATATGGGACCTTTAAATGGTTCCGCTGGCAGGGGGGGCTTTATGAGGCGAGACAGCACCGGTCGGGTCGTCGCAGGGGCCAGTAATCAAACGCAGGTAATTGAGTGCAGTGTAAACTAGTCATGAGCTCGTCTCAAGTGGTTCTTTGTGTCTGACGAGACCCACTGACCTCCTTCTTCTCTCCCCCTCTCTCTCTCTCGCCTCCTCTGTGTGTGTGTGTGTGTGTGTGTGTGTGTGTGTGTGTGTGTGTGTGTGTGGATGGAGCAGCAGCTTGGATGTGTACGCGTTTGAAGTGTGGTGCAGGGAGGGAAGGGAGTGCGGGGGGGATGGCGCGGGGGGTAAGAGGCGCAGCTCTGAGACAACACTCGAGGCGAGAGTGAGCGGGGCGATTCAGGGGCACGCCTGTTGCAAGCGGAGGAGCCTGGCGAGTGGTGGGGGGTCAGTAGGCAGATGGGCTCAGACCGGGGAGCGGCTGTGTGTGTGTGTGTGTGAGCAGTGGGAGAGGCACTTCAGCCGACCTCAAAGGAAGCAGCGAGGATGTGGGAGGGCTCGCTCAGCTGCTGAAATACCAGGGCTCGGCGTGCAAATGAGCGCTAATGAGCGCGCGAGGCGGGAGACCCTCGCGAGCGGGCGCGCACAGGTGAGCGTTTATAGCGCCGGCGTGAAGCGAAATGGAATTAGGGTGGAGGGGATCGGGGGGGGGGCGTTCTGATATCAGAACTAAGATCAAACGGGCGAGCGAATCCGCAGAAACGCCCGACTGTTGTTTAAACGGGTCCCAGCATCAGGTCGGCGCATGCTAGCGGCGAAGGGCCAAAGCTCCATTAACATCGCACACACGCATCGACGTGATCTCCATTTCCATATTATGAGGTTCTGTGAGGGTTTTCGAGTTGGGTTAATATTTGATTCGTTGCTCTTTCATGTTAAAACAGGTTAAACTACCGTTCTCATTTCTCCATGCCCTCTATTATGAACAAGGCTTTTGGCTAGAAAGCCGCATTGGATATTTATGGCTTTAAACGTGGAACTAGCATTGCTGTCCGAGACAATTTTGACTGGAACATCATTCCAGGGTCTTGGAAGTTTTCCTTTATTGTTCTGTGTCAACGTCAGCAAAGTGTTACCGTGTAAACAGGCGAAACATTCGATCCTCGCCGTTCTACCCCTTTAACGCTGGAAAAGTTCTAAACATACGCAGGCTGCAAAATGGACGCATGCTCGGTCTTTCTCTTCGCCGTCCACAAACAGGTCAAACCCGCTGACAGCCGCGGCTGGAATGTTAAATGACATCTGTCTCTTTCCTTCCTTCAGAGATCCAAACACAGAGCTCAAGGCCGGGCGGCCGTCCTGGTCCGGCGGTAACAATAAGAGACAGCGAAGGTAGCTTCGGTATGATGCCCCGTGCACGCACAGGCTCAATCAAAGAAAAAGAAAGGACGCTGGCCTGAAAAAAGAGGCAAAACCATGGACAGGAATGAACTAGTCAATCTTCTGTGTGGCCTGAAATAGAATCACAAAAGGCAAAACCATGTTGGCAAAAAAAAACAAGCACACATCTGGACATCTGGCGCCCAAAACTGTCAAAGCTTTCGTCAATTCTTGCATTTCCTACAAAGTTCAGCAAGTTCTCCAGATGTTGGCACGACTAGACCAACCGACCGGCCGGCCGGCTGATGGGTTTTTTTGTTCTAGCACCCTCGCACACCCGACAAGAGCTGGGCGAGTGCGGCCAGTTCGCTCTCCTTCACGCACGATCACGCCGCAGCTCCAGTCCAAGGCCACTTCGCCACGCTCGGCACGACCGGGCGGAGGAGGACGGGCCGAGCCAAGGCAGGGGCGAAGCTAATTGAAAGCTTCAACCTCCCCCTCGAGGATCGTCTTTCCTGGTGAGCGGGAACGTGCGGAGTGCTCCGTATTTATAGGTAAATATCAGATTGGACAAATGACATCAAGTACCCTCCAGCGGCCGCCTGTAGCCTCCTCGTGCAAGTCGGCGCGTGGCGCAGAATGCGAGAGGAACAGCTTGGCGGCTCCCACGGGGACGGACCTGCCGACGGTCTGCAGCTGTGCTGAGAATTGTCTTTTTTTTTAAAAAAGAAAATAAATATTCATGTATTAAATGGGCTAACCAAAGCGCACACTCTCACACGGGCGGGAAATCAGGAAAACAAGACAGGATTATTCATGTTTTGATTATATTGACCACTTATTTGTGAGCCCAGCATGGACCACAGTGGAAAAAAATCCTTTTATCAGAAGAGTGATTTATTGCATTTCTATTTCTTCTTGCGGAAGGACTTTTTTTTTCCCCCCTGCAGCAAAGCAGACAGATCTCGCCCCCAGCGTCAGCATTACCTCAGCAGACAGTTCTGAATGACACCGCCATTTTCCACAATCATTGGAGAATGACATGGATCTCGACCAGCAATACAATCTTGTCTCACTGTCGACGTGTGTGTCTTCGAAGGATGTCGAAATAAAGACTTAAAATCTCACCAAAAATCCAAAACCCAAGAGTTGGAAACTGAGCTCGCCATCCATGGAGGGGGGGAAAAAACCCAAAAACTGATGCTGATGCTGATTCCAGGCAGCACACGGAGCCCCAGAGTGAAACAGATGATGTGCGGAGCCGGGGAGGTTGTCAGACATGACAATGCCACCTGGAAATTAACGTGCGGAGTTTAGCTCCTTTAAGTGCTGCACTAATGCGATTTGTAAATGGAGGTGATGAACAAAAAGCGCGACGGCGGCACGCCGCACCCCCGGAGAGAGGCGGCGTGCGGCACGGCGGCGACGCTTCGGAGAGAGAGCCAAACGTTTGCGGCTGGCGACGCAGCGAGAGTCAGAATTGCGGCATCAATTAGCTGTGTGCGCCGCTTTGACCTGTCACCGGGATATCTGAGCAACTTTCATCACTGTGCGCGGCGCCGAGCGTGAGAGGCGTCGTCATCTTTAATCATCAGTCGTCGTCGGGTTTTTGCGTTTTTTTTTTTTTTTTTTTGTTCTGTTTTTTTTTTTTCTTTATCCGTGCAAGTGTGGAAGGAGGGGAAGAAGAAAAAAAAACTGCCTCTCCGCCACGCAGAGTCCCCAGACAGCCATGTTGTTTACTGCCGATTAACAAAGGGATGGGAAGTCGGGACTGTGACATCAGGTAACACGAACGAAGTGCCACAGCGCTGCAGCGGGTGCACAGGAAAAGATTCCAAAGCGAGCGAGCGGAGCGGGCGAGGAAGAGGGGAACGAGGCGCGGAGGGGAAGGGGAAAAACAAAGAGAAAGAAATATTAGCGGGGAAGAAGACAAAGCGCATGCAGACGAGACAGGAAGGCAGAGACACGCCTTCGCTAGCAGTCTCCCAACGCTAAGAAATCCTCCCTGGCGCAATAGGAGAGGCTGGCTTGATGTCATTTATTTTTCGAAACTGCAAAAAAAACAACAAATGCATAAAAAACACGGGGAATGGGGGCTTTTTCGCAGGTTGATTATCGGTCAAACTGAGCTTCCAAGCTGCTTGGAAGCAGCAAGAGGCCGACGACCTCCAAAGGCTTTGTTCTCTTTCCTTCTTTATGCAACACAGCTGCATTCGGTGTTAATGTCTGTCAGTGCTCGGTGATTCATCTGAACACGGACCCAGAGGGTCGGGAGAAACTTGTGGCGTCAGCGTCTGCGATATAAAATTAGGATGTGTGAGAATTTGTCAAGTTGCTGATATAAAGGAAAGTTGCTGCAGCTGCAGCTGGCTCAGAAATCCAAACCGTCAGTCTGAAGACTGGCTTAGTCCTCATTAAACTTTGTCTTCTTTCCAGTCGCTGGAATTCTAATGCCTAATCTGCAGTGGAGTTTAAGAAAAGGTCTCGTTTTATGAGCACTATTCCCGGGGAATCACCCTCTGAAATCCCTCCCTTGCCTGCAAAACAACACAACACCCGAGTCTGCAGACACTTCAGGAGATCTCCAAACAATGCTGCACGACAACTGGAAGAAGCACAATAACTTCGGGCAGCGGCATATTTATATATATTTTCTTTTTTTTTTTTTACGTACACTAAAAATACACCTCAGACAGGATGGGGAGTCTGCCAAAGGATCAAACAGGCACAATTGGTGCACCAGCTGGTACCGTGGAGAATACCTTGGATTCCTGCGGCACAGCAACTGACGAAGCTCGGCACGGGTCAAAGGATCGGCAGGTTTGTTAGCGACAAGGATGAGTAACAGGAAGGAGGAGGAGGAGGAACACGGAGCGCGGCTGCTTTTGTTTGAGGTGCTTTTAGACATCGCAGCTTTTTTTTTTTTTTTTTTTTTTTTTTTTTTGATAAACAGCCAGCAACTTTTCTCCTCCTCCTGCATTCCATTAGTTAGGAGTGCTGAAAAAAAAATCAGAAGATACCCAAGCCGTACTTGACGGCGGTGATATTTAGATTAAAATGAGCAATCAGCCAAGAACACGCACCTGCACTGCACCTGAAAAATGTCTACTCCAGTGAACCTTTCAGCGCAAACAAGCCACCTGCGGGGCTTAATCATAACTCAATAAGCTCAAATGACGGCGTGACATTCTACATCTCTTCCTATATTTAGTGTACTGTCTTCCATCACCAGGGGACCCGGTGTCACCCGGAGGAATATAGGTTATTATTTCCCTCTGCTGCTCTGCTGTCACTGCCTGACAAAATGACAGCTCCGCTCCATGAATAGCACTGAGAAATTCATAGCAGCAAATAGGCAGGATTCTCCCCGAGACCTGCCTCAAAGTTCACAGGACATCCATCGAAATTGAAAAAATGCACGCTGGTTCCGGCTGTGTTCAACTAATGAGTAAATAAATAAATAAATAAATACATAAATAAATAAAGTCGTCAAATATTCCTGGTTCCTTAAGATTCCAAAAAGCCATAACGAAATGTTTCAATCTTTCTTCTCACAGAAGCCAGGGATGGACAGCAAACCACGAGGAAGAAGCGTGACAATAAAAGATTTTTACGGACTAATAAATGGCGGCTGAGGCGAAGAGGGAAAGTCACTCAGCCGGCGGAAAGACCCGACGAGAGCGCCAGTCAGTAAAATAGTGCAATAAGCCCAGAATGGAAATAAAAAACACTCCACTCGAGGTTTTCCCACTCAAGTCACGTAAACAAGCAGTCCTGGAGCGAAGAAAAGCCTGGGATGCTCAAACAGCTGGTGGTCAGCTGATGACACTAACGCAGGTGTGCAGTGCGCACGGCTCCCACCTCCAGGAGACCACAGCCAGTGGGAAAACACTGCAGGACTGCTCGGAAAACACGGCCAAAGTATTATTGCATTCAGTAATGCAATAATGTATATACTGGATTTGGTAATTGGCACCATGTCGGCGCACTTACAAGTTTGAAATGAACAACTGTCAATCAAAGAAGACAAAAGAGAAGCTAGGAATACAAGACCATACAGTGAATAAACAGGAATGTTGGCAACACAATGGGCACACTTGCAATGGTTTAATAATTGGCCAGCATAGCATGACACTGATGTAATCATCTGGTTAAATATGACCAATAGCAAATATGATCAAATAGCTAGAGTGCATCATCCTGTTTGACCAGGACATGTCCTGGGCGTTCTGTTTTTAGTGATGAAAACATCCTGGCTGGCGTCCATTGCTGTTCATTAAAGAAGTACTATCTGTCGATTACATCATCACATTGAAAAGTTTGTGAGAGCTATTTTGTCCAAAGCTGGATTTGCTTATGGCATCGCAAATTGCTTACATACAGTAGGCGAGACAGTTTTGTTTTCAAATACAGAAGGTTGATTCTTTTGTTTACTATATAATTTCAGAAATATTGAAGTTGTTTTGTTCCATTGAAACTTTTATTTTATATACAATAAAACAACATTGAGTGACCTCGGAGAAGCCTATGTGAATTTGCGTGTTTGGTTATGGATAGTATAACAATTTTCTATCCGTAGAGAGGAGGCATCATTTAGATATATTGAAATTGTGAGGAAGCATCATTTGAGCATCTCAATCAAAACAAGGTCGCCACTGAACCGAAACCACACCAACCTTTATAATCTAAATAAAATAAAAATGTTTTACACTGAAGCAACGTTCTCTACCAGCAAAAAGAACTGGACAAAGCCTTTCTGGCGTTAGCACGAAATGGAGACATATACTCTGATAACATCGTGTTGACTCAAGAAGCGTAAACCACGATGAAGCAATGCGTTGCGTAACATAGCGTCAACGTTACCCGATGTGAGGGGATGACAACTCGAGTGTGGCTTCTGGGTCCCAGTCGCGCGGCTCTCTTTTGATCACTTCTGCTTCTCTCTCTCTCTCTCTCGCCGTCGTTCATTTCTGTCGTCTCTCGGAATCTTCGGGAAAACGACCAAATGCAAAAGCGTTCGTTACAAAGAACAAACAAAAAAAAGAAGCAAAACAAATGAGTGGCACGCGCATGGAGTGGAAATGACGTGTTTCTGGACTCGGAAAATATGGCAACGTCATGAACAGCAACTCGAACTAGTCGTGACGCTTGAGATGACGCTGTTTAATGTCATGTTTGGTGACGCCACTGCAGACGACGTCGTAATTCACTCTTGCCAAGTCAATATCTGTCGTTTCGACCAGTGAAAATGACGTCACATACCCTGAATGGAAATTCCAGCTATTCAAAAAGCAATTAAAAATGACGTCGCCGATATCTGAACTGTCGTCAAATTTTGTCCTAAAAATTGGTTGCCATAATGTTTGGCATTGTATGCAAACGCGCCTAATTATGTCAATTATGTTCTTCTTTTTTCAGTTAACAGTGAGAAATCGGATTGATAGCGTCAACAAATGACGTTCTTAATTAAACCCTCTGTTCAGACTTTATTACAAGAGAAAACAAAAATCACTTGACCACGTTCTGCAATGTAAGACATAAAAAGTTGTTTATGTGGGAGGCTAAACAGATGCTTTCACCCCAGAGAAATCTGAGAGTCAGTCTTCTCACTGTCTTACATTCAAATTGCATTCTTAAGTGCACGCTCCCTCTTATTATTGTAGAACAGGCGATAAAAATGGAAAACAAATGAATGACAAAAAAGACTTCTCACCCCCGCTTGATACACAGGTTTTGCCGAGTACAGTAGCCAGTTTTCTGATGCTATCGCACAAAAACCTTGCAAATCAAGTGTGATTTGACGCCTCCTCTAATGAAACCGTACATTTTTATTATTTTTTTTTCACGGTTTCAGACTTTCTAATTAACCCCAAATTAAATTTCATGAGCTTTCAGCTGCACTCTGAGCCGCACTGTAACACGCTGATTAGCCCCCGTGCAAGTCATCCTCGGCACTGATTGGCTTTGCATACCCACAACTTTAGTTGTCATCCGCCTAGCGTGCGAGTTGGCCATCTTGTCGGACACATCCTGCGCCTGAACCTCTGCGGCAGGGTGCCGCTGCTATAGGGGAATGTCCTCGGGCTGCAGAAGCCGAGATCCACGCTGCCGTGGATCTGACCCAAATGCTGCTGAAGAGTCCCAGAGCAAGGCTTTGAACCTCCTCCAGCACCGTCCCCCCCCCCCACTGTTATTCTGCAGAGCTCACGTTCCGCCGCCTTGCTGTTAAGAAAGCCGTTGCACGAAAGAGAGAAAAAAAAAAGCTCCCCACTCGAGATGTGGTAGAGGAGACCAAAGATGGCTGCAGCGCTGTCAGTTTGACCAGTCGGGAAGAGAGCCGTGGATGTGTGATCAATATTTAACGACTGCCTTCTTCTGAGGGTCGCAGGCAAAGTTCCACGCCAGACACATGGGGGGGGGGGAGTAGCAGAAAAGACAAAAAGAAAATGTTTGCATTTTTCTCTGGACTAGACAGCCAAAGCTTGTTGATGCCATTTGTGCTTGTATTTGATTTCAGACTGAGGACCTTACTGGTAGCTTTTCTTCACTGTGATTTCAGTAGATTCTCAACTATTCTGTCAGTGGACAAGGTGATCATCTTGGGTGCTGAAGGGACCCACACAGTCAGTGCTGAGTAAAATGCGTCGCAGCACCTCCGTGTCGAAGGCCCGGACGCAGGAAGTAAGGGTTTTATTTGGTAACATCGAGTTTACAGCGCGGTCCTGCCTCAACCAATCACAGACTGCACGTCAGGCTGTGACAACGTCCCAGCAGAGCAGGGAACGTTTTGAAAAAAAAATAAATAAATACTGTTTCATTAACTTTCATCACCGCTCGCTTTATGTTCCGCCGTATGAGAGTAATCAGTGAGCAAATCCGCCGGAGCCTGGCCCGATATTTTCAAAATGCCGACGCGTTTCTCGTCATCCATCTGTCGCCTTGGCTGTCACAGCATGTTTTATTTTTGGGCGGCGGATAAACCCCGAGCGGAGCAAGTTTTGTGTTTTTTCGGGAGCGATCCCCCGTCGTCTGCCGGGTGTCGGCGCGATTTATTGTTGCTTTTTTGACGGACGCGCTCAGTCAAGATGCAGCGGGGGTCGTCCTCAACGGCACGCGACTGAGAGGCAGGTGGACGTGCAGACTGAGGTGAAAGAAGGTCGTTCGCTGGCCTTGTAGTCAACCTGTTGCTTTGTGTTCACATCAAGTCAAAGATCTGGATAGATAGATGGATAGATAGATAGATAGATAGATAGATAGATAGATAGATAGATAGATAGATAGATAGATAGATAGATAGATAGATAGATAGATTTTTATTTTTTTTTTGGAGCCACAAGTGGGTGCCAGACTGCAGTTTAGATGTGTCATTGTTTCTGCTGTCTCCCTGAGAACCATCCACGCTAGCACGTCACATTATGTGGTCAGTGTGCAGTGCACGTTGCACGCTTGTTTAGATGGGAGTATGAGGGTTTCAGACGTGGCCCGGCTTCAACCTTTGAACATAAATGATGCTCTGTTTCATTTTAGATCGTATGCTCAGTTGCATCGAATAGCGGGGGAAAACAAGCACAAAAAAGCCTTTAATATTCATCGCACAGAGCCACGCCTCCTCCAGAGTGATTTTTTTTTTCTCTCTTTTTTGAGCTGAGAGGATGTGGGTGATATTGAGAGGCACAATGTCAGACTTTGGAGGATTGGTTGGAAAAAGGTGGGAGGAGTGGAAGGCGACAGCAGATGAAAGGAGATTCAAGAACCAGGGCTGGTCGAGACTTTGAATAGGAGCCCCGGTCTGCTCCACCCTGTCCATCAAGCCTCTGTCTGCATGGGAGCCAGCTGAGAGGTGGACCACGGATAGCAACAAAAGGAAGACGCCAAAACTTGCAAAACTTTGTCTCCCGGCATCTTAGCAGCATCCTGAGGGGCACAGGAACATTAAGTAATGAGCCTCGTTGCGATCAGGCACCAAAAAGAAAGGGGTGGGGGGGGTTCGTCTCCCCGTTTCGTGTGGCTGAACGCCTCTCAGCACCACCCGCACGCACCATCAAAAGCGGAAAGGTGAATAGCAGGTGAATTGGGCCACTTCTAAGGAAAAGAGCAATTGAGCCTCTGCCACCTGCTGCACAATGAACAATCAAAAAGGCCGCACCGGCCGTCGCGGCAGGCAGTGGCGGGTTGGCAATCCCTCTCTTTGAGGGGAGGTGTGGAGGGTCCGTTTATTTAAAAAGCTCATTTTGAATAAAAGGCACGAAAGTGGTTCTTACTTAGCCGCCGACATTTATAGTATCCATTCTCCCTTAAGCAGTGCATTGACAGATACTTCAATGCCTCTGACAGTGATAACGCTAAAAAGCCCCTCTCCTTTGTGTGACTAAGACACACTGTACATAAAAATACTCCTGTGCGTGACTCACAAGTGCAATCACACGCATGGCAGCTATGCAGTTATGATTCTAGTAGGTTCATATATATATATTTGTGTGTGTGTGTGTGTGTATGTGTGTGTGTGTGTGCGTGTGTTGAGAATATCAATGTATCAGGGCAGAGAGGAGGCACGCCGCTTCGACAGATTCAAGGCTGAAGCAAGGTAATTAAGCTGCTTGTCCTCTGTTGGCTTTATTTGGATTCATCTCACAGGAGATAGCGATCAGCTCCGCCATGTAGGTAGGGTTTATTTATTTATTTCCACCTATTATTTATTTATATGTAGTTTTAAATACCGCCCACGTCTGCTCCACATTCCTCTTGTCTTCTCACTTGTTAAGATCTTGGCACGGCAGCGGCGGAGCTGACAGCCTTTTCACTTTGGTGATTCACAGTTGATCCAAAAAGCCTTGCGCTGCTGTGCATTTTTTTTTTCCTTCCCTAAATGTGCCAGATTTATTGGTACTTCGACGCACCCTGACGCAGGATTTATGCATGTACAGTATGCAGTGTGCAGTTGCAAAAAAAAAAATAAAAAAATTGGGGGAAGGCACCTGGCGGAGCTGCGGTGAGAGTTATTAATAATAATGATACGTAATCATACCTTTGAGTTAAACCTCCAGACTAGCAGCCTGGGTTGATTTGTCTAAAACGCAGACTTCAGCCTTTGAGATCAAGGGTTTTCCTGGATTTATTTATTTATTCCTCCTGTTTGAATCAAAATGAGACCTTGTCTGCGTTCTCTTGGATCAACTTATGTCTGAGCCTCAGAGGGCGGGGAGGAGGCGAGGCGCTTGGCTGCGAGGCAAACTCTGCCATGTAAAATGCACATCACACAGGAGATGGGGCTGTGGCGTTTAAACGAAGACTCAACTTCAAATCCGACTCCTCTTTACTTTGCTGGGGAAAATATTTTGGGGAGGAAGAAGGAAGGAACAGTGAGAGTGCAAGCAGCCTCGATGTATTTACTCCGGGGGTGCATAGCATGGTGTCTAAATATAGGCTGTTTGTTTATATTTGTATGTCTTTGTTGTCTTCTGATGAGCTTGTAACTTCCAGAGCAGAAGACTGAGCGGACTGGCTTGCTGAACAAGGACACCTATGGGTCATGTGGCATAATGCGAATGTGCAACAACAGGCTTGTTTGTTTTATTTAAATAGTCTATTTCCATTCCATTTTTATCACTCCATTTAGTCCATTTTAGTTGTGACAGACTGGAGATCGTGTGTGCGGTTCAGCATCTTGTTAATGGCAATATTTGGAGACGATGTGCCTGTGGATAGATACTGACACGCTCATTTGTTGTCTAACAATGTTAGGATGATGACTGATTGCGTATTTTCATGTTGAGTAGAGTTTTTATTCCTTTCACAGAATTGCTAATCATAGTTTGCTAAGTAGCTATTACATTTGAATATATATGTATATATACATACAAATATATGACATTTGAATTATACAAAAAAAAAACTGTAGAGTGTTGATTGTGATTATATTTTGTTTGTATGTTTTACTACAGTTTTACAAAAGTTGAGAGTGCATTCAACCAGACTGTTCAAGATTAAAATGCAAGAAAATCGGTTAAAAAAAAAAAAAAAAACAAACCTTAAACCTCCTAGCTTCAGTTTTCTCTGGATCGTCTGACATGTTAACTATCTGTCTAGTTTGACATCAACTCAACCGAGGACAGAATAGTAAAAAGGCATCAGTGACATCAGTGGCATCAGTAAAAGCAGTTGAGCTTGAGCAGTAATAGTAGTCGTCCGTACAGCAGTTTCCACTGTAAATACAAGAGCCGTAGCAGGAGCAGCGTCCCCAGTTGTAGCTAAAGGAGTAGCATCAAGAGAGATGAGCTGTGGTGGTATCTGATGCTGACGTGGTTGCTGTGGAGGGTGGGTGGTGTTGAATCTTGACAGGAATCTGTGTTGTCAAAGCAGCATTTCCCCTTCCGCCCACAGCTAAACTTACACTCACTGGCCACTTTATTAGGCAGGTGGCAGGTGCCTAATAGCATGACTGGTGAATGAGGGACAATAAAGGACTTTGGGAGACAACTGTAATATGTCTTCCCCTCCTCTCACAGTTTATCACATACACTATTCCGCAAGCGTGCCATCCCTCTCTCTCTCTCTCTCTCTCTCTCTCTCTCTCACACCTCCCTCTCACCCCTCTCTCCTAATTTGCACGCCGAAGCTTAAACAAACTGCAAAGTCTTTAAAGCACTTGACAGATTGCGAGATGAATAAATAAAGGCGCGCGTTCTTTTTTATCCAAACACGTCCCGGCGGATCTGTTCTAATGACAGCGGCGGATGTTCGACTGTCCCTCTCCAAAAAGAATTATCTCCGTCCCGCGCCGGTGCGCTCCCGCTCTTCATTACTATTGCATGGCCCGGTGGCCACTTTGAACTTATCTGAACGGCGGTACATTATTGACAAAATGGAAACAATTGGAGGAGGCCTGGTATTACAGGACGGGGAGTCTCCCATTAAGGAGCCTCGGGCCTGAATTATGAATGAGTATTTCATTTAGGGCGCGCGTCAGATGAGGCGGCGCGAGACTGCGAAGGTGTATTTAAGGGACTCGGCCGTCTCTCGGGCTGCGATTTGTTTTTTGTCTTTTTTTTTGTTTTTTTTGTCTTGTTTTGCTTTTCGGAGAGAAAACCGAGGGGACACGCATCAGGGACGAGAGCTCTGTGTCTGACTCGCTGTGGGCACACACGGGGCTGGAGACGTACTCGCAGAGCGCAGATGGTATTGAAGGAATTCAAACAGAGGCTGCACAGCTCCGGGGAGCTCGGAGAAGCGGGGATGGCTTTGACAGATCGACGGACAAACAAATGGACAACGTCAGTGAGATCGTGCCCAAGTCCTGGCTGCCCTTCAGGCGGCAGAGCCGAGCGAGCGGAGCAGAGCCGAGCGGAACAGAGCAGAGCAGAGCAGAGCAGCCCCCCCACTCGGCAAAAATTTCAGCACAGCCCCGTCACGCCTTATTAGCTCTGATTAGCCTTAGCATCACGCTGCTTTCTGGCATTTAGGCACTAATTAATAGACAGACCTGCGACCGCGGAGAGGGCGAGGAATCAGCCGCGCGCCCACACACACACACCAATGGAGGGGGCTGCCGCTCATCAGCGTTACCCACAGTCGCGTCAGTAGCCTGGATGGGATTTTTGCAAGACTTCCCTCCAGGCCCACTTTCAAGCCGGCTGGCCCGCGCGCTCCGCTCCGAGATTTACATCTGCGCCGGAGATTGAAGGCCGTCTCTCTGATCTCCGCCATCAGAGAGGGGGAGAAAACTGCCTGGGTGGTAAACACGATCCTCGGAACGTCTGGAGCGCCGAGACGGCGGCGACGACGACGACGACGACAACAACAACAACAACAACAACAACAGAGAAACATATTTACAGACGCCAGGTTACAGATGTTGCCGTGTGCGATCTGTCGTATGACGGGAGGACTGCACACGTGCAGCACAGTCAGCCAAGTGAACGCTTTTGTGTCGTAGCCTGCTACAGTAACACTAACCAATTGTTGCACACATGGAATTGTGTATTATTTAGATAGATAGATAGATAGATAGATGATAGATAGATAGATAGATAGATAGATAGATAGATAGATAGATAGATAGATCGATAGATTCTTTATTTAAAACCACTCTCGGGCACATGGGGCAAACTCTCAAGGTGATTTGCATCTCGCTTTGAGAAGATACTGCCGTGCAACGTGCGGCTTCCACTCATCGATACGAGCGCTCTCCTCACTTGCCTCCGAGTGAATGCCACCGACAATGAAGTCCATAGCTTGTCTTTATATCTTCAAATAACGGTTTTGTCAAGGTGTTTTGTTTTTTTTTTTTGAAAAATGCAAATGGCACAAAAGAGAAAACCTGAAGGACTGAAGGAAGATGTGTTTCAAAGGAAAAACTGCACGCACTTTCAAAAGTAAGTAGAAATATTACAATAATAAATGGAAGAGGACATCGTTAGTAATAGCCTGAGCTGATTTCAATAAGTGTTCCTTTCACAAAGATTCCAGACGCCAGGCTCTTAAGAATCCCCCCCCTTTGATCCTTTGACGAATATCGCCCGCCGATGAAAAGCTGCTTGATTTGCATACATCTCAGTGATTAGACTGTGAAAAAGCGGCGCCCAAATAAAAGGAAAAAAAAAAAAAAAAACACAGATGTGTGCGTTCTCGCTTATTTGAGAAAGCGTCACGTCTGGGGAAAAAGATTAAATTACGACTGCGGCCGATCTGTTTGTGCGAATTAGAAGCCCGTTGACAAGCTCCTCCGCCGCCGCACTGGACGCTTCATCTCAGCTGCCACGCCGCAGGTGCACGAGAAGGTGTTTTTAGATCCAGAGATTGAGGCTCATCGCCTCACCAGGGGCCCCGAGTTGCTGCAGGGCGGAAAGATGGTGGCTGCTGCTGCGAGCGGCGGTGGCGGGGCGGGGGCGGGGGCTATTACAGAGATATGGCTGCAGCTGAGTGGGCGGGGCCCTGCTGGGTAAGGCACACGCCCTGAGGTGAGGGGGGAGCTGTTAATTGCCTTTGCAACATCTCTGTTCGGCGGGGCCGCCTGCGCGAACGGCGCCGTTCTCAAAGATGAGACGGCAGATTGGCCTTTCGACCGCGAAAACAGTCCGGCGGCGTTAATTAGGAGCGACGCACCTCGCGGCGCCGCCCTCCCCCCACCACCACCCCCTTTTTTGTTCGCGGACGGTCGGAAACAAGACGGATCTTGGCGTCCGGCTCCAGAAAAGGAGCGGGCGGCCGGAGTCCCCCGGCGTTTCCTCATCGGCCCCGCGATCAACGGGGGGAAACTCCATCCCTCGCTAAACGACAAACCGCCACCTGTTCTCCCCCCTCCCACAAGCCGGCGTCCTTGCGGCGCCTGTTGGCGCTGCCGGTGAAGGGCACGCACGCCGGTGGAAAAAAAAAAAAAAAAAAAGCCCGTGAGGGATGGAGGGCGAGTTTTCCATTCAAAACGCTCCCCATCCGTTTCCCGCCGCCACCTGCCAGCCCCTGCGCCCCTGCGACGCCCCCGCCCTCCCGCCCTCCCACCACCCCAGCGGAGGAGGGGGGGGTCGTGTCTACGGCTTGGGGGGGGGGGCTTGGAGGGGGCTCAACGTGGCTTGAAGGCCCCTGAGTTCCAGGTGCCGGCCCCCCTTTTTTAACGGCATAATGACGATGGTCTTGCGACCCCCCTTTGGCCCCCCTCGCTGTACAGCACCGGGCTGGGGCACACACACACACACACACACACACACACACACACACACACACACACACACGTACGTACACATAAACAAACACTCACAGCTCACGCATGCATAATTTAAAGGCGGCGCGAACGTTGGTGGCTGCCGCGAAGATGCAGGTCGTAAAGTTTACAGCCCGCTCGGAGAGGGCGGCGGGTGGGGTGGGGGGGGGGGGCTAATTTACTCTTGTCGCATGACAGTTAGCACCAGGCGCGTGTAAATAAATCGCAAGGCGAGCACAAGCTTTAGAAAAAATAGATAAAAGTCAAAAAAAAAAAATCATTTTCTCGCACAGATCATCAGTCAAAGAGGAATCAGACGTCTTGGCTGACACCCTGGAGCTGAGGCCATCTGGATCGGCCATTTTCTGCTAATTAGCGGCGCCGGCCTCTTGCAAATCTTTGAGAGGGCCGCGCTCTCCGTCGCGGCGCGCGATCCCGCCCTTCCTCGGACAGACACAACACTCGCGGAGGAGTGGAGGGCCGCGACCGGAAGGTGTTTCTGAAGTGTCGCGAGCCGTCATTCCAGTGGGGATCCCGGTGATAGCGGAGGCAGCGCCCGTCGCTAACAGGGCTAATTGGGGTTCAGAGGCGCCTAATGCATGATAGATGGGCGGGGAGGCAGCGGATGTCGGCGGCGCGCCGGCACTGCTGGCACGAGATCACAAGCGCAAGCGGAGCTGAACCTTTTCGCTCGGAGGCCCGAAGACATCTGTCGCCAGCAGGTAACCCCCGGCTTTGTCATTAGCGGCTAGACCCGCCCGACGTGCTCCTGGCACGGGGGGCGGCAACAGCGCCGGCCGGGGCGCATTCGCTCTGACGTCGGAGCCCCGGCTAATTCTGGCTGTCTGCACCGTCGCCTCACCCCCCCTTTTGTCGGTGAGAAATGGGCGCAGCGTGCAGGCGCGCCAGATGGCGGGAAAGGAGCCGTCCGTCCGAGACGGGCGGAGACACGTGATGGATGGGCTCTCCAGGGTAAACAGGGGAAGAGACGCGGAGAGGAGATATTTTGCTAGCGAATTTAGCACCGCGCGCCCGAAGTAGCGCACGCACACACGCACGCATGCACGCACTCTCCGAGAATATACAAACAACAGTGCGAGAATGAGAAGAGGTGAACCCTCAAAAGACGCAAAACTCCTGCCACCAAACTGGCTTAGCTCCGTTATTAGAGCAAAGCTGCTGACGTACGATTGATTTATTTTGCCAGTGTGCTTTGCAGCAGCATAACTAACATCAGCTCCGTCTGTGTTTTCCACCGCTTCTCGCAGTTTTAACGTCGTTCAGGCCTCTTTCCTCCATCGTTTGCTTCGGGAGTGCGGCTGTTCTTCTAATCTTGTCCGGGGCCACGCTCGCGCCAACGCCGCCCAAGGCGACGTCGTCGTTCGGCAGCATCTGGTTAGTATTTGACAACCTGAGATCAACAGTCCGACAAATCCCCCCTTTAAAGATCCAACTCTAATTTACGGGATTACAGTCAGGAAAGAAAGATGAGCCGCATGCAACTGCCACAAGTGCCGGTGTTTCTCTTCCGCAGTGAAAGCCGGCATTATTAATATGGACTCCCGATCCTGCTTGAACGTTAGTGAGCATTTGTTATGATGTCAGAGTATGAAATCTCCCAACCAAACTCTCCCTGGGAACGAGTATAACGTAATAGAGCAACGGGGGGAGAAAAAAAAAAAAAAAACGAGCTTAACGATTGAGGGCGAATTTCTAATCAGTTTAAATTTGTTTTTCTCGTTATTGCAACTGCAATTTAGAAAGAGCGTAGTCGTGTTCTTTCTCGTGTGTGTGTGTGTGTGTGTGTGTATACACATACATACTTTTTTTTATTTTACATATATATATATTTATATTTTAGTTTTTACTCCGTGTGTAGTTTCCAAAGTTTTTTTTTTTTTTTTAGCACTTTCCACTTATTTGTTGTTACTTTTTTCACTCTGGCACAGTTTCACAGTTTTATAAATCTTCAAGAAAAAGACAAAACCGCCAGAGTTGACACTACGCTCGGTGTGTGGTGGCAGAGTGAGGGACGCTCAATATCCCCGTGTTTGCAGACGGAAACCCCCCCCAACCTGCAGAGCCGGCGTGCCACATCCCGACAAGCCGCGCTCGCTGCTAAACTCTGAATATGAAAAAAGCTGAAAATTGAAAATGAAATAAATAAATAGCAGCGGAAGGAAGGGACTTTTATGATGGAAGCTTCTCGGTACAGCATGTGACCCAGCAGCGTGCGCAATGAATAAATCATCCTCCAGCTAGCTGAGAGTAAACACTAGTGTGTGTCTTCAACTCGGATGCCTGGAGAGGCCCGACGACGCAGCAGTTAACAAAGCCCGCCAGCCTCATCGTCATGCGCGCCGCGTCTCCAGCAGATCCCCCCCCCCCCCCAACCCCCGCCTCCAAACCTGACACCTTTAGCCCAAACCACCCCGTCTTCTCCTCCCGCCGAAGCCAAACAGTGCCAGAACTCACGGGGAAAAAAAAAAGCGACTTCTGCGCGAGGACGGCGGCGGCGCAGCTAATGCCTCCCGAGAGGCTCAGCTCGACTTGACTGTATTTAAGAAGCGCCTGGTTTGTCTTCGCTCTGGGATTTAGCTGCTGGTTTGTAGCCACCGCTGTGAGGAGACCCGCGTAAACTCATCAATTAAGTCAACTTTAAACACAGTCGGGCTCTGTTTCGGAAGCATTAGGGATTCTGAGCTCAGTGCTTAAAGGGACAGTTCATCCATTTTCTGCCAGCGCTTACTCTGCACCCGGGGGGGGGTTACAAGAGGCCTCCAGGTTTACATGGAGCGTGGGGAGATGCAGAGAGAATAAATTCACTAAACCGCTTGAGGTGGCCACAACAGGTTGAATTGTTTCCTTCTCGCGTTGATCAAAAATCAAAGGCATGAATGCAGCCATAATAAATCGAAAATAAGGACACAGAAAAACTGCAAATACGACAAATGTTCAGAATATAGTTTTTTATTTATAATTTATAATTGGCAGATACAAAAAAACTCTTTAACTGTATCCAAAGTGTGCAATAAAATCACATGATTCTTTTTTTTTTTGTTCCCCCCCCAAAAAAAAGAAAAATACAAAAGAGCGTCTACTCTGGAAAGTTGACAACCAATGTAAACCGGAGTGAACTGGTAAAACAATACAGAGGGTTCACTAATCGCTACGAATGCTCTTTCAACTGACGACAGTAAGTTAACACATCGCAAAAAAAACAAAAAAACAAAAAAAATGGGCTTCCGCTCTCCCAAGATGACAAACCAAAGTCCTTGTGTGTACATACGTCTACATTGGTGACATTCTGTTTCCCCCGTCGTTAAATACAAGAAAAGGCAATCATATCCATAAAGCAGCACAAATGTGTCGAACACATTAAAACGAAATCAAGAGTCTTTTGTTGTTAAAAATGGTACCACGGCGTTTGTGTGAGGGAGGGTGTACGAGAAAAGGTTGGAGGTCCGGGGGGAAGGGGTAGGGGGGGGGGCATTTCCATACGTAGCGTTGTAAACAATCACCTTCATTCGCCAAAATGCAGGAAAACAACGACGATGACGACAAAAACAACAACAACAACAACAACAAAAAAAATCCGTGGGTCGGGACTGCGGAGCCGACGTTACGCACGGATCCAGCAGCCTGGACAAGGGCCGACCTCCGGAATCAAAGCGCGTGGATGGTAATGCTTCGAGGGGGGGGGGGGGTGAAACTGTGCAGCGACGCCTCGCAAAAAAAAAAAAAAACGCCTCCTGCTTGTCAAAGTGGGGATGACAAATGGCAAAATAAAACGGGAACACAATTAAACAAACATTGTATTTAGAGACGTCTGACATTTTGCCTTCACATTTTGACAGAAAAACTCACACACGCGCACACACAAACACACACACACACAAATTGAATTCGCATCCACATTCTCGCCATGATCCCCGTTCCTCGACAGCCTGTGAGCGTTGGCAGGCGTGATGCGACGCTGGTGCCTTACCCTTTATATCCCAAAGACACGACGTAAACAAAGCCACCCCCGTTCGTCTGAAGACGGTTAGTTAATTGAACGCGAAACAAAACGAGTTAACCGAGCTGAAAAACAAACGTTTAAAGGAAAAAAAAAATAAAAAGGGGAAAAGGGACAAACTGCCATCCGACTGGCACCTCTAGGCGGAGGAGGACCGAGGCCGGTCAGAGGAAAAGATTCAAGTGCAAAAGAAAGGAAAAGAAAAAAAAAAGTGTAGTTTTCATGATCCTCGTGCTTTCGCATCAAATGGACACCTCGAACAAGCTTACATTCCTTTTTGTACAGCCCCATCTCCCAGACAGAGAACGTCACAAAAAACCTATTTCAAAAAAAGAAAAAGAACAAAAAAATAGTGTACGCAAATTTCCAGCCAATGTTTCGTGACATTTAAAAAAAAAAAAAAATCCTGCTACACAGCCAAACACACA
This sequence comes from Thamnaconus septentrionalis, assembly GCA_009823395.1. Lineage (NCBI taxonomy): Eukaryota > Metazoa > Chordata > Actinopteri > Tetraodontiformes > Monacanthidae > Thamnaconus > Thamnaconus septentrionalis. Next base: position 8,948,029 of record CM020520.1, read on the forward strand.
ACCTAGATCCTCCGTTCAACTACGACTCCCGAGCTCGAAAATGCAAATTCTTTTTCTTATTCTTTTTTTTTTTAAACATGCAACACCGTCCAAAGTTCCTATCTAACTTCTGCTGTGCTAAAATTCCTCAGACACCAACACTTCCCGGCTAACTAAAACTAGACCTATGCACTAACACCTACCAAAGTCGTCCGGGGGGCGGGGGGGCTTTCGCTCTCCCCGGGACAAAACACTTTTAAGGACGCCGATGTCGAAACGAAGGCGCTCATTCGTGATTTGCGACACAATTCCCTGTCAAAAGTATCCGTATAAAGCACTTGCGTAGCGTATACTGTGTGCTCTTCCCTTTGCTCCGGCACAAACAGCCAATTAGAGACAATCTCAGGAGTAGTAGTGCAGCTCTGAGGGGACGACATGAATAAGAGATGACGGGAACCCGGATCGTTTTTCTTCTGGTTCTCTAATTGTCCTGAGGCCCGGCTGACATCGACGGTTGGAGGGCTTTGTTTTCATAACCTCCAGTGGAACGACTTCACCCGAGACCACCTCGTCCGGGTCATCTCAGTTGTTTTGTTTCTTTCTTTCTTTCTTTTGTTCCAATATCACACTGCAATTTGGAGTCTGAACCACAGAGGAATCTCCAATGGATCCAGGTGTGAAAGCTCCCCAAAAAAACATTTTTTTCCATTGAAACTGCCTGACTGTGTTTTTCCCCTCAGAGTTGGACTTGAACGGACTAAACCAACAACTATACCCCCCCCACGCCCTCTTTTAAAATCATGACATCTCCGCAGTGCCATCAACCGACAGTCTTAAAGCCTTTACTACATGCAGATACAAGCGTAACAGATCATGACAAAGATGTTCGGCCTGAGCTGCAGTGCAGATTTTGTGACATTCCTAAAGCGGACAAATTTCAATTTGAACGATATATTTTTTTTTTTTTTTTTTTTGAAAGAAAGGAAATAAAAAGGACTTTAAACACCAACTTTATGCCATTTTTACAAACAGCACATCAAAAATCCAGCATCATCAGTACCTTTAGGCTCGCACGCGATTCCACATCGACGTGCAGCCAAACGATTTAAGGCTTTTTTTTCCGACCAAACTCTATAAACTGACAATTTTCTTTTTCTCTACCAACTAAATGTGTGAATGGACCTGGTAAATCCTTGAGACCCGGAAAGGGACGGGAATAATCGTTACACCCAGAAGCACAGAGCGCTTCTGTACCACGTGATGACAAAGCCGAATAAAAACTACAGGAAGAACGCCCAACGCTGACTAAGTCAAGTTCAGGAGTAGCAAAAAAAAAAAAAAAAAAAAAATTATCTAGTTCAATGTGAAGAGCTAAAAAGGCTGGCTGTTGACATTTAGACAGTTTAACATTAGAATTGTTGCATAGGGTAAATGCACAATGATGTTCTCATCTGCACTATTGGCGAGGGAAGGGAAAAAAAAAGGGGGGGGGGAATGCCGGTGACGAGTCATCAGCAGTCTGCAAGAATGTCTCAATCTGAATTAAAAACCTGTTTTATAAATGTTTTAAATGTACAATTAAGTGGATACAACGGAACACTTTCTAAAAATAAAAATAATAATTGCTCTACTCGCACAGCTTGATTACAATTTAGACGCGACGACGCGCAGGTCTGCAATCTGCACCTGATGTGTGGCAACTACGGTGACCTTCGCTGCGCACATTTGCTATGTTTGATTTATTTATTTATTTTTTGCAGTGAATTGTGTGCTGGTCTGCTAAACACACGAGGAAACTCCCAAGACCAGAGTGAAAAAAAAAACAACCCCAGAACAAACAGAACGGTTGGATGGAGGACGTAAGGCGGCGACGAGAGTCGCCTGGACGCGACGGGAGGGCAACCCGGAGCCGGTCACCTGAAAGCGGTGCTTCATCTGTAAACCTTGTTAGAAAAAAAAAAAAAAAAAATCTCTGAACTTGAACGCAAAAGTGCAAATTGCTACCACTGTCCCGCCCCTCCGTGTCTTCAGTAGTGCTTCTCCTGCAAGTAGTCCTTCATCTTGTTGGGCAAGGGCAACTTCTGGATCAGGTCTATCCTGGTGTACTGCCGGATGACGAAGCGACAGAGGTACTGCAGCGAGCGCACTTGCATGAAGCGGGACACCGGGTTGGTGAGCCGGACGGGGTAGGTCGCCGAGCCCGGCAGGCGCGACCGGGAGTAGCAGAAGGCGCCGTTCTCCGAGTCTCTGATGGAGTGCTCGATCAGGTCCACGATGGACGTGTGGCCCTCCACGTCGGGCTGCTCGTAGAAGCTGAAGCGCCCGTTGGAGTGCTCGATGCGCGTGTGCAGGGTTTTGCTCTGCGAGCGGAAGCTCAGGCTGAGCAGGTAGCGGTCGTCGGAGCTGTCGCGCACCAGGAAGGAGCCGTCGGCCAGGTTGACCAGCTTCTCCTCCGCCTCCCAGCGCGTGATGGGCCCCCAGTACCAGCCCTGCCTCGCCAGCTTCTTCAGCTCCTCCGTCAGGCTGGTGACCACCATGGGCCCGCTGCTCTGGACCGAGTCGTACACCCGGCTGACGCCGGGCGCCGAGTTGGGGTCGAAGTTGAGGTGGTGCCTCACCCGCTCCGCCACGTGGCTGTCCGTGGAGCTGAACCCTGAAAAAGTCCTGGGGAGGTGTCCGTTGCCCGCGATGGGCGGCAGGAGCGGGGAGAGGGGGGGCGGGACCTCCGCCCGGGAGCTCTGGAGCATCAGGCCGGCGGAGCCCAGGAGGAGGCTGCTGACCGACGTCTCCATGAAGAGGTCCGGCGGCATCCCGCTGACCAGGTCGTGCTCCTCGGGACCCTGGTCCGTGTGCAGCGAGCTGCCGTCCGCCTCGGCCGCCACCTCCATGGGAGAGGAGCTGTCCGCGCAGGTGTGAGACCCCTCGGGGTACATTCCCTCATCTAAAGGCATCGTGTACTGGATGTAGTCCTGGGGCGTCAAGCCCAGCACCACAGGCACGTCATTGTCGTCGATGTCGAGGTGCAGCTCGCCGTTCTGCGGCTGCTGGAGGTTCTTCAGGGACTCGGCCTGGTCCTGGAAGAGCCCCTCCATGTGGAAGTCGTGGAAGTCCCTGCGGACGCCGTTCAGGTTGGGACTGGGGCTGGGAGAGTGGACCATGGCTTTCACCTTCAAGCACTCCTCGTCCGAGTTGACCGAGCGGAGGGGCCACGGCGAGGGGCTGTAGTGGTGGCTCCTCAGGGACGAGGACCTGAGGGGCCTCTGGGCCTTCACCTCGCTGAAGCCCACGGGCACCGACGAGGACGAGAAGTTGTCCTCGTCGTCCGCCGAGCCGATGGCCGTGGAGCCGCCCTTCACTTTGGCCTTCTGCTTGGCGGAGAGCCTCCGCTTGAGCGAGCCCATGAGGCCCTCGCCCTTCGCCCGGCCCTTGCTCTGGCTCCCCTTCTCATCCTCGCCGCTCAGGTCACAGCCGGAGATCTCTTTGGTGTAGCAGCCGCCAAACAGCGACTCCTCCTTGGAAAACTCCGTTGTCACCGAGGCCTGCTGGAGCATGACAAAGTCGCCCTCCTCCTTGCCCTTGATGCTGAGGGACTTGCGGATGGTCTTAAGGCTGATCTTCTTCATTCTGACAGGCCCGCCGAAGTGGGCGCATGGGACGGCTCTCCTGGTATCCTGATGGAAGCACTATCCACAGGGTCCTCTCATCAGGCCACTTCAAATAAGTCATGCAGACAGTGGAGCCATGGAACCCTGGTAGAAAACAAAACAAGACAAATAACACATTAAAGCGAGAGTTCAGTGACACACACACCAAACAATTCCATTCTGACCGAGACATCTATTACTGCTTGATACACAACTCTGGGCGTGCAAATTTATGTGCCACTCACTCATGGGTCTTCCAAGCACGAACTTACACCGAATCCCACCGGCACCACTGTCAAAAACATGACTGTGATGTGCGGCAGGGGGTCTGGTGGAATTTACATAACCGGGCCGACTCGGCAACGCCGCGTACTTCACGCTTGGTGCCCGCATCACAGAGAGAGAGCTCGAGTGGCGCAGTTTGCCGCGTTAACGTTTGCGTTTGATCAACGGGAGACACGAGTGGCAGCCGCAGCCAGACGCTTGCGACGCTGATCCAGCCTCGACTCCAGACTCAGAGTCCAACAACAGCTAAATTAAGTTGGACGGCAATTGCTGTCACCGCCGCAGCTGACGCACAGCGGGTCCGACTGAAAATAAATGGGAAATAGTTGAAAGTGCTGCCGACTCAACCTAACTTCCAGGTTGTGAAACCGCAGCACAGAAGCAATGAAACATACGGGACTTTGCTGGTTTATCCTTAATCTTTACTGTGTGATCAACTCTACCATGACATTCAGCATAACAATATGACTGCAACTATAAGATGTTGCTTAATTAGTACAGTCCCCAAGATATATGGACAATTTTCAATACAGCAGTTGAGAAACATGCATTAAATGTTTGGAGACGATTTATTGTTTACGTTGTCTGTTGTGATGACGTTCATATTTGGATGGCAACATCAATCCTCGTAAGCTTTAATTTGACTTCTACAAAATATCCACGTTCAAAAACCCATATAGTCTTTATTCAATAGTCATTACTACATTTTAAACGAATAATAGCAAAAAAAAATAAAATAAAATAAAATACATGCAGCCTTTTCTGGACATCCACGACTCAATCGCGTTTCTCGATATGCCACTGTGAAGAAAAAAAAATGAAATAAATCTGCGTGACAATCAAGACAGCTGCAACGTGATTACTCACCATTATGTGCAGAAAATGGTGACTCGGTTGGACGGGTCAAGTTCCACCTCTACGAGCTCACATTTGGCGCTGTGGAAAGCAAAAACCCGAGTTTGAAAGAACAACTCACCACGTTACCTCGTTCTTTTTAAACGATCGAAACGAACCGTACTAAATAGCAATAAAGTGAACAGCCTTTGTTCCCGTTATTAGATTAAAATGTTAGCTTGGTTTGTCCTGACCTGGCGAGGCCCTCGCTACGGACACAACAGCATGCTCTTAGCTTAGCCTGTTTGTTGTATTTTAATTTTTAGGAAAACTGTCGAAATATCATAATTGCTTTGACGCGTTGACTAAGATTATACTAACTATGTCCAATAAATACAACCACATGGAGCGAAATGTTGTTTGACATATGCATTTTAAAGAAGCTAAGATGCTTACAGGCTCAGTGTTTAGGTAGGCTCAAGACCAGGTAGTTTCGTTAGCATATCTGATACATTCAAGGTATGTCCGCTATTAATGCACTTTTTTAAAATCAAGCGTACACTTTATCCTTATACTTACCAAGTGGCAGTCGCTTGTCTTCAGAAAGGAACGAACGCGAGGGGCTGGTATCTTGTACAAGGCGTTGATGAAAGCGTCCCTCCTTCGCGTTGATACAAGCTGTGCTAATGTTAGCTTTACCACCTATGCCAGTCGGCTAGCGTTAGCCGCTAGCTCCGTTGGACTTTGCGCTCAAAACATTACCGTTACATTCCCCTTAGTCGGCCCCAGCTTCCAAAAACACGAACGAGGCTCTAAAACGGTCCGATTTAGGTTCGTCCCGAGACGTTTGAGTTCACGTCGCCGAATATACGCACGCAATTACCAAGACATCTTTCAGTGTAGGTTGGCTAGCACTTTGGTCGCTTGTGGCCTCTTCCTTTCTTCCTTTGTTGCCTGTTGAATTGTGGGAGCGGAGGGAGTCGGATGCAGCGAATCACACACACTCACTCAGCAGACAGAGCAGCTTTTTGCATCCCAGAGGTAGATGCAACCAAAACATAAGATATGCATATTTTCATAGTAAAAACCTAAACAGATTGAGTAACTAATAAGATCCAATGTTTACTTGTTTTGTTTTGTTGTTTTTTTTGCTTCCTGTAGTTTTTATTATTTGGAATATAAATTCAAAATACATTTATTCTGTGCGACTGAATTTATTCGAGTTAGTTTAAAAAAAACAACTGATCAGTTATGGATTTGATGCATAGCATTTTGTTGCAGGTTCATATATATATATATATCTAAAACCTTGCTTTTCCTGAGGGTAACACTTACAAAATCAGTGATCAGTTGCCAAAACATAGAAAGGAGAAGTGGTTGGGTAGGGCGGCTCCAGTGCTTGCACAAAGGTGTTGCAAAAAAACCCCACAAAAAACACAAAAAACCCTACATGAATCAGGAAACTGTGAGAAAAATATCTTCTCCTGTGACGTAACTAAACAGCAAGGGCTCAAATAAAGCAAAGATGCTCAAATAACATGGTATTTGAATCTTGTTTCTAATAATGTTACTTAGTTGCCATTTTAAAAATGCTTTATATAATTGTTTGGACTGATAAAACTAATCTCACCGTTGCTCTTTATCCTTGATTATTCAGGCGCAGTTTTCAAGGTGCTCTGGAGATGGGGCGAAAACTTTACTCAGCTTTAGATTATAGATTTAGATTAGTAAATGGGCGCCTCTCCCCCATAAATCCAGACACTGTTGCAGACTGTGTGTGAAATAACTGCAGAGAAATCAACCAGCAACCACTAACTTTCTCCTCCGTTGAGCTTTGTGTGTGTGTGTGCGTGCGTGTACGTGTTTGGTCTTCGCGCAGAGAGCTCTCATTTGTATTCCGCGGGCGTCAAGTTGCCCTCTCTGATTTTCATGTTTTGATACAGCAACGGAAATACGACCCCCCCCAAATGATACATCGGTCGCCTAATTAGTGTCAGTATTGTTTTAAAGCAGATTGTGTTTACCACTGCCAGGCTAATTTGGTTCATATACCGCGCGTTACATTGTTTTTCCACGCTGTCAAGTGCATGGCAGTCCTTCGCCAAACCTGCTCAGGGCACTTAAACGCAGACAGGCTCTACGCAAAAAGACTCTAATTACCAGGCCCTATTAGGGTTGATCAGGCCGCCTTGGCTTGACGCGTTTGGCACGAGGACGGCGGATGGCAGGGGAGGGGGGCGGGGTTGCAGCTCTTAGATGCGGCGCCAAGGACAGGAGCAACGGGCGTCGGGCTTTCCGCAAACCTGACAAACAAAGTTTTTAGTCCTCGACTTATTCGCTGCCAGACGGTAAACACAAATAATCAGCTGCGGGCATGAAGCAGTCGCGGCAGGATAATCAGCTCCAAAATAATTAGGAGCCAAGATAGTTACCGATGGTTGCAGGCTGCTTAGCCTGCGGAGAAATTAGAGCGCAGTTGGGTAGTGGTGTAGGAAGCCCCGGAGGTACGTGAGACATGTTCAGCCATGTAAACATTGGGATGTTCCCCCCCCCTTTTCACCTGGTCGCAAGTCAAACTTGATCAACATGCGTTTCTTCCTCTCCTGCGTGCTGCTCCCCTCGGGGCCTCCGCAGCCAATTGTGGGCCTTCATCGAACCCCGTGCTCTGTGTCTTCTCCCCTCGCATCATCTGACTTAACGTCCTCTTTCACGACAACCATAAATCTCCTCTCAGGTCCTCCAGCCTCAGCCCTCCCTCCACCGATATGCCCATTATCCATAATCTGCGCATGTCCAGACTGCTTCAGTGTGGCACAGCTTGTCATGTCAGTAGCAGTGACGTGTATTTCTTTCCCCCTTACCCTTGTCCACACTGCGTGAGAGCAGCCTCCTCAGCGAGAGGCCTCCCCGCAGGGAGCCTCCCCGCGCGCCATTTCATACGAGCACAGCATCAGCTCTTAATTATTTGCGCCGAGTGTCTCGGCATAACTGCGCTTTGACTCGACTCTCTCGCTAATTGGGGCTCGAGAGCAGCAAACAGCAGTGGTGTCAAACAGTGACGGTGCTGCTGGGACCGTGGGGGGTCCTCGTTGGGCAGCGGACGCGGTGGAACCGAAAGAAATACGTCGGAAAAATTCTGTTGAAAGCTAAAGACGAGGTCCGCACCTGCACCGAATCTCTTGTCTATGTGTGCTTCCATTATCTGTATCCATCCTTTATGTCCTCTACATTTGACCATTATTATGTCGCCACAGAAGCTGCTGGATAATTAAACCTGAAAACAATTCAAACAATCAACTGATTTGACCCTGTTTTTCCCCCCCAAGACAATTCAACATCGTCTTTCCCTGCATGTTCTGCATTAATCATTGTCCTTTGTCATTCTCTGATTTGCATTCTTTTCAACACATTTAACCATAATACCATACCATAATAGAAGGGGTGCCACAAAATACCTTTGGGTGAAAAAATGCATTGGAAAATGGGAAATGGTATTGACTCTTAACCTCAAGAGGTTTTTCCATTGTTTACGTGATGACTAATATATTCGAGGTAAGCTTTGAGAGCAGTTTCAATGTACAGCTGTTGGGCAGAACACACCCTTGACCAGCTTTAGCTAAAGTAAACGAGTGTGGCATGAGCATAACCCCTGTGAACATTTTAATGTCAGTTTGGCTGTGGTGGTCGGCGGCGTGACTCATGGTCAGCTTTAAACCTCGGTGAGCATCCAGGGGCCCGTCATGCCTTTAGAGCAGTGCTAGCTTCAAAGTATTCCGTTTGGCACCATTTTCCACTCAGAGCTCAGGCGTACATTCACTCACAGCCTGAGGTGATTTGTGGCATATGACTCATTTAGCCTGATGTAAAATAAAACAGCCTTGTGAGAAAAAAGAGAAAGGCGAGCGAGCACGCACGCACACAAACAAACAATTAAAGGTTGAAGATGCAAAACAGCCAAAATTACATAGCACACACCAACGTAAACATGCACTTTTAGATCGCACTCGGTAACTAGAGGTGTAAACAACAGTGAGCGCCTCATGCACAAACAACGTCTGAAATATAAAGCATTATGTATACCCTTCAGTTGATTGCAAATGATCCAAGAAATAGAAATAATGGGATGGATTGTTTGGTGCAGACGCAACTTCCTCACATAGGCCCCTAAAATACACACACACACACACACACACACACACACACACACACACACACACACACACACACACACACACACACACAGAGTTATTTATATTGTAACCATTACCATGCAAAGCCTTTAAATTATTCGTCATGTGACGTCTAAGGTGATGAAGGTCATAAACGTGCCATAAGCTCCGTAGCTCCGTGGTGACAGTTTCTCCGACACACTGGTGGGCACTTGAACGCCTCCCTGGACCTCAACAGGAAGTCGAGGCAGCCTGGCGCGGTTGTTGAAAACAGACTCGGGTTGACGTCGTTGGCATGACACCGACAGGCTACCGTCGACTGTGACCGGCCTCGGTCATCGACGAGGCTTTCTTTTCCACCTGGTGTTTAGTAGGAGAGTGGCTCATGATGGACTTGTCGTCGATTATACGGAAAATAGGTAAGCTAACTTACTTTAGCTCCCCTAGCTTCGTAGTTTTAGCTCAATTTGGGCGAATGTACTTAAACTTTTGGCTTTCTCGCTAACGTTAGCTCACAATGAGTTATTTGTTGCACGACTCAACATTGACCTAAAAAGCCTCTAACGTTGCAGTCATAGCTATATAACATTAGGTCGCATGCAAACTAACTGGAGCAAAAGGAAACTTTCCCTTAACTTTCTCTGAGCGAGAGTTAGCAACAGGTGGCTAAAACACCCCTCGCTGCTGCTGCTACTGCTACTGCTGCTGCTACTGCTGCTGCTGCTGCTTCTTCTTCTAAAATTGTAAATTCTTATCTTTCATCTCGCTTTACTTTGTCTCAATCCCCCAGGCCACTCTTTGGTGGAAATAAGGGTGCGAGCATTGAAGAGCATCATGTGCAAGCTGGACCACGCCTTGATTTCCATCTCTGACATCGTCCAGGAGAGGATGCTGTTTGTGTACCTCCTGGAGTGGTTCAATTTTCCCGAGGTGCCGATGCAGGAAGAAGTCCTAGAGTTGCTCTCATCCTTGGCAAAGGTTTGGTTGAAAATGAAAATCCAAATAATGCGCGTGATTCCTTTCTGTCCATTGCTATTTATTGTTCACTAACAGTAATGTCAGCAACCCCCTCCCCCCCCGGAATGAGAAAATTTCAACCTTTACATCTTTTGCTCACCACACTTTACAGGACGTGCGTGTTAAACATGTAGCTGTGGAGATCAGACTGATGTCACAAAGGGAACTGAACCCTCTCCATCTGCTTTAACAGGAAACTAAAACCAAATCTGTTTGCCAGCGGCTGTAAACAGATGGCTGAGTATGATCAGTCAAGTTTTTTTTTTTTTTTTTTTTGATAATTGACTATGTGAGAGTTCTCTCATTGTCAAGGATACAAAAAAAAAACAACCCATCTGATAAACAGATCTGAAAATGAAAAGAATATAGGATCTTTAATCGTAACTCTTTTCATTTAATAGAGAAGCTCTCAGACACTGAATAAAGGCCAGTATTTATTTTGAAAACGCAGTGATGTATTTGTTATGGAGCCATTCTTTCACATTCCACAACCTTTTAACCATAAGACTTTCAGTTTCGTGACTCTAGAAGTTTTTTCTTCCAAAGCATCCCGGCGCAGCCCAGATGCTGAGAGACGTCGGGGCGGTGGACTTCCTAACCCAACTGTCTCCCAACGTGGAACCCAGACTGCGAGCTGTCATCGACGGAACCTTGGACCAGCTGTTCCAGCTTCCGGATTTGCTCCCAAGTCAAGCGATGGCCTACGTGCACGGATCGCACGCTGGCGCTCCAACAGGTGTTGCGAGTCGCAGCCAGATTTTTTTCTGTTCTTGTTTTGATTCCGCTGGCTCTGATGAGCGGTTTAAGATTCAAGGTATGCGTGCGGTAGCGCTGGCTCAAATGTCTGATCGTGGTTCGCGATGCTTTACTTGCAATATTTCCAGATGAAGAACTACTTCCTGTGGGCTATTTCCACAAGGGTGAACCGAGCCAAGCGGACGTGCCGCCACAGAGGATAGCAGGTACTGGTGTTTCGAAAAGCCACCTCCTTTTTTTTTTTTTTTTTTTTTCGTCTTTAAACAACTATTCACGTGATACATTCTCCTCAGTGCACGAGTCTGTGAGATGCCTGAAGTTTTCAGTGTTTCCCTGGCTGACACTGACAAACACCGACAGGCATATTCTCTCATCCAATGAGAGGTGAGGGGCAGATTTGTAGTTTTTGGTCGACCGTAATTATTATTCAGTCCGTTTGAATAAGTCGTAAAAAAAAAAGGGGAAGATAAAATTGGTTTAACACCTGCCGTGTGTGTGTGTGTGAACAGTTCTTTACGGAGCGGCAGCCCCAACTTGGTGCGAACCACATGTGAGCTCCTGTGCGACGTCATCATGCAGGACTTCCCTGCTGAGATCTTCCTGCAGAGGCCCAGCATTGTGAAGGTAAAGATTGCACAGCCGTGACTCAGTGGGAGGCCTCGGCAGATGTTTTTATTCAGTATATGTTTCTGTTTCAGGAAGTATATTTAACACTGTATTGAAATGGGTTCTCCACACCTTAAATGACTGAAATCACATTATTTTTTCCACTTGGTGTTGGATGTTTGATTTGTTTCTCCACCTGGTGATCATCGTAGTTTACGTTGGATTGGATTTCACACCCTGATGTGTGCCTTATGTGGTGGCGACCCCACAATGGGATCCACGGTACGGTCACCGTGGCTACTGTCAAAATGATATCCTGTCAAACGACGTCCTTGAACAAAACAGCGATTTGTAACTGGGCGTCCCTGATCTTGCGGGGGGGGTGGGGGGGAGTGGAGGCCTCCGGAGGGTTGCTCTGCCTCTCGCCTGCCTCTCAAAAGTCCTTGGCCGAGTGTTGCACGACATCAGTCTCGGAGCATCTCTTGCGATGGTGGATTCTGTAAAAGGATCTCTCAGGGCAAATGTCAACTGTCCACACAGTGCATGTGCTTGAGCCTCCAGGTATCTGCTTTTTAAACGTTCAACTATATCTAATATCTGCAGAGAGGAAATAATCAAGCAATTTTTCCGCAGCGCTGAAGGAGAAAATTCCTTTATTTATTTATTTGCTAGTAGGTCACGTCAGCGCCATTCATTCAGCACTCTGGTGACTGGAGGCTGACCAAATGAAACCAGCCGCATGAAGACGCACGACATCATTAAGCCACAGAGAGCGGCCGGCCTGAACTTGTAACAAATTACTGCCCCAATAATTCAATCCCACTTGCCCTTTTTATTCCCTAAACTATATTACAACTTTTCTGTCACTGTCTAGTTTAAGGGGCCCCTATTAGCCGCTATCCAGGCCCCTGCTCGTAATCAGAGTTATTAAGCAGATTTTCCTGCCTTGTCTCCTTAAAAATCCGATCTCGGCGGCCGTTATTAAGGACTGGGTGGAAAGTTTCCCCCTCACGGCTTCTCCCCTCTTGTTCCCCACCTCCCTCCCTCCCCCGTGCTCCTGCTAGAGTCTCCTGTCCCTGCTGAGGCTGAGTTCGACCAAAGGTGAAGCCGGCTTCCTGCACCTGCAGGCCCTCTCCTGCCTGCGGCAGCTGTGCGTGGGGCTCAGGAGGAGGCTGCGTTTTCATCAGGATCCAAGCTTCTACTCCACAAAGCAAGGTAGCATCCCGGTTTCCCCATCCTGGTGTCAGTGGCGAAACAAGAGCTGATTACCGTTCCTGTTCAATTCTATTATATACGTTGTCTATTTCCTAGTGTCAATTTTAGTGTCATTTGGAGCTCGCACATCTTTTTGTTTGCGGTGAAAAAATCTAATTATTCCATCTTTATCAAAATCTGCTGTTTTCATTTGGTATTATTATTCCATATAAATAAAATAAAATTCCCCTTAGAGTGGCTGATATCTCCAGTGTGTTTCGATTGGCAACATGTAAATATACATGTCTGCTCATCAAGAAAACATGTTTTGCGCAAAATAATGCGACTTTGCGGATGTTTTCATTTTTTTTCTTCCTATTTGTGCCTGTTCAGATCCTGCGTCCCAGAACTCGTCCTTCTCCGTCTCCCAGGAGACGCGGCCGCAGCGCTCGCAGGCCTCGTCCCCCGGGCGGCAGAGGGCTCGCCGCTGCCCTCCGTCGTGGGACGCACGGGCCAGAGGGCCCGGGGCGACGGGCAGGACGGCGACGCGGCCGCTAACAGGTGCGTGCATGAGGAGCGCGGGCGAGGAGCGCGGCTCAGGAGTAACGCTCCTCTCCGTGCGTCAGCGACTGTTGTCTCCGGGTTTTCGTCCGTAATCCCGTTGCCTGCGAAGGCGCTTTCGGATGACTCACGTTTCGCCACAAATGGGATTAGATTTTCTCCGACTGCTCTGCGCGCCGCAACAATCGACTATTGCTGCCGCCTCTGTTCCCCTTGACCGTGCATGAAACAGGAGAACAATGGCACGATGACTTAGTTAAGCCCAGGGTGACGTACATCTTCGTCAAATCTTGAAACCCACCCGGAGCCCCCTAGTGGCCGGTCTACGACTGCGTTCCGTTTTTCGTGACATCGTGCATCATTCGCTGTGTTTTGAGCGGTCCGAGCGCGGATCATGGCTTCACCCCTGCCGCCTTCCTCTCCTCTTCCTCCCGCGCCAGCAGCGTTGGCTCGCAGCACCGAGCCGGGAGGGCGCCCCAGTCGCCCGTCGCCGACGCGAGCCACCTGCCGCTCCCAGACGCCGGCGCCGACGACGCCCTGGAGCTGCAGCTGCAGCAGCTCACCTTGGCTCAGTTCGCCGTCGCCGCCATGGAGCACGCCGTACCTCTGCTCAGAACAGGTAGGAGTCGGCGCGGGCGCGGCCCGCCCACGGGGGAGGGGGAGGAGGAGAGGGAGGAGAGGGAGGAGGAGGAGGAGGAGGAGTCTGTTTCACCATCTGTCCGCTCTGGCGGTTAGGCGCGCCGCAAATGTATGCGTGCTCATTATTCCAACTTTCCCACGTGAGCCTCAAAGAAGAGCCTTAGCTTGCACTTTATTTATCCTCTGCTCTCTCTCTCTCTCTCTCACTCTCTCTCTCTCTCTCTCTCTCTCTCTCTCTCTCTCCCCCCACCTCAGAGGGCCCGCACGTGTTCCGCCGCACCTTGGAGCTGCTGTGCGACGCCGTCCTTCTGCTCGGGGACAGCGTCTGCGAGCTGGTCTGGGACGACCGCAGCCTACCGGGGACGGAGCTGGCAAGTGTCGGGAGTGCGCGGACGGACGAACGGATGAGCTTTGTTGAGGAGTGGGAGGGGCTGTGGGGGTGGAGCGAGTGGGTGTTCGAGGGGGTTTAACTTGGTTTTTCTTTGCCGCGAGACAGTTTTGCACAGGGGCGAGGCGACGCCGCTCAGCTGTCAGGCAGAGCTGTGGGCTTGTGACGGCGCTGCATGAATTATGTAAGATTACAAAGCCCGTCTGGCTGGCTGGCTGGCTGGATGCAGAGAGCCTCTCGAACACACCTACGTGTGCACACCCTCCCCTCCGTCCCCGGGTTCACGGCAACACTGAATCACAACGTCGGCGATTGTCTTCATTTATTCACGGCGTTGAATCCACCGAGGGCTGCGTTAAAACGTCAATTTTCTGCCCCCTTCCCCACCCCCCCACCGTGCAAAGATTACCAGCGACCCTCCACAAGCGTTTAAAGAATATGTTTCCGCATAAGGAGACTTATACACTTGTCAAGCCGGCTCCCCTCTGGCACTTGTGAGGTTTAATGCACACCCCGAGCCTTGCAGCCGGAGAACTGTTTTGTCATCTTTATGTGGAGAGCAGCCTTTGTGTGCCCAGACCTCTGGGGTTAATCCTGTGGGAACGGACCTGAGGGAAAGAAATGGAGAGAGAGAGAGAAAAAAAGAATAAATAAAAAAATAACCGAAGCAAAAGTCGCTGCCAAGCCATGCACAGGGCATCTACTGCCCCCTAGTGGTGCGAATCGCCCACTGCTCCGTCCGCTACCCTCAGCGCGAAAGAAAGTGCGCTGAGAATAGATTGTTCCAATTTATTCATGCCGAGATGGGTTGGATCTGTATCTCATCCAAAAATAACCCTGAAATCTGATTACATTCAATTCCGAGACCCCCCCAGACCCCCTCCCCAGACCCCCCCCCCCCAGCCGGAACGAACAATTTTCTCCTGGCCTCCCGCCAGAGGGCTGCGTGTCTGTCTGTGCGAGAGCGAGCCCCTTTTGCACGTGTGCACCGACGCCGTCTTCACACACACACACACACACACACACACACACACACACACACACACACATATATAATTTTTTCCCCCCTTTTTGTCTGTGTGTGTGTGTGTGTGTGTGTTTCAGAGGGAGAAGCTGCAAGGCTGCATGGAGCTGCTGGGGGACGTACTGAGCTACCACGCCAGCAGCTCGGCAGCAGACGCTCCCAGCGGCTCGCTGCCCCACCACAGAGCGGCGTACGCCGGCGTCGCCGCGCTGGCCGTCAAACTCCTGCAGACCGTCCTCCCCGTCGAGAAGGTGTGCCTGCGCTAAAAATACAGACAAATTCCCGCCCCTCCTCGCTTCCGAGTCCCAAAATAGTCAATATTAGGACTGTTGATTAAAGCCTTTTTTAACCTCCCCCACTTCTCCCTGCCTGCCTGCCTGCCTGCCTGCCTGCCTGCCGCAGGCCGCCGACAACATCCCGGAGAGCACGACGGAGGCTCTCTTCCACCTCTGCCTGGACCCGTCGTTCGGGGGCTCGTTCCCCAGCACGCAGGAGGCGGCCGTGGCCTACCTGGAGCAGGTGAACCCGGACGGCCACGACGTCTACAGGCGGGTGACCCGCGCCGCCCTGTGGATGGAAGCCACCTGCAGCTTCCTCAAGGAGGCTCAGGCGAAGGTACGGGCGGCGGGTCGGCGGCGGAGCCACGAGTGACAGTTAGAAAAAAAAAAAAGGAAGACTTTATTAATCGCACATTGGGGAGATTTGCATAATTACAGCAACAATACAGTAGAAAAGAATGGAAATTATATTGATTAAAATGAAGTAAAATAGAGAGGGAACAAGCAAGATATTTTCATTCATCTTTTGGGGGTAGGAAACCTTTTGCCATTGATCAGTAACAAAGTAAATGTAAATGAAAGTTGCCCATGTTGGTGTTTTTTTTTTTTTGGTGGCGAAGGGAGAGAAGAACTGGTTGGAGCTGCTGGAGCTGGCGGACCGAGCCGTCGACGGCCTCCCGTTTCACCAGCACCTCCCGGTCGTCAAGGAGTGCGTCGACATCTGCTCCCACCTGTACGAGACAAACTCCCGAGATTTCCCTCCGCGGCCGCCGAACCCCCTCGGCTGTTGCTCTAACGCGTGTCCAATGTCTCCACCGCCGCTCTGATTTCCTCGGCTGGCCAGGTGGAAGTTCGACCAGCCCAGCCCTCTCCTCCGAAGCGAGAGCCAGAAGCTGCTGCTCAAGCTGCTGGCCCATCCCTCGGCGCCTGTCCGGACCGAGACGTACCAGCGCACCCTGGACCTGCTCAAGGTCGGACCCTGCCGCCCTCTGCCCTCGAAGGGGAACCTGGAACCTGCGTTTTTGCTCTTTGGCTCTTAAAAAAAAAAAATCCCTCCTGACATTTAAAACATCCTCATTTTTTTTTTTTCTTCAGTTGCTCCATATTTAAAATCCAATGCCAGCCCTCCTTTTCGTGCGAGCTTGAGTGAGAGGACGGTGATAATTTATGATGTGCTTGGGTGTTATCACATGCGTCCCCAGGACTGCCTCGGCATCCAGAGCACGACGCGACAGGAGGCGGCGGCCTGCGGCGGAGTCAACTTCCTCCTCCACCACAGGGTGCTGTACGAAATAATCGCCTTTGGACTCCAGGATTCCGCGGAGAAGGTCGGCATCTTCCTGAGTCATCATCACACTTGAGACCAGGGACCTTAACAATTAATCGATTA
This sequence comes from Thamnaconus septentrionalis, assembly GCA_009823395.1. Classification (NCBI taxonomy): domain Eukaryota; kingdom Metazoa; phylum Chordata; class Actinopteri; order Tetraodontiformes; family Monacanthidae; genus Thamnaconus; species Thamnaconus septentrionalis. Next base: position 8,964,793 of record CM020520.1, read on the forward strand.
ACGATTAATCGTCGATTAAGAATTGAATCGATTAAATTCAATTAGTCACAATTATTTTTTTCACACTGGTAGTTAATATCATAACTGTAGAACGATTCTACTTATTGTTTAAGGGTGAATGATGTCTTCCTTACACATTTTTCAATGTGAAATTTAGGTCCTCAGGAAAAATTGCCGCTTGTCAATTAATCGTTAATCGAGCGATAAGGTCAATCAACTAATGATTAATGAATTAATTGATAATTTCCATCCCTACTTGAGTCCAAATCTGCCGTGTTCTTGCACCCGCTCGCTGGGACGGGAGTGAATCTAATGGACGGCGGCGCTCCGGAGGAATGAAATTGCGTTGATTCATGTGCGCCTCCTCGCGCTTTTAATGCGACAATAAAAACCCGCGGCGTCCGCCAGCCGCGGCGGCGCCTTCTGACGCCTCCATCAGCGCCAGCCTCTGTGAACTCAGCAGTTTTCTCCCCTTCTGTGATCTATAGGTGAGCGCCGCCGCCAAGGATGCCCTGCTGTTCCTGCTCAAGGGACGATTGATGATGACGGCGTCAACCTGGGACAGGCTCAATGAGGCGCTTCACCCGGTCACGCCCATTTTACAGGTGTCGTGGCTGCGCATCTCCGGCGCGGGGCTCGTAAAAAGCGCCGTCACGTGCGGAACTTATTGAATTATGCCTTTGTTTTTTTTTTCCTCTTATTTTTTTATGGAGCGGCTTATGGCCCCAACTCTCCCCCTTCCCAATAATAACGGCTATTAGCAAAGCGCAAAGGCGGCGTGCGGATGCGCCAGTGGGAGGCGAAAAAAATCTGTTATTTTCTCATTTCTGCTCTGATTTCTTAGCTCTTGTGTGCGTGTTGGGGTGGGGGGGGGGGGAGAAAGAACAACCCTTTTATTAATTGTTCAGTCTCGGTCGCCAGAGAGCCTGCGAGTTCTCGGTGAATATGCATGAGGCTGCGTTGATGAGGCTGTCGACTCTGATTTAATTCAAGGAGGCCATTCGCAGAACGAGCCCATCGTCTCGACAAGAGAGGACATGAAAACCATCCGCACCTCCTTGCTTTTCTCTGTTTCTTCCCAAGGAAGCTTGACAACCCTCTGTGTGTGTGTGTGTGTGTGTGTGTGCGTGTGCGTGTCCCAGGGTTATGCCAACACGGAGGAGTCGTTGGGGAAGTGCGTCCTCCTCCTGATCAGCGGCGGCGCGTCGCAATCGGGGGACGCTGCACTTTCGAGCACGGCCAAGCTGGCAGCAGCCCTTCGACTGCTGTTCACAAAACAACCCGCGTGAGTCAATGGCTCACTTCACCAAGGTTTCCCACCAACACGTCTCCGTTCACCAGTGATTTGTGAAAAGTCCGCCTTTTTTTTTTTCCTTTCCCATGTATTTTTATTGGGTATTCATACTACAAAAACATTAACATTAGCATTAACAGAACTTGACAGGTTGACAAGACCCACATAGAAGTATCGCAAGAACCTCGCAGTGTAGAGCACATTCATTATTATTCAGTTGGATTTGTATTAGCATGGCAGTGTATGAGAGGTTGCCAAGTTGTTTCAAAAATGTTGGAGTCCGTCTTTCAAAACCTTTCAAAACCATTCTTTCCAGATGAAGGGCATTGGTTAATTCCTCTGGCCACATCTTAGATGGAGGTGTATTTACACACGCTCTTCCATAATCAGTGTTTTTTTTTAGCATCAAATGAAACACTGTTGTGCTTTGTTTAATTTTTTTTTTTTTAAAAGTCAGTCTTTTATTCTCAGAAAACGTGCTTAAAAAGACACCATTGTAAAACGCGCTCCTTGTGATGTCACAAAGGGCACCGCTACGGTTTCAACCACCGGAGAGGAAAAATAAAGATGTGAAAATGGCTGATATGGGATTTTTTAAAAAGTCTGCAAACTTTATCGCCCCGGTAGCCACGGCGCCCGTCGCGTCACCTCGATGCTCTGCGACGCCTGCAATAATCTCGGCAGTCCCACTCCATGAATATTGATGGAGATGGTAATGAACACCAGACAAGTGCTGCTAAAAATTGTTGGTGCCTTTTAAAAGGGAGCCAGGTCGCTCGCAGCCAGCTCTTTGCACAACCGCCGCACCAGTTGGATGCTTTGGGGGATGTGTGAAATGAATTGATTAATTACTACATTTGTTTGGCTCAGGTGTTTGAATCAAGCCGCTCTTGATCCGCAGGGTCAGAATGGCGGCGGCGCAGCAAATCCTGCCTCTCTTGACCGGCCCGGACGACGGCGGCGGCTGCAGCGCGGCCAGACCGGAGCTGGAGCAGAGGGCCGCGACCGCCGCGCTCCCAAACCTCTACTGCGTCCGCAACCCGCTGGACCTGTCGCTGGACTCCAGCGGCAAGTCGGTTCTGAAGGTAAGAAGCCCCGCCCACCTGCGATCCGGCAGGACCCTCGTTCTCCTGCGAACGCTCACCGTGCGCCTGATCCGCCGCGGCCAGGTGGAGTCGGTGGAGAAGCTGTTCTGCATCCTGTGCTCGGACACGGTGGACGCCCCCCTGAGGAGGTCGGCGGCGGAGCAGCTCGCGGTCGTGCTCCAAGGTATCGTGGTGACTTTCCGGGCGGGTTCGTCTTTTTTCTTTTTTTTTTTTAGGTGGCCGTCTGTTGCTTATTAGTTTGGAAAATCTGCACCTTTGGCACGAGCGATTTTTACCAAAGGACGTTTCAGTTTGACGGATATTAAAATGCCGTTTGTTGTATTATATAAATGAGTTTTTTTATGAACTGCTGCCCATTGGCCAGACATTTTAACTGCAGCTTCATCAACAATGAAGTTGCCAGATGAATATGAAAACGTGCCAAACGACCCGAGGGTATCTTGCCAATCTCTCTGCAGCAGAAGACACTTAAAGTTGGCATAGTGTCTTCACCAAGACACATCTAATAAGCAATATATTAATATGACATAATGTTAATATACTAGTAATCACTGAGGTTGTCATCATTTTTGCACAAAAGAGTTAAAACGAAGATTTCTTTTGCTAGTATGGCGTTATAGGATGAGAGTGTGGCCCCATCAGTTTGGAGGAATATCCCTGCACAGTCAGTAAATTGTCGACTGATTGCAGTTTTGTCTCGGGTCGGTCTCGGTAACCTGCCAACCATGTCAAGTCTTTAGAAATAAGACTGATGTGACTCTGAATGGTGGACTTTCTCATCGGCTGTTGAATTAAAGGCACAATATCTTCCAGCGAGATATGAAAAAATAATCAATCGTTCAAAAACCAGCATGAACATTTCCACCTGCAACATTCTGTCTGCAAATTCTTCCAAATTCTTGTCAAATATGCCAAAAAAAAAAAAACCCACAATAAGTCAAAGTATATTTCTTTTATTCTGAATCTCTCTGTTATTTCCGCCGCAGACGCAAGAATGCATGCGGTGCTGAAGGGCCTCGGAATAACAGACCAAGCCATTTCTTTCGTGGTGGACAGCTCGAACGGCAACAAGGTAAAGAGCAGCCGCGCTCAGGGATCCCTGGCAAAGGGCCCGACGCCCCCAGACCCTGTTGCCGGTGGACGCCGCGTAGGAAAGTCAGCCAGGCGTGCACGGCGGAGGGCTGAGATGCACATGTGCTAATGGTGTCAGACAGGCCCGGGGTCAGCTGGGGGGGGGGCTCAGACATGACGTCTGACAGTAATTCATCTCAACCAACAAGTGTTTCCAGGATTGGTGGAATTATATGTACCGTACGCCACCGTTGGTAGCCGCTCTGCTTGGACTTAAACCGCCTCTTTAAATGGCAGGTTTAAGTACCAACATGTGGCCGATGCAACATAACAGACACTTAATCGCATGCAAACTGCATGCGAACTTGCGTCTCAGTGCCAATTCCTGAGCGAAACGCGGCGTAGCAGCCAATAACTCCGCTACGCACGTCATCAATGTGGCAAGTTTGTAGTTTATGGACCAGTTTTGCAGTTTTTTTAACGCTGTGTTTTTCGCGTCCTTGCCGTGAACAGACAAAAATCTTCAGCGCTTACGCCCGTATGTATGCGATTTGGAACACATTACAATTGTCTCGCCTTTGCTGAGTATTCCCTCCATGTTCCAGCAGTACATTTCAACAGGATGTCACTCGGCGGGTGAAAAAAAAAAAGCAAACCAAAAAAAGTTTCTGCAGTCAAAAAAAGTTCAACCGAGTGCAATGCCAAGGTTCATTGATGCAAGACTGTGTCATGTTATAGATGTATATGCAATAATAAATCAACCCTCCCTTGTGAAGACGCCGGCGTCTTTGTGTTTCCCACCCCCCCGACCCCCACTCCACCCCGCCGCCGCCGCCACAATTAAGCGGCGAACGCGCCTTGTTGTCGTCTCTCCCCAGAGCCTCGACTGCCTGCTGGAGCCGAGCGTCTGTATCCTGAGGAAGCTGCTGTTCGCCGATCCGCCTCTGAGGCGCAGCCTGGCGCGCCGCAGCCCCCTGCTCCTCGCGCTGCTCAGGGGTGCGTTCGCGAGGCAACTCATTAAGTAACCCCGCCGCGCGCTCCAGCGACTCGCGTGGCCCGCGGGCAAAAGAGACGAGAGGCGGGGAGGATGACAAGTCGTCCTTCTGCCGCCGTGTCGCACCGCATTAGGCGGCGCATTAGCGTGATGCAACTTGTTAGCCGCGGAGCTTGGCGGCGCCACGTTACTCGGCGCTTTGTTTTGCAGGTGTTTTGCATAGCTCACTGCACCTTGTGTGGCCCGAGTGCCTGATTAGCCTTTTATATACATGTATACATCCACTCCCCCGGCCCACGTCAGGGCAGGACCAAGAGAAGCGTCTGTTGGCGCCTATTGTAGTTTAATGTAAAAAGGAGGAGTTGTTGAAATGACTTGAAAGCACCTCTGATGCCATTTTTACAGCAATAAAGTTTGTTCAAAAAAAAAAGAAAAGAAAAGAATTTATAACCTTTAATAAGGTTATAAAATGTGGCCCGGCAGCCTAATAGAATCTTTATCTCAGGCTTGGAATGACTCTGGAAGCGTGTGTCTAAAATGGAATCGGGGGGGAGAGAAAAAAAATTAAACTTCTATAAATGTATTTGTGCGGTTTAATGACGCCGTTTTGTCGCCACTCGTGTGAATTTGTGCGTCGTGTTTTTCTTTTTTCTTTTTTCATTGCAGCGTCGTTAACGCTGAAAGCGAATAAGAGCAGCGGGAGCGAGGCGGCCGCCCTGATGGCGCTGCTGTTGTTCGACGAGGTGGCTGAAATTGAAACGCGGTGAGTTGTTCTTTTTTTTTTTTTTCATTTGTCGTCGTGAAGTTCTGACGCCTCGCAAATGCACGCGCTCTCCGCCGGTTTATTGTTTTGATTTGTTTATTGTTTTTTTTTCACCCCCTATTTGTCCTGATTTCAGGTCGGACAGAGGCAAGACAGACGTGGCTTCAGCGACCTTTTCGCTGCCGCTGTCGCTGACACGCAGGTAAACGCGTCTTTTTCCGGATCAGTGGTTTTGTCGAAGGTGATGTGTCGCAACGCGTTTCACATCTTAATTTCGTCCTGGACTCATGTGGAATGGCTATATTTATCAGAATTATTTATTCGGTGCACTTTTTTTTTTTTTTCTCTGTTTAACTTTAACTGACTTTAACTTCACTTAAAAAAAAAGTATTAGCAACCTAAGCTAATTATTTTTCATCTAGCTAATAATTAGCTTGCTGAAAAATAAGTAGCAGCTAGTTAGCTAGCTGAGAAATAGCTAATAATTAGCTTGCTGAAAAATGTTTTTGGATCTTATGACAGAAACAAGCTAAAGGTGGGGGATTGGAATCAATTAGCGTCTTTCAGTGACATCACAAAGGGCTCTTTCCTCCAATTTCTGAAAAGTAGGGCAAGCGGAAGAAATAACACACACAATTCTTGCGATTTAGCAACACATTTGCTCGACTTTGGACCCCTAACGGCTCGATCCTCCACAAGCTTCTCTCCAATATTGTCTCCGTCTCAGGTTCCACCTCCCGTTCAAGGCCGCCACCCATCACGCCGTCAGCCCCTTCCGCTGCGTCCTGCCGCCCTCCTCCGACCTGCTGACCCTGCCGCCCTCCCGGCAGGCCCTGCAGGTCGCCTGGAACGCCGCCTGGCATTCCGGGATGGACAACCTCCTGGAGGAGCTGCCCAGGGCCTCCTCATCCACTTCTTCCAAGTACCAATCCTCACACTTCTACTTCTACACGCTTTCATTTTTGCCTCGGCCACCTTTTTTTTTTTTTTTTTTTTTTTTTGGCGTCATCTGGCAAATTTTCACTTCTAGTCAGACGAGTGAAATTTCAGCAGAACGAGCCGGAGTAAAAAACACCAAACAAAGAAAAGAAGGGAGACGCCTTTTTTCAGCCTTTCGCACTCCCCTCCCAGGAGCAGAAGATGAGTTTCACAGGGAGTCCTCTTCTGTCTCATCCGTCTTGGTTTGCCTCTAATGTGACCTAATCCGTACAGATGAGGACGTTCCCTGCAAGATTTTAACCAGCTTGCGTGCGACGCGGACGGCTGAAGCGCGCGGCGAGCCGACGGATCAAACTGGATTCCACGCGGGGGCTCGTCGCCTAATGCGGGTGTAAATTGAGAGGCATCGCGGCCGTCGCAAACTTTTCTCCTTTCAGTTGTTGACACTGTTTTGACAGCCTCGCAGAGTGACACAATTACCTGTCTGCGCCGTTCCGTCAAAGCCTCTCACTTTGGGTGACTCATAAAACTCTCATTCATCCAGATTGACAATCTTTTTTTTTCTTTTCTTTAGTCTCGCAATCTTGTGCGACTGCTCATAGCGTCAGTCACTTGCGTATTTTACCCAAAACGGCTCACCTCCCCCCCCTCCCGCTCTCTCCACGCAGGTTTCACTCCGACCTGGAGCTCTCCGAGGGGCAGCTGCTGTCGCTGAGGGTGCTGCACCCTCCTGGCGCCCTGCGGGACTGCCTCCAGGCCATCGCCACGGCGGCGGGACACGTGTCGGTCACCTCCGCCCTGTCCAGGCTCGGCCTCTACCTGCTGATCGACAGGCTGGCCCTCCCTCACAGCGCCACCTACGGCTGCAGAGAGACGCTGCGCTCCCTCAATTGGCAGGCGGCAGTGAGCAGGTGCAGCTTTTCCGCGCACGCAACACAGCGTTAATGCCTCATTAGACTGTTTGTTTGCAGCCAGGAGTAGGTTCGCTTTTTGTTATTATTTTATTATTTTGAATGCGTTGCTTATTCTCTACAATTTGCCTCAAAATGAAACCTCTCGCAAAAATTTTTTTCGGTCCTTCCTTTCCTTTTCAAAGGAAGTCCAATATTCAGCATTTTTTCGCCGTCCCCTCCGCCTCTCCAGGTTCCTGCAGGTGCAGCCGGCCAGCGTGGAGGACAAGAGGCTGCTGGTGGCCGTGGTGGCTTTCCTCAACGTCTACTTCAGAGAGGAGGGCACCGAGGCCGCGTCGGCGGCAGAGGACGGAGACCTGCACTGGATGCTGGAGCTGCTTCTCGACCAGGTGCGACCCATCGCGGCTACCTGGGCAAGGGGGATGAACACTGTGGGCTCCTGGCTCTGTTGCTCCAGCGCAATTTCACACCATGAATCAGAGCTGGAATAGATCGGACAGCAAGAGATAGCAAAGCGGTGTTGCTCTTTCGTAAAGGCAGAGAAAAAAAAATAATCAAGTATCGCTGCTCAGACCTGCGGCAGTAGATTATTTCATTACAGACTTAGAGCCGTATCGCAGCCCAAAGAGAAAAAAACAACATGGTGTTTTAGCAAGGAAAGCCGCTTTTAGGGTTTAATCAGTCTCACCTTGGATTCCACCCGCCCCGTTTGAACATTTGTGTGTAAACAATAACTTTTCCTCCCTGGCAGCCACAACACTCTTCAGGGTCTGAATTTTTATTTTTTTTGTGTGTGTAATTACCACTAATGCTTTCAGGAACATCCGCCGCTTTCTGAATTTGCATAAGCGCTCCGCTCTGCTCTGCGCCGCCGCCTCGCAGGAAGACAGCAGTGGTGGCAGGAAGTAGGCGCCAGCTCAGCGACGCCTCCTTCCTTCCTTCCTTCCTTCCTTCCTTCCTTCCTTCCGCTGCGTCTCGCCTCTCTGGGTCAGCTCGCCGGCTTTTTAAGGAAGATCTGCGGAAGGACTCGGCTTTTTTCCTCCTCCTCCTCTTCCTCCTCCTCGCAATCAAGGGGACGCACGTCTAATAATTAGACGAAACAAAACAATGCGGTTTTGTCTTTTCTTCTTTTTTTCATTCAGGAGTCCCTCTTCAGCTTGCTGTTCAGCACCGACAGCAAGGCTTCGGCGCGGAGCTCGGGGGAGCCGGACGAGCTGATGAACCACGTCAGCCGCAGGCTGCAGAGAGAGCTCAGCCGCTTCTTCAACCTGCTGCTCCACCGGCTGGAAAACACCGGCGACAGGTTGCGTGATCAACACTTCCAATCAGTCCTGGATTCAAGCTGGCCTCCATGCCTGATTCTTCGAGTGACTGAATGAATGCACGCATGACTTTATTTTGGTTGCAACTAAACAGAAATCAAAAGGAAAGGTTTAACATAAAAGATCACAATGTGTAACCATAAAAACTTCAACAACCACGGATAGCTCGGAACATTGATGTTAAGGGAAAGAAATGAGTTGCACTCACCTTTTTAAATTCTCACTTACATTCAGTTTGCCATGTAGTCTCTCATTATTTTATGCTTCGTCTTTCTAAATTCCAAAAGAGAATTGCACAGTTTGGGTCCATCATTGAGTACATTGCATAATTCCACTCCCAACACTGACGCACATCTGTATTTCACATTCGTTCTTGCTGTACTTGTTGAAAACAGAAGCAATCCCCTTCAGTTACATTTACCTTTCTTCAACTTAACGATTTCTCCAATAACCAGAGGAATGTTCCTGTTCACTATGCAGTACATGATTTCAAGTGTTCTTAAATATACAATGTCAAAAAAAAAAAAAAAAAACCGCGCAGAAATTGCCTGTACATTTAGCCCTCTGCTCATAGCCTCCTTTCAAAAGCAGTTTTTTCCACTTGCTAACCGCACGACTGGAACGGAACCAAACCTTGGCAGCTGCAAGGCCGCTCGGTCACAGAGGGCAGAACAAACACCTGGCTGCCTGGCCAGTGTTGTTATCACCAGACCGGGATGGATACCAGTGCCCTTTGTGACATCACAAAGAGCTGTTTGAGCAAACACTTTCTGGCTGGAGACTCCTTTTCCATAATATATATACGTTACTGTGAACGTATTGCCTTATTGTTTGTGTTATTTCTAGAGTCCTACCAGCTCATATTGAGGATATGTTGATCACCATCAGCTGTGTTTCCTCTCATCACGATGTCTCCTTCCTCCCCCCACTCCCCTCCCCGTTTTCCCCCCTCTCCATCCCGCGTCCCCCCCCGCGCCCAGGCTGTGTCTGGCGTTGGCCGGCCCCTTCAGGAGCCAGCTGGCGGCGCGCTTGCTCCAGAGCCTGCGGGTGTCGGACGCGCCGCGCTTCTACGGGCTCCCCAGCCTGGAGAGGACGCTGCAGGCCATGGTCACGCTGACGGCGCAGCCCGGCTGGAGCTCCCACTGCCCCGACGCCGAGCCCGCCGCGCTCTGCTCCAAGTACCTCAGCGGGCTGTTGGAGGTGTGTGTGCGTGCGTGTGTGTGTGTATCTATCTATGTGTGGCCACATCATATGTTTGAAGACGCTCATGAGCGTATGCAGGCCTCCCATCAGCGCGGAGAACGCCTACAGAAATAGATGAAATGAAAGCTGGATACTTTCTGTGGAATTAATTAAAAGCGAAACGTATAATGGCGACGGGCCTGGAATTTCAATAGGTGAGGGGAGGATGGGGGGTCTCATTGCCAGAGTGGGGGGGGGGGGCACTCGGAAGATGCTGATGAGATTAATCAACCTTGCATATTCCATCTGTTAAAAGCCGCTCGGCGGTCCGTGAAGCGACGGCGAAGCGCGGCGCGGGCCAGCTTGCGCTGCAGACCCCAGCCTCGCGCGCACCCAAAAAAATGTTTTATTGATTTGGAGCCCGGCGAAGACCCCCCCAGTCTCTCTCCCCAGTCTCTCTCCCCAGTCTCTCTCCCCCTATCCCAGTGGAACGGCCTGCTGCGTTTTGCACAGGGACTGGGTGCAGCCTTGCTGCGTTGTTTTAATTCTCGGCCGGAATTCCGATGAGCTGAGGTTAATTTTCCCCTTTTCAGTCCCCCGCCGGCTCCTCCGACCACCCCACTGACCCCCCCCCCGCCCTCCCGTCCCTCACCTCACACCTCACACCACACCCACCACCACCACCGCAGGGCCGCCCTGAGAAAGCTCAGCAGCCTCTTCCACAGTCCTGGACGGCACAGCCCGAGAATAAACAATTAGTCTCGGCTGCTTTTAGCTCCGCAGCCGCGTCAAAGCAAGCGGAGGCCCCCGTCTTTGTTCAAGCGACGTCGTCACGCCACAGCGTCGGTATTAGTTACACATGGATTGGCGGCGCAGCTGAGGGTGTTGGAAAAGGTAAATCTGGTCGCTGCCGGTATTTATTTCTATTTCACAATGAAGCAGAGCTTAAGCCGTTCCTCTGGCTCGACTGCAAAAAAAACCCAAGACAAAAACAGGTCTCCTAGCAGCTGCAGGATGAATTAATCATTCGGTGACGGCGTCACGATCTGTAGTGGGGAAAAAAGTGTGATATTCGCCAGTATGATATTGCCAGTGCTTGATGCTGATTTAGAGAGCTTTCTAAGATACAATATGCCAATGTTTTGTTTTGTTTTTTTGTTATGTGCTCAGATGCAAATATCTCATCATAGCAATAACCAGAGATAAACAAACTGCCAAATTTATATTAAATGAAAGCAGACAGAATTATAGAACTGATAAAAATGTGCATTGAATGAATAGAATGAATGAAAGAAAATAGTCGTAGTCCCCACAGGGATTGTTTAGCATCTTCTCCAAGTGAATGAGCAGTTTGTGTGACGTTAAGGAGGGGAGGTCCTCCGGGTCAATCTATGGAAAATGACTGAGTAGCTGTTTGTCCGCAGGGCTCTTCAGCCGTTCACGCTGTGTGCCTTCTTGCGCAGGTCATCTCCTCGTTCTACGTGGAGTGGGGCGGCAACTCGCTGTCCTTCATGGGGAAGGGCGTGACCAAGAACGCCCTCATCTCTCTGCTGCACCTGTCTCACGAGATGATGGCTCAGAACAAGGGGGAGGTGAGCGTTGCGAGTTTGTTTTCACCACAGGTGTCAGACAAAAACAACAACAGATTTCTCTGTTCTACCCGGATCAGGACTTCATCTCCCAGTGGTCTCTGGGGAACGAGGCGGCCACGGAGGATGCCAGCGCGTCGCAGCTGGGCTTGGCCTGGCTCATCCCGCTCTGGGTGGACAGGGATCAGGAGGTGCTGGAAAAAAAAAAGTTTTCTGCGCTCTCACCTTTTAAACGCACACGGTCGTTGTTTTCGCCATTCGCCCTGCAGCTCGCGCTCGCAAATATTCCATCTGTCGCGGATGTACGTCGCTTTTTCCTTGTTTTGTTTTGTTTGTTTGCAGATGCCTGAAATATTGTGGCAAAGTAAAAACCCAAATGAGTTTTTCAAGAATTCACGGGAAAGAAGGGGGGGGAAATGCAGGGGATCTGACAGCTCAGATCAAGTTCCCACGCAACTCACTCTGAGGTCCCTCGGCAGAGTAGTCTCTGTCACTGCCATCACAAGTTTGGATGCTAGGAAGCTCATATTTAATAATATCATACTCCAACGCCAAGCATCCAACTTCTGGAAACTCACTTGTGTTTTGTTTTTGTGTGTGTGTGTTTCTGGACGTTTACACCCCAGAGATGCATCAACTTTCTTTTTTTTTTTTTCTTTTTTCTTTTTGTTTGAAACAATCTCTCTTCCTCTCCTCAAACATCCGCATCTCCCCTACCTGGTGTCAGGTGCGGTTCGCCAGCATGGGCCTGGGCGCCTCTTTGTCCTCGGTTCCCAGCGGCTGCCAAGCTCTCTGCGCCAGCTGTCAGAACATCAGCGGCGGCCTGTGGGGGACGCTGCTCAACATCCTCCTGGACCGGCAGGAGAGCAGCGCGGTCCGCAGAGAGGTACCGTGCCAGTGTCTGCCCCTCCTGTCGGACTAGCATTTCTGCATCCCGCGTCGTCTCACGTGTATAATTATGAAGCGAGCCTGAATTGGCAAAGAGCGTAGTTAGCCCTCTGCGCTTACCTGGGAGAGGTATCAGGAAGGTGCCCTTTGTGACATCACAAAAGGAACTCTTTTCTTTCAGACTGTTGAAAGTTGGCAAACAAAAAAAAGCAAAGGATGGCCAACCCACTGAATTGGTTAGAGATGCGTCGTCGGTACAAAACATTGATTAAGTCTCTTTTATACACAATACAAATGTAATAAAAACAACATCTGCTGAGAAATGTATTAAACAGTCCGTTTCAGACCCATGCGCTTCTATTTGAACAGTCGATAGGGAGGGAAACACAGCTGCAAGCAATCACAACTATTAATGTCTGACAGAAAAATAAGAAATATGAATGAGCTGCAAATTGAATTCTTTGAATAACATTTTGTTTTAGGTGAAATCAGAATCAAACTTTTAATCTGTGCCGGAGAGCTTTTGTCTCTCCTTGCACTCTCAAATGAAGGGAATCACAATCACAAGATGAAATCAAGCTCACGTCGCTGTGTTTATTAATATTATTATTATTATTATTATTATTATTATTCTTATTATTATATCAATGGAACTTTCAGAGGTTGCAGATTTGTCCGTGTAGAATGATACACAGTCAGTCTGTCTCCACTTTATCCAAACCCTGCTGCCTGTGCTCTTCTCCACTCAGCCAGACAGCAGTGAGCTCATTGCACGTGGCTGCTGTTTTGCAGCACATGCAGCGCATCCCAGACATCACCTGCCCCCCCCACACCCTCTCCCGACACCCTCCAGAGTTCATGTGTGAAAAGTGCTCAGTGTTTAAAATGACGCCCTCGCTCCTCTCGCAAGTGCACTCCTTTTTTTTTTAATGTGATCAAACGGAGCTAAAACGTGACTGCGCCTTCGTGTAATACCGCAACACCACAGGCAGATGGCACTGTTGCCGAGTCTGACCCCCTTTTCTTACTTTCCAGGCCGCATTCATCCTGCAAAACCTGCTTGTGATGCCCATGCCGGCTGACGCCGAGGAGGCCAAAGACTCTCAGTGGCAGGTCAGTGGCTGGACGATGGCCAGGTCAAAGGTCACCATGCTCGTGCATGTTTTTTGATTTGACCATTAAAACGAAATCTCTCAGAAACTAAAATAAATGAATTAAAAAAATGTCTACTTCTCTACTCTCATTATCATCGCCGACCTCTTGCAGCTACCACATCAACCACCAGTTGACTTTACAACTCCCCGCCATTGACCTGCGAATACTACTGTGTATTATTACTTGAATATTATGTATTTTCACTTTGTATTGTTATTAATTGTCCAGTTATTGAACCTTGTTTATTTATTTATTTATGCATTTGGTTCGTTAGTTCAAAGGAACAGCACATATTAATGAACATCACATGTAAATATGTCAGATTATAGCCGTGGGCTGGTTTCCATCTGTAGTCTGTATGTTGCTGCTTCATTGTGTGAGGCTGCTATGACAGTTCAAATAACAATGCCTTCTGATTCTGGAAGAAAACGATGCAATGATTGCTTTCACATCGTCGTCCGATTGTGACTGAGACTGTTTTCTTCCTTCCTTTACTGCTTCCTCCTCCTCCTCCTCCTCCTCCCTCTTCCTCCTTCCACTCCCCCTCTAGCCAAGCCCCGCAGGTTTCAGTCTTTGGGTGTTGCTCGAATTCAAGGCCCAGCGGGGGCGCACGCCTCCAGCGCTCACATCTAAAAAAAGACTAAAGTTTCAAATGTCTGTCAAGTAGGAAAAAAAGAAAGAAAGAAAGAAAGAACCCACCACAACCGTCGTAATGCAGGATGTCGTGACTCGCGAAGAAAAAGGGGCCAGATGTCACAGTGGAATTAAATCAGATCAGTTTATAGCCCCCGCTTGCGTGGAAAATACAAATTAGCTTATTTCCGAGATGTTTTGTCGTGCCTGCTGTTTCGTGTGCTCTTAGCTTCTTCTTCTTCTTTTTTTAAAATCCTCAGCATCCCTGTGTCCACGACGAGGTGACCGGCGTGTCCCTGCTGGGTCTCCCGGCCCTCCAGGCTCTGCTTTACCACTGCCGCTACTTCCAACACGTCGCCCTCTGCGCTTCCAGTTGCTACCAAGGACGGCGCGTGTTCCACTCGCAGCCGTGTGCCGATGCCGGCGGCGGCCTCTTTCCTCCAGAGAACACGTTACTGGGTAGGTCGGGTGTAAAACCGCTCACGTGTCACCAGCAGGGGTCACCGTCTGAAATCTCGTCTGTCCGCGGCCGATTAGATGCCGAGGACTCTCTGTTGTTTTGGAGGAGCGTCCCGCCGGCGTCCGCCGACAACCACAGGAGGCCTTCCAGCTCGCTGTCCACATCCAGCACGATGGTCAGCGGACCCCTCGCTTACCCGCATTCAACACTGCAAAATCAAACTATATCTGCTCGAGCGTCTCCTTCATTGTGGTCATTACAGAGTCGAGGTTCGGTGCTCCACACCCCGAAAGGTCCGTCACTGTTGAACGTCACAGAAGACACCCCGGCCAGCAGGCTAATGGCTCAAGGTACCAGAGAGGCATTTTTAATGGCCATGTTTACATTTGCATCCTCTTTGTTGGAGATTTAGAGGCGAACCGTGACATACAGTGATGTCACACTCGGCTGCCCGTTCCAAAAACTCCTTTAAATGTCGCCTTATCTTCAGGCCGACACGTTGAAACAACTTTGACAGAATCATTTTTTGAAAGACTAAGAGGAAAATAGGATGGGAGGCCTACTGCTGACGTGAAGCAATGAGCCTCGGTTTAGGGCGTCAGGCGCAGTTCTCAATCATAGCCAGCAGATGTCACTCTTCTGGTCGCATCCAATGCGTCGCAGCAACTCGTGCTGTTTTTTTTTTGTTTGTCAAAGTTGTTCAGTGCTTCATGAAGCCTCAGTTTCACCTTTCACCAGCTTCCTGGTTTTTTATCTACAACTTCAAAAAGGGGGGTCGATAGTGTCGTAGTCAAGACCGCACCAACCGAGATTAATACTTTTATCAAGACTAGAGAGCGTCGAGATCAAGACAAGACCGAGGCATTAGGGTTTCGAGACCAAGACGAGACTGAGACTTTATACATCAAAGAGAAATAACAACAAAAACACGTTGCTGCTTTGCCAGCTATTTTGAACCATTTAAAAAAAACAACAACGTTGCTTCATGAAATTAAAAAATAAATTTACAGTGAATAAGGGAGTAGACCGGTTTTGGACAAAGACCAACCTCCAGTACTACAACACTACCGATTGATGATAATAATACTGTCATTTTAATCTCTCCCAGGCCAGAGTGACACGGACACCAGCGACTCTGCCTTCTCCCCGGACTCCCGTCACAGCGAGCTGCCGCCGGCCGCCAGCCCCGTCGCGGTGGTGACCCCGGGCCTGATGGCGGCCCACTGCGGCCTGCTGAGTAACCTGGTGGCCATCCTGCCAGACTTCACCCTCACTGCCCTCAGACACAACCAGCTCCTGGAGGCACTGGCTGGGTGAGAGGGCCAGCGCCACATGCACTCACACACCCCCACTTCTCATCACGCTGTGTAGAATGAAAAAAAAGGAAAAGATTTTAAAAATATAGTTTGTTTTGCATTTACACATTTTAAGTGTCAAACTTTAACTCCTAATATTTAGTCAGGTGAGTACAGATGATTTTTTCAGTCTAATGATTTAATTGTAGATATATGCAGAGCAGATTTGCTTTCATAATACTGCCAAATTCTGCGTGTCTTTCGCTCTGTTTGGGTTTTAAAAAAAAGCACATTTTCCATAATTTCTCTCCTACTCCTCCTCCTCCTCCTCCTCCTCCTCAGTCTGGTACGCGCCGGTCCCGTCGAGAAATGTGTGACTGAGCTGAAGACGGCAAACATTCAACCGGGAGAGAGAGAAGTCATCAAGGGCCAGGCAAGGAAACACTTGAACATTCTGAGGGTGCGAGGTGGGCTGAGGCCGTCCTCACCATCTCAGCGTCGGAGGTATTCTCAGTGGGCGCCGAGTCAGAAGTGAGGCGGTTATCTGTTAAGACATACAATAGAAGCTATTTTCATTGTCATCGCATGATCACACCGTGGTAACATATCTCAGTATGTTCATTGTAATGGATATTTAAAAAAGAAAACAGACGGTGCATGCAGACTGATGGCAGCGTTGCTCTCCTATTCAGAGACCGTCAGCCTGTGTCTGCTCAGCAGTGTCGGTGGTCAGTGGTAATTGTACAAGCAGGTGTTGAGCGGCCGATGCAGGTGGCTGCAGTCGGGCGTCCAGGGTCCAAACCTGCAGGCGTAAAGCTGCACCTGTAAAGGGGCAGCGTGAGAGAGGAACCAGGGACGTGAGCTGCACCTGCCTCATGTTTTTTGCATTGACGTTCCTGTCTTGTGTGTCTCTGTCTTTTTTTTTTTCTTTTCTTTATTTTCCCTCTAGATCGCCACCTCGCTTCACTTCCTGTCCGGCTTCTCCAGGCTGCTGCAGTCGTGTGTCACCGTGAGCTCGGAGCTGATTGGCCGCCTGGGCTCGCTGAAGCAGCTGGTGGCGACTCTGGTCGCGGTGCTGACGCTGAGTCCCGAAGGTTTAGGTCAGAGCGCGGCGTGATCATTTTTCCAATCCAGTCGCTGCTTTCAGTGTAAAAAAAAAAATCTATTTTGGTTTCACGTGTCTCGATAATTCGTGGCACGTCGGCCACCTCGGCTGATCTTTGCAGAAACTCCCAGTCCCGCCGTGTGCCGGCGCGTGTCACAGAATTCGTGAGTCACTCCCCCCCCCTCCCTCCTCCTCCGCAGACGCAGGTACCCGCGACGCGGTCTGCGAGTGCTGGGCGGACTTGTTTACGCTCCTGGCTACTCTGGTGAGGAGGGACGGCTCGGCAGCGTACCCATCTGTCTCCGCCGCGCTGGGGAGACGCTGGCGACCGTTCGCAGGTACGCGGACACTCGACTCACCGCCTGCCTGACTCAGGCGCTGGTGCGAGACGGCGCGGCAGAATTAACTCAGCCAAACCTGGCGGCGCGGCTGCTTCCTTCAAAGGTCCAGACAGTGTGGAATATTTGGCCTGATTTACCATTTTTATATTAGTAAGAGCTTAATTTACTGCCCATAAATGCATTAATACAAGTGTAGACCCTCAGTCCAGTGAAAGTCATTTGGTTTTCCTAACTATAGAGCAGTTCTTAGATATATATTCATAAGAATATACATATTGCAAGGGTCTTGCTCCCAGTTTGCTGCCATCCTGCACCGCCGTACTTCTAAGGAAGCCCGGTGTGGACAATCCAGCCAGTTTCGCATGTAGGTTTGACTTCTCGCATCTTCATATAAACCAACAAAGAAGAAGGTGAGCAGGTGTGTTTTGAGAGGGAGGGCGAGCGCTGCAGTCTAAAATGTAACCACTTGATGTCGCTGTTCTCAAAATCACCAAATATTACACCTTGACAATTTGTTGTAAATTGCGTTTCCATGTCCCTCACTTGTGCAGCTTATCAAACTGATTGTCGACCATCAAAGTACAGCAGTGGGTTCTGTTTTTGATTTTGTGATTGCGTTATTAAAAAAAAAAAAAGAGAAACCAAACCGATGCATTTACACAGGAGGGAGCATGCATGTCCAGCAAAAAAAAAAAGAAAAAAAGAAGCAATTCTTAATGGCCGAATATCTCAAATTGAGCGTCGCTGACTTTCCCACTGCAGGAACGCTGTCGGCGTGCGTGGACGAGAGGACGGGCGACCATCCGGCTCACGCCGCAGCTCTGCACTTCCTCGCCGCGGTCTTCACAGAGGAGACAAAGAGTCGAGGCACCGAGGTCCCGACCTCCTCCACCCCGCCGCCGCCGCCGCCGCTTCTTCTTCTTCGTCCGTGCGCGACACGCTGAACTCCCCAGCAGCTGGCCGGCTGTGCGAACTGCTGCTGCAGGTACAGGTGGAGGTGAAGGGTTGAGAGTCGCCGCGATTGCTCATCGCAAAACAAAACAAAACAAAAAACAACAACAACACTTTTTTCATGGCAGAGCTTTGAGAAGAAGAGCTTGCAGGACCCTTCTAGAAGGCCCGCCGCCAGAGCTCTGATGGCGCTGCTGGCGTGCAGCCCCGCTGCTCAGACACACGCGGCCAAAGGTATTTTGCTTGTTTCTGAAATGTTCTCCTGCTGTTATTTAAACTTTGTAAGGTTCGTTACTCCTGGCTCGGGGACATGCACAAGAATTCCAGTTTACCTGTTTTTAACTTGGGTAAACTCTGTCCTAAGGTGGACGTGAAGTGATTCAGCATCGTCGGTGCTTGCATCAGTTTTTTCCCGCTTTTCCTTTCCAGCTGGCGTCATCGACAGCTGCGTGGAGCAAATGAAGCAGAGTCACTCGCAGCTGCAGCTTGAGTCGGTCCGGCCCGGCAAGGCGTCTCGCAGCAAGAAAGTGAGCGCGCCATTTCCAGAGGGGTGGGGGGGGGTTGGCTCCTTTGTTCGCCTGACTTTATTTCCCATCGGGGATGACGTGTGAGAAAGCGTCGGGCCCGTCTTTACCTTGGCTCTGAAACCAGCACCTCTGTTTGTTTTTTCTGACTTATCAGGAAGAGGGCCACTTAAAGGAAGTCAAGCTGCACGCTGAGATCCTGCGGAGCGCCCTCTACTGCAATGACGAGTGCAAAGTAAGGCTCTTGCCGACGCCTGACGTCAGGCTAATTGCATTTTTTTTTTTTCCAAACAAAACCTCTTAGTATAAATTTAGTGCCTTTTTTTTTTCTTACTCACCTTCATGCACAGTTTTATTTATTTATTTTTTTCAAGCACCTGTCCAACAACACAGAAGTACTAGTAGGTGTCTGTGTCTGTCTGCACGCACTCTTGCATGTGTGTGTTTAGGCGGTGGCCACCGAAGCTCGCCTAACACCGGCGGTCCACGCTCTGTGGCCTTGGCTCCTGTTGGACGACGGCGCCATGGAGGCGGCGCTGGAGCTCCTGTGCGTCTACACGGCCGGCAGCGCAGCAGGTGCGTGTCCGTGTTGCGAGAAGGAAGCCGTGCCTGGCCCCCGCGTCTGCCCGCCTCCCGCCCGCGGGCTTTTTTTTTTTTTTTCGCCGAGTCACGCGTCGGCCCACTGAGGCGCTCCTTGTCCGTCGCCGCTGGGCCGAGACTGAGCAACATTGTGCCCCGTCTGTGTACGAGGCGGCCCCGCCCCCGCTCACAATGGGCAGCAGTGTCAGCTTTTCACGCCGGTCGCGAGATGATGCAACCTGAAGCAGCCTGGGTCGGTTTAGGGCAAAGGTCAAAGGTCAATCCCCGTTTTCAGATCTCTGCTTTTGGTCCCGGTGGGATGAACGGGGTTGCTTGGCAAGTATGGCAAAGAGAATTTGATCCGAGTATGGGAAGTATGCTGTTAGCCCGCTGTTTAGAGCAGGGATGGGCAAACTTTTTATGTTATTCTTCAGGATTTCATCATCACTGTGGCAGAAAACGCGAGATCGCAGGGAAACTAAAACATTTGTAAGGTTCATAAATATAATTCTAAGTTCAGCGGGCCGGATTAGAAAGCTTAACGGGCCACATTTGGCCCCCGGGCCGTAGTTTGCCCATGCCTCCAACAGAAATGCTCGGTTTTAACTTCCTGCTGCAAAGTTCATAGTTTGTTGTCCCTGACGCTACCTCGGGTTGTGGTCATTAACCCGGGGTGAAGTGTCCATTAAGCGTGCCCTTTGTGATGTCACCAAGGACCGTGAGAGTTCTGCAAGTCGACATCAGCGAAACCTTTGTTTTTTGTTTTTTTTTGCTTGAGTAGAAAGAAGAAAAGATTCATGGTCCACACTGTCAGGAACCTGCACCGAAACTGACGCCCCACTGTCCCTTTGATGTGTGTGTGTGTGTGTGTGTGTGTGTGTGTGTGTGTGTGTGTGTGTGTGTTTTGTGGGGCGCACGTTCCACTGCCGCAGTCGCGCAGCGGAAATCAGTTTCACCTGTGAAGGAAACGGAGTTTGTAACACGCATGCATGCACGCACGCACGCACGCACGCACATGTGCACATGCTGCCGCTTGATTGGCACCTGCTCCTCGGCGGGGCTCTGATCTGAAAGGCGCTCGCTTCAGAACCCCGGAACCCTCAAGTCTTGCGCGCCGTCTCCCCGAAGGTTCGGCGGAGCGGGCGGCTCCGTGCTCGGCGTTACGCCATCCGCCCTCCGGCGAAGCTCGGCGGCTCCCCCCGGAGGCGACTCCGCTCCTTGCCGAGCGTTTCATCTCCAGGCTGCGGCTCCTTCATCCCGGCCCCTTTGTTTACGCTTCCCGTCGGAGTCAGGCTGATGTTGTTGTTGTTGTACCTCACACACACACACACACACACACACACACACACACACACACACACACACACACACACGCGAGCACACACACGTTGCCAGACTTGTTTATTTTATTTCTTGCAGTTGAATAAAACATGCAGCTCGTCTACAATTATCAATCCTGTTTGACTGCATGTCAACCGACCGTGGCGGCTCCAGCAGGGGGCGTGGCGCTGCCCTCGCCGTCAGCGCGGCTGTAGGAGCTGACAGGTGCGGGGATAACCGCGGGGCTTACACCGGCGGACGCCCTTTCCCGCCGCCGTCCCGGCTGTCATGTTCCTCCGCTCGCGGCATCAATCAGTGTCGGGTCGCTGCTCGTCAACGGACACTTCCCTCCTCCCCCCGCACCCCGCACCCCCGCCGCAGCTCGTTAATCGCCGTACACACGTTTCGAGGAAGTAATCCATAGCCGCGCCAATTAGCCGTGTCAGTTAAAACCCGAACCGCGACGCCAACATGGTGGAGATCCACCATTTGCATCATTGATTTGAAGGTTGTGCATTTATGTTCACCGGTCTTGCAGTGGAATAAATCGCTGTCGAAGCCTCAGGCAAAGTTTTCTAAAGTTCTCTAAAAATTTGTTTTTATTTAATGATTAAACAAAATATAATCATAAAACGACTAAACTTACGACTACTACTGATACTTCATGGGACTGATATCGATGATAATAACGATGACGGTGGTGACAATGAACCCTTGCTGCGTTTCCATGACCCCTAGAATTGCGCAAAACCTAAACATCGCAGTTAAAAACTGGTCATGGAAACTCCTAAACTCTTTCAGACGTATCGATATAGAGGTATATCGCAAAACTGTCATGGAAACGCAGCTCGCGTCTTCCAACATGAGTATTCGAAGATGCAAAAAAAAATTCTGCTGCTGTCAGTCTTTTTTTTGTCAGTCCTTTTTTTTTGTGAAATTAGTTCGTATTTCTTTCACAAATGAAATTAACCTTTTGTTTATTTATGTTCTCATCCGGCCAGACGAGCCGCGCACGCAGCTGCGCAGGAGGGGTTTAGGTGCGGCGCGCAGTTTGTTATTGTGGTCGCTCGGGCCACAGGTTGGACCGCGAGCTCCGCTTTTAGACAGATGGAAAGAATGAAGTCATCCAGCTGGAGGAGCTACAGTCATCGTCATCGTGTTGTGTGTTTCTTTTTTTTTTTTTCTTCTTCGACAAAAGTGTTTGGCTCACCAGCCGGCACTGTGCAAATTCAGAGAGGAACAAAAGCGGCAAATGAGGATTTTAACGTGGATGCCGTCAGACTTGCTGGAGGCAAACGAGCGTCGCGCGGACGGCTGTAAGCTTCCTGGCTGGACGGCGTCGCTGCCCCCTCAGCCGCTGCCTCCGCTGAGGGGAGATGAGACGGCTGCTGCAACCAAACAACACCGCCGTTGACGGCTGAGCCTGTCGATGCTCAGGTTGCAGAGGTGCACTTGTAGAGCGCATATGACGCCACAACTGACGGAATATTCAAAGGCCTTTCTATCTAAAGCGCTTGCAATGGGGTTGTGAAGAATGAATTGTCGCTATGACATTCTCCAATAATGAGCGTTTACGTTTACATTAGGAGGTGGGCCGTGACACCACAGCTGCCATCAGACACCGGTGACCTCACGTGGGGCGCCTGGGATTTCCCACCACTGAGGTGTCTCTTCCCTCCCGCTCCCTACTTCAGCTTGCAGTTCCCTTTGTGGCAGCGGCCCCGGCGCTGCGGCGGGACCCAAAGGCACCCACGGGGGCTCGCTGATGCACTCGGTCATGAAGCTGGCCTCGGGGGTCGCCCCTGACAACGGCACGGTCCAGATGCTGGCCTTCTCCCTCCTGGCCAACCTGGCCGTGTCCCGGGAATGCCGAGGAGTCCTGCAGAAGGTGAGCGAGTCACGTTTTCTACACAGCTGCTACCTGTTTGAATAAGTTTACTGGAAGAAACTTTCCGACCTTTAGTTTTCGTCCAACACAATTAGTGATCCAAAATCTGCGTAGCTCTCAAGAAAAAGACGCGAGGCAGGCTTAGAGGGCAGGTGATGGGTATTGGTGAGGTTTCAGGTCTGCAATGCCAGCCTTTCGTGATGTCACAAAGGGGGCAACAGAGCTCACTGTTGAAGCAGGCAAACGGGAAGAGTTTCTAATTTCCCAGTCGATGAACAGACCCCGCGCAGATCGGAGTTGAACGGGAATTTGCATAATGTGGGAGCGCCTTCGATAAACATTTTCCCCGCTTCCCGTTTCGCTCCAGTTCACAGCTCTGAGAAGTTTTCTCCAAACCGCCTGCGAGAAATAAATTGGCAAGTTTGATATGTGGCGTTGGAGAACGTGCGATGTCTATAAATGACTGCAGCGTGCTGTCATGGGGGTGGGGGCAGCGTTGAGCCACTTAGACGACTCTTAACACCTTTGCGCCTCGGCCCATGTCTTTCGCAGAACCATTTCCTGCAGGCCTTCCCGTCCGTGCCGGCGCCAAAGGCCGGTGGCGTCAAGACCTCGACGGGCGGCGGCGGCGGCGGCGGCCTGCTGGGCCTGTGGCTCAGGCTGCTGGTCAACCTGTCGTTCGCAGAGGACGGCCAGCAGAGCGTCCTCAAGGTGCCCGAAGCCCTGGACGTCCTGGCAGACCTGGCCCAGCAGCGGCGCCTGGCGCTGCTCACGCTGCACAACCTCTGCTTCTGCCCGGCCAACAAGCCTCACGTCATCGCTAACGGTACGGCGGCGGATGGAGGAGGCGAGGGCGAGAGTCGAAACGGCAAAATCCATTAGAGAGATGCAACATATTTTCTTAAAAAAAAGAAGAAGAAAAAAAGCTGTTCTTGGCTGAAGTTATTGTAGTTTTCCAAAAGCAGCAGCAACTAGCAGATAAACGTCAGGTTTGCACTCCCTTTTCTGTTTTTAGACAAAACATTTATGGAACAGGCCCGCACCCGTTTAGTCAGTAGCTGCCATTTCTCCTAGAATTCAGCAAAATATTGCAATAAAAACCTGATAATGGAAACATCTAAACTTGGGAAAACCTCTCAAATATTGGTGAAAGGTTTCGACGCTCTCATGAAGTGGTTTTTCACACATATCGATATGGAGGTGTATCGCATAAGTGTCATGGAAACACTTCACACATTTTTTATTTTTATTTTTACACATCACCAGATGTGACATACGGGCTTACGAGACCAGGCCACTTCAAATAGCTGCTCCAAAAAAGCAAGATGTTTTGTGCCTCCACCCTCCTCACAGTGGGCTCTCCCGGGGGGAGATTTGACGAGAATTTAATCGGCTTGTGCGCTTTGCACCGTTCAATGGAAACACCTGCAAATCGCAATTGTGCTTTGTCGAAATTTTTAGAAATATCGGTTTCATTTTTCGAAAAACTGTCATGGAAACGCAGCCAGCGGAGGCAAATAATTCAAAAGTTGAAATCGTGCATTTCTCTGAAAATCTTTCCGCCCTGCGTTCAGGGCGGCCCACTGCAGGATGCGACGTCACGCCGTGAGCGCTCACCTCGCTAACGGCTCTCGGCGCTGGGGTTTGCTGCCGGGGAGGGGGGGGTTCTGTTTCCTTTTGAAAGACCACGTTTCCTGTAAAGCAGCTGCACGCCGATGTTCCGAAATGTTAGCGTGCTTGCTCGCTGAAGCCGCCGTGTTGCGTAAGGAGCTGTCCGCGCCGATGCGGCGGGACGATGCACCTGTCCGGAGGTTGTTGCGGGTTTTTTTTGTTTGTTTTTTTCCCCAATCATCATTATGTCCTCCCTTGCCTCCAACTCTGTGCGTCTCTTCCAGACAAAGCCATGAAGGTGCTGATCAGCTGCCTGAGCAGCAAGGAGGCAGAAACGCGCTGCATGGGAGCTTCGGCCCTCTGGGCGCTGCTCCACAACAACCAGAGGGTACGAAGGACACGCGCGTGCGCTGCAACACACCAATGACAGCACCTTCAATAAGAGGGTTTTTTTTTTTTTTTGTTTCTTTCTGGCCTGCGGTTCGAGCTTGTTGCTCGATTCTACCGCAGTCGGTGACTCACTTGCATTTCCACTCAAAGGCCAAGACGACCCTGAAGTGTCCCAGCGTTCGATTACGGATTGAGGAGGCGCACAACCTCTCCAAGAAGGGTCTGTATCCATCCATTCATTCGTTCATAGTCGTCATCAGCGGCGGACATTGAGCTGCACTACCCAGAGTTCCACTTTGACGCACCTCTAACATCCTTTTATTATCCCCATGCGCCACAGACGCGGACAGCAAGCAGGACGCCAACACCACCTACCTGCTGAAGTGCCTGGACAACCTCTCTCAGCTGCTAAACACCTGACTGCGTGCGTGTGTGTGTGTGTGTGTGTGTGTGTGTACAGAAATATTGTATCCTGTTTTATACCTGTGAAATATTAAATCATTTTGACAGCAGTAGAAGTCTCGTCTGCGATTTCACGCCTTTGAAACGTACCGGCTGCACTAATGAGGCTCGCAAGCGGTGCCAGGTGCGCGAGGTCGACGCCACCTCACATGCGGTTGTGGTCGTTGGAGCATCCGCCGAGCACTGCACCGCCATTGGTGGTTGGGGAGGTTTTGAGGGGGTTGAAACACTGGGCCTAAGTGCACTGGTAACTTTCCTCTCAGGAGGCATCCTTAAAATCCCTACTAAAAACACATCTCTTCCGCACTGCTTTTAATGTGTAATTATATATATATATATATTTTCCCTTATATCATATTAGTATTTTTATACTTATTTACTTTTTTTGTATATTTTAAAGTTTCGTAGTGGATTTCTATTTATTTAATCGTGTTTAACTTTTTATATTTATCTGTTCTCTATGTTAAGTGTCTTTGAGGACTCTATAAGCGCTCTACAAAATCTTTTTATTATTATTTTACATGTTTTAGTTACTAGAGTCTTTTGTTACGATACATGCAACTGTATTCAATTTTACGTTAAATGAACTTTTATATGAACTAAATATGAAAGTCTATAATTACTGGGAATTAACAATTTGATTGATTTTAATTTCATATATTTTAGTTGTTTATTATTGTTAGTTTTAGTTTTATTTTATTCCCATTTTTTGGGGGGAAAATCCCTCTCGGTGGGGGTTGTGGGGTCTCAACTCTCACTGTCACGAAACCCTCTCACTCCCCGTGCGTGGAGGAAGGATACAGACAAGTGTGTCCAAAATAGTTCAAGTGTGTCTTGCAGCCCGCCAGCGAACAGGAAGTGCAGCTCGGGGGGGGGGCCTCTCTCCTCTCTCCTCTCTGCTCCTCTCCACTCGCCTCATCAATGCAGCTCTCATTCTCCCTCAGCAGGGCGAGATGGGAGCTGTACAAAAGGACTGCTGGTACTTGGTGGCACTAATCTTTCTTCCCTTTCTTAAAGGTACGGCTCCCAATATCTTGTATGGTTTTTTTTTTTCATTATATTTCCCTCAAAGTGAATTCATTTAAGTCACGAATGCGGTGGCTCGTTCTGATTTGTTTAAAATGTAATCCATGACATGAAACATGGCTTGTTCTCACAATGGCAGCTGGCAGGGAGGCTTGTTTGTTTGTGAATTTATGGAGAGCTTCTCGACGGGCAGCAGCGGACTTTTAAAACAAAAAAAAGAAAAAAAGGCTACAGCTTGGATGAAAGGCTATGAGAAGTTGAGCGCTCGATCACCAACTGTTGTCGGCGGCGTGTTTTGTGTGCTGGCCCGGAGAAGCCTAATTACCATTTCGCCAGGGCTTCACAAGCTGTGAAAAGCTGCGTTAATCTCGGGGAGGGGACATGGCTTGCACTCTGAATAATTACCCGGCTAGCAACTTTATTTTCTCGTACGGCTTAGAGATTAGTAACAGTTTGCCCCATCCTCTCAGCTCTCACTTTTTGTTTTGAATCATGCTTGTTGTCAGTATTTTTTGTTTGTTTGATGAGATGATGCGAAAATGCACTTTTTCAGTCGCCGCCCAGGACAAGGAGGTTCCGACCGTTCGCCTGGAGGAGGGCATGGTGCTGGGATGCGTGTGCCCGTGGAACGGGAGCCTCACCCAGGTGTCCTGGACCAAGTCCTCGGACTCCACTCCCCTGGTAGTCTTCCATCCACAGATTGGAATGGCCCCCTCCCGCCGCTACGTGGACAGGATAGAGTTCCTGAAGAGGACGCCCATGGACGGGAGCATCTCCTTGAGGAACGTCACCCACCAGGACATCGGCGTCTACCTGTGCTCCATTCAGATGTTCCCTGAAGGGTCCTGGACGACCACCGTGCAGGTGGAAGATTTAGGTAACGTGTCGGTGGAAATTCAATTCAATTCCCGCTCTCGGCGGAAGGAAAATGGTGGTCTGCTCTACTTCAAGGAAAGTGTACTCGTTCTGGTCGTCGACCCTTTGTGACGTCACACGGGACTTGATGCGTTTCAGTAGTGAAATCTCAACATCCCCCAGTCACACTTTCTAACCTGTGCATTCACTTTCAGTCGAAGAAAACCTTACACAACAGTCTGATTTACGGGAAAGGGACGAATCAAAAATGCAGAAGACCCCATAACAATGCAGATAGATAGATAGATAGATACATAGACAGAAAGATAGATAGACAGATAGATATAGATAGATAGATATAGATAGATAGACAGATAGATAGACACTTAATTGAACTCCCCAAAAAGAGGAAAGTCCATATTTTTGCTGTTGTGCTCGCCCCAGTTCAGTATGAGGCCTTCCGATAAACACGGTTGTGGCTCTTGGCCCTTTTGTGACATCACAAAGGGCGCCATTACCTCTCCCCAGGTGAGTGGCATCACCCTCAAGCAGGTGTTTGACGCTACCCACGCCAACACGTCACCATCATCGACCGTCTGATGTCGCTTCATTGTACATTAGCATAATGACAATAAAGCTGCTTCATTTCTTCGCTTTATTAGCTTTAACAGGATGAAAAACAAGGGGGACACTGTAAATAAATTCAGGGTGCCGGTTTTTCTTTTTACCTTTTTGGGGGGGCCGCTCGGTTGGAACTGGAGATGAATCATAATAAAGTTTGTGAACAGTGTGGAAATTTTGAGATGCGTCTCTGTGAGGAGGTATTTCCTGTGTCTGCTAGACGAGCCCCCAGGAGAGGAAGAAGAAGAGGAAGAAGAAGAGGAAGAAGAAGAGGAAGATGACGATGACGACGACGACGACGACGACGACCGCCGCCGCAGAAGCGAGCTGCCCTCCACCACACATGCGGTCCGGGCCGACAGCACGCTGCAGGCCGCAGAGAACGACAACGTGACCCTCCGCTGCGAGAGGCGGCGCAACGGCACGGTGCACGCCGTCACCGTGGAGAAGATGGCTGGCGGAGAACCCTGGAGCCTGGTGGGGGAGTGCAGGAGGGCCCAGCGGCCCCCGCCGCCGGGCGGGGGGGAGGCGCGTGGGCTGCTCTGCACCGACGACCTGGATGTGAGCGTGCAGCTCGCAGGTGTGGCGCAGCGGGATGGCGGTTTGTACCGCTGCAACTTCAGCACAGACGGCGGCGTGCACAGCACCACCGTGCTGCTCACCGTGGCACCCGCAGGTACGGAGCGAGCGGCGTGCAAGTGCAGTGCAGTGCAGTGCAGTGCAGCGGAGACTGCATGTGACACATGTACAGAAAAGCAGACAGAAAAGAAAACAAACAAATTCATCTATATGCTGTTAATTTCCTTCAAATTCCAATTTAAAATTTACATTTGACTCTTTCACAACTTTTAACTTTAAAAAGTTAAAAGTTTATACAACTTTTAAAACATAACAACCTTACATGTGCATTATGAATCAAAGATTAAAAAAAAAAGAAAAAGTTAAATTGCTAATACTCAAATAAATAAATGACTGCATTCAATGAATTTTATAGTGAAAATTCAACTGTTATCAGGCTAAATAGGCAAACTTGACTAGAAATGCATTTTTTTTTTTACCTTTTCAGAATTTTCAAACTGATGTGTTTTCCATATTTTGCTCATTTACCACACAAGTAAACTAAATAGAAATTGAATTGTAAAATCCTTACATGTCAAAGAGAATCAAGTCAAAATATTACAGCAAAATGTTAAATGCTACTCTCTGTCGAAATGCAAAATCTAAAAAAACCTATGAATAATTTAGAAAATTTAATGCTCAATAATTTGGGGAAATTTCAAACCAACTAGGCTCCTTTATTTACCAAACCATTTTCATTTGCTTTCAATATATAACTTTAATACCTGTATTTAGAGTTAATTGTCTTTCAGAGATGAGCATATTTTCCAGCTTATGTCTTAAACGTTTGGAAAATTAACCACGTGTCGGGGAGGAAATCTGACTTATTAACTGGCATCGGGCTTTTAAATTTGGCACTCTGTACTTCGCGGTGTTTGACCACTCGATAGCGATGAATGCAGCAAAACACCCCGAGCGAGATCGATCTCTCGCTCGTCAAAGCGCAGCCTCGCCGAGACCACGGCATCCTGTGTCAGGTGGTGTCAGATGTGTGATGTGTAACGCTGGGTGTGAGAGT
The DNA here is from genome assembly GCA_009823395.1 of Thamnaconus septentrionalis. NCBI lineage: Eukaryota > Metazoa > Chordata > Actinopteri > Tetraodontiformes > Monacanthidae > Thamnaconus > Thamnaconus septentrionalis. The sequence continues at coordinate 8,993,704 of CM020520.1, forward strand.
TGAGAGATCTGGTGTACACATTAAACCACGCTCTACATTCTACTAAGTTAAGAAAAAAAAAAAAAAAAAACACAAACAAACAAACAAAAAAATCTTGATTCCCGATGGTGATGTGGTGTTTTTCTCACGTTGCATCCAGGTGGATTCAGCCTGTTCGTCTACACGATGTATGTCTACATTGGGGCCGGTGCCGCCGCTCTCGTTTTGCTCATTATAATCGTCATACTTACAGTGAGGCACAGGTAAGATGAGATCACTGGGTGCTTTTAAATGTCATTAACATTTTTATTTATTATTATTTTATTTTTGTCTGCTTATGCAAAGTATTGCAGTTACCCTTCAGAGATTATACATAGAAACTAGCAAACTCAATAGCAAGTGTTCTTTTTCTATATTTGGTCACATTTACACTCACAGGCCAATTTATTAGGTGGCACCTTGCAGAGGACCGGAGAAAATGGCTGGTGAGTTTGTTCTTGCATGTATGAAGGCAGGCAGGCAGGCAGGCAGGCACGCACGCACGCACGCACGCACGCACGTGCTCTCCATCCAGTCTGCTTCTTCCTCTGACCTCTGACATCAACAACACGTTTTCCACACCTGCAGCTCACTGTATTTTTTTAAATTATTTTTTACATTTAAAATAAATAAATAAAAAAATTAAAAAATTTGGGATCATATTCTGTGAGCCCCAGGTCAGCAATCGGCCCATGGTCTGGAGGTCCTTGATTTGTGCGCTTTTGTCCGCAGGAGGCAGAGGAGGAGGGTGGAGTACAGGGTGAAGCTCCACCAGGCCCAGAGACCGGTGAGCCTCACGCTCTTCCTCATTTCCACTTTTGCCTTCACACTGGACACTGTCACAACGCTCCCTTACCTCCTCTTCAGGTCTGCCCTTAATTACAAAACTATCCCACTGTACTCTTAATGTCGTCTGAGAGAGGGCGCCCTCACATCCTGCCCAGTGTATGTATGCCTTAACGGTTCCTGGCAGTAACTGTGGGCTCACGAATGCAAGCGGCTTGTCAAAAAAAAAACGTGTCCTGTGAATTGACAACGGTTGAGCGACGCCTTTTCTACTTTTCTGAAAAATTTATACGATAAATTTGCAGTCTAATTCTGGTCGCTTTAAAGGGATGGTTCGGTACTTTTTGCCAAGCTACTGCAGCCACGATTCTCTCACCTGTGCTCGTCTGACACCTCATGCACTAACAACTGTACTCACTTATGTCCACAGCCCAACATTTACGCGAACATCTCTGTGTGTCCCCAGAAGACGCACAATAAAAAGTCCCCTGACTATGTCAACCTGCGGGCCGCGCGGTCCTACAAAAGCGATCGGCAGCATCCCAGATGAGCAAAAGCAAAACAGCCTTTGATGCTAATAAGTTATTTAAATGCGTTGTGCATGTTCTTAATGCATTGTTATTACATTTTTTTTTTATATATTTAAAAAAGAAAACTGAAAAAGATCATTATTATTATAATTTGTCTGCAGTGTTTCAATCAGTGCCTACTGCTATTGATTAAAGTTGATTATTCCTCAGAATTTCTACTGAGGGTTCATTCATTTGGGATGGAACTGTATTTGCCAGTCACAGGCGTGTGTGTGATCACTTCTTACGCAACCCTGGAGTAAAACGACTAACAAAAGCTGGTCTAATTGCTCTCTTCTTACATTTGTCCCACTTGGTGTCCCGCTGCAGCACTAGACAATAGTGTCTTATCAACTAACATTACCAAAAAAAAAAGCCGTCACTGCACTGAGGCTCGAGACGGGGTCACCCCCCCCCCCCACCTCGACGGAGTTCCTGTCAAGCATGGCTGAAATCTAGATCAACACGCTCTTATTGTGAAAGCCGAGCTTTGATTTGACCCATCCTGTCTCACTGAATGGCTTATGATGCTTTGTTTGTTGCCGTTTACACATATTTTTTTTCAGTTTTAATTGTGAATATACCCACTTATGAGTAAATTACAGTACACTGTTGTGCGTTTGATCTGTAACCTCGTTTATTTGTCTCTGTAGAAATGGAGGCAGTGACAGATCCGGTAATGGATGTGCAGGCTATCCTGAAGGGACAATGTGTTGTTCTAAAGTTGCCTTTTTTTTTTGTAAAAAAAAAATCTGCTGTGACTCTCTCTCTGTGACACATTCCCAGCACCGTCTTGCAGCTTTGCAGGTGGCTTGTGTGTGTGCGTGGGGGGGTGGGATTCAACAACGGTGAAATGAATTCTTCATATCTCTCTGGTACGCCATGGTCTGTGAATAAAAATTGTCAAACCGCGGACTCGTTTCTTCTCACGTAAACAAACTTGCACCCTTCTTTTAAACTATGCTTGGCGTGTGTGTGTTTTCTATATTTATGACTGGAGGAAATCACACTTCTAAATGAGTGCGTTCGTTGGCAAGTCAATTTTCATAAGAAAATGATGCTGAAAGTGCCGACCTTCTGATGTCGTAGCCAGCGTGACCGTGACAGTCAGAACCTTGAGTGGGCCTTCTATGCCAGCCATTTGTGATGAAACCACTTAGAAAAAAAAAATCAAAAAAAAAAATCATATGAATACAGAAATACCGTCTGGTGTCTTAAACACATAACTGTTTTTATGTCCATATAAGCTGTAACCAAGCATTTAAGGTTTCAGACTGACGGAACATCGATAAGAAAGAAATAACAGTGTCAACATCTGATTCAAATGGAACGTTTTGACACAAAATTTGTACAACTGGCTACAGGTGTGGGTTTAGGAAGAGTGTGGGCGTGGCCAGGCGGTGGCTCCAGCTCGCGCTGCCGTCCCGTTGGAGGCGGGAAGCGGAGAACTGAGTGGTTGGAAATGACGTGGGACTTCATTGAAGAAACGCACTCGGAAAAAAAAAATGTCGAAGAAGAGTCGTGGAGTTTGTGTAAAGCGTCCCGAGATGCATTTAAACGGACTATGACGGGAGGACTGCACTGCAAGAGGTGGACACTAACCCGAGGCCTAGGTGAAGGAGCACCATGACGGGCAGCCTGGGGTCGCGACGTGCACTCGACTCCACTCAAAAAAAGTAAGAAAATGTTTTTTAAATCTGGCGCCAAGGCGTCAAACGCCACCCTAGCGCGGCGTTGCGCTCTTGCCTTTAAGTTCAGTGTGCGTGTGTGTGTCGACTGCGTTTAAAAAACAAACAAACAAACAAAAAAACCGCACCCGCCGTGGTGTTTTTTCGTCGTGCTCACGGCACGATGTCTTAATTGGATGAATCATCTCAGGTGTGCCGCTACTGGCGCAGCTGATTGACAGGGGAACGCCCCCACCTTCACGCGCTCACAGGCCGGGGAGAGGCTGCTGCTTGAGTTTTGTTTTTTTTAAGCACTGCTTGTTTTCACCTCTATTTATTTAATTGTTGTTTCGAATGTCTATTGCTAACAAAGCAGTTCAAACCATGTGAACCATATACTTTTTTTTTTTGAAATCCTATTTTCAGTTATGATTTACCACCACTGGCAACCTTTATTTTTTTCACACACACACACACACACACACACACACACACACACACACAATTTCAATTTTGTTTTGGACTAAAACAGGAAGTGACTGCTTCAAGCTGCCCTTTAAAAGCTCCACGGAGGACAAACGGAAAGCAGAACAGTGAGCCTCGCTTGCTGGTAGACAGACGCAGGTTTGCGGCAGTTTTATCAGATGACATTTTCACATCGCAGCACGAAATGGAAAGCCCCGTACCGTCGCTACCCGGTGAGGCAACAATTCAGTTGCTCTATTTTGAATTTGCTAGCCCGACGTCATCATTATCAAGAAGTTCATCAAACGTTGGCGCCACCAGATCGAGGAAGCGAATCACCCGCTTGGCGCCCGGCAGCTCTCGCTGGAAGAAAAGGACGGAAGCTCGTGCGCGTTAGAACATTAAATTTATTACCTTGCCGTCGTCGTCAAAAAAAACACTACATATGTACACTGAGTGAAAACTAGTCTTACACTTGATGTATTCAAAGTGCCATCGCGGCAGGATCCGACAGTGACGCAACACCAGACGCAGGTGGACACAAACACGGTCAACACAGAGACGTTGAGAGGTCGGAAGGTCGCTCTTGCAAACGGGTGAATGACTACCAGGGGACAACGCAAACGAACGATGCACAGGGGCGTAGGGGGCGGGGGGGTCAACTACAGCTTCCTTCCTCTCTCCGCTCCTAGCATGGCTCCAACCAGCGAGGCAAAGCTGAAACATGCACTACAAATGTCTCGTTCGCGCTCTTGGAGAGCCGAGACTGGAGACGACTGGCTTTCAAATGTGGCCAGACGGGTCCTTTTTTTTTTTTTTTTGAGGACTAAAATTAAGTTAATGAAACACAACATCTGCGTTAAAGTGACGGAATAACAAAAAGACAAAAAGACGACACAAAACAGGTGCTTATAATCCGGTTCAACATGACAATATAAAAGGCTGCTTGGCTGCCTTAAACACTGATTGTCATCGGGAATCCTTTTCCTCCAATCGACCCAACAGTTTACAACTGCTGGGTTGATTTACAACAAGAGATCTGCGCTACGATGAAGAGATGGCGGTGGATTTAAAGCCCAAAGACGTTGCTCCGCTCAGGTCAGACACTCATGTCGCAGTCTGCGTCAGAAGGCACTTTTTACTCAAGGAGGACTGGAAAAAAAAAACAGAGAAAGATAGAGCATCGCGTGGGGGGGGGTTGGGAGGGTCACACACGGCGGAGCGCAAATTTCAAAACCCGTTGGGAGGGAGCTCACAGTCACCGACGACGGGAAAACAAAGTGAATCCTACTGATCACGCGTTGTTTTTTTTTGTTTGTTTTTTTTAAATTGACTTCTAATTTGAGTTTCTGCTTTCAAAAAGCTACAGTCTACCTATGCTCGGCTTCTACCTGGTGTACAAACGGCAAGTTTCGTGTGGCCGGCGCAGGCCGCTGGACCTCGTTGGGCGTTTTGTGCTACTGCTAACTGCGTCGCCGCGTCGTCAGGCCGCACCTTGGCTTGCAAGGAGAGCCAGTCTGCAAGTTCACCACGAAGTTGAGTAGGTCGGGTTTTCTTCAGACCGCCGTCCCTTTGTCTTCGGCGATAGTCCACGTTTGTAGTTGCTCATCGGTGCAAACTGCGTTACGCTGCGAAAGTCTGTGCCGCTATTTTTTGTCGCACCGGAAGATGCTGCTAAGCTTTTGCTTGTTGTTTTTTGAACTATGAAGATTCCTTCCTGCCTCGAGCTTCCGCCTCTGTCCTGTAGTTGAACGGCCTCATGGTGATGGCTATTAATCATCGTCTGCAGTCTTTCATTCGCCCTCGTTGTTTTGGGTCTGTGTGCAAAGGCATCCATCAGTTTCACATTTTCTTTTATTTCCTTTTCTTTTTTTTTTTTGCGAGGGAGTCAAATATTCCAGGTGGGAGGAGAGCAACTGCGGGGAGCAACTTTATGGCATGTTGAGTCTGGTGCCATCCCATCTATTTTTTTTTTTTTTTTTTAAACAAAAAAAAAATAAAAAAAAATCTTTTTACGTCTTTGTCAACAGAGGAACCTTTTACAGCTTCTTGTCAGCCAAAGTGCAGTGACTCATGTGGCAGGATGTCATCCGGCAGACTTCAACTGCAACATGACATCATAAAACACTAATAACTACACTCAAGACTACATTTTTCTTTTTTCAGGGAGCGGAGAGGGGGGGGGTGCAATCTCTGACGCTAGTGCTGCTGCCACAACATAGAAAACAAACAAACAAAAACAACCCCACCACGTATCCCAGGCAGGTGCCATCCTTCCAATGCCACCTGCCTCTCACCAGTGTTCTGATATATTACATGTGTCATTGTACATATTTCTAAATCCCTTTCTGCAGCGGCTGGCAAAGTGTCCAGTTTTTTTTTTGTTTTGTTTTGTTTTGTTTTTTTTTGGCGGAGCGACGTTGTGTCATTGAAGCGCTCCGAGGCTGCAACTCGATTCTCGGTCACTAGAGGGCGACTGCGTATCTTCTTCCTGGCGTTGCCTCTCCTCCTGCTCCGTCTCGTCAGATAGGAAGCTGGGGAACGTCTGCGCTCGAGGAATGAAAGTCATCGCCAGGCCACTTCCTGTAGGGGGAGGGGAGGGGAGGGGAGGTTGAGGTGGGAGGACAGGAGGGATTAATGACGCACGCCTCTCGGGCAAGCTTTTTTTTTTTCACCAGTCTTTTCTTTTTTTTCAAGTTTCATCCGTGTTTACGTTGCTTTCTACTCAGGCAAACGGTTGCTTAGTTACTCCTCCTGCGGGTTTCTTTATATGCAAAGAGAGGCAACAGAAATAACCCTGGCATGATCCGAGACCTGCGGTGTGGGTGGTTCTCACGCAACGCTAAACGAAACACAATGCGCAAGCTGTACAATCATAACATGAGTGAGAATAACAATGATGTGAACAACAACAACAACACAATGCTGGAGATTTATTTCACGGTTGACTGCGCTTCCCCGTCACGGTGGACCGGCTCCTGTCTCTCCACCCTTAATTGTAACTAATTGTGCCGATTTGTCGCGCGGGCCTGGTGGGTTTGGAGCCGCATTGCGTGGGCGGAGCGGCACCGAGCGTGTCAATAAAGCACAAGAACGTAAAAAGACGAGCGCGGCGAGGTGGGCCGAGGACAAACGTGACGGTGCCGACCGTGCCCGCGGAAGGAAGGAAGGAAGGAAGGAAGGAAGGAAGGAAGGAAGGAAGGAAGGAAGGAAGGAAGGAAGGAAGGACGGACGGACGGACGGAAGGACGGACGGACGGACGGACGCCGATGACGAATATCCGAATCAATTTAAGCGCCAGAGGTTAATTGAAATTTGATGAGACTATTAGCCGGCAGCTTTGTTTTTCCGCGCGCTCTCCAGGCCACGTCGGCAAAACTGGGCGAGGGCGTCGCTCTGCCGTCCCTTCGGCGGTGAAGCGGGAGTGAAACTCCGCACTTCACTGCCCGCGGTCCCCTCCGTCAACACGGAGTGAAAGCGGTGAACTGTGACGGCATGCTAGCAGTCGCTGCGATGCGTTTTGGCCAAGGCCGGGACAGAGGAAACACTGGTTGTGAATGTCGCACTATTTGGGATAACTAAACCGTGCAGACTTCTTGATTTGTTAAAAAAAAACTAAACAAAACTCTGACTGTGGTCAGGGCCTGTAACAACCACTAGCCAGCTAGATTCAGCTAGATTTAGCTTCGTCAGAGCCGAGAGAAATGGGCGCGAGGGTCGGTGAGGGTCTGCTCGTCGCTCGCTTCCTCTCAAAGAAAGAAAAATGAAGGCTCCGTGGAGACGTTTGAACGCAGTCTGCGTCCTGCAGACGCAGGAAAAGACAACAGGTCGGGTCGAGGGTGGACACTCCCTCTCCCTCCTCCTCCTCCTCCTCCTCCCCCTCCAGCGTTGGACCTAATAGATTGCCCAAACGGCTGGCGCGCAACCGGGCATGTCCGCCTAGCGCCTTTGCCAATACCGTCCCTCTCCTCCTCCTCCTCCTCATTCTCCACCTCCCCCTCTTCCGCGACCAACCAACCAAGGCCAATTTGTGCTGACAAAAAAAAACGGAGGCGAGTGGGGGTGAAGCAGATCTCATCATATTCTCAGTCATTGATGTTTTTTTTTATTTATTTTTTTAAATCGCCCAGACACCCGACCCCTGTCCAGAAAGCAGATTCCGTTTTTTTTTTTTTAAAAAAGAGAAAGTGGAGAACGAGATGGGTCAGCATCTCCTCCTCTCCTCCTCCTCCTCCCTCTCCGCTGCTACGAGAAGCACACAGTGATTTGTCAGTGCCTGTTTCATTAACGGGGAAGGTCATGTCATCCCTTCCAGTCTGGAGGGTGGCAGCTGCTGGGCCGGAGCAGACAGGGCGGGGGCGGGGGCGGGGGCGGGTGGCGAGTCGCACCTCCTGCCTCTTTTGTCCGCACACGGAAGGTGATTGGTCAGGGGAAGGATGCTGATTGGACGATCTCTGTGCCGAGCTGGACATCGGCATTGACATACAGTACGGGGGGTGCGGGGGGGGGGAATAGGAAAGATGCAGTTAATTAAGAGCTGGAGAAGCGGTTGACTTGGCGTGGTTAAATAAATACTGCACATGAGGTAGGTGGCAAGTAGTGTAAGAGTGGGAAGGATTCTTTGATTGTTCAGAGTCTGTAATGGACCCTGACACACAAACACCCACACACACCTGCCCCCAAACTTCCTCCCTGGCTCGTAGTTTGTTAACACAGGTGGTTTCCTAGTAACAGCTGCATGAAATGCAAAAAAACAAAAACAACTCCAGATGATGTGAGACGATCGATTTGTATTTATTTATTTTATTCATTCATTCATTCCAAGTGAGCCAGCCAGCCAGCCAGCCAGCCAGCCAGCCAGCCAGTCAGCCAGCCAGCCAGCTAGATAGTCAGCCACAGGAGCAACAACAAACCCAACTGAGTAACAGATCAGGCCGGCCGCCGCCTCACAAGATGGGGTCAGTTCATATCAGTTTGGATTCCGGCCGAGTGCGCCCATGGTATAGAAAATGAAAACGCTTCCGCCAGGAGGAGACCGAGGCGGTTGAACTGGCTTTTACCTGAGCGCAATGAATTTTTAATGCGATCCAGTTTTATTTACTTATTTATTTATTTATTTATGTCTTACACGCGCAGCAGAGCCGGATTCGCTTGTCGCCTGTCGCAGCTCAGATTAGCAGTTATCGCCGCCGTGTTGCGGCTTCATCTCGTCCCTGTTTTCCCCTTTGACAGTTTGGACCCCCTGGATGTAAAAAAAAACCAAAAAACAACCAAAACCCTCGTATCACCTCTGGCCAATCAGGGGGAAGAACAGCACTTTCAGCCCATTCGAATTGCTAATGCAGCAGCACAGAACTGTAAGAGCACAATGTGCTGCAGTGACTGAAAGGACCGTGTGTGTGTGTGTGTGTGTGTGTGTGTGTGTGTGTGTGTGTGTGTGTGTGTGTGTGTGTGTGTGTGTGTGTGTGTGTGTGTGTGTGTGTGTGTGTGTGTGTGTGTGTGTGTGTGTGCGTGCAAGCTAAATAGCTAATAAAAATATTTCCCGATGAAATTGCTTCAAAATAAAATACATATATATGTATATACTGTATACAGGACATGCAGGCATTGTCGCCCCCGTTTCCTTTCTGCTACCAGGGCCAGTAATTGAAGTATTTCCAACAGGCGAAGCCAAGCCCCCCCCCGGCTCCCTCCGGTCCCTTTTATTTCAGCTGAAAAAACTTTAAAGGGCACTTAGACGTGCACGTCGACAAACTCGGTGGACCCAGCGGTTTCAGTAAAATGCAAAATAGTGAGTCGCATTAAAGAGTGCAGAGGGAGGAAGCTAAAGCGCGAGAGCGCACACACAGTCTGAGGGGGTCCATCCTGCGCATTGCAACATCTGTCGGAGGCGGAGCTTAGCTCTCAGCCGTCTTGCGCCACCATCAACTCCTGACTGACTTGCACTTTTTTAACCCCCGGCACTTCCATTTACTTTGTTTTGAAGTGTCCAATGAAACCCATCGGACGCGTATTACTTTCAATTACGGCGCGCAGCACTTCTGGGATGCGTCTCCGAGACGTTTCCTAGTCGAATTAAAAGCAGATGCGAGAACTATTAGCGCCGCGATTACCGCACTTCACTGCCAGCTCCCAAGTCAACTGCTGGGGGACGAAGGAAAAAAAAAAAAAAAACAAAACACAAAAAAAAATGTAAACAAATAGGTGAATAAACCCTCCACGGGACAGGAAACTGTTTTCCTTAATTATTCCCCCGCCGCCCGCTGGGTATTTGAAAGCAAACCGAGCATGACTCAGCAAATTGACTGCGCTGATTGGATATTCATCATTCATGCGGCGACGCAGCCAAGGAGCGAGCAGCCAGCCGTCGCCTGACGGAGTCGTCGTCGTCGTCGTCTCTCGGCCTGCTCCCAACATGTTTGTCCGCAGAGAAAAGCCTCCGGTGCCATTATTAGGTTCTTCTTCTTCTTTTTTTTTTTTTTTATGGGAAATCGCCCGTCCAGTTGTAATAACACAGCTGTTATGGCTGCTTCCGCACTGGTCTCTTCGCTGACTGGCAAAGCCTCTTCTTCTGCGTCCGGGGCTTTCAGACGGTCGAGCAGCCGCGTCACCGCTCATTTGAAAAAAAATCAAAATATGTCTGCAGCTTGGTTGGACGGATGAGAGTTTATAACTGTGCTTCAACGCTTGTAGAAAACCAAATGCATCAAAAAAAAAAAAAAAAAAGTAGCAAAACAACAACGCAGAACCCTGCCTGCCCGCTGGCCCCTGCTGTTTGAAAAGGCGGGCGGTGACACGGGAGCGACTTTGATCGTCGCCCTGCTCTCTGTCTGGCTCTGTCAGCCGCAGCCAAAAGAGCCGTAATCCTCTGATAAGTCCACTAATCAACTAATACCACAGACGCAGCCTAATCTCATCAGCGCACTAATCACCTTCCTGCCTCTGGCCTACACGGACACACACACACACACACACACACACACACACACACACCTCGCCGTCGCAGGCTCCTTGTGCGCGTTTCGTTTTTTTCAATCCGTTCACGCAACCTCACCCCTAAAAACTTGCACCCCGTCGCACTCCGTTTGCACTCTTCCCACCGGAGCCGCTCGTCACGCGCAGACACCGTGATGCAACAGCGCCTTGATTTGAGGTCGGCGTCGGTGACCAGCAGCGCCAACGAGCGGGTTAGCGCGGTCGGAAAAGCTGAAAAGCTTCCGTCGCGTGGGCGCTGTCGCCGCTTAATCGCCCGGCGGCTTGGCGTAACCTTCCATCGTCGTGTCACGGCGGTGTAACGCCGCTTTGCGTCACGCGCCGGCTCTTTTCTCCATCCCTCAGTCATTGCGCGTCGTGACGACAGATGAAATTGGAGCTCCTCGGATGCTGCCGACTGAGGGACGATTTGACAATAAAGCCACGCCCCTCCTCTCCAAACCCCCGCCCCTCCCCACCCCGTACCTTGGTAGCTGTAGAGATCTCCCACGCTGTTCTGGCGCGTGATGTGCTGCCAGTAGGCGCTGCGCGGCAGCGAGATGGACTTGGTGAGCGTCTCCCTGGAGTGGATCTGGAAGAGACGCGAAGGAGGCTTTACAAGCGGCTGTCACTTCCTTGCCAGTCGGCAGGCTCGCCGCAGCAGCAGCAGCAGCAGCAGCAGGAGGCGGCCGTCGCGTTTTTCGACTTTTAGCTAGCTGTGGCAATCGGCCCCAAACAGACGAGAGAGCGAGAGACGCGTGAAATATGTCGTCGTCGTCGTCCCACCACAGAAAAAACTTGCTTTGCGTGGCCATCGGCGAACATGTATCTGTGCTGTGGGGGTTGGGGTGGGGGGGCGGAGGGGGTCGGCGTTTGGAAACGTTCCCAAAGAGTTGCCATATGGTCACGGCTCATCAAGCATGAGGCAGGCCGGCATAAATGAGGAATACAGATGATAGCGGGGGAGGGGCGGTGAGAGGGAGGAGTGAAAACAGTCGGGTGGCAGAGGGCAGCACAGTGTGTGTGTGTGTGTGTGTGTGTGTGTGTGTGTGTGTGTGTGTGTGTGTGTGTGTGTGTGTGTGTGTGTGTGTGTGTGTGTGTGTGTGTGTGTGTGTGCGTGTTTGCGTGCTAATCTTGTTTTCCAAATCCTGTTTGGCTGTAATTGATTATCCTCAAGATTCGATCGGCGGAGAAAGCTCTGAATGGAAAGAGATGAAAGATTCTGCGCAACTCTTTCTAATTTTCAGATCTTTTGTCATTTTTTTTTTTTTTTTTTTTAGCCCTCTGTTTACAGCCTCTGGCTGAAAAACGGATTGCCTTGCTGCCCCTTCCCCCGCGTTTCGGAGGGATGCGACGACAACCGGGCCTCGGCCGTTTCCCCGGGAGAGGGATTGACGCCCTTTGTGACATCACAATCGGCCGACCTCCACACGATTTCTGATAGGCGGAGGGAGGGGAGGAAAACACTTGTTCTGTGAATTTCGGCAGAGCGGAGAGAGCGTTGTTAGAAAAAACTTGTTCTGTGAAAGTGAAAAAAGCATGTTTGACAGCATGTTTGGTTGCACTTACAGACGTGACAGTCGTCCTCATTGCAGGCCGTCTTCTCAGCGGCGGATGCTAGCGGGTCAATCCAAAGAGGGGAGGGAGGGAGGGGAGGAAAAAACCCAACCCCACGTACCTGAGAGCTCTTCTCCATCTCCTCCATCATCCTCTCGTGCTGCTGGGCGATGGCCAGCGTGGCCGAGTGGACCCGCTGGTAGATCATCTCTCCCTCCCGCGTCTGGAACGTGAACAAACCCTCTCCTGTGTCACACATCCTGCGCCAGGAACACACACACACACACAGAGAGAGGCGCAACAACGCTTTGATCGCACTCGCATTTTTTCGTCTGCTTATTTTGCTTTTTTTTTTTTTTTTTCTGAAAAAATGATTTCATAGTTTGGCTGTTTTTTTTTTTTTTGCGTGGAAGCGCCCACCTTCCGGACTCGAAGGTGAACCAGGTGGAGTCTCGTCCGTAGCGGCGCAGCGAGCTGAGCGGCCACATGACCAGCTTGAGGCGGGCGTTGTGGATGTCCCACAGGTAGATGTTCTCGTGGGTGATCTGCATGGTGCACTCGCCGTAGATGTCCAGGTTGGGGGTGGGCATCAGGTAGACGTTGAAGCGCTCTGGAGGTGAAGATGAAGGTTTTGTTGTTTTCAAAAAAAAAAAAAAACTTCCTTCAGTGACATTTCTGACGTGGTTCCCTCGCTGGGTTCCTCCAGTCAGGCTGCGCCCCCGACCTCGGTCTCCCACTGAGGTTGGCGTCAAGACTAAATCCAATCGACTGTGATAATAAATGGACACTAATACGTTCAGGTTTTGCATCTATGAATAATTACACTCTGTGTAATATACAGTATTTAAAAGAAAGTCCAGGACAAAAAAAATCCTCCTTGAATTTTAAACTGTGCAGTACACACCTAGATATATGTACACATCGCTGCTACATGTACTTATACTATTTTTTATTGATTGATTGATTGATTTTTTTTTTTAGATTATCTTTGCACCGTCGACTTGCACTGAATGGGATCGTCCACAATTCCGTTCTATTCTTGTATAATGAGAATAAAAGAATTCTAATTCTGATTCTGCCGGAGGGGGACAGAATGGTTGGTGAGAGCGGCGGAGCTCTTCATGATTTTTTAAAAGAGATCTCGCTAATTATCCTTGAAAGTCGCGTCTCCTTTGGCGGATAAGTGATGGCGGCGGGACGTCGCGGCAGATTTTAGGGGGAGTGGGGGGGCGATGAAAAGTAGCTACGATCTAATCGATGGCTGTGATGTTTTGAAAGGAAACTTGGGGGGGGGGTTTTTTCTTTGGGCTCAAGCTCCGGTATCTCCAAGGGGGCGGAGCTTTCACATTTACGGCCTCGGCAAAATCGACAGCGGCTTCGCTTCGATTGACGGCGTCGCCTCTTTCAATTTCCTACCGAGGGACTCCAACTCCCACCTCCCAGCGCCCCCCCCCCCCTCTCCCGTTTCAATTTTTTCCATTTCCTGCGAGCGGGATGTGCGTGCGGGGGCTAGCGCCGCCCGCCGCCGCGTAGCTCGGGGAGCCATAATCTCATCCATCTCCGTGACAAGCTTCATTACGAGGGGAGGCCGCTGATGCACAGCGCTTCTCATTAGGGCGCTGGAACGGAGCCCCGACCCGCAGCCTGTGACCTGTGCTCTGGCACACACACACACAGACAGAAAGACTCCCCCTCCACACACTGAAGCGCCCCTCTGAAGTTGGACCAACATGCTAATGAAAGCGTACAACAGGGAAATTTAGATCTTTTCAGCCTCGAACGTCTGCGTCATCCGAGGTCTTTGCTTTGGCTGCAGCTGGGCGGAGCTTTGAAGGGGGGAGGGGCGGAGGGGGGGAGGGAGCGAGCGATGACCCCGAATGGCACGTCGGTGTCGGCCGCCGCTAATTGGGCGCTCACCGTTCTGCTCCCGCTGCACCCCCGCCGCTAACAGGTCCGGCTCGCCCAGGCTGATGTCGTTGAGGCGGCTGCCCAGGCACTCCACGCACAGCAGCTTGCACCACTCCTCGGCGTCCAGCTCTGCGGACACACACACACACACACACACGTGCACATCAAACCCTCGTGCACGTACATTCTTGAACCCACCCCCCACAATCCCCCTTCCTCGGTCCCGGCCCGGGTTGAACTCCGGACTGCGCAGGAGAAAGGAAGCATGTGAAGGAAAGAGGGAGAGATTTTTTTTTTTTTTCTCAATGAACTGAATGAATCGATTCAGCGGGGAAAAAAAAAGGCCCCTGACGCTAACGCGCAAAGACACTCCCCGTCTGCGCAACATGGCCAGCTCTGCCGCGGCCATATGGCCACACAGCGGCCCGCCGACGTGTTGTTTTTTTTTTCTCCCCGCTCGACGGGCGAGGAAGCAGAACAAAGAGGAGCTCTCGCAGGATGAGAGGGGAAAATACATTTATTTTTCTTCCTTTTCCGTGACTTAGCATGAGCAGCTACCATTGGTGGGGGTGGGGGTGGGGGGGGTACCCTAAAACTTTTTATATCCCCTGAGAGCTGCGTATAAAAACGCCCAGTTTCCGCTTTTAACCCGTCAGTCTTCAGGCTCTTCTGTCGGTGAAGCGAATTTTGCACGACAAGTTTCTTTTTTTCGTAGGATTAGCGTCGCTAAAGCCTCAGAGACGAGGTCGAACAGCCAATAACGCGGCTCCTCCTCCTCCTCCCAGCAGCAGCAGCAGCAGCAGCAGCAGCAGCAGCAGTCGCAAATCTGCCAGATTAACAAATTAGGCCCTCGGTATCTTTAATTAATACCGATACAACTAATCGGCTGATTGCCACGGCACTAACAACAGCGTTCACAGATTAGAAACCCTCCCTCCTCCCGCCTGCGCCACTTCCTGACGGAAAAACAAAAAGCCAAACTAATCCTTTGTGGGCTGATCGCTATCACTTATGTGGCGGAATAAATTGCCAGATTCTTGATGCTCTTTTCAGGAACTCGGGAGCTGTGAATCGTAACTGTCAGCGCCTCCTTTCTTTCTTTCTTTGAGGTAGAAAAATGGCAGCAGCCAAAAATAAAAAATAAAAATAAAACACACAAATCAGATTTGCAAGCCTGTGTTGTTTGGGAATATCAATTTTCCCTCCTGCTGAGCAAGAATGAAAACACATCTCCGCCCGCGTGCAACTCCTCCATTGTCCCGCGTGTGCGTCTGCCGCCGCGTGCTCATGTATGAAATGAGTCCAGCGCCGGAGTCGGTCGTCGTGCCGGAACGTCCCCGCGGCCCCCCCGAGGAATTCTGGGATGCGCAGCTGCAGCTGGTGAAGTGTGGAAACGCCACTCTAGTGTTTTAGTGTGTGTGTGTGGCAATTTATAAAAAAAAAGTCAACCTGCTGTTTGTGCGTGTGTGCGCGCCTTCACTTCAGACCGGCTTGCGTAACGGCTGACGGCCGCTTTTTGTCGGATCGATGCTCGTGGGCGGTCTGGAGCGCCGAGTGGCGCTTTGCACACGACAAAGAAGTCGTGCAGTACGGACCGCAGTTCATGGGGATTCGGTTCCTCTCATTGTCACGGCCTGAGAATCAGGCTAGATTGTAGCTACGTCTCAAGTCAACCCTCTGCTCCTCTCTGTTCTCGGCCGCTGTTTGCCCGTGATGGTCACGACCCTGGCACTGAGACAAGCTGGGGTTGCCAGTTCAACGCGTCGCGCCAACTCGCTGCAGTGTCAGACTTCAGATCCGACGTGCGCGATCGCGCGGGGGCGCAGGATTCCACGCTTTCAGCCCAAATGGCGCCGCGGGTTTTGACAGATTCGACTGTCAAGAGGGGGCGCCGGTCCGTCACGGCCCTTTTGTTCGGCGCCTCGTTTCCGCCGAACGGCGCCCGCCGAGCCGAGCGGATCTCGAGGCTGCCTGCCAAGTTAGCACCTGATGGAGGTTCCGTCTCCGCCCGACCGTTACAAAGGAAGACGGAAACGCAAAAAAAACCACGAGCAATGATGAATAGCTTTGAAAAGAAATAATGATTGGTGGACTGATCAGACTTCTTCTTCATTTTCTGGGCATGTGGTCATCGCTGAGGGCTGCGACGTTCAGGGGTTCCAGGAAGTGAAGGACTATGGGAGGTCAGCGGACACACGTCCATATGGTGTGTGTGCGTTTGCGTGTATTTGTGTGTGTGTGTGTGTGTGTGTGTGTGTGTGTGTGGGTGTGGGTGGGGGTGAAAGTTGGCTGCGGTCATGGAAAGGCGCCAGCGTCGGGCGTTCGGAGGGGAGCGAGCGATCATGGGAAACGGAGTGAGAGGCCAGTTCTCCACCTCCGTTCAGTAAGATCTCCGCCCCCTTGAGGTTCACCGCAGACATTTGATCACCGCGCACTCGCACGTCCGCCAGGCCGGAATTAAGATCGACTTCATCCCCATCTGTTTAGCCGCGCCACATTAAGGCGGCGCCCCCCGGCTCCGTCCTCCTCCTCCACCACCGGCGCCGTCCATTTATTTCGCGGCTAATGGAGCCGAGTGCCTCTGCCTCCTCCATCCCCTCCATCCACCCCGCCCCCCCAACCCCCCCGGGTCCGAGCAAGGAGGCAATTTCCTTTGTTACACTCCATAATCGGGAGGTTGACGCACACGCGGCAGGACGGGGGCCGGCCCCGATATTGTCTCTCACACCTGCGGTATGAAAATCGATATTTTGGAGGAGGCTCTCCTCTGTAGCAAATGAGCACGTTTTCGCCTCCGCTCCTCTGCCGCCGCTTTTTCCCCCCTCACTCCGCCGCCCACTTCTCATTCCTCCTCCGACGTCCCGCTCCAGCGCACATCTCCGCATTCAAAATATTTGAAAATTAGACGGACGAAAAAACAACAACGAAAAACCAATGCAGCAGATGCCTCCTGGTCTTTTTATTGCTCCGCTGCGGCTTACAAAGGCCCACGTTTGACATTTTGCAGGTATCTGGCGGCATTGAGCGGACTGGCAAATACTGAAGCAGGGTAAAAAAAAATATATATATATGTATATAAATTCGGTAAAGTTACTGAAAAATAAATTGCAGATGTTTCGAACTTTCGTTTCGTTTCACCTGAGTCGCAGGAGAAGGTCTTGGACGAGTCGTCGCAGAAGATGATGGCCACGGCGTGCTTCCTGGTGTCCCGCGGCATCCGCGTGATGTTCTTGATGTTGTGGAGCTCGGTGACCTGAGGAGAACGAGAGAGAGCGAAATGTTGTTTTTCTTTTCTTTTAACAAAAAAAAAAAGAAAGAAACAAAGCAAAAAAAGCAGAAATTAGCTCTAATTGCCGTGCTGTGCCGCTACACAGCATGACAATTAAATGCCAAGCAGCTTTGCGTGCTTGGCATTTAAAAAGAATGACGGTGCGCTGTGGCGGGGAAAGGAAAAACAGAATGTTGCCGGTGGATGTTGAACAAGCCTTTTTTTCCCTACTAATTACCAAAAAAAAAAAGACTGCAATAAAGGAAATAAATCATCGGAGCTTCCAGCAGCGTTAGCAGTGTGTAACGCACATGCATGTCTTTCTGGTTTTTTTCCACCTCCCTCTCCCACGGTGAACGCAACCCGAAGTCGATTCTGCATGTACCACGTTGCGCGTCCGCGGCTCAAGTGGCCCTCCCTCAAAGAGACGGCCTCCTCGGTCGATTGGGCCGCGGCGGCATCAAAAGCATCTAAATCACTTTAGCGGGGCGGATTGATCGCGAATGGAAAGGAAAGGACGGGAGGAAAAGAAACACAAAGAAGATTACATTTAATTGAATATCAGCCCGGCATTTACAGGCCATTTTGTTCGGCGGCCTCGGCCCGGGAGATAAGGCCCATTACATTATTGTACTCCATTGTTCGCTATCTGCAGCGCCCTCCGCCAGGCTAGTTGGAAATGAATTGGCTGGCCTCGCGCCGCCGTCTCGGGCTCGGCAGTTTAAGGCCAAGAGAGCAGGCCTTAATTAGACGGACCTGGACTACGGACTTGCTCCCGTGATCCTCACCCGATTTTCTGGCCTTTATTTTTTTTTGAAAGACTAAAAGACCCCCACAACACTGAGTTCAGAAAAAAAGCGGGTGTTAAAAGTGGATGGATGGATAAAAAATATAGAAAGATTTGTTATGGTCCTGCCAGCTGCTTTACAAGTATTTATTTCTGCATTGCCGTCTATGGGAAAAATGCTTTTTGGGCTAGATGGGTTTTTTTTGGCTGCAGTACTTCAAGCGACCACTGGAAAAGAATTGCTGCATCCATCGATGTCCCTGCGCCCTCTGTTGGTCGCAGCGGAAAACTTCCCCAACTACGTCCTTTTCATTTCTCTCGCACATCCGTCAAGAAAAGAGCCCACAGGAGCAGATCCGTTCGTTTTGGTTTTCTTCTGCGTTTTTTTCCGAAGTGCATCCCGCTTGACGACCTCTCTCGAATCCTTTCCCCACCTTTTTGCCTTCGCTTCTTTGTCGTCGCGTGACGCTGATTGCTTCTGGAAGCCACGGAAAATTAGGCCCGATTGAAAACGCCTGCTGCCGGAGGTTGTCAAGACGCGCACGTGCGAGAGATTCGGAGGGATCCGGCGGCCGTGGCGAGCACATGTGAAATTTCATACGTAACGAGTGCAAATGAAATTTGAAGGAAAAGCCAGAGGAGGCTTGTGGATATTAAAAGATGAGAGATACGTGCCGTTTGTTATTTCCTATAGACTCCTCGCAGATCGAAATGCAAATATTTTATACGCGACGGCTGGATTTTTCTTTTGCCGCCTTGAGAAAGACGGTATATATTTGTCCGCAGGCGGACCGCTCGCACGCCTCGGCGCCAGCGAGCTCGCATGAACGGCGGGAATTTTTTTTTGAGCCGTGAATTCCAGCAGCCTCTCATCTCCATTCTGTTTGACTTCGGCTGTGCATGTTTCATTCAGTGTGTGTGTGTGTGTGTGTGTGTGTGTGTGTGTGTGTGTGTGTGGTGAGCAAGGTTTCTAAGGGAAAGCTTTGGGTGCATTCCCAGCCTGAGGCACTACAGAGTACGGCAAAGTGATTCATTTGCAATCAGACCTATTCCTCAACTCCTGTACTCTTGTACTCTCTTATTTTTTCTTCACGCACATTAAGTATCACTCCGAGAGATCTGCCCCCGCGAAGAAGAGCCAAGAAGTGACAACGGTGCATTTTGGGCTGATTAAATGGAATTTAATCCGAAACTATTATGTTGTTATTATATGAAGGCACATTCTTTATGTACTCTTAGATATCTAAAAAACAAAACAAAAACCCACTGTGATTCAATTGCGACAAAAATACAGTTTCCTGAATAGTTTCCCTTGTTGCGGCCTTCCACTAAAGTTTGGTATTTGATCAATATCTCCCCCCAGATGTGACTCTGCGCCACCCACTTTGAGAAACGCTGATCTAGAATAAGAGACATTCCTTTCAATATGAGTTTCGATATGAGTCGAGGAAGCCGAATAGCCACGGAGCCCATTCAAAATTGAAGAGCAATTAAAAAAAAAAAAAAAAAAGAAATGCCGCCTGTCGGAGGTCGTCGAGACGGATGGTTTGAAATCTGCGAGTCATTTGACTCCAAGTGACACTGACAGATGGCAGCGGACGCTTGTCCCTCAACTCTCCTTGCAGCGTGTCTTTGAACGCGACCGTGTTGAGGCACTCGAGCCTTTCGCTGCCAACAAAGCCCCAGAAAAGACGTCTTCGTCTTCTTCTTCTTCTTCACAGGGCTCCTGTGGCATTCACTGACTAGTTTACTGTGTAAACTGGCACTTCTCCAGCGAACGGGGGTAAGACGGCAAGAGAAAATAGCGGGCGAGGAGTCGAGACGCGATCCAATCCCCTTTTGTTTGCTTTCTGCAAACCCGCCGCCGGTGAAGCCTATTTCCTCCCCGGAGCGCTGCAGCCCTCAGACGGGACCTTTTTTTTTTTTTTTTTTTCCTCTTGAGTTTTTCTCCGATGCATTACCAGGTGCACTGGTGCATGTACGCGCTCATCGCTCACTCCTGCACTCCTGCGAGACGCCTCCGGGGGCAGGAGGGAGGTGTGCAGTGCCTCGACGTCCCTGTAACCCCCCTCAGCCCAGTGACAGTATGATGCAGTGGGCACGGCGAGATATGGAGGGGGGGGGGGTACCAGGGTCGCTCCGCTTGCAAGCTTCCTTGGGAATTTTAAGATCCCCCCCCCCAGCCCTCCGCCGTGACTGTGAATTTCCCCCCAGTTCGCTTCATAATTACATGGTGGCTGGCAGCCTGTTGCAGACTACTAATTCAGCTCTTAAACTGCCGTCACATGGGAAACCTGGTGTCAAAGTCCCCTATCATCTACTGTTATCTCCCCTCATTACTTTAAAGCGGCGCTCGCAGTGGCGCTCCTTCAACATCGGCTCCCCTCGCCGCGAAAATGAGCCTTAATTGGGGCATTTCAAAGAGATTAAGAGAGATCGGGGGAGGGGGAGATATTATACTCTAAATTATTACTTTGGAAGGGGAAGAGGAAAAAATGCCCCGGAGGAGATGATACATTTGCAAAACAAGGCCTAATTTGCCCTCAACTCTGTCATCTGGCCAACAGTCAAAACTTTTAACATGAATGGAGCGCCGTGTCAGAAAGTGTTATTACGGCTACGCTTCATAAAAACACAAAGGTTCTTTCCTGTCCGCAACTGTCTGATATTGCATCGACTAAATGTAAACTTAAAGCCTGTGCAAAGCCCAGTGAAAGCATTTGTGAAGGGGGTAAAAAAGGAAGCATCAGTCACATTTTAATTTTCCTTCACGGCAGTTTGCGATATTGTCATCATTCTTTTCCATATGTTTTCAGGTGGTCTTTCATGGCTTCTTGAAGCAGCTTCTTCTGGCTTCTTTCTCTTTAAATGAAGCTGATTGGGGTAATTGACTGAAAACGCTTTATACTCGAATTTGGCAAGATGGATGAGTGCGATTTTAGAATTGCAATCTGAGCAATCCGGTTGCGATCCATGACCTTCCATCCATGAAAGTGCCACTTCCAG
This sequence comes from Thamnaconus septentrionalis, assembly GCA_009823395.1. Taxonomy (NCBI): domain Eukaryota; kingdom Metazoa; phylum Chordata; class Actinopteri; order Tetraodontiformes; family Monacanthidae; genus Thamnaconus; species Thamnaconus septentrionalis. Next base: position 9,014,707 of record CM020520.1, read on the forward strand.
AGACTCTTTAAAATTAAGACACCAGTATTTCTTCTTATCGGATACCATGATACAATCCCTGCTATTCATTTTCAACGCACTCCTCAGCCACAGCTAATTAATTCCGCCGGCCGGCTAAATCCTACAATAAAAACCCTCGGCTGTTGTGCTCAGCGTGACGATGCGCCGGGAGCGCTGAATCCTGGCCGGATCCTGCTAGCCCCCGAGGGCTCGCACGCCAGGTTGGAGCACAGGTTGGGAATCGGGGAAACCACGGAAAACTCCCGCTGACAGGGACGATAACGAGAACCACAAACCCAAGATGGAATAATTAGGATTCTTACTGCAGGGTTTGTGAAATATTGATCGTGGTGGGTGTGTGTCGGGGGAGGGGGCTCGATTTCTCAGTCGTATCTGTACACGCACGACATACCACACAGAAATGTGATATCCCCAAGGATGCAGCACATGATGGATCCAATTAACAATCTCAGTGTGAGAGGTCAGCAGAATGTGTCTTTGAAAATGCTTACAATGATTCCTGTTAAAGGTCCAGTGTGTAATAGTTGGCTTGATTTATGATTTTTATATTGGTAAAAAGAATTAAAAATTAAAAAAAGTGTGTGTGTATATATATATACATATATATGTGTATATATGTATATATGTATATAGATATATGTATATCTATATACATATGCCAGTTAGCTGCCATCTTGCACCACCAATCCAGTCCACCTGACAGCGTGTTTCATAATTAGCGTGACTGCAAACTCAATTAAACTCAAATAAACCAACGAAGAAGAAGGTAGAAGGTGGAAGAGGTATCCAGGTTTGGGTGCGCAGGCCACCGTAGCTCACCGGCAAGCTCAGGAGGGGGAGAGAGAGTGAAAGACGCTGCAATCTGAAACGCAACCACTTGATGTCGCTGTTTCTTCTTTAAAACCTCCAAATATTACACACTTAGCCTTTTCAACGTTTCTACTGAAACAGATTAATTGAACTCAATGTTCAGCATTTTTTTTGCTCTCATTCGTTTCAAACCCACTCTCGCCACTGTCGCAAGGCAGACAGTCAGCCACGCTCTCAAAACAACAGCAGCCCCAGAATGCACGCGTTCTATTTTTTGCCCGTCACGCTGCGCGATTGCCCTCTGTGTTGATAAACTATTTTCGGTGACATTTAAGCAGTCAGATAAGGCTGCTGGCCGGGGCTCCGAGCGACGCCACAGAGCGGCGGCAGTCAGACAGACAGAGGCAGCGTCTTTCGGACTGGAAGCTCGGACAAAGAGGGGTCAGAAATTTGGGCTGAGTTGCTTTTGTTTGAAGTTTGAGGATGCACATTTGCAGTGAAGCTTTTGAGATGTTGTGCTTGCAAAAATATACACAATTGCAGTGGGATATTGAAAAAGAGAAGAAATTTTATGACATGACAGTGACAAGAAACAAACAACAAGTCAAAGTAATAAAAATTAGATGTATGTTGTTGTTATTTACCTTATGGAAGCTCCTAAAGTAAGCCCCCTTTTCATCGGGGTATTTCTCTAACCGCCGGGGTCCCTTACTGGAGGCCTTCTTGAACACGAGCCAGCACCTCCGGAAGATCTGACAACGAGAGAGATGGTACAAGTGTTACCGGGACACAACGCTTCCCGAGATCAATATAAATAAACTGGTATGCAAGCTGGTGAGCAGAACGCGGCGGGCTCTCCAAGAGGCCGTCCAGAATACTAAAAATACGCAATTGGATTTCGCAGCCACGTTGTAAACAGGAGGGTTGCAAGCAAGAGCTTCCACTCCTGCCTCAGAAGAGCAAATTATCCGATCAAACTTGCCAAATGACTGAAAGCCATCCATTGGCACCTTATACGTGCAAAATTTAAAAAAAAAAAAAAAAAAAAAAAATCATGCGAGTAAGCGCTGGGTTCCTCCGCCTCATTAAGCAGTGTTGACCTTACAGCAGGAGCATCGGGTTAAAATTAACGTCTGTCAGTCAAGGACACAGATCGCAGATGGGCGCATGTATATTTGGTACACGCATAATGCGGGCGTTGGCAAAGGCGGCCGCGCTGGCAGATGGAAGCAAGCGACGAGTTTATGCGTCCTAAAAGGGACGTGAAATATGCAACGCTCGTCTTAAATCTTACAAAATGTTGCCATCATGGTTGCTTTTCGCGAGCCAATAATTAATGTGCCAAACACATATATATAAAATACCCCCCCCCCCCGGTTCCTCCGTGAGCTCCAGTTCTTTCATTTAACCCTCAGAGTTTGACACAAGGCTTTCACTGCCAATCGTTCCACCAAAAGCGGCGTCGAGGTGTGAAAAATCCAACAGGGATGGGATGGGGTGGGGGGGCAGAGCCGTATTGCTCGGGGGAGTAACTGCGACGGCCAATAGCTTATGAGTCCTCTGTGGTTGCCTGTCTTTAATAGCGGGAACCCTGTATTTCCTGGTGGAGACAGCCACTATCGCTCTGCCTGATGAATGACTGCCCAGGGCTGCACGCTTGTTTTGGATGGGGGGATTGGGAGGAGGGGGCACCAATGTACGATTAATTTGTTTACTCGGCCGGTGTACTTCATAAAAAGCCCTACTGAGTTGAGTTTAACACTTGGCGGTAATTGACCGGAGTGGACCCTCGTTCCTTATCGCTCCGCCGCGATGGGCCTCCGTCCTCGCCGCCCGCAACTCATCATAACGCACGAGCCGGAATACGAGGCGCTCCCTAATGCGCCGCGGATTATGGAAAACACAGCCCCACCTTCCCAAATGCGTCCGCTTCCGCTTCAAGCGCGTCCGCGCAAAAGTGGAGCCGAAAATTGTCGGTTTTGACTCCAGCGCAAGCGCCGACGCCAAAACGCCCTTCCCCCGACGGTGGCCGTTATCACATTTGCAACTTTAAAAACAGTAAACATTAAAGCCTCCCTCAATTCCCCTCGGGGGAGCGCGAATCAAAGCGGCGCTGAAAGTAATTTACCCCAGGAGTGCTCAGATTAAGTAATTATAGCGGCACAAAAGCGGCCCCGCTCAGATAGCTCGTGCATAATGAGGACTCGGGGATGTGAATGGAGAGGGCTCAATTTTTTTTGCCTGTTCCACTGTTGTCATCGCTTTGTCAGGGCAGCCCCGTTCTCAGGCTGCTGCTGCTGCTGCTGCCGATGCTGCTGCCGGTGGTCCTTTTTCAAACACACTGATTGTAATTACGCAGACATGAAGGTAGACTCGCCGCCGGTCCGCCGTGACTCATTTGGAGCGCGGCGCTCTGCGCTGGAGCTCGCCGGAGGAGAAAAAGAAAGCCAACTTTGGTTAAAATAAATAGATAAATAAAAGCATTGTTGTTGCTTGAACTTGTCACAAACGGCTCTGAAGCAGTTTCTTCTCCCACCCAAACCCTTTTGATTAAATACACACACAGCGGAGTTTAAAGAGGGAAATAGCCCATACATATTCTTTGGCTTCGGTTGTTGGGCTGTGCAAAAAAGGCTGGCGGCCCAGCGTGTTTCCACAGCCTCTGCAGCTCGCAGACAAATCCCAAGACTGGCTGGATGCATTTTTGTGAGGGTCCTCAAAGCACAGAGGCTTTGAATATGTACATAAAAAATGCCATTGTAATTTCCAGGCTCTGCATAATTTGCAAATTTACATTACCAGTGACGATGAAAGGGTAATACCAGCTCACTAAAACAAAATCTGCATCAACTTTAAATAAATTAAATGCTTTTATTTTGGAAAATTGTCATGCTAAAATTTAGCGATAGTTGTTCCCCCCGGGAACCACAACCGTTATTTTATCCTACCTAACCGATCCACACCCCTCGTCTAATTATTTCTTCACAACAGCAGGTCAGACAGAGCTTTACAAATTAAAAGTCACTCAATCAACGGCAGAAAGTCTGCAAGGCCACAAACAATGACAAAACGTAGGTCTTAAATGAATATTTAAGGAGGGTGATATTGTTGCGTGGCCGCGGTGGCGATCCCACAGCCTCGCTGGAATCCAAATGAGATGAGGTCATTCAAATTTAGCACTTCATTAACACAAAACCACAAATAATTTATAATAAAGGGAATTGTTTCTCCCCCCCCCACCCCTGGGTACAATTGGCCAGAGAACGTGTGTGTTGTGCCGTCGGTGATCTTCTTCAGAGAGAAAACAAACAAAAAGTAGGCGTGACTTCAACGCAGCGCTTTGCGGCGCTTCAATGTGACCTTAATTAACACATTTTCCATGAAGAGTTATATATCTGGGGTGTTGCAAATTTAAATGAAAGACACGTTTAAAAATGAGCAAAATAAATCCTCCTAGATGATGCTGCTGGTTGAGTTGAAGCTTGAATCTGTTGCACTTCATGAAGGTGGATGTCAAAGTTCTCGCAAACCAAGTTGGTTCCCTGTCAGTGCAGCACTGCAAGCAGGCGGCTTTCTCTCAATAACAACGTTCCGCTGGGATGGAAATAATTATTGCTTCTTTTTTTTTTTTTTTTTTCCTCCCCTCCTCCGCCCCAACATTTGCATCTGTGGGGTCTGGTAAACTGAAAGTTTACACCGGCACTGTTGTCGTAATAAGTAGCTCCGCGTGCATTCGAGCACAAACCACATGGTCTTCGCAGCAGCCGCCGCGCTTATCGCAGCGGGCGCGTGTGCAGCCCTCGTCCCCCGCCTGCAGTTTTATACAATCATAGGTTGTGTGGTGTGTAAACAAGGCCGCAAGAAGAGTGTTTCTTAGGAACTTTCAATTTTCTCGAGTAGGGGGCACGTTAGCGGCTAGCTAGAAGGACATTTCAGCGGCTTTTTCTTCGGGAGCCAAAAGTAAAAGTAAAATAAAAACGGAGCCAAATTGTGATCCCTGGTTCGAGATCGCAGTGGGCGGCTTAAAAATACATCTGCAAACATATTAAATCACACTGAAAAGCACACGCGTGCACAGCTGAGGTCCGTCGGAGGCTTTCGGGGAGAGGCGGAAACTTCACGGGCATCAATAATGAGCCACGTCGGAAAGCGCAGAGCGTCTCCCAGCAGAACTCAAACAAAAAGCCCAGTCACCTCGCGGAGCGTTATCAAAGTCTCGCCATTAAAAGAGCCGCCTGACCTCTCAATAAAATATGAGCCCTATTTCCCTCCCCGGGAAGGGGGGGGGGTAATAAAGAAAAAATCACTCAGTGCACTGAGGAAGCATCTGAAGACATGAAAGTGACTGCCGGTGACAGCCGGCTTGCAGGTAAATGACTGATTACGCGGCCGCGTGAAAATAGCTACGCAGAACGCAGTCCAAACACCTCGGGGGAGGGGCGGCGCCGGTGCGCTTGTTATTTCTCAGATGTTTTTCCTAAAATGGTGACACGCGAGGAACGGGCTTTGTGCCGCGTCCTAACGCGGTACCATTTTAAAGGTGATTACAGCTGCTGCTGCTGCTGCTGCTGCTGCTTTGTTGCAGCACTACCTCACACAAGTGCACTTCAATCAAGGTGAGGTAGCGGCGACGGCGTTTAGCCTCTGCTTCAAGCAAAGTGGGCAGAGAGGGAAAGAAGAAACTACACCAAGAAGAATCTGAGAAAAGGCAGATTTTTATGTCTCCCACTAGTGTTTTTTTATTTCATGTGTTTTTCTATGGTAATGAAACCGTGTTGCCAAAGTTGTTGCAACGTTGTTGGACATCCGATGGATTTCATTTTACGAGAGCTGCGTAGTTTTGTTTTTCAGCTCCGGTAAAGCGGAGTGGAAGAAAGTTCCGACCTCTGCCTGTTGTCATGGCTGCTGCACTCAGATTTAGATACAGATTTAGCATTGGATTTTAATTTTTGCAGCATTACAGGTCAGAAAAAAAAGTTTCATTGTCAAGAAATGCAGAAAGGTTACGGACAAATTGCAGGCGCTTGTTGCACTGCTCTGTTGTGGAAAGGAACTTCCGTGGTGGAAAATCGAACTTACAGATGTTTCGAACGACAACATGCGAGAGCTTTTTATCATGGATCAATGATTAAAAGGCAGCTGAGGCTTTTGTATTTCTTTGGGCATTTCTTATACGTTGCTTAAGCTCAACAGTTTAGGCTACACATGAAGCAGCGCGAGCGTCCGTCAGTTTTTATTTGTTTTTTGTGAAAGATCAGGACGTTTAGATGCGACGCCGCCGCCAAAGTTTCCTTTGACTTTGTTTTTTCTGAATTTAACAAGCTGAACACGGCGCGCCGCTCCAGTTTCCAAGATATTAACACATCCATCCACATCCACCCCCCGATCCCTGATGCCGGGGTTCCGGCCGTGGTGCAGATGAGGTCTTCCTCCTCCTCATCCGGCTCCGCAAGCGGTTTAGCGTTCCCCCGGTAATAATGGTGCCTGATGGACTATGACAGACCCATCTCGGCAATAGCGCCCCCCCTACCCTCGAGTTCTGGCCAATCAATTTCAGACGCCGGCAATTGGAGCGGGGGAGGTGGAGAGTTCTGGTCTGCGCCACCGTGTCCATCTTCATAATTTGATTTGTTATCGGGTCAGACAGTTGTTACAACAATCATGGCGGCAATCACTTTGCCGGCCGCGACCCCCCCCCCAACCCTCACCCCCACCCCCAAATCCTCAGAGGGGACGCTCCGATATTACCGCACTTGTCAAACGCGGCGGCGACAACACGATTCGCCCTGATTGCGTAGCGCCTCCTCTGGCAGGAACACGAAAAAAAGAAAAGAAAAGAAAGGCGCAAACGCAGCCAGCCGCGGCCAAATGCGCCGCCGCCACACAACAACGTTCGGACATCCCATAATTCCCTTAACATGGCCCCCGACTACAGCTGTTTACGAGGGTGGGCGAGCGAGCGAGCCGCCGCGGCCCAGTTAATCATAGATTACTTTATCTGGGCCATTCCAAATCCTCATGTGTAATGCAGTGCTACCTCAGCAGCAGAGTAATCGCCGCCTCCCACCATCCCACCATCCCACACACACACACACACACACACACACACACACGCTGCTCAATCTCTCTCCGAGCGTGATTCGCCTCCGCCTCCACCTCCCCCCTGCCCTTCTGCCGTCACTCTCCCCCTTTAAATGTCTCTTCTGCCACCCCCACACACACACACACACACACACACACACACACACACACACACACACACACACCCCTCCCTTCCATGTGGCTATGCATGATTGGATATTCTCATCCGGCATTCATGAGCCACGCTGCTCCCAAAATGTAATATCCCAGTATTAGTAAACCCCCCTTTTTCCCCACTTGTTAAGGTCCTGGCTGTGACGAGGCGGCTGCACACAGCCCAAAAAATAAATAAATAAATAAAAAACACCCAAAAAAACACTGGCACGCCAGCCGAAATCGCGCGCGCGAGGCAACAAGTCACCGGCTGAGCCCCGTTTTCCAAACAAAGCCGGGCTGAGAGCAGCGGCAAAATAACTGTGTAAACAGGCTGTAATGAAAGCAATCCAGAGTTAAAAAGAAAGCCAGCGGGAGAGGGAGAATTAAAGCAGAGCGAGATGGGAGCCGAAACAAGAGGCAAACAAACGATAAAACAGAGAGAGTAGCGAAAGAGGAAGCAGCCGGGACGCCGGGAGAGAAGCTTTGGAGTTTAGGGACAGAGTGACGGACGAGCAACGCAGGCATTCTGCCTCTACTTAGGACTTGGAGTCTGACTTTCTAAAAGGTGGAACATTCACAGGGATCTGCTGCCATGCTGTCGCAGCAGCATCCACGCTGTGAAAGTCTCGGAAAAATGTTTTCGGAAAAAGTCTTGGTGGATCACACTTTGTTTACCTGTCATCTCCTGACGCAGGAGGTGAATCATAGACACAGTGGCTGTTCTTGGGTTAGTGCATTACAGGTTATGGTCTGCACGTCCTACATTAATGTGCTGTCAATGCGTTGATACCATAAAAGCACAGTAGTTTTTTTTTTTTTTTTTTTTTCGGAAAACCTGGGAACATTTTTTGTTTGTTTATGGTGCAGCGCAGAAATAGCCACACACGGTGTGAGCTTTTTTTTAAAATTTATTTATCTATTTCTTTATAAGTAACAGTGACTTTCATACGTCGGCACATCCCAGTCATCCTCGGCCACGATGACTCGGACAAAGTGGAAAAGTGAAAAAAAAAAGCCAACAATCGACCGCATCGTCCGCCAGCACGGTTCCACCGAGCTGCTTTTACACACTTCTTACTTTTTCTCTATTATCCAGAGTGCGTCTTAATCACCATTGATTCCCCCCCCCCGACACGGTCGGAGGCGGCGATGCACCTTTTTTCACGGCGGGGGGAAAATTTTTTGCTTAGCCGTGACGATGGGCCGCTCCTTTCGCCGGCCCTCGGCTGGAGAAGCCTCTTCATGCACTGCGGCTTTAGTCAGCGATCCTCTAAAGGCGCGTGCGTCGCGCACATGCATGCGAGCAATTTGAATTTACACCCTGTGCTGAGGCTTTCACGCACAATAAAACGCAAACAAAGGAAGGTTTGACGGCGTGAGGGTTGCACTCGGCGAAACCGGCGCGTTGAGACGGCCGTGCAGGAAGTCGGCGACAATATGGAGCGCTGTTGTTTTTATGAGACGGCGGCGAGTTGCACGCTAGTGAGTCGTCTCATCTTGCCATCGTTCAGATTAAACGGAAACGCAGCTATGTCCGCTTTTGTTGCGTTGCGACGCGCGGAGCGGTTTGCACCGCGACGTTCAAAAATGCAAGGACGAAAATTATCAGCGGCAAGGCTTCGTTATCGCCGGCTCAACAATTGATCACCGTATCAATTAATGACTGTTGAGGAGTGGGGGGGCTTGGGGTGGGGGGGGGCGCAGACCGCTGCATTCCAGCAGAAAGTCCTCCAAAGCGGCAGGATGTTTTCCAGGCCTCTATTGTGCGAGCGTTTGTCATTGGAATTTCATCAGAAGCCCTAAAAGCACTAATCCTCACACCCAGCCATCCTTTCGCACGCACGCACGTACACACACGCGCGCGCACGCGTGCCGCGGATTAATTCTAAAGAGTGTTCCCGCTCACTGATGTACGAAGCGGCGCTCTGATACAATAAGCCGGGAGAGCCGGCGCCAGTCTGCGTCTGCGACGGCCCCCTCGTTCCCTCAAAAGCGAGGCGGGCGGAGGATCGGCGCTTTGGCGCGACCGGTCCGCGTTTGGCCTGCGAATCAAAGAGGCGAGGGGGAGCGAACACGTGCGCGTCTGCGTCTTTGTTTCGCGAAAAACGAGGGTGGTGGGAATGTGAACGAGCACGGCCGTGCCAGCGAACGAGGCTTCTTTTTTTTGTTGTTGACGTTTTTTTAAATTATTTATTTCATTTTTTTTAAAAGCGGGATTTTTTTTTGATTTTTTTTTTTGGTTGGTTTGGATTTTCTTCCAAAAAAAGAACCCACCGCCTTGGAATAAAGCAGGTGTCGCAGCATGAAAACACAGAGGAATGCAATTATCACTTTGCCCGACAGCTGCTTCTCTGAAATGTGTGTGAAGAACAAGGTGGGGGGGGGGGGCATAGGGTGGTGCGTCACGCTCAACCCGTGTCGGACTAAGAGAAACAAAAACATTTCTGATTAGAAATTTCTGATTAGCGCCTGGGCTTTGGTCCCATGTGTCTACGACGTTCGTACTGGCCGCGAGAATTATTCTAGTTTGGTTTTTTTGGCCTGTGTGTGGCGCTATGGAGCACCTAGAGCTTTAATCTTCGCATGAAAAAACTTGACCTGCTTGCTGAATTTCGTCACAAATTGAATAAGGGCTCAAAATTGGGTCGAAAGACGCGTTAGGTAAATAACAACAATACTAATACTAATAATAATAATAATGATTAACATTTGAAAAACAATGGTTCTTTCTCCCTTGCCTCAGACTTTGCAAAACTGAGTGTTTTTCTAACGATAAAATGTCAGCGAAGATGAAGAAAGAACATCTTTCACTTCCTTTACCCTGCTAGAACATGCATTTCTGAAAATCTGCCCTCTGTGATGTCACAACGGGCATTGAAACCTAACCACGGGTCAGGCCAGACCGTTTTCGTTTTTTTATCCGCATCCAAACACGTGGCAGGTGCAGCAAAGCCAAAATTGATAAAAAACTGTGCGTGCGGCTGTAAAGCGGAGCAATAAATTTGCCCTTTTGCCGAAAGCTCAGCTGCTGAGTTTTTCCTTGCCGCGGTCCTTCATGCACGGCCGACACGCTGGAATCCAGGGTTAAAAATAAAGATCTGGAAAAAAAAAAAGGATTACGTCCATAACGGGGCCCTTTAAATTTGCCTCGATCCACTGGCCGCACCGCGGGCCCAAACGCGCTCCGTGCTAATTCCCATCCCGCGCTATGTTATTTTTTTTCCTCCCCCCGTCGCCACATTGTGTCCAATAACCTTGTGCACTCAATTGTTTTACGGCGCTGGAGAGCCATTATTTTCTCCATTGTGACCTTTAAATGATCCCTTCAAAGCGCCACTGCCAAGGCTACTGTGTGGTTGTGCTCCATTTTCTTTGGCAGACCTTATCCAAAAAAAATTCATCCCCCCCCAGACAATAATTCTTGTGGAAATATGTAAATCAGTTTAATAGAGAGGAGGGGGTCGGCTGGGCTGCCTTGGCCTCTGCTGTCACCCCCTTACTATTAAAAGCCCTCCCATGGGAGAGCAGCGAGGGAGGGATCGAGGGAGGGAGGAGGGAAGTGTTGGGCGAAAGAAGCAGAAATTCGTCTGTGAACAAACACAAACAAACAAAGACCGGAAAGAACCAGCTGAGTATGTTTTTCTATTTACACAGCAAGGTCAAGGTCGTCTTCTTTTTTTTTTCCTTTTTGAGTCGGACGAATATTAAAGGGCGGAGCAATTGGTGCCACACGATGCGACGTGATGCGTAGTCGGCAGCACGTTGGGGGACGTTCGGTGTTTGTTTGCGCTCGCAGCGGATCAAGGGGAGCCACTCAATTATTATTTTCCAGTTAAATTAAATAATTAATAAATAATAAATAATTAAAAAAAAAAACGCATTGCAATGTTTACCTAAGCGCCACGCTGGGTAAATTAAGAGGACAGGCACAACGGCAAGACCCCTTAACACACATAGAGGCGCAGCCGAGGCTATGTTTGGCTTCACACTGTCCTGAATGTGCTTGGCAAGCAGGTTGATGAAAGGTGGCGGCGGGAGAGGAACTCATTATAGACTGTGATCCAAATATAAAAGCTTTTCTCGGTTTTATAGCTGGGACAACTGCGACGACAACAACAACCTCAAACACCATCTATCAAATGGGTGGGTTGAGGCAGGGGGGTGCCACTTTATAGTGACAACCTAAAGTTGAGATGATACTTACTAGGAACTTAAAACAATGGTGCTTCAAAGTTTTTGACTCATTCAGTCCAAAATGGCTTTGAAAGGAGACAGGATGGGGAATATTGCAGTGCAGCAGGATAGCTGGTCTTTTCTCAGTGCATCCATCTTGAAAAGTTCCCGTATGAGGCATCGGCTCAGGGATCTACACTCACTGGCCAGTGTGGCCAATGCTGCCAAATAGGTGGTGGTGAGTGTTCAGAGATGCTACTCTGCAAGCCAGTGGTTCCAGTGAGTTACAGTTGCCTTCCTGTGGTCTCCAATCAGTCCATCCATTCTGACCTCTGACCTCTGACATCAACAAAGCTTTTTCCTCCACAAAACTAGCACCCGCTGGTTATTTTCTCTTTTTGCACCACTCTCTACGAGCACTAGAAGTGGTTGTGATGCGGTGAGCATCGCGATCGCAATGCTCAGTTTGAACTACAGCCACCTTCGCCGCCCTCCACATGCCCGAACCGAAACGACTGGACGATTTAGCCGAGTGATTGGCTAAGGCCCTTGCATCCACCTCGCCACCATGTCCCGGCTGAGAGCATCGCCCGATGCGCCAGGCTCTGGACTGGATTTGGAAACAGAGGCACGAATGCATCCATGCATGCATGTGCAGAGTCACCCCGGCTGCACAGCGGAAGCCCCGAGGCCCCGGCCTGCTGATAAATGAGGGGAAAGAACTAAAGAAAGAAAAGGGAGGATGAAGCGGAGGTGCTAATGGGGCCGCGTCGGATTTCTGCAGGCCTGCTGCTGTTGCAGGTGAGTCTCCGGCGTACTCGCGCAGAGCAAAGAGAGCTGTCAGCCGCAGCCCTGCGTGGGAGGTGAAATATGTGTATCAGCTGGACACGAACGCGGAGGAAGGAAAGAAACACACTTGCATAAAACAGTGCTGCCGATTATATAAGAGGCCGGGTGTTTAAGCGACTTGAAAAGCATTGTTTCGTCTTCGTGGGACGTAAGACACCACAGGGTTGTATCCTCAGCCGACACGAGCAGCAGCAGCAGCAGCAGCAGCAGCAGCAGCAGCAGCAGCAGCAGCAGCCTCGGAGCAGTCGCACAGGTGCATCCAATTTGTCCATTAGTGTCACATCAATGAAATTTAGCGCGTAACAACGCGGATAAACATTCGGAGCCGAGCGTCTGTCTCCGGTTTGCCGAGTCGGGAGCAGATGGGGCAGGGGATCTGATGAAAGGCGTCAAAGGCGTTCGGAGGCAGAGCTCGGAGCCAGAAACGGCAGATATAAAGACGGTTTCCGCTGAAGCGTCGCCGCCGAAGGAAGTGGGCGAGAGTCAGAGTTGCTCGGAGCGAAGAAAAAAAACAAATGGTTTACTTTGAGATTAATGGAAATGCTGGACATAAAAGATGGCAGCGTGCTGTGTTTTAGTAGTCGCACTTTGTGGAACATTGGATGCTCATTTTTGGTAACCTATCCAAATATACAGATGAAACATATATAGAGAGAGTTGTCATCATCGTGTTTTGGCCACCTGTTTGGCCATATATATTTATCTGTCTTCGAATGTGAGGACCGCCAACCGAAGCTCGTCTTTTACCAACAGTTATCCGCTAAATCTTTTTCTACTTACTTTCAAAATAAAGCGTACATGCCGACCTTGTCCCTCAATGAAATGATTGCCCATAAAACAGGACTGAAAGAGGCCATAAAGTAATTTAATGATAAAATGTCCGAATCAAGAGAAGTCAAAAATTGTGAACCAAAACCATTCAGCTCGTTTCAAATGGCCACGTAAATGGCTTGTGGTTGGGCCAGCAACAGGTTGATCTGCTGCCTTGAAGGGGATCTCTGACTGAGTTTTTATGTGTTGATTTATTTTTTTATAAGCATTTGATTGTGCTGATCATATTTATGCAGTTTGGGTGGTCAATGTAGCAATTTACAGCAGATTTCAATATTCCTCTTTCTGCTCCCTTTCATTCTAAATTCTGTTTGTCACATTAAATTGTTCTTTTATTTTTCAAATGAAAGAAATGAAGAATAAACCAATAAAACTGATACGTAGCACTGGCTGGATGAGGGTTCCAGCTCTTGTTACTTTTCGTGCGAAACGAAGCGACTGGCCTGTCGGCCGGATGTATGTTGAGCTCGCACGGGAGCGGAAAGATTAAATAAACATGAAGAGAGTCGGCCTCCACTGGCTTGTGACTTCTCCCCCCCGATGGGATTAGAGAACTTTGCACCCGACAAGGCGTAATAGAAAATGAGAAAAAAAAAACAAACATTAGCTGGTGATGGATGGTGACGGATCGGTGGCGTGACGTGCCGGTGGGTGGAGGAAGAAAAGTGCAGCGGCTGTGAAAGAGGAGAGGAAGGAAACGGCAGACACCTACTGCTTTATAATGCTGACTTATTGATATTTGGGTATCATTAACTACTGACATTTGTCCCTGTTCTCAGCCAGCGTGGTGTTTTTTTTTGTTTTTTTTCCCCCCGCTGACAATTAACAACTTGAACCGATCAATAAAGCCGGGGCAAAGTCCGGAAGAAGACTTATTTATAAATATATAACCGAACCACATTTTTCAGCGTGATAAACGGCTGTTTGTTTGTTTCCATATCCTGCCAGTGGCACTATTCATCAGCGCCAATAAGAGCCGGTGATTTGTCTTCGGGTCATTGTCTGATGTGGAAGTTGATAAATGCGCCGCTGACCAAATGTGCACTGTTGTTGCTGTTTTTATTTGATTTTTTTTAAGGGCAGAATGGTGATAATTGTAATAAAGAAGAGTTTATCAGCTCTGTTCCAGCTGCCTCGGTGCCGCCGCGCCCGAGGAGTCGGAGCCAGTCGGTAGAACGTGACCATGCCATTGATCTGTTCTGTTTGGCTTCTTTCAAAAGCCTTCCCGGAATGCAGTTTTGAGTGGATGCTGCAGCTGCGGCAACATCATCAGAGCTGGTTGTGATTAGCTTCGCAGCAGCTATTTCAACTGCAAGTGCTTGGCGGTGCCCAACGTGGCAATTGGTGGAGCGGACCAGCGAGGCGAGAGCGGCTGCGGCAAGCAGACCGACTGGGAAACGTCCATCACTTTTGAGCTGTTTGCCAGCTGGCAATAGAGAATCAGACTGATCCACTCTCAAAGTGATGGAGAGGAAGTTCAAGAATTAGATTGATAATGAATTAATGAATTAAAATAAAAAAGTTTTTTGTTGTTTTATTCCACTCCCTCAGCTACTGGCAAGTCATGTGAAGCACAACCTATATAGCTGTAATAAAATTAAACAAAACTTTTGCCCAAAAGTAAAACGCAAGTTGAACAAATCCAATTCCTAGAGGGGAGAGCGAAAAGATAGAGGCTCACAAAGACTCGGTGATAATAATGAGCCGGGGAGACATGTGAGGCAGAGCGGCTTAACGACGCGCAGGTGAACCTCGTTAGGTGATCAAAAGGAGGTGAGAGCAGCGGCCAGGTGAGGCTAACGAGGGAGCTCGGTTAGAAAGATCCCCTGGAGATAATAACGCTGAGGATAATGATATAGAGAGAATTTATATTATTACATATTTTATTCCATATTGAAAGACCCTGACAAAGGAGGAGGTGAGAATTTGAGTCAACACTAATTACCGAATATTACTACTACCATGACTACTTAAAAAAAAAAAACACACACGCCAAATACTGCATCACAACCACAAGTAATAGCCAACAAGCATAACGTTTACATCATGTTTGTGGCCTTCTTCTCTTTTTTTTCTTCTTTTTTCGAAGCTCTCAGCATCCATTCTCAAATCTAGCCTCCGTATCAACGAATTGGGGTGCAGATTCCGTCTCTCTGTCAAACACCGCCGCGCCGTCTATGTCATGAATAATAGAGGACGTGCAGCCTTTGGGGCGGCTATCGAGGCCCCATTTGCGGGGCTATTAGGAATTATTTATAAAACATTGACACAGTTCAATCAGTCAAAGCAACGACCTGTTCAATCTCCATTACGAGAAATGGGCACACGAGGCACGCGGGGGCCTGCAGTGCTGTGATTAAATGGGCAGATTTTGAAAGGAACCTGCAGCCAGCAGCCCGGCCACATTCGGGAAGTTTGCATCAGCTGCAGCTCTAGTGATGTTTAATAGTGATGACCCATGGTTTGCGTATTAAAGCTTCGATTTATTTCCATTTGGCTCAATTAGAGCAGGTTTAAGTAGCAGTTTGTGCTGCTCAGTTTGCAAGAATGCTTCCTGGGGTTCAAAAAAATAAAATAAATAAATAAATAAAAAGGTCTCCAGACATCCACGGTGGCGGCAAACCCTGTCACTGTGAATAGAGGGCTGCGGTGACGTTTCCAGATCCTATCTTAAACGGCCGGGCCGCGCCAGACAACAGACGCATTGTTCTCCAATTCTCCTGCCTCCTGCTCTGGTTGGTGCTCGCGCGGCATGGACAGGAGGGGTGGGGTCGTACCCTCACACCATCACAATGCGCGCCGTACACGTAAAGGCCATCGGTCACTGAGCACAATTATCCACTTGTAGGTCAGAAACAGCTGAGTGGGACAAAGGAGGGATAAAACTATTAATAACGCTTCCGGGGAGAGAGACAGTTGGGAGAAGCGGCGCTGATTCCAGAGTGGTTTTATAGCAGAGACTCCGGGTTTCGGTTGATTTGATTTGATTTGACGAGAAAACGTTTTACTCCAAGCATTTAGTGCCTTTACATTTGAGTGGGGACCTCACAGGTGGTGCTTTAACTTTGAAAGTTTCTAATAGTTAAGAGGTCAGCTGGAACGCTGGATTTATGTGTACGTGCACCGCTGGTCGGAAAAAAAGGCAATCAAAAATGAAATTGCTACACAATCGAGTGCGCAGCTAATAACAAATAGTGTTTTACTCCCTCTCTCTCTCTCTCTCTCTCTCTCTCTCTCTCGCTCTGCCGTTCCTGCGATCGATTAACCCTAATGCTTAATTCATCATTTCGGACAAGCGAGCATAAAAGAGATTGTTTAATCTATGACGTGTCGTGAAACCGGAGACGCAGGGGTTCCTCGTGAGTTCCGCGGGGCTCAAGGTGACACCTTGGGCATTGATTGTTCTGCATCGCCGCCTGTTTGTACAATATGATTATGTGCCGCGCGCACTGTCTTTCGCACTGATGACTCATAAGCGACAGGCACGTTGAAGAAGAGCCGGGATGAGAAAACGAAGGAAAAACGCGTCTACAATCAGAGAGGGATGACGGGAACCTCCATGCAGAGAACTAAGTTTGCGCCTGACGCCGCGTCAAATCACGCAATCGCCCGCTGGTAATTATGGCTGATTACAGCCACGTGCGACAGGTCCACGAAGGCCATAAATCACCAGGGCCTTGTTAATATGACGTTATTGAGTTTTGCACTGGAGAGGGAAAAACGGGGGCAGGGAATAAAATGCCGCTGTCAGTTTTAATGAAATTATTATGTTTGCGGTATGTAAACACGCACGCAAGCACACGTTGCACGTCCTGAAGTCAGTGAAAAGCCTGTAGTGAAGTGACTCTGTGAGGAATCAGTGGAAAAATCCAACTTAATTGCTCCTACGACTGAATGCAGTTCAATCAATGAGTATCAGCCTATATCTATAATTATCACCATTTTTCCAGTTTTTTTTTCAGCTAACAGACCAATTAAACATTTTTGAGTTGAAATACAACGTTTTTCCCTGAGCAGATATGTATATTTAAGACCTTTTGGATGAGTGAACACGTCTAATTTGAGCGAGGGTTCGACAAAGAACTGATAAAGCGCACTTAATTACCAGTCAGTCATATTAAATCTGCAGAAAGTTTAATTGCCAGTTGGAGCTGGTTTTGCACTATCAGACAGTGTAAGAATAAAAAAAAGTAAGTCAAATGATAAACAAATAGATTCAATACAAACAAGCAGCTTTTTACAATGTTCCAAGTATATTTGACAAAACAAGACTCAGGCACACAAAAGTTTTTTTTTTTTTTTTTTCACCTTAAACTGCTTCTGGAGGAACACAGCCCACATATTTTTTTTCTTTTTCTTTTTCTTTTTTTTTTTTTTTTTTACAACTGATGTCTTTGGATGATGAATGACGCTCAGCCCACACTGACTTATTATTTGTTTGCATCTGCACATCCAGCTGATTGGATTTCCACTCCGCCTCATTCGAGACCCAGACGTAATGTATTTTTAATGCATTTTTCAGCTTTGACATTTCTGGGGTTTGACCAAGGCTCTCTTACATTGATGGCAGTAAAGTTGCAGCACCACAATCAAGTTTTCATGCGTCAGCAGCGGGGCGGGATGAAGGGAAGCTGATTCGATCTACCGTCTGCCTCAAAGACAAAACGGAGCACAATGAAAGGTAACGGAGGGCGCTTAGCCTCGGAAGATATGCCCGGCACCCCAGCGGCTATATAAGCAATATCTTTTCAATTGAAGACGTGATACAATAGCTGCGCGTAACCACGCCTCAGACAACCACGGATCCAATTTTTCTGTCCGCTTCGGCGGCGGAAGCCAAAAAAGCTAAATGAAGCCGCTAATTTCCAGACCTGCTCCAAGAAACAAAGTGCCTGTCCGGCGGTGAGCGGCAGCCGCATTAGGCAGCCGCCAGACTGACGTGCCGAAAATCAATCAGCTCAACAAACAGGAAACATGACTCCCAAACAAGATTGGTTAGTACCGGGTGTGAAAAGGGAAAATATTACACTGAACTATTTGCAAATTTCCCATTATGATGACAACAACAACAGTATTTAAATGGCCGCACAATTAATGGATTCTCCGTTTGTCTTCTTCATTTGACCTCCGGTTTTTGCGCTTGGGGAAAAGAGGTGGATCATAACTGGTTGATGAAAGCTCTTCTAAAATAGAAAATAGTGGATATTAATTGGTTGATAGCATGTTGTTGTACCAGTCATTCTCACCATGGCTAAGTTGCACGCAGCGACAAACATGTGTAACCCTGGTAACCATGCTGTAACCATAGCAACCACTGCAAATTACATTATACAAACTCGGTGCTTTTCTTTTTAATTTCTGTTCAGCACACATCCCGTGTTGTACCTATTAGTGTATCTCAATCCATAGCGCAACCACACACAAAAAGCCTTTTTAGCTCCAAAGGTTGAACTTCCTGTTTTGTTGAACCTGGAAGGTGGCAAAAACAAGGTGGTCATAAGCACCCGGACGTGGCGTTGCCAAGCCAGGAGAGTAGTCACTGCCCTTTGTGACATCATCAAAGGAATAAAAGTTTGCTTTCATTCACTGTGGGTCCACATGAAAGGTGTTTCTTTGCCACATTAACCTTTCTGGCGGGTGCAAATCTAATTGTTTTCCCCGCAAAATGGCATTTTACCCAGGTGTGATGATGCTGATTGAGAATTCCACATTCTCTCAAAACTGCTCCCGCACCACCGGGGGCCCAACATCCGACCCGCGGCTCCTTTTTGAAGTGTCAAAACATGTTTATGAGGGGGAGCGAGTTGAACGGCGGGCTGACTCACCCACGGCAAACTTAAATTGACCGTTTTTCTGTTAACGCCTGAAAGAGGGGAGAGACAGAGAGAAAGAGAGAGAGAGAGAAGAGAACAGATGGATGAAAGCGGATGAGGGCGGCGGCTGTTTGACAGCTGATTCGGTGTGTATCCACCGCCGAAAAAACATGAACCCCTGGACTCAGAATGACGCGCAAATAGCTTTTAGGGCTTCCTTTTGTATTCCGCGGCGAGCCGGTTTCAGAGAGAGAGAGAGAGAGAGAGGAAAAATAAACCAAACTATTGGAATGTCATTAGATGCTGCTGGATTGTATGGTTTTCACATCGTGTTTTCGGAGCCCTGGCATTTTTTTGAGAGAGGGAGAGAGAGAGAAAAAAAGAAGAAACACTATGTGGTACAAAGCCACAGGATTAAAATTAATTGAGACTCCGTACACTGTTCCCTGGCAGCGTGTTGTTTACTCGTTTGTAGGGGCGCATGCATTGCGTGCCAATTCTTCAACGTTGAAGCGAGCAAATTGTGCGCGCATGGGTGCCCGCCCGCCCGCCCGCGTGCACGCGTGCGCGTGCCAGTGCGTGTTTGTTTGCACCGTGTCGGGCAGAGGGGAATAGCCTGTTGGGGTTATAGAGGGTGCAGTGTTGGGGTGATGAATAGGATGCTTTTGTGCTCCGTCTCTCAGCTGTCTGCGCGCCTGGCGGAGGAGGAGAGAAAGGTGAGAGAGGGGAGGGGGAAGGAGGCGAGGGCGATCGGCAGATAACAGGCCGGGAGGGGTGGGTGAGAGATAAAGGGAGGGGAGAGTACAGGTGAGACACAGCAAGGGTGAGAGAGAGAGGGGGAGATTTCTCCCGTTGTGACGAAAAATCGTGCG
This sequence comes from Thamnaconus septentrionalis, assembly GCA_009823395.1. NCBI lineage: Eukaryota > Metazoa > Chordata > Actinopteri > Tetraodontiformes > Monacanthidae > Thamnaconus > Thamnaconus septentrionalis. Next base: position 9,034,313 of record CM020520.1, read on the forward strand.
TTTCCGGTTTTTTTTCCCCCGCGACGCGCACGTCCTGCGCGTCGGGCCGATTGGATCTTCACTCCGCCTCGTCCTAGAAGCAGGCGGAATGTATTTTTAATGCGTTTTTCAGCTTTGACATTTCTGGGGTTTTCGACCAAGGCCTCTCTCTCGCATTGATGCCGGTTGAAGTCGCAGCGCCGCAATCAAGTTCTCCACCCGTCAGAGAGAGAGGGTATCTGATTTGATCTGCACCTCAAAGACGAAGCCCGGCGCGGTCACAGAACGCAGGGGGAACAGAGGGGGCGGGGCTTAACCTCGGAATATGACTGGCACCACGCGGCTGCAAGCAATATCTTTTTAATAAGACATGATCACATGACGACAGGGGTCACGTCGCACCCACGGAGAATCGTTTGCTCGCGCGCGGTCGGCCTCAGATCCAATTTCTCCGTCCGTTTTCGCCTGCAGCGCACAACGGCTTCCGGGCAAAAAAAAAAAAAATGCTAAATGAAAGCCACTAATTTCCCAATGACACAAAGCACCTGTCCCGTCTCTGTTTTTTTTTTTTAAAGCTTAATCGGAGCTTCCCATATCCACGAGTATGGAAGTAGTTGAGGCAAGACACCCGGTTGGAGATAAACAGAGCTGTCTGGCGGAGGAGAAGCTGCAGCCTCACCTCTGCGAAAAGCAGTGACAGTTCCGGGACAGCGGGCGCAGTTGTCGCAATAAAAATAAACCTGCCAAAAATTTTTGAGCGTATGCCGCCGCGCTTCTTGGAATGGCTTAAAGGTCCAGTGTGTGAAATTTGGCCTGTTTTTTTTTTTGTTTGTTTTTTTTATTGGTAAAAGCTTAATATATTGCCTGGAAATGTATTAATAAAAGTGTATACTCATAGTAGACCTACCTGTAGAACGGTTCTTATTCATATGCAAGTATATGCATCTACTAACAAAGAAGAAGGTGGACGAGGTATCCAGGTTTGTGCGTGCAGGCCGCCGTAGTTCACCGGCAAGCTTGGGAGACGGAGGGTGAGGGAATGAGCGCTTCTATCCCAAATCTGACCACTAAATGGCTGCATTTTACACACTGTACCCTTAACACACAACAGAGGAAGAGAAGCGCTCGTGCCACTACAACGTATCGTAACCTACGTTAGCATCCTTAACGTTTAGCGCAAATCTGGAGCGGAAAACTGGCCGAGGATGCAGGGAAGGGAAGGAAAGGAGCCCAGTTGGTGGTTTTTGAACAGTGGGCAGAACACAGTCCTGACCTCGAGGCCTCGACCTTCACACATGGCGAGGTCGGGAAATGAGCCAATCACGCTGATGGATGGCGAGGAGTTCAGCCCGGCTACACACTCGCCCCGACACTCTAATGAAAAATAATGTATAAAACTTTTTTTCTTTTTCTTTTTTTTCAAGAAGGCCCGGCGATGCATTAGAAAGCGGGCTGAGAGAGTGCGAGAAGGTCAAGTGCGATGCAAAGTGTTGATATGTGATATTTCAGAGACCTTTAAAGCGCCGGAAAGTATTTCAGAAAGCTGCCACATGGGGAGGAAGTGCGCTCTGGACCGTTTCCGCACCCAAAATGAGGGACGCTGAAGCGGTTCCTCGCTGCAGAGTTAGAGCTCCAGCGCCAAACCATTAAGTTTACCCATGAAAGCCAATTGACTACTGTAGATTTGGTTGGATAATACTGTATTTTATTCCCATATCATTCATACTTGATTATGGCCCAATGAAATCTCTTTTTATCTTTTCTGAAATTTTTATTCGTGGAAAATCTCATCACTATTGGGTGCGGCGCTGATTTGTCGTCGTCGTAGTCAATTGTAACCGCGGTTGTTTTCGCAACAACAGCTGAAGTTACAATTACCACTGTTGTCGTCTCCCCCGGCTTCCCCTTTTCCCTCCATATGGAGACCACACAGCCTGTTGACTCAGGAGGGAGCAGCCTCTCCCTGCTTCAGTTTGTTTTCAGCCCTCTAACCAATTCAGACGAACAATTGGACTGGAATAAGTAACTGCGGCACGGACAGGTAAATGCTTTTTATCTGCTCGCACGCGTCGGGTCTTCCCAGGCCATCGCGGATGCATTTGTGGAGTTTTTTTTTTGTTTTTTTCCCTCCTCTTTCCTTTCTTTTCTTTCATGGTGATGATGCAGCGGCAAAGGATGGCGAGCTGAGGGATTAGGGGAACAGGAATCTTTTTCTCCTCTACCCCACCCCCACCTCACCTCGCTATAGGACGAGATGCGAAGCCAGGAGAGGCTCACAACCACCAGATCCGTTAATAGCACGAGGCAAACAAACTGAGCGGAAAAAAAAGAGAAAAAAAAGTGCCTGCTTGCGATTGAGGGAGCTCATTTGCATGTTAACGACGGCGGGCGTTTTGAGCTCCCCCCCCCGCATTGTACAGAAAAAAAACGAAGAGGGAACCTCTAGGGGGGGGGGGATTCAACTGAGTCATCGCGACAATTACTCCGGGAGAGAGCCGAGCGAAAGGCGGCCTCCGCCGCGGCGGGGCGGGCTGGCTGGCGTTGACAAAAGTCAGGTGATGATGAGGGGAGGCAGACATCATTAGCCCCCATCATCACACTTCATCAGCGGGGAGGGGGAGCGCGGCGGAGGCGGCGGCAGCGGCCCCGTCGGCGTTAATGAGCTGGAAGCATGAACAGAAGCAGATGGCTTTATGAGTCAGACAATAAGACGCACACGTCTCCTCCGTCGTTGGGGTTGGAAACACTTGGGAGACTGTTTCCCTCCGCCGCGGAAGCAGCGAGTGCGCCGACGGTCGCCTGCTGACTTTCTTTTTTTTTTTTTTGGTTTTAACACCGCGAGCAGACGCCTCGTCCCTCCTGGTGGCTGGTCAGAGGAATGGCAAAGATGTGGCGCTGCGTGCGTTTGTCGGGCGTTTTCGTACGACCTCGTTTGACCCAAGGCGCTGCTGCGAACAGCGTTTGATTATCATTCCAACAACAACGACAAAAAAAACCTCCCTAAAAGATCTCCAGTACATTTAGCCCTCTGTTTACAGCCTCCATATAGAACAAAAAAAACAAAACCTGATGCTTCGTTGGACCCTCAACGTGTTCAGGCTGGGATAAAAAGCAAAGCAGCTACAGGGCGAATTTAGAGGACTGGCAAGGGGTGTTAGTCAGGTGTCAGTGCCCTTTGTGACATCACAGCAGTATGCTTTTCAGAACAACTGAAAAAAAAAAAAACGACGGCAGGAAAACACAGCAAAAGATGAACTTCTCCAAAAGTGCAAAGGAAAACCTCGTGTTTTTGCAGCATCGTTTCAGTCTTGCGCTGCGTCGCCTCAATGAGTCAAACTTCCTGAATGAATCCGAAAACAAAAGGTGGGTGGGTGGGGGGGGGGCTTGCGACTGCGCCTCCCCCGTGCACGTCAGTGTGGCTGTCAATCACCTGCACTCAGCTCGCATCCTGGCTGCGTTAAAAAAAAAAAAAAATTAACGTAATAAACGTAAAGGAGAGACAAAAAAAAAAAAAAAAACCACAACAACTTGCAAGCTTATTTGATGCGTGCAGCTCGAATCCCCTCCCCATCACCCTCCATCCACCACCTCCTTCTTAAAGAGCTAACAGCAGGATGGAGCCGGCGGAGCAATTAAAAGGAAGAGAAGGGGGGGAATAAAAGAGAAGCAGCTTTCTTAATCCAGTGGTGGCGCCACGGGGCAGCAAGTGCAACAGTACTCACCCCCAGTTTCTTACTCCGTATCCTCACGTATCCCTGCTTGACTATGTCGTTGAAGTTGGAAGCCATGGTGATCGGAAGCCGTCAGCTTCCCGCCTCGGGTGGTTGTTGTTGTTGTTGTTGTTGTTATAATAACGGACTTGAGAATAAGGCTGATGATTAAAATGAGAAAGAGAAGAGGGAAGAAAAATAATCCCCCGGTGCTGGTCTGTGTGTTTTCAGCGGGGCGTGTCTGGCGGTGGCATCCGGCTGCGGCGCGGCGCGATCGCTGGACGGAGCCGCTCCTGTGTCAGCGCCGCTCAGGCTGCACCGGCTCCGGCGGCGCGATCCATCCGGGGGGAGGCAGGAGGGAGAGACCATTCGCCAGCTGATCGGGAGAGAAGAGGTAGAGGAGGACAGGAGGCGGAGGAGGAGGAGATGGAGGAGAGGAGAGGAGGAGCGCTTCCTGGAACACACCATCCGTGGAGCCTCGAGGGGGGGCGCGCGCTCCGGCTGCTGCGGAAGGTGAGGTTGTGTGTGTGTGTGTGTGTGTGTGTGTGTGTGTGTGTGTGTGTGTGTGTGTGTTCCCGTTTCTTGATTCCAATTTTCGTCATTTGAAAAAAAAAAAAAATAAAAAAATCTGCCTCTACAAGATCGCAATTCCCATTAAAGAGCCAAAGTTTTCTGATGGTCTGATTTTCAGATGGTTTCCTGAGTGTTGCCTCCTGTTGTCATGATAATGATGACGGTGGTTTTTGTTTTAAACTCAAAACCAACCTTAATGTAACCTTATGTTAAAAAAAAAAAAACATTACAAATGTAATATAGCCCTCATCCACATTGCCAAATTCGAGTCAAAAAGCATTTTCTTTTGAAAAAAGCTTTCAAGTTCCAGTCGATGTCTCATCCGAGTTTGCAGTGTTTAGTTGGCAAGCAAAAGCACCAAAAAAACCAACATATATTCTGATCAACATGACACCGGTGTTGTCAATAAAAATTATTTACACTTAAGGGGATGAAATAGGCAACATTTACCTTGAACATTAGTGGTCATGGCATTGTGTCATGAGATTTTTTTCCTTCTAAAAAAAAAAAAACAAGTGAGCAAAAACACACAAGGCCCCAGTCTAGGCCCATTGTTGAGCATACAGCCAATCAGTGTTTGAATATCATTCCCACCTTTTCACCAGCTGGTTGGCTCATAATCAAATGCAACCGGAGAGCGCCGTGTTTTTGTCATTTATCAGGTCGCCTCATATTGATGTTGTTTGATTTTGCCGAATAATAGAAGCGGACGGTCCAGGCAGGGAAAGATCAAATAACTTGCGAGTGAATCGGCCGGGACAAAGCGCCCGGTGGAAATCAAAAGCTGCGGGAAATAAAAGCAAAAGAAAGCAAATGTGATCCCTTGCCGGAGCTTTAATCCCGATTCGGGATGTAGCGAGAGGCCTTGCGTAACCGCAGGAGGAAGATCTCGGTATTAGGGAACAGATGGCTCAGGTGTATTAGCATGAGTTGCTGCTGTTACTTAATGTTGATTAAATTGGAGAGCGGCGGGGTTACGTCACAGGGCCCCGCAGACGAGTAAGCTGTGACTCTGAGTGCCATCTATCACTCATCACCTCGCTGTCACGGCACTGACGATTCACATATTAATGTGGCTGCAACAGGAAACGATAAAAAGCGAGGAACATTATCGCGATTGCCCGAACCGACTTATTCACTTGTCACATTCCGGCGACGGAGAAATGAGACGTTTTCTTCACTGCCACTTTTGAGAGGTCCGTTCCCCCGTCAAGTGTCGGCTTTGACTGACTCCGGAGGTGAGACTCAATATGCGCGCTGCCGTCCTCTTCCACGTCTCTGCGGAAAGAAAATGGTAAAAAAATAAAATAAATAAATTGAAAAGTCTGAGCGAGCTGCCACACTTCCAGCGAAACAGCTCGACTTTGATAGGCTGCGCGTCTCGGCGGAAGTGTCCTCAAATTTCATTTTGAGTCTGCTGTTGTTTTGTCTTCGTAATCCTCTTTGTACGACACGGCTCGGCTCCGTTCCCGCCGCCGCCGCCCGTCTACACAGCCGTTGTTGCACTAAATATTGTAAACTGTCCTAGTTTTTTGAGAGGGGGGTAAATTGCCTGCCGAGATCCGAGACCAGGGAGGCGTCTGGCCTCGGCTGGCTGCAGGTAGAGAGGATTCGCGGCACGCGCGCGGTACAACATATGGCTTCGGCACACATGGACGCTTCCCAGCGCGGTCGGATGTGTTGATGCGTTGAGAGTCGTTCAAAAAAGAAAAAAAAACAAAACCAGACAGACGGACCTTCAGCAAGGTTACCGGCGAAGCTGTCGATATGCGCCGATCTGCGGAATGGAGCAAAAAAAAAAAAAAGGCAATTAATCAGGCGCCGACCTCGTGATAATCACCACTTTCAGAGGCGTTCTGCATCATTTATGCCAGCCAGCCGCCCCCCCCCGCCACTCATCCGCCTGCACCCCCCCAACCCCCATGATGAATAATGCCGCGACAGTTTGGAAAAATCAAACCGCCGGTTCTGTTATTTGCTCAGATCGGCCTCGTTTGAGTGCTGGTGCGGTTCACTCGGGTTCGTCTGGACGCCGTCCCGGCCGGCTGGTGCCGAGTGGACGGCGAGACAACGGGAGTCTATTTCCGCTGTCTTTGCACGTCATTTCCCCGTCACTTCCTGCGACTTGAGGGGAGGCGATCACGAGCACCAGGGTTGTAACCATGGAGTCGCGACGACGGGCGCAAACGTCTCGGCCGAGCCGATCGGCTCCTTCAGCGCCTTCTTCTGGCGGTGGGCGGCCCCTTGAGAATAAATTACCCAGCGTGCACTGGTTCACCGTCTGGCCGCCATCCAATCAGCGCTGCTGATGCGAACACAAGAACACTAGAGCAAGGCCAGCTGGAGAAGGATTTGCCCTTTGACCCACCTGAACAGCATTTTGCACCTTTCTATTGTTCACAATTTGACTTTTGCACTTTCGACGCCGACCTTGGCCTTTGCTAACGCAAACACAACCTACTGATGAGGGAGAGGTCTCGCCCTCAGTGTGCGCCAGCAACACAGTAGATGTGAACCTTAAAAGGCCCAGTGTGCAAACTGACTGGCTGACTAGGTTTTTCATCAGATAAAGGAAATAGCACAATAAATGACACTTTCCTTGGCAAATAAAAAAATGCATATTAACACGGACAGTGGCTCTACTTGTAAATATCCACCATTTTTGATTCAGCCACGGCAAAGGGGGGAAAAATACACAAAGCTAATTCTTTGTGTCAGAAATAGTCCGACTGCATTTGCCTTTGATGCTGATTATTATTTCCTCAGTGCTAATTTGGCAACCGTTCCCCAGCACAAACAACTGAATAATTAACACATTCTGAGCAGGGCTGTAAGCGTTGAGGAGGGTGAGGTGAGGCGGGGAGTGAGAGAGAGAGAGAGAAAGTGCTCTGCATGCGCGGTTGATTGCCAGGTAAGCATTTTATTTTTTTTATTTTTTTTTCCGAGCGTGTGGGCGGAGGAGAGGAAATAAAGATCACACAAGTAGAGTCATGGTAATGTTCTGCGCTGAACTCTTACAATCGAGCTCTTAACAGGAACCTGCATCGGCACGCCGTCGCTAAAAGGCACGATGGGATTTGGGCTTTGATTAAATGTCAGCATCCGTGTGTGTGTGTGCGCGGCCGCGTGCGTGTGTGCTATGAAAAAGGAGGACGGGGGAAATGAAATCGGGTTTTTCAGAATAAAAGATACCGGGCTGCTCTGAGGCCTCTGAGCCTGCGGAGGACGTTGCTTTTTCACGTAATGTAGGACAGTAAAGGTTGTGCGCCGTCCCAGAGGATCCATCCGGCCGCTTGCGTGTTTGTGATTTACTCCCCCGGTCTCGGAGCAGAAGTGGTTGGAGGGCCTCTCTGTCCTTTTCGAGAAGGTGAAACATAAAAGTGGGGGAGACTTGAGACTTGGGCCGTCACTCCAGGCGTGGCGGAGTGGATGAGTTAGAACTTGCAGGGCTTTGTCACGCACTGAAGGTACCACCTTACCTTCAGTGCGTGATTGCACTTTTTAAAATGAATCTTTCGGATCAGCCTCCGATCACGTCTTAATGCTTTATGCCGGGAGTCTCAGAGGAGCAGCCTTGCATTGTTAATGCCCCAGTGAACTCCACAGATCACGAAGTGGCACATTTAGCCCTCTGTTTGCAGCCACCCGCTTGATTCCAGGTAGATTGGCTCTCTGCAAAATTTCCTTTTGGACCATTCACATCTTCAGAAGGCAATTAAAAACAGGACAGTCTCCAACCAAGGATAGGCGTCGGCACCCTTGGTGACATCACAAAGGGCCTTTTTTATTGGGTCGTGAAAAGACAATCGGTGCAAGATGGACGACCTCGCTTGAATTTAAAGACAATTGCTCATCGTGGTAAATGAGCAGTGTTGACGAGTAATCGATTACTAAGTAATCCACTACTGTAATTAAACAACTTTTTTAGTAACAGAGTAATGTCACGGGATTACTCTGGCAAAAATGGTCATTATATCATAATTACTTTATCAAGTCACGATTCCGTTATTTTTCTGAAATATTTTGCAAGCTAAAAATTTCTTATTATCCACAAAATGTCTGAAATTTAAACAGCAATTGCGTTAGCTAGCTGTCAATACAAACATTATTGTGGTTCACTGTACGTTATGTATAGGAAACAAGACGTTCTCAACTGTTACTTTATCTTTTTTAAACTAAAAGTAATTAGTAATTGATTACTTATGGAACAAAGTGGTTAAAGTAGTAATTAGATTACTTTCTAAAGGAGCAATCAGTAGTTGGATTACTTTTATGGAACAATCCCAACGACACTATATGAAGAACTATCACATAAATTGACTGATTGTGGTGCCTGGATGGTGAGTGAGCAGGCGGAGTGAGTGGAAAAGGTGAAGCAGGTGGAGGAAACCGGAAGGGTGAGAGATAGCGTGAGGGGGAGAGAGAGAGAGAGAGAGAGAGGGTGCAGGAGAAAAGAACGGCTGATTCCTAGGGAAAAGCTTTCGCCTCCCGCTGCTCTGACCCAGTCTTTGTGCCCCGAATTGGGGTCCATCATGTGTCGCAGTGAGGCTGAACTCCAGCCTGGATCCCCGGAGACGGAAGAAGCTCAGCCCGTATTTCATTACGTTCATCTCCTCAGGGAAGGTAAATATATAAGCCTGCCACAATTCTTATTTTGACCTGCAACGGATCCTCAGCAAGCTGTTGCTGCTGTTGCTGCTTCTTCTTCTCCTTCTTCTCCTTCTCCTCCTTCTTCTCCTTCTTCTCCTTCTGTTTATATTTTCCTCCTCATATTTGGTCATTCTTTTTTCCCATTGAATTGAGGTTTGGTTTGTCAAAAATTGGGCATCACGTTTTTACTTTGTTCATTTTCAGTCTCTTGCCACGGCCGCAGGGCCGTCTGTAGTCAGAGGAAAAAGTCGAACTCGGCCTTTTGTAGGGATTCCAACAAACTCAGCGCACTTAAAGTCCGAACGACTGCAGACCGTCAAGCGCCGCGAAACCTTTTGAACACGCCTCGCTGCAGGAAACACACGTCGTTCTGTTAAAGCCCCTTCTCTCTACCTTCCCCGCAAAAAAAACACAAAGGCCGGGGGACGGAGTTGCATGGCTAATGTGTCCGTCCTGCAGAGGGCAATGTTGTCTTCTGCGTCAGGGGGAAGAACTTTGAGGAGAAATTTGGACGTCCTCATGTCATGACTTTACAGTCCCTGCGCCCTTTTGGGATTTTTAGTTGTTTGACAACATTACGCACAAAACATGTTGCACGTTTGCCATCAGTCAAAATGTGTGAAGGCTCCTACAGTGCAGAAGAAGAAACCTCTTGATGATTTTTGCTTCCACGTGACTCCGCGCGAGTTCCTTGGCAGGGCCGTGCCTGTCGCAGGTAAGCCGCCTCTGACTATTGAACCCGACAGCTTTTAACGGGAAACAGCTGACGCCTGCGCGCTGCTCTCCCCGGCGGGAATCCCAGGCGCGCGGACCGTCGTTTTCGGGTCGGCGCACAAAGCCGCCCTTCTAGCCGCGGCGCTCGCTGCGCTCTAACAACGGCTCGAGTGTGAGCGTTGGAAAAAGAGTGGAAGTCAGACCTTCTTCTGTAAACACGGCGGAAAGGTCAGCCGTGACGTCAGGACGTCCGGTGGGGGGGAAGCGGCGCCCCCGATTGGTCATTGAATCCTCCCAGATTTTGTGTCGCCCGCTTGGCCCCCCCAGCTGATGAGTCGGGGCGTTGCAGGCCGGGGCGAGGGACCCTGCTGGCAAACTGGCACGAAATAAAACTTTAAACTTTATTGGATATTTCCTTTTGCTTCATTTTGAGCTGCAGTCTCCCCCCCCCCAGGGGGGCCCGTCTGCGTTTTTTCCTCAAATGTCTCTGATCTGCTCCTTTTTGTGTGTGTGTGTGTGTGTGTGTGTGTGTGTGTTAAGACTGACTGCAGAAGAGTGTGTGCGACCGTCTGCCTTGCATGGCCTCATTGTTTAGCCCCCGGACCTCCGCGTCGCCGGTTCCTTGTTGTTCCTGCCAAGCATCTTCTGCTCCGTTTCCAGATCTGCGCTAAGAGTTTGTTTTTCTATCCCCGTGTGTGTGTGTGTGTGTGTGTGTGTGTGTGTGTGTGTGTGTGTGTGTGTGTGTTTTCCCCCCTCCTCCTTCTTCTTCTCAACGTGCGGGGCCCTCCGATCTGGCCTCGGATAAGCGCCGCTCTTTGATGCTCCGTCCACTTCCTCTATTATCCTTGGCTGTGTCCGCCGAGATTCGGTGCCTCTGTTCCCCCCCGATAGGCTTTTTGGTTGTTACCGTTATCGCGAGTCCTCGCCGACCCGCATCTCGGAGATAAACAGGAAACTTACGGCCCATTTAGACGAGCGCCCGCACTGTAAAACGGCCGCCGCGGAAAGGAAGCGGAACCGGGAGGACAAAACACAAAAAAAAACAACCTTTTAGATAAAATTGTTGAGTTGAAGCGGTCTTTGCTTTTTCCTTTTTTTGTGAGTTTTTAAGCAGCGGCTGTGAAAGCACACAGCCTGGGAGGCAGCCAGTCGCTTCCTGGAGAGGTACCATGAGGACAATTTTCCCCTCCTCTCACTTCTTGTTTTAGGAAACGCTTTCTAAATGCGGCCCACGTCTGCTTTAGCGCAGGTACGACTGTGGGCCGGTTGAATGTCTTGCAAACAGTTTTCTCCTTTAAAGAAACTCCAAATCTACGCTCGGCAATAAACAGCCTGACGTACGCGTGTGTGTGTGTGTGTGTGTGTGTGTGTGTGTGTGTGTGTGTGTGTGTGTGTGTGTGTGTGTGTGTGTGAGAGATCACAGGAGGCTGCTAACGCTGCGCATCCCTTGGATGCGTGCTATTTTGTTTGTGGCCCCGAACCCTCAAGGTGCAACTTTGCCAGATGGTCTTTAATCAGTTCTGTTCTCACCTGAGCAAACAAGGAAGAGAATCATTCCACAAGGCAGAGAGACTCAATTTAAAATTCCGAGAGGGGGAGAATAAAGGAATCTGTAACTCCCTGACTCTTTTCCTTCTGTTTGCCTGTCAAAATGTGAAAATTGTCCAAATTGTGTTGTTCTGGGGTTCTGGCAGTTTTTCCTGGTCTGTCCTGATCTGAGAGATCGTGAGACAAACAATAAATCAAAACTCCCACTTTGTCCTATGGTTTGTTAGTTATAGAATAATAACATTCCACACGAAATAAACCACATTTGAACCTTTTATTTTATTTCGTGGTACATTGTCACAGCAGAATTCACTTTACCGGAGAGTAATATGTGTAACTAGCCTGCCCTCTGCTTGTTCAGCTCATAGGTTGGGATATTCAGCCTGTCCTGGCAACTCTTAACCAAGACCAAGACTCCTTCCTGGAAGCTGCAAACAGCTAAATGTTGTTTTATGGTGATATATAAAGTTTTTTGTTTTTTTTATGTACAGCGCAGAGAAATGCAGAATCCTGAGTGTCGCACGTCAAGTCAAAAGACGTAATAAATCAGCAGAGCTTAATAACTCGCGAGCCCGAGTACAAAATTTAACGCGTGCTGTTAGATTCAGTAATAGATGACGCTAAATTAAATGTCTCAGACTGTCACGCGTTTGATTTAAAGGGAGGCTGAAAATAACTCAGTAATTACAGAATGAGTCACGTCGCCACTCGGGAGGGGGGGGGACTTTTTTCTTATTTTTTCAAAATGTGTTTTTATTCCTCCGCTAAAGTGCCCACTCCGTCTTTGAGAAAACATATTTGCAAGTGCGGCTGTGTACATGTGATATTTTTGGATGGAGAACGGCAGAAGGCGGCGGAGGGGCAGGGGGGAGGGGCCCCGCTCGCTGTCAAATTTTATGTTATGTTCACCTGCCAAAGTAAAGGCCCGAGCGAAATGAAGGCAGTCATTACGGCTGGCAGCCGCGACTTCTCCGCCCCCGACGCTGACGGCTCGCGTCTGACTGGTGGCTCGCCCGCCGTTATCTGATCCAGCGGACCTGCGGGAGAGGGGCGACCCGAACTGCGCCAGCTTTCTAGTAGAGACAGAAAAAAAATCAGACGGTCTTCTGTCACGATGGTGAACACAGAGGCGGGCGGTCTCGGACCGTCCTCGCCCTTTCTTCAGGTGAGCGCCGCGTTCAGCGGCGGCGCCGAGCGGCAGCCGGGCTGCAGGGGAGGTTATTAATGGCCTCCCTTAGTTTAAACGACAGTCCGAAAACATCGGTGGCACCGCGCAGGCCTCGCTCGCGCCACCGTGGCTTGTCTTTCATCCCATCTGTCTTCGCCGCTTCTCACTCTCCTCGGTCCTAATGGGGCCCCGGGGCCTGACGCCCTGTCAGCTCTTTTTCTCCCCCCCCCCCACCCTTATTTGCACCTAATGCACCCTCGTCTGTCTGGTGGTGGGTGGCGCACGGTGAAGGTGCGAGTCCACCAAAGGGGCAAAGGGAAAAAAAAAAATCCATAAACATTCATTATTTGAAGTCACGCGGCACTGGTTTCTTTTAACAAGCGGCTCCGGTTTTTTTTTTGTTTTTTTTTTAAAGCTGCTTCAGGAAAAAAAAATTTAAAATTTCCCTGACGCTTCATTTTTGCTTCGCCTTCTACGAACCATAAAAGTTCAGGGGGTGGGTAGGGGAAATGAAACGGAGTGGCCCAGTGCGCTGCCTGCCTGCGACGGCGACTGTTTAGATCTCTCCTCCGCCTCCGCTGTCCTGCTCGTCCGCTTTTGCGTTCTATTATTTAGGCCCTCTGAACGCAACCCGTGGCCACGTCCCGCTGTGAATTTTGATGCCTGTCTGATGTCCACCCACCTGTTTTTTTTTCAACACACCACGCCGGGTTCTGAAGCCCAGATTTGGGCAGAAATCCCATTTGAAATTCCATTTTATGTTCACATTTGGGGACCTTGGGACTTGACAGCTCCGGAATAAACATCGCACACAAGCACGTGTTGCTCCTCTGGTTGGCCATCCATGAGCGGCATGTGCCTTACAGTTTAACCTGGATGAGGTCATACTGGAAAAAAAGGCAGTTTACAAGGTGCAGCGAACGCCTCGCACACGTAGTAAACAGGTCGGGGTCGCCGCGACAACAAGAGGGGCTTGGAAAGACAATGTCAGACGTGCGACGACAGGAAGTGTGTCACGCGTGAACCGACGTTGAATTTCGGATTTGGGAAACGTGTTACATTTTGTTTCACATTTCACAATTCCTGAGCAGTGAGCTGTTTTCCCACATGTGGCCACATGTTGCGAGGTGTGACGTCCTAATTGGGATTCCTGAAAAAACTAACAAAAAGAAAAAGGAAAAACACCTTCGGGAAGCCGTCCGCGTTCACGTGCCGTATCTCGCGGAAGTTTGCGTCACCGGCTGGGGAGGCAAATGGGAAGCAACACCTCGACTCCCCGGTGACCGGTGGCCGGCAGGGAAATGGTAAAATCGAACGCTCGAACATCCACAGAGATGTTTTTAGCACCGGTAGCCTCGGCTTCTGTCTGAGGTCAAACAAACAAACAAACAATAGTTCTGAAATTCCAACCGACCTCTCCAGTGTCTCCCTGAAGTACTTAGGTCGCTGTCGTCCCGCCTCGACGCGCTTGCCCGCCGGGTTAGCGCAAATGTGACATGAATCAGTGGCGACCGGGTCTGAGAGCAGATTGCTAGCATTAATGTGTGTGTGTGTGTGTGTGGGGATATTATGAGCCATATCAGATGGACCATTCAAGGACCATTGGACCATGTTGTTGTTTTTTTCCATTTTTAGATCGTCCGCATTTAATATTCCCCTCAGGTCATTGCAGATCTCTCTGCAACTCTGCAGAATGTGCCGAATGCCGTCCCTGCATTTATCTTCGTCTGCCTCAGAGGTGAATGGGAGTAAACGAGCTCCTGGCTTGGCGTCGTGTTACGCGGCCCCTGCGAGAGACAGGGGGCCGCACGAGGAGCGCCGCCCTGTCGCCGCAGCCGCCTCCGCCACCGCCGCGGCGGCTTTGCATCAGGAAAGCCAAACACTGACAGAAGTTTGAGGGAGGTGTTTCAAACCAAAATTTTTTTACGTGAAAATTGCCAGTTGGCGGTGGCTTGCCCGTAAGTGGCGCTTTAAATATCATCCGAATTAACGGGACCGCAGCCGCTTGAAAGGTCCCACGGTATTCCTGTTTTTAGGATTTAGCTTTGTTTTTTTTCCCCTCAGTCAGCGTAACTCCAGTGGACCAGCCTTACGCGATTAGCTGTGCAGAGCTCCATAAAACAGCATGTTTAGCCCTGTGTTTACGGCCCCCTACAAAAAATGCTTGAGCTTCCAACTAAAGCTGATGCTTTGTTGTATCTACAGCACATTGGGAAGGTGAGACAGTGACTAAAGAAGGTAAAACAAACCAACACCTGTGCTTGGGTGTCGTCCTTGACCACAAAGTGCTTTCAGTCAGGTGCCGGTACCTTTTGTGACATCACAAAGGGCTAATTTCCAGAACCAAACAGTTGTTTTTTTTTTTAACAAATAAAAGTTCCAGATTGTGAAACCTCTTTCATGTCACGACTACTTTAACTGACGCAGAAGTGGTTGTAATATTTTTTTTTATTGCAGAATGAACTTTTCCTCACAGTTTGAGGTAGGAAAGAATTGCAACGCACAGGCAGAAATCATGAACTCAGTATGAATTAGTTTGAAGCGCTGCGTTAATTAACATCTCACAAAAAAGCCAGTACCATATGAGCTCTTATTTACTCCACATACTGTATATTATTACTTAACCCTTTAAATTGTGCTGCCGGTGTTGAAGCTGCGTAAGTGGGAAAAAAGTGACCTGACCCGCAGGGAGTTTTAACTTAAACAAATTGAAAAAAATAATAATTGAATTAAAGCAAAACGCATCGCATCTACCCATTACAGTAACAACATAAAAAAAAACATATAGCAGCATCCTTTATGACTCTTACCGATACAAAGTGTAATCATATAAAAATAAAAAGCTTAACAACCCACCCTCGTTACAAAAATTCAACCGCCGCAGAGCACCAGAAAAATGTGCCATATTTTAAATAATAAAAATGATATTCAGTCATAAGTGCCACGTAGATGATATATAACCTATGCTCTAAACATTCAAACATTAAAATAAAGCCAAGACAAAGGCACTATTAACATTTTTAGCACAATCTATACAAAATTATTTACAGTTTACAACATTTCAAGCCACAGACGGCAAAATATTTTATTTTATTATTATTTTTTTTAAAAAAAGCCCTCTGTAAATGAGTTCTCGTTCTGTACGTGCCAAGTTTTTCCTCGCTGGATTTTTCCGCTGCCGTGGAGACGACCTCTGACCCCTCAAGTGCGGCAAAGGCAGGGCAACGTTTTCAGTCTTTGAGCTTGACAACGGGGGGGCTTGATTGCTGCCTTTTCAACGGGCCCAGCGCGCACTCCGTCTAACCGGGCCGCCCTGCGGGCGCGTCTCAGATCACAGCGAACACCCGGAACGCCTTCCCTCCAGGAGGGTTGTGGAGGCTGCGGGGGGGGGAAGAAAACAGGAGTCAGTCCAGGGTGTCAGACGCGGGACGTGTTCCGCCTCGGCCCTGGATGACATGTGCACACAAACAAAGACGACGCCGGCCGGCGTTCTCGCGACGTGATGGTGTCAGCGCCCCGTCCGACACCCGACGACAGCCGAGGCGTGCCGAGAAAACAGATAAACCGGCTTTTTCCTTTTTTTTCTCCTTCTTTTTACGTAAACACTGAGCAGTGCTGATCCAACAGAGGCGGCCGTGTTGTGAAGCCGAGCGGACGGATGAGTGATGGGCAGATACTGGGAGACCTCGGACACCTCGGCAGAGTGACAGAGACAAATGAGGAGAGGAGGAGGAGGAGGAAGAGGCAAGGCCATAGAAAGTGTGTATGTCTGTGTGTGTTTTGTGTGTGTGTGTGTGCGTGTCTGCAGCTATTTTACAGCTGACAACACAATCTAAAAGGTCCTATGTGCTGAGAATGTGGCCGAGCATCGCAGCAGCGAGGACCAGTCTTTTCGCTTCTTCCTCGTCTGAAAACGCACGATTCTGGGAATCGGCATCAGCTGCATGAGCTCTCGGGTTGCTGCCGATTCTGTGGGCCATCCCGAAGGTGTCTTGAAGGTCCACCGTGGGGCGACTGTAGCTCAGGAGGTAGAGCAGGCTGTCCGATGACCAATAGTTTGGCGGTTCAAATCCCAGTCTGTCGTTGTGTCCTTGGAGACACTGAACCCTAAATTGCTCCCAATGGGCTTGGCAGCGCCTTGCGTGGCCGCAGCCACCTGTTGTTATGCCGTGAAGGTGCTGGAAAGCGCCATATAAGTGCAGTCCATTTACCATTTTACCATCAAAGCACATCACGCTTTAACAGAGGGCTAAAACACGCAAACGGGTGGTCCGCGGGCCCCTTTTAGGACGCTGCCGACGAATGTGAAATGTAAACCAGGCCAGGTTTGGCAGCAGTATGTGGGTCACGCCAGCTTTAAACGATGCAAACCTGGACCGCCGTCGTGAAGTGGTACCGCGCCGATTCCAGCCGCACGCTCTCGCTTTCCAAGCATCGAGAAAATCCCTCCTCTTTGTTGTAACGCCGGACCGCTACTTCCACTCAGGCACAGGGGGATCGTTATGTACAATGGGGGTGAGGGGAGGTGTGGGGATGCTTTACTCGTAAATTCACCCCCATCCCGGTAGTGGGTTTTTTTTTCTTAACACGACTCGACATCCGAGGGCGACAGAGTTTAAGTCGTGCTCGTCACCTCTCCCTGTGGCTCATTTAAGCTTGTGTATAGATCAGGGAGGGTGTGGGGGGGGTGGTGGGAGTCGCAGGGGCGGGAGGGGGGGGGGGGTGTTTTCCTGCCTGGAGTAAGCTTCTTAACATTCCAAAAGCGACCGTGCAAACCGATGATGTCTCTCGGTTCCCTAAGAAGTGTTAGCAGGAGGCGCCAAACGCTCCCACTCCCTCTAACCTGTTTCCGCTGCCCCCCGCGGGTTTGAAATGACACAGCGGCAGCGCTGAGTGGCATATTTCATCAAAGCACAAAGGCGAGAGAGAGAGAGAGAGAGAGAGAGAGAGAGAGAGAGAGAGAGAGAGAGAGAGAGAGAGAGAGAGAGAGAGAGAGAGAGAGAGAGAGAGAGAGAGAGAGAGAGAGAGAGAGAGAGAGAGAGAGAGAGAGAGAGAGAGAGAGAGAGAGAGAGAGAGAGAGAGAGAGAACTTCGTCACAGAGTCTATTTTGAGCCGTCGTGTCACTCACGTTGAGTAAAAGACACATCGGCCTTAAAAGTGGACTGAAAAGAAGTCTTCGTGTTTTATCTCCTCGGCACACGTGGAGGAGAATCAGTTATTTTCAGTCAAGACGCCTGATGCTGCAACGCCTCAACACCTTCGCTTCTCACACTCAGGCTGTGAGATGTGGCACCGCCGTCCCTGCGAGAATGGATGGGCCAGCCATTGCACGGCGCGGCTGCTGAGTTACAGACGCGGTGTTCCTCTGAAGAAACACGAGAGGACGGTAAAACCAGCCTGCGAAAAACCGAGCTGAGAAATCCGCAGCCTGCAGGGGGGGACAGCGTGGCAGCGAAGGTCGACGGGACGTCTCCCTCCGCCAACTGCCAATAGGGATCAATCGACGAGACGCACTCACACGTGCAAGGCGGATCTTTTGAAAAGGCTACTGCCACTTAAAAAACCCCAGATGATTGCTTTTGGCAATGTGCCAGCAGGTGGCTCTGGAAACTCTGGCCACCGTTCAGGGTGGAACCAAGAGACTTGGCGCTGAAAGTGAGAAAAGATTGTGAGCAAACTGGTTAGTGCTGTTGTTGCTCTCATTGTTGTTCATGGAATCATGCACCCAGTTAGCACGTTAAGCCTGCTGAGGAGTAATTTAATTCATTAGCAGGCTGACACGTAGGCTGCGTTCACACTGCAGGCGAATCTGATTCCAATCAGATTCCTTCTCAAATCCGATTCTGAGGGCTGACTGTCCACACTGTTTTTTTTCCCAAGTGTCCAAATGGGAACTGGTTCTGTTCAGACTGAGCCACGTTATTGAATCGGTAAAAATCGGTCTCATCCGGTTTCAATCTGGATGGGCAAAAAAAATCGGATTTCGCGCCGGCAGTCTGAACAAGGCCGTGTGGACACCAGAACTTTATATATCACACACATCAAGCTCCTTAAGGCTAAAGGCTGTGTTTTTGCAAATTATGGAATTTTGGAAGAAGTTCCAGGTGTCTAGTCTTTGTGCCAGAAGGTGAGCCAGGTGCTTTCTGGGGAAGCATTGCACCAATTTTAAAACTATCCAACGCATTTGTATCCCTATGATTTTCGCCGCAAAGCCTGAAATTCAAACAACAATGCAAAGAGACTGAAAGACGGGTCGCAGTGTTGGGCTCTGGCGACGCCTCACCTCTCTGAGGAGATGCCGTTTTGGTGCGAAGCCACGTAGTTTTTCCGCTTGTCCACCGGCATCACGTCGATGTAACCTCCCGCGTCGTTCCTAATCACCCCGGTGTGGACGGCTGCCCGGCAGATACTTGACCTCTGCAGCGGGGGGGGAGAGCAATGTTGCTTTGAGTCCAGTCATAAACAATAACAGACCGCGCCCGTGGAACGTGACTTACATCGGAGTATATTCTCGTGCCGATGACTCGGGAGATGCGGGGATTTTCTTCTAAGCAGTTTCTTGGGCAGTACACCTAAAAAAAAAAAAGAAAAAGGGAAACGGTTGGGGGGTTGAGGGGCAGGCGACGGCGACGCGGCAGGTGGGAAACAGACCCTGCGGTACCTGGGACAGTGTCTGGCCGGCCTCTGGTAGGGACACAGCTGCACCACCGTGGTTTCGCACGTGACGGCTTTGACTGCAAGAAGCAAGCGAGCGTGTCAGGCGGCGCCCGGCGGGCCACAAATGGAGAATCTTCAAATAACGTCTGCATTTTCGAGCGTCACGTCACTTCCACACAGACCTGCTACTCTGGAGACGGTGAAGGCGTTGGCGCTCTGGTACTTCCTGTTGAGCGGAAACGCGCGTTAACCACGAGCGAGAGGCACACGGGTGCACAGTTGCATTTTTCTCGCGCGATGGCGTCGCGGCCTCACCCCACGGACTGGACGCCATTCTTGTTGGACTTGATGAAGAAGTCCTTCCTGCCCTGCCTCGTCACGTCCATCCAGCCGCCGTCGTTGTCGATGACGCCGGCGTGCAGTCCCGCCCTGCACACGCTGGATTGCTGCGGGCGGAAAAAAAAAGGAGCGTTGCGCAAAATTAGAATGAATTTGCAGGCAGAGTTGGAAGGATTATTTGCACTTGGGTATGAAAAAGCTTTTTCGCTCGTTTCCGACCAACTCATGACAGCCCTTCAAAAGCCACGACTTCACCTGGACCTGCAAACTCACCATTTCGTAGTACACCGTCCCGACGACTCTCGCTGGAGAATCCAGGCAGCCGGCCGGACACTCGTATCTGCAGAGGAATCAAAGAGAACTCCAGTACGAGTGGGCGTAAACTCAATCTTCTTTTTGACTTCCCTCTGAGCTGTACCTGTTACACGTTGTTCCTTTGCACTGGTCCCGCAGCTTTGTGTCGCAGGTGACGAGCTGAGCTGAAAAGCAAGGACAAGGATGCCTTTTTAGAAAGCCTGGCGCAAGGAGCTGACGAGCGTGAGCTTCCTCCTCCGACGTGGGCGACTTGTTTTTTTTTTTTTTTTTTTACAAGTTTTGTTTCGCAGCCGAGCGAAAGCCCACCGAGCGAAGCTTTGGGAACCTTGGCGGGGAAGAAATGCACACCGCTGGAAATATTCGGAGGAAGCGTCTCGGCTTACGAGCGCGGACCCCCTCGAGCTGCCGGGAGGAAGCCATTTAGAAACCGCAGCAAGACCCCACCCCCCCCACCCCCCAATCCTCCTAAAAGCCCACCGAGCCAACCAGCCGAGGAAAAACACTCTGGGAACGGCGCTAGCACAGACCTCAACCCCACGTCCCCCCCTACCCAGCAGAGTGACTCACGATATTAAGTTCACTTAAGAAGCTGCCAAGGTTAATCAGGGAGATGACAGGTAAAGGTTACAGAACAGGGGGGGCAGTTTGCGATAAATTGCAAGACAAATATATCTGGTCAAGGCTGATTTTTCTTCCCCCACTCCACCTTTGCCATCCGTTTTCCATGGTTCAGCACGAGCGGAGGAACGTTACAAGAAACAAGTCAAGAAAACAAAGTCCCCCCCGATCCCTTGTTTCTTCTGTTCCAACCCTAAAAAAAAAAAAAAGGCCTCGCCATTTTCAGGCGAAACCAGATCCAGAATCAACAGCGAAGTGGCAGCTTACACATCTGCTGCGTGTTGACCACTTCGTTCTTCTGCAGGTCCTCTGTCGCCGTGGGGGGCTTGGTGGGGGCTGGGTTCGGGGGACTGTCGGGCTCTGGTTTTGGGGCCCGGGTCCAGGGCTTCTGCGGACTGCGAGGGGCCTCCGGCTCGATGAAGTTGTTTTCTTCCGTTTCCTCTTGCCGAGGGTCGGAGCTGTCGTCTTCGGGTAAAATCAGACAAAAACAGCCACAGTAGGCAAAAAAAAAAAAAAAATCCACATGTTCACCCCCCCCCCTCTTTCACTTTGGTTGCACAGTGTACCTTTGTAGCAGAGGTTGTCCTTGCAGCCTCCTCCGTAGCTGGGAGGACAGGCGGAGCACGGCGTGCCGTGTTTGTAGGGCGAGTGGCCCCACCAGTTTCCCCTGAGCGAGCGAGTCGGGAAACAGGGAACAGGAGGAATTGGCAAAACTGCGAGTTTTAATGAGCGTTTTTTCAACCGGTGCCGAGGCTGTAAAGTCAAGCCCGGCCTTCAAATCAATACACATCTGCTTATCAAAGAGCTAATCACATCAGCTGACGCCTGGGCTAATTCCACCCCGCGCCCTCGCCGCCGCTTCTCGTGCAACCTTTGGCAAAATGTCACACAGGTCAGAATATTTAAGCCGCTTTAGCTGGGCCCCCCGCTTCCTGCTGTAGAAGGTCCCATATAAGTTTTCTGAACATAGCATGTTTCTTTCTGTCCTAGTTTTTCTTTCTCAAATTGTTCAAAAAACAGGAGTAGGGAGTTTTTGAAAATCATCATCATTACTCATCTACACTCCGGTAATGTCTGCAATTGATCGATATTTGCAGGTTTAAACCATATTTGTTTGATAAAAGTGAAAATTCAAGACAAGCAGCGAGCTATTAAGGCCATGCTGACTTACTTTGGGGAGTAGTTGCAGACAAGATAGACGGCTTTGGCCCAAATCTGCCCCCACACGTTCATATTGTAACACAAATTGACGGCGCAGCCAATCCGACTGCTGGTGGCCCAAACCAGCTGCGGAAAAAAGGTTGAGAAGAAGAAGAGCAACAACAAATGATGATGAGTTTTGAAAATAAAGGCTTGGAGACTAAAATATCGTAGTGAAGCAGCCCAATCCGGGCCTGTTTACCTGAGTGTAATGGGTGCAAACTGGGCCGGAGCATCTGAACGGGCAGTAGGGGTTGCACTCCTGAGGGTAGGGGAAGGTGTAGTCCTTCACCTCGTCGTACCAGGCCTGCACGTGGAACGTGGGCGGCTGATACCTGGAGACGTGAGTGAGAATGACTGCGTCGTTCGGCGTGGACGCTTTCCCCCCCGCCGCAATCAGCCGCACGACGAGCGCGTACAACGCCGTTAGCGCGCATAAACGTCGAGCCGTTAGGGCCGACGGTGGCGTAAAACGCATCTGCTGCCGCTCGGCCGCCCGTGCCAAACACAATAACGGAGAGCTGACACTGATTTGGCGTCAGGTGCGGCTCGTAAAATCCGATTGGATTAGAGCGGACATCTTGACTGCAGATTTAATCAGAGGCGGCGACGGGAGCCACCGCTGTGAGAGGCGCTAATGTTTTCGGACGCGTCCGTGAGCGGACGGAGCCAACGGATAAACAAGCACACGTGCGGCTTGCAGCAGCTTCTGGCGCTCGTAATAAGATGCGAATGGTTATAGAAATATAAATTGATATTATATCCATCAAAATCTGAGAGAAGATATTGATCTTCCTTGGCAAAGCAAATAGCAAAACAAATTCAAATTAAAGCTCAGTTATTGCAGACGGTGCTCAGAAATGAAAGCCGCCATGTTTCATATGTTCCTCTGGTTGTATTGCTTACTTTTCTATTTACTTTTTGCTAAATCTACCTGAAAACATTATTTAATTCACTTAACACTAGTGACAGTCCATCTATCGAGCTATCTATCTATCTATCTATCTATCTATCCATCCATGGACCCACCAGACTTCCACAATGACGACCCTTGAACTAGACGCACATGGTTTGGTCTCTAGCCTAGCGCACATTTTCAGCGACGACGTTACCACGACGACGACGGACGGGAGAAATCGCGCGGCGCTGTTCACCTTCCCCAGTGCGCCCCCAGGTTCTGTCCGATCTGCGGCAGCAAGCCGGCGGGGCCGTGCTCCCACAAGCAGGTCTCCGCCCACTCCTCGGCCGTGCGCTCCAACTCCGTGTCCCACACCTGCACAGGAAATGAGAGGGACAAAAACGCCGTGGAGTCCTTTGTCTGAATGTGAGCTGTACAGTTCCCAGCATTGCAACGGTCACATGGCACCGTGGAAGTGATTGCAGCCATTAAGTTTAACAGTGAGCGTGGGCGAGAAAAAGAAATGCGTCTATGTCGAAAGAGAAGAACGATGTGGATGCCTCACTGTGTTGAAGATATTCCTGACTCTCTTTCCACGGCTCAGCTGACTTTTCCCAGATCCCTTTTCCCGGACCATTGGGTGTTATTCAAAGGAGATGTTTTTCCTTAAGTAATACCTTCCATATGTCTCCAGTGAGATGCCTGGATTGCAGGCTTTTGTTTCTCTATGCCTCTCTCCGGATTGCCCTCTCAGTTAAGCTTGGCTCCGGTTTGATACTAAAGGATCATATTCCCATTCTGGGGTTTTCTGGGAATGCAGAGAGTGTCCTTCCTCTCCGCTGACCTACTTCTACCAGGGAGGGGGAGAGAGAGGGAAAAAAAAAAAACTATGTTAGAATAACACCAGCTGTAATACGCACTGAAGGACACTGTAACGTTCCCCTAATTGGACACCTTCGTTTTCACCTTGAGGGCAGCGCGATTCGCGACGAGGAGGTCATTCAGCTGACGTGTGCGTGCGTGCGCGTGAACGTGTGTTTTCTGGGTTTTTTGAGCGCGTGCGCTGCAGTACGGGGGCTGAGGGCTGACGTTTTGCACATTTCATTGCACACTCGGGGCCCTGGGAGCTTCAGCTCGCTCTCGTTGTAATCTCATCCAGCACCAGACACGCAAATAACTCCCACCCCACCCCAACCCCATCTCAACGTCAGCCACTTTTCAAGCCCACCAGAAACAGCCGCTGCTCTCCGCGCCGCTCCTGGCTCACTGCAACACCTGCCTAACAACAGGATGTCTGGCAGCAGCGCCGCAAATTAACTTTCCTAGCTCCGAGCAGCCGCTTCAGCGCTTTCTGGAAATCCCGCTGGGCTGCTGAGACGACGTATTTGTTTAAACCAACACCGACGTTGGCAGACTCGGCTTGTGATTGCGCGGCGTGCATGTAGTCGAGGTTTCAACACGCCGCCTTATTATACACGGCTTACATAACCCGGCCTCGCAGGAGGAGTAATTGGTCGGGATTGAAGTTGGGAAAGACGGAGCGTCGGGATGACGCGGGCCGACGCTTCAGTCGTCGCCTGTGGTCTCGGACAACAAGACTGGAATAGTCCAGAAAGTACTGGATTGACATCTGGAAATAAATGTGGGCATTGTGCAAACTGTGTGAATATTCCGGTGGTGTCTCCATATTGTTTTTTGTCTGTCTGTCTGTCTGTCAAAAAGGGAACCAATAATTTTGCACATGGCAGAAAAGTTCGATCCCTCGGTCCGAGCTCCTATTTTTAATGGGGTGTTTTCGCATCTTCCTCCTCAATGTTTCCGTGGGGTTTTCTCCAGGTACACTCCCTGACACTGTCATGACAAAGACAAGCATGTTGTCGACAGGTGTCAGTGAGGCTGTGGATGGCTATTGTTCACTCCGTGGCCCCATGATTCTTAAAACATTACTTTTAATCTGTTTTTGAGTGAAATTGTTGTTGTGGTAGATCTGACAGCTTGGGGGAGATATTGATGCCCAAATATTGGATGTTATGAACTTGTAGTGGTGCTCCAGAGGTTTCTTTGAATTTGCAGTTGAGAGGTAAAATTGTGGATTTATTGAATAGTCCAAAATATCAGAAAAAGTTACCTATAAGGGTAATAACTTCAGAGAGTGAGGAATGTGTGTTCCGAAGAAATAGTAATGCGTCATCAGCATAGAGGCTTATTTTTTAGCTTTTAATCATGTTTTACAATGATTTCGTTTCTCCTTAAAGTCTCTCGACAAGTGACCTTCTTCCTTTTCTAAAAGAAAAACCTAACTGCTTTTTTAGCGGACCGACACATGCTGGTTTCTTCTGATGACTGCAAAACCATCCGACCACAGCACTTCAAAACCACAGCGCACATTCTGCGCCTGGACCAGGTCAACAAGGTTTTCTTTTCCTTTTTTTTTTTTCTTTGGCTTTCTATGAAAAGCTGCGGGTCGGGAACCGTTTGGCCGTGGCCACAACTACAGCTTTCAATCCATCACGATAAAAACTCTGGCCGTGTTGCTTCAGCGGGACCTGGTTGGTTATGGCTTCCTTCCCAAAGTCGTGATTTGTACAATAATAAACCCGGGCCGCTAACCTTTCAGTTTGGTAAGTCCGAGCCCCCGTCGTGAATCTTGCACAGACAGCAGACCCACAGAGAGTGAGAGAGAGAGGGAGAGGAGAGAGAGAGAGAGAGAGAGAGAGAGAGAGAGAGAGCAGCGACTGAGGCTTGCATTCTTTCAGCTGTTGAATCTGGTGCAGAGTGCAGCTTGACATGTCAAGCCCGTGTTGTTTGCACAGTTCTCCCAGCAGGAGAGGCCTCATAACCGAGCCCACCACTCACCCACCCGTCCGGGCCACACTTCTGCTTGGGGCCCATAAAGAAAAACACCTTGCCTGCTAAAGTCTTTCAGCGCTGCCCTCACGGCATTGTGTATTTCCCTTAACACTTCATTTGCGGCCATTGCCCCCCCCCGCCAGCACCCGTACCCCCAAATTCTCTCTCTCTCTCTCTCTCTCTCTCTCTCTCTCTCTCTCTCTCTCGGTCATTTAGTTGCATTCCAGAGGGTACTTCCTGTGCACGCTTGGGTTTCCTGTACATAATCAATGGTGTATGTCGGGAATAATGTCAAAAAAAAAAAAAAAAGAGGGAAGGAGAAAAGAGAAAAATGAGACCAGGAGAATTAGGGATAAGCAAGGATGAATAGAATGAAATAATGAACTCCAATGCGATAGGGAAAATTAGCTGGGTAAAAAAAGCTCAGGTCGCAAGTGGGGAAAAGTAATCAATTTAAAAAGAATGCAGTGCATGACCTTCAGGAACAGCAGGCCTGCCCTCTGGGTTATATGTGTTCTGGACCGCCGGCGCTAACAGCAACTAACCATAATTTTCCACAGAGCACAATTTCGCAATGCATTCCAGTGCGCATGGAATTCAGGCTGGCCATTGTCTGAATTCTGTCAACCAGCAAACGCCATTATCTGACATTATCGGGCCATAACGCACGCAGCGCATTCAAATCCTCGCGGCTCGTAAGAAGCCTGACTCGGGGAAAGTCGGCGGCAGCAGATGAGGGGCAGCGTGAGGGAACCTCCTTATTAAGTTTCACAGTAAGTTAATGAAGCAGTTTAGTCTATTTTGGACACAGAAGTCAACTGACTTTGACCTTGCATGGCTACAGCAAGGTTCAGAGTTGGGACTCTGACAATCTTGCTAGGTCAAACTAGCCAAACTCTACGTTTTCACACTGAAAAACGGGAAACAATTCCGATACAAGAAACCAAAATATTCACCTTGTTTGCCTCCCTTTCAACAAGTGTTTTCTGCGAGCTCTTTATCAGATCGGAAATACGGCTGACTCAGGAGATGCCGCGCTAGTTGACACCGACTTGCCTTCCTTTTTGTCCTGAAATGTTCGACCAACGCCCGCAGGGGAAAGGTAAAGCAGAAACCTTGTTAACGCCGAGCAATGTTTATCTCTCCCACCGGCGTCCGATAATGGTTTTGTAAGCCGACAGAATTAATGTTGTCAGTTTTCTCACAACGTTGACGCCGTGTAATTGATGCCTCCACGTACTGTCTGCATTAGCATAATTAATCACCTTGGGGGTAGATTAATTCACAAAAATGTGTTAGTCTGGAGCTTAATTACTGTCTGACGGGGCGGAGGCGCAATCCAGCGATGAATTAACGCGGCCGGAGCTTGCGGCGTCGCACAACCCCGAAAGTTGTTTTTCCCTCCATCGTGAACATCGGCAGAAGCTTCGCCCTGCCCCCCTGTGAGTTCAGCCTTTGCAGCACCACCAAGTTAAACATCAAGGCAGACGCTTTTTTTTTTTCCCCCTCCCTCCTCTCCCCTCGTTCCACGCGATGATCTCTCGAAGCAGCTTCAAACACTGACACTTCCCTGTTTATACCAGAGGGTCAACGACGGAGGGAGAGCCGGGATTGCCGCTGCCTCGCCCAGGGTGCACTGAAAGTTCTGGGATCATTAGAGTGTGAACACTTATTCCTGGATTTTTTTTTTTTTTTTTTATGGTGTGTGTGTGTTGTGGGAGGGTGTTGGGTAATGACAGAATGGGAACAGAGCCACGGGGATAAAAAGAGAGAGGAAAGCAGGGGGAGAGAGGGCACGGTGAGGGGGAACGGGATGGCGAGGCAGGGATTTGAATCGATGGGATCTGGGAGCGCCGGCGATGACGGCCGCGGAGGGTCAACGGGCGACGCGTGGGCCGAGGATTAACGTTAGCGTGTGTGGCGAGAGCAGGGGATCAGACAAGACGGGATGATGTCTTCTCTAAATCTGATTACCGACACATTTTATTTTTTATATATAAAATAATCTCTCTGTGACTCTTATTCGGCCACTGTAGCTGCGTTTCCATTACAGTTTTTCGCAAAATAAAAGTGATATGTCGAAAATTACAAAGTACAATTGCGATTTCCAGGTGTTTCAGGCTCCATTGAACGGTGTGAAGCGCATAAGCCGCGATTCTCATAAAATCTCGTCCCGCGAGATTTACGAGAATTGCGTTTGCTTTCGTTTGTTTACGTTTGTTTGCTGTCAAGAAGGGTTGTTATATTTTTCTCTTTGATCGATACGTCTGAAAAGCCACCTCATGAGAGCGTCAAAACCTTTTAGCGAAAATTTAAGGGTTTTTTCAAATGTAGGTGTTTCCACTACCAATTTTTTCTTGCGATATTTAGGTTTTGCGCAATTCTGGGGCCGAACGGAAACCTCAGCTAATGATGGCAGACAGAAACTGTGACTGTCTTCTTCTCTGCTGTCTTTGACCCTCCGCTGCCTCACGTCCATATTTCACCCCTGGGTGCCCCCTGGGAGCTTTAAAAAAAAAAAAAAAGGCCAGCTGTAACAGGAGACAGTGCAGAAGAACTGAGAGCTGCTGGCTCAGCGTTTCTCCGTTGCACCTCAGCCAGAAGGCTGCCAGTGAGAGTGCTGCTTTTCACACAAGTTTGAGTGCGCCTGCACACACACACACACACACACACACACACACACACACACTGAGGGGTCCTGCAGTCCAACCTCTCAATTATACAATTACACAGCGCCCAAATTGCCCCCAGCAGGAACTGTTTATTTGCCTTTGCAGGAGAATAATACGGCCTTTGTTGTTCTGTGGCTCTTTAAGTGGAGATGAAAGGACGATAAAACATTATTGCTCCCGCCGCCACGGCGGATCGATCCCTGGCCTCCAGAGTGCTGCGCTTTTTCGCTTTTGCAAATGCCGCGGCGCACCTTTTCGGCCGAGCGATTGTCTGTGTGTGTGTGTGTGAGTGCGTGTTGTGGTCGTGGGAGGGGGGGTTTGCGGACAGCTGGTAAAACAAGGCCCCGGCGGTGCCATGTTCTGAATTTAATTGCACTGTGAAAAGTGATCCACGCGCCCGCACGCACGCACGCACACGCGCACGTGACGGGCCGAAGCATCGAGTCAAACGAATCTCCGGGCGCAGGTGATGAAAAGCGCCGCGGCGCAGTGTGTGCACTGGCGAGACGGCGGAATTCTTCCCTGCGCTGGCAAAACAATCGAGAGTCACGCGGCCGCACAGGCTTGAGCGCGTTTGTGCGTTTTTTGGTGGTCCCCTAAACTCTGAAGGCGCTTTACTTTGTCGGGGAAAAAAAGGCTGCTTGTGCGCCAGCCAAGTTGGACGGAGGCCAGGTTGACGCTGCGGTGACTGGGTCAGCGCGCTAAGCCGGAGGGGGGTCTGCGAGGAGTTCAGGACGGGGTCGGAGAATTTTTTTAAAGCGGGCGTTAAAATGCAAACGGCAGCTCCGTCCACTCACCATGTACTCCATGTTGGAGGCCGGGGGGTAGACCTGGCCCCGCAGCTTGTTGTGAAGGTCCAGGATGAGCTGAGCGTCGCTGTCGGTGATGGCCCTCCTCCCCCGGTGCTTGGCCTGCCACCAGCCGCCCTCCTCGTCCAGGTACTTGTCCAGGATCTGGCCCCAGCCGGTGGAGTTGGGCAGCATCGCCGTGGAGGCGGCCGCGTGGAGGAGCAGCAGCAGGGTGGCGCCCGTCGGCCAGCTCGGCGACGCCGATGCCAGTCTCATCCTCGGCGAAGACGGAGTCGGAGTTAGTGGTGGTGGTGGTGGAAACGATGAGAGGAGGGAGCTGGCGGGAGGTGGGGGGGAGGAGAAGGGGAAAAAAACTCCTCTCGTTGTCTTTTTTATGGCTGGAGCTGGCAGAGAACCTGAGGGCAAAAACAAAAATGACCGGGAGGGATTTCAGTCGGTGTTTGGCGTCGGATTTGCTCGACAACTTGGGTCAATATTGAACTTGGGGGAGAGGAGGACAGCTTGCAGACACTTGCAGCAGGTTCACAGGGGGTGAAGCGCGGGCAGAGTGCGCAGGGCTGCTCAGGGTGGGCAGAAGAAATCCTGACTGGAGTTGAGCGAGCAGGAAGAATTTCCGATTATTTTTTTCTCCCCCCCAGAAACAAAAACAAAACAAACAAAAAAAATCTTAGTCGCACGCTGCATTTTAAATCAGATTACACAGAGCAGCTAAAATAAATGTATGGAGAGACCGCATACATTATGCATCATTTAACTAATCCAAAACTGCACTCGTGCTTTCAGCTGCATGAATTTGTATGAAAGCTGGAAGAAGCCCATTAAATGTTGTTTTTTTTTTAATGCAAACTAATGGAAACTGAGACAGAAACGTAAATGCGACTTAATGGAGACTTTGATTTACCTCGAATGAAATGGAATGCGGCCCGCTCCTACGGCTGCTTGACAGGGATCCGGCTGTTTCAGAGGTTGGGGGTGGGGAGAGAAAGAATCCGCCTTCAAAGTGCCATGAGACCCGAAGTGGAGCTGCAGCTCGGTGGCCGAACCGGGTCTGTTGAAAGGAAGAGCGGTTCGGAGCGAGCCGGTCTTGCCTCTCCGCTCTGTTCTTACGGCCGAAGCATCACTTTATTCACTTTTTTTTTATCCCCGACTTGGCTGCGCGCGGAGAGTGCCGCCCCTGGCCACGCCCCCCTTCCGCCCCCGCCCCCCTCTCCAAAAAGGTCGGACCACTTGTCCGAGCGACTTCGAGAGAGCGTGCGCGCGTTTTCTCGGGCGACTTTTTGCGGAGCGCGAGCGCGCAGACCGTGCGCAAAAACGAGAACTTTACGCACGTCGCCCGCAGCTCTGTTCCGAGTTTTAAAGGTCCCACGTGCGCGCACGGCTTGTGTGTTGCACCCCGGGGTGCAGTGAAGCAGCGCTGCGAAATGAATCCCCCCCCCAGAAAATGTTGTGATCGCTACAAACGAAACATTTAGCCCTCTGTTTACTGCATCAGGCAAAAAAAAGAAGTACAAGATACAAACAATAAAGCTTTCACGTGTTTGGAAGGGGATGAGAAAAGGTCCCTTTGTGACGTCACACGGGGCTAGTTTCCAGAGCATGTTTTCGCAGACGCTTTCTGTGCCCTTGGATGTGATTTGACGGCCGCTCCGTTACCTGTTCACTCGACTTTCGGTCATTCATGCCAGGCCAGGCCTCTCTTGCGGATCCTGCCCTGGAAAGCCCCCACCCCACCCCCACCCCCACCCCTCACCTCCACCCTCTAACTGTTCACAGGTGACTCTTTGGGGGGATTAAAAAACAAACCAGCCCTCTGTTAACTCCGAAAAAAAAAAAAAGGTGCAGACTCGCCGTCACAGTTTCCCCCGTCGGAGAAACAGGCACGTTTTGTCTTTTGTCATCTGGCCATTTGTTACTGGGAGCCGCGGCACATGTGGAAACAGTAGCCTAATCATCACTGGCTCCTCTGTGTGTTTACAGACTCGACTTTCCACTGGGGGAGACACAATCTTCTCGCTGCCGCCGCGGCCGCCGACAAACATAACGAGCCCAGCGCTGGCCCGGGACACCATCAGGTCAGACAGAGAATCCTTCTTCCCCCCCCCGCCCCCCTCCGTAATCCCTCAATCTCGGGAGGTTCTCCCTGCCCTTTCTTTTATGTGAACCCGTCGGGGAATTCGCGGGATGGAATTGTAAGCCGCGGCCGTCTCGGTTGTACTCCAGGTCTGTCTGGGCGTAGGCGGGGCGGAGGAGGACAAAACCGCCGGCGAGCCAAAAATGCTCGTAGTGGACTCCCACATCACTTTTGTGTAAAAGTGCAAAGAAAATCACCAAGATGATTTCAGCTACTATCATGTGTAATGTATATAGTTGAAGACATCATGCTATACATTGGTGATCCAACATTGCAGCCTGAATGCAAAATGAATCTGAAGCCAGTTGCTTCCATGCAGCTGCTGTAGTTCACCCCTGATGGATAATTTAACCATTTTTCTTCACCTCTAAGTGCAAAACTCCACCCAGTATGGTGTCAAAGTGTGTCATATAAATGAGTATGAGGTTTATCTTTCCAATGCGTGCCTATACACATCAATACCACTGCTATTTAAAGGACTGATTATTAGCTTAAATACCCTCAAGTTGTTGTACCCGTGGTCGCCCCCTTCTGGTAACCCAGCTTGGGGCCTGTGCAACGTAAACCACAGGAGTAGGCGGAGAAGAATGTGACACTTGCACGCTGGCCCGCGTTACTAATGCATCAAACGATGAGTTTCTCCTTTGTAGAACTGTAAACTCAAATAGCGGAGCAGCATCTTGGCAAACAGAAAAAGTGACACGTCTCGAAAACTTTTACGCCGGTGTCGCGGGCGAGCTCAAGTGCACACTTGGCAGTTACCGAACAGTAAAAAGCTGTACACAAAACTCTTTTCTGGCGGCGGCGGCGCCTCCGCCGTCTGAGCCGACTTCGGGAGCTGCGAGAGAGAGAGAGAGAGAGAGAGAGAGAGAGAGAGAGAGAGAGAGAGAGAGAGAGAGAGAGAGAGAGAGAGAGAGAGAGAGAGAGAGAGAGAGAGAAAAAAGAAGTGACACAAGAAGCTCTCACACCGGGGGGACCCACCGCGTTCTGAGCTTCCATAAACCCAGGGTTTTACTGTCTGCTCCCTGGGTCAGTAGCAGGGGCCGCAGCTCCAGCGGCAGGCCCCTCCCTCTTGTGGTCGGACCCCTCCCCCACCCTCCCCTCCCCTCCCTGCACCGCAGCTGAAATAGCAAGCTCCTCTCTCGGCGGCCGCAAAAAAAAAAAAAAAACTCCCAGGAGGGAAGCGCCGCCGAAAAACACGCAATCGACCCGGCCGGCCGTAGAATTAATGCTGCCCTGCATTTAGAAGTTTGTGTGTGTGTGTGTGTGTGTATACAGAGTGCACACGTCTGTCTTCGCCTGACAGATTTAAGGCAGCCGAGGAGTGACAGGCGGCCCTCTGTGCGCGCGCGCTCATGGAACAGAAATACACGTCAATACATAAAACATGCAATCATTTAAAACGCTCAAGCCTCCGCAGTCTCGGAGTAGGAAGTGCCTCGCATTAGGTTGAGCAGCAAAAAAGAAAGAAAGAGGCGAGGGCCGGCTGCGAAAGCGCGTCGCGGACGGCGGCGGTGAAAACGGAGCGACCGCTGCGTCATTCCCGCTTTTTTTTTTTTTTTTCCTTCTGCTTCTTCTTCTTGATTTACGGCGCAATAACTCTGAGCGTGCCATCTGTGAGAGACGAGACGCGGGCGGATTAATGTCTCCCGCCGTGGCAAGCCAGTAAATATACTGTATTTGTGCCGGTGGCGGAGTGATATAAATGATTTCACGCTTTGGGCTCGCGCGTGAGCAGCTCAATCATCCCCCTTCTCTTTCTTTTTTCTTTTTCTTTACTGCTGCTGCTGCCGCTGCTGCTGCTGCATGGTTATACGGCCCTCTCCACAAGGCCCCGCGTTATTTACATCCATCGATCTCGGAGCAGATATTTTCTTCGGGTGAATAATCTCTGGGAAAAATGCTGCGTGGATCTCCAAGGTGACAGGGGGGGGATTAGCCCTGTGTTTGGTTGCCTCGTGCAAAAAAAAAAAAAAAAAACCCACAAACCAAGCAGAGGTAAGACAAGGTTTAGGTGGATACATTTCGCATTACGTGAGGCCTTTAATTTTGAATTTCTTTTTCTTCTGCTTTCCTCTCTTTCTTTCATGTACTTACACACACACACACACACACACACACACGCAGACTCGCACACCGCCACCATCCTCCCATCCAGACAGTCGCTGCCCAGCCTTTCATTCGCCATGTAGCCTTGCAAGAAATCCCCGTGAACCCAGGCAGAATGCGCGAGCCGTGCCAGCCAAGTAGCCTCTGGTCACAATAAAAGAGAGAGAGAGAGACAGACAGAGAGTGGAAGAGAGAGAGAGAGAGAGAGAGACAGAGAGTGGAAGAGAGAGAGAGAGAGAGAGAGAGAAAAAAACCCTGCAAAAACAGTGGAGGGACACTTTTTGTTGGCCAGCGTTATCTGGCACGTCACTCTATGGTTGGGCCCCTCCTCCTCCTCCTCCTCCATCTTTCCCCCAGGGTCGAGCGGAGGTCAGTCAGAGCGTCGCAGGGTAAACAGCATCAAGGTTGTCTGGCAGACGCTCTGCATCGTTGTGTGACGGTATCAGCAGAGCTCAGCAGAAAGCGGCCTCGCTGCAGCTGCGCTTCTTTCTTTCTTTCTTTCTTTTTTTTGCACGTCTTCCTCCACCCCCTAGTGGCAGTGGCATGCCGGTGCAGTCCTAACAAAACTGCCCACAGTTCAAAAGTGAACTGATTAACCTCGACATCAACGCGATTTCACTCTGAATGTTCACCGTGAAAGTGCATTTAGTGGACTATATGTATTTTCAGTATTGCTATATATTATTGAGTGCATTTTAGGCAACCTGTCACTCCGTTTAAAAATTATTTGTTTCATCCCAACCTTACGCTTCGCCCCCCAGTGGCTGTAGAAATATCCGTTGCTATAGAATAATATTTTTTTTCTTATTTTGTTGTTGCAGTGAAACAGAAAACAATGACAATTCAAAACGTGTCAAACCCAAAACTTTTAAAGTAGGTAAATGAGATGCGTGCGTCAGTAAACCACCAGGTGTCAGTGTTCAACTTCAGAAAAAAAAAAAGCAGCTTTTCTCAGGGGGATCTGGGAGAGAAAGGAGAGGACAAGTTCATGCTGACAGCCCCGCCCACCTACACAGAAAAGTTTTTCCTTTTCGTGTGTTGCAACACCTAACGCTCAAATCATCCAACTACGGTTGTGATGCAGACTTTGTTTTTTCACAAAATTGTCTTTTTCAGTCAGCTACTTAAACCCACAGGAGCAAATTTCATACAAAAAACTCCATCACTGTGGTGTGTAGCCTACTCCAAACCTCTTAACCCAGTAATATCTCGCTCATGACATAATCTGTGTGCTGTCTTTTATATTCTAGACACAAGAGTTTCCTTTTTATAATTCAGTTATTAACAGCAATTAACTTTTGCCCTCATAAACACACAGCGATACGAAATATCCAGTTCTGATAAATCACAAGCTCACACAAGGGCCAAATGGGGTCAACGTAGCACAAGCAGTCCGAAGGGGGAAGAAAAAAAAAAGCCTCTGTGAGCACGAAGCCCATCTGATTATGAAGCACTTTCCCAGCGCTGTGTTTCACAGTGGACATTGATTTTGGCACAGGACTTGAGGCTGCAGGATGTCGTCGGTCTGAAATCCCTGCTAGGCCCTGCGAGGAAGCGAACGTTGGGCCGCTCCAAAACAAAGACCCGCTATGGGGATACGAAGAGAGAAGGGGGGGGGTGTGGGGGGAACGGAGGACACAGGCCTGTTTTACGGTGGAGATGCTGGAGGTTGGTTCCAATCGCCTCGTTTGACGGAGATCCACGGTGGGCGTGTCGGCGAGACGGCTCATGATTACCGCTTTCGCCCCCCCCCACGCGAGGACGGATCGAGACTAAACACTTTTATGACATAACAGCGGCCCGCGACGTTTGTCACCGAACGGAACAACTGAGCTGAAATGACAGATATGCCCAATTTAGACTTGGCGACAGCGTGCGAGGGGAGCGTCGGAAAAGTCACCAGACGAGAAAAGTGACCATAACGTAAACCATTCCGCTCAAAGTGTAATTTTGTCCCGCTGTTTTTTTCTTCTTCTTCTTCTTCTTCTTCTTTTTCTTCTCCGTCTGTCTCCGCTGCTCGAAACATCAGCGCGACGGCCGTCGCAGCCGCGTGAAGAATGGAACGGACGTTGATTCGAGCGTGAAATCCTGGACGGGACGGGAGGTTTCCTCCGCTCGTGAGACAAAAAAAAAAAAAAAACAGCGGGCACAACTTGAGACTCGCGACGCTTTTGCTTTTTTCGTTCACCTCGTTTGAAGCGACGGCGTCCGGCTCGGAGGAGCGGGAGTGCAAAAGCGTGACCCGCGGTTCACTCCCCTGCCCCGAGAGATTTATGGGAGCAAAAGGGTTTTTAGCATGTACGCGTCAGTGTTTGAGGAGATCCCTTTAACCCCCCTGGGGAGGCTGACATCAGACTCGGGTGGTGGGGGGGGGCTGCGTGTGTCCAAACAGCCCAGCCTGACCTTTGGACGTGTCCGCAATGCAAATCGGTTGATTTCGCGAGCGTCCGCGGAGGCCGAGGCTCAGTTGAATATGGGATTATTTGTCTTTTTGACTCGCATGTTCTGCATCGGCGTCAGACAACTCTAGGTGTAGGTTGTTGACCTGGCAAAAAGCCAGCTAGCCAAATGCTAGGCACAAGAACGCAGCACGCCAGTGGCTAGCAGGGACCAAAGGAATAAACTTAAAGCCGTTGTCAGCAAAGAGAATCATTTCTTCCTCCTGCTCTTTGTCTTCGGTCTCCCTCCGGGACTTTTCCACAGTAACGTGAAGCAGCTGCCTCTCACTTCCGTACCTCCAGCTGGGCGACTGTCGGGGAAGCTGATTGGCCAGGAAATCCGCTGAAATTTGAAATGTGAATTTCTAAACTCTCTTGGACGCGAGCAAAATCAATGGGCTCCAATTCATAGCTGAAATATGAGCGATCCAGCTGCTCAAAGGTCTTTCTTTCCTTCCAAGCTGCCTCTTACAAGTATACTTTATCTTCCCCAGTGCCATTTTTTTTTTTGTTTTTAAATTATTCTTATTATGATTAGCAGAAGCATCCCTCACTGATTTTGAATCCCTGCTCCATCCTCAGTCCTGACTCTGGGGACAGTCAAGGCGTGGACCAGGCAACAGGCTGCATTTCCGATTGCTGAGCTCCAAGGGAACCAAAATAAATAGCTCAACAGGAACCAAAGGAAAATCCCCTTTGGGGTGCACGGAACTGGAAGTTTTCAACCAGCCAGCGGTTGAAGCAAGGCATGGCAGAGGGGTTGTGGAGTGCAAAGCAAAGGCTTTCTCAAAGTGAGCATCCATCACTGCCGTCACTTGTTTTCCCGGCTCGCTCTATTTCTCACGCGTCTCCCCGCTTTATTAGACTTGGAGGAGCACTTGCACATTTTGGAAGAGGACTCCCGAGCTCGGCGCTGAAAAAAATAATTTATCCGCCCGGCGAGGGTCTCCGTATCCCCTCCAAACAAACACCGTCGCACTCGGGGGGGATGAAGCCGCTTCAGCGAAAACAGTTTACCTGACAGGTCAGTAATTTAGCGGCCGTTATGAGGAAGGGCGCCGCACCCGCCGGTCGGGGGCCGGGAGATGCCTCGGCGCGGCCTCGCCGGGAGTTCCCACTGATAGCGGAGACACCGGTTGGAAGTGATTTATTATTGCAGCAACTGGAGACTAAATTGTTTACCTCTCGCTGTCTTCTCTCTTTCCTCACGAGCTGACCCGTCGCAAATGATATAAGTCGCCTTGATTGCGAGGGGAAGCGTGCACGTTTGAACTCGCTTGTTTTTGGGAAATGGCCTTCGAGGTGAAAGGAACTCAGCGGCAACCCTAAAATCTGAGGAAAGACTTGTCGAGTCGGTTAAAGGGTCGGAAATGATTGTATTGTACGTTTTAAACATGCTGTGTTCAGCAGATTCCCCTTGGGAAACATGAGACTCCACACCATCGTGATGTCACAAAGGGCAGCGATACCTTGATTGACCAATTTGCATTCCCTCAACAAGATGGAAGCTCCAGCAATACATCAGTTTTAGCAGGAAGCTACAAAAAGAGTGTTTTTTTGGGGGGGGGTTTTTTGCAGGAGGCTGCAAACAGAGAGCTAAATAGGCTGAATCTGCTGTTTCTATCTCTGTTTTTGGAGATGTAATTGTGCAAGACAGCTCCACTGGAGTAACTGGTGAAAATTAAAGATCTTAGAATTGTTGGTAACACCTGACCTGATGGTACAGCTACAGATGTTGTGGAAAACTAACGGCTCATATTTGCACCGCCGATTTAAAATGTGTGCTTCAAGAGTTGTTCCGGCTTTTTTAAAAGCAGATAAATTAGGATACGGCAGGTTTTAGGCATCAGCCGGCTCAGTCGAACTTGACGGAGACGGAGGAGAGTGCAGCCAAAGCGGTTAAAGTGCCTTTCAAAGACGGGGAGATTAAAGCAGCTGACATTTCAGCTGATGGAAAATGAGTCGCCTGAATGTCGGGGGCGGCCGATCTGTTTGTCGAGGTGTAAAAATCAAAGTGTCCCGCTGACGCGCAGCAATCCGAGGCCGGTTTGCCCTCAGGTGTTAGCGCTAAAGCACCCAAACAGTGCGGAGGTAACTGGAGAAGGAGAAAGGTCTCTGATTGGACCTGCAGAATTTGATCCACTGCATGTAAAACGCTTGCTCATCCTGGGCGGGGGGGGGGGGTTCTGAAGTATCAACAAGAGACCGGAATAATTCCTCGCCGTTTTCACACTCCGTCCGCAGGTGCTTCTCGTTCGTCTCCCCCCGAAACGCCAGAGGCCGCTTCTGTCCAACCCCAGATCCAGATTTCCAGCCTTTGCTCTCGGCCTCTGCCGCAACTCGGGAAGCCAACAAAGTGTCAGCCGCGGGTTCTTGAACTCGCTGCTCGCCATCAGTCTGATGTGCCACATCCACCAATCATGCGTCTGTCCCTGGGTCAGAGGTTTCTTTTTCTCCTCTTCTTCTCCTTCTTGCTGGTGGTTGCTCCCTAGCAGCTGTGGTCAAGGAGGTTCATGTTTCTTATTCGGGGTGACAGCATGGAGAAAACGGCTCCCAACGGTCAGAGTTTTGTTTTTCCTCCAACAACACCTGTTTGGGCCGTCCGCACTCGTCTGATTCCCTTTCAGACATCAGCTGTAAATTTCAAGGCAACAGATGTCAACTTTGCTCTTCATCGTCAAAGACTTTCGTCTGTCTGGGTTCTGACAAGCTCCTAGTATTCTCTCTCTCTCTCTCTCTCTCTCTCTCTCTCTCTCTTATTTTTTTTTTTTCGCTTCTCGTATTCCAGCCAGTACCTTGGCGGTCCGTCTCGGTGAGGTCAGACGTTAACAGGAGGCTTCTCCCTGAAATCACATCAGCTGTGAGTTCATCTGTGCAGACGCGGATGTGCCGGCTCCAGTGTCAACCTCGCGCGTGTTTTCTCGTCTCCCTCTCGGCCTTTGATGCGCAGGATGCGGGACTTTTGGTTGAATTGAAAGTGAAAGAGGAGAAGCGCAGCGCCGGATTGATTTACCCAAGGCGAGTCTGAGTGAAAAGCAGCGAAGTCAAAATAGTTTGCTTTATGACACTTACAGAACACAAGGGGGACAGGTCGATGTAATTTCATAAATCGTTCCCTTTTTTTCGTCAGTGTTGATTTTGATGCATTCGGAGCGAAATATGTTTTTCCAATTCCAAATGTAGTCAGATTTTGTGTTGGGCGACAATGAAGCCGATTTCTGATTGCGCCAGCTGGGAAATGAACTCTGATGCATTCACCATGTACAAATGTTGGTAGTGCTTTATTCATGAAGTCGGCTGACACTGTAGCAAAGTATTCAGTACTTGAGCCTTTGTTCATGTATATACAGTCCTCTTACAAAACAATACAAAATGGGAGGATCAATTAAATACTTTATCCATACAAAATGAATAACTTACAGTATATTTGTATAAAGATAGACACATTATGATGGTTATCTACACGTTAAAAAAAAAAACAATATTATTCTGCAAGTGTTTTGGGAGATTTACAAACAATTAAGGTGCACAAAAAAATGCATCAGTGATCTTACAAAAATATAAACAATGGAGTTGTCCAATATGCTAAGAGCGTTAAACGACAATAATCCATGTACAAGTGTGATTACAGAAGAGATACGTGAGTCAGATTAACGTATGTGCTCTTTAAAAAAACAACATAAATATCAAACTGTTGATGGATGAAACTGGTGACCTTGCTTTCAAACAACTTTGAATAGCAGAACTGTCATGATTAGCTTAGTTTGTTGCCCCGCGCCGCCGTCCTTTTACCAAGTAGCGGCAACTTCTGGCAATGCTTGCGGCTCACTGCGCTGCAAAAACAGACATAACACAACAAAGTAAAGCTTGCCCATGAGGTTTCTCCGTGTACGTGAGTGTGGGTCTGTGTGTGCGGTGTGGGTGTTAGCGGGCACGCGGCAGCTACGAAGCTAGCGCCGCCGCTGTGGCTTTCACCCACTGGGGTCGAGAGCTTTGATCTCGACGTTGCAGCATTCCTGTGAAGGCAGAGCACACAACATGAGGGTGTGATGCCCGTAGCACCAGAGTGAGCAGGTGAAGAGCACCGACGATCTCCCCTCGTCCTCAATTACCCTTGAGCCAATGGCGAACGAGTGTAGCAGTCTGAAAGTACCGAGCACCGACGTGTGTGTTGCAGCGTTCAAGGTGCAACGCTGCAACGGCTGTACGACATTGTTACAAAACACAAAAGGTGATACCAATAGGAATGCAATTAATTTACAAATGTATTTACAAGTCATCTCGGCGATTTTTGTCTGCTGCCTTCAAACAAGTGTTTAAATAAGACCATATATACAAAATAGCGTGGTCCACGACTGTTTGTGCAAATCATAACTGGGTTAAAATGTCTCTGCGCACCGTAGGCTGTCGTTTTTCTTTTTTGTTTTTTTTGTAGTTGTTTTTTTTTTTTTTTTTTTTCTTCCAGGTGGTTGCGCCCCGTGCTCATTTGAACCAGTGCAGGTAGTTTGTCCTCAGCGCCGGGAAGCACATGTTGTTGCTGCAGGAGCCGCCGTAGCTGGGTGGGCAGGCAGAGCAGGGCACGCCCACTTTGTACGGGGCCTCTCCGATCCAGTTGCCCCTGGAAGAGAGAGGAGCAGACAGTGTCAGGGGGGCCAAACACATTGTGGATATGGACAAAGAGTGATCTACAACGTGTTGAGAAAAAGCCTTGGCGCTACGCTTCAATGTTCTTTGAATGTGAAGATCCTGTCCAATAAAACTGTGGCGGCTGCAGCGTCGACGCTAGCCTCTTTAGCAAGGCTTGCTGTGACTTCCTGTTGTCCCTCCCCCAGATATTTGCAGGACTTTTCAGGACAGCTGGCAGCAATGTCTGCCTGGTTTCAGAAAACTTATTGGCTATGTCAGTTTTGCTGTTAAAGAGGAAGCTTTGTATCCAACTCCCGATTTAAAAAAATCAAGTCGTCATACAATCAAAACAGTCAGAAAAGCAACCAAATTTGTAGCATCTGCCAAAATGTAGGTTTTTGCTTTCACACCTGTCGCCTATGTTTAGTTTTTCTGAAGAAGGGTCTAATTTTGGGGGGGAAAAAACAAACACTGAATGCCAGCTACTCTGAGACACGTCTCGTAGTAGCAGGGAACCGAGGTCACAAGCCGGCCACAAGTCCAAACAGTCTTGGAATTCTCTTTTTTTAGGGATCTTTTATTCTATTTGTGGCTCTCTTGAGCTTTAGCGGCGGGTCACAGAGCCTCGTATCCCGGTTGCCTCAGTCTCCCGGGGTAACGCAGCTGGCATTTCACAACTCGCCGCAGAACAGAGCCGCCAGTGTCGGCCGTAAGCCTGCCGCTCGCGCTGTCGTCACCGGGTGAGCAGGTTCGATAGAATTAACCAGCTCCGTTTCCAGCGCGCCACTGGCGCCGACCGGGGTACTTACTTGGGCGAGTAGTTGCAAACTAAGTAGGTTGCCCGCTTCCACACCGAACCCCAGACGTTCATGTTGTGGCACGTGTGAACAGCGCAGCCCACTTTGTTGGTCGTCGCCCACACCATCTGCGAAGGAGAAAAGGTCGTCAGTCTTGTTTTTTTTTTTTTTGTTATCTGAGGGGAGCTGTCGCGACGCGTCTTGGCTGTGTGTTTTTAAATAATTGCGATAGGAATATTGATCGGTTGGTTAAAATTTGGAAAACAGTGGGTTTGCCAGCTAAGCTGTGACTCTGCGAACATTCATCCGCAATTTCGTGATTCTGCAATAGTAGCCGTGCGGGAAGCAGGAAGTAAACAAAGATCACCGGCACATCACCGGTGGCTTGACGTCTTTGGTCTCCTGTCTCCAGAACTCCACTGCCACCTATTGGCTGCTTTATACCCAAGTTACCTCACCCTATCCTTGTTGATTCAAACACCCAAATACCTTTTTGCAGTATCAAGTGTTTCAAAAGTTTCATGTGCGTTCACCTGTGTGTAATGGGTGCACATGGGTCCGTAGCATCTCAGAGGGCATCGAGGGTTGCAGTCACGCGGGTAAGGGAAAGAGTAGTCCTTGACCTCGTCGTACCACGGCTTCACCAGCTGAAGGATCGACCGGTACCTGCGAGGAGACAAAGACAGTTGAGTTGAGCGAGAGTTGGAGTGATGGATGGGGTTAGAGAGGGAAAGTGGCAGCGGAGTTGTGAAGCAGGTGTTGAAGGAGAAAACTCTCTGAGGAAGGAGTTCTTCACTGCCGTCAGATTGGTAATGAAGTCGTGACCGCCGAGCTGCGACCAAACGTTGCTCTTTGCAAACTAGCCAGACATTCGCCGAACAGCAAAAATGCCCACTTGGTTCTGAAAATGAAAATCGGTGCAAAAAAATTTCATCGGGAATTCATCAGTCTTTGTCAGTCTTTGGTGCTCTAGAGCAGTGCTCATCGTAAGAAGCCCTCCGCTGGAGGTTTTAGGTCTTCAGTCAAGACATTAAAACAGCAGGTAAGCGTCTGGAAAGCCAGTTAACTGTAGCTTCAATTACCTAACCTTCGATTGGATTCTGACCGATGTTTTGACTGGGTTTCCAGCAGGCAGGCCCATTCATATTTTTGTTTCCGCTGCCATAAAAGAGCTTTTATGACTCACTAGTCAGTCTAAGCTGTTGCCCCATGAGTGTCATGTGGCTCCTTAGTGAAAATCTAAAAGTGCCAAAAAAACAACAAAAAAAAAACGTGAAGTTGCCCCGTGTTTCCAAATGGAAAGTCAAGACCCACTAAAGGGATGCGCCTTTGTCAACATGGGTCATGGCTGGAAACACAACTTTTGTTTATCCGAGGGGGTCACCGGAGCATTCCTGCAGCAGTCACCGGGTCACACTGCCAAAGGTTTTTAAGAGAGAGGAGAGAGGAGAAGGCAGCCAAACGACCATGACTGCTGGGGGGGGGGGGGAGAGAGAGAGAGAGAGAGAGAGAGAGAGAGAGAGAGAGGAGATGCAGCAGATGTTGAGCTGGCGGGGGCGGGAGGTCAGGGGGGGTCAGAGGTCGCTCACCGTCCTGTCCTCACGGAGAGGTTTTGACCCAGGAACCTGAGGAGGTTCGGCGGGCCGTGCTCCCACAGGCAGGCGTGGGCCCAGTCCTCGGCCGTCTTGGCCAGAGTG
Source organism: Thamnaconus septentrionalis (assembly GCA_009823395.1). NCBI lineage: Eukaryota > Metazoa > Chordata > Actinopteri > Tetraodontiformes > Monacanthidae > Thamnaconus > Thamnaconus septentrionalis. Next base: position 9,076,811 of record CM020520.1, read on the forward strand.
TCGTCCCACACCTGGGGGGGGAGGGTAGAGAGATGGAAAGCCATTACATAACTGAAAAAAAAATATATCAGGACTCCAGTCAGCAGTGAGATGTGAGATAAGACCGCCGCTCTGCTTTGCTTTGCTTTTTTTTTTTTCTTCTGCAGGCTCCCGCCGCTGCTCGCAGGTGCAACCTTGGCACGTCCATCAAGCGTTACGTAAGCCGGGGAAGGGAAACGTTCAAAAATGTTGTCGCTGAGGAGGATATCAGGCCGGCGGGCCTTAAATGGAACGCGACAATCTCACGCAGTGTTATCATAAACGCCGGACGGGGGGGCGGCGCACGCGTCGAGTGAACTCGCCGGCCAAACCAAATTTAGAAGCCTTGTGTCAAGTGAAAACATCTTGGGGGTTGCATGTGAGCAATGCCTTGCACTTCCAGCTAGCTAAAGAAGCCCAGCCGCCCACCACCAACCACCAATCTCCCTCAAACTTGACTTCTTTGGTGGTCTGCGACAGCCAGCCAACCACCAGCCGTACAGTGACTCTCAAAACTTCCATCTTCTGCTTTAAGAAAAAAAAACAAAAACAAAACGAAAAAAAAAACATGAAAAAACAAAACAAAACAACAACACCACAGCATGGTGATAATTACCATGTATTCCATGTTGGCAGCCGGCGGGAAGACCTTCCCCCGCACTTTGTTGTGGTAGTCGAGGATGGCCAGCATGTCGTCCTGGCTGATGTACCGCTTCCTCCTCACCCTGGAGCCCGCGCCGTGGCCGTGCGCCGCGCTGCCGTTGCCGAAAGTGAACGTGGAGGCGGCCGGGATCGTGCTCGTCCGCGCGCTCGCCCCGCACGACGCGCGCAGGAGCAGCAGCAGCAAGTCCATGACAAACAGCTGATGTTTCATGATTCTCTCTCCCTCTCTCTCTCTCTCCTCTTGTGTGTGTCTGAGGGTGAGGGTGAGGGGGGGTGGGGGGCGTGGGGGGGCCTCGGACTCAAGATCCCACTTTTTTTCTTTTTTGGACTGATCTGAAAAGAAATTGACATGTTAGATACGCAGGGAGTAAAATCGTGTGCGCGTTAAATCCAAGTTTCAAACCTACCTCTTTTTTTCCCCCCTTGCTGTGCGGTGGTACCTTGTGCGCGCGGTGCCAAGGCTGTATTTCCTCCTAATGCCGCGGTAATGGATCGGAGGGGGCGACAGATGGGAGGAAAAGCAGGGAGGGCTGGAGGTTCTTCCTTTCTTTCTGTCTTCCTTCCTTCCTTTCTGTCTTTCTGTCTTTCTTTGCTTGCGAACCTCGGGCTGCTTCGGGAGGGCTCCGTGTTTGGGGGGCTTTTATAGGCTGCAGCGGACGGCGCAGGAAGTGCGTCTGGCTCGGAGGTAGAGAGGGCGCGCGCGCAGCCCCTCCTTTTTGTCACCTGAAACAGTGCGTGACGCGGGGGGACGTTGTTTGGCAACATCGGCGTTGGCGCCGCACCAGGATGTTGCGTGGAAGTTTCCTTAAAAAAAAAAAAAAATGTTTAAAGAAAAAACGTTTGTTATTATTGCGATACAAATAAGATTATGAAAGAAGGAGGGCGCACCGTAATAAGTTGTTGGGGTTTTTTTGGACGCTGTGTGACGCTCTCACAGCTGACTGAGTGTTTACAACCAGCTGTCACGTTTGCGCCATGTGCGGGTGATAAACATTTGCGCCATGCCCAGTGCGCTCCAGTGACCGCTGCGTAAACTCTATCCAGCGGCGATTTTGTTTTCTGTTTTGCTTTGCTGTGCTTTGCTTTTTTTTTTTGATTATTACACAGCCACATATCTCCGCTCTATGCTTCATCCTCAAAAGCATCACTCTGCTTCAGCGGGCGACTCCAGCTGTTCGCTTTTACTTGAGCAGCTGCGGGCGCCAGGAAGCAGAGAAAGAGAGAAAGAGAAGAAAAAAAAAAGAAAGAAAAAAACCACCGCAATTTTTATTGGCAGCTGGTGAACAAATTAAAGGAACGTGACGCAGGAGCAATTTTTCCTCCCTCCCTCTCCCTCTCTCGGTCTGTCTCTCCTCTCCTCTCCTCTCCTCTCCTCTCTTCTCCACCACTGGTGCTTTCCCAACAGGGGGAAAAAAAACCCTGAATATTCTTGGAAGTGATGGACTTTTCAGGTGCAGGGATATATATCAGTTAGACATTTGCCTCTGCTCCGCTTCGCCCATAACTTCCAGCCCCGGCCTTCTTTTTTTTTTTTTTTTTTTGCTGCATTTCCTCCCCAAACAACCTTAATATGCACTGATGGATGTAAAGTTGTCTTGCGTGGAATGGTGAATTGGACGACTCGGCGAAGCTGCCTCTTTTTTATTTCCATGGGGGTGAAATAAAAAACACACACACACACACACGTCTTATTTTACCTGAAACGAACTTGCAGGTCGCTACCTTAAGCGGTTTTTCTTTTGTTTCTCAGTTAAAGATCAAACATTACTCAGAAAAATAGTTTTTTTTTAATTGAGAGGCCGAAGGTAAACAAGATCTCATGTAGCCTCCCGTCCGGCTCAGTGATGCGAGGCCACACGTGCACCGTGTTTTTGTCTCATCCCCCCGATCTGATACCGAGAGGCGCGGCTCTCTCCGGGGCCGCGCCGGCCGCCTGCCAGAGATCGACGCTCCACTGAGGTCCAACAGGCTTACAGTCACATCATCAGATTAGTTAGTTTCGCACCATCGACACGTTCGCTGGGGGGGGGGGGGGGCTTTCGAGACTAAACACAACCGAGTCAAGAAGAGTTGACGGGGCTCTGAGTTGCGTCGGAGAGCCTGAATGCCTGAATGCGATACTGTACCTCCACTTCATTCCATTCCTCCCGTCCCACTGTGGCGCAAACATGCACACACTGACACACTTTTCCACCGAGCGCGCTCTCCTCAAGGCCCCCCGAATGATACACACACTTCGTCTCGGGCTTGCTGGGTCTTGTTTGCGCAGTGAACCCGGTGACTCTCGGGATGAGGTCGGAGTATTATTATCATATTAGCACCGGGTGTAATTAGGGCATTATTTGGGGCATATGTTTTCCTCGGCAGGGGCCTCGGTCGGGCTTTTGTTTTGAAAGGCCGTTCTTTGTCAGGGCCCAGGCATTTATTTACCTACAACGCATTGTTCCAAGTTTTCCCCACCGCCCCCGCTCTCTCCGGAGGCCCCTCGAAGCCCGGCGCCGATGCCAGCGCGGCAGAGAGAATGAGGCGCAGCGGCGGAGCGGTGGAAGGAGGAGGAGGAGGAGGGAGAGAGAGAGAGAGAAAGAGGAATAACAGATCACGGGGCTGACTCGACAAGTGCTGCATTGGTTCTGCTCCGCCGTGCCGTCCAATCAAGGCAGGGGGAAGCAGAGCAGTCACGTGCAGGGGGGAGCGTTAAAGGGGGATTCGGCCGTTTGTGGAGGATCGCTTGCCGCTTGCAGGTCGGAGAAGGAAAAAAAAAAAAAAAAAAAAGTTGTAATTGGTGGCTTTTTAAATCAGTCCTGAAGCGTCATGCCCTGGCCGCCGACAATTCAATAAGTAACTAAATCTCCCGAGCACGGTCCCTGGCGCGGCGCTCTTACTCCTGCAGTGAGAGCACATGCTGTCGAGTGCGGGCTAAGCCCGGCGCTCCACCCAGGGGCTATTGTTACCGTGCTGGCAGCAAGCACGCCGCGCATGGGAAAGTCACTAAGGGGATCGGAAGCGTTCGGACGAATGGGTGGATGGATGGAAAAGAGGTGTAACGTGACTTTAAAGTCATTCATTGGGCGATTTTAAAAAATTTTTTTTTTTTTTTTTTTGGTCGACATCCTGCGTTTATCGTTAATGTGTTTGTGTTTGTTGACCGGCGAAGACGGATGCCAGGAGAAACAGAACCCAGGCGGTTTGGAGTGCAGGATAAAGAATGGTATATCACGCAGACAACTTTATTCCCTCTGCAGCAAACTTTGACGGACAAAAGCTCTGCCACGATCCACGTGGCAAAGCTTTCGCCATCGGTTTGGTCTCGTTTGCGCAGTTCAACGTGTCCCGCCGGCATGCGAAAAATCTGTCCGTAACCAGCCGTGATGGAGTTTCAACTTCTCCCACCGTCTCTATCTGTCTACTTTTTAAGAGGGAGGTACTAAAAACCGTGCTGTCAGAACCGCTTCCTTGATTCGTTTTCCCGTGTTGCCGCTGCGAATTTGCGCCGTCACATCTGAGCATTTCACATTTTTGTCACATTTATTTAGGCTTTTAAAAGTGAAACTATAGCCAGCAAATATTTGGCATTGTCGGCCGCAGAGATATTGGGACTGGGTTGGGTTTTTTTGTTGTTTTTTTTCCTGAGAAGGAGCTAAATACTGAGTATTCTCAACACTGCAAGTCGTAGTTGTGTCCTGCAAGAATGCTCACCAGTAACTTTACGAGGTAGAAATGTTTTTGTCTTAACACAAACGGCTAATCAGTCAATCAAACGGCAGCAACTCAATGCCTTCAGGCAGCGAAGACGACCGGCTGAAGGTCAAAGCGAGCAAGGCGACCGACGTGACTTTGAACGTGGTCGAACACGTCTGCTGCCGCCAGACGGGCTTCGGGCCTGAGTGATTCACAACCCGCTGATCTACTGGGACTTGGAAATATCCAGCGAGCGGCAGCTCTGTGGAGGAAAATGCCCTGTTGGTGTCAGAGGTCAGAACGGGCAGTCTTGTTAGAAACCATAGAGAGGCAAGAGTGACTGAAATAACTCCCCGTTCCAACCAAGGTCTCCGGAATAGCATCTCCGAACGCCTGAAATGTTCGACCTTGAAGCTCAGGCCAGGGTTGTTTTTGTAACCTATTGACTGATTCTTATGGTTATTTTGCTGACCAAAATAACTGCTGACCTGAAACGTGTAGAAACTATATTTCAAAAAAAAAAAATGAAATTCTAGACTGATAACAATGTTTGCCGTGCGAAGAAATTCAAACACAAACAGATAAACAGATAAAAAAATATAAGCGCGTCGCAAGTACTGAGTGACAACTTATTACAACAACATTTTATCTCCTATTTGGACGTTCTACTGGGCTGCAGTGGGGCAGCTAATGGGTCACGGAGTTGTGATGTCACGACTCGGTTTTTGTTGGCAAAGAGAACCTGTGACATTTCCAAAGTGGTTTACACTGGTGCGAAGCCCAGCCTGTAACTTTAAGCTGTCTCGGCCGCTTTCTTCCACACACACAGCTGTCAGACGGCGTATTGGTGGGATACAGTCTCCTAACTTACAGGATTGTGAAGGCTTGTTGAAAGAGAGAGGACCTACGGGTGAGAAAGCTCCAACCCCTTGTCCCCTTTTCAGGAGTTCAGCGGAGGATTATTACCCTTCTCTTGTCCAAAGAGCGCTGTATTTAAGTCAATAAATATCAAAGTTCTCTGATCAGAGCGGGCCTCACTCAGCTTTGCTTTAATTCAAAATTAAATTCCTGCCGTGTTTAGACTGTATACACACCAAAGCGCCAGCGCAACATCTCTGAATATTACTTCTTTCTTTTTTTTCCATTCGACTTCCAATAAAGATCCAGTCAACGACAAACTAGTACTGTAACGCGCTATAACAACACAACCCAAACACTCGCTGTCTTTGCCAAATTGGACCTTCGCAAACACACCCGAGTGAAACACTTCCAGTCTGGATGCTTCCCTCTGTTGTTGTCTAGATACGAGGCCAACTGTTGTTTGGTTGCCCCGTGGAATCTAAAGTGACTTTGTCCCCAACCTGGGTCACAGGAAGGAAACGGACTGTAAAGGCCGCGAGGACGCCCAGATGAGTAAACAGCCAATGACGGAGAGATCTATTGAGGAGGAGCAACTCTGCTTCTGCTTGATGCTCTTAAAAGCCAAAGAAAATGACAAAGAAGGCAAACAGGAAGTGACTGTGAGCCTTGCTAATGCTAGAGGGATCTACGTAGGCGCCTTGTTGAAGGCTGATTTTCATTGTAAAATAATGGGGGAAAAGGAACAAAGAATTTTTTTTTCTCAGTGGAAAATGGGTGTTCCTCACTTAAAGCAACAGGGCAACCTTGCCATTCACCACCGAGCAACAACAAACTGAGCTGCAGATACCTGGCTGTAAAATCTCTGTCTGCTCTGCTCGGAGCTAAACAACAGTTGGTTGTCCAGTCAGATTTCAAATGCATTCTTTGGAAAGTGACATAAATCAGAGGGTTTTAAGAGACGTTCCATCTGCTTTGCCTTGTAATGCTTTCTATTCAATCCCTCCAAAATGATGACAGCAATATCAAGGTAAATAGTCACAGAGGGAAACCAGAGTGCGCTGGAGTTTTCTTCCTGCAAGTCCTGCTAACGGTTTTAAATAGTTTTCTAATAATAAATGTGAACTCCTCCGTCCCTGAAGCCGTCCTGAGAGTGTGGGAAAACCCGGGGGACGGCAGGAGAGGATCTTTCCCTCAGAAATAAGTCACTCGGCTTGAGCATCTATTTTTGACATGTTACATTCCTTTGCCCCCAGATATTCTCACCCATCTATAAGACATTTACAACCATCTTTGATGCCTGGGCTTTGTAAGAGTGGACAGAGACGGGAGGGGGGGGCTGCGGTCGCACACAGACATTTCTCAAGAAGTTCAGATGTCAGCTGAGACAGGCAAACATGAAAAATTCAGCGGGGCCTAAAGTTAGAGCCAAGACATTTTTATGATGTGTCTTCGTGACAGCAGGTAACAAAAAAAAGTATCGCCAGAGACTCCAGCAGCGCGCTGTATATGTCAAAGCAAGCAGGGTTTGAGGAACAAGACGAGATATATGGATTCTGCCTGGATGTGTTTTTTTTTTTTTCTGGACTCCAAACTTCCTGCAGAAATTGACACGAGATGCATCATTTTCTTGCAGGATGACTGTATTAATTTATTTTTTGCTTTGGAGGAAATTCAGTGACAAAATGCTGGAGCTTCATTTTTAGGGTTTGGGATCACTTACATCTGCTAATTGAGATGGATGCAGACGTCTGGCAAACTGAATCACATTTATAATATAAACATGTGTAATCTATGCGTGTGTTTCCCTGAACATTCGGGGGTGGAGGGTGGGGGGGGGGGTAACATAAGCCGCCAGCTCAAGCAATTTTCAGCCTCGTCTCTCTCTATCTCACGTCGGGCCGTCTTATTCTCCCAATAGATATGGATTTCTAGCGAGGTGCCTCGTCAATTTCGGAGCGGAAGACATGAGCGAACGTGTGCGCTGGCCGGCTGCAGGAGTCTGTGGCTGAGCAGGCCTGCAGGCAGTCTAGACAGCAGATGAGCAAGCTGGGAGCTGGCAGACGGGCCCCTGGCAGTGGGACTCTGTCCAACAGCGCAAGTCCTGTGGGACATCTGTCACTGACCGAAATAACTGATGTATGAGAGGTCAAGAAACCCAAACCTTAAGATTTTCCCTGCCATAAATTTATATATGAAAATAATAATTAATGGGGGAGGAGGGACGTAAAGAAATCGCTCTCTCATTGCGAAAGTTTAACCTTGTGTGGCCGCTGGATCGCTCACGTTTCAGCTCTGAGATCTCACTTAGCCGTCGTTCCAACCTCCAGCCTTGAGCGTTCTCAGTCGGCCTTGAAAGCGGATTCCATTACCAATCAGCTTCCCTTTTCCATTTTAATTGTCGCGAAAGCCGCGGCAGGCTGCCCCTCAGAGCCACGGAGGAGACAAAGAAGTGACTCAGAAAGCCGCCGCGCCAAAACTGACGCTAACAAAATTAGCTTCTGTTGCGGTAGCAGCAGTTCTAGTTCAAGTGGATGGCATTTTCACATTAGAAGAAGACCATCGACCAGGCTTCTCCCAGAGGGCAACATGTTGGTTTGCTTGTTTGTTTTTAAAATGTAATCTTATAATCTTATAAACAAAGTCATACAGTGGCTTACGTTGCAACCTAGCCACACCAGCAGCAACACACGACTGCTGTGTGATGAAAAGCATGTTTCCTTGTTTCCTTCATTACAAACATGTTCTTTTCCACTAAGATAGATCCATGGGATGAATTCAAATGAAGAGTCATTCCACCAGGTTGCCAAAAGTGAAATCCGTTTGCATTTGTGAACTTTTATCCCCCCATAACTGAAAGTTAGCGCAGGGCTATCCAAATGTTGTTGGGTTTCCCCCCCCCCCCTTTTCTTCAGCCACTTTCACAAATGAGGTGACCGTGATTGCAAAATGAAGCGAAAGCCTCAGTCCAGATCCCAATACGGCTGGTTTAAGACTTGATCCGCGCTCACTTGGCACCTGGTAATAGCTTTTAAATGGCTTGGGAGCACAGGCGAGGGTTTCAGCCAGCAGGAACTGTGTACAGAGGGCAGCGGCGACACTTGGTGAGCTGCACCATTCATCCTTAAAGAATTGACAAATTGTTACCATGGATTATTTTTTTATGTCTGCTTTCCTCCCTTGATCCTATTAGAGCCCCGTGCGAGCAACCGCCTGCCAGAATAAGGTGCAACAAGTACAATGCACACCAGTGACACCATTGTTGCGCCCCTGGTTTATCTTAGAATGATCTGAATGGACGCGTTTGTGAGGCCGTTCCTTGCATTTCAGGGTTTTATTATTAGGGGAAACCCAGCGCTGATCATTTCCAGCTCGGGCTTATTTCGAAGAGGGAAATAAATTGCTTCCTCCACTGGCGCGAGCCTGCGCGTTCATAAAAAAGTAAAGGTTTTGCTCGGATTTTGTCATTTATTCCGCAGTTATTGCCTCTCTCTCCCGCTTTTTTGGCCTGCAAAGAGCAGATTTGTGGGAACGCAGCCTCCAAGTTCGAGCTGAGAGGGTGGCGTTTACTTAAAAAGTTCATCGTGCAGCGTCTCGGCCCTCTCACGTCCGACTCTGGAGCAACATGACATCCGAATCTCCTGTCGCTCGCACTCACGAGCCCCTCGACCAATTGTTTTGGCCGATGACGTCAGACGAACAATCAGCGATCTGTCGTTGGAGGGCTCTTGCCCAGAGCGCGTTCATGACATCAGTGTTTTCCTTGGAAGGGGCTTATCGCCGCAGCTTGAAGCTTTCATGTGCTCCGGGCCTCTGCCGGTTTTATGGGAGTCCCCTTCGGCCCCCGCTGTTTTCGTCATCCAGAAGAACTGAAGCCGTCGTGCAAGCAATACCTGCGTATTAACGTGCTTGCGCTGACGCGAGCGATAAGTCGGGGGGCCGTTTGGGAAATGTTTTCAAATATTCCGTAGAAAGTTAGCCGAACGCTCCCGTTAGCTTCTTCCGTTTCTCACAGGGCCCAAACAAGGTGACCTCAGACGTTTGGCACTGTGCTCCCCTTTGTGAGGCTGCGGCAGGTGGCATCCCTCGTAAGAATTTACAGCTCGGCACCTCTGGCACGGCGCAAACAGGCCAAGTTTTACGGCGCAAACACGGCCCCCGGGGGTCACGGTCAATGCGAATTTCGAACGCTACCAAGTAAGGCAAGCGGCTTCGTCCCGGCTGCGTCTCGTGAGGTGCTCTTCCAGAGGATTTTTGGGCCGATGATGCAACATTCTGACGTGACGGAGAAGACTTTTATTCAGGCAGTATTTGCTCGGTTTGAAGTCGCTGGACAACGGGGCACGCGGAAAGCGGCGTTTCCCACAGAGTTTCCCAAATAGCTCATAGCTAAAGCAAAAAAAAAAACAATTACTTTTGCAATGTAACAGTCATTTCCTTTTGCGTGGCCTGACAGGGGCCGAGCTGTATTATGATGCCTCCTAATGTCAAACGTATAAGCCGCGCGATTTTGTTTAAGGCTCAGGACTGCGTCTGAATCGTTGCAGCCGGATTTGTTACACTTAACTGCCACCAGCGCTCACTTGGCTGCCTCGCATACAGGCCTCGTCCTACGGAGATGACAGTGAATCCATTGCTGTTCATTGCGAGGACAAATGAAAGCAGTCAGCGCGCACGGCAGCGTGTCAAGACACGTGTTTGTCGACATGAAAAACCTTACTTTTGACTTGTGATGGCCGACCTCTGGCCCAGTTTTGCGACCGTCTTCCTTCTGGATGTATTCTTTTGTTTTCGACCAATCAAGTGAAATGGCATAATTCCCGCTTTTCCTGAGGGAGAAATGGCTGAGGTCTATCCTGAACCTGTGGTCAGACTTAGGTCATAAATAATGAAATAAAACCGAGCACAATATTTTGTAATCCAGTCTCGTTGAATCCTTCCACATAGTAAACACGCTGCGCACTTCCAACAACCTCTCACCCGTGCGTAAATCACCGCCAGCGCCAGTTGTTGTGGCGACTCCGACCTGCTCTGCGTCAGTGTTTTGACTTTGGCTGCGACTTTTTTGCGGCTCGGTGGTGTTTTTCATTCCGCTTCTTGATTCTCCCGCCGGGCCAAATGGCTTGGCGCGTTCAAAAGCGCAAGGGTCCATCATTCAGTGCGTAGAACTTCCAGGTTGTTTTGACCCGTCTAATTGGACGCGCAGCCGGCGCTTTCTGCAACAAACATCCAAAAACTGCATTATATCATCCTGGAGTCATAGTGAGCCAGGATGCTTCGAGGATCATCCAGTGGTCGCTCTGGCTTTCTTGTCGTCATCCGACGTGCAACAGACAACCGCACCTTTGATTTCCCCCATTACTGACCTGAGCACGCTTGGTGTTTTCTTGCCGCTGATCTTTGCTTGGCTTCACGTGTGCGATCATGTGTGCGTGTGTTATCGCCGTTACAGGAAAGTCCCCGACTCCGCTGCTGCCTTTAAACATATGTGTTTGGAATACAGCGTGTGGTCCGGATATTTCATTTTTATTTCTCCGTCAGGAGGTGGGGGAAATTTCCCCAAATGAACAGCAGGGGCCAAAGACAAGACAATAATGTATTTTATTTCCAAATATGACGCTGGTGTGTGTGTGTGTGTGTGTGAAGAGAAGAAAGTTCAGCTGTTGAAGCAGACTCTCGTCTGCGGGTTTGAGTGGTTTTGCTCTGCGTATGTTCATTTCAACATGAAGGTTTGCATGTAATGGGCACAACAGGGCAAACCATGTGACGTTGAGTCGAGCTGTTTACAGTTGTGTTGGTGTCAGATGACCGAGGCACGTCATTTGACGACAATTTCAGGCGATCATATGAAAACATGTTTTGATACCAATATAGGTTGAAGTTTTTGCTGGGAATTGCCGCCTGTTTTGAAAATGGTGCTAATGGGCGACGAAGCTTAAAAAGCGAACGCACCATCACAATAAAAGGGCACTGAGTGCCGATGCTGTTTTCCATTTTAATAAAGTGATTTTGAGGCCGTTTACGTGTCTGCCTTACCTTTTGTGGGGCGTTTAAATGTCATCAGAGTGGACGGAGCCTAAGCTGTGCTGCTTGTTGTGACAGAATTTGCTTGTTATCAACCAGGAAATTTGTCTGGGTCCTGCTAGGCCCTGGATTGGTCACCCCTGGGCCAAAACAAATCCAACCAGCTGCTGGATTTTTGCTTCTTTTTTTTTCTTTTTTTTTCAAGACAGAGGGAATAAGACATATCCCAACATCCCAAAGCCAATGCACATTTCCTGTCCTCGTTTCCTGCTGAAAGTCAACGTGCAAGTAATCGTCGTGTGTGTGTGTGTGTGTGTGTGTGTGTTTTGCTGCTGTTTTTTTTGGTCCGGGGTTTTGACGTTTCCCACGAGCTGCACCTGGTCGCAATTAGCGCGTGGTCCTCTCCCGCCTTACTATCTTTAAACGGCTCAAATGGGCTAATAGCATCACTGCAGAATGCTGGAATTGAGGTCACGGAGGAATGAAAACAGAGAGAAGACCCGAGGTGCAGATACGCTGCCTGCCGCAGTCAAACGAAAGCAAAGAATTTACGCTCCCCGGTTCAGCACCGTGAACCCATTCAGAGGCCACCACTGTCAGTTGAGCACAAATAGGATTATAAGCGAATTTCGGGACCGTGCTCATTTTTCATTGCACTAAATCATGCTGGCTCCTGTCTATTCACAGGCCCAACGTTTGTCCAAAAATGTGCCAAAAAAAGAAACAAAAAACTTGAAACGGTGATTAGGTTGACAGATGTGAAACAGTGATTTCCTCTCGTCCCCGCCAAAATATCTGCCGCTGTCCACGCAGCTCGTCAACACGCCCTATTTCCGTGACCTTTTTTCGAATGCACGCTTTCATTAAAAACATATTTCATTTGCACTTGATTTGCATCGTTTTTTTTACTGCGTTGCAGCGTTTCAGTGATTAACATTAATTTTTACTTTATTTCTTTTTGATTTATGCCCAGAAGTCTGCCGGGCAAATTTTATGATGATCCTGTCGACCACTAATTGCAAACCATTGCAATTCAAGAAGATGCTTGTGCTTCCTCCTTTTTCTGCCTCTGCTCTGCACAGAAAACACAAATGAGCCAGGAGAATGTCCAAACGTGGTGGCAATGAAGCTGCTGCTGGTCTGGTCTGGTCTTCCAGTACCTATCGCGTGCTCTGCTGGTTCCCCCTCTGGTTCAAGGGCTGCGTGTGCCAGCCGTTTCCTCCCGGTATGCCAACCCTAACACTTCCTACTGGCCACCTTAGACTCGCAGATAGCAGCAGACCCGTAAAGCCATTTTTGTTGGTGATATTGGCAATCGATGGATCTGGCCGTCCCTAAGAATTTTAAATGACGTGCAAAATAAATCGTGCTCCCGCGGTGTGTAGCAGCATAAATACAGCTCCCAAAATCCCCTCGCTCTGTCTCCGTAATGATTTATTTTGCCACTGATTCGTCGTCCCCGCGTCCAGCAATTATTGCGTTGATTTACTCTCAGCAGTCAAGAAGTTAAAAAGCGCACAACCGTTCCGCGCCAAGAGGCAGACAAATTGATCAACTAGTGAACATACCGAAGCACGTGAGCAACCAGATGTTGTCCCATGAGTTAGAGCAGACCCGAAACGGAGCTTAGGATCGGTCGAGCGGGGGAAATATGAGTATGAATGAATGATGGAGCTGATTTTCCTCAACAGATGTTTGCGGATAATTTCACAGCAAGAGTTAAAAGCGAAGGCGGCGTCAACGGCGCGCGCTCAACTTGTTTCTGCTGCCCCCGAGTGGCCAGCCGTGTGATTTTTGTGGGTCAAAGTTCAACTGAAACGCTTGAACACTCAGGGGGAAAATGAATGGATCCTTGCACGGTGCCGCGCATGTGTGCACGCGGGTGACGCAGCACACATTCCTGCCGCCGGCTTCACCTCGTTCTCCTCAGAGGTGCAGTGGCGTCGCAGGAACATGCCGTCCGAGAGGGGACGTAGATGAAAAATGCTAATAAAAATATGTTTGCCTCATATGTTTTATGAGGCAAAAGATCCATTGAACAAATTTGCAAGCCCTAAAAAAAAAATGGGCTTTAAGGTAGAAACCCTTTTGAATTAATTTTAGATGACCTGTTTAAGGTTAAACTCAAGGTCGCAGAAATTTTGGCCGAGCTCTTTCATACCATTTCAACTCTTTGTTTTTATTAGCTTTGGTTGCGCTTTTTTTGTTGCACATTGCTCTTGATAAACATTCCCATCAGCGAGCCGTGGAAGCCTGTCTCTTCTGTTGGTGTTATGACTGGACGGAGTTAGTCCTGCATAGTAGTAGTAGCAGCAGTAGTAGCAGTAGTGTCCGTCTGAGGTATTTCTCAGCACTGTTGTAATGACAAACCTTTCTCTGCCCTCTGACCCACGGAGCTGAGTCCCCAGACACACAGTAGCAGAGTGATTCCAGATGAAGGGAGTCTGCAGAGCGACAGGCCTTTGGCGTTCAAGTTTCATCGCCGCAAATTCACACTTCCCATCGTTGGCTAATCCGCTCTTGGTGGCCAAGGATGGGAGCGCAGCTCCTGATTATCCATACAAAAGCTGCAATTGACGTTGAGCCGCCCGATGACGCAGACATTTCTTTTCCCCTCAAACCTTTCGAGCACCTGCGAAAGCTGTTCAGTCCCATGTGCGAGCCAGTGCGCCACAAAGGGAGGCGAGTGTGCGCCTGCACTATCAAATGACTCCTCAGCCAGTGCATCATTCCAGTGCCAACAGCGAAGTCTGCGAACTTCCCACAAAAATACAAGCCAACCAGTGAGGGCAGGCCAAAGGTATAAACAAGCCCACCAAAGAGAAAAACAGGTGCACTTTCAAATGCTCTCAACTCACATGTCAGGTTACACTTCGGCTGACATGTGGTTAGTGTCGGAGAGCAAGACGGACCCATCTCTGATTGCCCTCGGACCAAAAAAAAACAACGTTTATTTAAAAAAAAAAAAATACATACGAAGACATGGAAAAATATTTTATTGCCATTAAGATCAAATGATGGCCGCAATCAATCTCAGAGCAGTGCCAATTTCCCTTTCACCATCGCAACCTGTAATGTTTGGCAAGGGAACTCTAGAGGTGGTCTTTTATAGACCTAAATCCACATGGCTGCAACTGCACGGAGAAGGCACATGTTCAATAAAACCAAGTAATATTACTTACAATATCCATTAGTGAGACTGTGTCAGCCAAATGTTCTCTTCCATTTCACTTTTCAAATCTTTTTTTTATGGCTGCTATGGTTCAACATTTCCATGAGTCAAACGCCATATTGCTTACTTTCCTATTGGGATGGTTCAACCGCCCATATTATTGTGAATTATAGTGAATATGCAATAGCCCGAGGTGTGATGATCGGAAAGTAAGGATATAGTGAACATACAGTGCAACAGACGGCTGCACATGCCATGTCAGTGTCAGTTCATAACAATAAATGTGCATTCAGTCACCCCAGAGTAGTTCATAAGGAAATAATAGGTGATAAGTTGATGGCTGACTACAGTTCCTCAATTTTGGAATTTCAGGTTTGGAACATCAAGGCAGCTACAGCAACTCCAAATATTCCTTTGCTACTTGAACATGAAGTGAAAAGTCTGCCATCCACTATTCATCTTTTGGTCTAACGTGTCATTTGTCATACGGATGATCGTGGGCTAACAAGAAGATGCAACCATTTTTGCCTTTCTACTCTACTGGAACATTGTCAAACATGACGGCATTCCCGGTTCAGAATTCCGACTTCCAAGGTAAATGGAGTGCAGCGTGATTCCTCTGAGCAGATTACCAACGGAGCCAACAGCTAAATTGTAGATTTCTCCAATAAGATCCAATGAAGTCATCATGATGTCAAAAATATATTTGAACCCGTTGTCGGTAGTGCTGAATCGTGTCCCAGCTCCATAACTTTATGGTTGAGTTCTGCCAAGCAGCGCCCTGCAAAGCAAAGGGAACTTTACTGGGCCTTGGGCCATTTTTTAATATTGACGGGATCTTGCCAGGGTTCCCTGGATGATGCATCAACATTTTTCTCCGACACTACTCTGTGAATCAATATATTTGCTGTAATAAATCATGTTTCTTCTAAGAATTACTAATGACCATTTTATACAGAGGAGAAAATAAATGCATGAACTGATTGCATGTGGCAATTGTGCAGAAAGGAATGTTGGGTTTGTATTAATATGCTGCAGAGGATGGAACTGCTGGGCCAGGAATGTTGGAAAAGCTTGACAAGAACACATTTATAGAAACTATTTTAAATTAAATTTTAAAATGAATGGAAAAATATTGCTGCATGCAGCAAATGAGTCTCTCAGCCTGCAGATAAATAGGTAGCCAGGGTCATTGCATGCCTTGAACCAACTAGAACTGCAACTGCAGAACTCTTCCGCAGCTTAGTAAACTTGACAACAACATTCAAGAATGTTTTAAAATGTACATTATGCCAATATGGAGAGTTTATCACACAAAACTTTTTTGTATGTATATATAAGAGTATTTATTTTATTATTTTAAAATTTAACAGAAGTTTTAGCTTCCTAAATGATATTATGAGATGCTGAGGTCAGAACCGTCTTCAGCAGCAAAAGGGTGAATTTCCTCCAGGTCAATGAGAACCTCTTCATCTCTTTCAGTGGAAGAGCAAAGATCAGGTTGTAAATCTAACACGATTGGCGGGCTTTCATCCTCAGAAATCTTAGGGAACTTGGAGGGAGTGGCCGGTCCTTCTGGATTAGCATCTTCAGCTGATGCTGCGCTTGTGGAGCAAAAAGCCGGACTGTGATCTGAAGTGACTGGGGAATGCTCCTCCTCGAAGACCTGAAGTAGATCGGGGTGAACAGCCGTGTCGTCAGTTGGAATGTGTTCAGCTTCGCTTCCAAAAGAGAAACAAAAAACTGGAGCGTGATCCAACACATGTGGAAGTTCTATCTCAGGTATCTGATTCAGGTCTGAGGGGGTGACTTGTTGTTCTGCAGGAGTGTCCTCAGCTTGAGCTTCTGGAGACAGGAGGGGTGTTTGGTGCACATCCAAGGAGACTGGCGGAGACTCTTCCTCAAAAATCTGAAAGAAATCTGAGGGATTGACCGTTGCGTCGTCAGGGATATCTACAGCTTGAGTTCCAAATGAAGAAGAAGAAGAGGAAGAAGAAGCTGGATTTTCATCTAAGGAGACTAACGGTAGCTCTGTCTCAGAGATCTGAAAGAGATCTAAGGGAGTTGCCAGTCCATCTGTCGGATTGTCCTCAGTTTGAGCTCCACACGATGACCAAGAAACTGGGTGTTGCTCCAAGAGGACTGAAGCTTGCTCTCCATCAGAAGTCTGAGAAAGATCTGAGGGAGTGGTCCGTCCATCTGGAGGCAACTCTTTAGGTGAAGACTGCTGAGAGGAGCAAGGTGTCGGATGATGATCCCAGTAGACTGGTGGAGTTTCTCCCTCAGACATCCAACCATCTGAATCATCGCCTCCAAAGGGATTACTAATTCCACCTTCATAGAAGCAAGAGTCTGAATTTTGCTGACACCAGGAAGATGGTTTATAAATAGAAGGTATTAGCCCATCCCCTGAGTTGCTCTCAGAGCAGATGGTCATAATATGTTGAGAAACCTTCAAGCTGAAAAGAAGATGAGGCTATTAGTCATCTAGTAACTGCACCAAAGCTACCCGTGCTATCAGTGTGCTGTTACTCACTAGGATTTGCATCCAGGCGCCGTCAGGTGGGCCATTGTGATGAAAGGCTGCTGCAGAGCATCATAAGCAGAGATCCTACAGTCTCCAGCGAGATGCAGCAGCTGTTTCAGTAGGTCCACAAAAGCAAGAGCATCTCCGCTCTTTGCAGTCCCTCCATCCGGATAGAACTGAGTTGAAAAAAAGAGAAATATTTGCCTTATTTTATGCAACCACTGGTCCTCAGAGGGGGATTCTCAAGTTTAGTCTTAACTCAGACAATAGAAGAAACTCACATCAATGAGATCATCTAAGGAGTTGGGCAGGTCAAAACTGGCCTCCCGATTTTGAGGCTGCACATTGTTAAAGTCCTTGTATTGCTCTTCAGTCTAGTGGGACAACATGTTTTTATTATAACAGAATGATTCCCACTCAAAAACAGGCTCTCGCTGACTCTACCATCATCTGCCACGTTGGTCCATCTGCTCCTTCATTCTTTTGAAAGAAGTGCTGGGTATTCATTCCAGCACTCAACAACCGGTCCTCTGGCTGACCCAAAACTTCAACTATGCACTTCATCTGTTGATTAAAGTATGTGCATATATTGAAAGGTAAGTGTGGCTGTGTAAATGTGTCGAGGTTGGTGGTCGTACCATTTGGTAGTCACAGTTGGCAGAGAAAAGGTGATCAGCCAGGTAGAGGAAAGCCAGGATGCAGCCGACTCCCCACACATCAATGGCCTCGGTGAAGGGGAGGCCGAGAGAAATCTCTGGAGCTCTAAGAAGATGGAGACAAGGGCCAAGGATGAAAAGACTGTTGGAATGATGGAAGCACCAATCACGTTGCTTTAAAAAGAAGACAGTTTAGTTTTTCAATTGCAAATATACAGATCTTCCCCATTCCCTGTGAGATTCAAGACTGATAAGGGAAGTTTTTTTTATCATGCTGGACAGCACTGACAGAGATATTTTAACTCTGAAATGTTCTCGGTATGTTATGGCAAACCTTGACCCCAAAATATGCTAACATCTGCAAAGCCGTGGTCACACAAGCTGACACATTTTCAAACATGCCATACAGTTGGTGGTTTCTGAGCTGCAAACGAAGGTCATGGCACAGATACCTATATCCAGTTGGCTGTAAATCCATTCCAGGGTTTACTCTAGAACGGGAAATGGCGAGTCCAAAATCAATTAGCTTAATCCTCAGTGGCTGCTCCTGGCTGTTGACAAACATCACGTTGTCTGGTTTAATGTCAGTGTGCAGGACACCAATGTTGCTGAGAGCGTGCAAAGCAACCAGCAGCTGTAAGGATGACATAAAAAAACAAATTATTCTCAAATTGCAGTTGTTTAAATGTTTGCAGTTCATTTTGGGAATTTTTGTTGATTAAAAAATAGTGGACAGAATAAAATTAAGAAAAAGGTCCATAATATAACAATGTTCCATACTTGCTGTGCAATGGGACGAATCTCTTTCAGGTGCACAGGGTTGCACTGACGCTCCTCGAGCAGGTCATAAAGGTCGTTGTCCAGCATTTCAAACACAAGACAGGTTTGCCCCATGTACTCAAACTGCTCAAAGAATTTCACCAAGTTGTTTTCGGCCGGGTTGAGCTTACTGATCAGCTCCAACATGGCGACCTTCAGAGAGAAAACACATTGCTGGGTGTTCATTCAGTGCACCAACTCTCTCCAAGATGCTGTAGAATGTCCATGGAATCGAACTAGCTGCCGACCTCCTCCTTGATGTCCTCTGCTGAGTCTGGCTTCAGAATCTTGACGGCCACCTCCTCTTTGGTTTGGAGGTTTTGGCACCGGGCCACTTTCCCGTAACATCCTTCCCCAATTAGGTTGAGTACAAAGTAGGTCGTGCTGCTGCTTTGCATCGTGCCACTATTGTAAATCTCTGGTTCACTCACTAAACACAACACGAAGAACATGCTGAACCATCAGTCATCTATTTCCATTTTGCAATTTTTTGTTGCGTTTTGCAATATCTCAATTATTGTTTTCAGAATAAATGAAATAGAATTCAGGAGGAGGATCAAAGCTCATTGATTAATAAAAATATGAGATTTTTTTTACCTGGAGAATCAAAGCCACCCTCTAAATCCATTGTTGGGTTTTGTTCTGATTTTTGCACAGCAGTTGAAGTGAATTCAAATTCAAGCTTGACGCTGCTATAATATTCCTTAAATTTAGGAGGAAAAAAACTGTCCACCTCAAAATTATTGGCTGAAATTCTAAATGTGTATCTTTTATCTTGGACAGTTGATGCATAAAGAAAATGGCCTCCTGACTTTGTGTAACTTTACCAAATATTTTGCAATTACATTTGTTGGCAGCTGGCTGTTCTGCTGCCGCCCTCAGCTACTGTCGTGTTTCTCTCCATTCCTAACGGCCTATCCTCGTCCCCTGTTTCTTCCATGAGGCTTTTTGGCAGCTTGCGTCATAACTGCATCATCACTGCCTACCTCAACTAGTTTCTGCCTAGATTTATAGTGCACTTTGTTAAATGCCTGAAAACATTAAAGCCATTGTAGTGTCACCTGTGTTCTTTTGTTTTGTTTTAGTGTTTTCTTGTCGAATTCTGGCGTTCCCTTGAATAAAAGGAAGGGGAGGAGTTTCTGTGGATCCCCATAGAATCCTATATACAGTATATTAAGCATTTGCCATGTGTCGTTTGTGTCACCACACCACCAGCATTTGTAAAATATGGACATTTTAATCTTTGGTCTGGAAGTCTTTTGATTTTATTCTCTTAATTTCCAAACAACAGCCCATGATTTTCTTATTTTTTTTAAATGGCATTGCTTTATTCTTCCGTTATGCAGCGACCATCTACTTTGTATCGCCGAAGCGTCATTCTGTCTCCTTATGTTACACTCAACCTCTCCTGTTATCTGATTACACGGCTGCCGAGGCAAACTCTGGAAAGTGCAGACACCACAGAATGTAAACGCAGGCCAACCGTACATAAATATCTCTTGTCTAACCTTCGTCCGAATCCAAGTGGCATCTAAGTGGGAATCCTTGGGCTGCCGTGGCGTGTTTGAACTGGAAGGGAGCGAGGTAAAGATCTGCTTCAAATCCCCTCCAGCTGGACGCAGTTGCAGCCCGAACACCCAGCAGCACTGGGTGCGAAGTAGATTATTTAATAAAGCCCGCTTTACTTTACATATGCTTCCTATCCAGGATCCTTTCGGAGATGTGGGAGAGAGAACATTGTTTTCTCATGGCGCGTCGGAATTCAGTTTGAAGTGGGCTTAATTGGGGATTTCCAGCTTTTTTTTTTCCGGATTCAGAAGTGAGAGTGGAGGACGTTTCAAATCATTTTATTTTGTCTTTTGGGAACTGCTGTAACAGTCGCTTCCTGGATTTGCGATGGGGATAGAATCCAATGTGGTTTTGAGACTGACTGAAAACTCTTGAGGGGGTTGGTTGGCGAGATAGATGCGAGAGCATTCATAGTTAACTCCACTCTGCAAAGTTAAGATATATCATATTTCATTTGCTGAGTACTGTCCATTACAATGAGTTCAATTACTCAGCCAATGAAGCAATGCCGCAATCATGTTACATAATTGATAAAACCGGGCCAACCTTCCATCCTTGTTTTTTGAAGGTGATTTAATTCTTCCTCCCGAAACCATTCTTAAAAAGTTTTTTGTTCTGATGAAGCTTTGGGAAACGTGACGGCAGTGATCTTGAAGCCTTTTTCCCCGAAATGAAGTTTAACAATATCCGTCCCCCAAGTGCTCAGTGCCCCCCAGTCGATGGCCCATCTCTCCCCAGCATGTGCAGCACCGCTGATGTGACCCGTGTCATCAAGAACAGGCTAAGGAAACACATTCCGGGAACTTAACCATATGTGGAGGAAAAGCAGTGGGTGGTAGTGACGTAAAACACGCTCAAAGAACATACTATTAAGACCCTCAGACAACATTCCCTTCTTCTCGGCTTTCCTTCCTGCCGCCGTTACAGGTTGAACGTATCTGGAGGCTTCTTGGACCTCCAAAAAAACCTGCGCGAGGACCTCTGAAAGATGGTTTGCACGTGTCTCTGTTTTCCTAAGAGTTTTTTTTTTTTTTGTTGTTTTGTCCTCTCGGTTTTGTCCGTCATCCACGTGGAGAGCAAATCAGCTGAGGTCACTTTCAGGAAAGGATGATGCTTGTTTGTTTGGAGAGCAGCGTGAGTCAAAGAGAAAAAAAAAAGTGACATCACCGATTCTTTTATTCATGCCGATTCATCAAATTTGAATGAATTAGTTGGGACACCGTCCGCATTACGTTTTCCTCTTCCGCGCTCCAGAGCTTTGCAGCAAAAACAGTGATTATCGTTCGAATGGTACTTCGGCAGCTTCAGAGTGAAACCTCTGTTTTTTTCATCCTTCCTTCCCCCCCAAAAAAGGTGGAAACAAAAATTTCCCCAGATCAATAGGATTTATCAGATTTATTTCTTCTGCTTATATACAAAAGAAACCCCTGATTACAATAAGAGTCGAGGACCTTGAAAGAAGATGATAGGCCTGCTACCCATCCAAAGCAGGCCGCCTGTTGAGTGAGACGGGGCAGACTGGGGAGTCCGGCTGCCCTGCTAGGTAGAAAGTCGGAGGCACGGTGTGTCTTGAGTTTGCTCGTGTCTGAGCAGAACCCTGTTTCTATGAAACATAAAAAAAAAACCTCTGAATCCAAAGCTTGTAATGTGTGTGCATGTTGAAGGATGGCAACAGTGTGTGTGCACGCGCACTCGCGTGTGTTTTCTTACCGTACAACAGCTGTGTCTCGCTGATTAACAACAGAACTCCCAGTGCAGCACACTTCCAAAATATCTGAGAGCGAGTTTCAGTTTCCAGAGCCGCTCCGGTCCAGCCGGCCCTGCCAAACACACGCAGAACAACAGTGCAGTGTGGAGGCAGGCACGACCAAGATGGCAGCAGCTGACTCACAGGACAGAAACACTGCATTTGCAGTTTGTCGCTCGGAGTGGAATTCCATACCGGTGCTAATGTTTGTTAGGACAGGACTGCCATCCAGGAGTGGAGGAGTGGAGCCGTCACACCGAGCCTCCAAAAGTTCCCGCCGCAGCCTTCCACTCCTCCCCGTGAAAGCCACAGCCGCGAGGCGGCGGCCATTCAGTGAACACGGATTCCTGTAAGACGTTAAACCGTCGTTTCAAATTTTAAATCAGGCTCTTTTTTTTTTTTTTTTTTTTTTTTTTTACAAGTTTAAATGTGGAAACGGTGAAGCCATGCCTCTTTCCAAGGCTGAAGGTTGCAGGCCACGACAAACCGACGCTACCGACAGCGCAGCGCGAGGTGGCCGCCGCCTTTTTGAACAGGAGAGGTCGCATGAGGACATTCAGCACTGCCGGTGAGAGGGTGTCCCCTTTGCTTCCCTCAGGAGTGCAATTTTAGGCCATAGGTATAGTTATATTGCCGTGCAGTGACAGAATCTTGAGAGCAAGAGGGCGCCAGAGGGAGCGAAGAAGGGAACCTAGAGGAGCTCTAGACATGGACGTGGACACGTGGTTGGCCCTGCCCGTAAACTAGGAGCTGCTCAACTCCAGCGCTCGCGCCAAAAGAATCTTAACAAGCTCAATTTGAAATATACATTGTTCTGCAACACTTGAGCGTTATGCCAGCTTAGCTAGGTAAAAGATGATGTGGCCAAATCCTCTTCGCCGCGAGTGATTATATTTACCCTGGCCCGTTGCGCCGCTAATCCATCTAAATTGCTCCAGTGTCTGTTGCTTATTTTTGCAGGAATCAGCTGGACAGATCTCTGCCTTATCTCCCAACGCGGTGGAACCGGATTGAACTCGTCCCGCGCTGCAACGCTGCGCCAAAAAAACACTTTGCGTAAAAGCAACAAAACGCGTCTCAAAGGCAACAGTGGCGATCGCGATTGGAGTTAAATCGACTGATCCGGTTATTAAGTGGCAGGGCCTTTTGCGGGCCCACCTGGATTTTATGTTTTCAAAGTTTAATTGAGTGATAATATGGTCAAATGGAGGTTGTGTTTTATGATTTTCATCTGTCTGTCTGTATTATTGGTGATAAGAGTATAAGCAAGGCTGAAAGGAACGTTGGTGCGAGCAGTTGAGGTAGTGCTGGTGATGACGGGGGATAAAAATATTGACCCGGATGGACGTTAGAATCTTTGGAGATAAAATCTATGAGGGTTGAAGGCAGAGATGGTTTGGACATGTCTTAATATACAGTGAAGGTTGGAGTTGGACCTGCCAGGAAAGACCGGAGAGGAGATTTATGGCTGTGGTGAAAGAGGACGTGAAGTTAGCGGGCGGGAGTGAGGGGAGAGGATGCAGAGGACAAGAGGGGATGGAGTGATTGGGAACAGCCCAAAAGAGAAGGAGGAGGACAAAGAGCACCTTCCAATGCTCATTTACACAAAAGTAAAATATAGTCTTAAAAAGCGAAACAAAAAAAAAACGGATGCTTGTCATCCAAACGCTCAGCTGCGTGCGTACGAGCTCTACATCGGGGGGAGGAGGGGAAGAAAAAAAAAAGTTCTCAGTGGAGGCCCGGCCGCCTTTTGGAGCCACGGACGTGCAAAGTGGGAGTCAAGTGCGATGTTTGCCGCCCCGTCAACCCTCTCGTTATGGACGAGAACGTGATGATGTGGAGACGCATGGCGCTCTCCCACAGCGCTTCTAATCCGCACACACACACGCCAGCAGCGGCAGTGCACTCAGCAAGATTTCACTCCTGCCGCCGCCGCACTTCCCACCCACACCAAAAAACAAGAAAAAAATATAAATGTATATATATATATATATATATATATTTATGTATATATGTTTTTATAGATCTTCACTGTCGTCTTTCTCACCTTCAAGGGTCCATTGTTCACACTTTTCCTGGCTGCGTCTCCGTTTGAGCTCGAAGACAAAACTTGTCTGCCTCCACTTGGCTGACGCCTCCCAGAGAAAACAGCCGTTGAATTCTCCAAGGATACGGGCTACATGTCATTGAAAACAAAAAAATAAAACTAGCCAATGTGAGAGTGAAATACCGATCTTTAAAAGGCCAGACTGGTCGGGCTGAGGGAAAGTTCTGTCCGTTTTGTTTTGTTTTTCCTTTTCTTTTATTTCTCTCTTTTTTTCACGATTGAATAAAATTGGCGGCGTAAATGAACAAATGGTGTTTGGACATCTCTTTTCTCTTCTCTTGCAGCTCTTCAAATCACCCAAGGAACGTGGCAATGAGCCTCGAGCCTCCAACTCCGATTAAACTCAACGGCCGTACTTTAAAAAGTTACGATCCAGGAGGGCTTTTGGCTCCAGGTGGTGTGATTTTTTTTTTTTTTTTTTTGGATTATTTTTTTAGGACGAGAGATCCCTTGCGCGAACACCAGGATTCAAGGTTTTCCACTACGACGCTGCCGTCTCTCTCCCGCAGCCTGTCCTCCGTCAAAGCAATTTCATTTTATTGGTCACCGGCTTTTTATGTTTTGGCTGATCAGCCCTCCTGCGGAGTCATTTGTTGATTTTTGCGTTGAGAAATCGGCCTTAATTTGCAATTTTCTTTATCTTCACGTGTCATGCTAACGCTGCTGATAAGCGGCGAGACGCTAGCTCCCCTTCGGCCGACCGCGCACCGCTCGCGAGGCCTTTTCGCAACAAGTGTTTCTCATCAAGTGGAGTATTTTGCTTGGCAGCGCCGTCCGCGGAAATCCTGCCAACACAAAATCCGCCTTTCCAACGCCTGCTTAGAATACCATATATAGCTTCACCTGTTGCGCTCGCTGCTCACTTCTCCGAGATGATCCGCGCGGTCGCCGGGATCTTTTTTTTTTTTTTTCTTTTCTCCGCCTCAAGTTTACAGTAACCGATGGAAAAAAAGGCGTTTCGTGCTTGAATGTTGACTTAATTACAAATTTGCTTGTTTCATCTGACTCAGTCAGTTCTGAGTCAGATGGGAGGGGGGGAGCCTCAAGCAAAGAAGTTTTTTTTTTTCCCGAGGGCCTTTTTGTGATCTGCTGGCAGCGCCGCGGTTTCAGCTCAATGTGCCGAGCGGCCGGCATCCTTCATCATCAGCGGCGAGCTAATTGAGTTGTACGGAGTCAAAGTGAGCCGTTCGTCCGCACGCAGATCATTAATGTCTGCGTTCAATGAGCCAAAAGTCAAACTTTATGATGTCAGTCCTCGTGTGAGGATCCAGACAAACGAAGAGTGATGAATTCATCACCGTCCTACATGCTGCTCTCTCTGTGTTTGCGCCCTCTTCTGTTTTGTCGCTCCGTATGCGGCTTTGCACCAACTGACCTTTCTTTCTTTCTCTCTCTCTTTCCTTTCCCCTCCCTTCTTTTTCATCAGCCTAATCAGTTTCACCTGGCGGCTGTTTACCTGCCTCTCTCATTCAGGTCAGTCAGTTCTCCCTCCTTGCACCATCTCCAGTTTGTTGAGTTTACTATTTACTTTGCCTGCGCGCCAGTCTCGTCTTTGTTACTCATTTGTCTTGTGGACCTTGTTTCTCAGCTTGGACTTTGTCCGCTGGCTCCGGCTGACTCCAGGTTCGGACCGTCTGACCGCCTCCAGAACCGTAAGCCAAAATGTGTTTTGTTTTTTCTCCACTCCTGATGATTTAATGTCTTACACACGGCAGTCGAGTCATTTATTTTCACCACACTTGATGCGAAGAAGCTTTCCTCGAAAGATAAGTCTGAGATGTCTGAGTTTTTGTTTTTTTCATGCAGCCTCTCCAAACTGAAAAATCTTGCAGTGATAAATCCAAATAAACCACCTGCTGCAGATCAAACCCACAGTAGTGGAAAAATGTATTTGGATATCCTTAAAATTATTGTTAATTTCAAATATTATACTGAAATATATATTTTTGATTGTTGACAAATACAAATGAACGTACAGCAAGGGGGATTTTCTTGCAAATGTAAAAAAAAAAAAAAATTTGGCCCAAATTTTACACCGCCATTGCTGAAGTCATTTGTTTCAGTCCACAACGAATCACAAAACAAAATCCTGTCGCCGATTTTAAACGTCTTTTTCAGCAAAGTCCTCTTTGTCTTATCGCTCGACAGCCGTTATATAACACCTTTGAGGGGCTGCCTTTGTTGCCTCAAGGGCTCATGGGAGAGGAAGCGTTTTCTAAGTGAGGTGAGCTCACTATTTACACTGGGAAATCCGCCTGTATGGCCTCAGCTGTGACCAGCCAGCACTCCTCGCCGGGTTTATTCGCGGTGGCCCGACGCAGCAGGTGGAACAACCTCCGCCGACCCTCAGAATGAGACATCAGAGCTACAGTAACCGAGTCCAAATGAGCCGCAGGGGCATGACCCCTCCACTTCCTGAAACCGAGTGTTCCAATTTTTATGGACATTTTAACCTAGAAGTGCATTGCCCAGTGTCATGTACCCAATGTGAGACTCTTACGGGGATCTCTTGATATAAAACCGAATAGAAAAGTCACATTAGACACCTGCTACAAGTGTAACTCCCAGTCCCTGGTTCATTTGCATGATAATTTGCGACCTGTCGTACAGACACAACTCATTAACACGGTAAAAAGCTAACAGCGTGTTTGACTTGGCAACATCTGGCCAATAGAACAGAGATTTATAATGCAAGCAGGTTGGCTCTGAAAGGGGGGCCCGGGGGGGGCATCATCTCTCCCGCACCGCGCTGTTTATGTAGGCCAAGTTTAAATATTTGAGGAGCACATGTGGCGATGAATGGTGACACAGGATTTCATCATAAAGCTGCGAAGGGCAAGGCGGTGGGGGGCCATTTTAAAAGGAGCGTCAACACGGCGAGATCCCACCTCTGTCGACTCAGCAAACAGCACATCTCGAAAACGGCTCTGAAAGGAGGCGGCGGCGGCGGCGGCGGCAGCGCTGACTTTCTGGAAAAGGCCCAGAGGTTTTCTCAGAACACCTTTGACGGCGCGAACGCCGCCTTGGACGCGTTTCCCTCGCAGGGGTAACCAGGAAGGGGGAAGAATAACAGAGCGAGACAGACGAGGGGGAAGACGAAGAACTGACGCAACAGAATTGCTTCATAAATATGCCGTTGACGCCTCTGCCAATGGATAAAGGAGATCAATAATCACCATCGTTGCAATCAGATGAAGCAAGGAAATGTATTGCAGAAGGAGCACACAAACAAAAAAAAAGCAAAAACAAAAAAAATAAATTGCCAAAGTCCGTTGGAGTGCAGCGAAAACAGAAACGCTCTCCGCTGGAGATTTGTCAGGAAATCTTTGAAAACTGTGATCAGCGCACAAGGTTTTCTTTTCTTTCCATTGAAGATAATTGCTCCCGTCATCTTCTCCTCTGCACCTGCACCATCAGGCGCGCATGTTTCCATCCATCCTTCCCTCCCTCGCTCTTTCTCTCCCCGTCCTCCCCTGTGGCCGCGCACGCTCGCCGGGGATTTCCATGCACCCCCGCCCCAAAAAAAAAAAAAAAAAAAAAGCCACCTGCAGCAGAAGAAGGGCGGCAGAGGAGAGGAGCCGTGTTCACCCCTGGAGGAGACGGAGAGACGCAGTCGGAGTCTGCGGCGCCTGGAAACGCTGTTGATTCTTGTTTATTTGAAAGGCGGAGGGAGAGACTCTCCCTTAGCGGTCTGACCGGACGCCAGCCGCCATCTCCAGTGCACGCCACAGGGTCATTTTTCTTCTTTTTCTTAAAGACGCTTTAAATGGGAACAAAAAATAATCCAAACGTATAAGAAAACACAAAGTGAGAGAGAGACCGACTGGAAAGGGGCCTTTTGTGAAGCGGCGGCGGCGACGGCATCCTGGACCCGTACGGGTCCTCGTCACTCGTCGTCGCCGCTCACCGCCGCGAGGCCTCGGGGCAGTGATGCTCGCACTTGGGTGGGCAGGCACAGCCACAGATGGTCGGGTTTCAGGGGTCTGCCGAGGCCACGCGTCCTTCTTTTTTTTTTTTGAAAAAAAAAAAAGGCCAGAGTGCCGCTTTACAACCGCTTGTTCCTCGCCGTCGCCAGCGCCAGCTTCCTCAATAATGAGGCCGTTAAAGCCATCTGTATCCTCCGGACAAAGAGCTTGCTGGAAAAATCAGGCGGCTGGGTTTTTGGCTGTTCTATCTTTCGGAGGAGAATTCGAGAGGCTCTCGGACGGCTTTAGCGTAACGTGGAAGGGGCAGCTCGAGGAGCTCCGAGGATCCACAGTAGGGAGGATTTAGCTCCCAGGCGAGTGCGTGAGCGAGTGGATGGCATCTGTACAGGCCAGGGGTTCAAAAGGTGGCTTTCATGGGGAAAAAAAAAACTGATAATAGCAGGAAATAAAATAAAAGTAAAAGATGTCATAAATATGTGCTCAAGAGACTGAAAATGAAGAATGTAATTCAGGACAACCATGGATGAAAAAAAACAACAGATAAAGGTACGCCGTAAGAGATGATGCTGGGATGACAGCATGACTTAAGAATCCTCTGGAGGTGTCGAAGGTCTTTATCCCACGCGCCAGATTACGGAGTAATCTACCACAGGTTTTCCTGGAAACCACGAGTGTAACTCAGAGGGAACAAACTCAGGGGGTTCATTAATCCAACCAGAAACCGGAAGCTGGGTTTCAATACCCAGCAAAGGTCAACTCAGAGTTTACGGTTGAACTTGGAGATTGTTTGCGAAAAAAAGACCCCACGCTTTCTCCGTCTATCCAAGTGCCTGCCATCTCTCGGCCTTTCCGCCGTTCATCCAACAACCTGGATGTTGTCGTTGTGTCGGTCGACAATTGACTTTTCACCATGAGATCATCTCATCCCTGCAGGACCCGGTGCTGTGCCTCTAAAGTGAATTAACTCTATTGGATTAGATTTAATTGAAGATGAGCGATGCTAATTTTCAGCCAACAAGTTTTATTTTGAGCGACTCTTTAAACTCCTCGGCCCTGCCGCTGCTCCCCCAGCAGTGACAACTCGCCCACTTGTTGCCATGGGCTGAAAACAAAACGAACGGATCTGTCTATGTTTCCGTCAGCCTGACACTTGGACCAGGGTGGGTGGGTGGGGGGGGTGGGGAAACATCACGGTGGCGTGAGAGGAAATTGGTCTAATTGCCCACCATCCACCTGCGTGCGTATAAATAAAATAACAAGATGTCACAGGAGTGGAACCGTTTAAGCGGTACGTGACCATTTCCAGCTCCAACAAGCGGTTTTATTTTGTCAGCCGGGTGAATCATTTTTGGCTGAGGCCGCCGCTCTATAATAGGTGGCGCTCCAGACGTCATTTGTTCAGGGGTCAACTACGTGACTGGAAGTTAATATCAGCCAGGGCGAGACAGCATATTGTCAGGGGTGGGGAGGCTGTAGGAGGAGGTGGGGGAGTGGCGGCTCTCTAAGAACACACCTCAGAAGCGGCTCGAGCATTAAAATTATAAAGTCCTTTCTTCAGTTAGTGAGGTTTTATGAAGTAATACTGCTCTCTAGTGGCAACAATTAGAAACGGTTTCTCATTTGCCTACATAACAACAAGAGAGAAAAAAAATCAATGTAATCTCCGAATAATGTTATTATGCAAAGATGTCACGATAGTCAGCTGGCTGAATGACGTGACCTGACTGTTGGTCTCTCATCGATGTGACTGCACACAAATGTTGGTTTGATTCAGTTGTGAACTACGTTTTATTGACTGCAAACTAACTTGGGTGTGGAGCAGTCTGTCATAAAGAATGGCGGCATGCTGCGAGATACAATTGTTGCTGCATTTTAGGATAAAGGCTCACAAGGAACACTACGTTGTATCTACTCAGCATTATTGGGCCAACACTGCCCTCCAGTGGATATACTTGAAATGTCCCTTATTTGGGGCGAAATTGGCATAAAATTGGAATACAAATTTTATTATTGTGCAATAATGTCATAAATAGGATTATGTCTGAATGATGTATGAATGATATGTGAAAATAGGAACTATCTAATTTTGGTCTTTAGTGGGTCGGTGTCAACAACATACAGCAATAAGGGAACAAAAGGAAACAATATAAACTGATATTCTAAATATTTCCAAATAATAATACTTATAAAGTTTTGGTTTTTTGTTTTTTGTTTTTCAATGTCTTCTACTTAAAACAATTTGGTCTTTGACTCCCATCCCCTAAAAAAAAAAAAAACACCTGCGTGATATAGCCTCAGTGCAACAGTGAGGTATACTTTTTTCTAAGTTGCCATTGGCGAAGCTGCGACTTTTTTGCACGAGCGCACGGGCACGAGCTCCACTGACAGCTCGGGCTCCCATGTGGCTTCTGCACGTGAGTCATTCCTTCAGCGGCCACGCCACCCAGCTCCCAGCACGCCGAAAAACAAAGGCCAGACTTTGCTGAGAGCTCTGCAGCGTGTCTGTTTTATGTGAGGCTGAGCGCACGTGAGGGAGCAGTGTGGATTGAAGCGGACACGTCCTGGTTGGACTGCATGTTACGGCTGAGAAAATAAATCACTGCCAGCTGTGATTGACTGTGTTTAGATACATGGAAAATAAGGCGCTTTGCAGTCCGGGCCTTTAACCGGCGCAGACTTTTAATTTTTGCAGTGACTCTGTAATTTTTTTATTTTTTTTTTTTTGAGTGATGGTGCACGTCAGTCCAGCCAG
This sequence comes from Thamnaconus septentrionalis, assembly GCA_009823395.1. NCBI lineage: Eukaryota > Metazoa > Chordata > Actinopteri > Tetraodontiformes > Monacanthidae > Thamnaconus > Thamnaconus septentrionalis. Next base: position 9,107,327 of record CM020520.1, read on the forward strand.
TCATTGTAATGAGCTTATTTTGGTGCTACAGTCATTAATCTGATAAAAGGAGTTTTTTTGTTTTTGTTACACACTCTTACTCTTACTTACAGTCTAAACCATTAAAATATATTGGATTTAACAGACATTGTGTTAACTGTTGGGCAAGGCAGACTGCTTACATTGGCCGACCAGTGCCTGAAAAGCAGTCAGACCTCGACCACAGAATAATAAATGACCGTACCAAGGATGAATATATGCGTTACACTATTTATGGTAGATTTAAAGATCTCCAACGGCCTTGTGGATTCTACGGAGCCCCTGAGTGGCCATTCGAGAGAAAGAAAACAATTGCTAATTCGTGGCCACGAATTATATTGAATAGCACAGGAAAAAAGCATTGGACACACCACAAAAAGGCTGTATATTTAGGCAAGGCAGCATCTGAAATCTGAAGTATCCCTTCCTCTTATCTGTACAAGCCAATATCAGCTGGGTTAGTGCACATTGATGGGCTGTAAAAAGGTTTTGTTACCAAGCAGTCAAACAAGAACCATCTCATGATGGATAATAAAAAACAAAGAGCAGGGAGTCAGAGGGGCGGTCAGAACAGTAATTTGAGCCAAGCGCCACTCAGAAAGGTCTCCAGAAAGACTCAGAGGCAGAAGGTAAAAGTGTTCCAGAGAAAACTAGAGGGAATGCACTCCTCCGCCATACAGCAATCCTATAGTGAATTTGTGAACTAAACACTGCCACCTTCTGGCAAAGTCACGTTACCTTTCCTTGCCCAAGTATACAGCTTTTTGTGGTGTTCAATACTTTTTTCCTGTATCATCTCGAATGGCCACTCAGGGGCTCCGTAGGATTCACACCGTTTGATGAAATGCATTCATTCATCTTCTATACACACTTATTCCAATTCAGGGTCACGGGGCTCTGCTGGAGCCTCTCCCAGCTGTCTTAGGGCGAAGGCAGGGTGACACCCTGGACAAGTCGTCAGTTCATCGCTGGGCCACATATGAAAATCATTTATAAATAAAACAAATAATTAAACATGTAGGAGTAATTATAGTAATAACAGTTCTCTCCATTGCGTGCCTACCAGCCACTTTATTAGGTACACGTTGCTAGTTAGCGCCAAGCTAGCAATTAAACATTTGAATGTTTTACTTAACAATGGACAACAAATGGGTGGATAAATAAACATATAAATTTTATTTTGTTATTTTAGCTACAATAGTACTTTATGATGAATAGTCTGACTGTACAATAAGCACAAGTACAATGGCTCAAATCAGTAGCACCTACGTTGTACATCATGTAAGCAGCTCAAGTCAGTGTTTTGCCTCGTAATGCCGCAGTTTGGGTGGTTTGAAAAAGTGCATAATTGTGCCAACAGAAACCTACGCAAGGGGACAAATTATATTTCACCTTTTAGCGTCTGCTTAAATGACCAGCAATTCCACCCGCTGTAAATGAGAATGTGTGTGACACTGCCTACGTTTCTCCTTCTCCGACATGGCTGAGCCACATCGCGTCCCCTCCTCTAGCTGAACAGGGTCAGCCTCCTCTTCATGTAGAGGAAGGCCAGGTAAGTCGCCCCGCCCAGGACGCCCATCAACAGGGTGGTTCCGAAGATGACCGGGGCGTTCTTCCGGGCCACGCGCAGGGCCACGGGCAGCACGGCGGAGATCAGGATGTTGTTGACGTGGCCCAGCACCTTCCGGAAGGCGCGGCGCTCCACCACGCGCTCGTAGTACGTCTCCAGGTTCACGCGGCTGCCGTTGCCCCAGTAGCGCCGCGACAGGCCCAGGAACTTGAGGCGGTGCAGGGTCACCGCGAGGGAGATGTCGGCGACGCTGAAGAAGTCGCCGCACAGCCAGAACTGAGCGCCCTCTTCTGCAGAAGACGAGAGAGACTTTTCACAACGCATGTCGGTGCCAGCGGTTGACAACTCGCGGGATGTCGTCGATCATCGGGAAGTTACTCCCAACCTAAAAATGTACCACAGGATGATAACATCTACCAGCGTCGACTTACGCCTGCACCATTCAGCAAATATCAGGCCTTAAATAGTGTTGCAGTTGGAAGCCACAGAGCGCCAGTGTTTGTTTTAGCCAGGGTATGATTTTGCAAATAGCAGTTCTGTGAGTTCCAACGTTTCTGCTTCTCAGAAGCTGCGCCTCTGTACCTGGCGTTTCTTCCACTCTCCTCTGCAGCTCCGTCTCGACCTGGTCCATGACGTTCTCCAGCTCATCCAGGAGCTTCTTCAGGTGCTTCATGTTGTCGTGGTCGAATAGCTTTGACTGAATAAAGCAAATATTTTTGGAGTTTGAGCAAAATTATGCCTTGCAGTGATTTTCTTTGAAGGTCAAAACAGTCAAGAAATGTAAGAACTAGAAACTTTCAGTGCTGCTAGGATGACAGAAGTAGCTGTGATATAGAGTCAGATCTTTTGAAAACTGCAATTACTCAAACGTGCTGTTAACTTCCATTTATTTTTACTCACCTTTAAGCGCCGCTGTTTGGCTAAATATGCATCCTTCAGCTCCGGGTTGAGCTCTGCGAGTTTCTTCAGCTCTGTCTGCATGTTTCCGATCTGTGCTGCCCAGATGACAACAAAGCATCGCCTCAATGGAATTGCAATGCCAGGCAATGAACCAGACAGAAGATTCTTGGAACAAACAACTAAAAAAAAAAAAAAACACTTCCACTGCAATTTTTACACCAGCTGCACGTGAAAATTGCTCGGGCTAGAACAAAATGTAGTTAGCCGGGTGTGAAATTCAGAGTGGGTGAGATGGTGGAGGAAAGAAAATGTCAGTAGCAACCGCCTTCATGGTATCTTGGCACAGTTCATATCTTTTGGGATGTGTGCCAGCGCTTAGTCAACTCAGTCCAGGCTGATGTGTGACGGGTACATGGTTGTTGCCCTGGCAACGGGGCAGTCTTATCTAACGCTGGCACATCCGGAGGGCAGCGGCTTACTCTGGATGCACGTGGCGGCGTACGCAGGTATGTGGGAGTCCACTGTGATCTCGGGGTGCAGGATGCAGCCGTGGGTGTAGGCGTCCATCTGCAGGGAGTCCAGCAGCTCTCGGTAGTGCTGCACTCGGTGGTAATACGGGCTGTCCTCCTCCGGGATCAGCCTGGGAGTGCCCTCTGTAAACACAACAGCCATAAAAAGAAAGGCCGGCATCCGCACCGCGTGTCTTTCCAGTTTAGGGGAAATAAAAATAAGTTTGAGGGGGAGGAGGAGGCTCCAGGAACTCTTGATAAAGGGTCAAGTTTAAGTGTTAGGCAAACAAAAAGTTGAGCTTCTCATTGGTTGGAATGGTTCAGTACTTACCAGATTTTTTTTTCTCTCTCTCTCTCTTTCTCTTCCTATTAGGTGACTCCATGAGACTCTTAGAACATGGCTATCACACAACAGTGCAAGAAAAATGGGAAATTTAGGTGAAAAACGAAAAAAAGGGAGTTAACAAAAAGCACAAAGAAAAATGTCAAATCCATGCAGGCGAAACCAGAAAGAAAAATGCGCAAGCGAGAGTGAGCGGGGACAACGGAAATGACTGCATGAGAAGCGGGTTGCGCCCGACCGCCTGGCAGCGCTCGGCGGCCTCACCGTCGCTGAAATTCTGCTCCAGGTAGTCCACGATGTGCGTGGGGTCGCAGATGACGCTGCCGTCGTGGACGAGGACGGGCACCTCGCCAGTGGGATTGAGGTTCATGAACCAGGGCTCGTTGTGTTCGCTGAGGGGCAGGCTCACGTCGTACTCCTCACAGCGCAGGCCTTTCTCCGCGATGGCCAGACGCACCTGCAAAGGGCGAGGTAAGAAACATGCAACATTTATCTCGATATTCACTGATTAATCTGAGGATTTGGAACTGGAACTGGAAGTGTTGTGAATTTGCATTTTTCTCATGAGTGAAATCTTGACACAAATGAAGTTAAAATAATTAACTTAACTAACTAACTTAATTGAATTAAGCTTATTTTTCCTTCGTCATAGCTCACTTTGGCCTAAGCCGTTTGATTTGGACCAAATAAAACTTAAAAGTCACAGATGCATCCTCTTTTTCATCTACATGATGTTGATATAACACAGTGGTTCTCAAACTTTCTCTGTCACGCCCCGCCTTGGAAAAAAAAAATTTTCTGCGTTTTTGGAGTGTGGGAGGAAGCCGGAGAACCCGGAGAGAACCCACGCAGACACAGGGAGAACATGCAAACTCCACACAGAAAGGTCCCAGGCCCGGGCTGAAACAACATAAACATGCAAATAATGTTTTCTTTTCGTCCCTGACAAATACTTGTCCATCCTGTGTACCTGAGCAGCGTTTTTCTTAGCTACAACCGACTGAACACTTTTTCTTAATTGTTCCGCCGTGGAAAAAGTTCCCACGTGAAAACATTAGTTCCCCCTGATACAGCATCATAATTTGTATGCCAATGTTTTATATCATAAGATCATTTTTGCTCCACGATTAATAAAAAAAAAAAAAAAAGCACATGCTCTCTGCTTGGTTTCTACCTCTATGTTTAACTGAAGAATGTTATTTTGTGAGGGGTGCAATATATCTTCTGCACAAACACTGTCATGTTCAGCAGCCACCAGGTGTGGCGTTGTGCACAGCTTCGGGATCAACTCACATCAACAACAGCAACACCTGCAATGCAGGTTCAGGTTGCCTTTGAGGGGGGACAATGCACAGACACTCGGCAGCCAACCTTTTAAATCCGACAATTAAATCCACGGGCATCATTAAGGAGCTGTCCGTCCCTCCGTGGTGCTGAACCGCGGACTCACCTTCTGCGAGTTGAACGACTGCGTCCAGTGATAGAGCGTCATTTTGGACTCTCTCTGCTCGCAGCTCTGCGGCGGCTGGAGCTCCTCGCCCTGGGCATCCTCCTGAGCCGGGCCGCGCTCCACGAGCGCAGTTTTCTCATCCTGGGAATCCGAGTTGTTTTCGGACGCCATCTTATCTGTGAGTGTGTTGTGGGTGAGGGTGCGCCGCGCCCCTCGCTGCTGGGGGATGGCATCCTCTGCTGGCTCGGAGGGGAACGCCATACTCTGCTCCAGAACATCCACGCGTGTTTTCATGCCCGTGCGTGTGTGGGTGAACTGGTCGTGGATTCGTTCTCCTAACTTTCTCGGAAATATATACAATTAAGGAAACCCGGGAAACGGTCCTCACCTTCCCAACCAACCTCAACAGCGGCGCGCTCCCGTTATATACTATTTTAACGCGAGAGGTCGCTCCTACCCACTCCTTTGACACGCCACCGTGCGCGTCCACGAACCCTTTTATTGGAACACAGCATGATGGGCTCGCAATTAAACACTACAGGGGACGCTTGGCGCTCACGAGCGCTGCATTACGGCGCGACAGAATCTAAGACGGAAATGTTCCCCTCTTGACTCAATGCTCTCTGCGTTTTTTGATACGACTGTTATTATGTAACCGACCGTGGGCGGTGAGGTAAATATAGTGCAGCGAAGCGGGGCGAATAAAAGAGATTCATCTTCAGCAGGATTCCGAAGATTCATCAAAGTGGGCAACCTTATTTTGGGGGAGGAGGGGGGGTGGTGGTGGTGGTGGTGGTGGTGGGGAAGAGGGTGGATAGTGGGAGGTCCCTGGCGGTGTGACGTCGCCATTGGCCCGGTGTCTTTCCTTAGCAGGGACTCGGCGCCTTTCTCTCTCTCTCCCTCTGCGATCAGTGGGCGAGAGGGGGGAGAGACGAGCTGCGCACCCAGCAGTGAACCCCGGCGTGCGCCTCCGGTAAATGACGCCCACCAGCTCATACCTCTGCGCCTCGCGTTACGCATGCCTTTTGCGTTGCATGTCAGTGTCTGGATGCGCTCTCCTCTTTCCTCACCCTCCTATTTTTGTTTTTTCCACCCCATCCCTGTAGTCATCAACGTGTGTGCTGGGCTCACCCTTCCATCCTCGCCACCGCCGGTCCTGGATCCCCCCCTCCCTCACACCCTCGGTCCTGGAGAAGCCCCCGAAGTCTGCAAGCGGCTCGCCACCGGCTCTGTTTATTTTTCTTTCGCCGCCAACCACCCCAAGCGTGTGTGTATCTGAATGACGGGCGGACGGTTTGACTTCGACGACGGCGGCACTTACTGCGGGGGGTGGGAGGATGGCAAAGCCCACGGACACGGCATCTGCACCGGACCCAAGGGCCAGGGCGAGTACGCCGGCTCGTGGTCGCACGGCTTCGAGATAGTCGGCGCGTACACCTGGCCCAGCGGGAATACCTACAAGGGCTACTGGTCCCAGGGGAAGCGGCATGGGCTCGGCGTGGAGAATAAAGGCAAGTGGATGTACCGCGGGGAGTGGAGTCACGGATTCAAGGGGCGCTACGGGGTCCGGCAGAGCCACAACACACCTGCGAGGTACGACGGGACTTGGAGCAACGGGCTGCAGGATGGATATGGGATCGAGACCTACGTGGATGGCGGTAAGAGCGCACGCAAACTCGGCCGAGGCTGCCCTACAACTCGGTTGTGTTGTCGGGTCCGTGTGCGCGTACCGATGGAAAGACGCGAGCGCGTCGCTCGTGGCGTCTGATTTTTTTATTTTTTTATTTTTTGGTGGGGACAAACTGAGATTGCGCACTGCGCATCGGCGTGTCTGCTTCCCAGAAAGACTTATCGCCCCGCTAATGTTCCTCTGACTGGACCCACTTTAAGACGACGGTTCCTCCCTTGAATACCGTCTCTTTTTTGGCAGCGGCCGGAAGTCCCTCATATGTCAGTGGGAGGAGAGTGAGTCAGTGCTCAGTGGCAACGGGCCACTGGCCAGTTTGGAAATCACAACAAATCTGCCCCGTTCGTTGCCAGATACGTGCAGGCTATCACTTACCCCCAAGTTGTTTTCAACATCAGAACCTTTTATTGCAACTCCGCACACCTGCAAAGTGTCATGTTGAGTTTTTGCATGCTTGCCAGTGTTTGGGTGTGAAGAAAATATTTGTTTCCTGAACCAACTAAGAAAATAAATAAATATGTTAAGGTAGGACTTTTTAGAAGCACAAATAAAATGAAGTTTCCAATGTAAAATAAGATTTAAAAATTGACAATTCAATGAGACAGAAAATGTGCAAGAAACACAAGACAGAATAGTAAAATGGTTTGGGGGAAAGGAATAAAACTCCCAATTATTTCAGAGGATTGGTGATAAACATTAGCCTTTCCAGAGCAAAATTCAATGATGATGCAGATTTAAGCTCCGTTATCAGTCACACTGGCCAAGATTTTAAAGGCTTAACATACTTACTATTTCTACAAGTGGTGGAAATACACAAGAGTGAGATTTCAATCATCCTCAGATTTTTTTTATTTATTTTTTTAAACAACATTTGGGACCCGCAAAACGTGCAGCACTGCTGAGTTCAAGCGCTCATGCAATAAGCACCCTTGGCCTGTTCGAAAAAGAAGAAAAAAACAACGTCCCTCCCTGTCCGTTAAAAATGCCAAAGACGGCATGTGATTTGAGAGCATCATCTCCTGGAGTGGCAGAATAAATGCCTCACATATGACAGTTACAGAGAGCCGGGATTGGCGAATCAGCTGATCCTAGAGGATCTGCGGAACATCTGGCTGTCTGACCCCCTCAGCATCCTGATAACTTTATCTGCAGGGTCACTGATTTGAACCGCAGCACCAAGCCAGCCTGTTAATCTCGCCCCTGTTTATCCATCTGAACTCCTGCCTCGGGAGCTGCGGCGTGCAGTCCTCCGCTGCGTTTTCGCCACAAATTGCTTACTTTGTTGTGTTTGCGAGAGCGAGACCCAAGCGCTCGGCTCTCGCAGAGAGCCGATTGTGTCACCGGGACTTGTGGCGTCGCGCTCCGAGGGAGCTGCGGCGAGGCCGCCACATGCTCGTCGGGCTCGGCAGCGCCCAATGGGATTAATGAAGTATTCCTCTCATTATGTGACTCACAGCAATTCCCTGCCGTCGGAGACAAACGGATGGTTGGTGGATGTGCCTACTGTCGGCGGGGGAGTTAAGAGGCGGCCTGAAAATAGGCTGCTCACTGAGTGATTCACATTCATCCCAAGTGATCCTCCGTACCAGTACCTTAATCAAATCTCCGTGGCTGAATCGGTTGCGCTTACAGTCCAAATCTGTGGGGAAGGAAGCGAGATGTCGCTTTGACTGACAGAGCCGTGTCGCGAGTCCTATCCAAGTTCGCTAATGCGATTCTATTAAAGGTCCCCGTATGGCACAGATACATGTATGATTCCGTAAAACATTCACCCTGACAGTGGGAATTTTGCATAATCATATAAGTATCTAACCTGCCACTGAGCTCAGAGAAAATCCAATCTTCTGCTCTGGTAGTTCGCTCGTCTTTACGGCAAATGTACGCTAACGCAAATCCCTTCATGATGTCACAAAGTGAGCTGGTGCCTCTCTCGGGCTAGTGAGACCTTTGAAATTGTTTTTGGTCAGATTATTTATGATAGAGTAGAGGGGGGACAATAGAAACCTGCTCATCCTCGAATTGTCATTTCTCATGTTTGTAGCCGACCGACGACCACATTATCTCATTAAGGGTGACTGTGGCTCAGTTGGCTGAGCAGGTTGTCCAAGGCTTGAAGTGTTGGTGGTTCAAATCACGGCTCCAAAAATTTTAAAGTGCCCTTGGGCAAGACACTGAACCCTATAAGTTGCTACCAATGGGCCTGACAGCGCCTCAATGGCAGCAACCGCCCATTGGCATGTGAGTGTGTGAGTGAATTGGAGGCCATTGTAAAGCACTTGACTATAAAATGCTATAAAAGTGCAGTCGATTTACCATTTCACCATTTCTACGCTGAGACGTTGGACGTAAAAGTATCAGAAGCTTCACCGCTCGTCCGCCGACTGACCCTCCTGTCCCTTCCTCGCTCCTCAGGTACCTATCAGGGCCAGTGGATGGGCGGCATGCGTCACGGCTACGGCGTGCGCCAGAGCGTCCCCTACGGGATGGCCACCGTCATCCGCTCGCCGCTCCGCACCTCCATGTCCTCGCTGCGCTCCGAGCAGAGCAACGGCACGGTGCTCCACGACCTCTCGTCGCCCGCCGACGCCCCCGCCGGCAGCCGCGGGGGCTTCGTCCTCAACTTCCACTCGGACAGCGAGGCGGTCGCCGGCAAGAAGAAGGGCCTCTTCCGCCGCGGCTCGCTCTTCGGCAGCCTGCGGCAGCTGCGCAAGTCCGACTCGCGGACCTCCATCTCCAGCAAGCGCAGCTCGGCCCGCAGCGACGCCACCATGAGCCGCATCAGCTCCAGCGACGCCAACTCCACCATATCCATCGGCGACGGCGAGCTGCCCGACGAGGACCCGCCGCTCGAGGACCACGTGGACGCCACCACCACCGAGACCTACATGGGCGAGTGGAAGAACGACAAGCGCAACGGATTCGGCATTTCCGAGAGGTCCAACGGGATGAAGTACGAGGGCGAGTGGCTGAACAACAAGCGCCACGGCTACGGGTGCACGGTTTTCCCGGACGGCACCAAGGAAGAAGGGAAGTACAAAAACAACGTGCTGGTGCGTGGGATTAGGAAGCAGTTGATTCCCCTTAAGAACCCCAAAACCAAAGAGAAGGTGGACCGGGCCGTGGAGGGAGCGCAGAGGGCCGGCGCCATCGCCAGGAGCAAAGTGGAAATAGCCGCTTCCAGGTATCACGAGTGTGTGTGTGTGTGTGTTTGTTTGTGTGCTCATTCACGCCTCTGTGTGAGCATGCGGGGCCACTCGTGTCCTGATTCGAAGGCTGAGTCCAGTCCCGTGACCTTTACGCACCAGCGGCAGCTAGGGTTTGGTGAAGGCAGCGTGATCGTCACGGGCAAAAAGGTTCTGTTACTATTCTCTGCCCATGTCTTTCATTCCCGTGTGTGTGTGTGTGTGTGTGTGTGTGTGTGTGTGTGTGTGTGTGTGTGTGAGTATGTTGAGCGCGCGAGATCGGGTTCATCCCGCTAGTTGCGCCTCGTGAGGCCAATAACAAGAACCGGCTCGATGACGGAGCGTCCGCTCTTTAACGGCTGGACGACATGTGACCTCTCCCCCTAAAAAAGGCCTCTCAAGCACCCTTTGTGACATCACGGGCGGCCGATTCCCAGAACCGATCGCAGACCTTTTCATGCCAAATTCCCTCTTTGAAGACCTAAAGGTATTGTGTTTTCAACGAGGAAAGGCTTACCAGGATTGTAGCATTAGCTTCGCAATGGCTTCATAATAATAGCGTTCTCTCTCTGCCTCTTTGGCGCTGAAAAAAAAAAATGCTCTCTGTATTATAAAGCGCTGTAGGGAATAGATAAGACTACTCTGACTCTGAGCTGAGCCCAGCCATTCAGGATAATACAGTAATAGCATAGTCCACAAATGGAAGGCTTTGTTATAACTTCCAGACATCCTTATCAGATATTATAATTCCTCTTTGATGAGAAAAAAAAAAATGCTTTACTCCACAGATTTCAGGCATATAGGATAAAGATTACGTAAGGCGGATTTAGCATGTTTGATATTCAGAGTCGCGCATGCCGTTTGATCCGCGGATAGAATCTGCGATATTATGAGGCCCGGAAGTGTGTCAGCGGAAAGCCTCTGAGGTCTCGATCGACCGGCGGAGGGCGAAGAAGTTGTGTTCAAACAAACCGCAGCCGTGTATTCTCCCCTGCGGCTGCAGGAAATATGGTCTGAAGATCAGCGGCGGAGCAAAACAAGCCAACGCCGGCGAGGTCCTCCGCAGTTCAGCAAGTTGGCAAATGAGCGGCGCCGCCCGTCGTCGGTGCTTCTGCCGTCTTCGAGGCACGTCCAGCGCGATGAGAAGAAACGATCAGAAATCAACGCGGAAAAAAAAAAAAAAATTGAAGCTGCGTTTACGTCGCAGCCGCGGCTGCGGCCGCGTGAGTAAGCGCGTTATGCAACGGCTCATTATGCAGCAGCGCGCCGAGAAGGATGCTCTCGTATCGATCCAGCTCGGGGTCACGTGACGCGGAAAGAGGGAGGAGGGGGGCACAGAGAGGGAGAGAGGAAATAGGAGGAGGAGGAGGAGGAGGAGGAACGACTGAAGTCGCAGGGTCGGGGAATTGATGTTGATTTGGTGGGACAGGTTGGGAAGGAAGAGGCCTTTTCTCCTTCTTTCTTTCTGTCTTTCTTTCCTTCTTTCTTCCTTTTGCTGAGTAAGAGGTGTCCAGGGGAGGGAAAAAACACGGAGGGCAGAGAGGATGCGGCTGCTGTTCAGGAGAGCTGCCCCATCGGCGGCTGAGGGGGGGCATGACATGAGCGAGCGCTGGGGACTAGCCAATCAATAGAGAGCTGGTGTGATGAGGCAGAGTGGAGCTCCCCCCCCCGCCACCTCTCCTACCCATTCACTTTTATGTTGTTATCTTTGTTCAATGAAGTCCCCTTGGCTGACAGTGTGTGTGTGTGTGTGTGTGTGTGTGTGTGTGTGTGTGTGTGTACGTGTGATGGTCCTGCTTGCTGTGCTAAATCGCCATTCAACCGGTTGCCAGTCGTGCTGCGATTCCTCATCCCCGGCATCGTCCCGGCTCGGCCGTGTTGTGGGTTTCCAGCCTGTGCGTTTCACTCTAATGGCTTTTTGTTGCCGCTGACCGGCGCGCTGTCCCGCAAAGCCTGCGAAGCGATTTTGGCGGGACGTCCTAAAAAGACCTCTGCAAAAGCACTTTGCCGGGTTTGATTTCCCAGCTTTTTCTTTTTCAATTTATCTGACCTTCCTTTATGATGCCTGAATTCCGCGGGGAAATTTCCAGAGATCGTCAGAGAAAGCGGCATGAAATTTTCACCAAAAAGCATGATAGTTTCAAGTAGAAATGTGAAAATGATCACCTAAAAATGTAAAAAAAATAAAATAAAAAACTTCCTGCTGCAACGGATGCTTTCGTTCAACCTGCCAGGTGGCCAATAATAAGGCAAACCCGAGGCAAAAACTGTCCACTGAAGGTAGAGGAGGTCAAGCTCGCCCACAGACTCTTAGGATGGTTGGAAAACGTTGGGAAATTGAATTTGTGGCGCTCAGCGAAAGGTCAGTCAGGTTTCCCGCCTGCTCATAGGGAAGATATTTATGTGGCACTTATTTTCTCCTTCGCGGCAATCAGCAAAAAGTTGAGACGGACGGCGCATTCCGGAATGTCCGTGTCCGAGTGTTTACGGTCATCGTATTTTTCGCCGCCGCCTGCAAGGCTGTTTTGGCTTGTCCTCTGCACACACACACACACACACACGTGTTGTTTTCCCACATGATTGCAGGACTTTTATGCTACTGAGAGAGACAGCTTCTCTCTTTGGTTCTCCGTTAGCATCAGTGCAAACCATAACTTGGCCACGTTTGAGATAAAAATGTCTCAGAATCCTTTTAAATATGCTCCACAAATTAGTTTTTTTTTTAAATTTAACCATGCTTAGTCTGTCAGAACTAAATGCTAGTTTCACTTTACAGTAATTCTAATGATGTATTTCCCCGGCTAAAGTTATTTCCTAGCTTATCGCCACTGTACTGGCTCTCCTCCGCGTGCGCACGCACACACACACACACACTCGTCGGACCCACACGGGCTATCTCTCCCCACGCTCACTCACTCAATCAGAACTCACCTCTCTAAACTTAGGAGCAGCTCCCGCACGCGCACGCGCACGCACGCCACCGCCGCCTCGCACTCTCCGCAAGACAAACGTGGCGCGGCGAGAGCGCGTCGCCGCGCGTGCGCGTCCGCTTGTATACTGACTAAATAAGGCAAGGCATCGGTTGGCTTATCAGCACCGGCCAGGAATATATACCCGTCCCCACCACTGATATAGCAGCCCGCCATCTCGCTGGCACTGTCATCTCTTCGAAATGTCTAGGTGTGCGTGCGTGTGTGCACGTGTGTGTGTGTGTGTGTGTGCGTGCGTTCCTCCAGAAAGGGCAGAACAAACAGAGGAGGTATGCTTTGCCGTCATTTGGCTACGCAACAGTGCGTCTGCGTCCAGATTTTCTGGGTTTTGCTCCTTTGTTTATCGCCCGCTGTGACGACCTCAGCCTCTCACCACCCGCCACTTTTTTTTTTATAGGGGGTCGTAGATCAGCTCCTTTCAGCGTGTGATCAAAGTGATCCCAGACAGCCGTACATCATGTAAGATTGGAAGCCTGGCTCCCGCCGGCGGTTCCTTCTGCCCGGCATGCCCGCTCCCCGGCTCTTTTGCTGAGGACTCCTGCCACCTCATATGTGAAATTTTTAGAAAGTGCCGCCAGCTTTCAAGAACCAGACGGGCCCCGCTGACTGCGCTGAAGGACCAGCACGGGTCAGACGAGAGCAAGCCTCAGCGCTCTGTATATTTATCCCCCAGCCGTGTTGCATAGCGAACTAGGGAACTCTCGCCGCAACATAAAAGCGATATTTCTTAAACTTCGACAAAGTACAATTGCAATTTGCAGGTGTTGCCACTGAATGGTGTGAAGCGCGTCATTGGAATTCTTGTCAAATCTCGTCCCGCGAGACGCAACTGAGGAGGATGGAGATAGAAAATTCCTTGTGCAAATCTGCATTTCAATGTTGTTTGCTGTCAAGAATGGCTGTTGTATTTTTCTCTTTGATTATTTGTCAATAAAATATTTTGTTTTCTCCTCTGTCCAAACCCAATGCGCCATTTTCACTTGAAGTGAAGTGTACGCTGACGCGTACATGCGAAAATAGTGTTTCCATGACATTTTTGCGATATACCTTTATATCAATATGTCTGATAAACCACCGCATTAGAGCGTCAAAACCTTTGAGCCAAATTTAGGTGTTTCTTTTACCAATTTTTATTGCGATATTTAGTTTTTGCGCAATTCTAGGGGTCATGGTTACGCAGCTTCTGACAGTGTCTGGCAACTCAGTTTGTAGCCAGTACGATTAAACGCGGAGGGGAAATGGAAAATGGCTCGGCTCCCGGCGACGCCGCTGCTCCCTGGAGTTTTTTCCCTGCAGCTACGCGCTGCTCCGTCCAAATGTCTCGGTAGCTCTTGGAAAGAACGCCTCAAATATTGTGCCCACATCTTTTTTTTTTCACACTTCATTTTCAGCGGAGAGAATTTGACGAGGTGTTTCATCATATTTTATGATTCCGCAGGCCGCTGCGCTGCTAGCGCGCTAAGCCAAGGCAGTTGGGAATGGACAACACATTTAGCTCATCAGCATCGGAACTTTCCTTTCCGTTATTGGAAGGGCTGGCCGAACGATGCGAAATTGTTCGAATGTACACCGCGGCTGCTAACGCAGACCTCTACTGTTGGCCAACTTCAAGATGCAACATCGAATTAAACGGAGCAGATTCGATTTGTCCTCGAGTTTGCCACAATCTAACGAGAGCTGATTTGTCTCCCGGCGCCGGAAGCGACTTGCAGTCGAGCTGCATGAAATCCTTGTGTGTGTGTGTATGTGTGTGTGTGTGTGTGTGTGTGTGTGTGCGGCGCTGACAGAATTGGGCGTCGCCGGCGTACCGCCACACTGTACTGCCGCGGCTTCCCCCCGAGCAAGGAGCGTATTTGTTCAGCTTCTCTGCAGAGGCGGGGGAGGGCCGGGGGAGGGGGGGCGAGGTAGGAGGGCGGAGGCGCTGCGATGAGTCAGACAGGAAGACAGGTGGTCAGAGGGTGGAGTCTGTTTGCACCGCCTTACGTGAAGGCGCTAAAACCCACGTGAGGATCAATTGAGTCGTGGATGCGCCGTAAGCCATTAATAATTACGCCGTAATTGAGTCAGCTGAGTTCAGGAGGAGATTTACTGCCCCCGACACACACACACAGACCCATCAAAGAGGCTGTTAGCCTTCCAGGTGGCCAATAACAAGGCAAACACTGGTCCACAGCATGCAAACGGTGACATGTAGAAGTGAATATTTACGCACCAGAAGAGCAGTAGAACCTTCAAGGACTCGAATTTAAATTCTTTTTTCATACTAATCGACTGAAGGTGACGCTCACGCCGTCGCCCCACATTGACCTTCACTTTGGGCTACTTTTGCAACGAAATCCGTTCCCGCCGCTCTGATTGGCCAGCTAGCCCCTCCCCCCACCTACCGCAACACCCCGCTTTCGCTCCAGATGTTCGCGGATTGGATTACGGAATCATCGCTTCTTCCCCCGCGAGTCGGAAATCCTCTGTGAAACGTTCAGGGCTCGCTCGTAATAATCAGGCGCGCGGCGGGTGTTTTTGTGCAAATATGTCAGTGCCAGAGATACCTTTTGCCTTTTTTCCCATCGTCAACTAGCATAGTAACAAAGTGATTTATGGGAATGCGAAGCTTGACTGACGTCTCGTTTGCGTTTTCGAGGTTTACGGACTGATCCTGTGCGAAATGTCTTCAGAGGACAGATTCATGGCCGAGGCCGATCCCCCCCCACCCCTCCCCTTTCCTTTTTGTCTGCAGCGAAGAGGAAATTGACGGTCATGGTGGTGAATGGTGGCGGGGGAGAGTGGGGGATCCAGAGTGCACAGACCATAATTAAAACTATTCCTTAAGCTCAAGTGGTTGCCAGGCAATGTGACCTTTATTCTCACAGGTTCAGCTTCCGATTTGAGCCTCATGGTTAAAAGAGACACGCCACGGCGCGGCTGTTTGTGTGTGCGTGTGTGTGTGTGTGTGTGTGTGCTCCTCTGATAATTTGTGGATACACCCGGATGTCTCGCACATGCACTGCTCTCACAAGTGGCGCCCGTGCACATGCAGCGTTTGTATAATCAGCTGGACACGTGTGTATTTGCACAGCATTAATAGAAACGTGCACATTTGCGCCCTGCACCCATGCAGAGTCATTCCCATGTGTGATGTGCGAATAATTGTTGTTCCTTTTTTTTTAAGTTTATGTGGAATGCTAGCTGTGTGCAGCATTTTTCTGCCTTCGTTTCTACACCATTAGCGGTAGCATCTCCAATTCCGTTTGATGCGTCCGACAACCATAAAGCTTTCTCTCTGCAGTAGTTTCCATTCTACTCTTGATCACCTGTACGTGGTGGTCACCATGGTCCTCGCCCCGGCTGGCTCAGGGCGTCTGTTTCCTGTTGGAGATTTACAAAAGATTAATGGACCGCCAGCGTAAAGAGCCGCTGTGAAGTCACCTCAGCGCAACCTTCATTCGCGGCAACTGTCCGATTCCCAGCAGGCCTCATTATGGGACCTTCTGCTAATGGCTCTCTTCAATCCGGAGCCTTTCAGCAATGAAAGGTGCACGTTGTCCACTCTGCGACCTCATCCTCAAATGCACTGTACGCCTCCTGTCAATGTACACCATAGAAACCCCGGTTAGCATTTTGTTGCCGGCGTTGACCTTTCGTGAACCGTTTTTGTTTGTCTCCGCCGATTTGTTTAATGATTTCAAAGCAGGTTGAAAATGTCGCAGATTCGAGAGGAGCCGAGTCGTGCGTGCGTTGGCTGGGTGGGTGGGTGGCTGCGTGGGAGGGATCTCGGACGTGTGGAGCTTCACTGCCAGGTAGCAGTCGCGTAGAGTCGCACCTACGAGCAGGGTAGCGTAGCTAGGCTGGACGTATCCTGGATACCCCGGCGCAGTGGGAGGAAGTGGAGATGCATCATCGCTCTTTATTGGTGTCGGCCGCTCCGAATGCGCCGTCTGAAAGGTGGAATATTACCTTGGACCCGGTGCGAAAGATGACCGTTGATCTCTTCTGCCTGCCAGAGAGCCTCGCTCGGCGCCAATCAGGCAGATTCACATTCACATTAATCAAGAGTGAAGGAGGGTTGTCGAGCTGTGCAGAGTGGCTCACTGTTCATTCCAAAACGTCCCCCACGTTTTTTTCTATCCAATTTGGTGAGGGCACCACAAATTAGAGCAGCGGTTCTCCAACTTTCTCTGTCACGCCCCACCTTGGAGGAAGGCTTCTATTTGACGTGGCTGTGTCTTGAGGGATCCCGATGAACCTGCAAGTGGCCCCATGTCTCTAGGACAACGTTGACTTTTGACCCCATAGAAGTTGATGTTACCCTGATATTGTGCCAAGTTACTGTCATTGCTGGCAGTACGCTTCCCGACCATTTGGTGCCGCTGAATCTTATATGATGGGCCTTTTAGGATGCTTTCTGCTGATGCTGGGAACATCCTTGCCCTGCCTTTGATTTTTTTTGGTTCGACATGTTTCTGATAGACACAATTTTAATTGTGTTTATGCTGCATTTTGTTGTGAAGCATCCATTGTGTTTTGCTTTCGTTCTAAGTCCATTCATTTGGTTTCATTTAGGCCCTATGTGTCTTTTATTTTGCTGGACGTAGAAACTCATTTCGCTCTCAAGTTATCTGTGTCTCAGCTTTCCGCGTTGCCATTTCCTCCCTTCCCACAGCTTGCGAACGTCAGAGATGCCACATCCCTGGTTTTATTTTTACTTCCTGCTGTGGAGAGTTCGTCCCCCCTCCGCCCCCCCTCCTGCCCTCGCTGTCATTAGCTTTATCAGCTGTGGCCATGTTTCACTGGCAGTGTTGACACAAGGAGCGGCGAGGCGAGGTCTGAATCCCTGCCGCTGCCCTTCACCAAAAACCGAAGGGATCATCTCGGCGGGGGGATAGTGTGTCGCCCCTTCAACAGTCTCACATCAGCAGTAACCTATCAGACCTTCCAACCGTGCGGAAGACCTGAACACATCGAAAATACTCCTGCCGGGGTTTGTCCATTTGTAACAGAGATGCAGGATGTAGCAACTGATCAAGGTTCTTCCAGTAGCTGCACATTTTCACAAACCTCGGCCGCCTGGTTATGGCCGCGGGCCAGGTTAATTCTCAGAGGTCGCAGTGGTCGTGAGTTGAGAGCGCAAGTGAAGGATTAGTTGTGTTTGTAATCCGCAGCCACAACCACACTAGCATCAGGGGATTTGTTTTTGTTTTTACACCCTTTTAGAAAAAAAAGACTAGAGACTAGATCCCTTCATCTTCCAAGAAATGGAGGCAGTTTGAGAGATGAAATAATAAATGTTCTTATTTCTGCCAGATTGTCACTTCTTCCACCCTGGAGAAAAATATTTGGAACAAGTGCATCTGCTACGACAAAATGCAACCCGCGGCAGCACTCATTTTCTGCAAAACAGCAAACAGGTATATTTAACATACTGTGGCAAGGCGCAGAGGGCCCGGGTGGGTTTCGAACCCCAGACTCCCGGGTAGTAGCCGTGCGCGCTTGACCATTCGGCCAAAGGGATATCCCATTGGCCAAGTAGCCAGGGCGCATGATCAGTTGGAGGCACAGTGACAGGACCGCCGCTGTCACAATGCAGTATCAGTAAGTGAAAACCACGTCGTTGCGGGCGTCTCCTCTCCAAAGCTGAGGAGGAAGGAGGCGGTTAGCGTGGCCGGCAGATTGTCAGCATGTCATAGAAAGGGAATAAATAGCCGCACAACATTCCCCGGAATTAGCCGACTTCCAGGACTGTAATTAATCCCTGTCACTTCAGCCTGTGTTTTTTCAAACCATATCATAAAGAACTGGCTGTGGCTTCTCGTGATGAACGTCTCTCTCCTCGCTTGTTCCCCTGCGAAATTCCCACAGATGTTTTGGTTTGTGCTGGCAGCGGTTTCTCAAAGTCCTCCCATCTCCCATTGTGCCGCTTTGTGCTTTTCACCCTTTCATGCTGTGGCATCGCGTACTCAGGCCTCCTATTACTGACTGGCTATCACTGTCTCTTTTTTTTACGGAGCTCTTTTGGTGCGTTTGTTTGCCCAGTATTCCATGTTAGGATGTTAGGTCAACTCAGAACCAGTTCTGCCTGTTGAGGTGAAATTTGAACAGGCTTGCAGAGTCAAAGCACAACAAGCCACGTTATGTCCCCATACACAGCTAAATGAAAGCCACATGTCTTGATATCTGAAATTACACCACACAGCCGCGCCCAAATGCTGCTACTATACAAGACTCTCTTTTCCGAATGGAGTTGTCTTATCTTACAATAGCAGCCTCCCTGTCTCCCATTTAAGCCTCATCTGCCATGGCCATTGTCACCCCCCCCCTCCTCCTTTACTGCCGCCCCTGGTAATGTGAGCCTAGACCTCAGTCCCGGAATAATTTTAGGGTCAGTTTTAGCTCATCCTTAATGGTGTTAGTCGTGCGTGACTATTCCTGAATGAGCACCCCCACTCCCCACCCCCCACCCCCGGATTTTAAATAGTCGGCCTGCGCGGATTGATGGGCGAGATATGCACGCTAATGAGCGCTAATTTCTGCAGACATTGAATCCTCTCTGTGGCGTCTTTTTTGGGGCTTGTTTTTTTTTTTGGAGGGCGAGACGCGTGCTAAACCGCGTTGTTCACTCACTAGCAGGTCAGCGCCGGGCGCCGTGTTTCTCCTGGTCCGGGCCGACGATGTGGTGGAGCCGGCGCTCCATCCTCCGTATCTTATCGTTTACTGTAGCCGTCAGCATTCCTTGTCACCGAGCTGGGGCTGAGAGGGAGCCAAGAGGTGGAAGACGAGCGACGGGAGGCGGGTGGAGGAGGCGCTGGAAAAAAAAAAAAAAAAAAAAAAAAAAAGTTGACTGAGAGATGGCGTGGCCTCAGAACTGTGTCAGCATATGCGAGAGGGGAGGATTCTCGAATCAGGCCATGGCCTTGGGAGTGATGGACCGGAGCCTCACTCAGGGGGGGGGGCAGGAGGGGGGGCAGCACAGAAACACACATTCTGGGTGAGGGGTGGGGGTTTCGGGGGGGAGTAGGCGGGGCTCCACCAACCTTAAAGGGAGGATGGATGCATATGGGGGGGGGGGGGTGGGGGGGGTTTGAAATTCAACCCCGCGGCAAAATTAGACGGCGTGCATGTCTCAGCACTTCCTCGGCGCTCGCAGGAGTCTCTCCGGAGGAGCGGCGTGCCTCCCCCTCACCCCCCCTCCCCCCACTCCACCGTTCCCACCCCCCCACACCCCGACCCCCCACACTCTCTTGTTGACTGGATGAAAAGTTGGCACAAGCTTCAGATTGGCCTTTTTCGCTCCAGAAAGTGCTTGGACTTTTGTCGACGCTGACTTAAACATTCACTGTCAGTCAGATTCAAGACCAGCGTTCACTTCTTTTGCTTCGTCCACTGTTCAGAGAATGTCGAGTGTGTCTTTGTTCGCACGCTGATAGCTTGATGAGGGCCAAACAAGCAGTTTTACTTTCTTGAGGTGCACTTTTTCTCAGACTGGTCCATAATCTCAGACTCACACATATCAACACGGCTTCCACAAAGAGTTGTTTGCGAGACTGACTCGATGCTTTACATGTCTCATCTTCATGGCTTGGACATTAATATCATTTCAGTCAAAAGAAAGTAAGAGTCAATCTATCAATGAAGACAAAATGAACGTTTTTAGTCCATTTCGGTCCATAATTTCAGTCCCAGAATGAACGGCTCCAAAGTCTTTTCAGCATCCTGGACTCCTCCACGCTCTGTGTGTGTTTGTTTATGTGTGTGTGTGTGTGTGTGTGTGGGACTGTTTGTGTGCAGCGAGGTATTTGCATTTGTAGCAGGTGCATCAATGGATTCAAATACCTTGATTTGCTTGGACCCATCCCCGGCAGTAAACCCTGGGGAGGGAGAGAGCGCCTGCGTGGCACCAAAAGTAGACAGGAACAGGTGTCGCTTTATATTCACGGGCTGATCGGCCTGGAGTGGAGCAGAGGGCTGCGGAGGGCCGACGCAAGTTGATGAGCTTTTTCAAAGGTCACCAGCGAGCCTTTTTGTTATCGTTATTATAAAGGGACTTTTTGTTGTTGTTGCCTCGAGTTCGTGCGGGTGACGAGAAACCAGATGGTGCAGGGCAGAACTGAAGGTCCGTTATTCTGACCGTGTCTTTATTTTTCGTCTCAGGCGATTCATTTTCTAAAGAAAAACTCCCAGAACCTCTGTTCTTCAGCCGTTGGACCTTCATGTTTGGAAGTGAAAACATTGCCATTCACCAGGAGGGCATCAGGAAGAGCCTCATCGCCCTTTGTGACATCATGAAAGGCTACAGATTGAGCAAGGAAAAGAGAGGCTGGGCAGAAGCATTGTGTCGGTCGAGATGACAGTGGCGACAGTGGCGAGATCTTAAAGGACCTTTGTAGGTCATTAGTGCGTCATGACGCGGCGCTTCAAGGCCCGCTAGCCTTGACCCGCCGTCCATCTCAGGCCCAAATTTAAAAAACTATGCTACTCGCCGGGCACAAGCGGCAGCGGCAGCGGCTCCCTCGAGAGCACGACGACGACGACGGCGGCGACCAAAAGCGCCGCATATTTTCCCCCTCAGCACCGAAAAAAGCTGAGCAAATCTTCCCTCCGCTGTCCGCGCGCCCATGTTTTCTCACCTCCTATTTCACTCTCTCCTCGTCCCGCCGCTCCATCGCACCCTCATCACTCTGCGCCTGACGCCTCCCGCCACCAGACATTCTGTCTGCGAGCGGTCTGCATTGCTTCCTGTGTCTGCCCGTGACTTTAAGCCGCCGCAGCCGCAGCCACAGCCGCCGCCTAAAGGGAGCTGTTAAGATCCTCGGGATATCTCGCCGGGCGAGCGGTGCACTTTTCTTTTCTTTTTTTCCCGCCACGCATTCATGCCTCCTTCACTCGGCAGCGCATTTCACACTTTTCAGAAATAGCCGTGCGTGTGTCCCCGCGGCAATGCGCGGCAAAGGACGTGCGCGGCACGCGCGGCACCGCGCGGGTGATGCAAGCGGAATGCTTTAATGTCCGTTTCGAAACGTTCTCAAATAGGGGGCCCCCTCTGCCCCCCCCCCCCTGCGGAGTTCCTGCAAATTAGCGATAAGTCACGGTGACAAGTGAAGGATTGTGTGGTTGTGGCTTTTTTATTATTAGAATTTCTATCTGCGGCTGACCAGCGGTTTCCAGATTCTGCAGACACAGCTGCCTCTGTCCGCCGTTTGTGGCGCCTTTTTTTTTTTCCTCCACCCGGAAAGGAAACGGTGATCTGTCCGCCACATGCACATGTTAATATCTCACTGTCAGAGCTCCAAAATAACAAAAAGACAAAAGGGCAGACACTGCAAGTCCAAAGATGAAGAACTTGTCTGAAATGGAGACATCTGTCCATCGGGGTCACTCATTGGGGAGGGAGGGGCCCAAGTGGAACAGCGAGGAGGAGATGAAGGAGGAGGAGGAGGAGGAGGAGGAGGAGGAGGGGGCGGCGGAATCCAACAGAATGATGAGCAGTGATTGGAAAAAAAAAAGGGACGAGGGATGGGGAAGGAAAGAGGGAAGGGACGATGGATGAGGGAGGTTAAGCAGGTCACAGCTGTCAATACTTGCTGTGGTACTTGGGCGGCCCATCTGGGCACTGGGCAACCCCTCTCGCACTGCCACATGACTGCACTTCGCTGTTCACGCGTCCACTTTGTTCCCTCAACGATTAAAAGACGCGTTTCAGTGTTTAGTGTTTAAAGCTGTGGCTTTTTTTTCATTGAAAAACTTGTCGTCGCTGCAAACGTCCCCTGCCGACACCTGCTTTTTTCTTCTTCTTCTTCTTCTTCTTCTTCTTCTTCTTCTTCTTCTTCCTTTTCTCACCAACCGGGTGTTGCGCGAGCCGCCCGCACGTCCACGCTATCTTTTGGTGGAGTTTTCAAGGGATTTGTTAAGCAGGTCACCTCTCCCTGGCCCCTGCCTGCCTGTCAGTCCGCCGTGCGCTTCCATAATGCCGCTAATGCTAAGCTTGCATTGATCCCAAAACATATCACTCTTCTGCTTTTAGGTTTCGCAGACACCCGCGCCGTATTTTAGCGGCGCAAAAGAGATTTTGAAGCGGTGCAAAGCCGCGCTGCAAGGCTGACTCTCCTTCTGTCACGTTTTTAATTACAACTTTACTTTTTTTATACTTTGATTTACTTAAATCAAAGTATAAAAAAAACAAAAAATCACTAGCATTGCATTTGTGTATGATCAAACGTGATTTCGATGGTTTAGTTGCATGCATGGGTGTATGTACGTCTGTTTGCATGCAGGTTTCGGGCCTTACTCGCATAGTCCAACAGCAGAAGCAGCAGCAACACTCCAGACTGGATTAAGGTTTTGCTTGGTTGTGGCTGCGCTCCATTTGTAAAATCAGGATTTGGATTTGAGATAGAAGCACAAGGGGAGGTGTTATGTCATCCCCAAGAGGGGCAGGCTGAGTGATCCAGCCCAAAGAGGGTCAGAGGGGAGCAAGATTGAGGAAGGGAGTGTCTGCCTCAATGCAGCGCCACAAATCAGCACGCACACACAGTCACACGGTGGAAAACACATTTTCTCCTTGACCGGGGTTGCGTTTTCGCCGCTTGGCTTGACTTTAACGCAGCCCTCTGTGTGGTTTCTCTGCAGGACGGCGCACGCCAGGACAAAAAGCGAGGCCGCGGAGCAGGCCGCCATTTCTGCTGTCCATGAGGCTGAAATCGCCCGGGCGGTTGCCAGGGAGCTCTCCCCCAATTTCTACCAACCAGGTAACTCTTAGCAAGCCATGAAACGGACTTAAAAGTTGGTAGAGACTTGCAATTAGTCTTTCAGGTGATTTCCCGGGCATCAACACGGCGTCTTACTGGCACCTAAGTACTTCAAATGTTGTAGAATCGAATAGAATAGAATAGAATAGAATAGAATTTATTGTCATCCCATTATTAAATGAGGGTGCTCAGCTCAATAAAGTGTGCAATGACAAATCATGGATTCACAAAATTAGATACAGGAATGTATATACACTTAAATAGTACAATAGAAATCCAGTAGAAAAGGATAAAATAAGTATTTGGATAATGTTCAGGTAGCTCTGCTTTCTTTATTATTTTGTTTTTATGTTGTTTTTTTTATCGTTATTTACAACCTTCACTCCATCATATTTAAGTGGACCTATCAGACTTGCTGCTTCGGGGTCAATGCTTCCCATGGGAGTGCAGGGCTGTGCAGCATAGTGTTAATTGGTGCTTCGGCACTGCACCCTCACTAATCTTTGTACCAGAAGCTATTGTTTACAGCTTTTAGTAGCTTCTTCTTCTTCCTGGTTTTCTTCCAGTTCTCTTTTTGTTTTTTTGTTTTTTTTTAACTGAGCATTTCTGAGCAGCTGCCTCTCACTGTCACACCTACTGCTTCTTTATCCATTTAGGTAGGTGATTGTCATGAAATACCCCTTTCAGAGACTGATGGAAAACACTGGCGGCTGCAGGTTTGAAAGACTGACAAGCCAAATTTCAGAGTTGAAATCCGAGCACTTCAGCTGCCGTGCAAAGGTCAGGGCGTCTTGTCAGAAGTCGCCAATTATGTTTCGCGTTTTTTTTAAAAAGAAATTGTGTACGTGGACCGCATGTGAGTCAACAGCGTGCTTGTCTGAGGTTTAGAAAAGTAGGGTCTGTGGTGCCTTCAGTGTAATCTAAGACTGTCGGTGCCGCGGACGCTTTCTCCTAATCACAATGTCGGACTGTGTTTGTACTTAAACAAAGCGGAGCCAGCTCAAAGTATAGCTCTGTCTTCTGGATGAAAGCCCTCTCTTTTGCTCTCAAAGGCCCATTGTAGAAACACTCGCTAAAATCTGCAGCGGCGAACTCCGCCAAAGGGAGCGACGCCTTGCGCTCCTTCAGAGGCGTTGTCCCTGAATCGGTCCAAACTGCGCAGCAGGCTCCCACAGGTGTATATGCGAGCGGTGGTCAAGGGAGGTTAACGCTGCAGGAACCCTGCAGGCTCTCATGTTTCCTCGGCCTGGAGCTTTTACAGGCGCGCTGCCACGCTCTTCAGGAGCTCGCAGCGTAAGGTGTCAACTCAACTCCACTCCGTGTCGCTCGTTTATGAGGTAAGATGAGTTTTTACGGCGCAGAGGTAAATAAATATAGGAGTTTCGGATCCTCCTCTGTCAAAGTGTTTTATGGTTCCAGTAGGTCGGAGGGCGGAGCGGGATCTTAAAGCAAGAGTGTGAACTTAGGTCAGTGGAAATTATGTCCATGTATTGGTGTATTATGAGGTTCAATGCAGTTTTGGAGGGATCACAGCAGTAGCTGCGTTTCCATTACAGATATTTCCAAAATTGTGACAACGCTCAATTGCAATTTTCAGGTGTTTCTATTGAATGGTGCGAAGCGCATGAGCCGCAATTCTCGTAAAATTTTGTCCCGAGGTTTTTTGAAGTTTAGGTGTTTCCATTGCTATTTTTTTATTGCGATATTTAGGTTTTGCGCAATTCTAGGGGAAATGGTAACGCAACTTCTGAAAGCCTGTTGAAAAATGTGCATCCAATAATTAAACAAATCTACACCTCTGGTTACAGGGCTCAACACCGCCACACGCTAATTGCTCCACAGCCATCACTAGCATGGATTTGCGCTATTCGTTTTTTGTCGAAATGCGATGTCATACTTCTTTTTTTTTTTTGTTTATTTTTTATTGCGTGGCTCTACACCGGCCGCCGTGAGTAATATATTTAGGCCCATGAGCTCGTCGTCCTTGGGCTCCGGCCAGAAGCGAAGGCAAAATAGTGGGTGACAAATAACGTCGACAATGAGACCCATTCAAGCACGGCCCGCCACTAAGCCACAGAAACGGGCGGCTGGAGACATCCTCTGGCTTGTTTGTGTTGTGGAAAACGGTGGTCATGCTTGGCTGGCCGGCTGATCTCTGGGTTTGCCGGGTCAGCGTGGACCGTGTCCTTGCCTTATAAGTCAGATTATGAATGAGCAAGTGGGCTGATGTCATCATAATGCACTTGTCCGGTGACACCCGAGCCGCGTGCGCTTATGCGTTCGATTGCGCAAGCGTGTCTGGCCGCCGCGTCCATAAGCCAGACGGGCACCTGCAAATAATGACATCATCTGTCCCCTCTCAAACATGTGGAAGGGAAAACTTTGGCAGTTTTGCAGCTGGACGCAAACATAGGGCTAAATATGCTGTTTTCTGGAAATCTATCAAGTTGTTCTAGTTGAATCCAGACTGAAAACAAAATACAATGGCTCTAATATTGCACTTTTCTGCGACTCTGATTGTCTGACTTTTTTGTCCACCCTCACTCGCGTTCTGTTATAGGTTAAACACTTCCCCCTATTTTGCGACTTCCTGGAAAATGAGCACCAATGTTTTTGCCTGCTACAAATTTAAAAACAGGCTCTCTTAAAATTTAAATGTCAGGTTCTACTTCCTGGAGTCAGACAAAGCCGTTTGGGCACCTACACCGAGAAGGAACCCACTTCCTGGAACTGAGGCCCCACTTCCCGCTTGTCCACCTCCGCAGTGGAAATATCCTCACTCAGCCTCCCCCCTTAGCTCCGAATAAGTCCTCCAGGGCAGCAAACCGGGGGTCTAAACCCTTTGTTGTTGGTAATTGCAATTTCAGACTCACGGCAGATTATCGCCCAGATTGGGCGAGTGCACTTCAAAAAGGAAGAGAGGGTCGCAGGGAACAGGACCCTGACCTTTATGATTGCTCCACATGCAGCGGCCTGGAGGTGGAGGCGGTGAGGGCGAGCGAGGCGTGGCCTGCGGTGTGACGTTAATTGGGCTATATTTGGTGCTCGCTGGGGTCTGATGGAGACATAGCTGAAATCCTTCTGCACTGAGAGGAGCTCAGCCCTGCGCTCACCCCTCTCAAGGGCTAAAGCAGAGCAGCTGTCCCTTCCTTCAACTGAGGCCAGGGGCGGGGTGGCTGCTTCGGAGAGGTCGGGGAGGAGGGGTCGAGGACCCCAGTAGGGATCCCGCTCCACCCAGTTTGACCCACTCAATGTAGACTCGGGCCAGGTGGAACCATAAAGGGCCCCCAACCTGTCGTGGCTGGACACCAGACGTGAACAGGTGCCGCTGCTTTATATTCACGGGCGGCAGGTGTTGCCGAGTCAGTTCCAAGACAGCAGTTCAGTTGAAGTTTAAAGTCACAAAGTTGCTACTTGTGGCATTCAAGGGCACAGAAAAGTATTTTACTTTTGAGATACTCTGGATTTGCTGGGGTTTTTTTTGTTTTGTTTTTTTTAACAAAACTTTTTTTTCTCTGCGTAAACGTCCAAGAAACAAAACCATTTGAATCTAAAAATAATTCCCTTTTTAAAAGTGTGCAATTAAATTTAGATTTGCATGCTCTAAGAAGCAAATATATAAAGATCTGCAGCAGAAATTATGATTCTACCATCTGTTGTTGACGTGTCTGATAAAACCAGGGCCAATACACACGAGCGCGTTGCCCTCCGCATTCGTCTTTGCACGCTGCCACTTACAAACAAAGCGCCGGAGGACAGTAATTACACCCAACGAGTAGCTGCAGACAATAGACTGGACTTTATTTGCATGCATTTACACGGGGGCATTCAGTTTGCCTGCGTAGGCCAACGGTGGTGGAAGTAATGCGGCCGAACAATGGCTGCTCCCCCCCCGTTGCCCATCTGCCGGCGCGAGTGGGAGGAAGACGGAGATGAAACGCGGCAAACTGAGACGTGCGCGGAAAAATATCGCCGCACAATTCAACAGTGGCTGGCGGAAAAGGAGAAGTACGGTGGTATCAATTGGATGATCAAAGGCCTTTAATGAGGGGACGGACGTCTCTCGCCATCGCTCAGAAGGCCTGTCACTCTGTTTGCCGTTCTTGCTGGACTTATTTCGCACAGTGGGATTGGACGAGCGCTCAAAGCAACCATGCCAAATTCCGTGAATGCTAATTCCGAGTCTGTTGGTTAAAAGCGCCAGAGCCTCCCATACGCGCAGAAGATGATCCCTGATACGAGTCACTGCCTGCACTCCCGCCAAAATCCAGGTAGAAGTCAGAAAAAAGGTCCAAAGCACCGCTCTTGTCACCTGTGTTCATGGGGAGATGTTTTGTTTTGTTCAAACTGCTGCCGTGGGCAAAAGCTCCGGTCTCTTGTTGCCCCTGCAGTGCTAAGTTTGGCCGAAAACAGGCAAGAAGGGAAGCTTTCAAGATGGATTTGCAGGAAGTGAAAATTCTGAGCTAAACAATCCAGCTGCCTTGCAAGGATGATTTTGAAAGAACGTTTTGAAAGATTGAAGATAGCCGTAGCCAAATATTCTGAAAAATGTGCATTTAAACATTATTAGATATGGATTTTAATCTTCAAATGCATTTTAGTCACCAGGCAGCGGCCAAAGCAGCCGTATGTGATTACAGTGCGCCTGCTACAACTGTTCATCTCCCGCTAGAGGCCATTGCGTCAGCCGGTGGGGTTTTTAAACGGTCGATCCGCCGTGTACTGCGCGAGGCCGCGCGGCCGCCCGCAACATGTGTGTTTGTGTCGGCGGCACGTGTGTTTTGCCGCGAGGGCAGCGGAGTGGAAAATGCACTGTGGATTAACGCAAACAGAGCTGACAACCCGCAGCTTCAGTGAAAAGCCGGCGTTCTTCTAATCTCAGAGACGGATGCGAGGCCGGCGGGGTCGGGAGGGGGAGAGAGTGCAAAGCAAAGTTTGACCTGAACAAAAACATATTTTCTTCTCAAGGTTTTAGTCGAGATCTCCGTGTTTTGCGTTTTGTGTCACACATTTAAATGAGTCCCCGCGTGGGATTTGCAGGCTGAGTCGCGTTAATCAGAGTTCAGATGAAAGAAACAGCCATCGCTCTTGAGGTAATCTAGTCCCACTACACGATCCAGATGACCTATCGGGATTCTATGGGAGAGCATGTGCACTAAATCTCCTCCCACTCATTTCAGAAGACTGACACTTGCCACTAGGCAAGCGCAAGTAATTACATCCAGTTGATACCTCACTGATGAAAAAAAACAACAAAAAAAAACGTCGCTTAACTTCTTCACTGGCTGCCGAAGTGCGACGTTGGCCCTGAGTTTGTCATACAATGCCAAGAACCATTTGAAAAATGCCTGGAACTCCTGGCAGGGATCTGTTCCCGAACACAGTGGAACTGCTGCAGCTCTCCCCAAAGCCTCGACTCTCATTGAGTTATGTTGGGAAATGAAGCCTGGCAGATAATAAGCCGTGCAGATGTTCAAATGCATCCCCTGTCTCTTTGTAGTGGCTTCTTTTGGTTGAGGCGGTTATGTAAGAAATTAGAAATGCGGCGTTGCCAAAAGAAATACCTTGAGTTTATGAGGACTGAGGATTCTACAGTAAGTCTGTGTGCACAGATATTTTGACTGGATGTGAACGCGCTTCGTTACTACAGATGACAGGTATGAAATCTAAGCCAGTATTAATTATTTTATGAGTTTCAACTTAATCTGTTTTTTGTTTCCAAGCAGTGTCTCATTAGCTCATTAATTTCAAACACCATATGCATAAATATTAAGAGTTTCAGCAGATTTCTAGAGTGCCTGCAGTTGCTAACAGTAAGGAGAAAACTCACATCGTTAGACACATCGGTAATCTCCTGCTAAACGATTACATTTGTGCCTCCATATTGGCCATATTGCCTGGCTGCTTTGGCCAGTGTCCTCCCCTTTTCATGCCATCTGATGCGTCTCGAACAAAGCAGCACTGGCCTCTTGTTAGTCACACTGACGCCATCTAAATCAAGCAAAGTGAAGGAGAACAAAAAAAACCAAAAAGAAAACAGGAAGACAAAGGGCCCGGTGTCTCCGATAAATATTAATTCAGTGGAGAACAAAGGGAGAAATAGAAAGTGCCATTTCTCTCACATGCAACAAGCTCTTACATTTAGAATCAGGCCTCGGTCTCCGCGCGTTACATAACGCCGGGAATACAAATTCAGGAGGTGTTTGGCGTCGGAAGATGGGAGGGAGCGTTGCACGCTCGCTGTGGGGGCATCAGTCTCTTTAGCGGCCACCAGCAGAGGGACGAAAGTCTATCAAGAGCTGATGTAGGGGGGGAGAAGGTAGCCAGCCTGCATGAGTTTGATCAGAGGCAAAAATGCACAAGAGGTTGACTCTCCTTATCTGTGCAATGCTGCAGCTGAGCTGATGTCACAAAGAACAACGTCCCGATAAAAGACGCTGGCCGGCGGTAAAGATGAACTTGAAAGAGAGAGAGAGAGAGAGAAAGAGAGAGAGAGAGACAGTGTGAGAGATAGAGAGAGAGAGAGAGAGAGAGAGAGAGAGAGAGAGAGAGAGAGAGAGAGAACGAAAGAGAGAGAGAGACAGTGTGAGAGAGAGAGATAGAGAGAGAGCTTCCTGCGTGTGATGGTGTTTGTGACCCTGCATTAATCAGTCTCCTTCTTCCTGTCTGCCTCAGCCTGTGCAGAATGATTGCATATGTAATTTTCCCTTTTTTCCCCTTTTTTTTCTTTTTTCTTTTTTTTAAATTCATGAATATTTTATTTGAGAGTTCAGCTATACTTGGGAGCGGCTCTGATCCTAATCTAGATCCTGGGGAGAGTCAGACGGGGTGAGTAGCGAGGGATCTCTAGCTTGTCGGGCAGTGCCCGGATCAAAACAGCACCGGTGGCTGTTTAGGGTTTGGCTGGATCTCGCATGTCAGCATTAAGGTTTATATATACCCATGATAACGTGCGGCAACCTCGAAGCTGAGCCCACGTTCTCCATC
Source organism: Thamnaconus septentrionalis (assembly GCA_009823395.1). Classification (NCBI taxonomy): domain Eukaryota; kingdom Metazoa; phylum Chordata; class Actinopteri; order Tetraodontiformes; family Monacanthidae; genus Thamnaconus; species Thamnaconus septentrionalis. The sequence goes on from CM020520.1 coordinate 9,137,699, forward strand.
AATCTCTCGGCTGGCCGGTGGAGATGTGCTTTGTTTATTCTAGGTGCATCTTTCTGGTTCTTTTAAATCTTCTGTACATCTTTGCGTCCTCTGTTTATTCCTATTTAAATGCATTACGTTTCCCCTTTGACTTGCTGCAATAATGACCTTATTTGTCCTATTTACCCTGGTAAAATGAATTAATGCATGACATACTGGACAAGTCAGGCATGCGTATGCTATTTACCTCTTACCTTTATTGTGCTTTACAGCGTGTGATAGGCTGGCTTTGTGATGCTAACTTTATATCAACTCCTTTTGGTTCTCTGCTTTTATTCATATTTAAATATGGGCATCCCTTAAATGCAAATCAGCTTGAGGTCTCCTTCACAAATAAAATTCAAACAGATTAAATCAAGACACAGCCACCAAATTAAAAATGCACAACATTGTTTGTAGTGCAGATTGTTAAAATAAAGCACATTCACTGAAGTCTGGTCACAGTAACCCGACTGGCACTGCTGTTGTTGGACGGACTCTCTTACATAACAGTTTGCATCCATCACTAAACCCATACCTGTCGCCTCTTATCCCCCTTTCAGGACCTGATTATGTGAAGCAACAGTTTAAGGAGCCGGTGGAGATCAAAGAGGTCCCCGTGGAAAAGAAGGACAACTCCCCGAAAGATTCGCCCCACTTTTACCGCAAAGGCACCACGCCCCCCCACTCCCCGACAACCAGCCCTGTGCCCACACCCCCACCCTCGCCCCAATCCAGCAAGAAGAAAGGTCAGCTCGCCAACAGCAGCGGCAGTGCCGGCAGCGGCGGCGGAGGCGGCGGTCGGAAAATCAGCCGAGAGGAGAAGCCGCCTCGCCAGTCGAGCAAGGAGGAGAAATCGAGTCAGAAGAGCGGCAAAGACGAGCGCTCGAACAGAAAGCCGAGCAAAGAAGAGCGGGTGTCCGTCAGCGATGGCCTTAAGGGCTCCCACGTGTACGCCGAGGCTCCGGCGAAGCCCCCGAAGGTCCAGCCGCAGCCGCAGCAGCAGCAGCAGCAGCAGCAGCAGCAGCACGCCCTGGCGCCCCTCCCCGCCGCGCATCCCCCCGCAGTGCCGGTGAACGGCGAGCTCCACAGCGAGTACCACAGTTACTACGTCAAGGCCCCAACCAAGATCCCACCGCCCCCAGACCCGGAGGAGGACGTGGAGGAGGAGTCCAGCGCCCTGGCTCTGGCGCGGCGCCCGCCTCCGCTGTCCAACAAGTCCTACGGTACCCCCAGTCCAAAGCCATCCTCCGCAGCGGAGGGCAAAAGTGAGCAAAAACTCAGGAAGCAGGATTCCCTCAAGCCAAAGAGCCTCGCAGACACAAAGAAAGCCAGCATGGAGATTGCAGAAAGCGTGGAAGAAGCAGTAAGACTTCAATATTTGATCAAGCTTTTGTCCCCGTTTTTAGTTTTGGCTTTTTCGGTTTGTTTGGCTTTTTGCAAAGCTAGCTTAACCGTTTAAACTTGCTCACTCGCTAATGCACGTTTACGAGATCGTCATCGTTCTTTTCCCACACGTGTGTGATATCTGATCCGTGTCATAACATGTTCTCTTGCAGGGTCCCAACTCTATCCTTGTTGCTATGGTAATGCTGCTGAATATTGGCCTTGCAATTATATTTGTCCATTTTCTGACATGATGATACAGTTTCTCAGGTAAGTTTTCACCCAAACTCACCGGGGTGCCTTTTTTCGTCCCCCTTTTGGTTTTCATCGCCATCATCATCATTATTATTATTATCCGTTTGTTTCTGTGTCCATGTTATGTTCCTGAGCAGCGACGAGCAGCCCGTTACATACCAACCAACTGTTATATGTTGCAGCGGAACCATGGCAACCGTTAACAGTTGCATCGCTGGCCTGGAAAATGAAAATGGCGCCAGCGAGACACGGGGGAGGCCGTAGGTGTTTAGGAATCAACGGGACACCGAAAAAGAATCAAGAGGAAGGCATCACTACCACCAAGCTGTCATGGGCCTTCTTCGTGGGGGCCAGCCCTGTGAATTAGCCCTCCTTTGGCTCGTCTAAAAAAGCTGAGGTGAAATGTCGTGTCTAGTGAGATTTTTTTTTTTTATTATTATTGGGGGTGGGGGTGGGAAATGAAAAAAAAAGGAAATTTCGAAAAATTTAAAAAAAAAAGTAACAAAAATGCAACCAAACACGCTGGGGGGAAAAAAAAAAAAGAAGAAGTAATTGGAGCCCACGTGCGTGCTGATCCCTGGGTCTCTGCAGCCCACTCCCTCTGCCTTGGCAGAGACAGTGGTGGGCTGAAGGACTTTGCTGGAAAAGTGCGGAGATGCACTTTTAGATGACGGGAGCAGACAGCTGCCTTTCTATTTTGCCATCTGACGTTTTGATGGGGAGATGTGAGCCCGGCCGCCAGGGCAAGAGGAAGGTGGGGGAGGGGGGTATAGGGGTATGCGGGGGGTATGTGGAGTAGGGGGCTCTTTTTCTCTTTTTTTTCTTTTTTTTTTTTTTCAAAGAGGGGAGGGGGAGCCGCAGTTGGAGCGAGCTCGGGTGTGCGGACGGAGCGTTTTCAGTCGGGGGCACCTTCGCCAATCTTGGAACAGCGAGCTGGGCACAGCCGCCGCCAGCAGTCGGTGCTCGCGCGGACACTCGCCAGTCTTACTCCGTTGTACCCCAGTGGCCGCGACGTGCTTCTCCACCGAGCTCCGCCCATCCCTGACAACGCACGTGACGGGATGCCGCTGCGGAAAAGCGCGCTCCCCCCTTTGCATGGTGCCGTTTTTAAAACCTACTATTTTGTTTTTGTTTTTGTTTGTTTTATGTCATGTTTTCACGCTGGCTGCGTCGTTTGTTGTTCTCTGAATGTCGCTGGCCTGCAAGTCGGCTGCAGGTGGTTGAGAGGAAAATGTCTTCTTTTTTGCTTGGAAAAGGAGGAAATTCATTTTTTTCCCCCTTTTGAAATTTGGCATTTCGCTTATTTCTAACAGCTCAGTTGTATTTTCAAAGAAGATATTCACGTCACTGAAAGTGCAATATGTTTAATTTAATTTAATATTTTTTAAATATGCTTTATTTTTTTGACAAAAGAGGGGTGGTTGCACCATCACCAAAATCCCTTTTCGTTCTTTTCTATTTATTTTGACACTCAGTATCCCCGTAGACTCGGTTTGAAAAGGGTGCGTCGGCGAACGGTGTCACATTTAGCAAACCTAGCTCTGTGAGAGTGGCGTCAACATGTCTTATGTTGTTCATCAAACCGGAAGGAGGGGGGGAAAAAACGATAGAGTTGCGTTGTTCACGCCTGGACCGTTTTGTTTTTTGTTGGTTTTTTTTTTTGCTTGTACTGCTTCCTTCTACTCCTCGCAAATCGCTGTTGGAATTTCAGCTGCTTCTGTGGGCCCGGCAGTGCTGTGTGTGCTTTCGAGACCGGACGGAGTCGATCTCGCGGAGGGTAGAAAGTGAAATAATTCAGGTTGAGGCCATGGGGAATGTGGCAACGAGGGAAGGAAATATGCCTTTAAATGTCTTTAACAGCACTACTGTTTACCTCAGAAATGGAAAAAAAAAAAAAACAGATGAGGAAGGAGCGGGAGGGGGAGGGAAAAAAAGATGCCATCCTTGTCTTAACTTTGTTGTGTGTAGAGGGAAATCGGGGGCGGGGGGGTGTACTTTGACTGTTGTCATCACCTGAGTCCTGCTTTTAACTTGCCTCATTGTAGCAGTTAGTCTTTGTTGCAGGTATGGCATGAGTTTCTTTGATTTAAAATTTCTAAAAAAAAAAAAAAAAAGTGGTTATTTATATGGTTGACTTGTATGGTCATCAATACCAAGATTAATTATTATTATTTATTGTACTACTGATGTGTTTGTGGACATTGGACACCATTAAAAAAAAAAAAAGGGCTTTAATAACGGCTAGGTTTTATTTTCTGCGAGTCAGGTGTGAAGCTCAAGCTAGCTTGACTCTTTGTAGATCTTTGCGAAACGTCCACGTCAACGGTGATAGCTCGTCAAAATCTGTCACAGACACCTGACGCAGACCAAGAAATTAGATTATTTAAAAAGCATTTGTGTATGATGTCGACGACGCTTTGGCGTCGCGGTTTTTCACCCTCCCTTTGCTCCGCCCTCTCTTCCTTGTTTTGAGCGTCCTCGCCTGCGCGCAGGTGACGACCGGAGTTTCAGGGGGTTGAACAGGCCAGACTGTATGGGGTATTTTTTCAAATGCAACACTGCATGTTAAAGTCATTTATATATAGATAATTATATACTATTTGTAAGGATTTTTACAGAGCACAATCCAGAATCTGGTACGAGTTGGTATTTTTCTAACAAGTTGCACACCTGTATTTTGACAATGACTTCGTTTGTAATCGGTAATGTGATGCACACATGAAAGTGTTTTACAGTGAAGGGAAAAAAAAAAAGATATATACTTTATTTCTGATTGGATGTACTGTATGTACCCGTTGGGGATGTGAAAGGTTCTGTTTGAGTCAGTTTTAGGTTCTCGCGAGGAACTGTGGGAGACTTTTGATATCTCAAGGTCCATGTTGCCCCACTGATTTGTGCAAAGTCTCTGGAGATGATGAAGTAATGTGAATAACAATAAAGGTGTTCCGCCTTGTTGAACTACCGTCTGTTTTTCTGTGCTTTGTTTTTTGCCCATCATTCCTCCACGTGTCAGGGGTGACCATTTTAAAGGGATCCTTGATGGTCTATCTTTGTTGAACATTGTTGGATAAACTCCACAATCTGTTGACTTAGTATATGCAATACAAAGAGCAGCGTGTAGTGACTAAACAAGACACTTAAGCATTTATTTGGATGCAGCGGCTTTAAAGGGGATAAAAAAAATCATTCTATTCATTTTCCACTACAGTTTCACAATAAAAGAATTATAGCTAATGTTGTCATGTACTCCAAAATAAAATAACACAAGAAAAAAAATATGTGTCTGCATGCTATCAATGTTCTGTCACGTTTTTAGCCAAAATACCTAGCTTAGCATCATAGCCAGGAGCACCATCCACTTTTACATGCCTCAACAGTGAGACTACTGTGGATATTTTGGCTAAATAGGACCTGGACAGCAGACACTTGGGTGACACTGCACGAGCAGCGCGGCAACACGTTGCATTTATCTTCTGGTATTTCTTTACGCTGGACTACGTGGCAACCGTGGGCGCCCATTGGGTGGAATTCTTTCCATCTGCCACACTCACAGTTACGTGGATTACGAAATGCCGCCGGGGCCTGCATTCTCACAGGGGTAAGTAGTAAATGGGCGAAGCTGCTCATCACCTTCCAAGAATGTGTTAAATTCCTGTTCCATGTTCACCGCTGCGCCCCTTATCTTCCCCTCCAAAAGGTTCGCCATCTCATCAATGCAATGGCGGCGGCGGCCTCATAGCGACCGGCTCATAATGAGATCCCGGGGGGAAAGAACAGGCACAAAATCAAAGCGTCTTCGCTGGTGTTCCTGCATTAGCGCCGGCGAGCTGCAGCAGGTGCCCCACTTTGTCTGGGGTCAGTTTGTACTGTTCCACTGCTGGTCAGCCTTGGATTAGTGTCGCGTTTCAACGGCTGCAGCACCTGCCTGGAATCTGCAACGCCATGTCATGCACTCGCTCTGCCCTCTGCCCCTGACGCCGGCAGGGGCCAAGGCTTCTCGTTTCCAGTTTTGAAGTGCAAATTTTGGTTTTCCTCTGAGCTCATTCACAGGCTGTATTTTTGCTCGAGGGTTTTCCTGAAACGTTAAACCCCAAAACTTCCACCTCCTCCGCAGCCCTGCACTTGCAATATTGTCAAGAATGTCTGCATTCGTCGTCCAGTGCGACACAAGGCAAGATGTTTCAATATATTTTTACAGCATCTTTCAATCAGCTTTAATCAAAGCAATTGTCTTGTCATCTTTTAAAAAAAAAAGAAAAGAAAAAGAAAATCAAGGTCTTTCGATGTGACTGACGTCCAGTTTATCTGATGACGCGTGTGAGTGCCGAAGGTTTTATCACAGGGGTCGGCTGCATGAGTCATAATGGGTCAATCAAGCAAAGCCTCAACGCGGCGCATTTGCCTTCTGGCTATTCAAAGTAAATGGTTGTCAAATCCACTTATCAGTCTGTTATGCCATCTGAAGCCTCCATCGTGCGGCGCCATGCCTCGCCAAAAAAAAAGCCAACAACAACCAACTGAGAGCGGTTTGCCAAAAACAAAAATGTGAAAGTGAAATCATCCAATGGAGGAAATTTCAGATGACTGAACGATCTGATGATGGCATTTCAACAAGGTATCATTTTCTGCCTGGGATGAGGCTCTGAGGAAACGACGTGTTGGCTCCTTAAGTACAGTAGATGGCTTGAAACAATTATCTGGTATTAGACAAAACTGCTTATTAACATCACAGCGTTGCTTCGGTGAGTCAGTGTTCTTTTTTTGAAGCTGTAATTATTATTTATTTTTTTGCAACATTTGTTCTGTGCATCTCTTCTTCCGATTATTAAAAGGCTCCACAACTGGGTGAAAATATATTATCAAACAAAGCTGTAAAAACAGGTATATTTTACTCCATTCACTTTTTAAATAAATACAATAGAAATGTAAACGTATGCAATTATTTTCCTTCCCAACCAGTGAGACATAACTGTCTAACTGTGACAAATCATGAGTTGGCAACGCTTCTCTCCAGCAAAGGTTCATGAGACGAGGAGCGACCCGAGTGTTGCAGGGCGTTGTGACTTGCTGCAGGCGAAGGGGACGGTCCCCTCAAATTCATTGTGACAAGCCTTTTCCTCTTTTCAGGCAAGAAATGCCGAGAGACACTCCTCCCCCATCCTTCAATATCATGACTAAAATCCTGACCTGGTTTCAATTAGAGCCGCCACAACCGGGCTATTGCACATTAGCAATGCTGTGTATTGACATTTGACCAGCTCTCTGGTATTGAAATCACTGAAAAGAATAGCTGACCCACATGTGAGCCAAGTGAACATCACTGTATCCGATAGCCTGTAGGAAAGGAATTGCTGCCTGTGTGCGGCACACCAGTACTTAAAGTTAAAGGTTATGGTTTCGTCAATTAGTATTTGTACAAACAGGATGTGTCATTGTTGTGAACAATAGCTCGGCTCTCAATGGAAGCAACAACTTTTCGAAAAGGAGGAAAAAAAACTTTGTCATTTACTACTTTTTATCGGTTAATTTCAATCCCACTGCAACGATAACAATTCATGGCATATAATCCAAACTCGCATCAAAATGTCAAAGCCCATTTGGAATAAGAGGCCACGGTGAGCCGTCGTCAGCCATCACACTTCCACCATAGCGCCACCTCTGCAACGTCACCGATGTCACGTTTCATTGAGGATGGAAAGCTCCTATGCACAATTGTGACTGTTTGAACAGTACATTGTATATATTCATGCTTCCCAGTGTGAACAGCGCTGTGCACGCTCACAAAATGTTAAGTATTTAGAACACAAGTATCCAATGCCATTTGTGAACCAAAAACAGTATCTGGCTGATCAGTTGGCATAACAAAAGAGCTTTATTTTGGTTTGGGTGTGTGTGTGTGTGTGTGTGTGTGTGTGTGTGTGTGTGTGTGTGTGTTTAGGAAGCCCTGTTTCAAGGGCCCACAGCAGCCACCCCAAAATAGAGCTGAGAGCAGCTGCAGCAGGGTGGGTCATATCAGAGGGACATCAAAGCGTCTGCCGTCACCCGCCTGCTATGATCATGTAGCACTAATAGCGTAATGGGGGACGGAAGGTCAGTGATTGTTTTTGGTGTGTGTGTGTGTGTGTGTAAGTGTGTGTGAAGACGGGAGGCCACCAGAACTTTCGGGAACACAAGTCATGACGGCACAGCCAGGCCTAGCATTGCTCTAAAGACACATACCACGTCAGTTGTCACCTCGGCATGAGTCACTACTGAAAATATTTAAATGCCATTTTGTCCCTTCCGAACATCTTCCAGTTCCTCGTGCATGGCTGCTCTGTACATACAGTATTTACAGAAACAGCAGCAACATGTGGAAACAAAATTGTTTTGAACTAGTTGCCATCCACAGCAAGGACCAGCTCATCTTTTGGGTAAGATGGAGAATTTTACAGGCACACTAAGTGGTCTGACCACTCAACGGCTCAGATAGCTGCATCCAGCTGAAAGCTTCAGATTTCAACGGTCATCACTTTTGCCACATGGAAGACCAGGATCCACGGTCAGGACAGTCACAATCTGAATCTGTCCACGACTCTGTGCCTATTTCACAGTTACCTGATGCGTCACAGACAGCCTGTTACATGTTAGAGGAGACTGCATGGGTTGTTACAACAAGCTCGGATCAAATTTTGAAATTGTGTGACTTTTACATGGCCCTGCGTGGTTGTAGCGCTGGTAATCGATGTCTGTCGAGCCAGAGCAACACCTGCTGTCGCCCATCACTGCGAGTCGAGGCAAACGGGAACAGTGAGGCAAAGGCGCCCCCTACTGTCTGACCACGTTGATTTTCCTGTAAATCAAAAAAGCATCACGTACGTTTTATATAATAATAATAATAATAATAATATTAATAATAATAATAATAATAATAATAATAATAATAATAATAATAATAATAATAATAATAATAATAATAATAATATGTTTTTATTTGAATCTGTATAATACTACAAGTATTACACTATTTAAAGGGGGGAGGTGAGTAAATGTCAACTAGTATTTTTTTCTCAGGCAGAGATAAGAATTTTGACTTTGAACTCAAAATTCTGAGATGAAACTGAATTGATGAGGTAAGACTGACCAACGTGCAACGGGAAAACCGTGTTTTAAAGTATATAAAGCATTGGTATGTATGTATTTGCAATACGCTAAAAAAATATATATATATATATATCATCGTTAATAGAAAAATCTACGTTTCGGTAGCTGTCTAGTGTCGTTTCAGAGGAGTGAATGAAGCCACGGTTGAAGTGAGCAGTGAGGAAGGAACCATTCTTCTCCACTACTGATTAGTACGGAAGGCGTTTATCACGGACAGGTTTACTTCCGGTTATCAAGAGCCTGGTGGCTAAAATCAGCTGAGGACCCCACTCAACCTTCGAGTGAAGAGTGGTAAGAATTATTTTTGAGGTTTGACCACGTGCTGTTTCATCGTTGTGAGCGGTGGGCTATTTAACTGTTAACAGTATCGAGGTCTTCGAGAATATCTGCAGACCCATCAGTGTATACTTCGTTTGGAGTGATTAGCACGCTAGTCAGAGTAAGCTAACGCCGCCGCCTGCGATGTTACTTGATGCATTTACTGATAAATGAGGTGTGATTAAAATCCCTCTCTCAACTCAATCCCGACCTAATAATACGGTACTTGGGAGCATTTCGAAGTTAGAAATACTCGCGTGCTGTATGTTGATGTTCTGAGTGTTTGTACAGTTAAACCGGCCAAATGCTAACTTGCCACAATTATCTTTGCCAACAACCAAATGAGGCATACGTTTAGTTCTGTTTTCTTGGGATCCCACGTCATTATGACAGCATGACGGCTCGTTCCTATTGTCAGGTGTTTTGGGTTTTTTTTTACTTAGCATTGCACAGTTAGGGGCCCGGTTTGTGCTAATCACCCGTCTTTTGTTGTCTCGATCAGGTTTATCAACGACAGGAACAGGATGGGTAAGTGCAAACATTATAACCCTTTTTTCTGCTTTTCAATAATAAATATGAAACGCTTGCTTTTGTTTGACAAAGAAAAGAAAGGGTTCTTGAAGGTGCTGGTCATATGTGGTTTGCACCTGTTTCAGTCACTCAATTTGTGCCGTCTTATAGATGGAGAAGAGAGAACCTACGGTGGCTGTGAAGGGCCAGATGCCATGTATGTGAAATTGATCTCTTCAGATGGCCATGAATTCATTGTGAAAAGAGAACACGCTTTGACGTCTGGGACTATAAAAGCCATGCTAAGTGGGCCAGGTGAGATCCAGACACATTCAGGAAAACACTTATAATTTAGAATTGGATTTATTATTTTTTTATCATTTGTTTTCTCTTTAACGCATATCTACTTTGTATCCAGATGGTGGCACTGTCCTCATTGTGCATCGTTTAAAATGTATCGGTTCCACTCCTGACTGCTAACCCTTCATCTGCAGGTCAGTTTGCAGAGAATGAAACCAATGAGGTGAACTTCAGGGAGATTCCCTCTCACGTCCTATCCAAGGTCTGCATGTACTTCACCTACAAGGTCCGCTATACCAACAGCTCCACAGAGATACCTGAATTCCCCATCGCACCGGAGATAGCCCTGGAACTGCTCATGGCCGCAAACTTTTTGGATTGCTAAAATTACAGAGATAATGTACGAAGCTTGACTTTTAGATTTTGTTGACTATTTAAACCCTTTGCCATCACAAAATATGAAACTTTTTTTTTCTTTCTGCACCCAAGTATTGTTGACAAATTTTATGAATATTAAAGGTATTCATTTTAATGTAATAACGGAATAACAGCAAGTTTAATTACTTGACACAGAATGTTACAGATGACCTGCACATGTACTTGCTCAAATTTCCAGCTGAATTAGTGAGAACTTGGTTGTTCGTGACTGGTCCTGTTTCATTGAAGGTTCATCGGACTTCACCCAACATGTTAAAAAAAAAAAATAAAAAAAAAAATCATTGTCTTTTTTTTTGAGAACTCTCAAATAAAATGAAATCCCATGTGGGAGTAGAAAAAAAACGATCAGGCGTGTGTTGTTTATCTGAATGGTCTTGACTAATATGTATCTGTCAAAAAGGGTTTGAAGGTGGGGGAATGAGTTTTTCGCAACAAATCATATGCATTGAATTTTGTTTACACTGCGAAGGCATTTGGTCCATTGAAGATTGTCGAGATGTCATGAAAAACTTGTGTGCGTGTCAGTTGAGAGGTACTTGTATATCTACGCAGTTTTCAGAGGAACAGGATGAATTGATCAGTGGCTTAGACTGCTGACTCCAGTGCGAAAAAACCTGAAATCAATTGTGTGAAGGGCAGGACTTTAGTATCCACATTCATCTGTCAAGCCGGGGCAGATAGACCACAGGCTACTTACTGACTGGTCTTCCCCTCCTGTTCCATGACACCTAACCCTTTGTTCCACGTACATGCTATATTGAAGGTTACCAGCATCTGATTGCTTTAAGTCACTGCTTTCAAGACTGAACGAATTGATTGACTCAGTGGTTTGAGGCTCATCTGCTTGGAAGAAGACAGTGATGATGGGTACAGGCCACACAACCAAGATGACACTTGTAGACTGTCTCCTATATGAATGACAAACCAATAAGGGTGTCAACATTTATTCAATGAAACTTACAGTACAGTTAATGCGTGCACACATTTAACATAGATACTATTTTGAAATGGTCTTCTCTTGAATCCAACTGAAACTTCAAAATGGGCATAAGTTGTACATGCGCTGGTCATTATTGACCATTGTTTACAAAATACATTAACACTACCAGTCAAAACTTTGGACACACCTTCTCCTGCATTTTGGTTTTTTTTTATCTTTCCAACTTTCTACACTGCATAGAGCTACTGAAGACATCAACATTATGAGCAAGATATATGTACTTTTGCAGCAAAGAAAACGTTAAATAACTCTAAATATGCTTTTTATGAAAGTTGGCTATTTTGAAGAATATAAATCTAAAACATGTTTGAGTTATTTTACACTTTTGGTTCCTACATACTTCCGTGTGTGTTCGTTCATACGCAGTTTTGATGCCTTCAGTGTGTGTGTGTGTGTCAGTCACTTGGAACCGCAAGTTTTCCCTTTTGAAGAATATAAGGATGTGTGGGTTGTGACCGAGTTTCTGGTCCTGACGAGGCACATCGGGTTTGTTTTCCTCTGTCAAAACAACTTGTGTCACGTGACTCCCTGACGTCGAGTCCTCCACTCTGCGCTGATGCGGGGGGGTTTCCATCATGGCGTCGATGCAGGTAAGAACACAATTGAAAGCGAACGGATATTTCAAATATACTTGATCTTCAACGGTGCCTCGGGGCGCAGTTTTATCGCCTGCTCCGTTTAGCTGGAGATTTTTATTGAAGCGAGTGATGTCATTCACGTAAAGCGACGAGAATTAACGTCGGACGCTCAGCGCTAGCGCCCTGTCTTTAGCCATACAACTAGCCCAGCATCAACAGTACCAGGCTAGCACATAAACCCGCTCCGTGGATGCGAGTAATCACTGGTACTGCTGCGTTATTTCTTCGCCTGCAGAAGAATTACATTGCATAAAATGTTTGCGTCAGTGTGACGTGTAATTGTGACAAACGTTCTGGCTGCCTTGCTAGCCACTGTTCGGCTGACGTTGACGTTCGCTAACGTCGGCTAATGAGAGTGCGCAGATGGAGTAGTTTCCTCTCGCGTCGAACAGGTGCATTGCTCTCAAAGTTGGCGTCGTGTCGCATTTCCTTAACTCGGACGCTGCTAACTTTAGACATCTATACGTCGGTGGTCTGACTTTCGCTTCAGTCAATGACATAATCTTACGCACGCATGCAGCGTTGCCAGGTCAACTGGTCATAATCAGTGCGAGAGCGGCCAAACTACATAGCGCAGAATTGTCACCGAGTCGTTCTTCAAATTGCTTTAATATCCTCGCATCGCGCGGCACTTGTCCATAAAAATGAACGTGAGAAACAACATGGTAGTCTAGTTCTGTACTGACACGTCGTGTGCCACCGCTTTTGGGTCGTAATCATTTCGGTTTTATGTATCTTTAAATGTTTGGTTGTGATGCAAGCACATTCCACCCCCCTACAGAAAAGGCTGCAAAAGGAATTATTAGCCCTGCAAAATGATCCACCCCCAGGAATGACCCTAAATGAAAAAAGCGTACAGAACACCATTACACAGTGAGTATTTTTCCTCCTGTACAGTTGTCATGCACTGTCTGTGAATTAACTTGCCATTGTTCTGGCTACTGAATTTGCATTTGCCTTATAAAAGCTCTCAACCCGCCATGTATGTTTTCCTTTGTTTTCCAATCAACCTCAGTTTGTTTTTCATTGATTGACAATTGATTAGCATTCAAAAATCACATGTGCCCATACAAACAAGCTCACTCCACATCATTCAGTGCCTACAGCGGCCATCTAAAAATTCAGTCCGGGTCAAAATCATTTACGTCCTTTGCTGTCACGCTTCGTCGCTCTGACGTGGCGGTCAGGTGAGCGCGCGCCGCCTGCTGCGGCCGACGTGCCCGCACATCAAAGGTGACCAGTGCGGGAGATGTGGTTGGAGTGAAGAGGACACACCGCTCTTGCAGCCCTCGCTGCAGTGCCTGCCGAGGAGAAATCAGGGTCATTCTCCTGACTGGCAGCCTGGCCCCCTTCAGTAGAGAGTTTCAGTAGTGCAGTGTCATTACACGTCCTTATAAAATATTTACAGGAAGGCCTGCAGGAGATGGCCTAGGTTAGCAGTGGGCTATTTTGTTGACCCCCCACCCCCGCTTTTCTGGCGTGATGGGTCTTACGCTCGAGTTTTGTGTCTGTAAATGAATCTCAGGGAAATTTGACTTGTCACTGACCGTCGAGCCACTCTTGCAGTTACGCTCATTGTCACTGCCGCTCTATAAAGACAAAGCTGTGTGAGGCATTGAAGGGTTGTCTTCGTGCAAGCGTGGTGACAGGGAAGTTCAGACTGTGGCAGATTGCAATCGGTGAGACAGTCTTCAGAATGTTGCGTGTTTCCTTGACGGAGTGTCCAAACCAGTTTGCTTTGCTTCCTCGGTCATGGTGGAGTCCCAAGAATGCTCAGGCGTGTCGCTCTGATATAACAATGCATTGATACATGTGTTCATAGTATGTCCTTAGATACAAGCTCACCACATCCTTTTCCAAAAACAAATACGTAGACCATATGTTTGTGGTTTACGTTAAAAGTTTTTGTTGCACTTTGGCTAATAAGAATACAAAATGTGACTGTGGTTTTTCGATATTGTTTTTCTCAGAAACTGTAAACTTGCAAAGTCCCCTGTCCTCCCATAATTGGCTCACTGTTTGGTACACCAGTGCTGACTAACAATCCTCACGGGAGCCTTTCTAGTCATGGCTGCCTTCCTTGGAAATGCTAAGCCAAGCTTCCTGCTAAGCCAGATGCTTTTGTTGTCGCCAACATGTTCGGAAGGGCACGAATGAGGTCGATGAATCATTTTAAGACCAAATTTTTGTAATGCAAACCTGATAGAATTCCCTCCATCTAAGGAATGAGGGGTTCTAGTTGAGGACAGTGTCGTCAGGAGTCCATGCCTGTGTTTGGTTTTGGGTCTGATCAGCTCCGAAAGAATGTTTCAGCACGTCAGATCTACTTCCTGAAGAAAAAAAAGAAGAAGAAGAAGAAAAAATAAAGGATGGTGTATCTCAGAATGTGACCGCTTGACTCTCCGAGCGTGAAATAGTGCGACAGGGCTGACCTTGTGCACAGGCTGAAATAATCATTTGCCTGAGGCCAGATTTAAAAGAGGCATACCGCTATGAATCTAAACAACAGCCACCAGTCTCCAGTGTCCTATCTGCACAAGGCCGTGTTGCTATCATCGATGCTGCTATCATTGACCCCCTTTTCCGACAGCGTATGAGCCGTACGAAACTCCACACGCGTCTAAATATTTGCCTTTTATACGAAAGAAGTCGCATGGCAGCCGCCGACGCTAAATCATTCCAATTCATTTGGCACCGCTCCGTTGCCAGTCTGCCAGATCAATAAAGTGTCTTATTATCATTAAAGCGCCGCCATAACCCCGGCGAATATTAAATGTCACCGGGATGAGTCAGACCCAGTGTTCATGATGGCGCACCTAATGCAGCGTGGCAGCCGGGTTCTTTCATTTTGATTAATAATTATATTCCCCAGAAAGATGAGACGTAGAACATTGACATTTTGTGCAAAGCCACGGGATTATAGTTGCAATTTAGAGTTACAATTTCTGTTCATCCTCAAAGGAGTGATGAATAAATGAACGCTAAGTCCAAAATGTGCAACGGCGTAGGCTCGCATTTGCCGTGCAAGTGCGAAAAGCAGCAAACAACAAGGCTGCCACAAATAAATGATGATGCATAGACGACGGCGTAAAGCGTAGAGGATGGGCTTCTCTCATTTTGGGGATGTTGGTCCATCGACTTTTGCGCAGTGCAGGAGACCACATTCAAACAAGTCAGACATAGCCAAGCGTTTTGTGTACGACCTGTGGTTTTTGTTCGGGTGTTGGGCGTCGTGTCAGTGGCATCTGTGGTTTTATGACATGCGCAACATGTTTAAATATTCCCCCTGTCTTTTCAGATGGATCGTCGATATGGAGGGAGCGCCTGGCACACTGTACGAAGGGGAGAAATTTCAGCTGCTTTTTAAGTTCAGTAGTCGGTATCCTTTCGATTCACCTCAGGTGAGTGCACGTGGCTCTGCAGTCTTGCTTAGAACACAGAGCAGTTTTCTCTTCTTTGTTGACTCTTTTCATTCATTTACTCAAGCAAACCGAAGCGTCCCGTCCAAAATAAAGTTTCCAAACTGGATATAAACAGTCTACTGTTTCAGCCACGTGGCCTTCTTGCAACAATCGCACGCAGAAACATCTGCTCGGCCACCGTTTGCAGGAACGAATCTGGCTATCGGAGACGCCCGAGCCGGGAGACAACAGCGCACAGCTCCTAATTGAGCCGTGTTTAAGTGGATTAGTTTAACTCGGCAATCAACGTCGAGCTCGGCCGCCTAAAAATAGAGGAAGAGTTGGGGGTGGGGGGGGAATTTGATCAACTCAGCCACTTATCTGCCTCAAACGGGGAAGGACAGGCCGACAGAGTGACCCTCTGGCTCCTCTGGCAGGCCCCTGAATGAACCCCATTGTCGGGCGCCACAATGCGCTATTGGTTGCGTCAGTTGCCGGGTGGACTTTGCACGAGGGCGGCCGCGATCGCGTCTGCTTTGAGAAAACGACGACCGTTTTTACACAAAGGCTGAGATTCCGTCTTAGGCGCCGCAGATCATCGAGCGGACCGGGCCTGCTCGTCAAAGCTGCCGAAAGCTTCTTACCCTATCGGAAGTTTCAGTGAATATGTTATCGCAGCGTCAGAGAGGTGTTCCCTCTCTCTGGTCGAGTGCTGTGTCAGGTTGACTTTCTGCTCTTATCTCAAACACTCAGTCTGCCACTCCGGCCCTTTACCCCTCCCTCCCTTTGGCCCTCAGCGGAGGCCCCCGTCTGGAGCCAGGCTGCCTCGGTCTATTGTGCTCCGTCGGTTGCGAGCCCTCATTCTGTCCACTCAGCGCGCCGCAATCTTGACGTCCGCACGTCCCACCAGGGTTCATTTATCTGTAGGCGCGGCCCCAGCCTCTCGCACCCTTCTACCGGCTGCGATCATCTTGCCCGCACTCTGAAAAAGAAATCTGAAACAAATCTTCCTCGACAAAAACCCCATCCGGTCCCCCTTCTGCTAATCCCAGAGCCTCTTGTGGCTGTGCTGGGCTAAGCCTGAGCATTATTTTGCGGCGGAAACTCCCCGTGTTTCTCAATAGCAATGAAAACATTTTCATCAGTTACAAAATACCGGAAGGTTATCTTTAGATCGGCCAAAAACGCTTCCTGTCTTTTGAGAGTGCACGCAAGAGACCGCGTATTGAGCTTTTAAATCAGGAGTGGGCAAACTGCTTGACCGGTGGGGCCACAATGGGTTCTAAAATTTGGTCGAGGGGCCGGAGCAGCAGCAGATGGATGGAGTGTTTCGGTGACCCACATCATAGGATAAAGAAATATGTATATACTGTAATGGGATACGTAGAAAACATGTGCTTTAATGCCAATTGAAAATGAACAAAAGCGTTACCACAAAACATGTGTCTTTGAAGGCCCACTGTATTTAGCTCTCTATTGAAATGACTCTGAAAACACAGAAAAAATGAATGCAATACAATACATAAGTACAACTATTTTAGTACTTTCTTACTATTAATATCATTTCTTCACATTCGACGGGCCGGATTAAAAATTCCTGTCATAAATGATGACCCGATGATCTAACCAGAGTTGCACTGCCCCTGTGTTTCCTGCAGGTAATGTTCACAGGGGAGAATATACCTGTCCACCCTCACGTGTATAGCAACGGTCACATCTGTTTATCTATTTTGACGGAAGACTGGTCGCCGGCCCTCTCGGTGCAATCAGTTTGTCTTAGCATCATCAGCATGTTGTCCAGCTGCAAAGAAAAGGTAGGAGGCCGCCGCGTCGCATCGCTTCATGGGGGTCCGACGCTTTACCTTGTGCCTGCTAACTGTTTGATTGTCGCTTCCCCGCCACAGAGACGACCGCCTGACAACTCCTTCTATGTAAGAACGTGTAACAAAAATCCAAAGAAGACAAAATGGTGGTATCACGGTAAGTGCATTCACACGCCTTCCTTTTTAATCGAAACCTCCCCGGGTCACAGTATTAAAATCTTTGTTGTTTTTTTTTTTTTTTGTTCTCCTTCACAGATGATACCTGCTAATGTACAAACTTTGTAATAAAACAGGAAAAAAAAAATGGTAGAAGAGAGAAGCCCTACTGACCTACGTAAAGCACTTTGTAATCATTCAGTCTTTGAACTCTGACCTTTGACTGGAACAGTGGACGCCATGCGCCTGAGGCTCTCGACTGCATTTCCACCCGTGGATGCATGTTTTAGTCGGCTGTAATGTAGAGAATGATAATAACGGATGTTTAGGTGCACCCCAGACGGATCTTCTTTTTTTACCACCCCCCCCTGTTTGTTTCAAAAGCGATGCAGCGAAGCTAAAGAACAAACAAGCAAGCGAGGGAGGGTGATGGCTTTGTACTGAAATGATTATAATTCCTGTTTTCTGATTATTATTGTTACTTTTTTTTTTTTTTTGTGTGTGTGTGGGTGCATTTTAAGGTCCTTGTGTTGTGCAATAATAACTGATGAATGCATGCTTGGGCCTATAAAGAAATATCCAAATGGCAACATTTTTTGGAAGGGATGCGACCATCAAAACCCCAAGAAAGTGCTTCATCTGTCTGTCTGTTTTCTTTAATCATATGCACTGTGAAAGTATGTAGTTCGAATCGGCACTATTTGTTCAGTTTTTTTTTTTTCTTACCAACTCACAGTTGGGACTCCAAGCAGTGCTCCTTTTTTTTTTTTTTTTTTTTTTTTTGTCAGGTGAAAGGGTTTTGGTTTGGAACGTTGTAACCCGAGAGAACTGTTCTCTCCGTCATCTTCCAACCTAGAGAGCCGGCTGTGGCTCCCCTGGCTTTTGGAAAAAGAATGTCGGTACAGATCGGAGCGAGGCGGAGACGTGAACGGACGTCTCGAACGATGACCTCTCCGGCGTGTGTCTCCACCGAATGAGTTGGGGCCGAACTCGCGTGGTGTTCAGTATGTCCTTGAAAAATGTGCAGCGGCCTCTCTGCCATTTAAAGAATGTCTGTGACAGAACTTGGTGGCATGATCCATTTTTATTTGTGTGACACTTTTTTTTTTTTTCTCTTAATGCTTTAATCTTCCAGGATGTTTGATTTAGATTTTTTTTTGTTTTGTTTTGTTTTAATTTCCAGTACTGTTTCCCCCCACCACCAACTAGTTCTTACTTTGAAAAGGGGTTGTTTTAATGAGTCAGTCTGGGATTTTCTTTCTTAATTTCTTTCAATTGTTTTAGTTTTTCAAAGTGGTAAAGAATGACAATAGGAGTGTCTATTGAAGTAGAGATGAGGCTTTTGTGTATTCCCCCTGGTCAGAGTTTTGGCTCAGGTACTTTTTCAATAAAGAGATCACCTCTAAAAAAAAAAAAAAGATACCTATCAGATATTTTAAATTTACTATATTTTCACCAAAAGAGACTGTTATGTTCTCGAAAGGATGTAACATGTCTGAAACTATTGTACATAAGTTTAACTCGTAGGATGAAAGAAATTAGCAGAGGATGCGTTGCTTTATTGCAGAATGATAATAGGAGTGTTTCATTTTATCGGGGAGGTAGCTTGCATCTTTTGCTAATTAGGACGTGTATAGTCGGCAGCAAACACTTCTGCTGGTTTGAAAACAAACAAAAAAAAAAGGTTTAGTAGTTCTACAGTGGGGGTGCATGCAGTTTTAAACCCTACGCTTTTCCTATTGGCATCAAACTCTTAGTCTTTCCATAACTTTGGTAACGGTTTATGGGATGGACACGGCAGGCCGCTCCTTTAGAGGCCGTGCTGCTTTTAGTCCTGTTAGGCCGTAATCACTCCATTCCTAAAGACATGTTTTATTGCCATCCAGTCAACGATACTTGAATTTTCCATCTTGGGTTGTTTGTACTGCATTTGCTCTTTTGTTTTTTTGTGTGTGTATTTTGTTTTACAGTCTAGTTTCTCAAATGAATATGAGTGAATGTGATGATACTCTATACTGTAGAGGAGATTACCACAGCACAGCGCTATCTCAGAAACTGTATCGATAATTTAAAGACATCTATTTAACCAATGATTCTTATTTTTATTAGCTTCACTGTAAAGGTTGTGTCCGCTGTCACCTACTGTGATGAAAAGGGACAATGGAACTGAGAGGAGTGTTTCAATGACAGCATCCGTGTGGGGACAAGATGCCTTCACCCAGTGGTGCGTGGGTGAGACTTTTTGTTTTGTTTTGTTTTTCCTTTTCTTTTTTAAGACGAACTTGCAACGGAATATGTTACATGGGTTTGGGCGTGAGATTCTTTTTTTTATTTATCTTGGTTGATTTCCTTTTCAATGTGGTTTGAACTCTTAGCTTGCAGGTTGTTGTGAGTGATCAACACTAATGAGTGTGTGTTATTTATATTTAAATTTATGTTCTGGGATGTTCAAGCTCCATGTAATAGGTGCCTGTTCATTTTCATAATCAACAATAAAAGCAAAGATTCACTTTTATTCAACCGTTGGTATCCATAGTGCTTCCCGTTGTCCTATATATTTCGGCCTCAGAGGAATTTTCGGACCGTTGTTTTGGCATTGTATCATAATGTTGCCGTATAAGGAGACTGAATACTAGAGAAGATTAAGAGCTGTCAAATTTATAAGTAAAAAAGTTGCAAATGTCAATGTATTTCACATCAGAGGTCAAATAATATGTGTGCAACTGTAAAAAAACAAAAAACAAATCCTTCAGAGGTCTTTTTCAAAATGTCTCTAGCCTGTTGATGAGCTCTTTAGATATGTTAACTCTCAATTCTTTTTCGCTTTTCTGGTTAACTGAAATGCAACGGTCTGAAAGTTGAGGGCTAACGTCGCCATCTAGTGGCCTTCTTGAGAAATCGCGTTTAATGTCCTTGGAACCCTTTTTAAACTTTTCCAATGAGAAGCACCATCGCTAATCAGCATCATTGCAGAATCCAGGTTAGGTGAGCGTGACCTTTTTGCTATTCAACGTATGTGTAACATTTTCTTGTCAAACGTGCCTTTTAGATAACGAAGAAAAAAAATAGACAGCTGATGGTCAAGATTAGTTGTCTGGTTGCACAGAAAAGACTAAAAAAAAAAAAATCCAGTTTTTCTAATTATTACGAAATAAAAAAAAATAATAATTCGGCACAATCAAGTATTATTCCAGGGATATTCTCTAAATCATCATTTAAAAAAAGCACAAACTATTTGATGTAGTGAACACAGAAATCAATACATACATCGTTAAATGGTGTAAATATGTTTATCTGTTGTCAAAAGTCGTAATGAACCACCTGAATGCCATGTCATTGATAGGGTACAAGTTTATAAAGGCTCATTTTACGGCCAAAATCAAAAGTTTGAGGCTGCGAGGTCGCGCGGCAGGACTGTACCATTCGCAAAATCGCGGGGGTGTCCAATTCATTCAAAATTCCCGTCAAACTGCAGCGGTAATTGTGAGGTTAGCGTAATACAACACCGAACACTCGAAAAAGCGCGGGAACGATAACACATCAGCCTCAAAGGTGTCAATTACAAGTCGCCTCCACGTACGACGTATCAAAAAACGACATTTATCCATACAAATGACGTGGTCTGTTCCCTCTTCCATCCAGTTCTCTTTAGTGTTTGCCAATGTCGGAGGTGTAACTGGGGTCTGGCCCTGGACTAAGGTAAAAAAAATATTCCGATATATATGCCCGTAGTAGTCGGACAGTGTAGGGGAGAGCTGTCATGCCCGTCAGCAGTCCGTGCCGAGTGTCGCGTCGGACTGAATCCCTCAGCCTTGCGTGGAGAAATGGGTGGTGGTGGTGGAGATGCTAGCAGGGGGAGCCCTCGGCCGGTCAGCCATGATGAGCCTTCACCGGCTAAACTAGCCTTCTTGGAGGCGGCTGGCTGGTGCATAATAAGACAAACCGTGCCGACAGAACGCATGACAGCGGGCACACTCGCGAACACCGTTGTCTCCAGCCAGGGTGCTGACATTAATTTTAGACTCGCGCTTTGCGGTTGGTTGCGTTAGCCTCCGTTGCTAAGGTTGGATTCAGTCGGGGCTGCAGTGTCGATCCAGTGGTTGCAGACAGCCCCCTGTAGCCCCCTGTCAGTCAGTTTGAACTTAACAGCACCTCCACGTTCAACCTCCCTGACGCCAGAGTCTTGTGTCATTTAGCTTTTTCTTTTTTAAAATAGTTGCTCCATTCTGTAGTGTGTGACAAGAGACCGAAAAAAAAAGAAGAAGAAAGAAAAAACCCCGAGGCAAATTCCCAACTCAGCTGTGTGAGTGGCAGCAAGGGAAGATGCAGTGGAGATGTTAACAGGGGGGGACAATCGATAGCGTAGCAATAAATTAACGTCACGGTAAAACTTGCAATATGTGAATGTCGGTAGTATCAGCCGTTGACGTGACACCAGACCTCAACTGTGTTTAATTGATACATGTTTGGGTGCTACCTTCGAGAGCAGCATCTGCTCACTTGTGGGGTGTCGGTGTCAGTTATCGTTCGCCTGTGCGTTTCGTAATTGAAAAGAATCACGTGTCGTTCAAATTAAAGGTTGTGTCGAACCTCAAGTGAATTATAATTGACGAACCATCGCCTTGCGCTGCCATTGGAGTCCCTTGTTCTTCTCCTGTTTTCCAGGGTGCCCTGCAGCTGTAGCATGAAAATAAAGCCCCGTTGTCTGGCTGTGTTAGCAGCCTTGTGGGTCAGAACGTGATCGATGGTGTCCTTAGGCAGAAATATGTCATTCGCAGTGAACAAATGTGAAATACTGTCTGTGTTGCAGCAATTTGAAATGTTATTTTTGTACCATTGCTATTAGCAATGGCTAGGAGTTTCCTCAATGTTCACCTGATATGATATGATATGATATGATATGATGTAAGGTGTCATATTATATTATTATTATTATTATTATTATTATTTTATTATTAACGACTCTTGACTGAAGAATGTGTTTTTTTCACACTTTGAAGAGTGTTTGCTTAAAAGCCACAACTGGAGAAATCCATCGTGTGTGTGAAGCCACAAAAGGGCAATGACTCCTATCATATTCTCAGCATTTGGAAGCGCCAACAAAGCATCACTTTTACAAGGAAGCAAAAACACATTGGTGTTTGTGAGGGGGCTAAAGATACTTTTTTTTTTTTTTTTGGACATTAACACACATCTTGGATAAAAACTGGTCCAGTTTGAGACGTTTTCATGATCAAATGTTACTTGTTGTCTGGCTCCAGGAATAGAGCATGGCTCAAGTGAAAGTACAGACCTCAGCACCCCTGGCTGGTCCTGGCCTCTCCCCTGGCGTCCCACCAGCGGCCATGGCCAGCCCAGGACCCCTGGGTCTGCAGCCCTCCGTCAACGGCACAGGCCCGCCCCCCACACCCGCCTGCCCTGCTCCTGCAGTCGGATATGGGGACGACCCTGTGTCAGCCACATCGCCAGGTAGACTGCCAAGAGAGAGCGGTGGAGCTGCATGGTTCTCGTTTTCCTTTTCACAGTCAATAGTATTAATTATTGGCAACAAAAGAACGAGGAAAAGTTTAAATTTGCAAAGACCGAACAAACGTTCAATAACTTCATACGCCGAAAAAACACAAACCGAGCAACTTGTCGTACTGCTGATTTAATTTGAATTCAAGTTTGCACCCCCACGTCTTGGCAGCACAAATAAACAACCGCTCGCCAGCCTCAGAGTTGGTGTGTTTTTGTTGACACTGCATGGCGGCCTTTTTGTTTGCAATTGTAACTAATCATAACATGTGTTCCGCTTGTCTTTCGACAGACCAAAACACGTGTTCGTTTTGTCACACACCGAGCATACACTCACTAATTTATGTGTGTACAGCTTAAAATTCAGTAATGTACAGAGTGAAAAGACACGTGAGGATGTCGTGTAATATTACTTTCTTATTTTACCAATAAGGTTTGACAATCGTCTTGTCAGTTGCATGTGTTTTGTACATGGACTTTATCTCCGGTGCTGAGCCCTGACTTCTGACTTTCTCCATTTCAGGCCCGCCCCAGGAGAACATGGCAAACCCTAAAGAGAAAACTCCAATGTGTTTGGTGAATGAGTTAGCCCGTTTCAATAGGCTCCAACCACAGTATAAGCTCCTCAGTGAGAGAGGGCCAGCACATGCCAAGGTGAGTGTGTTTTGTTTGTTTGTTTGTTTGTTTGTTTGTTTTTCATTTGCGCCTGCCACAACGTCATCAAGAAAAGTTGTTAAAAATGTAAAAGCGTCCCCGCTGGTTGACATCCGTCTCTCCTGCAGATCTTCACCGTGCAGCTGACTCTCGGGGAGCAGGTGTGGGAGGCAGAAGGCACCAGCATTAAAAAGGCCCAGCACTCCACAGCTGCCAAAGCCCTGGACGAGAGCATGCTCCCCCGGCCGGCGCCCCGCTCCCCCAAAGTCGACATCAACAGTAACCCAGGTAGCGCAACATCAATAAACACCAAGAGAAAAACATGCCTGGATATGCTTATATTAAACAGCAGAGTAGAGGTGCTTAGACCTATCAGGCTTTGTCCATTGTAACATTAGCGCCCTCTGCTGTTCAGTTCACATAACGTCTGCTTTTGGGTAAACGTCTCTGTCCTTTGCAAGTAAAGCGGTACTTGTTGATTTCCTTTTGCAAAAAATGTTTCGTCTTTCAAGTTTAAAGAAAGAAAAAAAAAACCCAGCATGACAGCATCGTCTCCAACGTTACTGGGATATCATCTTCCAAATCTGGCCAAGTGCTCTCCTGTGTCTCCAATTAACAGCCAGTCTTCCAGCATTAACACTTCATTGCATCTGTGTTGTGAATAACCTCATAGGGAACAGATTGATGGGATGAAGAAAGCCCTGTAATAGGTTGTGCAACATCAGATGGGAGCTGCAGGATTAGCACACCATTTGTTCACAGGCAGACAAATCAGGAAGTCTTGAAGAGGGCCCAACTACTTCTTCTGACTTCACTGGGTTGGACTGGATTTCCAGCCTAAGAGACAAAGTGTCCTCCATGTTTACTTATAAGCAGATGGGATTTCCAGGAAATCAACGTCTTGATTTCAGCTGTTAAATGAACTTCGTCATTTTCTTTTTATAGGCAGCATAACGCCCACGGTGGAGCTGAACGGCTTGGCCATGAAGAGAGGGGAGCCGGCCATCTACAGGCCTTTGGATCCCAAGCCCATGCCCAACTACAGAGCCAACTACAACTTCAGAGGCATGTTCAACCAAAGGTGAGCACCACGACCCGGGCTTGCTTAGCCGCTTCCAACACTGTGTTTTACGAGTTGTAGTAACTGAAATAGCAGTTCAAAAAAGAGCCATCCGGCAATCGGAGCATTTGTTGAGTTCCCTCCTGCTTTGTGTAATGATTTAAAACAGTTCACGGTGGGTGTGGTGCGTCAGAAAAGCTTCAACTTTAACAGCAAGGCTGCAATTAGACAAGTAATCGTGTATTTACACCTTGCTTTAGTAGGTCACACATTTGCATTTGTCTAATGTGGATATTTAGACCCTGATATAGTTTGATGTGAAACCCATTATGGCATTTTGTCACATACTTTTAATTTGGAAGACCGCTTTGACATTTATTATGATAAATGAGTGTGGCAACAATGTGTCCTTGAAATGTGTTTGTCATTGCAATGCTTTGAACAACGCTTAAAGGAAGCACTTGAGCAAAAAGCAACTTGTGTTGTATCTAAAACATGAAGACGATGTACAAAGCCGTCCTGTTTTTTCATCATCTCATCTATAATTTGGACGTTCAGTCAAGTCATGCCTCACTCTGATTTAAAGAGTCATTGCTGTGTTCATTACAATAAAGGCTCCAGCCGGGCTGCAGCAAAAGAATTTTAATGGTGTTTACCCAAGTCACTCATCAGAGATGGGGACGGAAAGCCTGCACGGCTGGATTTATTAGCTAGATTTGTATATCCCGACTGTGTTTTCTTAGGTTTATGCACGTCTTGAATGTTAACTGAAAACAACTGTAGTGCCAGTGAGGCGAATCACGTAATCTCCACTCGGGCTGGTCGTATTGGAGAGGAACTGCTAATTGTGGCCACGTTGCATTCTCTAATCGATTGTCAATTGCTTTGTTTTGTACGTCCGCTAAGAAAAGAGGCAAGTCGGAGGAATGAATGAAATGCACTTCAATAGTTGTCAAGTACACGGAGAGCAGATCTTAGTGGGGATTCTTTCTTTGATCCCTCTTTTTGCTCAGATGTGTGTCAGACGTGGCCCTCCGCCCCATCTGTTCTCCAAACTGATGAGCGCCGTGCCCTCACGGGGACTCGGCGCATTCAGTCTCTGTCAACGGCCTTTCTTCCCTTCTTCCTCGTCTCCCTCGTCCTCCTCTTTTCGGTTACACTGGAGCCGTCCGGCCATTTCCACTACTCCATAAAAGTGTCACCGAGGTGCAATTAATGATCTCCCCTCCCTCAGTGAAGGAATGTTATTTAGGAATTTGGATGTGTTGACTGGAATAACAGGGCTTCCAGGTAGGCCTCGAGTGAGGGACCAACAGGGCCGCTGGAACTTTAAAGCCTGTCGTGTGAGATTAATGTCTGAGAAAGATCAGAGCTTTATATTGCGCTGTGTTCTTGCATGTCAGACCGCTGCTTTGCCGCAATCTCACTAGATTGTCAGCCAAAGTACAAACTGTTGCAGTTAATGGTGTTTTCAGGGTTCTGGGGATCATAGTGTTTTTAAAAATACAGAGACAGCGTGACAGAAGTTTTGCACACAGTTTACAGAAGCTGATTTATCTGGCTCCAAAGCTTGTGCCGTCTCTGAGAACGCGGCAAACTCCCGAGTAGTTATTATGCATTTGTCTCGGTTATGAAATTCGGTGAAGCTGTTTTGTCGACGCTCCACTAGATGGCAGTGTTTCCCCGTTGTAAAATAATCCCTTCGGCGCTCTGCAACGGCAACCAAGCACCCATTTTGTAACAGCACACACATAACAAAAATTGCTGCCACTCACTAACGTTCTCCCAAGTGTGGACGGATGTCTCCAGTTTAATCTCTGCCGTTAAGCAGTTATGAAACATTGTGAGCGTAACGGATGACATGTCTGCTTTGCTTTCTAGCACAACCGTCGGCCTAAAGGAAAGTGCTGCGATTCGTTATCCCGCCAAATGTGTGGGATTTATTCGTTAAGACGGGAAGGCACTCCCAGACAGGAGGAAGCCCGGGGAAGGGGCAGCGCTGCGCGTGTTACTCGCTCCAGTCGGCAGACGGTCCGTCCGGCATCTGGCTCACATCTTCTCGCATTTGATCCGTGCAGGAACAAACACGGGCGAAAGACAAATGTCTGCAGGGGTAGAGGAGGCAAATCTGTTTTCCAGCATCTGTCTGTCAACGTCACATGACACAGGGATGATTTTTTTTTTTTTTTTCTCCCCCCCGACCCCCCGGGACACAGGCCTCGTCTGCCTGTCCCGCCGTGTTTTCCTGAGACAACTTTATGACGGCGGGGGATAAAAGAAGCGGGATGAAAGGGTTTGTGCAACAGAAAAATCCACAGGAGTGCATATATATTTCCCAAGGTCACTTATGTTTCCTATCAGGTCTCTCAGTTGAGCCCCCGGATTAATGAAAGCGAGACCTGCTGGATATGAATTCTGGTCCTCAGACGGCTGCCAATGTGGCGGGAGTGACAGAACATATCTGCAATCGGTCACCTTAATGACGCTCGCAGGGAGGCGAAGGTTTCCGCATGCCCATGTCCTTAACTATTATGATGAATAAGAGTGATCCGGAGTCATGTTGATGGAAAATCTTGCCATTAAAAGGGCAGCCTGGCTCGGATCCATCAGCGCTCTAATCACCGCCCAGACCAGTATTGATTCGTTCAGAAAGTGCACTGATGAGGAAAGGCGGCGATAATACCAAGCGCGCTTTTATCAGCGCCTAAATGAATCTTATTAATGGCGAGGGGGGACCGGCCGGTGTTTAAAATAAGTACTCCGTCTCTGTTATCCGCCGCTCATAACTGCACCATTGTTCATCCTCAAATACAGCGAGAGTGACGCATGCGATTTTCCTGCGCGTTCACTTTTGCGGCGCTCGCGCGGAAATCCCGTCGCTTCGGGTGGTTCGGATAAATAACGGCTGCGACAGGAAAGCAAGTTTCGCTGTCAAGAAACGCGGGCGGATTCGGCCTCCTCCAGGGAACCGACTCCCGTGTTGTGATTGGAAGACCTGTCCGGGATGACTCACAGCCGGGGCTTCTTCAGTCGGCTCAGCCGCACTCCCAGCTCCCCTCCCGCTGCTCCGACTCCCCCGACGGGGCGGGGAGGCCCGCATCCTGTATTCTGTCAGAGTTGGAATTTGGATGGAACTTCCCTCCCCCTCCCGTTACGGCGAGGCAAAGCAGTATGAAGCCGTCCACCTCCTCCCAGGCCCTCATTTGGTTATGACTGTAAATCATGACAGTTGGAAGAGCAGTGGGCCGAGTCACCGTCTAGGCGTGTTGCCTTCTGACATTTCCTCATGTGACGAGGTGGTGATGGACGCTAACCCGGGGGTCAGAGTCCCCAGCACAGCACAAAGTGAGGCTACTTTACACCACAGCTCAGTTCAACCGACACAGAAGAACTGAAATAAGTGTTCCGACATGACTGTAGCCTCGTTCAGACTGTCAGCCAAAATCCAGTTTTCAGCCCATCCAGATTGAAACCGGATGGCTTTTTTTTTGCAGTCTAAACAGTCACAAATCACATGAAATCCGATTTTTGCTAAACGGATTGAAACCGCTTTCGGGAGGTAGTTTCAAATCACATTTGGACAGATGCGTCCCAGTCTGAACAGCTCCAAACACACCGATTGGTTTTAACTGTTCGACAGCAGTCCCTGAACAGAAGAGGAAACTCATTGGCTCATCAGTCTGTGGGGAGATAGCTCCATTCAGGGCATGTATCGCAACAAGTCCCTTTTGTTTTTGCTGCCGTCACAATTATATGACGTCACATACGTGACTATGTGGCCCAGTCTGAACAGAGCCAGATCCCATTTGGACACTTGCTAAAAAAACAGTGTGGACAGCCAGCCCTAAAAATCGGATTTGAGAAGGAATTGGATTTGAATCAGATTCGACTGCAGTCTGAACGCAGCCTCTTTGTCAACTGTGGCCATATTATCTTTGAAAAATGAAATATTTTCCTGTGGCGTTGACCTTTATTTGACTTATTTGAAGTTTATTCAACTGTGATGGGCCTTGTTCACATTTCCCGATTCACTTGCACTAGCGAACGCACTTCATTGACAGGATACAGACATGGATCGCTGCAAGAAAACGCTTTTGAAGTGAAATTCACCAAATATCTCCACTTGTTTCCTCTTAAATGGGTCAACCTGGATCAATCCAAACAGGAAATGTTTGGAGACCTCCCGCCTCCAAGATTATTTTTTCATTCTCCACGATTACATGTATACATTCATATCCGTGCGCTTGCCTTTTGAAGCAGTACAGCCTCACAGTTGGGTCACTTTGTTCTCGCTTATCCACTCAAGCGTGCCCCAGTTATGGCTCTCTCTTATCGGTCCCATCGCAATTGCAGTCCAGAAAACCAAAGGGGAAAGTGCCAAAATCCACAAGTCCAGATATCAGATGGATACGTTTTTATTGCATTACATATTTCTCCCCTCCTTCTTGGATCGCCACACGTATCTTGCACACACAATAAATCAGATGTGTGCGCTCCGGCCGTTTGTGTAAATTACCGCGGGACAAACAAGGGATAATGTGTCCAAATTGTACAAGAGGGTGTAAACTAATAAAGCTGTGTTTTATAACCGCGGCTGGGTGGTGGGCGTGTGGGGGTGAGGGAGTGGAACAGGGGTCCAACACAAACAGAGATTTAGAGTGATTTGCGCTGAACGGACTTTGGCGACACAGAAGTCTGGTCTCTCCTTTCATCCCCCTTGCTTTCTCCAGCGTTCCGTGTTTGGGAATCCATGCGTGTCCTCCTTCCTCCCAAAGTACCCTCGACGGATCAAATGTAAAAACTGACCGCCGGAACTGCGCACTGGAACCAGGTTGCATCAGTAGGACAGGCTTTGGGAATTCTCTGCCGTGGCCTTGGAAGGTCGAGTTGGAAACGTCCGCATGTGGGCCCCCGTGAGAGGAGCTGGATGTGGTGCTTGCTTTGGAGCAAAGATCGTGCATTCAAATCATTATGCCTGATACTGAGCCTTTCCTTTTGGCTGCACGAAGTGGGTTATCTCCAAAGTGACAGGCATGTCGCTGGAAGAACATACTTGAGATTGAAAAAAAAGATGGCAAGCCATTACAAATATGTAATATCATACAAGCTGGCCCGGGAAGTGGGGAAAAGTCAAAACAAAGCGTTGTGTTGAATAAAGCAGCTCGTCTTTGGTGGTCCTGAAAAATTGGGGGAATGGCCAGGAAAGTGGAGCGTCTGAACAAATGTATCTTGTGTTAGTGGAACTGCTTTGTGTGTCCCTCTCAGCTGAGCCCAGAGTTTGTGGCTGCTCCAGTTTATTTTAATCGGCTGGTTTCACTGCCCCTGTGTGACATCACAAAGAGCTGATGGTCAGAACTGAGGGTTTTAGCGAAGATGTTTTAAAAGGTTCACAAGCGAAGCAAGAAAATATATTTATATTTTGCTGTACATAATAAATATACATCCTCAGGGGAACATGCTTTATCCTATGTATCTATCTATCTATCTATGAATGGTTAACAAGCAAAACAAGTACGTATATCTCTTTAATTGTTTAAATAAGGAGGGAGTTTTCTTATTTCTTAACTCTTGTGGTTCCGCCACCTGGGCAGAGGCAAATTTTATTGTTGGAAAACACTGGTAAAGTGAATTTTGCATGATACGACGCTCTCTGGGACAATTGGGCAATTAAAAACAAACAATTTGCCGCGCAGTGGAATAAATTGCAATTGGTTTTCCGTGGAACAACAGTGGGGGGAAAATTGGCTCAAAGCAGTCATTTCTCCAAAGAGGAAGAATTTGGAAAGAGAAAACACTCATTCATATTCACTTTTTTGGAGAAAATTGAAAAAAGGTTTGTTTCGTTCAAACAAAGCCAGTCTTAATGACAATGAACGTAAAACAGCGGGTCACAGTGTGTAATATTCCTAATGAGGCCGGCAGGAGCTGCTTTTTAGGACGGATCCCCAGCCAGCCCTTCCACTCTGCTAGCCAAGTCTCAACAGTTCGCACTGACGGGGCACCCAGGTTAGGAGAAGCTGGGATTTTATTTTATTTTTTCAGTGTTGCCATACAGGTTGGTGGTGTGTTTGCACAAATTTTCCTCGACACGCCAGCAATTCTCAGCGCACAGGAAGAATATTTTTTTGCGCTTTTATTGTTTGCTGCATAATTCCATGTGTGTTCGTACGTAGTTTTGATGCCGTCAGTGAGAAACTGCAATGCCAATAGTCATGAGAATGAAAGAAAAAGACATTAAATTCATAGGGTGTGTCCAAACTTTTGACTGGTAGTGTATATATCTATATCTTCCCTCGCTGGCCGCTTCTGTAAACCTTTTGCGTTGTGCAAACAATACTCCTTGCGCAGCCGTGACTGGGCAATACGCTGCGACAGCCAGAGGCACGGTGGTCAGTTTACACAGGGACGGGACCTCTCACGAGTCGGGAACGGAGGGAGGCCGCAAGTGATTACAGAGCTTGCGGCAACAACAACAACAAAAAAAAACAACGGCTTTAATTTTTTTTTCTCCCCAACGTTGGAACCACAACAAACAGCTCCAACAATGAACGCTGTCAGATCGCACAATTTCATAAAAGTAACTGACGAAATCTTTTATTTCGCCCCTTTGCACGCTCGCATTTCTTCCCTGATAGCTGCTTTTCGCGGACTTGCACTGCACCGGAGAGACGCGGTGGGGAAATATGTCACCGCAGTGATGGGTTTTAATAAAAGATCCCCAGCAGAATGTTGGACGTGTGGCCATATTATTCTGTCAAATGACTGCTGTTACCCACCCAAATGAAAGCCGTACATTTGAAAGTCTACACGCAAGGCCGCTCACTGCGCTGTGCAAAGTGGCCCCCTGTCGCCTTAAGTGCCACTTGAGTCACCACACACACACACACGCACACACACGCACACAAACACCCCTTTAATTCTCCATTGTTCCAGTAACTGAGTGCAGTCTGCGTCCTAGCTGCTGCTCCAGGGCGACCGTCTTCATGTGGTTCTTCTGAAGCTGGACCACGGTTCTCAAATCACTTCCTCATTATCACTTACAACCTGTTGGCAAACACCTCCGAGCACCTTTTCTGGAACTGCTGAGTCATTATTTCAAATGTGACATCGGGTTTTGATTTCTTGGTTGTTGTTTTTTTTTTTTTTTTTTTAACTTCCTTCCACCCTTTGAATTATCGCTATCACTTAGCACGGAGCGGCCGCCGGGTTTTTAACGCCCGTCCAAAAACAGGACGGAGGAAAAAGAATCGGAAGCGACCCTAAAAAGAAAAATAAGAAGTCAAGAATGGAAAACTGTGAGGAAGTGCGTGCAATGAAGCTCTGACAGGAGGTCCGAAGACGGCGCAGCTGCTGCGAGATGGAGCTCGTCCAAAATGTTTCACCCACGTTTTGCCCTGGCCCCCCCCCCTTCCTTAACAAGGCTCTGAGTCAGAAGCTTGTGTGTGTGTTTGTGCGTGCCTGCGTGCCATTGTGGTTCAATGCGAGCGGCCGCGTGTGTGTGCGGCCAGCCGCCGTCTCGGTGGTCAAGCTCGGCCCGGACGCCCCCTCGTCTCCGTCTCCCTATTATTATTTATCAGTGTTTTCTTGGCCCGCTTTCTCCCGCCGGACGACGCAGCCAGGCGTGGGCGTGACGCTGCATCTGGAGTCGGCGCTCGTGCCAGGCCAAATCATCCGGACAATCAGATGGACCTTCAGATTTGCAACACAAGATTCAAATTAATCAGCAGAGGTATCAGCGTGTTCCCAACTCGGGAGCTGTCTTTGTGGGAATTCAATGTTCTCCGACTTCCTGACGACGCTCACACGCAGTTTGATGGATTGAGGCTCCAACTTACCAATTTTGTAAATGTGAGTCTGCATGCTTTAGCTCTGACGAGCTGCCAGGTCCAGGGTGTGACCTGCGACCCCTCGGGAAAGTGAAGCGCTAAAAGCACGTAGAAAGCACGTAGAAAAACTTCCAGTTTTTATAGATTTGTTTGCAAACGCGGGCCATTTGCAATAAAGGCTTTGGGGAGTCAGACTTGAGCTTGTGTCCAAGTACCACCTCACGGTTCCTCCGTCCCCTTTGCTCTTTTGTCCTGGCTCGCAGCCACCCCCAGGCTTTCTGTGCCATGTCCATTATTCCACAGATGGCTCCTTATCCTTCCTTTTTTTTTTCCTTTTTTTGCCAAAACATGCTAATGGCTCTGAACAAATATTGGGCTCCGCTCACCCAACAGCTGTTCAGCAACTTTTTTTGGCAGGCACCCCGATGCAGTGAGTTTAGTTGAGTCCCCCAGCGGTTGCTTCGTCAAGGTGTTCATTCTAATGACGTTGTGCCCTTTGACTTTCACACACGTCATTGGGTTGTTGTGAAAGTTAGTTCTTCTCGACCCAGGGGATTCCATTCCAGTCAATCCTTGGCTTTCAAAATAATGGACCAGAGTCCCCTTCGACCAAAACATCCAACAAATTGCCATGCTTTCATTCATTGCGCCGGATATATCATAACATTTATTGCAGAATGAACTTACAACATTATCAAATCAGTTTATTTGTAACTTAATTCCAATTGCAAGTGTGAAGAAGCGAGATAGCTTGTATTAAAAAGTGAAGTATAAAATTAGGAGAGTGTTTAATGCCACACGGGATTGAAGCTGTTTCAGTTCCAAATGTCACTGTGTTATTTTGTCAGCAATTGCAGGTCCGTATCTCTCAGTCAGCAGCAGGAACACGTGTTTGCTCGCCCTTTGAATAAGTCCTTCTATGTCCGTGTGCGCGTGCTGATGCATTAGCCTTTTTAGAAATAAGATGAAAAAAAAGGGGGCGATGGCTGCAGGAACGCTTGTGGCCTCAAAGCCGAGTTTCAAACACTGATGGGTTATCATTTGATTGGCTGCCGTGGCGTTGTTTTTGCTTTGTTCTTTTTTCATTATCATGATTATTATTATTATTATTTTCATCCCAGAATCCCAGCAGGTCACACACACACCCACACACACACACACACACACACTTGTAATCACACCTCATCAGAAAATCTATCCCTGATGGCACCATTGCCATTCACACCCTCTCTACGGGTGTCTTGTCTGATTCTCCGCCTCTAGAAGCAACAATCGTAAAAGCAGCGATTGATAGCGGAGAGCCGAGATCCTGCCAGCTTGTGTTGATTTTGTGCCGGCCACTGAGTGCGAACGTGATTTCTTTTTTTTTCTCTTTTTTCCTTCAGCCTGCATGATTTTAATGTGTGTGTGTGTGTGCGCACGCTCTTTCCTGTTTTTGGGCGGCTTGCCTTGTGTGTAAGCCATTACTTTCCCACGTTTTGGAGGAGGGTCTCCCACAGGCCTCCCACCTCGTCCCTCTCGCTCTTCTCCTTCCTCTCACTTTCCCTTCTCACTCCCTTTTTTTTTTCCATCCAGAGCACCCCCCACGCCACGCCACTCCCCCCCCCACCTCACCACCCAGCCCACCCCTTTAGTTTCTTCCCACTTTCTCCATTCCTCCTCCCTGCACCTGTACTCTCGCGCCGCTGCCCCAGCTGCTCCTATCTGGGCCCCGGCGCCGTTGGCCGCGGCCCATGTTGCACTTGGCATGTCCTCTGAGACCCCGGGGCCACACTTGACGTGCAAAGGCCAGGCGGAGCCCCCGCCCAGGCGAGGCTCCCGTGGCCAGGAGGAGCCCAGAGCGGACGGATAAGCAGAGAGCTGTGCGCCGCCTTCGGAAGACCCGCTAGAGTTCTGGCAGTAAAGCGCTGAGTCATGGTCCGGCCCGCTGTGCGTGGCTCTGAGGAAATACTCCCAGACTTGGGAAAGCGGAGGACATGTTTTTGTGAGGAACAAGAAGACTGAGTTGTTGTCCTTTGCTTTTTCCAAAGCCTATTGTTCGTCTTTGCATGTTTTCGGTCGCTAATTTTGGCCACGAAATGCCTGCTTTTTTCGCTGACTGGCTAAAATTATTATTTCAAGTTGGTTAAAAACATCAAATGATCAAATATCATGAACTCCATTTGTTTCAAAATACTAAGAGTTTTAAATTTGTAGATCAGTTTTACAAACTTTACATTATGCTCAAGATGTTAAGAATTAATCGACTATTGATTACTTGTCGATTAAGAATTTAATCGATTAAATTAAATTAGTCACAATTAAGTGTAGTGGCAGGAAAGAGAAAATCACCTGCAGATACTGTGATGGTCATAATATACCTAGAACAAGTTACTTTTAAACAACTTAAAAAAAAAAAAAAATTGAAATGTGAGCCATTAGAAGTCAACCTAAAGTCAGAGGATAAATGTTTAGGGTGTTTTTTTCTGTTGTCTAATGTAAAAATGGGTCACATTGGACCCTCAACATTATTCAAGGGTTCAGTAATGTGTTCCTGACACATTTTTCATTGTGAATTTAGGTTTATCTGCTGATCAATTAATCCTTAATCGATCGTAAGGTCAATCAACTAACGATTAATGAAGTAATCGATAATTTGCATTCCTACATTATACGTTTCTATGCAGGTGTCACAAACACCCATCAAGTGTTTCATTTTTTTGTGTTGAAGAAGTGTGTGTTTTTTTGTTTTGTTCAAGCCGTTTCAAGCGCCCTCACCCTAAGCGAAATCGCCGAATGAACGTTGACGATCTTTCGACATCGCTGTTCGTTTGTCGCCTCGCACATGTGCGAGCTCCGTGTCCTTGTGAATATAATTTGAAAGAGTGGCAGAGAAGAAAGAGGGGCTGTGGGACGGATATTAAAAAAAAAAAAAAAAAAAAAGTTGGGAATCCTCCCACCCACCCCCTTGGTTTCCCACTAGGCCCATTCCTCTCTCCTTGTCCTCTCGCCCATTAGACATTCTCAGGCTGTCTCTCCTCCACCCAGGAGGGGGTTTCACACACGCAGGCTCACAGACCCCTAAATCTGCCCGGTGACAGCCCAGTCCCGCACTGTCAGGGCCCAAAGAAAGAGAGGAAAATCTATGTCCGCGGCCAGAAGAAAAGGGAGAGGATATATATGTCCCCGCGCTTTGTCCCGCCATCCGCAAGCCGGGGTTCAATAGCAAAGCATCAGTCAAGTGCTTTGCTCACAGCCTATTGTAGAGTAATTGACCCTGATGAAGTGGCGCGCCTTTAATTTGAGAACGCTCTAAACTGTGAGAATTTACTATTTGATCCGCAGGCCTCCACCTCCGTGCGCTCTTTCCCTGAAAAACTCCTGTTTTCCCCCTCTGGCCGCAGGTACCACTATCCTGTTCCCAAGATCTTCTTCGTGCAGCTGTCTGTGGGGAGCCATGAGTTCATCGGGGAGGGACGCACCCGCCAGGCGGCCAGACACAACGCTGCCATGAAGGCCCTGCAAGCCCTCCGCGACGAACCCATTCCCGAGCGGCCGCCGCAGGTAAACAGGTTTTTGTTTTTATTTTTCGTTTTTATTATTATTACTTTGTTAGTCTCCAAAATAAACTGTCGCAGACACGCTGGTCGTCCCCTCGCTGGTGCGTGCCGACACATCAGCTGCGCGACTTCAGCCTTACGAAACGTTATGAAAACACGCACCCACCCCGACACACTGACAAAGCGCCATTTCCTCTCCGGCCTTCGCGTCCCTGCCGTCCATTGTGTTCCTCAAAGGTCATTTCGCTCTTCGCTCATCGTGTCCTTTCAAAGCATCTCACCCCGGGCCAGCCTTTTATCGCCTTGCGCACCAGATGAATCTGACGGCTCAACACCCCCTCTGCGCCGCCTCTGCACCCCTCCCCCCTAACCCCCTACGCTCGAAAACTCTTCCCCTTAATGGAAAAGTCAAAGGATTTGCACCGCGTGATCTTTTGATGCCCTTCACCGACGCGCTCACAAAAATGAGCACGTAACCGGCTTTTTATTTAATGAAATTCTAATCTACGTCTGCTCTAATTACTCTAATGTCTAATCTAAGCTCCGCAGTGAGGTCTGTCTCACCCTGATTTACCCTTCTTTTTAAAAAATAAATTAAAAAGTAAAGCCAAGTTTCCTTGACGGATTGCTGTTATCTTCCACTGGGAAATCAAATTACCCTCTAGCCTTACCGACTGGCCCTGGTGACAATATTGGTTATTCAAAACGCTCTGGCACCTCCAACCTCGAACGGCCAGGTGTCTCACGCTGCCGTCCTCTACAAATGTGCCCTTTGTTTGCTGCTACTTGGAAAGTCTTGCTTTACAAATTGTCGTTCATTGTGTCGAGTGTGTCTCACTGTCTCAGTTCCCGCTCGACGCGTTTGGGCTCAAGTTCTTCCCCCTCGCCACGAGCTGTCTGGCTTTCGATAAAACACAGTTGTGTGATTTTTTTTTGCCCGTAACGCACCTGATCTGGAATGTTATGCAACTCTAAAACCGCATTAAATGTCGAAAACCTTCTAATCAAGCCAACTTTTGCAACTGTGACTAAATGAAAACATCCTCATCCGATGCTTCCGCCTGTTTGCCTTACGAAACTTATGATTCAAATTGGAATGTTGTGTTTTCTATCTATTAAAAGCTAAAGATAAAATGATAAAATAAACTCCCTCATATGATTTCGTCCGCTGGGAACCTCGTCTTATCGTTCTCAGCTGAACATTTGTTTTGCACTTTTACAAACCTTAGCATTCATGAGCTTAGTTGTAAATGAGGCCCCTCTCTCTTTATCGTCCCTCTTTGTTCTTTCAAAGCTGCTCCTTCAGGACAAGAATTAATGTCTCATAGCAGAACACGACCTCAGTTTTTTTTTGTTTTTCTTTTTTTCTCCCTCCAAGACTTGTCCTTGATCTACAAGTAAATTAGATTCAACCCTCGATTTGTCTCTGTCACAGCGAGTCCGCTGATTTGCCCAGACATCCAAGTTTGCATCCTAATGCTCTCACGCAGAGGCTAATGCGGCGGATTGGCGCGCTGAGCCAAGGGTAACGTAACAATAAGGCTGAAATTAGGGTTAGCTTGCATTGAATTAGGGTTAGCGATAATACTGAAATTAGGGTTAGCTTGCATTGAATTAGGGTTAGCGATAAGACTGAAATTAGGGTTAGCTGGAATTACGGTCAGTGTTTCGGGGTACCTCATTGGCTAGAAGCCCCAAATTTGGCGTGGATGTGTCTTAGGGGATCCTGATGAAGCAGCAAGTGGCCCCATGTCTCTAGGACAAAGTTGACCTTTGACCCTTATAGACTTGCATTGAATTAGGGTTCGCGATGATGCAGCCTTGGCTGGGAACTCAACATTATCAATCACACCCATCATAACAACAAGGGCATGAGGGAAGTGTAGACGCGAAAACCCTGAATGCCCGCACGCGTTCCGACCGGCAATTAAATCGGCCAAACTTCTCTGGTGTCGCATCATCTCTCGTATCTATTTACGGTGAAACGGGTGCAAAAACTCTTGCAAGAGCGCCGTCGCTCGTCGCTC
This sequence comes from Thamnaconus septentrionalis, assembly GCA_009823395.1. Taxonomy (NCBI): domain Eukaryota; kingdom Metazoa; phylum Chordata; class Actinopteri; order Tetraodontiformes; family Monacanthidae; genus Thamnaconus; species Thamnaconus septentrionalis. The sequence continues at coordinate 9,175,708 of CM020520.1, forward strand.
GTCCCTCGTGTGAAATCCGGGACATCGCGCCGCGCCAATCTCGTGTTGCATCAGGTGGCACGCCGAGGCGGGGAGAAAGGGAAGAAGCCCGGAGGGAAAGCACCGCAGCCATTCAGACTTAATCAGACAAAGGGCTGGACATGGGAAGATAGAGATCTAGACGGTACTCTGCATTCCCACGGACAATCGGCACCAAAAGGCCCCCTGATACCATCTCCTTGCTGCAAACTCGATGTCTTTATTAATGGAATTGCTCAACGAATGAACTTTAGTCCAGCAGTAAACAGCCGTCGGGGCTGATCTCCACTCAGAGTATTAAAATTAAACTGACCCGAGCAAACAAATTCTTTAATCTTTCTTTTTTTTCTAGCTTTGACTCTCTGTTTGCTTTCCTTCCTTGTAGGTGTCTAATTCTTGGCTAAATATTCCCACGGGTCAGCGGTCACGGTTAGACGTAATTTTAATAGCACAGCGGCAGATTTGACGTCCAGGAACATTGCCGGTCCGGAGCGCATTGCGTTCCCCATGGCTGAATAGACCTTTGCATCTTAAGCACTTTTTTTCCTTCCATGAAATAAAAACACAGACAACAACATGTTTTGTGAAATGACTTAGCGTTGTCGCCTACGCTGGCACGATGTTCTCTGACAGTCAGCGCAACCAAAACTGGTTGCGTTGAGCATCGTGGGAGGTCGGTTTTTTCTCCATTTCCGACCTGCGATTGCTTTTGTCTGTTCCCAGAGTCCCGAAGAGAAAGGTGAGACCGAGGAGGGCGGCGATGCCAGCAAATCAGAGATCAGCCTGGTCTACGAAATCGCCCTGAAGAGGAACTTATCAGTCAACTTCGAGGTGAGGAACAAAAACAGCGGACGCGTCATGTTCAGGGTCCCCCCGCCCCTAATTTCCCGTCAGGAGTCATGGGAAAGAATAAGTAGTGGCCACTTTAGGCATGCATGACTTGTCACAATGTGATTTAAGTGCTTGATTAATGTTCTAAACTGGTATTATAACATCTAAACAACTTGTTGAGAAAAGGAGCCCTGTTGATATACCATAAATCTGAAAAAAAGACGTGTTTACCAGGCTTTGCTTCATTTTCCCACAAGTGAGGTCACCGAGTCTGAAGGAGAGCCAAAAGTCTTTTTGCCGACGTTCTCATAGCTGAAGGGTTTTGGTTTGAAGTATGTGTGTATAAGTATTTTCACTTCTTGTGCAGTTGCTATAAAAAGGGATCTGTAACTTGGATTCAGTCTGCAGAGACAGCTTCTCTCTTGATAAACACATTTTCAGTCTCACGCACCCGACCTGTCTTTTTTTTCCTACTTTTTTTCCCTGCGTCTTAGAAAGACAGGTGACCACGAACTTATTGTCCAACTTCACCTTAGATTTCCCGATGAAGACGAGGGTTGGTCGCCGCTTTGAGAACCCGCCTGCCTCTTCCATGTGAAGGGAGAACGCTAGCGGCGTCCTCGTGTGACCCGCCGGGGCCTGTTCTGCTTGGCATCTCAGCTGACTCATTGAAAAAAAAAAAAAACTCTTTGAACCTCTCCCACCATCCTCCCATCCCTTCTTGCGCTGCACTCTGTGAGGTGCCAAAAACAAAGGAGGCTCAGTTTACCTCCTCCCATCACCTAAAATCTGGACGACAACTGTTGCACCGAGAGGATGAAGGGGGCTGGGCGTGAGAGGAAGGGAAAAGAGTCTTTGTCCGTCGGACTCGTCCTGTGTGAGTCAAAGTCGACAGAGTCGACAGACACCTTTGGGTTTTTGAGGACCGTCTGAATCGCTCCCTCATCTTTGGGAAATGCATTTGCTCATCGTGTCTATCCTTTCCGGGAACCGCTATTAATAACTTCAGCCGGCTAAATCTGGATTAGCGCGATCCGTAATCTGTCTTTGTCACTTTCGGCAATTATACCACTTTCCTGATTGCTCCCTTGACAGCGGAGTATTTCTAGAGCCAACATCACTCATTCAGCGATGCCTGTTTTTGTTTAGTTTTTTTTAATTGAACCCCCGACCTCTTGCTTGGTCATTTCCTTCTATTTCCATCGTGTCTTCCACCAGCTTCGCCTCCTCCTCGCGCCCCGCCGCGCCGCGTATCCGTTACCGATGCACAAAAGGAGAACTGGCATGCTCCCCCCACTCCCCGTTATTGTCGCACCCGCGCACAATGCTCGCAAAGTCGTCCATTCAAGCCAACACAAAACCGAAACGGTCGTCAAGTGGCTTTCACAGCGGCGACGCTTTCACAACGTCCCACCATCGGGGCAGGAAAAACACGATGGAGTTGTTCTCTAGCGGGCCGTCGGCTCTCCCAAGCCTCCTGCTAGCCGGTCGGTTCACTTTACCCCCCTCACCCCCTGTCCAGCAGATGCCAGCATCAAAGAGCAACCAATCTATAAATCACGGCCTGTGTGTCGGATCCGAAGTTTCCCTTTTCCGTGAGGACGACACAATAGAAGAAGGGGAAGAAAAAACGCCCGTCTTACAAGAAACAACTTTTCTTCAGGGCTTGTCCGTGCAACGCTCATCACAAAGGAGTCTTTCTACCCGCGACCGGCTCCCGCCATTGTCCTGCCCTGCTCGCATAGCTTTCTCTCCGCGGATACCTCAGGTCTCACACGCATGTGTCCTCAGGAGTGCCCGGGGTATTGATGTCGCCATGAGAAGGCCTCCCGTGTTGGAGGGAAAGCGGAGACGAAGAGACAAGAAGGCAAAAGGAGACTGAAGAGAGAAATCGGCCGAGAGTTTCCTGTGAACCACCCGATACTTGTCTGGCTAGGTGGCGGAGGGGTGTGTTTGTTTGCATGTTGTGTGCGCGAGCGAGCAAACGCATGTGCTGGAATCCCATCAGTGCGGCTCAGATCCCGTGACGCCTGCCGGGAGGCCGACTGCAGTCTGCACGCCGCCGGCGGACTCGGCCAATGCTAGCTGCGCTTCCATGACAGTTTTTTGCAGAATAAAAGCGATATTTCTAGAATTTCGACAAAGTACAATTGCAATTTTGCAGGTGTTTCCATGAATGGTGTGAAGCGCATAAACTGTAATTCTCGTAAAATAATATAATCTCGTCCCGCGAGATTTCCGAGAATTAAGTTTGTGTTTGTTTGTTTACGTTTGTTTGTTTCTTATTATTTTGATCCTAGATGATTTAATTTGAATAGGTTTTTGTTATGTTTCATAATTTGCACAGTTTGACCCACTTTTCTAGCTTCAAGTCTTTAAAACCTTTTTAAGTTTTTAGAACCTATTCATTGGCTTTCCCTGCAAGAGTTAACTCGGAAAATTGACATCTAAATTCTTTTAAAAAAGGAAATAACAATAATAATAATAATAGTAAAGCTCCAGCATTTCCAGCTCCGGTTTTAGCTCAACACAGAGACAGAGACTGAACTTCTGGGCGTTTAAGCACGAATTACAACTAATTACATTTAATTTGTTGAACCCGTTGCCCACCCCCCCAAAAAAAATGCAGCGTAAATTCTGGAGTCTGACAGTCGGCTTCTTGACTGCAACCAGACTTTCTTCACGCTGTCATGGTTGGCTAACAGACAAACAATTTCGCGGTACAGAGGCTTCCAGAACAAGACTTTTGCAAGCGGCTTCAGAAGAAGGCCCGCACGTCGCATACCACCACGGGCCCACAATCCAGAAGTCATTCATCAGCGTTCGGTAATACCATCACGTCCGCGTCATCGTCAACCGCGACTGACACAGAAGCAGTCGGCCAGACTCATCCAGATCCGTCGCTCCGCCGAGTGTCGGAACTTACTGGAAACTGCCTCGTTGCATTTTCTTTATTCGGTGATGAGCAGGAACAGAGCTGATCCCCCGAGTGAGAGCACGTTTTGGCTGTCGGCTGGAACAGCTCGTGTGTCACTAAAAGTCTCTGTAGGTCGGCTGCTTTTTCTGGAGGAGTAGGTGGGTCGTCCTCTCTCATCCTCTCCTGATGACAGCTCACCGGCGTATGAATGCAACTCTAGTCTTTGATGGTTGGGCTGTCAGGAGCCACCAGCATCGGTGTGTGAATGGAATGAACGCCATCTGCAGTTTGAACGGACCTGAGCGGCGCTGTGCAAGTGCATTACGGCTTATGCGCTTCACACCATTCAGTGGAAACACCTGCAAATAGCAATTGTGCTTTGTCGAAATTTTAGAAATATAGCTTTTATTTTGCAAAAAAAAAAACTGTCATGGAAACGCAGCTACTGACACTGGCTATCAGCCTAATGTGCAAAAATAAATAAAAAATTAAACTGTGCGCAGCGGTAACAAGTGCAGTGACTTTTGGCTGCCAGCAGAGATGCTCATTTTCAGCTCATTTTAGTCATTCCAGTCCTCTGGTATGTGTTCCTGAACTAAACTGGGTCTTGCCATTCTTTCTTTGGGCCTTAATTAACGAGACTTTCAATGACATTTTTTCTCCCTTTAATTAAACAAAACACAAGCCTGCTGCTGGCCGTTCTGTGTGTGTGTGTGTGTGTGTGTGTGTGTGTGTGTGTGTGTGAGAGAGAAAGAGACGGGGGGCTGTGCGCGCACACGCACACACACACACACACAGTTCTTTGTTCTCCTTGAATCCTGCCATTTAAGCGGCGTTGATGTGCAGACTATTAGAAGAGCGCTCCAAGTCCCGCTTATCGGGCCCCGATCTTTTTCAATGGCCGCCGGCTTCAAAATAGCCGATCCCAGATTGCATCTGATTGCTACAATTTGTACTGTCTGCGCCGCAAAATTGAGCGGGAGGGGGGGTGTGGAGGGGCCGCACAAAGACCGAGGGCGGCGGGCCGGTGTGGGAGCCCGGGGAAGCATTTGCAGATGGCAGGCGGCTGCAGCCCGGCGAGTTTGGCCGGCCGAGAATCGATGGAGACGTCTAGCGCTGCAGTTGTGTTCCCTCTGTGTGTGTGTGTGTGTGTGTGTTGGGAGAGCCCCACCTGCTACACACACACACGCACACACTGTTCACGGACTGTGCAGGAAGTGGATGTGATTGCAGAAGCATGACCTAACGCCAGCCGGTGTTTGTTTTAGGTCTCCCAGGTGACTGGAGGCCTGAGGAGGAAGGAAAGCCGAGCCCTCGGCGCTGAAGACTGTCATCTAGGAACCCGCTCCTCTTCGCTAGCGCGTTGTTGTGCGTCAGCCCATGTGTGTTTTGTATATGACTAAGACACGCACACGAGGGCGGGTAGAGCTGCGACCATCAGGAACAGATGTTTTCGGACCACCTAGTGTAAACTCTTGCACATTGAACGAAAAAGAAATGATTTCTTTTTTTCTCCCCCTTCCCTCCGATTGTTCTTTTGTCAGCGCTTGTTCGTCCCCGCAGTAACTCCCCCCCCTTTGCCTTGTTAGCTTCATTCCCAAAATAAGACCCCTAATTTACAACCTGTCCGCAGGTGCTGAAGGAGAGCGGCCCCCCGCACATGAAAAGCTTCCTGACCCGCGTCACCGTCGGCGAGTTCAGCGCCGAGGGCGAAGGCAACAGCAAGAAGCTGTCCAAGAAGCGCGCCGCCCTCTCCATCCTGCAGGACCTGAAGAAGCTGCCCTTCATCCCGGTCGTGGAGAAGCCCAAGACGCACTACAAGAAACGCACCAAGACCATCCTCAAGGTACCGCTCGACCCCCCCCCGACGGGTGACGTCGCGTTTTTGCTGAGCCGCCGGCAAAAAAAAAAAAAACGAAGACAAGGCGAGGTGGGATTTTCGGCGCCGCAGATGAAATCAGTGCCACTTCAATTGGAGCCACGTGTGAAACCTGATAGCGGGAGTTTCTCCGTCGAATCTCCCCCCCAGATCAGGATCTTTTGTGTCTGGCCGTCGGCGGTGACTCATGTTCAGCGCTGTTGCATAACACAAAGGGCTTTACATGCGTGTACAGCGCGCCGCTTCGGCTGAACTCATTAACTCGACACAACACAAAAAATATATAAATAAAGAGATGACTCAAAGGCTTAGCGACTGGATGAAAAAAAAAAAGCTGAAACACCCCCTAGTGGCAAGTTACAATGTAATCCTTTACATGGGAAGTTCACCCAAAAGGGGAATTTTCCCAGTTTCCCAGAGAGGACTTTTATAAAGACAAGTCGGAAAATGTAGTTTGGCTATCGATTATCTGTCGTGACAGAATAAAACCAGAGAGACATTGATTTCTGTGAAAAAACACAAGTATAAGATTTAAACCCTGTCATTTTAAGACTCTAAAAGAATCAATAGATGCTTGTGTAATCTCAAGCGCTTTACAGCCCTGAGTCTGAGCATTGCAAGTTTCCTTTCCTACAGATTGCATTGCTCTCAAGCTGACACATACAGAAGAGCTTCACTTCAGTTGTTATTCCGTGCAGCAAGCCGAAGGTCACAAGCTCGCCGCGTCCTTTCTTCTTTGCCCGAAATGTTCTGCACGTAAACTTGTTAGCTGGCGCTTGTTAAAAAAGAACAGAGACGTCCTCGTTCGACTCGCACACAAGTGTCCACAACTTTGCGTTTGTTTGTGTGTGTCCCACCCAGACGGGACCCGACTACGGCCAGGGCATGAACCCGATCAGCCGCCTGGCTCAGATTCAGCAAGCCAAGAAGGAGAAGGAGCCCGAGTACGCGCTGCTCTCGGAAAGGGGGATGCCCAGACGCCGGGAGTTCATCATGCAGGTAAACAGTCGGTCTGCATCCCCCCGTCCAATAAATGTGCTGCCGCAAGAAGAAAAAAAAAAATCCCACCCTTCTACAAGGGGGTTTTACAGTTTGTGGTTGCAGTCAGGCTTTCCCTGCTGGTGCCACGATCACTGGAGGGTCCGAAGGTTGGAATGGAAAGGCCCTGTTGAAAGATGCATATAGGAATTTCTGGGATAAAGAAGCAGTTTTGGGTTTGCCTTACGCTCCTTTGTTTTCCCCTCGCTCCTCGCTCATTTTTCCCTTATTTTTATTTTTTTGGCCTGTCAGATTATCACTTATTGTCTGCCTTTGTTTGCCTTTGGCTTCAATCCTCGCCTTTTGTAAGAGGAACAGAGCGTCTATTAGCATCAGGCGGTAACTCAGCCTCAAACCTATTCTCCATGCCTCTTTGATACACACATCGAGCCGTGTGTGTGTGCGTGCGTGCATGTGTGTGTGTGTCCATCTTGCGCCGTTGTCCACTCTTCTAAAATTTCCCACATTGTTTCGGCGGCGGAGCTCAAACGGATCCTTTCCCGGCCCGGCCCGGCCTGGCCCGTCGCTCCCGACACAAAACCGGCCGCGGCAAAAAGTGTCAAGTGACTCTAAGTGGGGGCCGTTCGTCGTCTTTTTCTTTTTTTTTTCCGAAAGCGCGAGACGCCGACATGTTTACTCTGGCAATCCGGAAGGATTTGTCGCGGCCGTTTTCATCTCGCCGCACTTGTCGCCTCGGCTCGCCGCCCCCCCACCCCCCCGATGGAGAGCACTTAAGCCAAGCGCTTTGGACGAGAGGTGCTCGCCGCTCGCGGGGGCCCCCTTCCTCTCTTCTCCTCGGCTGCGGGAATGCTGCTTGCAGTGCGAAATTGCCTTGTTTGCATAACACGACGACGTCCCGATATTCTTTTTGGAAATATCTGCTTACACTCCGTTCAGACAGATTTAATGTTTCTGCGATGGCCGCAAAACAAAACACTTCACCCCCGCCGTTCTGTAAATTACACGGCGGACTCGGCTGCAGGCTGAAATCCGTTCGAGGAGCTCCTCTGATGTTTGTCTCCGGGCGTTCGTTTACCCGACGAGCGTTGTTCTTTCTGTGCCAAGTTGAGATGTTCGGTTTATTTATTTTTTATTTTAATTTAACAGGAGCGATACATACAACATTGCCACCAGAAAGGGAAAGTGTGACGCATATAAGATGTCTTGCTTCAGCTAATTTGCCGTTTGTGTCCCTGGTCAGGCTTTTATATTTTTATAATACAATGAGAGATACTGAAAAAAATTATACAAATGCAGTGAATAATTAAAAAAAAAAACAACAGACAATGACAATGACTTAATGGGAAATTAATGTTCATAATTCTGCTGCTGCTTGGGCCAATGTTTAACTTTCATTGGGATTTAATTCCCAATGTTTCCAATTTTTGCCTTAACACCTGCGTGTGTTTTGCGTGTGAAAGGTGAAGGTCAACAGCGAGGTCGCCACGGGAACGGGACCCAACAAGAAGGTGGCCAAGCGGAACGCGGCCGAGGCGATGCTCCTGCAGCTGGGCTACAAGGCCTCCACCGTCGCTCCCAACGCTCCTGAGGTAACCAGGACCACCAGTTCAACCGCGCGGCTGGTTCACGCCTCCCTCTGATGAATCCGCCTCCGGCAGCGAACAGGCGGCGTGGTCGCGTTGACGCCTTTTCCTCTTTAAATTCCGATCACTCGCGCGCTGCGCGGTTAATGCATTCCACGTATTGCACCTTAGATAACGCGGCATTAGCATTCTGTGCACGCCGCATTGCGTAACCGGCTTCCCATACGCCGGTGGCGCCGCTACCTGTTTCGTCGGAAATGAAAATCTCGACAGGACCTCGGCGACGGCCCCCTCTGATTCTCCGTCCGGCTCCCTGTTACGCAACCTAGCAAGCGAGCGAGCTATTGATCTTCATCGTCTTCATTCAGCGCGTCGGCGCGCCGCGGCCCCCGCCGGGAGCCGATCGGAGATAGACGCGTTACACGTTGCGTAACTGGGCTTTCCGTGGAATATGCAGCGCTCCCCAGACAGCTCATTAGAGAGATATGCGGTGCCGCATATATACTTCATCTCTCTGCCCTAACGGCGTGACGCGCCACCGTTATCAGAATGACGGCAAAGTCGACTTTTCTGGAGTTTTTTTTTCAGTTCTCTACATCACAAGACAATCCAACACTTTGCTTTTGTCACCCTACTGTCTGTCACATTGTCACCAGCGACAAGTGAGTTTACTACCGGTCTCAAGACCGGTGTCAAGACCACTTTTTAAGGGTCTCGATCTCGCAGCGGATTTTTGATCGAGACCGGTCAAGACTCAGTCCACGCTGCAATAACATGATAATAACAGAAAAGAATCCAGCTGCTGCAGTTTTACGCTCTGTTTGTGACAACCAGAGTGACACAGCTCCTTATTCTTAGTTAATTTATTTTTTAAATTTTATGAAACAAAGTTGTTTTTTTGGAAATGGTTCAAAATATTTGGCAAAGCAGCTAAGTGTTAAAGAAAATAGAAAACTGGTATTTTTCTTTGCTATGTAAAGTCTTGGTCTTGTCCTGGTCTCAAACCCCAAATGCCTTGGTCTTGTCTCTATCTCGATACTTTCTAGTCTCGATAATGTCTTGGTCTCGGTCGGTGCGGTCTTGGCTGCAGCACTAAAATGTACCTTTGGAACTTTCTGACCAACGTCAAAGGGAGACGACGCTCGCGCTGTGCGTTTCCGTCAATAAATTTCCAAATGCGGCAGCAAAGAGATATTGAGTTTATTCTCGCACGCGTTCCGTTAGCCGCCCCCCCCTTTCATAATATAAGAGTGTTTAGATGTCCAGGGCGCCGCATCCGCGGGAGACGACGCTGCTGGCAGGAGGCGAGGCCTCTCTGGTTGTGCTCACGCGAGATATTTAGACACAGCGGAGCGTCGACGCTCCGAAAACGTCGATAAGAATTTGCCGGATGTCCCACTTCTCCTCACCACAGCAACGCTTTTCCCCCCTCCCGACGCTCTGCGGAGTGATTAAAGAGTGTTTTTCCAGCTCCGCTTTAGTAGGCCAGGTTGTTCTCTCTCCATCTCTGCTGCCGTCATCACGGGACGGTGGGCGATCGATGCCTGAAAAAAAAGGAAAGAAAGAACAGAGCGGCGCCGCACGCATGTCCGTCGCCTTTCAGATTTGCGCGCGATCGCACGGGCAGATTTGCGTTTTTTTTGCACAGGCTGAAAAAGAGCTCGGCCCCATTTTCCACACAGTTGACAAGCTCCCCCTTAATGAGGTAGCAGGTTCGAGACAGACACTCGCGCCCCTAAAGCATCCAGCCCGCCCCTAACCCACCACCGCCACCGCCACCACCCGCTGCGGCCGTTCGTCTTTTTGTGGTTCCAAACAGTAGGAAGGAACTCATCTGACATGCGTGAAGAAAGCTGTCTGTTCAGGAATCCTACATCTCTCTCTCTTTCTCTCTCTGTCTCCCTCCCTCCCTCCCTCCCTCCTCTCGGCAGATGGACGGCAACAAAGGCTGGAACGGGAAAAAGACGTCATTCGCCGAGCCGACGAGCAACAGTGAGTACCAGCAAGTCCCCCACCACCCCCACTCCTGCCCCCTCTCCACTTCCTTCTCCCATTCCCCCCGCTCGCCATTGTCCGCCACCGCCCACCACCCCCGTCCCACAGGTGGTTTAAGTCGGCGAGACGGCCCGGCGTTTAATCTCTGTGACTGGTCAATGGGCTTCTGACTGTCAGCTTAATCAGCCGTGCGTCCTCGTGGGGAGCCTGCGAATTCAGGCTCATTCACACGGGCTTACAGGGCCGCACACTGAGGCCCACCGGGGTGCCCCCCCCGACCCTCCGACTACCCCCAACCCGCACACTCCCCCTCCTGCCTTCCTGTTTCCAAAAAAAAAAAAAACGGTAGTCTTTCAGTCAGGATTAGCACACAAAAATACAGGGACACAGGGGCATAATCCTTTACTCAGAGACGTGAGATGGCCGCAGGGGATGCGTGATGCGACGATACGGGGGGATAGGTGCGAGGCGAGATAAGTTTCGGCTCCTCAGCGTACCTGCCGGAGACAAAATACGCGGCGCGGCGCCGAAGCGGCTTAATCGTCGCTCCAGACGCAGCTACAAAGGAACGGCTCACTAGCTGTGGAAGCGCAGATGTCTGGAAGGAAAAGCAAAGCAAAGTTGTGTTCCAAATCACATGCTTCTACACCAAAATACGAAAAGAAATTGAGTGTGGGACACTGGGTTACTCACAGCCTCGACAAACACCGTATTGTTGACAAGTTGGAGGTGGCAAAATAGTGAGAGCATGCAAGTGAACGCTGATGTCCGCCAGCAACGTTTTGCGTAAATGATACCATTCATCATTCACAAAACTCCTTCACAAAAGTCCGTCATGGCTGTTTTTAATTTTGTACAGAAGCGCATTGCTGCCACCCTAGGAAAAAAAATAGGGCTCAGTATCACATATAACGTTATTTCGTGATAATTTTTTTTTTTTTTTCAAACTTTCCCGTTATGTCGTGAAAATTATCACGTAGAAACGTGAAACTATCACATTATTTTGTGATCATTTTCACGTTATCACGTAATTGTTACGCAGTGATGTGATGCTGAAGGGACAAAACACTTAACGTAAAAAGCTTAACGTAGCTTAATGACACGCTAGGCCCACGTGAAACTTTCACCAAATTTGGCGATAGTTGATTGCTGTTTTCGGACATGAAGCTATGTTAAGCCTTTTCTCTATAATAAGCGCCTATGGAGAGGAAAAGACTGAACATGGACAGTTGTCAGAGTTATCGTTATTATCACGTAAAAAAGTGATGGTTTCACATTAGCTCTGTTTTTCTTTCTAGGTTGGCAGCAGTGCTCTTCTGTAATTTTGTTGTTTTTTTTGCATGAATTTGCTTTCAAATGTCACAGCCTTAAAAGCCTTTATTGTTTCATTTAATTTTTATTTTTTTTTACAGCAATAGATAGGATCATGAAATTTCAAGCTTAAGGATGCAGTTTGGTCGGAAACAGCTGGTCTCCATCAACTGTATCTGTTGCTAAACTGGCCGTCGAGCCCGCGTAATCCAAACAGAAACGGCTCGAAAACGTCTCTCAAAACTCTCGCCTTCCATTTCCAGTGTACCTGCTCCCCCGGCGCCTGGCATGCGACGTTGTTTTTCCCGCCGCAGTTATTTTCCACATGTTCTCGCGTGCGTGCGCGCGCGAGCGGACCTCGCGAAGAATGCCGAGAATTCACAGTCATGGTGTTGCTTAAGCAGATTTACGTGCATTGAAGTATCTGTGCGTGATTAGCCGAGATGTCCCAGCTTGATCAAAGGACGCCTCTGCGAGCAGCCTCTCTCTGGATGCCAGCGGAGTGAATGCCAGCAGCTTGAAAAAGAGCAGTCTAGTGAGGCGGACAGGGGTGGAGGGGGGGGGCTAGTGAATAGCCTGTGAGATGTGGAGCAGCAGAGTGAATAGACAGAATGTGTTTGATTGGTCCCACATACGCGATGCGGAGTGAAATTGCGCCCGCTCCGTTCCACCCAGCTTTCGGATCTGGATCTCCGTCGGCGATCCAAAGGCGCTGTCGTCACTCCGGACTCCCGACTGGATGCTCGCCGGCAGCAGCGCTCTGGTGGTCTGACATCGGCTATCCAGCCTCGGGCCACGGGACGGACGAAGAATGCGACGTTGCGAGCTCATGTTGGAAAAGCGCAAAACAAATCGCCGGGGCCCGATGGCGCTGACTTTTGGTGTTTGTTTATTCCGCGGTTTCAGGCTGGATTTACACGTAAATCCAGCCCACCACCACCACCGCCACCGCAGTTTAGACAGCCTTCGTGTGTGAGATTTACCCCCGTTTCTTTATTCCGAAGGATATGTAATTTGCGTCAAGTTTACAGATCGATGGTCGCTCTCCAGGTCGGGGCCGTCTTATTGGCTGCGGCTTCTGTGGAGACCCGAGTTTCAGGAATTGCCCAATACCTCCAGAGGAGGTCCTCCTGGGAAAAGCAGGTTTATCCCGACGCCCGTCTCGGAAGCGTGCCTCTGGTCCCGTGCCATTTCCACACATAGCTTGATCCCACACTTGGCGTGCGCTCTAACTATCTGCTAATTACCTCTTTTAGCGTTGCCCCCAAAAACCTCGCGCGGCTCACTCACGCGACGCCAGCGCCGCAATAGTGTTTATTACATAAACACCGTTTACAACCGGCTCCAGCCGACGCAGCTGTTTGGAGGTTTTTCCGTGGTTTTTTGCGTCGTGTGATTGCTGAGCGGAGGATGTTTCTGCGCCGCTGTGTTGACTGACTCCTCGGTCTGCTGGCTGGAAGCGGGAAGAACCGAATCAGGCGGCGCAATTACAGAGTTAACGCAGTAAAAAGGCGGGGGGGAAATGTCCCTCTGGCTTTTTTTTAAATCGTTCCTGCTGTGGATTGATTTTGTTGTTTTTTTGCTGTTTGATAAAGAAGCTACTCTCTTCTTTTTTTGCGGACACACTCCGCATTCATTCATTTAAGAAGCTGACCAAGCAAGGGTTTTTCCTACAAAAAAAAAAAAAAGATCCAGTTTTGTTTTTTGTTTTATTGCACTGGGGTTTTTTCAGGCAATAAAATCATGCATGAGGGTCAGAATTGGCTGAAAAAGACACAAAGTTGCATTCCGGCAATCTTCTCTTGATGATGAAACGCATTCTTAGTTTGTGTCTCATGCGAAGGTGGAAGCCAAGAGGCGAATCGAAGACAAATCCCAGGGGTCTGACTTGTTGACAGGAGCTTGATGTAAGTGCTCATAGCTTTGCACTGAGGTTCACTCCCATAGAATCAGCACCGGTGATCAAAGCTTCTGTTTTGTATTGGGGTAGCTGGAGAATAGAAGAAACTCTTCGATCCATCTTTTAATGCAAAATACTGCGATTTTAACAGATGCTTCATTTCCCTCTTGAATAAAATTGCAGATTTTTTTTCTTCTCTTGAACACAAGCTGACAGGCTTGTTTCTCGGATTTATTTTTTTTAATATTTTTCTTTAATGGGTGAGGGGGGTTATCATTCTGCAGCAAACTACAGTATATTATTGCAGCATGTTGCGGTGCGCTGACATCACTTTTGGACACAAGCGCACAGCTGCAGCAAAGCCCAATTCTGGAACTCCACTCTGGAACTTCCAATTAAACCACCCGTCGAAAGCAACGTGGAGGAACTAATGGGCTACTGCATAGCAGATTTATTAAATAAAAAGCAGTGCTTTATTGCTCTGTTTTCCTGTCCTCGCGCTTCGCGTCGGGACGCCCGCGAAGCGCTCGCAGGCAAACGCCCGAGTGTCGAGTGTGCGTTTGCGTCCCTTTTGTCCAGTGGGCGGGTCGCCCTGCAGAATGCGGCGCTCGCGGCACGGCGGGCGGGCGTTCTGAGAGGCAGGAAAAGACTGCAGGAGGAGGAGGTGGTGGGAGGGGGGGCGCAGGGGGGGGGAGCAGAAAGAAGTAAGAGGAGAGTGATTTTTCTCCCATCTACTCCCGCGGGTAATGCAGCAGGGCTTTTCACTCGGGTTGCCACATTTCATTTCCCGCTGTGCGCTTCTCGCGCGTGCGCGAGCTATGCGCGGGTCCCGCTCGGCCGCCGTGATTTATAGCGGCGGGCTCGGGCGCTATCTGCTTTCGATCAGTCTCATGCTCGGTTCTGGCTTCCCTCCAGCAACTCCCCTGGCCCACCGGACACCGAGGCCTGGGCGGGGACCCCTCTGAAAAACTGCCCTGGAATCAGCGCCGCAGACTCACACATTACACTCACATACACGCGCCTTTTTTTTTTTCTTAAATTCCTAGCTAGGGATGTTAACAATTAATCGATTAACTGTCGATTAAGAATTTAATCGATTAAACTAAACGTTTTTTACACGGGTGGCAGGAAAGAGCAATTCACCTGTAGATACTGTGATGGTCATAATGTACCTAGAAGAAGTTACTTTGAAACAACTTAAAAAAAAAAAAAAAAAAAATAAGTTGAAGTGTGACCCATTGGAAGTCAACTTAAAGTCAGAGGATAAATGTTTCGGGTGTTTTTGCTGTTGACCCTCAACATTATTTAAGGGTTAAATATTGGGTTTCTTGCACATTTTCCATTGTGAAATTGCCACTTATCAATTAATCGTTAATCGATCGACAAGGTCAATCAACTAACGATTAATGAATTAATCGGTAATTCGCCTCCCTATTCCCACCACTTCTCTCTCCTCAGCGTCCTCCCGCACAAACTCCCCCATTGTCCATTTGCTGTTATTGTGTCTCCCGCTCTCGCACCCATGCCTAGCATCAGCTGACGGCTAGCTCCAGGCTCTCGGTCAAATGCAAACATGCAAACACACACACACACACACACACTCATGCGCATTTTTGCCGTACAGTCGCCCACGCTCACATGGATCGCATTCGCTCGCCCCTCTCGCCACCACCACAGTGGTCTTTGTTCCCAGCTGATGTCATGTTGGCTCACACCTTCCATTCTTTGAGATGCGCTCAGAAAAAAGAGCAGGCCTGCGATTTTTACTTGCGTAAATTCAAATTGGGGTTGTCATCTGGACCAGGGAGGGAGGGGGGGAGGAGATTTAAAAAAAAAAAAAAAATCAAACCCAGGTTGTGTCATTGCTGGCACCGGCCGCTTTGTTGTAGTATGAGTAATCGGCGCTGGATTTGATTGCTTGTTTCCTTGGGCTTTCGCTGCCTCGCTGGAAAAGAAGCTTCATTGTTGGTGATGGGCAACACTGTCCGCAGGTTCCCAGAAACCTTAGAAGCCAAAGTGCGTGTGATAGTAACGTTAACTCAAACAGGAAGTGGCCTGTCATTCATGGCCGCGCACCAGCGCTCTGGCTCTCCCAGCTGTCGGTCCACCGCGCACACACACACACGCAAGCAAGCGCGCGCAGACGCTGACACACACACACACACACACACACGCATGCACACGCGAACACAGCTGGTCTTCCTGTTTCTGCTGACCTTGGCGGGGCTTCGGAGACTCTGCATGCTTTTCACATCCACTCCTCCCCGACTCTCCCGACATCCAAACTGGCTCCCAGCTCGTCCTCCTCTTTTATCCTTTTCCATCTGTCTCCGCTGCCATGTCTTCCTTTCGCTTTCATCTCCGGCGAGCGAGAGCTTCGCTCGGCCCTCCACCTGTTTCGTGGCCTGCTGACGTCAAGAGTGTGCGAAGGCCAACGCAAACAAATGGGATTAATCGGGGAGGACTGGATTTTTTTTTTTTTCTAACTGGGTAGTTGTTTTTGTGGCCCATTGAATAAAATTGCATTTGGAAGGAACACGGTGGGGTGAAAGTGGCCGAGCTTGGCTCCCAAAGCACAGGCTTGGAAATTTCACGCGGCCAACCAGAGATCTTGACACGGGAAAAAAAACACAAAAAAAAAAAACTCTGAGTTTGTGGAAACGCGAAGATGAGACAGACTGTCATCTTGCTGGCTCGAGCTCCCCCACCACCACCACCGCCACCACCACCACCCGCCCATCCCAGCGATGAAGTCACAGCAGGTCTGTTGATTTTGGGTCGACGCTCGGCTCGTGTTTGTGTTAGAGAGCGAGAAAGGAAGCGGCTGTTTGTGTTTCCCAGCAGACACTTTGATTGTGCGTCGAGGTGCCAAACCACATGAAACTGTCATCTACGTTTGGTGAAGGAATGCCCGACGGAGAGCCAACACACACACGCAGGGGGTGTGCACACACACACACACACATGCACAAGCACGCCGTGGCCTTGTATGGCTGTGAGTGGCAGAGGAATGTCTTTCGGAAATGGTCCCTGCGGTCGACAGTAATGGCTGTTATTAAAGGCCTCCGTCTGCAGAGGAGGCAAAAGCAAAGTGGAGGTGAGGCGATTGCACGCCTACACCCTTTGTGACATCACAAAGAGCTCACCCCCAGAGGCGTCCAGAAGGATGAACTGTTCTCATTTGTGCGACACGCGTTATTGTCAGAACACGGCGGCAAAGTGCATTTGCATGCATGAAGACCTTTGACCTTTCCCCTCTCTTCCTATCTTTCCGGTCTCTTGCTCCTTTCAGTGATGTATGTAAAGTGCTGCGAGGGTGACATTTCCCAAGCTGGGATCATTAGTGTGCATCTATCACTAGCTGTGTTTCCGTGACAGTTTTTCGCAAAGTAAAAGCGGTATTTCTAAAATTTCGACAAAGTACAATTCGTCCGATGACGAAGTGTTTCCATTATACTTTTTTTTCAAGCTATTGATACGCCTGAAAAACCACCTCATGAGAGCGTCAAAACCTTTTAGTGATATTTGTGAGGTTTTTCGAATTTTTTAGGTTTCCATTACCAATTTTTATTGCGATATTTCGCTTTTGCGCGATTCTAGGGGTCATGGAAACGCAGCTTCTCTGGCTATCAGCTCTTTACCCACCTCCCAAACCTCCATCAACTCAACCCGCTTCTTCTCCTGTTGACCCCTGCAGCCCCGAAAGGTCTCCTCCACCTCAGCCCAGACGTCTACCAGGAGATGGAGGCCAGTAGGAAGCAAGGCGGCAGCGCTCCAGGCCCCGGCAGTGCTGGAGGCGGCGGCGTAAACTACATGACGCCCAAAGAAATGGGACCTTGCCCTGCGCCGCTCTCCCCGGGACACCCACCGTACTACGGCGGCTCGCCCTCTTCGCCCAACACGACCGCAACCATGGCCAGGGAGCTGCAGCTAAACGGCCAGTCGCCCACATCCGACGCCCCCTCCTTACCCATCAAGGGGAAGAGCCCGCCCATGGCCTGCGGCGTCTCTGTGCAGCCTGCACAGCAGCTGGACTACCTGGCTCACATCCAGAACTTCCAGGTGAGATGCGAGGAACTGGTTCTCGGGGTTTGAGCTCTAAAGTTTCAATACGGAACTTCATTTTATCCCCTCACCCCGTCATTCTAACTCAACACACCCGGCGACATGTAGACAGTGTCTTCACTGTTTTAGGAAGCGGGTTATTGTAACTCTGGATGAGCTGTGATGTAGTTCTGCAGCAATTTTCCTGCTTTCGAATTCGCACAATCGGAAGGAACCCACGGAAACTTAAGAGAAGTAAATGGCCTGTGGTTCATGCCCAGGAAATACTTTAGTTGAGCCATTAAAATAACCACAGTATGATTGCAAATGCACCATAAAATTCCATATTGAGAAATTCATGATCAGGGCTGTGTGTTGTGAGTTGTGTTAAGAAAAAAAAAAGCTGCAAAAGCACCGAAGAACTGGAGATTTAAGACACAAATTACACCGCCACAAAACCACCGCCACCGCCTGACTCAGAAAGCCGCCCTCCATCACGTGCAAAGCAGGAACCGTCCCGGTTGCAAAGTTATAAATCTAACCGAGGACAAAAGAATTAAAGGTCCCTCTAAATTGTATATCTCTTCAGATCTTTCCTTTCGCTTCGGACCCCGTTGAGTTCGCCTGCTAAAAAATAAAAGCTTGTCAGATCGCCAATAAACAGCATATTAGCCTGTTATCAGTTTACAGCCCCTGGCTTAGCACTCTGTTTTCACTTCCTGTTCAAAACCGATGCTTTATTGTATCTTCCAGATGTTTGGAGGGGGATAAAAGTGAGGCGGTTATGATTTCAGTCTCCCGAAGTTGCAGCTGCCTGCGGCGCTGTCACTCGCCATTGGGGGGGTGTCGGCGTGCCCTTTTGTGACATCACAAAGAGCACCAGTGTCAGAGCTGTCGTTTTTTCGCGCGCCCGTGTCCGAGCCTTAAAGAGGAGATCGCCTGTTGTCTTCTTCATCAGCGCCGGTCGATCTGTGGCGCACGCGGCGCCTCTGCCTTGAAGCCGCAGATGCTTTTTATCAGGCTGAGCTAAAAACATTTTATCTTAACATGCTGAGGGTTCCTTTGAAAGGCCTTTGTTATTGCTCCGAGCCTTCCTGTGTGTGTGTGTGTGTGCGTGTGTGCGTGAATGGATGTCCAAGTGTGTTTGGGCTTGGCCAGGCTGGTGGAGCTCTCTCAGGTTACACACACACACACACACACACATCAGGTTCTGTTTAGCAGGAATAGAAGATGGAAGAGTTGGACTGAGCCTTCGTAGACAGTGTATGTCCTTGTCATGTCCGCGCTGAACTTGGAATTGTCACATGCGCGGAACCGACTGAGCACAAACAAAAGCATCATTTCCATATTTTCTGCATGCCAGATTCAACAGGGAACCAAATCAGGCTGCAATCGGGCCAAGCAGGCTGAGATGTGTCCCACTGAGGGAATGTTTCTTATCGTGTGGGCTTGTAACGAGAGCCTCGGGGTGCTTAAGGAGCCATGTTAGGCAAACCTTTTCAGACTTATGTGCCTTTGTGCGAGCAAAATCTCTCAAGATTTTTTTTAACTGTAAAAAAACTCCATGTTTCATCCCCATGGTCGACGGAAATCTTTGCTGGTTTTCTTGATACAACGACGGGCCGGCTTTAATGAGTTAGTTGACAAGTTTATTCACATATAAAGAGGAAAAATGATGAGGAGTCAGACATGCAAAGGACATGTGGAATGGGGTGGAAAGCTAATTAAAGCTTATAAGAGGGGGCCCAGACACATAACAAGTAACAATACAAAAATACACAAACAACAAACAATACAACACACCATGGTCCAGTGGTTCTCAAACTTTCTCTGTCACGCCCCACCTTGGAGGAAGAACATTTTTCATATGAACAAATAAATAAATAAATAAAAATAAGATTAAAAATTGGGGCTAGAAGCCTGTGGCTGTGTCTTGAGGGATCCCGATGAACCTGCAAGTGGCCCCATGTCTCGAGGACAAAGTTGACTTTTGACCCCATAGACTTGCATGGCATTAGAAATAGGTTTTTTCAAATTCACTGAAACAACATAAAAATGCAAATAATGTTTTACCTTTGGCACACCACTTTTTGTGATATCAAATTTTTTTGATATCATTCATTTCACTTTTCTCTTCATTTATGAAATCATTTATTTTGTACAAATAAACAACTTTACCAAATCACTCTTTGTGACATCAAATCCTGAACATTACTTTTTAAACAAGAATACTCCTTTCACTCCAAGCGAGCGTTTTACTTTGAAAGGCAAGACAAGAAGGGATCACAGCATCAAGGTCACCCCCGTCTGTGCTTGCCTACCTGCTAAGCCCTCCTCCTTTCGGGGGGTCGGAGTGGAAAACCGCCTCTGGCGGAAGCGCCGACGAGCGCATAAGCATCGGCGTGTCGCACTCACGCCACTTCGGAGAATCGAGCCTTTTGCTCTGTGGCGCGTTCGTGCGCACATGTGCATTTCCTGTTAATTTGGCTGGCGTGTCGCTGGCACGGCGGGTACACGTTGCTGCAACAAAGAGTCGAGGGGTAATCGACAACACATGGGCCCTGGGATCAAGCGCCGTCTAAAACGCCACATTAAAAAGCCCCTCTCGCTGTTTCCCTGCCCCCCCCTCCTGTTTTCCGCCTCTCTCTCTCTCTTTCTCATTGTCCCTTTAGCGTCGGCACAGCAACATTTGTTATTGTCTCGTATTTTTACGAGCCGGTTCGCAAATTTATACGATCTGACAGTTTGGGGTAGCCGCATGAAATACGGCGTGGCTCGGACCCCGGCGTCGCAGTCACCAGCCGCCCATTTATCCTGCCATCACATCTCTTAATCGAGTCGTCGCCGGCTGCCACCGCTTCGCGTTGTGAACCGTTGCCTCGCTTTAAAGTGGGGCCAGGCGCTTTTATATGAAATTGCGGCGATTGATGGGAATCCGACGGATTACATGTGCGGAGACAAAGCCTGGAAGCAGTGGGACATGCTGCTCCACTTCATCTCCGTCCGTCTGCAGCCACTTGCTTTTAAAGTAACCTTGTACGATATTGGTTTTCAATGGAAGAGGTTCCTTTTATCGCCATGTTTAAATGGGAGCCTGCAGGTCACAAATCAGAACAACCGAGTGCTTTGCAGTAAGTGTGGAGACTTTTTATATCAAATTTTGACGTTTTACTGCCACAGCTTCGCGTACGCCTAGAGAGTGACGTGCTTGGCCATCGCAGACTCATTTGAACGGCCCGCGGCTCGCCAAGCAGTTGGTTTTATTTTGTTACCGTGCTGCAAATACTTTATATGGGGCGTGTGAAAACTCAGGTGCATTAATAAAAAATGTAAAAAAAAAACGAACCGAGGGCACAGTTTGACTGCGCATGATGCGGTAAGCCCTGTTATATGTAATACAACTGGCAGCCGCGTCGAAAGTAGCGCTGAGGTCGTGCTCTGGACGTGCGAATGGAAAATATGACAGAACCGCTCGCGTGTCGTCAGGGTTTTGGACGAGAGCTTTGCGGTTCTTGTTTGCGTCTGTTACGATGAGAAAAAAAAAAGAAAATTCCAGCCCGCTCGGCCTCCCGAGTCGCATCGAAGGTGCGCGTTCTCAGTGGCATAGGGTGTGTTTTTTTTGCTCGAAGCGGCGTTCCGTAACATCCCGTGAGCCGAGCCGGCTATCTCCCGCCTCCATCGCCTCCGTCCACCTGCTAAAGCCCAACGCAATAACGGAGCGGAGATAGCCATCGGCGCTGAGTTATGATAACGCAACCCTGACCCGGGAGACGGATTGAGAGGGCCCGCGCACCTCTCTCTCCCTCCCTCGCCCCCCCCTCCCTCTCTATCTCCCTCTCTCTCTTTCGCTGCAAAGGAATCAGAACCTGCGTGTTGGAAATCCCGCGTTAATGAAAACACCGTCTCCCGGCGGGCGGCTGTCGGTGTCGACATCGATTCCGCGCCGTTCCCAGGATTTCTCACACTTTGCCGTTGTTTGTTCTTCTCTCCCTCCGCTTAAATCCTCTCAGATGGTGCCGACTGCAAAGAACAAATACTTGGTTACTCTTAGTAACAAAGTAGAAGTCCATTTTTCAAGTTTCTTCAGGTTACTTGAGTATTTTTTTCTGACAATTTTTTATTTTTTTTTTTTTTTTTACCATTACTCCCTACATTTGTATGTACTTTCTAATTCTTACATTGGACATTGCTTGAAGTGGGGCTATTGGAGCTGTGCTGTTGTGTAGTTTAATATAAAACCAGATCGTATTTTAGTGGGAGATTATTTTACCAGTACCTCGTCTTTGGGGTCACTGTATAGTACATTTTTAGTACAAAGCAAAGTGAAAATGCAGAAGGCAACATTGGTTATTGTTATTATAAGTGTAAATATCCAATAATGGCTGACTGGTCATAACTACTACTGATATGAAAAAGAAAAAATATATGGTATTGAGAGTACCAAAGATGTTAAAAATGATCCATATGCTCATGCCATTGGTCAGTTCAGCTTTTTCATTTTTGCAACATTTTTGGATGATCAACAAATGTATTGTTTCATTAATTGCAGAAAAATCCTACTGTAGCGCATTTCAGAACCTGTCCTGTCTTAGTTTTACTTGAGCTTGGAGTTGTACCAGCACTTTTACTTTCATCAGACTATGTTTTTCTGCAAGAATCCGCACTTTTACTGAAGCGCAGACCGTGAATACTTTCGCCACCTCTGCCCCTGTCATCGTCCCATCCCTTTATTCTATGTTTACTCAGGGATTTTGGGTAAGAAAATACATTTCGGGGATGGCTAATCCCACCACATTTTATTCCTTGCGGTAGGGAGCGGTGATGGCTTCCAGCTGCCGCGCCGCGGCATTCTTGCGCGAGGAGCGCTCTCTCCGAAAAACAAGTTCCGCCGCTGGTATGAATCAGCGGGCTAATGCGGCGCTGGCAGGTTGCGCCGCTGTGCCGCTTCCATGGTGGCCCCGTGCGTGCGTGTCGGCGCGTACGCCGCCGTCTGTGTTGCTGGCAAGTGGACGGATGATGTTTTTGCACCACAATCAAGTCCATTTGGAAAGCCTTAGATCAAATGCCCGAGTATCAGCACGGTTTACTGCGAGTCTCAATACGAAGCTGTTCAGACATCCATTTGGTCTTTGTTGGGAATTTTTTTTCTCTTGTTTTTAGTCTGTATATCTCCTTTCACCACCAGCGCAGTCCTGGCAATGGGAGAGCTCATGCTTCTACAGTTTACAGTTAATATATCATTCAGTGCATTCCATGTATTTATATTAGAATATAAAATAGTTGCTTTTTCGGTAGATGTCTCACTTTTTATCTGTGCTTGAGGCTGTTTTTGATCATTGACCTATTTGGCGTGGTTAGCCCTCTGTTTGCAGCTTTGCTGAAATTCAGAAGGTGAAAGAAACTCCATAAACGTATTATTGTCGGTAAAGTTAAACTAAATTTTATTTTCTGTGGTGTGGGGCCGTCGCCGGCTCAACTTCTTTTTTTCTTGTTCACTGCATCTCAAAGAATAAGGACGACTGTCTCCGCGCCGCTTTGTTCGTCAAGTGTCCCACAATGCCAGCTTTGTTTGAACTGACCCTCATCCCGTAATGAGAAGTGAAAACGTATATCAACAATGTGCGCTAAACACTCGACCCCTGATGTCGGCCCACTGAGGTGGGGACGCTAATTGCTTCTCAACGAAACTGACGTTTTCAAAATGCGAGTTTCTACCGCCTGGTGTGACGTCCTTGAATCAGACCGTCGACCGTACAGTCTCGGTGCGGGGCTGAGTGCGTCTTGCCTTTTCCCTTGGCTGTTTTATTTTTTGTGGCTGTGAAAATAATTTATCCGCGCGGTTTCTTTTCCCCTGCGTCGTCTTCCTTTTTCAGTGCGCGCACGTTCTAGTCTGTTCAAACGAAGAGGAGCCATCCAGCTTTAGAAGCCAGATGTCAGAGGTCGTTCCACATTAGTGCTACTGATCAATCAGGCCTTGCATAACTCTCCTGCTCCTTTGTCTCAAGAGGAAGTGGATTAGAGGCTGTTTTTCTGAGGTGCGACCTGGGATAATTAGTTAGGCCTGTTTAGAATGCGCGCACGCACGGACGGACACAAACATGTTCCCATAACGGGCGGCCCAGATGGGAGGATAGAGGTTCCTTTTAGAGATGCTCGTTATCACCGACAATCAATGATCCTTTTCTGCAAGGGACGCTTGAAATGACGATGATCAAAAGCTTTATTTTCCTCTGATTATAAAGCAAAAAAAAGAAGCTTGTGTCTTTTTCAATGGAAAGAAACATTGGGAAAATTACATTCCTCATTACTCCAGCTTCTGTGCCACACAAGGATGGGAGGATTCCATCTTTCCGCCTACAGTGCGCCACTGTGCACCGCAGTGTTCGATCTTGATTTAACGCCTGTCAGGTGTGAAGCAAAGTCACTGCCGCGTCGATGCTCATCTCTTGCCATTGCTCCCGAGCCGCAACCGCCTCAACTGGAGCATCAAGGCCCCGCTGAAAATAAACTGGAAAACCTGTTTTGTTATTGGTTGAACGAAGGCCAATACTTGTTGGGGGGCGGGGGGTTCCATTGTAAAGCATGTGCATTGTTTCCATTCTTTTCAAGAGGCTAATCTGATTATTTTTTTGTCGTTGCTGTTTTTTAATTGAAATCCAATGGTGTGCATCCACGCTGAGCTCATCCTTGCGGCGAGAAGCTAAGACTCTCTCCCCACAGCCGCCCCACAAGGGCCTCTAGCCGCCTCTTGCTGCCCTGACAGTCGGTAATAGATGAACTGAGAGGAAAGAAGCGCTGGAGCTCACCACCACCACCACCACTGCCGCCGCTCTCGCCAGCTCCCCGCCGCGCTCGGGGAGGCGAGCGCTCTGCGCGGCCGTACGTAAACAAAACACGGAACGGCTGCGCAGATTTCCACCGGTGTTTTCGCACCCGGGGCGGACGGCCGCTCCAGCCCGTCGCTCCAATGCAAGCCAGGAGCCAGCCGCATCTACGCCCTGGTGTTTTTCACCAAAGAATCCTGCCATTTTAGTTTTCGCACGGCTCCCAATGCCATCATTTCTTTTTCCCTCCCCCGCTTAGGTCCCCCTTTTTCTCTCTCTCTCTCTCTCTCACTCTCTCTCTCACTCTCTCTATCTCTCTCTCTCTCTGTTCTTAATGTTGGAGCCCTGGAAAATTTATAGGTGATTAACTTGTCAGAGGAGGCTTTTTGCGCGGCTCACTTTACTGTG
Organism: Thamnaconus septentrionalis; assembly: GCA_009823395.1. NCBI lineage: Eukaryota > Metazoa > Chordata > Actinopteri > Tetraodontiformes > Monacanthidae > Thamnaconus > Thamnaconus septentrionalis. Next base: position 9,200,417 of record CM020520.1, read on the forward strand.
CCCATCATTCATACATACAGCAGATAGCATTCCACAATTTATCATCGTGGGCCCGTCTCCTCAGGTGTGTGCGTGTCCGTGCGCGTGTCCGTGTGTGTGTGTGTGTGTGTGTGTGTGTGTTGCACATCTTCGCGCCTTCGTTCGCAGCTCCGCGTTTGCGCAGACGCCTTATTGTGACGCTATTGTTTCCGCAGCCGCGCGTCCATGTGTTTCGCTGGCTGAAGAGCAGTTTTCCCACGTATGACCGTAACTCATTCGGACACTGCACACACACACCTACACACATGCGCAGGCTTTGCTCATTCTGGAAGCTTTCAGTCACAGATCATACACAGACGCTGAGCGCGCTCCCTTTGTGGACTGTTTCAAGCGAAACTCCGAGGAAAACACGACAGGCGGACAGAATTATGGTGCATTTTTGGAGAGCATTACACTTATAAGGTTTTCTTTATTCTTCTGTCTCATTTTTCCCTGCTTCCCTCTTGCTTCTTTTTCTCTTTATCCTCATCTCCTTTATTTTAAGCCTGACAGCAGCTGTCTTGGGCATAAGTAGGCCAGCCAAACACACACACACACACACACACGCACGTACCTAGACATATCAATGTACACATTACCGGAACTGTTTGGGCCGATGAGAAGTAGGGCAGCCGACCAGGCAAGAGTTGCCGAAGCCCTTGGACGTCTCGCAGCAGACTGTCCCGCAGGAGCGTCATGTCATAATAGCCCTGATTGCGCAGCATTCAGGAATGCCGGCGGAGTTAACCTCTCCACGGAGAGGGGTCGGTGCTGATGTCATCGTCCGCGTCTCTGCGCTCCTTCCCCTAGGCTGCCGTCTCTGTATGGCGTGGGGTAATTGCCAACAAATGCTTTGTGGTGGCAATTAGGCATGCGAGATTCGCTCCGCCGGAGAACTCCACCATCCTCCTGCTCGCCTCTGGGGTGCTTCTGGCTTCACCTTTTCCCTAACCTGCGCCCTCTCTTCCCAGGTGCAGTACAGCGATGCGCAGAGCGGTAAAGATTTTGTCACCTACCTGACCCTCTCCCCTGTGCAAATGACTTTCCACGGCACTGGGAGCACCCTCCAAGCCAGCCATGACCAGGTGTGTTTGTGTGTGTGTGTGTGCGCGCGCGCGCGTCTGACCTCTCGGGTATCTGTGTCTGTCTGCGGCCTCCCAGAGGGATAGCAAGGGTGAGATGACACAAACCGCAACAGTTTTCAAATGAAAAGACTTCCCGAAAATATGACAACGAGGCCTCACATCATAACTATTTCAGAGTTCAGATCCATGTTTTTATCCCAGCCTTGGAAGAGTTGGAACTATTAACTAAGAAACTCTCCGGAAACCCTCCGTTTACAGCAGGGGCGTCATTTCAAGTATGAAAACGAGCTGCAATTTTCCGATTAAAGAAATCGCTGTTTAAATATGTCCTCTGTATGTAGCAGCCTCTGTTAATACTGAGGCTGAGCAAGAAAGCCCAAGTACAGCCACTCTGTAGCTACGCTGTCATTCTACCGACCCTCTTACGTCTGCTATTTGCCACCTTCATTGCCCTAAAATGTCTCTGTCGAAAGAGAGAAAAGTGGACTCTGCGTGCTCCAACAACACAACCAAACTAAAACAAAGAGAACAATCTGAAGTTGTTATTTTTCTAAGTTATTATCATACCAAGATTTTACCGGTCCAGCCCGCTTGGGAATAACGTTTTTTCTCTATGTGGCCCGTGAATTGAAACTAATTTGACGCCCCTGGTGTACAGCCTCCTGCTTCCTATGAACCTCCTGGTAAAACTGATGCTCTGTTGGACCTCCTGCATTTTGCCATTAATCAAGAAGAGAGTTAAATGAGGTGGGACTGTTCAGCATATGTCTATATTTCAGTCGTAAACTCACTCACACAAGGGAACATCTCTCCTGAGCACGTCAAGACACAATGACAAGGACCTGCAAGTGCTTAACGTTTGCTGCCAGTTGTGACATTGCTAATCTGGGTGCGTGAAACCGGCAAAAAACGAAAGACAAAAAAAAAACCCTGCATGTCGCGATGGAGACGAAACCAAGCCATTGTTTGTCAATAGTGGAAGGACGTATCGGGGGGACCCACTCTGGGTGGGAGCGACAGAGGCACCTGTGATAATAATTACTCACACACACCCTCGCACAGCTGTCAGCCCGCTGATTTCTATCACGCTAATCCCCCCCGTTCTATTATTTCGGGAGAGTCGCTGCACAACTCGCGGTGTTACCGGTCGTCCTCTTTCCCTCCCTCTCTCTCTCTCTCTCACACACACACACACACACACACACACACACACACACACACACGTCCTCCCCAGCATTCAGACGCACTCGTCTTTGTCCGGTGGTTGGCCAAGCAGAAAACCACTTGCTTACGTTGTGCCATCTAAACATGGGACGCCTCTTTATCCAGCGCCCTTCAAAGCTCTAATAAAGCGCCGACCCCGAGGGCCTTAAATGGGACAGCTGACAGGGGGCTGTCGCCGCCGCTCGCCCAGCGCCCAGTGAATATAGGCCAGGCAGGTCTGCGTCCTTGAGATGCTGTTGTTGCCAGGAGCACTGGGGCATGACCGACTGTTAGAGAGGGCCCTTTCTTCTGCTCGTCCCAGTACAGTGAGGAGGAGCGCGGCCCACAAAGGGAGCGGCCAACAATGAGGGGGTCACCGTCAGCAGACCCCCAAACCCTCGGCACTTTTGTTGGGACAAAGTGGGGCTGAGGGCGTCGCGTGTTTGGCTCGGTGACGCCGGCAACGTCGCGTCAAGGCGTCGGGAGTTTACCTGCGAGTTAGTTTTCCTCAACTTTCTTTAAATACAACCCAGAGTCTAAAATAAACAAACCATCTGGGTCGACCAGGAAAATGGCCTGTTTAGCCCTCTGTTTACAGCCGACTGCAAAAAAGCTCAATTTTGTCTTCCCGCTATAGCCGATACTTAGTTGTTTCCTCCTGTGTCTTGTTTCCAGAGTGCTGAGGGAAGACAAGAAACTGTGGGAAGGGCCCTTTGTGACATCATTGCAAAAGGCTGATTTCAATTACAGTTTGTTTTGAAAAGCAGAGCGAGGTTGAATGACAGGCTAGTTACAGGCTAGAGACACGTTTTGCTCTCAGAAAACATCACTTAGGGTTATTTTTGCAACACATACGCCCCTTTGATGAAACTTTAGCCGTACGCACGCTGTCCTGTGATTGTCTAGCTGAACGGCACGTTTCCCTTGCCAGCTGCGCTGGGCTCCTCGGCCCGTGCACACAAATGGGACCCTAATACTTTTACTTCTGTGTGTAGTTGTTGCGAATTTGAAGACGATGAAGCTTCCCTGAGATGGAATCGCGACCTTTCCCACAGTACCTTTCCCTCTTATCAGTAGCTGTGTTTACATTGCAGTTTTTTGCAAAATAAATATTGACGAAGTATTGAAAATTGCCATTTGCAGGTGTTTCCATTGAATGGTGCGAAGCGCATAAGCCGTAATTCTTGTAAAATCTCGTCTGGCGAGACCAAACTTCGAGGAGGGTGGAGGCACAAAACATTTTGTGTTTTGGAGCAGCTATTTGAAGGGAACTGGTCACGTGACCCCCGTACGTCACGTCCGCTGACGTGTAAATGCGAAAAAAGTGTTTCCATGACACTTTTGCGATATACCTCCATATCGATACGTCTGAAAAACCACCTCATTAGAGCGTCAAAACCTTTTAGCGATATTTGATAGATAGATTTTTTTCCTAGTTTACGTGTTTCCTTTATCAGTTTTTTTATTGCGATATTTAGGTTTTGCGCAATTCTAGGGGCAATGGAAATGCAGCTGGTAATAGGACATGGAATGAAAAGGGCTCTCGGTTTTTTGTTTGTAGGTCAGTCAAGTGATTCCATTTGAAGGGTTTATATTTTGCTCATGTGGTAAAGGAAATAGTCACTCGTCTTCTTTCCCTGTCTCGAACCTGAGCACGCGCCATACAGTAAACATTAATGATCCTGGGCCATACAAGGAAGTCCTATCGTATAGCTCATTAGGGCCAGCTCCTTATCAGCAAGGCACGCTCAACATGAAGAGGCCACACACGGAGATGCTGCACATTGCCCGCTTCTTATAATCTTTGGCCTTGTGCAGACATTCCTGGAGGACCCGTGTGTGTGTGTGTGTGCGTGCGTGTGTGTGAGTGTGTGAGATATTCAGCTGAGCACTCGTCTCTGACCGTTGCCATCTGCCAAACACATGTGAAGCTCGCGGGCTACCGAGCTAGCCTCAGTTTGCCCGCAGCCACCGAAATTTGTCAAAGTGTGAACTCGTAGACGACATTTTGTTTGATTTGCGCCTCGTCACAACCTCTTTTCTCCACAAAATGTGAAAGAACTTAATTTTTTATCTATGTATCCGTATGTTTTGTTTGTCTAGCTGCAGGGCTATTCAGTGGGCATCTCTCTCGTCGTGCTGCGTCGCCTGAAAACAAGTGCAGTTGTTTCAGATGCACGGCCATGGAAAATCAAAAACTCCTGCTCCGATGGATGAAGCTCCCTGAAAAATACATTGCGGAGCCAGTAATCACCATGATCTTTTTGCCATTTGCCTGGATTACTTGTTGCTCAGTGATCAAAACACCTCGGGCGACCGCCGCCGGCTCCCAAGGTTTGCTCAGCTGAATCCGCCCTCCGCCATTGCAAAAAAAAAAAAAAAAAACCCTAAAAACTAAGCAGAGCCCCGCACTATGGCGATATTAAGACGTTTTTCCCCCTCCGCTGTCTCGGGCAGACAGATTTCTGTGTTTGTTCTGCAGAGCTGAAGTAACTCTCTGGCAGCCTGTGGCTGGCGGCAGTGTGGCACCAGGGGGGCCGAGGCCCACTGAGCTGTGTGTGAGGTGTCGCTGGCCTAACATGAGCGGCCCGCAATCGAAGATGACAGGGTGACTGTTGTCCGCCACCGAGGTCCGTGCGCGTGCGCCGGGCCCGCCGTGTGTGTTGTGTTGCGCGCGCGGGGGCCGGGTTCGCTTTGCGTGCAGTAATGTCCTCAGCTGAGCCAACCCCGAGGCCCTGTGTGTAGGTGGGGGGTGGGGGGCGGAGGGAAGGTGGGGGTCATGTATTCCAGATTGTCAGCTGTGGCCCGCTCGAGTTTCCTGCAGCAAAATCGCAGTTTGGGCTGATTTGACATGATGTGTTGAACACAGTGTCTCGGGATTAAAATGTGTGGGAGACATGCTTCCAAGTAATTAAAGGCCGACTGTTTGGGTAATTTTTCCTGCACATGTTTATGATAAGTGGTGCCAAGTCCGCTCCGATATCCAACTTGTCTTGCCTCCCGACTTTCTTCTTTGTTTGTAATTTAGACCCGACAAGTTGGTGTTCGCTCGCCGCTTAATGGGCATCAGTCCTTTGATTCGAGCAAAGCGTTATTTTGTTGCACGCGCTCTCTGACCCAGTTTTAAATAACATATAACCATGCTGTCAAGGGACATTATCTGTTCTGCAGAAACAAGGCACAACACCAGGCATTCAACCGGGTCTTTTTTTTTTTCTTCCAAGTGGATAAAAACTGCAGTTGGGAATTGCAAAACACACATCACAGAGCAACATCTTCTTTGGTATTTGGAGTATTCAGCAACGGCTGCAGTGGCCAGAGTGGGGCCTTTTTTTTGGTTCAAGCCACAGGCCTGTTATTAATTACATGCCACTTTAGTGCAATTAGTAAAATGAACAGTCAGGAAGAACAAACAGAGGAAGAAGGGAAGTGGAAAAAACTTGTTCTGTTCCCTCAGTGTCCATCTCAGCAGTAGCGCAGCTGTACCAGAACATTTAACTAATGGCCGATGGTCTTGAATTTTGCCATTTTCCTTGAGAAATTATTATTGGCAGTCATTATTTTTGCTTTCCTAACTTTGCCCAAAGCGTTTTTTGTCGGGAAAAGGTCACTTTGATCACATGAACGTTTCATCCACTTGCGTTTCGGTCATCCGACTACTCTACGTTATGATGTCACCTTCTGGTCAGGGCTGTAGGAGGCGCACTTTACCCAAGCCAGTCCTTTCTCTCCTGTCCTTTAGAACGCCACCCACCCCCCCTCTTGTTTACCCACTGCGGTATCTCAAACTGATTTTGTGCCAATTTCGTGCTCCTTGCTATCTGCTTGTGTAAGTAATCCATATTCATTGGTAGCCACAGCCCGAGAAGGGAAACGGGAAAACGGGGGGGGAGGCTGTAATGAAGCGGTGACGACGGCCGGCGGTGGGAGTTACACGTCTTTGCATGTAAGCCACGTCCCAGGCCTTCATTTCCTTTGTGAGTCGACTGGAGGATCCCCCCCGAATAAGAGAAGCGGAGGAGCGACGCTGGGAGTCGTGATGCGATGAGTCTTCAAGGATCCCCTGCGGAGCTCAGGGGAACAACAGAGGAGAGGCTGCGGGGGTGGGGGCGGGAGGAGGGGGAGCACAGGTCCTGCGTTTGAAGTCTCTCACTCCCAGCCGGGCCAAAAGACGTTACCCAAGGCTGGATTCCTCTCTGGGGGGGGGGGAGTCTCCCAGGACTGGGACCCAACCAGGCGGCCAGCTGTCCGAGCGCCTCTCCCACCTCCTTATCTGCCCCCTGAGATTCCCCCTAATGTGACAGTGTTGTGTAACCAAACACCTGGACGTTTCCTCAAATAGCCGTGTTAAGAGAAAACAAAGGGCTTCAAGCCTAATTTGTGTCTACGCTGGTTTCCCCCACGAAGCGCAAGCCGCGCACGGCCCCGCAGCAGCGACCTGAGGAAGTGCGCTACCAGGAAAATGAAAATCAAACGCGCCGATCGCGTTCGAGGGAACCGCGCGACGTGCAGCAGAAACGCAAGGCGTCCGCCCAACCAAACTGAGCTGCGAAGCGACAAGTCACGACGCTGGGTGACAGACGATGGAATCAAGGGCATAAGATGGCGGAGGTTATACAAACAAAGGGGGGGGGGTGATCCAGTGGAAGCGATAAAACCACTTCTGGCAGGCACAGCATTTTGCTGGCCTGAAAGCCGGAATGTTGCATATTAGAGTGGGGAATGCATATTTTCAGCAAGTCAGAGTCAAACCCGTGGGAGTATTGAAAGATGTGTAGATGCTCCCTTGGTTTAGTAGGTACTGTAATCTTATGCCTACATTGCAGCAGTGACAAACTGTATGGTGAATACCGGGGGGGGGGGGTATTTTGTTCAGTGAAATGGGATGTTTTAAAGGTCCTTTTTAATTTTAAATTCTAGTATACTTATTTGGGGGAAGATTTGCCCACCGAAATCTCCAACTAGGGATGCAAATGATCGATTAATTCATTCATCGTCAGTTGATTGACCTAATCGATCGATTCACGATTAATTGATAAGCGGCGATTTTTCATGAGAACCTAAATTTCACAATGAAAAATGTGTAAGGAACACATTATTTAACCCTTGAATAGTGTTGAGGGTCCAATGTGACCCATTTGTACATTTGAGAACAGTAAAAACACCCTCAACATTTCTCCACTGACTTTAAGTTGACTTCTGGGTCACGTTTCAACTTTTTTTTAAAAACAAAAAAGTTTTTTAAAAGTAACTTGTTCTAGGTGTACAGGTGTACACCACGCCATTTAACAATAAAAAACCCTGTGTAAAAAAAAAAAAAAATTCAATTCATTGCGACAAATTTCATTTAATCGATTAAATTCTTAACTGACAATCGGTCATCGATGAATTGTCAATTAGATTCTTAATCGACAATTAACCGCTAATCGATTCGTTGTTTACATCCCTCCCTCCAACCTCACTTAAAAAAGGGGTGAGACGCAGCTCACCTCTCCCTCGCTGGTGCCACCTCACCCACCAGCTCTCCCGCCACCGGAGCCGCCCAACCCCTGCAGCTTCCCCTCGAGCCGGGACAGAGTCCAGCGATGATCCATCACAGCCGCCTGTCTTCCTCAGTGCGCTCCTCAGGAAACACCTTTCAGACCCGGAGATTAGAGTGTGACGGGCGAGAGGAGCGGCGCAGTGAAAGAATGATGGAGGAGGAGGATTGGGTGAATGATCCGGGAGAGGGAGAGGGGACGGCGGGGAGACATTGATTGCGCGGGGATGCGGGAGATGGATGAGGACGACTGGGAATAAGAAAACGGGAGATGGGAACTTTTTCTGGGAGCAGAGGGGAGCTAGGGGAGACGGGCGGGAGAATAAACATGAACTTGCCCATTAGTAGGCGCGCTGAAAGCTCCAAGTGGCCCAAAGTGGCCCTGAGTGTCTTTGGAGAGCTGACACGGCCGCTCAGTTTGACCATATCGCAGTTCAAACAATTTAAGAAGAAGTGGGGGGGAATCGACATGTGGCTCTGTCAGACGCTCACTTGCAGATTTTATTTTTCCAGAGCGTGCTAAAATGTGAGAGATTTATTGCTGCTGTTGTTACCGAGCTGGATTTTTTTGGGGCTTCCTCGCTAGCTCATTTTTTTTCCTCATTCCACAAAGTAGTGACCACTATTCCAGCGATTTGTTTTTTTTTTTTTTATTATAAAACTCCCAGTTCCACTGAAAAACATGCGGGGCAGGGTGGGGCAGCAGGAACCGCTCATCATTTAAAAGAACTTTTTGTGACCAAGCCTGCAACTTCTGGCCTGTGGTCTCGAGACGCTGCCTTTCTACATCAACTTAATTTTTCCTCCTCGTGATGCAGCCTCGAATGTGAATAGGTTATTGTGTCTCCATGTGTTGTGGTGCTTTGCAAAACGGCTGTCTCGATGTTCCTCCGGTTGATTTTCTGAGAAAATGTATTTCATTAGTATAATTGCAGATATGGATGTTTTTATTCAGCTGTTCTCCAGCTCGGCAGTTCTCTTTCCTCTTGTTCTGGGAGTGATTAGTTCTTCTCATGCAAAAGAAATTTGCTCTTCTGCAAGAGACGGAAGGTGTGTCCTTTCTTCAGCGGTTGGATGGTTGTGTGGTCCTGCGCCGTTCATACTTTTGCGCCGTTGTTTGCACAGATGGAATGGGGTACCTTCGCGCAAATTGCTCCCCAAAGGCCGAGTCGGACAAAAGAGGGCCGCAATTTTCCCGGCGATGTTATTTTTCCTTACATTTCCAATTCTGTAACGTCAACAGCTTTGATGATGGGCTTTAAATAACTGAGTGAGTCAGCGGCCCACCTACCCCAGTTGACTTGAATGTTGTTCAGGAAGTTACGTTCTGAAGCATTTTAATGATTTTTAGCTTGCTCGGCTCCCTCCCCAACCCCATCCCCCGAGCTGTTGCAATGTATTGTTAGATCTGGCAATTTGCGAATTATGAGCCATCAGTCTGCCTTTAATAACTGGCGAAAACAAAAGTATTTCCCATGCAGTCGTCGCGCCAACCAGTTTGCCAAAACATTTACTGGTCATAATGAATTCTTACGTAACTTTCAAAAACTTGGTTTTATAATGATTTCATCCCCTCGTCTCCCGTCTGAACACTGTCACGATCTTCTTTTAACTATCTGACATAGGAACACTCCTATATTCTGGGTGCTACAAAGTTAAAAAGGCATGATTAAAACACACTAAAAAACAACGTAAACATTAATTATCCAAAAACTGAATTATATTCTTCTGTCCAACTAATGCAAAATAAAAAGCCTAAGTCTTCATTCCAGACAGTTGATATGTGTTCGAGAGCCGCGTTCAGACTGCCAGCCAAAATCCGATTTTTATCCCATCCGGATTGAAACCGGATGGCTCCTTTGTTGTCTGAACAGTCACAAATCACATGAAATCTGATTTTTCCAAAACGGATGAGACCACCTTCAAAGGGGAGGTTGTTTCAAATCACATTTGGACAGAAGCGTCTCAGTCTGAACAGCTCCAAACACACCGATGGATTTTGACCGTCCGTGAAGTCACTCTACGCGACGCAAGAGCCAATAATGCGCCAGACCAGACCAGAGACTTGTAGTGTATGTAGGGAGGCACACAGAGCATTATAGTTTTATACTCCCTCTTAGTTTGTTTTTTGTGTTTATTTGACGGTTGAAACTGAAAGTAAAATGAAGCATCACTCACATCTCCTTGAAAATGGCCAAGCGGTTTTCTTCCTCCCCGCCGCTGCCTCTTTTTTTTCTTTCTTTTTTTTCTTTATCCCTCAGCAGACCTGTCAGACTCGGCTGATCGCTTTAAGGCTGCCCGACGTGTTACATTCATTATCGCCTTCATGCTAAAAGCAACAAGTTGTTTTGGCAGTGGCTTTGAAAGTGCAGGCTTGCACCCCGGCGGGCTGTGATTCCCCCCCACCCCCACACACACACACACACAAATGTGTCCTGCATAAAGATCCCCGGGGGGAAGAAAAAAAAAAATCAAGTCACACCTTCTCCTCACTCATCGCCAGCCCCTCCGTGTGGCAGTCGACAAGGTGGGCCCGCCCTCTGCAGCATCTCGGCTCATTAACGTAATGCCATTTGATACTGAGTGATAATCCGCCTCGCTGAAAAGGTCCCGAAGATAACGGCCGCATATTTAATCTTCTTTCTCCTCGCGTTTTGCCACCAGCGACTCGCAACGTGTGAGAAATGCCGCCTGGGGAAGAACACCGCCTTCTACTTCTTCTTTTTTTGACGCCAACGTTTTTTTTTGTTGTTGTTTTATCGCCTCACGAAGGTTAGCACATCAGCCTTTGTTTTATAATCAGCATTATGCAAACTGTTTTACTGCCCCCCAAACCCACCTCGCCATCGCCCACGTTTTGTGACGTGCCAATACACAACCGGCGCTGCAGTGAGCAGCTGTTTATTTTCTGAGGCTCGCCCCATTGTTTGGCCGTATAGGTTTGAATGCGACGCATCTGCAGCTCATTCAGAACCATCGTAAGGAGCTGGATCCAAAGGGGGATAAAAAAGAAATGAAAAAAACAACCACAAAGGACCGCAGACCAAAAGTGGAGGCGGAAACACGGCCGGGGACGAGACGCAGCGTCACTGTGTCCGTGTAGGTCCTCAATCAGGGAAAATAAACTGTTCAGGTGGGTGGCAGGTAGATGATTTACAGCGAAGACCTCAGCATTAATTCCCCTGTGGTTTCCAGTCAATATTTACTCGGCCGTCGTCGTGGTTCCGACCGGAGTCGAGGCTGGTGCGGGTCTTTCCAGCGTCCCCTCCGGCCCTGGCGGTTTGTGTCAAGCGGCCACACACGCACACAAACACACACCGAAAGACTAAAAAAACAATTAATTTGAGCATGCAGACTGCACGCTCAACATCTTCCAGCAATTTGATGTGGCCGCCCAAACCTCTAACCACCTGGGTCTTCCGCCACTGAAGGTCCCGCGGCTGCCGCTGTTTGTTTGTGTGCGAGCTCACATGCGACAGCAAAATGCCACACTGGAAATTAAGTTTTCAGCCATTCTTGGAGATCTTCCGCTGTCTCTCCGTCTGGCCGGTTGCTTTGGCCCAGAGGCCTCGACCGAAGCGGTAGCGAGGTTTTGCCTCTCGCAGCCTTTGAAATTGGTCCATAGTTTGGCGCTATGCTCTGAAGTCGCAGATCTCATACAAAAATAAATAAATAAATAAATAAATAAATAAAAATTTGGGGCTAGAAGCCCCAAATTTGACGTGGCTGTGTCTTGAGGGATCCCGATGGACCTGCAAGTGGCCCCATGTCTCTAGGACAACGTCGACTATTGACCCCATAGACTTGCATGGCATTAGGGCAGTGGTTCTCAAACTTTCTCTGCCACGCCCCACCTTGGAGGAAGAAAATTTTTCAGAGTGAAAGAGTGAACTTTAGCAATTCACTCTTTGTGACATCAAATCCTGAGCATTACCGTATTTTCCGGACTATAACAAGAATACTCCTTTCACTTTTCTGCTGTGCAAATCACTTTTTTTGGCCAACCACTTTTGTAACATCCACCATCCTGGCTTCCCTGTGAAACAACACAGCTTTATGTTGTGCTCCCATCTCTCACAAAGTGCAGAGAATAGCCGCGCTTTCAGGGCTCTTGTTTTGATGAAATTGACCACATCAACAACATCAGTCATGCGACAACATCACATTTTCTACCTGCCATTTGTCCATCCTGTGTACCTGAGCAGCGTTTTTCTTAGCTACAACCTACTGAACACTTTTTGTTCATTGTTCCACCGTGGAAAAAGTTCCCACATGAAAACATTAGTTCCCCCGGGCGCCGCGTCTCCCTCCCGCCCGGTGTTTCGCGCCCCCCCAGACGTGACTCTGCGCACCCCAGGGGGGGCGCGCCACCCACTTTGAGAAACACTGCTCTAATAAATCTAGGTAATAACAAAATGATTGTTTTTTTTTAATCAATTTTTACGCCACTCGGAAGATTCTGATCCGATCCGGTCCATCAGGAAAGACTCCGGACAACTCTGCGCATGCCCAAAGGATTTATTCTGATTTGTGCATGTGTACGCACGTAATGATTGGATTATTTCATTTAGCGTCCATGTAAATAGTGCATTTGGAATTTACGATAAACCAAGGTTTAGATCGGATTGGAGAAATTCACGCGTGTAAACATAGCCATTGATATCAGAATGACTTGCAAGATAAGGACTTTCCTGTCTGCCAGAATTAAAAGAAGTGATTTATCTTGAGCCCCGATGGCGGCCCTGAGTTATGGAGGCGGGCCTGAGCGCTTCTTACTGTTCGCTCGGCACTTAACGACACTTGCAGCGGTGGGAGCCGTGTTGTTGGCGTCCCACGGGGGGGATCAGCGCTCTGCAAGGCTGCACGCTGAGTTATGGAGATGAGCGTGGCGACCGGGGAATGTTTTCCTGTCTGTCTGTGCCTCCCCACCGCCACCACCACCACTCTCCTCTCATCTTGATGTTAACGCATTCTCAGGCCTTAAGCAGACATTTTGAAACTCTCCAAACAAACAGGAGTTGGGGGTGGGTCGCTCACGACGAAGGCGTCGCGCACACTCCTGCCGTGTAACGCAAACAGTTTGCGTTGCCTGTCCTCTCCTTCTGTCGGCGAACTCCTCCGTAAATAAAGCCGGCAGTGACAGCTCGCCCGCTTGTTTCGCATTGCGAATTATTCAGCGCCGCCTCTTTGCATTTGGTGGAGATAAAGGGAGGATTAAACGAACCGCAAACTGTTGTCGCCTAAACCTGGCGCGAAGAAATGCTTCTCTCTCCCCCCCCCGTTTAGCCGTGGCACAGCTGAGAAAAAGGCCCTCACTTGGGTTCCCGCCGCTCTGAAATGCAAAGCGTCACTGCCGCGTGACTGTAACTACCACGTAACACTTTGTGTTTTGCAAGGTGAATGACAAGCCGGCCCCCCACGCGTGCCAAGCGGGTGTTACGGACTTGTAAATGATGCAATAAATGATTAATTACCTCTTTTAAACCCGCTTCCAAGTTTAACAGTGACGTTAAAGCCCGTTGTCTCCCACCCACTTCACTCCTCTGTGAAAGGCTTTTTGTCAGTTTCTATTAGTGTTGTCAAAAATATTGATATATCAATTCAATATTGACATTGAAAACTTAAAATAGAATTGATATACCGATACACACCCTGCGGTTGCTCGTATCGGAAATGAGATTTTTCAGCATATCGTACTATTTAAGTCTGAAATCCAGTGTTGTGACAACACTAGTTTCTATATTACACATTCAAATGACATGGCTTAAAGTTACGGTAACGGTGGTGGACATCTTTCTGTCCCACTCTCATAAAAGTACCAGTTGTTTTAATTGGACTCTGGATCATGTAATCCAGTGTGCCTTCTGACTGGATATTCACAGAGTCGTCTAGGGCCTAAAATCAAGAAGGTCTCGTTTTAAGTCCACTGGTGACTCATCAAAGTGTTGGGACGACTCCCCATCAGAACGCATGAAGGTCATTATTCCCGAGCATGTTCGTCCCTTCACATAGTCGTGGTTGACTGTTTTGATTGCACATCTGCGCGTTCCTGCGAAGCCGCGAGAGCCGCTCTGTCCCCGCTGGGTTTCACATGTGCCCGCGTCGCCCGCAAATTATGTTTTGCGAATGATGCTGTCGCGACTCCCCTCCAAATGGTTTGATTTATTGTGCATTCTTTCAAGTGAGAGGCCTCATGCTGCATCGTTACTAAATAAACGTTTGTTTTAGAGCTCCCCCTCTTCCTTTGGGGCATTTTCCCGATTCCTAATTTCCCCCCTTCTTCCCTCTCAGACCAACTCCATTCCTTTTTTCTTTTCTTTTTTTCTTTTCTTTTTTTTTAACAGTCTTGCACTCATGTTCCACCCCACCACAACACGCCTCCCTCGTGCCCAGTGAGTTAACATGGAGTTTTAGGAGCCTTTAAACCCTTGTTCCCCATGTACCTGGGTATTTTTACAGACATAGCTCTTTCTACACGGTTTGGACCTGCAGCCTGGTCATCTGCAGGCCATCTTTAGGTCACCATAAACAGGGAGGTTTTGGGAAAGTTCATCCCCAGAGTTGGGATTTTCAGAAGCCTTCGCGTTAAAGCAAACTCACCGTTTGCGTCAATAATGGAAGATTTTATTTGCTTATCTTTTGTGTAGATCGTTTGTGTGAGCATACACTACCAGTCAAAATTTGGCTATCTAATGCAGTGGTTTTTCTTTATGTTTAGTACTTACTACATTGAAGATACATCCTGAAGACATCAAAAATATGAGCAAGATATATGTAATTATGCAGCAGAGAAAAACACGTGATATGCAGCATTCATTTTCCTTTTCCAGTTTAGTTTGTTTTCAGACTTTTGATTTGACATCCTGATGCTCTGATGTTACTACCTCCTCGTTTAGCACACACTTGACATCGCCGGGTCAGCGTTCGCATGCAGTTGCGCATCCGTGATGTTATTTTGCAACACAGTCTGCGAGTTTGGATTTTGTGTTTTTCTTTTTTCGGGGATAAGGCCCAACACGTCTGGGAAATGGGAAGGCCGCCTCTCCCGATGCTTGATTTATAAGAGCGCAGGGAGTGAAGGGTTGTTTGCCAGAGGCGCACAAGGCCACGAGGTCCCTCATCAGTACGCTGACCTCCGTCTGCGTGAAACTAACCGATGCAAAGGAGGACACGGCGGGGAGGATGGATGGATGAATAGATGGCAGACCTTGAGGAGTCGTGACTTGAAGCCTTTTCTTTTTCTTGCCGCATTCATTTTCTCCCCGGCGAGGCGGCGGAATCGGCAAATCCCGGCTCAGACGCTCAGCGGTGGCCGGCGGTGTTTGCGCCGCACGCTCGCCTCTGTTTTCCTTTCCCGATCCCTCCTTCAAGCCTCTCGCTGCTCCCTTTTTTTCCTCCCTTTTTTTTTTTTTTACGATCGCCCTCGCAGTTTTACTGTCCACAGTGTAATTAGCTGTGTCTTAATCACGCGTTAAAGCGCAGCACCTCTGTGGTGTTTACTGTCTGTTGGCCGTGCCGTAAAAATGTGTGAGGCGGCTCGTAAAAAAAAAAAAAAAAGGAAAAAGGAGAAAATAGTGCAGCCCGCAGTGGATTAAGTGCTCGCTCTCCTATCGTGGCAGAAATCGTAGCTTCGGTGACAGCTAATGGGTTGGAGCCTCTCCGTTATGCGAGTGAAAGCCACAGCAACTGTGTTTTGATTTGTGAATCACTTCCAGTCGCCTCACTCAGACGTGGCCATTTGTTTTGTTTTTTTGTATTTTCCTCCCTATTTTTCTCTTGTTTATGACATGCTGCTTTTTTCTGCCTCGCCAGTCAATGTTTATCTTTGTTTATCACGGCCGATATTTTTTTTTTTCACCCAGTTGGTTCCTGTTGTTAAGATAAAGTCTTCTGGCTGCTGGCTGTAAACGGGCTAAGCCATGACTTCATGCTATCACATGGGTTCAGTGCTCAGAATGGGACGAACCAGACTTTGCTTTTTCAGGGTACTCGGGCCAAACTTGAAGAAATGAGATTAATAGTTAGTCAGTCATTACATAGCTGTGTTTCATCCATTTTTTTCAGTGTTTTAACAGTGATTTCAATAAAGAGCTCAATACCGTAGGGCTTCAAAAACAGATATTTTGTTATAACTTTGCTTTTGTTCATTTTCAATTGACATTCAACCACATGTTTTCTCGACATCCCATGATATATTTTATCCTCCTATGAGGTGGGTCACCAAAACACTCCATCCATCTGCTCCTACTTCGGCCACAAGTCCAAAAGTTTGCCCACCCCTGCTTTCATGTCTTCAGGACCCCTCGCGAGCGCCCCCTTTATCACACCGTGGTGGCCAGCAGCCCTGTTTTTTTGATGAGGAGTAATCACACTTGTTAAAGTGATCCAAAAACAAAAAACAAAAAAAAACAAGCTCCGTCACTGGAGCAGAACGAACCACAATCTGGCAGGTGGCTGAAGCAAGAATGCTCTTGAAGTTGGACTTTTAAGAGAAGTGGCTAATGGTTGTCACCCACTTCAGGGCCGCGCAGCTGTTTCCACAGAGCATCTTAAACTGCAGGACTGAAGCCTGTGGGAAGTCTTCTCTGCTGGTCGCCATTAGACTTTAATACAGAGTGATTTTTTTTCACCGCATGTTCCGAAATTCCATTTACCGCAGTATCTATCTATCTATCTGTCCATGCATCTTGTGGAATTTATTCTTTTCCGGCGAGCGTACCTTGCGCATCATCCCTCAGAAAACAATTCACGCCGCCCGTTGCCACGGAGACGGCGTAGCCGTTTTGCAAAACACTCGAGAGGCTCCCATGCTTCGCCGTCGAGCAACGAGCGGCATTCCGTGGGACAAAATCTATATATATATGTATCCACATCTCCCTCCACATCTTATAAGCCAAGTGAGCATGGATAATGAGAAACAGTCACAAGTCTTGTGGGAATCCATAACAAATTATAAAACACTGCAACAGGTTTTACAGGCATGTCCCTCGTGTGAACAGAGTGATTAAACGTCAGTGGAGATAGGAGCTGAGGGAGCTGCAGGAAAACGGAGACACAAGGAAGAAGGTGTAAAACGCCGCCCGACTGCGTGTCCTGTTACCGGAGGCCTCTGCCCAGCAGAGCACCGCTGTGCCCCGAACAAAAACATTACACTGTGCAGCTGTTGGACTGCCACAGTGAGCCCTGTTCTATTGGCATTGTTTTAAACCTTTCAAGGGACTGGATCTGAACGTCTCTCTTCTCCTTCTCCTATCACTGGTGCGCTACAAAAAAAAAAGGAACAGAAGTCGTCCATCGTCGACTGCCGGCCTGCGCCGAAATCCAAAAACTACCATGTATGTCTAATTCAAGCAGCAGTTGGTGCGTGGGCTCAAGGAGAGTTCTTCTTTACAATTATAGAAGCTTCATTCCTCCCTCTCTTCACTTGAAGGTGGATTTCAGTAGAAGATCCGATAATGCAGCACTTCTCCACAGAATTCACCCGAAACCCATGACTCAAGCGGCGTGACCTGTTACCAGCCAGTCAGAAGGGTGTTTCCCGGACAGGTCATTGACTCTGCTACAATTGAGATTTGGACATTTCTGAGACATTCCTCATTTATGCAGCATCTCAAGTTCTTGGGATGATAGCGGCGCAGCCTTCTTAGTGAGGCATGTTTTTTTTTTTTTTTTTTCCACAGAAACAAGCACGGCATCAATTATGAATGAAATACCTTTCGGCCCACTGGATGAGTCACAAAGCAGTTCAGACAGTGTTTCACTGCCGTCTGTGGGAATTCAAGAGCAATTTTAACTTAGTCAGAAGTCATCTTATCCAGTGACTGGTCCCCAGGCTGTTTTTCTCCCCATGCACAATATCTTCTCAGTCACTACTCCCTTCTTATTATATCTTCATGCCCCGCTTCTTATCGCGCTGTATTTAGAAAGTGATTCATCAGCATTCTTTGAAGAGGATAGATATAGAAAAGGTTAGGCGATGCCTCTCTGCATCACTTCCTCCCTGTGGCAATTTCTCTTTCTCAATGAAGATGCGTCAGCGTTTCTTTGTGACCTTCCCAGTCATAGTATGAGAAACACTTTCAGTCATGCCCCTGCTAGGCGATGTAAGATATTGTACATGTTAACATAGTTGCCTTTGCATGACTGCCAAGCAAGGGGTCAGCTAAAGCATGATGACGATGATGATGAGGAGCTGATTTTTGTCTTCTCATTAACCGAATATGTTGGAATGTCTGGGTGCAAACGATGCGCAAATGACTGTGTCAGTACAGCGCAATAACTAGAAACCATCGCAAGTTAAAAACCACATTGTGGATGTGATCACAACTGGAATGAAGATCATCAAGCAAGATACTCATGTCCATGGTAACTCCTAGAGTGACAGATAGCAGCTCACTGAAGTTTTCAGTGAAAGTACAGCGTGCTGTGGCATGACGCACCGCTTGAATTGCATTACATACACATTCTTGTTCCGCGTGACGAATATGCCACGAGTGGATCTCACCGCGGGTGACACTTTCTTGGCCAAGTTCGATTTCTGGCGTGCTTGCACAATGTTATCGCAGAGGCTCGCGGGCCTGCTTTGTCTCCACGAGGCTTCGCTGACAAGGCAGGGGTAAGGTATGCCGAGGGGCTTCTGCCCCTCGCCCTCCGCCCATATGTTTTGGATTACGCCCTAGGTGGTGCCATCCTCGGCAGCTCATTGACGGAATGGAGGAGGCAGCGGGGGGGATAAAGCAGGTCTCTTCGGCCCAAATGACGCATGACATGGTGCTTCGCCCTGGGCCCTTATTTATGGCTTCCCATGTCAGCGAAGGTTGGCTCCCCTAGGGAGCCCCGCGGCTCTTGCCGGCCTTCACCAGTCATCCGAGGCCTGGCAGACACACGGCAGAATAACCGCACCGGCCGGCCGGATGAATTCCGATCGCCACGGACGTGGCGGCATGCGCACATGGCTGAGAAGTTTGCTGAAATCAAACAGATTCCTCCCGGGAGGTTTGTTAAGCCGTGCAACATTCTCCGCTGCCGCTCCGTTTCTGAAGAAGCGAGCCGAGGCCGGGAAGTGTCGGCGTGGCGAGCTTCACCTCGGCCAACGCCAAGCGCACACAGCCTCTTTTATCAGCCCCTCTCATGTGGTAAAGGATGTGAAATCTGGAGAGAGAGTGAGGAAGGTAGTCAGCAAGGGGATCTGAATGCACTCCCTTCTGTAGTTACCCGAGGATACATGTACACATTGCACTGTATTAACAAATAGTGGCTCACGCTGCCAGCCAGCGCCCAGGCACACACAGGTGTTCCCCATGAGCTTGCCGGGAATGTTCCAGTGATCCCCGTCCAGGTTTTTGATGTGGGCAGAGGGAAAATAGAAGAATTTGGGGGTGGGAAAACTCCCAGCCAAGAGATGAGTAGACACTTAAGAGTCGATTGCGGAGTGGAAAAATAAAAATCTGGAAGAGATAATGTTTGAAAGAATTTGGCGATCGGGGAAAAGATGGGATGTGGCACTGCAGTGGCCGGCAGGGTTAACACGGGAAAAAAAAAGATGGCCGGGGTTTTCTTCTCTCCGGTATCTCATGTTTCTGTGCGCTTTGGGGAGTGAGCGTAAAAAAAGAGGGAGCACTGTCAAGGTTTTATGTGGCCTTTTGAAAACAGAACAAGCCCTCTTTAGAACAATATATCCAGCCTCAGAACTGCTGACAACAGGGCACTCATTTTTCCTACTTCCCAGATCCTCCCTGTAAAACGCCCTGTTTGAAATCCACTCTGGGTCATTGTTTAGTCTAGTGGAAGGTCCTCAGATCATCCTCATCAGAGGCCGTCCTGCACCCTCTTCACGGTCCCCCGCCTCGCGGTAGATAGGAACCAGACACTGGCTTTGACACACTCTTTTGGCTTTATTAAGTCAGCCGTCATGTCATTGCTGAATAAGAAAGGTGCCTGTTCAGCGGGGGAAACAAAAACAGGCGGTTTGAATTACAGCTTATCCACCCAGCGCATTGTCTTTGCTATGAGGAGACCCTTATGGAATGGTTTTGAAACAGTGCTTTGGCATTTTTTTTTTTTTTTTTGGGAATATCAGAGGCATAGTTTAAAGAAAAGGGAAAGTATTTTTATCCTTGTTCCTGTAAATGCTGTGTGGGTTTACTCCCTGCCTGTGAGACACATGTTGAATGTTTGCAGCAGCTCATAGAAATTCACCCGCACAACAAAGGCCATGTCTGTATAATCCATGCAAGAAAATCTGACTTAACAAGTACAGGGTGTTCAAACTGAATCGTCTATGTATTTATTTTTTAATTTGATCCAAGACAGCGAACTAGGCTCTTTTTTCCAGTTGCCGAACTAGACTTCGCAGATCCTAGAAGAGGGAATGGATTGGGTGGTGTGATTGCCACACTGTATCCCTGAGACTGGGTCATTGGGTTAAGCCTTTCAAGCTTGCGTCCGCGCTTTCATCTGGCCTCCTGCAGAGAGCCGAGGCAGCATCTGATCTGATGATAAAACAGGAGAACATGCGAGCGAGGATCTCATCCTCCTTCCCTCTGGCACCATGAAGATTCAGAGGTGGAGGAGAGGTGGGGAATGAAGGATACGTTGGTGGTCCCTGCCTCATTAGGACGAGTCTGAGCTCTTTGAAGACTCCCCTCCCCTAATGTTGCCCTTTCCTTTGCCTTGGAGAATGTATTAGAATTACTTGTTGTTGTTTGTTTTTTTTGTTCTCCCTTGTCAAGCCTCATTGTCCGCTGTCCCTCACCCTTCTTTCTTTTGCACACACTCAATAATCTTCCCTGTCCATGATAACATCCCAGTTGCCACCCAGCCCTCCGGAATCCACCAGTCCATCAGTGAGAGCTGACGGCGAGGGTGTGATTTGTTGGGACGGCGTGATCCGTTGATCCATCAAGATCATCGGGTCGACGTCGGCGACTCCTGCGGGACCGAGTCTTTTGTTTGGACAAGCCACTGACAGAGGCGAAGTCTCTGTTGGAGAAACCATTAGGAGCGCAGCAGGCGCAGAAAAATGAGCCGCCCTTGTCACACTCCACATCAGGAGCTCGGCCACAGTCGCGCTCCTTCCTCAGACGGCATCACGTTTGACCGCCGGCCGTCCGAGCCTTTGAACCAGGGACAAGTAGGCAGATGGATGAATGCATCCATTTGTGACCCGGCTCTGGGGCGCTTAAGGTTCGACCCCAGCCAGGGATTGATGGTGATTGCTATTTTGTTTCCTGAAGTTGGGCCAAGGACAGAATATAGGAAAACAGGGATGGATGAGGATGACAACTTCCCCTCTTTCATGGCAAGTTAGAAGGTCGCGGGACGCTCTCTAAGAGTTAGCCCACAAAGATTTGAAAAACTACATTAAATTGAAGTGTTACAACTATTTCCATAAAGCTCGTGTCAGCATTGCAGTTCATTTGCTGTCCACAATCAAAAGAATTGTTTAGTGTTTGAGTTTTAGACAATAAAGAAAGTCCAGACTGCTCATAAAATTCATCCAAAACATGACAAAGACGCTCTTTGGTGGGAAAACAAGGACTCAAAAAAAAAAAAAAGGGAAATACAAGGCACTCTTCTTTGAATAAAAAAAAGCCTTTATTTTAAATGGCTATCTCGTAAAGAAGAAATTTAAAACGTGCGGGTGCAAGCCCACGCGTTTCGGCCTCAGTCTGATGAGGGCTTTTTATATTTAAAGAAAAATGCCTGGGATTGCCCCTCTTTTTTGCTCAACCGTTTCTGTGTATAAAGCATCGTGTTGCAAGTGTGCTTATCTTTCTTGATGATGCCGCTGCCAGGATTGAAAAAAGGAAAGGAAAGTAACTTGGAAAACGAGGTCTGCGTTCTCCAGCATTTCTTTTACTTAATACAAACCTTAGACCCATTTGCCACACTTCTGATCAACCACTTTGTGTAGCGCCTAAGCGCACATTTAAAAATCCTTTTGTTTTGTTTTTTAATCCCCTATGTGTTAACGTCTCGGCCTCCTCCCTTCACTCTGTCTCCTTCCCCTTCTCTTTGTTCCGTGACAGAGATGGAAAAGCAACACCTTCCGTGTCGCGGCCTCAGACTAAACACACTCCTCCGCTGTTGACGCGTCAGCGGAGCGGCTACCTCCACCGGCGGCCCGTCTTATCTCATTAGGAAAATAATGATTTCACTGACCGCTGCCATTCCCGGAGATATGCCAGTATTTTTCTAGGGCCCGGTGTCCTTCACCGAGCTGATGCGCCCCGGCTCTTGACTGGCCCATGCCTGCCTGTCGTATATCAGCAGCGCTGCCACCGTCAAGGCCGCTGATTTATGGCTGTTTATCTCCACTCAGCGCCACCTCCACCCCCTCCAGCCTCCAACAGATGGGCTTCGGCTATTTACTCAGGGAGAGCAATGTCCCAAAAACCAGTGAAATACAACAAACAAGGGGATAATCGTTTGGAAGCCGGTAGTGATTGCGATTTATTGGTGACTGAGGAAACATAGATTGATCCCCCACCTCCCCGTTAATCACCAGGCGTTACCTGATCATGAGTCCCAGATTCATCTCGGCGACTTGAGTTTCCTCCTTATCTTAATTACTCCCCCCAGTGTGTGCGGACGCTCCTGATCACCGGCGGTGGGTACCTTATATATGTTTAAAAGCAGCTATAGCAAAGGGGTCCCCTTGGTTTGATTTACGCATATTTACTGTATAATTGTAAAAACATTCCTACAGCTGTCATGTTCTACAGGGTTATCACCTTAAATCTCTGCAAGTACATTCAAGCCCTAAATCTCACTGGCTGTCAGAGCTTTGCGAAGGGGGAAAGGGAAAAAAAAACACACATTGCGCCATAAATTTTCCATTACAGACTTGGAAGGGATCCAGTTGATTTCTGGCTCTCGGGAGACAGGGCTTAAGTAATAACCCAAGAGTATCAGTTTTTAACCGTGCCTACCATATTGTTGCACAAGTTTCAGGACCGCTGAGATCTAGATTTCCCGTTTTCTTTTTTTCTTTTTTTTTGTTTGGTTCTTTTCTCAATTTGATGGATTCAAACCAGATTTTGACCCTTGCACCTGTCGGCCGTAAATTCTGATTCCTGGTTTATGTTACTCATAATCTCAAGGTGAGCGCTTTGAAAATGTTTGGTGGGTGCAGGCACAGATAATGGTGTTTAACGTCCTCGTCTGCGCGTCGCATTCCACGGGGACCTCGTCGATACGCCGCGCCGCAGGAATCACACGTTCGCGCAATTAGACCGTGATTAATGTTCCCCTAGTCGGTGCACGGGGCAACCTCAATGCAGATTGCTATTCTCATAGGTTGCCTGTCGCAGAGAGCCAGATAAATACCAGCGGGATTTAATTTGTCGGCATTACGCCGCCGATACGGCTAATGGAAATAGAGTAGGGGATGGACGTTGGTGGGCTGCGTAATGAAGTAAATGCAGCCAGTCGTCACATCTCACTCATCTACTGAGCGGAGCTGCGGGTTCCTTATCTCCACCGGTGATGGAGTGAGAAGGATCCGCTGCGGTTCCAGAAGGGTATCAAATGAGTCGAAATGGAGAAGGTGATGTAACACTGACTTGAGGTTTCTTTTCGTAGTTTGGTAGGTATTTGGAAGACTATGCACTGAGGCATATGAAGTAATAGAATAGCTGCTAAATCTGCTTTGATGACATAAAGGACAACCACTGATTATATTTATATTATAATATATTATATATATTATATATTATATTATAAGTCTGACTAGTTTACAGTTTCTTTGCATGGCTTCAGACTGTGTGATTTTAGATTCCATACTATGAGATATTGAACATAACATAAATGGCTGTGTTTATTTTAGTATTACTCACATTTATTTGCACTTCATTTGCACTTTTATTCTCCGTCTGCACCGTAAATGCTCTGGTTGCACTTTACAGCTCTTTTTATACCCACATGTACTCATGTACATTGGCCACATACTATTATTATTGATTTCCTTCAACAGTTCTGTCTTTGTCTGTTTGTGCAGTGTGTGTAATGTGCACTGGAAAGTGAATATTTTGAATTACAAAATAAAAGTCTGAAGTCTGAAGATTTAGAGCATAATCATTCAGTTTTATTTGCGTAAAATGAGCCATCAATATGAATTGAGCAGTTGCGTAATGGTAGCCAGAAGGGCTTTTACTAGGTTTTGTATGAAAGGTCAGTTGATAAGTGTGTAATATTAACACAGTAGAAAAATGCACAACAAACCAAAATTATTATCTTCCCCTGTGAGGTTTTGCAGGAGCTGCTGGCTCTGATTGCAGTGCACAAACCACCTAGCAAATTTGAATTATTAAATTGGCAGTGAATCGGCGACTTGGGTGTAAAAGAAAGGGTCCACACGTGGCCGTGACTTTGATTGTTTGGCAACGGCATTACGTCAACACACACACGTGTCAAGGGCACTTGACTGAAGGGACCACTCCACTTTATTTCATTTATCCCCCGGCTCCCAGTGGATGGAACACGTGTCCTTCTCCTGTGCACCCCTGTGCACTCTCTCACATGTTGCGTATGTTGTGATAGAGGGGGGCGGGGTGGCCTGCAGCCGCCTCGTGTCTCCGACCCAGCTCCTCTAGCTGGCACATAGTCCAGCAGGGGATGTGTGAGAAGGAAATGAAACTGGGGCACCACACTGAAATAAACAAGGTTCAATTTCCTTGATAGTGCAGCAATAATTTCTGGTCTCTGAAAGGTCATTCTGGAAACACCTTCCAACAGTATTCTTTTATTGTATAGTGTGTGTGTGTGTGTGTGTGTGTGTGTGTGTGTGTGTGTGTGTGTGTGTGTGTGTGTGCGCACGCACGTGCTTTGAAAGTCATCATTTCATGCGTTGGCCAGAGGTTGGTATCATCAGCCAATGCCAGGCATTTATTCCGCCTCGTGTCATCTCCCCGTGAACATGTAGAAGGTCCAGCACAGCATCAGGTTTAGCAGGGAGTAGAAAACATTTTTTTTCTGCAAGGAGGCTTTGAACAGATTTGCTTCTTTTCGCTTCTGCAAATCTACAGTGTCTGTTGGATAATCGGTCATGCAAAGCTGCTCCTCTGCAGTCCGGGGTGATTTTTTTTTTTTCCTTTTTTTTCTTTCTTTCCTCCTCCTGTTTTGTTTGCACCCGGGAGCCGCCGGTGTTTGCCGATGGCTTCGCTCGGCGTGATTTTCGGAGGTCCCGCTCCATCTGACGTAGGAAAAAAAGCGGCACAGCCAAAACAGAAAGTGGAAACGTTAGCCCAATGAGACTAGATAAACAGCCAGTGGAGGGGAGCCAAAGACAACAGAGCCCGGGGGAAAGTGTCCTGCTGGCATCGGGTTTCCCAGAGTTAAGTGTTATTTGAAAAGCAGCTGAAGGGTGACACTCACTCTCCTCCCACCCAATCTCCCTCCCTTCCCTCCCCCCCCTCCTCCCCTCGGTCACTCGACCATCTGTTGTTCCCTCTCTTTCTCAGGCTGCTCTAAGTGCCTTGAAACAGCTGTCGGAGCAAGGACTGGACCCGGTGGACGGCCCCATCAAGGTACGGTAGGACGCCGATCGCGCCGACTGTCGGTAACCGAGCGTTAATCGCAGTAGCCAGGAGCCAGATGTGCCCGTCACGGTTTAGTGCAAAGCACGGCCTCGTTCCTGCGGCTCGACGCCGTCCAAAAAAATGCAATGATTTTCCCTCTTGACGTCGCTTCCTCCGTTACAAATAAAAGCCGACCGTAGGCGTCGCAGCTTTTGCATGAGCCGCGCTCGTTCCAAGTTTTTGCATGATGCCAATCGCCGTCCGCCGACACTTCAAGTCAAGTGCGTGAGGGAGGGAGAGGAGGGGGCATTCCCCCGCAACAAATCTCCCTCTGCGAGGAAACGAAAGGAAGGAAAGAGGAAGGATGACAGCACCGCAGGCCGAGGTAACAGAGAGGAGGAAACGGAGCGTTTTCATAAGAGGTGTGACGTGGAAAGGAAAAAAAAAAAGCTGATTTCCTTTGTGTCCTTGAAAGGAGGAGCACAATCACAGTAACGCCACCTACGGAGGAGAGAGAGAGAGAGTCCCGCGTGGCGGGCTAATCAGTCGCATTCAGCCGATCCTTCGCCCCGCCTCTGCCCGAGACGGCTCGTTCGCCGCACAGCAGGACTGCAACGACGTCAGAACCTCACGGCGCGAATCAAGAAGTTAAATTCAAGCTCCGTTCAACACATGCATGCGTGAATATTCCTCGCCGCTCGTCCGGCCCCCCTCTGGACAAAAGCCACAGAGACGAAGTTTATCGAGGCCTGAGAAACACAGGTTGAGGTCAGAGAGAGTCCAGATTGGCGCCGCTTTCCTCTTTCCGAGAACCGGGAGGGTCGACGCACCTGTCGGAGCGATGCCCCCGCTGCCTTTGCATGGAACGTGTCGGAGGAACGAGCGGCAGGAGTGCTTTGGGGGAAAAAAGAGGAGAGGAAAAAAAAGAGAGACAGAGAGAAATCGACGCCTAACCCGATTTGTGCTTGTCCTTTCAGAGCAGTGAGCCATGCGGGCGGGAGGATGGACATTAAACAGACTAACTCAGGCACCACCACTCAGGTCTGCAAGGATTCAAAGGCTGTCGTCTAGGAGCTGACCCCCCCCCCCCCACCCCCCACCCTCCTCCTCCACCCCCACCCGAACCCCATTCCTCCAGCCTCGTCCTGATCCCCTGTAACCCTTCAATCCCTGCCCTTACCCCCCCCACGATCGCCAATGTATCCTGCAAAACCTTGTCAACATACAGGAGGGTGGATGTGCACCGAGGAAGGACTTAAAAAGAAAAAAAAAAAAAAAAAAAAAAAACACCATTACCTGAGTCTATGTGAAGACAACGCTATCTTTAACACGTTTGTTGATGGTTTCAGTCAGACCTTATAGGGGTTTTGAGAAGAAAGAAAAAAAAAAAAGAACCAAGCCAAGCAAGAAAAGCCACAAGCTAAATGAGAGAAACGCATTGCATGGTACTGTATGAGAAATCAAGGGAAATCCAAAGTGACACACTGCATCGGCAACTACCCCCCCGCCCCGCCCGTGGATGGATGTCCGTCGGTATGGTTAGAGCAAATATGTACGTCATGGCATTGCGACAACAAGCGACAGGGGAGATACCAACTTAACGTACAGTAGCTTTTTATTTTCCAGGGTATTATGTTTTTAGTTTTGTTTTTGTTTTTTTGTTTTGTTTTTTTTTTCCTTTTTTTGTTATTTTATTAACCTAACAATGCTTGAGTACTGTATTTAAAAATTAACCAATGCCAGTGCTGTGAAAGTTGTAGTTGTTGTCTTCATATATAGTCACCCAGCTTACCTTGTATGCTGACATAAGAGAAAAAAAAAGAGTTCATCTATCTATATAGATGTGTATGACCTGCAAGAGTATCATATTCCGAAAAAAAAAAAAAAAGAAGAAAAAGTAACACGGGGGGAAAAACGATTTCTTTTTTTTCACGTGGACAAAAAGGACAAAACTGGTGTTTAGCAGTAATTACTCAGTAGTGGTGGTGGAAAGTTGGACTAACCTTTAGCTCCGCGAAGGGTTTAACTTTCCCGTTTAGCCCCCCCCAATACACTGGCATAGCGTCACTGGAGCGTCACCTGACAGGCAGCCGAGGCCCAGTGGGGAGGGAGGGGGAGGAGCCGCCAGCTGATGTATTTTTATATTTTGAAAAAAAAAACTGAGCGGCCAATTCCTCTGCTGCACACTCTCCCAACGGCAGTAATGCAAAACAAAGAAGCACCCGAGTCCAGAGAGTTTTTATTTGTGTGTGTGTGTGTGTGTGTGTGTGTGTGTGTGTGTGTGTGTGTGTGTGTGTGTGTGTGTGTGTGTGTGCGGCTGCGGACTGCATGTCCTCCAGTGAATCAAAAGTCCTCTCCGAGTCCAGTGATTCAGTGTCAGCGGACGACCTCCTCCTCCCACCCTTTGAAAAAAGCAACACCACCACTCCCCCTCCCCCTCTCCCTACCCCTCCTCCTTCTCATTCCGCCGCCACGGTTTTGTCGATCACATCTACGCCCATCGTGTGTGCGTCGTATTGACCCGCCAGCGCATCAACCGGGTGCTTTTTAAATGCCTGTATTCTGAAGTGCGCCTTTTTTTAGACCAGAGAGCAGAGCCCAACCTTTGGCTCACAGACCTCCTCCTCCTCCTCCTCCCCTCAGAGCCCACCTCTGCCCCCCACCCCCCTTCCTTCACCCCCTCCACCCAAAGGCCACTCTGTCCACTGACGTCGAGGATGTGTCTCCTTCTTCGCTGTGAGTGCAATCTGTAATAAGGCTCTTTATGTTACCGAAATGCAGTAAAAAACAAAACAAAAAAGAAAAGATAAAAAACACCTCAGTTCATGTGGGAAAACAAATCTGCGTCTTTGTCTTTTTTTATCATTATCATTATCATCTCCTCCTCCACCTCCACCTCGTCCTCCAGCCGCGTGCGTGAAAAGCACAACACCAGAGGCGAGAACTGGCACCTGGCTTTGCGTTAAATGTGTCTTATTCGCACATTTTTAAGGCCATAAACTGCAGCAAAAGCATGCGGATGTAAGAGCCGTGGCGATGACGTGAAGGGGAAATCGCTTTGAGGCACGGACCAGAGCATATGTTTGACACTCCGCATTATAACAGTGAATAATTGAAACCAAGCTTCCATCTTGAACAGTCTTCATTTGTGGTGGCCGCTCTCTGCCACAGTTGTTGTGAAGATGTCACATTTGTGCAAAATTGGTCCATGAAAATCTGCAAATCTACTAGCTTGTGCCAAAATTAGCGTGCAAGGCAGTAAGTGTGTTGCATTTTTGTACGGAAACTAAAATAAGTGTTTTGTGAAGCTATTAAAGTCAAGTGCCTCAATTTTCTGAATGTCAAAGGTATTCAAGGTCAGAATTTGGTGTTGTAATCGCATATTTCTAATGTGTCAGTGATTGTTGTTTGTGATTTCAACAAATTTAAATAATTTGTGTCATTTGAAAGAGAAACAGTCCTGATTTAACAATAGAGTCTAGCTGTGCTGAGTAATGGCAACATGCCATGATAATATCTCTCCACATCTCTCGCTTTATCTGCTTTAATCAATTAGCAGATCAGCCTCTTAACTCATCCGATGCGTCTCCAAGCGTGAAGTGTATCTGCCAGCTTGGCTCACTACGAACATATGAAATCAATCATCCACTAAAGGATTACTCTGTTTCATTTCCGTCCCCATCGCTGAGAAACGAAAGCCAAAAATGATAAATTAGTTTTTCGTTTTTCTTTTTTTTTAGGACATCAAAAGAAGAAAAACGTTGGCAGGCCAAAAGAAAATCACAGTAGTTGCAAAGCGAGAATTAAAAGGTCCGATGTTGTTCCCATTTTCAGTGGAGCAGTCTTGCAAGATGATTTTCTTTTAAATGTATTTACAAATCTGTGGAAAACATCAACCATACTTAACACGCAATTCCTGTCCAGCTGAAGACAATGGTGTCATCTGCAAAGACATCTTTTCCGCGTTGTCCCTCGGCAGACTGCAACTTTTCTTCTTCTTTCTTTGCACAGTTTTACTCCAAGCTAACCTCATTCCGTGGATGCCACTTGGCTCTTGGTTAATGAACAATTGGTGTTCATCCAAATCAGAGGGCTCAATGATTAACTTTACGACTGATAGGCCCGTGTTGCGATGCGTCACTTCATCACCTTGACTCGCTCTCTCTCTTTCTGTGTCCCTCGAGCCCTCACCCCCATTAGCGAGACGAATGCGCGGTACGGGACAGCGGCGGTGTGATTCGGCTCTGCTGAGTAATGGACTCGGCTGGCAGCTACACCTGCTGGCCTCTGAGGAAGCGCCAACACCGTTCACACGCATTAGAGGCCTGGGCAGGTATAGCAGCGGACCAGCGAGGGGCCCCCCCGATCGGCCCCAGATGAATTGCCTCCCGCGCTCGGGCCAATATTGGAAGTGAAGCCCAAAATAGAAGAAAATCAATGGGCCCCTTTGGAGCTTGTTCATCTCGCGCAAAAAGCAAACGCCATCGATTTTTCCGCCTTAATTACGTGCGATCAACTCCCTTTGAAGTTCTTTAAATTGGAGCAGTGGCATCAGGAGAGGAAGGAAGTGCCGGGAAGGAGATGTGCTCAGATACCAGAGCACAAGTCGGAATCTTTTTCTCTTTTGGAGAAAGCAGGTGCGCCTCAACGAGGACGGTTACGTGGGCGGACGCCGCCTTGGAGCATCTTCCACCCGGACGGATCGGAAAACTGTCAGGGCGGCTTTCCTTCACATTACGATTCATCTGCCGCTGGGCAACTTTATCCCAGGCCGGATTAGTCACGGCAGACCGCACTGACATCTCGCCGCTTCCGTCTAATGCACCGAGGAGTTTCGGAGAGGAACTCTCAGCGAGCCGTCGCCGTCCGGAGGGGGGACGGGGTGTATCCTGCCGTCGCCCAGCGAGAAATCGCTTCGCCATGCCGAGAGCTCGCTGTCTGCCGTCACGTCGGCGTTTTTTTTTTTTTTTTTTTTTGGTGTGGATCCTCCTCCATGCCAGACTCAGCTGCCGGCTGACATAAGCAGGCACAGCTGCCAAAAGATCACAAGGTTTCGACTCGGTTGGATGAATTAGCCGAGTTCCAAGCGGGGGGGGGAGAAAAGTCAGGATGGACAATCAAAACTACTTTTTCCACACTTTTTGCTCAATAATGGGCTTTTTGTGAACGGAAACATTGCGTCTCCACATCAGAAACAATCCTGGACAGTTCAGTTTGGGAATGGGAACATAATGAGCGTTAGGCCCCAAGGCAGAATCAACTGTATTGATCTTAGGGACGCATGAGACCCCACAGTGTAAGTGTTTAAATGTCTCCACTTTAGCAGTGTTTTCTGACAGTAATGTCTCTGTAAACTCCCCACAACAAGAAACAAGTCCATCCTTTAGTTCTTTTGCCTGCTCCGCTTTTCATAAAGAGGCTGCTGAAACCCTTTTTCGACGGCATTCTGTACACACTCAAGAATAGCAATCATTGTTTTGTTTTCTAGCCTTCAGAATAAAATACCTTTATTGTGAGTTTCTGTTTGAGAGAACAGAACCAAAATCCCCCCAAAAACCCTTCAGAAATCCAGAGGGTGTGACATTGAATTAAACTCCAGCCGTCAACAAACAACACAGTGCACTGAGCATGGGACCAGACAGCCCCATCACATGCTAGTAATCAAAAGTTGACTCATTAATAACATGACGGCCCTGCGTTTCCTCTTTGGAAATGTGACCCAAATCTTTTTTTTTTTGTAACTGTGGTTTCGTCAGACTTCCTTGTAAACATCACGTGTTCTTGAGTAGTGCTGACACATTTGAACCCTGGTGGATGCTAACAGTGACTGTAGCCCAAAGAGTATCCAGGGAAGGTAGAAGGGTGGGAGTGATCTTCACAATGGGTCTTTTTTTTTTCCATCTTAGTTTTTGACAGCTTTGGGCAGCTGCTCTACTCGGATTTCAATTCTGGAATTTCGCCCATCCGTCTTGTTAACATCCAAAAACACAAGTTTTTAATCATCAGTCTTAATATCGCATTGGGCTCCATAACCCACCAGCCACTCCTTTCCATATAAAGAGACAGCAGGTACAAGAGAGGTTTAGTCGTGACTAAAGGACAATGTGACGGTTCCAAGCAGCTCTGAATGATCCGATGCAATTTCTCAGCAATCGGGAATGACTCAATAACTGTATTGCATGCACTTGTGACTTACTAGCAGTAGTAACTCTGGTTGGTCAGCTTGAATGTTAGAAAAGCTCAGGCCACAATCACCAGACATGCCTCCCTTCGTCACGTTTTCTTTGAGCTCTCAACCAGGTCAGTAAACGTGAGACAAATGTAAATGATTGGAAGAAAATAACAACACAGCGTTTAATAATCTAAATCACTTTTATTAATTTAAGTTAGGTAGAGACACTAAACATTGGAACCACATTTGCTCGGCGACAGAGCTGTCTTCAGAATATTACAAAAAAAAAAAGAAAAAAAGAGGCTTATGTCATACTGTCAAAAAAAAATGGCAGAAATTAAGAGGTAGAGAATTTCGGCTCATCACTGTGACTGAATGAATGAGGCCTGCTGGAATGTAGCTGAAATTAAAAATCTCTTGTCGTCCCACAGTGAAACAGAAAAGGTTCAAACATCTAATGTGGCAAGACACAGTCTTTTCTGGAATACGAGGGTATTCACAACATTAATACATTTACATTTTACTTTAACTGGACAGGCTGGACAAGGTACAAGAGATAACAAAAAATGCTACTTTGGGACGGAAAATTGAAAACTATCATCTCAAGGTATTTTCCTAACAAATGCACTCAATATGCCGGGAAAGCAGCTCACCTGGAGGTTCACTGGGAAGCTTTGACTTTGGACAGGGAAATTTACATTTTTGAAACACTATAGGCCTCACAAATAAACACAAATGACAGAAACAACAAACATGTGCTTCCTCTCTCGGTCTCCCAACATGTCAAACCTCAGACTCGCCCTTCGAAACGAGAGGTTTCCTGGAGAACCATGAACTACGGAGAAGAGTAATTTACACCAGAAGCTTCCGAAAAGATGAAAGAAATTAAATCACATCAGTCACCATGCGGCCTTCAATTATCCCTCGTGGAATGGCTTCATTGCCAGCATTGAGGCTTCATGTCTGTTAGGCCGGGTTTAAAATGGAATCTGTTGAGGTTTTATTTAAAAAATACTCATGGAACTTTTTTTTTTTTTTTCCTGGTTTAAGGGGGAGGGAAAGAACGGAGACGTTTTGGTAGTTTAACTGCTGTATTGAGTCATACTACACAGAAAATGCTGGCAGTGTAGAAAAAATAATAACAGAAATTACAGTGCATGTCTACAAAAATAAAAGTGAATTTTTTTTACTGTTTGTACAGTAACATACTGTATATTTCCACGACGACACTAGATAAGGCTGGTGACTACATTACGTAAATAGTTAATTATTGGATACCTTTTTCTGTATGATTTCAAAACTAGTGACACAGGATATAGATGTAGATTTCTTACACAAAAACTTGAAAACAATTAAAAAAAAAAAAAAAAGAGAGAGAGAAAACAAGTCAAAACAAAGTCAAATAAATCCTTTGTGTAGTACACAGCTTTCTTTGTTCCAGAGGAACAATATGGTAAACCTTTGCATTTGCTCAATGCAAGTGCACCAGTCTAGAGTCACTCTTTCCGTCCCCATAGTCATCCTCAGTGGTTGCTTCCTCATGCTCGCGGGTTTATGTGCCTCTGTCCGGGGGGGGCGGGGGTCGCAGACTGCGCTCCCCTCCGCTACATCCCGTTCTTGGCCTCGTTGTTGTTCATCGCCTCCTTCCTCTGGGCCAGGAAGGGGTACATGCACTTGTCTGCGCCCAGGAACCGGTACATGCACACGATGGCCTCGAAGGGCAAGATGCTGCGTGGAAGGCGGCAGACGTTTTAAGATTAGTGACACGCGGCGCCTTGTGTACGGTTTGGGCCAGCAGAGATCAGCCAGCGGTGGGCTTACCTTTTCATGAAGTTGACCATGTAGACGATGCGAGGCGTGCAGATCATGGGCTGGTCGGTGAGGATGGCTCTCATGGCCTGTTTGACGCAGAACTCGGGCTTCAGGGGAGGCAGGAACGGCTCAATCTCCTTCCTGGAAACACACACCAAATAAAATTGCAGTTCAAATCGTGCCGATAGCGCAGGCATGGGCAAACTACGGCCCAGGGACCATATACGGCCCATTTAGATTTTTAATCCGGCCCACGAACTTGAAGAAATTATATTAATAGTGAGTCATAAAATAGCTGCATTTCATCCATTTTTTTCAGTGTTTTAAGAGTCATTTCAATAAAGAGCTAAATACTGTGCGGCTTAATCGACATATTTTGTTGTAACTTTGCTTTGGTTCATTTTCAATTGACACGAAAGCACATGTTTCTTTACATATCCCCTGATATATTTTTTCTCCTATGAGGTGGGCCACCAAAACACTCCATCCATCTGCTGCTGCTCCGGCCCCCTCTGTTAAATTTTTAGAACCCATTGTGGCCCCACCAGTCAAAAAGTTTGCCCACCCCTGTGATAGCCGCTGTTCTGCCAGCCAAAACAGAAACTTCTCCAAGTGCCTTTCACTGAAAGACCCTTTGGATTCATTTGCCTTTTGCCCACCTGCTGACTGAAACCACCGGACAAAGTGGGGTCTATTAGTGCGGAAAGGGGGTGGAGGGGAGGCCCAGGTGCACCTGTTGGCGAGGGTTTCCCCTGGGAAAGTCGCCTTATTTGTTTAGGTGCAGTGCCCACTACCAACTACTACTACGAGTAGATTAGATTAAATTAGATTTATTGCCATTTGTAGAAGCTAAAAACAGGTACATTGGAGTTCTTGTGCGTTTCCCTGAGTCAGTGTAAAGATACCAAGAGTCTTAAAAAACACATAACAAGGTGCAAACGGCGCATAGCTAAGGCTACACTCCTAAATACACTATGCATATTTACATTAAATGAGTGACAAAAAAATAGTAGGGGTAAAGGCCAAAAATAATAGAGAGAAAAAAGTAAATACTGCACATGACGTAGTGACACGTAGTGTCAAAGGGGTGAGGATGGCTCACCGTATTCTGCAGCCTTTAAACATCCCCGTGTCGACCAGATAGGGGCACACCAGGGTCATGTTGATGCCGTCCTTCTCCGACGCCTTGATCTCGTGGCTCAGCGACTCGTGGAAGCCGATGGCACCAAACTTACTGGCACAGTAATCCTGCGGGGAAGAGAAAGCCCCGGGGAGCACAGGTTAGGTTAGCAAAAAAAAACTCCCCCCAGGAAACCGTAGGTGAACATTAGCCAAGCCGCCCGGGAGGCAGGCAGGCAGAAGAACCTCTTGCTGTTAATGATACAACGGCGACAACAACACACAGACACAAAAGCCTGAGCGGGCCTGCCCGCTGTTCTAATGTTTCATTAGCATTCTTATCCAGTGCATCAGCAGGCAGCTTGGCCCGGCATGGAGGGTTTTTTTTTTTGACGTGGCTGACAGTAAGAGGGGGGGGGTCTTGAATAAAATAGCCACTCATGTCGATGACAAGGGGAGGATAAAGGGGCTGGCCGTGCTTCTGTGAAAGGCGACGGGCTTCTTTTTCTATGAAATCCGTGCGAGACATTTGTTTTGTTTTGTTTTTTGCTGTTGTTTTTTTGACACATTTACGTCCCTTTAAATGCAGATCCAATCGCTGCGGGTGAATGAGCTCGCAAAACGCGGCTGCGGCAAAACAAAAGCCGAGTGGAGGAAGGAGGAAAAAAAAAAAAAAAACTCTCCCTCAAAAGGTCTTGAAAATGACACCATTGTCAGACGCGGGGATGAATCAGAGGCCTGTTCTGCCGAATATCAACACAATGCCGTAGGAAGGAAGGCAGGCTCCCATTTTGCTCCCGCTGCGGTTATGGAGATAGATGGCTCTTCTAAACATTTTAATATGCATTAAAACAAAAGGAATCCGTGGTTGGGGGAGGGGGGGGGGTGTCTATAGGAAGTAAAAGCAAAACCTTATTCCATTGAACGCTGGCGTGAGCTGAATACTGAGTGAGCAACAAGTGGCCAACAAAGGCGGTGATGAAGACGTCTCCGTCCCTCGGGGAGCTGTCAGCTAATTCTGGTTCCGGGGGCCAGAACCCAATAGGGGCCCGACACCCCCGGCGGCGGCAGATAGAGGAATCTATACGGGCTCCCCCAACGCTCATCTGCGTCCCTTAATTTAACGGGTGGAGGGACAAGCAGAGAAAGGGGGCCCCTCACCTCCCCCTGGAAAGCTGTGTGTGTGTGTGTGTGTGTGTGTGTGTGTGTGTGTGTGTGTGTGTGTGCGTGCTTTTGCTGGCACGGCCGGAGCTGTTTTCCTCCGGGTGTGTGTGTGTGGGGGGCGTCCGTCTCGTATGGTGGGAACGGCGGGATGTGTGTGCGTGCGACGCGCCGTGTTGTGTTGTGTTTGTGTTGTTGCGTGTTATGACACTGACCTCCACTCCAGCTGTGCTGAATAAACCCAGGGAGCTGGCAACGGTTACAATGTGACCGTGATTCAGCTCCAGCATCTTGGGGAGGAACGCCTTGGTGGTCTGGGATGGAGGGGTTGTGGGCAGAAGAGGAGGAGGAGGAGGAGAAAAAAACAGAGGAAGGTTAGTTCGCTTGTGCAGTTTGTCTGTGCCAAAGCCCCTTTGATCCTTTTCGCCTCGCTGTCGTCCCCCCTCTCCATGGTGATGCCGAGAGAGGCGCCTGAATGAGAATTCATAACCAGCACAGAGGGAGGGGGGCGAAAAAAAAAAAAAAAATCAATCTGACCACCAGAGGATGTGAAAGAATGGCTTTGCTCTTCCCAGTCGGTAGCTGGAAATAAGAGGTTGATAGAGGAGAAGAAAGCAGTGGCCCTTATTCAGGTGTTGACTTAACAGGTGTGTGTGTGTTTGGTGTGTGTGTGTGTGCGCAGAGTCTGCCCTTTTCCCACACAGATCTGGTGCCCATCACCACCCTCCCCACCCCACCAACAATACAATTCAGCCGACTCTCATCCTGCTCGGGCGGCCCGTCAGCGGCAACAATCTGCCAGATGAAAGAGTTTCAGCGGCAGCGTTGCGACGTGAGAGGCACTGCGAGGTCGGCCAGAATGAGGGCGGTTTTGCTGGGGGTTGAGCGGTTGCAGCCGGTTAACCCGTCGGTTGGTCGGTTCCTTCATGCGTCTGCCGGCTTCGGGATTGTCGCCCCGGCGTGAGCCGGTCAGCAGGTGTGACGTACAACAGCAATCGACAGGAAGTGACCTGTCCCCCCCCCCACCCAAGGGTTCAGGGGGTTGTGGAGGGAGGGTGTGTGTGGGGGGGTTCTGTGAAACAAGCAACAAGCCTTTTGTTTCGAGCGCCGCTGGATCTATTCAAAGTCCGACGCGCGTTGCCGCCGTGAGTGGCGGGGAACAATAACGCCCCCGCGCAAAGAGGCTGCAAGCGAAAACCGAGGACACCTTGGCAACACAACAAGGACAGATTGGCGACGGAGTCAAAATGAGGAGCAGATGAATTCGAGGATGTTTTTGAGCTTCCCCTCGAATTTTCTGAAACGAGTCATTTTCACACTTATTACTTCATATTTTTCACCCTGGTTTGTGCGATTCATTTTTTTTTTTTTTTTTTACCAACAAAATCAGGTCGGCAGGTTGCCCTCATTCTTCCGCCTATTTTCGGGGGATGCAAAGTAAAATCCCAATGGAATGTTAACTGATACTGTAACGGCATGTGCGGCGTGGGAGTAGGACTGCATCACGCAAACTGCAAAGCGGAGCTTCTTTTCACGAAATATTTTCCCCTGGAAGGAGTCCTTTTGTGAGCTGATGAAAGGAGAAAAAGGAAAAAGCTACGATTTTTTTTTCGACAAAAACCCGCCCTGGAGAGCAGCTACGCCTCGGCTCGAGATGGTTCTGTGGTCACGTTAGCGCAGGCGCAGCTGCTGGTCGGTGCAGATGCAGAGTCTTCGGCATTCCAGCTCGGCCGTTCCTGCTGGAGGGAAGCGGCGAGGCCAGAGAGTGCATGGTACCAGCCAGCACAGCAATGAAACAACTGGCAGAGGGGAGGAAGAAGCCTCATTAAAACTGCACCTGGAGATTAACTGCATGGGACCTGCTGGCTTTCGACTCTAATCTCTGTTATGCCTCACATGGCTGGGGGAAGTATGCTGGACTGCAGGAAGCGAGTTAGGCCGCTGCGGTGGTGGAAAGGCTGAAACAGTAGCTGCGTTTCCATTACCCCCCAAGAATTGCGCAAAACCTAAATATCGCAATAAAAAAACTGGTCATGGAAACAAATAAACTTTGAAAAACCTCAAATATTGCTAGGAGGTTCTGACGCTCTCATGAGGTGCTTCTTCAGACGTGTCGATCAAACAAACGAGATTTGAGGAGAATTACGACCATTCAATGGAAACGCCTGCGAATGGCAATTGTACTTTGACGAAATTTTAGAAATACCACTTTTATTTTGCAAAAACCTACAATGGAAACGCAGCTAGAGATGCCTTATCTGCTTTAGGGGGGTAAAAAAAAAAAGTTTACTCAATAGCCAGGTAGAGCGGAATTGATTTGACTGGCATCCAAACATCTGCACTTTTTCCACGACACACATTTTCTCATTCTCTTCATTGAATGCTGGGGGACCCCGAGGTTACTAGCGTTCCCGCTCCCGCGGCAGCGTTCAAAGAGCGGTGGAAGGACTTGATCTGACTGTACGACTAAAGCCTGGACTCAGAAGTTTGCCGAGTGCTCTGAACAAAAAAAAAAAAAAAAGACATTTTACATTCATTTTAAAAAAGGCAACAAAAAACCAACGCAGGCCGCTACACGTGAGCGTCCCCGTCCCTCTTCCACCCTCGCGTGATGTCCCGCCTCTCATGGCAGCTCTGGCATGTGGGTATGACCCCCGCTGACCTCTCAGACACAAAATGTGTGAAGGCGACCGGGGGGCTCGTGTCTTACATCAGTGCCGCCGTAATTGGGTCTCAACGCTCCGCTGTTCCGCTAAATTACCCGCTGACACAGTCGGGCCTCCTTGGCCCTACGCGGGGGTGCCTTGCCCGCTGCACCCACACACCCCCCCTCTAATTGGTGCGTGCCCCACCACCACCACCACCACCACCACCACCTCCTCCTCCTCCTCCCCCTCCCCACCCAAGAGCATTTAAGCAACACAAAGCTCCTTGCAGCTGGGGTGTCAGGCTGCATTAGCATAAGCGCCTGACCAACAGGAATATGAACAAAATATTGGCCCCTGTGCCAGACCAGATGGCCATTTAATTGGGCTGACTTCTCCTTCTCCGTGGCCGGGGAATGGACTAGCGAAGGGGGGGGTGACGGAGGAGTAAGGGGGTGATGAGGCCCGCGCTGTAGCGCTAGCCTGATGCGGCGTCGGGATCGTGGGATTCGAGAGGCTTCCCGGTTCGCCGGGGACGAAGGACGCAGGTTGGAATACGGAATCTGGCTGCCTTCTAACAAGTGCAGGAACGATCAATGATCATCATCAGCTGTCAACGCACCCCACCCCCGTTTCATGCCAATAATGTTTTCACACATTGGTCTTTGAACAGGCAAGCAAAACTTAAGGCGAGCCCATGAGAGGAAGGTCTCAGAATTTTGCTGAAATTGCATTCAAAAAGTGACCAACTTTCTCATGTGGAGAAATTCAACGCCCAGTTTGGAATCACTTCGAATTTGGACTTGGAACGGCACCGTTGCCAGGTGAGGGCACAGGTCAAGGGCGTGACCGAGACCTCGCCCTACTGGCAGGTACATGATAAGGGGAGAGGGGTATCCATCCTGGGCCCTTGGGTGCAGCGTGGGGCTACAGGTGCACCCGGCTTGAGGAGGGGGGGCATATAGAAGCATTCAAGTAGGACCCTTCTGCCTGGCTGCCCCCTTTCTTTGGATACAGCAGGAATGCGGGCCCTGCGGAACTTGGCTCCTGTCGCCTGGCATCTCGTCAAAGCCGATCCGCGGACAAGAAAGCAATTGTCAGATAAAGTGGGTCAGCAGAGGCTTACCATTACCCTCTCGCCTCGCCTGCGGACGGGACGGCACTGCCTTCCTTCCTTCCTTCCGCCCGCCCGCCCTTCCTTCCTTCCTTCCTGTTCTTTTCCCGCCATGTCACGGGCGAGCGCGCCACCCTTTCATGATACACGCCCGAGAGAGAGAGAGAGAGAGAGAGAGCTATGGTTTCCTCTCCAACGGGGCATCGCTGCGTGGTGTGTTTTCCACAAACCACCTGTCGGACGATGTTATGCGCGCACACACACACACACACACACACACACACACACACACACACACACACACACACACACACACACACACACACACACACACACACACACACACACACACACACACACACACACACACACACACACACACACACACACACACACACACACACACACGGAAACGTCTGCGCTTCGCTCGCCCTGGCGTGAGGGTCCGACGTTACAAAGGGCCAGCTGGATACATCAAAGCACCCAAAAGAATTTCCTAAAAGGGCGCCGAATCATCTTTGTTTGTTTGTGAGGGTACATGCGAGTGTGTGACAGTCAGAAGCGGGTGAACGTGGCTCTGCCTCGCAGCTGCACCCGCTGCCTCCAAATCAGTTTGGGAGGAGTCAGAGTGGAGGGGCCTGTGGAAGGAACCAGACAGAAGAAGGAGAAGGAGAGGAGGAGGAGGAGGAGGAGGAGGAGGAGGAGAAGGAGGAGAGTGGGGCCTGAGCCGAGACGCTCTGGCAGACGCTCAGCCGCACACATGCACCTCGTTTTTTTTGCAGCATGTTTCCTGTTCAGGTCCCGATTCCCGCCTTTGTTCTTGCGTCACCGTCTGATTTGAGATTTCGTCAACTGAACTCGAGGCTGGGTTTTTTTTGGTGCCCTGTTTCGTTTTCTCAATTTCACGATTTTACAAGAATTGGAGAGATGCTGCACCCCTCAAACCCTCTTCTTAAAAAAAAAAAATGACGGCAATGGAGCAAATGTTGCGTCAAATGAATTGCATAACAAACTGTTGTTCGGATTAACTGAACAAACACTTTGCGTGTTATTTAATTTAGAGCCAAAACCAAAGCACAAACATGGGTTAAGCCCACTTTGCGTGACTCGGCCGTTTACCGAGTGTACGGCTTGAGTCACGAACCACAACTGAGACTTCTTACGAGCCTGTTGATGAGAAGGGGGGAAAAAAGAATGGGCAAAGGCGGGAAAGAAGTCTAAGTTTTGTGTCATCAGCCACCTGCACGCTAGCGAGCGAGCGAGCAACCCCACTCTGTTTGTGTAAGAGTGGAAAGCGGACAGGTCTCTGTTAGTCTAAGCTCTATTCATCCAGCTTGTGTCTTTAATGAACCACATCCTCCACTCCGGCTGTCGCCATTCATTAAGCACCTCTTTCATTTCAACCCCACACACACACACACACACACACACACACACACACACACACACACACACACACACACACACACACACACACACACACACACACACACACACACACACACACACACACACACACACACACACACACACACACACACACACACACACACACACACACACACCACCCTTGAAGAAACCACGCTCTCCACTGAATATAGGAGAACAGAAACATTCCCATTAAGGGAATCTCAAATCTGCCACCCAGACCAACTGCATCCCGACTCCTCTGGATGTGAAAGAACGGTGGAGGGGGGTGGAGGCACGAGAATAGCTGAATGGATCAGCCGCTAAAAAGAGGAAGATATACACAACCTGTCTGACGGACGACACAAGAAGCCTTTTTTTACGCTCAATTAGCACGTTTCGGGTGGGGCGGGGGGGAACAGTAGGGCTTCGGGGCATCGCTGAAAACGCTCTTCCCTCGTGAATGGGCAGGGGGTTAGGTGGGGGGGGCGGAGGTCTGCTGCAGCCAAGGTCCAGCGTGGAGCATCATCCGCTTCACTGGACCCTTTGCTCATTATGAAAGTGACCGTCGCCGTTGAGGACGGTCCCCTTTTAGAGCCACAGCAACGTGCGATGGGCAGCGGCCCCAATGGTGAACTTGACTCCACAGCGGGCCTAAACCAACGTGCGCACAATGACATGCATTTGGCGCGCAACGGCGGCCGCGGCCACCCTCTTGCAGTCGCTTCGCCTCGAAAACGCACACACACAAGCTAGTTGAAAAACTCGCAGTCCGGGATCCGTCAGTGCTAATGGCAGAGAAAAATGGCGACAATTTTCTACCTGCCAATCCCTGCATACTTTTAGAGATTCATCATTTCTATCAGACAAGGCAAAAAATGAGCAGACCAGTGCGTTAAAGGGAAGGGGGGGGGGGGTGGATGCTGTATGATTTGGATCAACACCAGAGGCGCTGCCAAAGAGCAGCAAGGGAAAGGTTTACACAATCAGAGAGCAGATGAATGTTGTAAGATGGCAATTGAAGGGGAGACTTTTTTTTTTTTTTTTTTTTTTTACAGCTACGGAGCCTCAGATGGACACACAAGAGGGAGGGTTGATTGTAGGCATGCAAATGTTTTGTTCTGCAAGTGCTGCATTGGGGTCCACAACCACGACCCCCTCGCATCGATTCACAAACCACCGACTCACCCAGAAGTGTGCGTGGCAGTTGACCACCATGGTGCGCTCGATCAGC
This sequence comes from Thamnaconus septentrionalis, assembly GCA_009823395.1. NCBI lineage: Eukaryota > Metazoa > Chordata > Actinopteri > Tetraodontiformes > Monacanthidae > Thamnaconus > Thamnaconus septentrionalis. The sequence continues at coordinate 9,242,445 of CM020520.1, forward strand.
TCGTCGGGACACTCCAGGAGGTGGTGCCCCGAGACCACGCCGGCGTTGTTGATCAGTATGTCCACGTCTCCCACCTCGCGGCGCACCTTCTCGGCCGTGGAATACACACTCTCCCGCTTCCCCACGTCGCACACGTAGGTGTAGACCTGTGGCTGGAACGGCGGCACCTCCTCCACGCCGCCGACGGGTCCTTGCAACAAAAACAAAAAAAAAGGGGAGAAGAGGGGGGGTTGCAGAAAGTAAGTAATGTGCGTAGGTGGACGTTGGGAATGGCGTTTAAAAAAAAAAAACAACTGGCAGGTGGAGGTTTGAAATAAGAGCTGATATGGGAGACTTGGTTATTCAAATGGATGCATTGCAACCGCCGATACTTTTAGTTTGGTGGTGAAAGTTTTTAGGGAATCGCGATTTGTGCGTAACCACCTCTTGAAGCGACGCCGGTTTGTGGCGCTTTTCAAGCAATCCTCGCAACACATCTGCTGGTGAGGCGATTCAACGCATTTAAAAACAAACAAACAAACAAAAAGCCCGCATGCTTGTTGAGGCGAATACAAACATAACAGAGACAACATACCGTCTTTGACCAGGGGAGTGTCCACTTCGTGGTAAATCTGCCGCACCATCTCCGCCGTCTCCTCGTTGCTCTGGCTGTTAATGTCCCACAACACCAGGATCGCTCGTCTCCGGGCGAACTCCTTGGCGAAGAGCCGCCCGAGGCCGCTTCCAGCGCCGGTGATCACGCACACCTGTCCCGCGACGCTCTTCTCCTTGGGCCGCACGACCCACTTCGCCCCGGCTGTGACGAAGGCCCAGAGCACTTTTAGAATGACCACGAAGAACTCCGCGATGATGATCATCATCTTGGCCAGAGCGGTTCGACTTAGAGGAAGGAGGAGGAGGAGGAGGAGAAGAAGAGTCGCTGGGAGAGGAGGTTTGGAATCTCTCCTTGTTCAGGACGGACAGGCTGCTCTCGGCGATGTTGGGTCGGGTCACGGCGACAAACTTGGGAGCGCAGCGCGGGCAGGAGACGCCGGCGGCGCGTACGCACACGCAAGTGGCGGCGAGGAGGCGCGTCAAAAGCGGGAGCGCAACTTAATGAGTGCGGGCAAGAGTTGAGTCGCGGCGAAATGGGAGTCCCGTCCAGTCGCCGCCGCCGCAGCCGCTGCAGCCGCCGCAGTTTGGAGCAGTGGATTACTAGCAGCTACTACGGACAGTGCCTCCCACTTCCTCTGCCGCTCCTCCACTCGTGTCATTCTCACTCGCCTTGCGCGCCGCTATTTATTCAGTCCACCCATCAACACTGGACCCAATAGGACTGTGACTTGAGCGCCTGTCAGAATGAAGCTGTGGGTCCACAATACACTCGGAGGTGATATAATCCGAAAGCTCCTTTACCCCCACTCTCTCTCCCTTACTGTCTTTTTTCCTTTTCTTTTTTTAAATGCCAATACAATGTCAAGTCAGAGGATTCTGACTCTGATTACAAACTGAAACACTCAAGATTTCTTTTTTTTTTTCATCAACCATAATTATATGGACTTTTATGCCTGTTTATGTAATGTATCAAAATTGAACCATTCAGGTAGCTACAGATCAATGTCTTTCAATGGGAAACCAATAACCACATCGTTATCCTTTGTTATCTAAACTCATTGTGATATTGCTTGAAAGAGACATTTGTAATGTATTTTTGATTCAGTGGCATTGATCTTGTTTTCCTATTCTGATCACCGTGTAAAAGGAAAGTGGATAGATAAGGCAGACGTGTTCAGGGCTGGGCTGCAACCCAGTCTGTAAATGAATAAACAGACTGCGCCAGTGGATCCTGTAATCCTGATGAGACGCAGACGGATTTGTTTCACGCAAGAACAAAACGGGCATACTTTGGCTGCGCACGACGTCAACATATTTGATTTTGCATTCATTAATATGACCTACCTTTATAACGTTAGGCTCTGTGTGTGGAAGATCCATGATCTATTCTAGCCATTGGCTTTTCTTTTTTTTCAATCAAAAATGAAGACCTAGTTTGAAAACGGTAGTTTTTTGTTTTGTAATGACACACAACATTACAGGAGACATTGCCACTTTTGTCTGATAGCCACAGGGAACATACATGTTGGGATAAATGGGTCAGTCATAACTGAAAGATGACTTCTGCTTTGTGTTATTTAAAATAGATGAGATTGCACCTAATAAAGTCCAGAAATGTTGGGGGCAGAAAATAAAAGTGTAAAAACTGTACCACATTTAGAATCAGAAGAAACAAGATTGTGATACTGAGCTCGCAAAGATCTCGTTTTTCATCGTGAAATAAGTAGAGAGGTCTCTTTTTGGCTCCAGAGTACAGGATACAGCAGTAAGACCCAGGAAAAGAAACGTCTGAAGGCTGAAGGTAAAGCTAAAAATTAGGTTTTGGCTCCCTCTTCTGGTCAAACTGTAGAATGTTAAAATCGTTCTTCGTGGTGTGCTTTATTTTTGTTTTTATTTGTTCATATATATATACATAATTCTACTCATACAAACAATAAATAATAACAAGTTTAAGAATTAATTTGAAAACACAGATATAGATGCTGTGGCGTTTGCCACAATCCTAACCCTAATTTAAAAGTAAATTTGTGGGCTACTATAAAACTCAGAATTTAGTTTAAGAGGCATTCATTTGTTCAGGTATTGGAAAGATCATGGATGCATTCAAAAATGGCATTAAGTTAGAAAGGTTGAGGAAGGTAGGGTTTCACAGAAGCAGGCGTTTCGTTTCCCAGATGGCAGATGGGAAAGCTGAAAAAAGAAGACTCAGTTACTATAAATCTACAACTGAATCAATGTAATGACATGTAGTTTGTGTGTGAGTTTTGTCCAGCAGAGGTCACTGTCTAACATCTATGGATTTTCGGCGTGATGTTCATTTTAGACATTAAAGTAAATGCTAATACTTTACCTTGCTGGAATACATGTACAGCGTTGTTATGTGTTACAGTTTCATTTAGGCCCGTATAATAAGTGAATATTAACTTTATTAATGTTTTCCGCTTAACCTTCACTGACGAGGCATGTGTGGGGAATGGTCGTGGTCTGCCGTAAAACCTACGCTGCTGCGGTAAAGCCAACCAGTTGTGACACTTTCACGGCTACGTTGGCTAGCCGTAGCAGTGACGTTAGCGCATGTTAGCCAGCCCAACGAACCGTTTGTGACTCGGTTTAAAGTGGCGTTCGAGCAACGCGGAGGATGTTAACTTTATAAGTTCTTCAGTCTTTCGTCACTTGCCGCTGGACGACAACACCTGCTATTTCGTGGAGTTGTGTCGATACAACGAAGGGGAACCACTGCAGGGGAACCATTTTCTGATCGTCAATGCAGTCAACACTAGGATAATATAGTCGTCTCGCTAGCTCGCCGTGAGCTAGCTCAATGATACTTTCTCTATCGTGGATGGGTTTACTCTAAGGTTCGAGTTTCTTTGGAAGAAACGGCGAAGGGTGACCAGCGATCAACATGGACACCGCCGAAGAAGGTACATTTGCGAGGATGTTTGTTTGTTGCTAACCAGCAGCCGCTGTTGGCTTACTACATTTAGCTTGTGCACAACTGCCAACCAAGGCTGCCGCCGAGCTGGCCTTCTGGTAGACAGCTCGGCCGAATGCACACTGGTAGCGTCAACACCTGTCACTGCAGTGTATGTTTTATTTTTAAAACGATAAAAGGCGACAGCAACTATGGACGGCATCTCTGTCTCTTGACGTGCTAAATTCTCGTCATGTTATACAGTTGCGTGCATCAGCCTTGTGCGCCTGGGTTTGATACCTCTGTTAAACACCTGCCTGTCGCCAAACTCACTGTTTACTGCACATCTCTAGCTTGTTGCTGATGTTCATTATAAATGACGAGTTTGTTTGTGTGTGTAGCGGACATCTGTCGTGTGTGCCGGTCTGAGGGGACCCCAGACAAGCCCCTGTACCACCCTTGTGTCTGCACTGGCAGCATCAAATTCATCCATCAGGAATGGTAAGTGCCGTCAACAACAGCAGTGTCGTCTGGTTTTCCCAACGTCCTTTTGGTTTTCTTCATTGTAATGTAGAGACTCTCACACACATACAATACATGCCTGCACCTGTGGCTGCATACACATCAGATGTAGGCTCCTCAGTTTACTGTTGCCCTCTTTGCGTCACTACAGTTTTTGAAATGTAGAACTTGTCTAGTTTTTTTTCCCCTGTGTGTGTGTGTGTGTGTGTGTGTGTGTGTGTGTGTGTGTGTGTGGAGAACACACAGTTCTGACTGACGTAACACCTGTATGGTTAACCCTCTACCCTGAAATGTGGGCCCCTGGAGGCCTGCTCCGAATATGAACTCACACACCGCAGTCAAACTTGACGTAATCCATTTTGAATGTGTTCCCGCTTCCCATAAGTAAGGTTTGATCAGCCGCTGCAATTATTTTTATGTTCTATCCACGAGTTTGTGACAGCACGGCGCGTAAGCATTTCGGGACGCGATTCCTTTGTTCTCATCGGTCCAGTTTGTCCGCCTCACTCGTTACCGCCAGGTCAGATGCCGGGAATTGAAATTCCCAAGCAGAAGAGGTGGCGTCTAGATTGTTCCGTGGTAATTGTTCAACCATATTAGTTCCCAGCTGCCCCCGCAGAGTTTAGAATAACAGCCCATTGTTTGGATAGTATAGCTGGTACCAAGTATATCGGGTGATGCCGCACGCTGTTTGCCACCTAATACAACGCCGTCTGAGGCCAGTATTTGAGCTTGGAACGATGTCGGGTGAATTCAGACTGAAGCGCCACCTGGTCCTGTGTTGGTCCTGCGATAGTCGTTTCATGCCGGGATGCATTTCTGCAGTAGTTTTACGCAGCACGTTTGGTAATCCCAGAGTCTGACTATGTCAGACACGCTGGGCTGACGACGTTATTATGGGCAACACACTTCCTCAAATTTGGTCAGTGCAAAGTGATCCACTCCATTTGGTTGGCCGCTAATCAAATGGTGAGTGTTGTCTCCGTGGCTGGAGCAGGGTCGGTGCCTCTGTGCTGTGAAAACAACAGAGGCACCATCGCACCTCCAGCTGCTGTTTGAATGGCTCCGTGCAGGTTGGAATGTTGTCCGCTATTTGGACCTGCTGGTCACGGGGAGTTAAATACAGCCTAACATGGTGACACTTGGTTGCTTTATTACATGCTGTCTTCATCACAAGTGGACCTGCACTTTTCATAAATCTCACTGTTTATTCTTAGCAAGTAAAATCCAGCAGTAATTTATTTTTAGGCACTTCCATTAATAACCAAATGCGGCATTTGGCTGTCAAATCAAATCTGAACTTCAAATGAGATCATGCATACAATTTGTTTGATTTATTTCCCTGTCTTTTATTGCAAGAGAAAAATGAGTTTCCACCACTGTGCATGTGCAGCGCACGTGCAAGTTACGTGTGTGTATTATGTGTTCAAATTTCTTCACGGCTACGCTGTAAGTTGTTGGCTTATGTTCTATTTTCGGCCTTTGCTCTGCAGTTTGGTCCAGTGGCTGAAACATAGCAGGAAGGAGTACTGTGAATTATGCAAGCACCGGTTTGCTTTCACGCCAAGTAAGTACTCCGGACGCTGGTGGATTATCCGCTTCAATACAACAAACGCCGTCAAGTTTCCTCAGCAATTGATGAAACACCTGTGGGTTTCCTGCTAGCCACTGCCCGCAAACATTTGGCATCGTTTTTGCTTAAAAATGCACGCTTTTGTGGAATGCGGAAATAATCACTCTGACAACGCTTGGTTCTTCTCAGTCTACTCCCCAGACATGCCCTCACGTCTGCCTATCCAGGACATTTGCGCTGGCCTGCTGACCAGTGTGGGCACGGCCATTCGCTACTGGTTCCATTATACACTGGTGGCCTTTGCTTGGCTTGGGGTGGTCCCCCTCACAGCATGTAAGTACTGTCGGCTGTAGGCTCACATGAATTGACCATTATTTAAGCTACTCCTCCGCTTATGTTATGGTTTACTGTGGAGATAATGATGAAGGACTTAAAAGCCTGCTGCAAATTTAGCGTCCGTACCTAACTCCAGTGTTATTTATTGTGTTGTGCTGTCGTCAGGTCGCATCTACAAGTGTCTGTTTACCGGCTCCGTGAGCTCACTGTTGACACTGCCGCTGGACATGCTGTCTACGTGAGTGCTGGCAACAAGACACCACACGCTCTCAGGAGAATTATTCCCAAGCTGTTGTTGTTGCCTTGCCCCCAAATCTGAAGTGATGAATTTCAAATTGATCTGTCAGCGTTTTGTTTTTTTTGCGTCTTAAAATTCTGTTTGCGCCCCCACAGTGAGAACCTCCTCGCCGACTGTCTTCAGGGCTGCTTCGTCGTCACCTGCACCCTGTGCGCGTTCATTAGCCTGGTGTGGCTCAGAGAGCAGATCGTCCACGGCGGCGCCCCTCAGTGGCTGGAGCAGCACCAGCCGCAACCAGCGAACGCAGCCGGCCAAGGACATGAGGTACGGTGTATATTTTGTGACTCCTGACAAGTGAGGTTTATTAGCATTTTTGACCCCCTTCTTTTCTTTTTTTAATTCAAATCATCACTAATTTAACAGAAGCATCAGTCTTGTTTGAAAATGTCATTGTCTACAACAACTAAAAGCAAAATCAAACCTTCTGCATCCTTTCCCCTCCCATTTAGGCACCGGCTGCAGACCAGGGCGTGGCCAACGAGGCCCCTGCGGCCCAGCCGGCGCCGCCTGACCCTCCGGCTCAGAACGAAGCTGAACCCGAGCCCCCCGATGTCGGCCCAGACCAGGGCGACGATCCGGATCTGGAAGAGGACGAGGGCGGAGCTGCAGAAGACGCAGACCCAAACAATGGAGCGCAAGGTTGGAATCTTAGTCTTAAATAAGTTTGTTTTTTTTGTTTTTTTCCTTTTATCCTGATAAGCGATGCCTCTGTTTTTCGGTGGTATCGATGACGGAGTGCCTGCCTCGGTGACGATAAATGAAAGTTAAATGATGGGGTAGATTGATCGGGTTGACATCAGTTATTGTTGCCAAGCGGCGAGATCGTCCTTTGTGTCTCTTTCCGTCTTTTTCAGAGATACACACGAATGCTTCACCATTTCAAACTTAATTGCTTTTCATCACAGAAAAATAAAACTCATTTGTGTTGTTTTTTTCAACATTTATTTTCCAATTTAAAAAAAAAAACACAATTTGCATGATGACTCGCAAAGCGCTTCCTGCTATTGCTTCATTCATCAGTGCGTAATTAACGTGAGAGTGATGAAACTGCGTGTCTCAAAGCCTCTGTAGCGCTCACTCGACACCGTTTTCTTCTGTTTTATTAAGGATGACGGCCTCATTTAGCTGCGCACTTGACAAAGAGGCTTTGCGGTAATTAGGGAGGGTTTCCCACATTAGACTAGCGGTTCAGTTTCCCCGCAGGTGTGAAGAAGAATCTTTTTTTAAAAAGTTGGGGTTTCACCCGTAACATTGCCGATAAAGCAGCAGTTGAAACTTCCGTATTCTTTTTTTTTATCTGTGGATTGTGGTCACGTGCTCTTAACCGTCCCTTTCCCCCTCTAGATGACATGAACTGGAATGCCTTAGAGTGGGACAGGGCTGCGGAGGAGCTCACCTGGGAGAGGGTGAGTCTCATTGACGTCGCTCACCTCCCAACACTCGTTTATCCCTCCATGTTAACGTTGCAAAAAATGATCTTCTTTCTTTCTGTGCAGATGCTCGGCCTGGATGGCTCACTGGTGTTTTTGGTGGGTATTTGGAATAAATAGACGTCATTGTGTCATTGACTTTAATTCCTGTAAAGGCGGCCGACCCTAAACCTCTTCCCCTTCTCGCCTCTCCTCTGCAGGAGCACGTCTTCTGGGTCGTGTCTCTCAATACACTCTTTATCCTGGTCTTCGGTGAGTCTACGGAAGCGAGTCACGCTGCAATTACTCTGAAAAACAAGCAAGAGATAAAAATCTCGGACAGTGATTTGATGGGCTTTTTATTCGCTGCGCTCTCACGTTGTAATTATGGCGTTATTACACAGGAATAGACTTTCCTTGAAGAAGATCTTTGATTATTTTTTTTTGGTTTATCTATCCCTCTCTTGCCTCACACAGCATTTTGTCCCTACCACATCGGCCACTTCTCCGTCGTGGGTCTCGGCTTCGAGGAATATGTAAGACACGCCCCCTATTGTTTCATCGCTTGACTGCGACGTGGCTCCTTCAGAACTAAAACCGCCTCCTGCCTGGTTGCGACTTTGCCCTGTCCTTCAGGTCCAGGCCTCCCACTTCGAGGGCTTGATCACGACCATAGTGGGATACGTACTGCTGGCCATGACCCTCATCCTCTGTCATGTATCCTTCACGCTCCCAACCGGAGATGCACGTCACACAGACACACACATGACAAGCATGCAGCTACGCTCTGTTGTGTGTTTTGCTGCTGAAAATGTTAAAGATGATGACGATTGATTGATACTTTATTCATCCCTCAGGGGAAATTCACACATTGCAGCAGTGTACAGAATTAAAAGGCATGCAATAAATAAATAAATAAAATAAAAATATTTTAAAAAAAAAAAAGAAAAAAAAAAAGAAAGCTGTGAAGGTCCTTGACGGCTGTCTCAGGGACTGGCTGCTCTGGTCAGGTTTCAGCGCTCCCGCCGTCTGCTGGGCGTCTGCTACATCGTCGTCAAGGTACGTCCCCGCCCCAGTTAGGCTGGGTGCGTCTGGAAATTGAAGGAATTGAACATTGCAGGATTGGTCTTGTTCCAGGTCTCTCTGCTGGTGGTCGTGGAGATTGGCGTTTTCCCGCTTATCTGTGGCTGGTGGCTTGACATCTGCTCTCTAGTAAGACGCCCCCCCCCCCCACCTCTCTTCTCTGGTCGACAGGGCAATTAGGTCCTCTGTATTATTTTCAACATTGAATTTCTTGTATAGATTAGAAATGTGTGAGGCTTATATATAAAGCGAAAAACAACATTTAAGCAGACCAGCCTGGATTTTTGAACACTCTCGCTTCACCGTCTTCAAATATTCATGCGTCGTCACTTTTCCACACTGACTTGCCCAGCAGCAGGAAAAACGAGTGCCTCTTCACATCCATTTCCTAACTTAGCTTGTTGACTTTTGTAGCGCGTCGCGAGCGTATTTGTTTTAATGATCCCACTGAACCGGACGGATTGACATCCAGCAGTTAAAAGGAAAAAAGGGATGTCATTATTTATACAGGACGCTGAAAAGATAAAGCATGGAGAAGTTTATTTATTTAATTTCAACGTCTTTCAGTGAGATGCTGATTGGAGGTTGAATGAATTGCAGTGACCCAGATAAAGTTTTGATCATTATCTGGGTCATCTGCCATTCAAAGCTTACTAAAAAAAACAAACTGGATTCACTCCATGTGTTAAGTCTAAGTGTTTTAATATAAACATGACTGTTGTGAATTCGTAAAGGTAGCAAGTCAGAACTAGATTCTGACCTGGCCCGTCATGCCAGCTGCCACGCTGTAATAAATAAGTTAGCGATAACGGTGAACATCTAAAGCATCACACAGAAGGTAAAGATGGCCTCAGGAGCTGAGATGTGATTCTTCATTTTTGCACAACTGTTTATTATGCATGGCGCATTACGTAATCTAGCCTGGTGAGCGCCAGTCACCCCTTAACATGAAATATGAATCGCCGTAAAAGCCATGCAGTCAAACTTTACCCAGCGTAATTTTTGCCCCTCACCCTGCAGGAGATGTTTGACGCCTCGCTGAAGGACCGAGAGCTGAGTTTCAAATCTGCCCCCGGAACCACCATGTTCCTGCACTGGCTTGTGGGGATGGTCTACGTCTTCTACTTCGCTTCATTCATCCTCCTACTGAGAGAGGTGAGAGCCGGCCGTCGCCATTTCCAGATCGACCGTTCGGACATTTTTAACAAACCCGTCTCAAATGTTTTGCCCCCGCCGTCAGGTGCTGAGGCCAGGAGTGCTGTGGTTTCTGCGAAACCTCAACGACCCCGATTTCAACCCGGTGCAGGAGATGATTCACCTCCCCATCTACCGGCACCTGCGTCGCTTCATCCTGTCCGTGGTGGTGTTCGGCTCCATCGTGCTGCTCATGCTGTGGCTGCCCATCCGGCTCATCAAGCTGCTGCTGCCCACCTTCCTGCCGTACAATGTCATGCTCTACAGGTAGTTAGCAGGAGAATCAGAATCCGCTTTGTTTGGCAAACAGGGGAATTTGACTCTGGGGTATCTTAGCTGTCTGTGTAGCTGAGGAAGCAAAGTCTCCAAAGAATCAGAACCCAAAAAGAGTAAATAGAAATACATCAACTGCACACGTGAGATTGTGAATTGCGCAAGTGTGATTTACGACTGTCCAAGTGTACAATCGATGTGGCCCAGTGGTTTCCTGAGTCTCCGTCACTGTCGAGAGTTCAGTTCAGTTCAAAGGAAACCACCCGTTTCCTCAAACGCTTAAAGACTTTTGCAGATTAGTTTCCTTGTTACTGAATGCTGCGTGTTTTCCCCGCAGCGACGCTCCGGTCAGCGAGTTGTCGCTGGAGCTGTTGTTACTCCAGGTGGTGCTGCCCGCCCTTCTGGAGCAGGGACACACGCGCCAGTGGCTCAAGGGCCTGGTCAGGGCCTGGACAGTCAGCGCTGGATATCTACTGTAAGTACCTGTTTGTTGCAATCTCTTTTTCTATCCAGCTGTGCCTAGTTATCCAATTTTGATAGTGCGCAGGATTACCAATCTGTAAAAATGCACGTAAAAAAAAACCCTGGTGAGCTTGTCCTTTAGAAAATGTATATTGCCGACATCTCGCATAAACTGCAAGATCATTGACCGTTCATTTACCTGCCTTATCCTTCGTTTAAGAAACACCCTTTTCTTTTTGTACCCAAAAATCCAAAATTAGATCAGAGATTTTTTTTTTTTTTTTTTCATTCTTTCCTTCCTCACATGGTGAAATCCATCTCAACCTCCGCAGGGACCTGCACTCCTACCTCCTGGGGGAGCAGGAGGACAATGACGCCAACCAGCCGGTCAACAACAACAACAACAACAACCCTCCGCCCGGCGGCCACCACCACAACAACAACAACCCGGCGCCGGCGGTCGGCGAGGGCCTGCACGCCGCCCACCAGGCCATCCTGCAGCAGGGGGGACCGGTGGGATTCCAGCCCTACCACAGACCCTGCGCTTCCCCTTCAGGGTGAGAAAGACTGAGCATCCAGCCAGAGAAAAGAAAAGTGCCTTTACTTTTCCCTGTGGAAAAGTAAAGGCACTTTTCAACAGAGATGGAGAAAAAAAGAAGAGTGTCAAGTGTCAAGTGAGAGTTTTTAATTAGATGTGGCGTTGATTCTCTGTTTCAAATCGTTTTTATTGGGTCAAAGGATCTTGGATACATCGCTTCATTGCACCGGTGTTCATTTTCTATAAAACAGAAGTGTTGCAAGATTGTATGAACATATAGTCAGATACAAACCAAACTGACATACAAAGAAAATCTGAGCTTGTGTCTGGGTAATATTATCATAAATAAGAATTTCAAAAGGGGAAAACAATATATAATAAATTATAATAAAATGTAAATAAATAAAATAAAGAGTGGAAAAGTTAGAAATAAGATTGCGGAGGAGTTTGGCTCTGACGCTTATCCTCAAACCTTGTGTCGTCTCTTTTTTCCAGATTGTGTTGCTCATCGCGTTCATGTGCATCACCCTGCTGGTGGCCAGCCTGGTGTGTCTGACCCTGCCAGGTGAGATGGAGCACCCACCAATTTCCTGCCCTGTAAACCCACAACCGAAGCCAGAATTGGAGGCTTCCGTCTTCATGCACGCTACCGCTCATGTGGTCCTTTTTGAAGTTCTCCATAAAATGCTGGCTTATATCCACTGCCTAAGATCACAGTAGTAGTTGAAGAAATGCCTGATGTGTGGTTTGTGTCTTTCAGTGTTCACCGGCCGCTGGTTGATGTCCTTCTGGACGGGGAGCTCCAAGATCCACGAGCTGTACACGGCGGCCTGCGGCCTCTACGTCTGCTGGCTGTCCATCCGTGGAATCACAGTGCTGCTGGCCTGGATGCCCCAGGGACGCACTGTCATCTTGCACAAAGTCAAGGAGTGGACTCTCATGGTACGAGTCGTTGAGCAGACGTGGTTGGCGGCGGCCACGGACGAGTTGCCCTCTCCTCTTTTCGCCCATTAAATGGCCTGCAGCGGCATCGTCTCAGTGCAGCGCCGTCATTAAATGGTCGGCTGCATATTACAGGCATCAGCCTGATAAAGTTGCAGCGTCCCAAACCCTTCTTTTTCCATATGGGCTTTTGTACCATAAAGAAGTAACCCGACCGTGAAACAACTTTTCTCCTGCTGTTTGTGCAGATTCTGAAGACGCTGGTTGTTGCCCTGCTCGTGGCCGGAGTCATCCCGCTGCTGCTGGGTCTGCTGTTCGAACTGGTCATTGTGGCTCCGCTCAGGGTTCCGCTGGACCAAACCCCCCTCTTTTACCCTTGGCAGGTACGCTGTTGCTCTGTTTTACTGGATAAATGGCAGGGCTAATGAGTACAATATGTAACCTTTCAGTGAGTCCCAGGACCCATGAAAATTATATTTTGTCAGCATTCTTTTTTTCTTTTTTTTTTTTAATATCAATTACATTTTTAATCTACAATCTACAGGACTGGGCTCTTGGAGTTCTCCATGCCAAAATCATTGCTGCTATCACCCTCATGGGACCTCAGTGGTGGCTGAAGACTGTGATTGAGCAGGTGTGTTCAAAATATTTGCATTTTTGATGCACAAGTATGAAAGAGATATGTTTTTTTTCCCAGTTTTACATGAATGTGATCCTGCTTTGTTAAATTGTCTTTTATTCGTGCCATCTATTTCATACACTTGAACTGCGCACCCCTGCCACACCTGTTTTTTTTTTTTTTTCTGACTTGACAGAGCACTTCACAACTTGTTTTGTTCTGCGTACTTGTTAGCTAATGAATAACTACTCTCTGTCCTCCCAGGTTTATGCAAACGGGATTCGAAATATTGACCTTCAGTTCATCATACGCAAACTAGCGGCTCCGGTCATTGCAGTGCTGCTGCTGTCGTTGTGTGTGCCCTATGTGATTGCCGCCGGGGTTGTGCCTGCTGTTGGTGAGTGACTGAGCTCATTCTCTCACAACTGAGACTTTTTCTCAATAGTAATTGTTGCAGCCACGCTTAGAAACAAACAAATATTTGCACAGCGTTGTCACACCGATTACAGTTAGCTAGTCAGACGTTTGTTGCAGGGTGTTTTCTTCAGTCCGTGCATCACATTCACAACACATGACTTTTCCAGGAGTCACGCCAGAGATGGAGATTCTGATGCAGAGGAGGATCTACCCTTTCCTCTTGATGGTGGTGTCCCTAATCGGCATCCTGTCCTTCCAGATCCGACAGTTCAAACGCCTTTATGAACACATCAAGAACGACAAGTAAGAGTTGTTGTTTTTTTTGTTTTGTTTTGTTTTTTTTTACCTATCCTCGCTTGAAAAATAACTGCTCTGCGCAAAGTACTTTGATATGTCAAGGCTATCAAAAATAGCAAAGTCACTCAAAAGTTCTTGCCATTAAATGTTATTATTCTCTCGCTACAGGTATCTGGTTGGACAGCGACTTGTCAACTACGAACGAAAATCCGGGAGAGCGACTACAGTCCCGCCCTCCAACCCCGTCGCAGAGTAGATTTTGTGTTCAACGCTGCCACATTTTTGCACCCGTGACGCTGCGTGCATCCTTCTTTTCCCTTCCGAAACCCCTTGGAATTTGTTTTTTTGTTTTTTGTTTTTTTTTTTTTTTTTTGGAAACCCAGACCTTAGACTGCAATCCTTTATGAGTCTCCACTGCATCTTGATAGATGTCATTCGGCTCCTTTCATTTCCTGCCGCGCGCATCAATGTTTGCAACGGGAAATGTATTGAAAATTATGGGACAGCTGCGCGAATCCGCTCCGAGGAAACGTGGACGGCAGGAAATTTTAAGTTACAGGTTTGATCGGAAACATCTGTATCGTTCATGCCTTGCTTTGTAAAGTGCTGCCTGATAATTGTACATGTGTAAATACTTCGATTGCAGACTTTGTCTTAAAAAACCAACAACAACAAAACAAAACATGACAGATGTGGATTAATGCAATGACCATTGTAGATCTTAAACTGTATGTATAATTTATTAAATCAAGTTGACAATTTATCATTTTTTGTTAACGTGTACTCTGAATGAGCCACCTTTTCGAGGGCGTGGAAATTTTCACAAGAGCAAAACTGTGCAGACTTACATTACACTTCATTCAAATCTGTCTTGTTATACATTTACAAATCACATTTTAGATTAACAAGCATTTCCTATATAATTTTCCTGCTTTTCTTTCTCTTCTCCATCTTCTGATCAATACTCAACCGGAGGCGGTGCGACTGGCTCGTCTTTTTGTACGAGAGGCGATTTTAGTACAATTCCAAAATTCTCTGCCAACATCTCCGCAACCTCATCATCCTTAATTTCCCTGGTTGTGGATTTCACCTCGTTGCCCGTTCCCTCCTTGGGAAACTTGACTTCGGTCAGCTCGCGGCCGAGATAGGTGACCCTCCCGTCTGGCTTCAAGACTGTGCAAACGGTCTTGCAGAAGAAAAGGGAATACGGGGAGCTCTGGTGGTACTCGCACATTTCAGCAAAGTCCTCCACGTGCCGGGGTTCGAGGGTGAACTTGTAGATTTCTGTCCAGTCTCCCGTCATGCCTCTGTTCTCCTCCTGCTGCCACTCCACGAACCGCATCCCCGAGGCCTCTCTGATGCGGTACACTCGGTGGCCCTGCTCCTGGAGGCCACTGGTGTCCAAAGACAGTGGCGTCCAGAAGCCGGGTACCCCGAACCCAACGTCGCACAGCCAGTGGTGCCCATCCAGGGTCACCATGTTGACGAAGTGATCGAAAGGTGGCCCGAAGAAGCCAGACAACCTGCTCTTCACCTGCGCCGAGAGGACGGTCACCTTGAAGCCCACCTGGTTGAGGAGCCAGGAGAAGAGCCCGTTGTTCTCGTAGCAGAGGCCGCCCCGCCGCTGGTTCACTATCTTGTCGTACAGGATGGCTGGGTCCAGCGTCATTCGTCCTCCGCTGTGCGCGGCGAGGTTTTCGAACGGCACCGACAACAGGTGACAGGTGTGGAGCGACCGCATCACTTCCAAACTGGGCTCAACCGGTCCCGAGTAGTTAATCCGCGACAAATAGGCTCGCACGTCCATTTCAATTTGAGTCATGTTTATTTATGTTTTTTGTTTTGTTTTAAAAATGAGAGAGAAAAGGCAAAAAAAAAAAAAAAAAAAGTGTCTCGCAAACTAAGGACAAGAATCAAAGAGTTGCTGTTGTCGCGAGCTTTCCTGGGGCGGGAAAACAATTTTTACGTCGTCAATTTTGTATATGTTGTCTCTGGCTGTCTCCCGTACACGTCTTTCAGTCGACCGTGGTCCAAGCGTTTCGCATGCCCGATTTATAGCGTTGACTTCCTTATCCCTGACTTTTGGACGACAAGCGGTTGTTGTGGGCGTGTTGACGTGTCAACTGTACGCCCGTTTTCAAACAGTTTTTTTTCACGTTCCTGAAGGGGGGGAAAAAATACATCAAACCAACGTCTCGCTATCAATTTGTGCGGAGTTCGCCGAACTCGTTAAGTTACAAGTGCGCAATAATAATTGGAATGGCCTAAGTTATGTCATTCGTGTGTTTTAGATTCGTCGCCCTAACAGCCCGTTAGGCATAAGTGTTGTTTTGTAAGGGGGCGGGGCTGCAGAAAGAAATGGGGTTTTGTGGTAAGTTTAGTTTAAAACACTTATTTTTGTACGCTGCATCGGCTAATCTCCATTGTTAAGACGTGTTTTTATTTGTTTGTATTTAGAAAATTCGTTTGCTTGATTAAATGCACATGCAAAACACCCGAATTTGTCACCTTTTTTAAAAAAAAACAATGTACAGTCTTGTCCTTTTTTTAAACCCGTGTGTTCAATGATGCCCAAGCAATAAAAGTGTTTTCTTTTGTTTGTTTGTTTTTTACAAAAATGAATTTAAAAAAATAAAAATAAAAAATTATTTTTGAGGTCTCCTCCGGTTTCTCTTCCCTCTAGTGACGTCACACTCCGACACTCCCTTTTACCCCAGTAGAGGGAGAAAGATGGCGCCCACACACGTACTGAGATGCTGTCAACGGGGTTTAGCATGGATACCTGTGATTTTTATCGCGCTGGTCGTCTGCTGGTCCTATTACGCCTACGTGGTGGAGCTATGCGCATGTAAGTATAAACGTCGTGCCGAATTCGGAGTCATTTAAAAGCCTTTGATAGCGTCTCTTGTCACCGTGCCGTCCACACACACACACACACACACACACACACACACACCACTGCTGCTGGCCAGCAGGAAGTAAATGTGCTGCAGCTCGACAATGGTGTTGGCAAGCTTGATCCAATATGGACAGAGATAATTAGAGACGTGTCACTGTCGACGTGGGTCGCATAACAACACGTTCTGGTTCAAGAAAAAGTTTTCTATCGCCGCTCGTGCAGGTTTCCCTGCGTTTTTCTGCTGGCCTGATCAATACTTGCTTCATTGCTAGTTAGCTCAAAACGGCTTATTGTGGCGTCACAGGCAGGTTTCGGGTGTTTTTTTTTCCCCGCCACGGCTTGAGCTTACAACATGTAAACTAATACGAGAAGTGGTTATTGTGACACGTCTGAGCCGCTGATGTGAAGATTAGTTGTCAAACTTTTTTTTTTTTTTTTTTGTGAGCGTCATTGCAGAAGCCACCGCAGCAGAACAGCTGCCCGTTGTTGTTGTCGTTGTTGCTGCTGCCTATAAATCCTTGCTTGTTCGATGTCATTCCATTTCCTTTTGAAAATGTCCAAAGGTGTCTCAAGCTTTAAAGCCACCAATGTTGTTTACAAGTCATCAGGAATGAATGATTAGACATTGATTCGAATTCCTGCCGTCTTATTTTGCCACCCTAATCCACTCTCAGTGGCCTAGAAGTCGACATTAACCTCTGACCATTGAACGGGAACAGTAGTTGGGAAAAACAACTACAGGACTTTATAGTGCCTAGATAAGCCTGCACATGGTCATGGCCAAACTCCAGAATGCAGGAGGAAACCGTATGTCGAAAGGAGGAAGTCATCAGTTAGTTTGTGAGTCGTTAATGTATTAAAAGAAAATGCAGCATTTTTTTGGCTTTGATCGTTTGTGTTCTGTTTTTTTTTTTTTTTTCCCACAGTCACGATCAAAAGAACAGGAGAGCAGAGTAAGTAACCTCTAAATAAGTCTTTCAACTATTCCACACCAAAGTTGGATTAACACTGTTAACTCTACAGGTCCTCGTTAGAAAACTGTTTCTGTTTTCAATTAACATGATCTTAACCTGGAACTCTATTGTTTGCTTTTCATTCCAGTTGTCTACCTGATCTTCTTCCACCTCTCTTTCATCATGTTTGTTTGGTCTTACTGGAAGACCATCTTCACCAAACCTTCAAACCCCACCAAAGAGGTACTGATCCACCAAACCAAGCCGTCTGAATCTCTTCTGCGTGCGCTGCCTCTCAAACACTTTGCGTCTCCCTCTCCAGTTCTGCCTGCCCAAGGCCGACAAGGAGCGCTACGAGAAGGAGGAGAGGCCCGAGTCGCAGCAGGAGATCCTGTGGAGAGCTGCCAACACCCTGCCCCTGTACACCCGCACGGGCGCCGGAGGTTTGTCCGGCGTGTGTGTCCCACGTGTGTGTCCCACGTTGCTGTGGATGGAGTTGTCTCCTGACCGCGTTGTGTTACCGCCTTGCAGCAATCCGCTACTGCGACCGGTGCCAAGTCATCAAGCCAGACCGGTGTCATCACTGCTCCGCTTGTGACATGTAAGAAAAGCTCCTGCGTGATCTTTCTCCTTTTTTTTCCTGCCCCACACGACAGTGCAGCAGCCTCGCGCAAGCAATTATCCAGAAAGCAATCCAGCCCTGCGTATTTAGCCGTCTGGTTACATCCTTCCGCCAAACAAAACCTTCTTCTTGCCAAAAGTGATTCCTTGCCAGACCCTCCACATGTGTGAGGTAGCAGTAGCCCCCATGTGACATCACAAAGGGCAAAGTTTATTCTGTCTTCTCCTACGATTATCTCGTTGGTTCTGTTATCTCACACGTCGATCTTTACGGTCTTTGTTTAGCTGACGTGTTTCGGCGTATTCTTCCGCCTTCATCAGAGTCTCTTTTTGTGTGTGTCGCTCTGATGAAGGCGGAAGAATACGCCGAAACACGTCAGCTAAATAAAGCCCTGAAAGATCTACGTCTGAGATAAAAGAACCAACGGGATAATGGCAAGACGATGCTTTTACTGCAACAACAGTAAAAGCATCGTGATGCCAGTTTTCTGAACTGTCAACCTCAGGAAGCATCCGCCAGCCTGTCATTAAATTATCCCTTGTCTGCATGTTGCAGGTGTGTGCTAAAGATGGACCACCACTGCCCCTGGTAAGTTCCGTCGCGGCGACGGCGGCTCATCGCCCACGCGACTCTCGCTCTCCGCGGCCGCGAGGTCTCATCTTGTCCCCCCCCCAGGGTCAACAACTGCGTGGGCTTCTCCAACTACAAGTTCTTCATCCTCTTCCTGGCCTACTCGCTGGTGTACTGCCTGTTCATCGCCGCCACCGTGCTGCAGTACTTCATCAAATTCTGGACAGTGAGTGCCGTCGGGTCGGAGCCCTCCTCGTGCTGAGGGTGCAGATTGGGCTCCGGACTGAAGCCCGGCTCTGCATCCTTTGGTTTTGGTTGTGCATGATGGTGCTGACCTCTCCTCTGTTTTCACTGCCTCACCACCACCACCACCGCGCCCTTAACCCTCTGACCTCTCTGCTTCCCCTCTCTCTGCTATCCCCGCCGCCTCTCTCACACTGGGTCTTTGTTCTCTGAGCTCTCCCTCCGCCATCGGAAACATCGCTCGCGTCACTCCTGCCGTCCCAAAAGACCTCCTATATTTTACTATTTTACACCTTCTTTTTTTTTTGTCTTCCCGCTAGCAATTCTAACAATTAATCGATTATCGATTAATCGTCGATTAAGAATTTAATCGATTAAATTCAATTACTCACAATTAATTGAAAATTGAATTGAAAATACACAAGTTTTTTGTTGAATGGTGTGGTGTATACCTGGATACCTAGAACAGGTTACTTTTAAACAACTTTAAAAAGGTTAAATGCGACCCATTAGAAGTCAACTTAAAGTAAGAGGATCAATGTTTAGGCTGTTTTTACTGTTCGCCAATCTAAAAATGGGTCCCTCAACATTATTTAATGGTTAAATAATGTGTCCCTTAGGTTCTCAGGAAAAATCGCCGCTTAACAATTAATCGTCAATCGATCCATCAGGTCAATCAACTAACCATGAATGAATGAATCGATTATTTGCATCCCTACTTCCTGCTTTCACTTTCTGACATCATGCCCCTGTTTTCCACCTTTTGCCATCTCTGTTCCCCACCCGCCCCGCTCCGACCGACCGTGTGTGTGCTACTGATTCCGACGTGACTCCTCCCATCCAACCTGTTCTCTCCTGGCTAACCGCTCTCGTTTCTGTCTGTACTAAAGCTTTGCCGGAGGAAATCGGCAGAGAACTGCCCTAAGGTAACCCAGCTGGCCTCGGAAAACCTCCAGCGTTGCTCCAGCTCACCATCAATCACGTGTCGTTGTCGTGTCAGTAATGAGCGTGCAGTGACGTGGCATGAGCAGCACTCTTCTTGAGTTTATTTGCCCTGTTATTATCGTGCGGTTTGTTTGTCCCCGCCCCGTCTTGTTCCTCCTTGTTCCATAAATAACCTTTAAAGTGCTAAATTTGTCACTGATTTCTCTTTGGTGTCCTCCCGTCTCTTCCCGCCAGAACGAGCTGCCGGACACTCACGCCAAATTCCACGTCTTGTTCCTGTTTTTCGTGGCGGCGATGTTCTGCATCAGCATCTTGTCTCTGTTCAGCTACCATCTGTGGCTTGTTGGGAAGAACAGGTCCACCATAGGTAAAAGAAAACACCTTTGCGACCGTCGGTTTGACGCGAATCTGCAGTATTTAAGCTAAACTTTTGCCTCCTCTGTCCGTGATGCTCCCGCTTCGCAGAGGCTTTCAGAGCTCCGGTCTTTAGGACGGGCTCTGATAAAAATGGCTTTTCTCTGGGTTTCCGGAAGAACATCGTCCAGGTGTTTGGAGACCAAAAGAAGTACTGGCTGCTGCCGGTGTTCACCAGGTAAAGTTGTTGTTTTCTTCTAAAAAACAAAAAAAACAAAAACAAAACCACAACAACAACTTCTTGCACATTCCACAACCTCAGGTCCTCAGGACAAAAAAAAAAATGGAATCAGTTTATGGATCAATCTGAACAAAGAAACAAAAAGAATCCAAATCAAAAATTACATTTAAAGAAATCATTTTAGGTGATATTACGTTGTTGTCATTTTTTAAATTACAATCTTTGTAAATTATTTTCTGGGGAAAAAAGGGCTGATGTAATAAGATTGGTGTTCTTTCTGCTCCCTTTCATTCTAGACCGGAGAACCTTTGTATTTCTATTAAATTGTTTAGATTAAATGAATGAATGAATGACAACCTCAGTGAGTGATTTCCCTTCTCTCGCTTTCTGCAGTCAGGGAGACGGCCTCACGTTCCCGACACGGCTGGTCAACACCGATGTAGAACAGGCGACGGTGACCCTGCAGCCAGAGCCCAATAAAACGTAACAGCCCCCGCCACAGTAAAGGATGCGCTGCTGGACTAAGGTGTCTGCTATATAAAATACATCCCTCATCTCGTGTCTTTTTTTTACGCGTTGGGCACGTTTCCAGCGTTGCTGAGGTCCCGGCGAGTCCCCACGGAGAGTCTCAGAATCGCCTCCTGAGCAACGATCAGCACGCCAACAACATCGGAGAACATCCGACGGACGACGGCCTCAAATCAGGTGAGCTTTGTCCTCCGAAATGGCCATTAACGTGCTTCTGTTTGCTCACCGGCGCCCTCTCACAATCCCGTCGTTGACTTTGTCTCGCAGCAGACAGTGAAACGGTCACAATCTCCATGGAGAGCGAGTCCTAACCAGGTGAAGATTAATCATTTTTATTGTTTAATCATCGCAACCCGAGGCACAAACAACGGCCGCTGCAGCCAATCAGTGACCTTTGGTTTTTGTTTTGTTTTTCCTTTTCCTTCTGTTTGTTTTTCCCCTGACCCGCCACAGGAGGAAGTCGTCCGTCATCTGATACGATGCCTTAAGCAGCGCAGCAGTTCAGCTTGTCACACGGCAACAGCACAGCCCCGCCCCCTAAGGCCGATTCCTGAGTCGCTATGGAAACGCGTTTCTTTCGCCCGTCACAGCAGGGCCGCGAGGCATCTGTTGCACCTGAAAAATTTTTTGGGGATGCGAAGTGCAACGCGATTCAAGCTGGGTCCTCCTCACGTCAACACACACCCAAACAAACACACACAAACACACACCGTCACTCATATCTAGACATATTTTTTGTCTTGTTCTGTTTTGCTTATTTTTCTCTCATATCTTCTGACTTTTTTCTGGTGCCAGAAGTGGGCACGAAGCTGCAGTCACAAGAAGGGGGCGACCTGGAGCGGTGCTTGTTCCAATCCAGCAGTGGCAGATGAGTCTATGTTTTGTGTTTTTTCCTTTTTTTCATTTTTTTGTCTATCCTCCTCATCAAGACGCAATGCTCAGAGCGCACAGTCTGTGGTCCGCACCTTTTCACACAAAGGTTCCGGAAGACTCTCCTTCCTGGTTCAGCCTCCTGGACCAGTGGAACACAGGGTAGACTGTAGCTGGAGGTCGACCGGGAGCTTTATTTTGGAAATCAGAGCACAAGATGGCACATTTGCACTTTGTAGTTTTATCAATTGTCCATCAAAGAATGTGCGCTGATTTTTTTTTTCTTTCTTTCTTTCTTTTTTTTTGTATCGCGCCCAAAAAAAAAAAAAAAAATCCTGGTTATAACAGATTTTGGATGATCCGCGTGTGTGTTTATGTGTGTGTGTGGATTGTGTTCAATAGATAAAATTGCTGTCTTTTTTATATACACAATTATTTCATCTTAATTACTGGCAGAACTCAAAGATTAGGTTTTATGAATTTCGGTGGCCAAACTCGTTTTTAAACTCGCTGCCTCTTAATGGACCTGGGAGCTGGATTTTTTATTGTATTTATTATGTCATATGCCAACCAATGACTCCCAGGCTGCGTTAACATTTACATCTTGTTCTTTGTTTTGTTTTGTTTTTTTGTTTTTTTTCCGACCTTGACTGAGACACTAACACTCATCGCCAAATAAGGGCTTTCTTGTCAGGAGCTCTGACCTCTGAACCTGAAGTGTTTACAGCACCCGAAGCTTTATTCTCACTGGCGAACATCATCGTAACCAAATCCCTTCTTTCTTTTTTTTCTACCCGTCTTTGCAATATTTAACCCCGAGGTTTATTGGGTTTTTTTTTTTGTCGCAATGATGTCCTTGCAATGCCAATGCTCACCAGCAGATAGCGACAGCGCTCCTGTTATCCGGAGACGAACCTATAGGCCGCTTTCAGCTTGACTTTTTTTTTTTTCTTTCCAACGCAGCTTTTGTCGTCATCGACTCCTGAAACATTCGCCTTTAATTAGAAGTGAAAGCGGATTGACGCCTTGAGATCAACTACAGCGTCGCGGCGCCCACTACAACCTTTTTTTTTTTTAATTTTTTTGTCTTGTCTGTTTGCTGCTCTGTGTCATCACCTCAAACTGTTGACTTGAGCCCAACTATGTATTTGCGTGCGTGTGCGTGCGTGCGTGTGGAAGGCTAAGTTGAGCTGCACTGTCATCAGTGCCGCACATCTGGTGCAACACATCGCCAAAAAAAAAAAAAGAAGAAAGACAAACGTCGCGATGGGAATGGACTGTTTTTTATTTGCCAGTTTGTATTTGTCACCAACCAAATAGTTGCCAGTCGCTCAAGTTGTGATTCGAGATATTTTCTTCACTCACTCATATGCAACCCCCACCCCCCCCCCCTGCCCACTTTGTGAAGGTACTCCTCTGTGCATTCCTGATCCCCAGATCCAGCCTTTTTTTTTTTTTAACCGCCCAGACTCCGGTGAAGTTTACAGCCCTGTCTCTGTGTCGTATGGAGTGACTTGTTGTGATGTCGTGCAGTGCAATGTGTGTGGCCGGTTCTGATTGTCGCAGTTTTACCTATAAGAGTAGGGCCGGGGGGCGGGGGGGCATTTATTTAATTTTCCTTAAAAGGCAGGTCCCCTTTTAACTCATGACATCACAGCTGGTATGAGGAAGGTGTGATTCTCAAGTGGGACGTCAGAAAACATAAATATATTTCACCTTTTTTGTGTCCGATTTCTTCCCACTCAGTGCTAAATTTTCAACACCGGGCCTTTTGGTCATGGGTGTGAGATCACAACTCAAGTCTGCCAGTCTAGCAACAACCCAGACCAGGAGTGAGGCTCAACTACCTGTACATTTCTTTTTACATTGAAGTCATTCAGAGAGAAATGGTGTTTCTGCCCAACTTTCTGCCCTGCGACTCTGAATCATTGGACCTGTCAAGTCTGACAAATTGCCTGTGTTTTTTTTCACCCGGGCGTTTTGTCCGTGAGGCTAAAGGCTAAGCACTGTGTGTGTATTTTGTAATGCTTAACTTAGTGTTTTTGTTATTTTTTTTGTACTGTTCTTGTCATGGGAGAAATGTTACCGTGCAGCCATGATTTTTTTTTTTTTTTTTTTTTTTTAGGCATCTGTGTATATAACATTAATTTAACGCTGGAGAGCAAGGCGCCTGAGACGTCCCTCACCGTGATAAGAGGAACTCTGATGACGCAGCCGGCGTTCAACCATCACTGGGTGCTTTGTTATCCGAATCAGCTTTACTCTGGAGTGTTTCAGCATTAAAATGAAGCCATATGAACTCCTGCAAACCCGGAGGAATGATTTCAAAGTGTTTCATTTCAACTCTTCTCGTTCTGTTTTCTCAAGATTTTAAAAGAAAAAAAAATATATACATATCTTACCTGCTTATTGTTGCATCTCAGTTTGTTTTGTGTCACGGCGTCCTATTTTACGTGTGTAAATATATATTGATAATGTATGAAGAAGACTACATATATTTTTCTTGTCTGATTAATTTTACTGTACCTATTTTGTGAATGGAGTACATGCCGCAACAAGTAACATGAAATTAACAATAAATGTTTTGTTTCGTTTTTAATCTCAAGTTACATTTTTTTTAATTTGTCATTTTATGCTCCAGAGTTCATGGCTCAGGAACACTTGTCATACTTTTTTCTCTTTTCCTCAGGACCTCGCGACTGTGTCACCTACTCTTTCCTCACTTCCCCACATCCGTTTTGGGTCAAAGCACCAAAGGTATTTCTTTTTGGCTCGTAATAAGCAAAATAGACCCCTCCCCGACACCCCTGTGATGTCACAAAGGGCACTGATAACTTAGCAGGAAGATAAAGATGGGCATTTTAGTGGGAAATATGCTGTTTTGCCATTACTTATGATGCATTTGAAGATCTGTAGATTTCTTTTGATAGTTCATCGAAGTAAATGTACAAAGTTTTTTTTTTTTTTTCAAGAAAAATTGTTGAAATGGGAAGATTTTAGCAGTTTAGCATCGCGGACGTAGTGGGAGACGTGCTGTGGGGAGTTTTGTGGCTTGAACTTTGCGACCTTTGCACATGGTAGACAAAGTTCCCTTTGAGGCTCAGAGCTGCCCGTCCACAAAACCAGCCATAGAAAACCAACTATAAAAACTTTACATAAACACAATTCATGGAAACAGATCTCTATTGTGTGACTCCAGTGCTGCGGGGAAGATATGAGCTAATGTGATGACAGTATGACTTGCTCTTCGTTTTTTGAGGTGGAATTCTCTTTAAAGTGACTTTTTTTTGTTGTTGTTGTTGTTTTTAGATTTTTCGCACTTTGTTTTAACTTAATTTGAAATTCTACTGAAAAATCTCGGAACAAGCGTGCAACAAAGTTGATTACCGCCTAATTATGGCTGCGCTTGCACCTGTTTGAGGCATGGATGTGTTTAGGACGTATGTCCACAACCGCTCGGAAGGTAATGACCTCGGTGTCAGTGTTTTTTCGAGGGAGAGTAAACAGCGTCTCGCCTCGAAACCAAGCGTCCGCAAGGCCGACACACTCGCCGTTACAGTAACGACCTTCTGATGGTTAAACCATTGGTGGGAAGGACGCACCGTTGAGCTGATTTTTTTTTAGCATGTTCCACCCACGTCGATGACGCGCCAGAGTCTGTGGCAACTCTGGGCAGAGGATCAGACCCTGCGGCTCGTGTTGTTAACTCGATCGCATCTGAAACGAACCTGTCTGACGTGAGACCGTGAAAGGAAAAAAAAACAAAAACGTGGCACAGTCTGGGGGAATTAGCAGAATCGTACGTCACATCTTGATTAGCCACGACCCCCTCTGCACTTTTCATGATGGCACGTCCAACCAAAAAAAAAGCAGGATTCCTTTCAGAACTGGCTGAGGCCCTTATCTCGCCCATCGGTATTAAACTGGAAGTCGTTCCTTGTTGCACTTCTGAAAAGTATTGTCTACGCAGGCCAGTTGAGACAAATCCATCCTGATTAGTTCTGAATCACCGCATAAGCTGAGGCGTGCCTTGACGCAGCTGTGGCCAAAAGGAAATGATGCTGCCCGGTCGCAGCAGGTCACCCGATGAGACGGCGGTGGGTCATGATGTGCAATTTTGTAATACAGACCCATTTGACGACCGGCTGAGAGGCGCACACCGGTCGAGTGTGACGCAAAACCTTTGTTCGGTTTCCGCCTGGGCCGAGCGCGAAGCCGTGTTTTCGTGGCCTCCAGCCACGGTTTGTTCCCTCCCGAGATGTGTCCGCACACGCTGCTGGTGGATGACGGGATTTGATCTCGGAGCTCAGGGTAAAACAAACGTCCCAACGTCACTCTAACCTTCGGATGCCAAGTTTGCCTGAACCGACAGGAGGTAGTGCAAGGGCGATGTTTTGACAGGGTTTGTAACTTTCTGAGCGAGAGAGGGGCCGAGGGTGCGGAGTGTTTGCCGAGCAAGAGGTGCCTTACTGCTGTTTGTAACTTGCCGGAGATTATTCCTTCACTCTGCTCAGGGCACCAAAAGATTTGCAGCGAGGGCTCTCACATGACCGTACGGGCGCGCGTGTTGCCGTGGGAACAGAGGGGGGCATGTGATGTGTCGCGCACACAACAGGGAGCTGTAAACTTTCCTCCTTTTTCCACCCACGATCCCCCGTTGCCTCTGTGTTAACGGGGTGTTTCCAGCAACCTGTGAAAGGCGCTCCCCAGTTAGGCAGGAATTCCCATGTTTTCCACTGTCACGACGGCTCCCTGTCAGGAAGAAGAAGTAAAAAAAAAACAACCTCCATCACGTAACCAAACTCTGGCCATAAAAAAAAGCAAAGATTTAGAGTCTCATCACTCGAAATGTTGTGCAGGTCCTAGAAAAGTTCAAGATTGACTTCTTTTTTGTATTTCAGAAGACGTGGCTCTGAAGGTCTACAC
Organism: Thamnaconus septentrionalis; assembly: GCA_009823395.1. Lineage (NCBI taxonomy): Eukaryota > Metazoa > Chordata > Actinopteri > Tetraodontiformes > Monacanthidae > Thamnaconus > Thamnaconus septentrionalis. Next base: position 9,269,067 of record CM020520.1, read on the forward strand.
TTTGTGATGTCACTAAGGGCAGTCACGTCTCTCGCAGTGGAGCGACAACACCCTTCATCCAGTTGGCTATTTGCCAATGCAGCCGGAAGCAAAAAAAACCAACAACAACTAGGGACTGTTTTAGCAGGATCCTGTAAACAGAGGGCTCAATTTGCTGTTTGCTTGCTCTGTTTTGTAATTCAGTTCCACTTCAGAAAAGGATGGAAAATAAATATTTTTACTTCAGTCTCATGACTATTGACATTGCAGTTTCTAACAGAAGGCATCAAAACTAAGTATGAACACACGTTTTATATTTAAATTCTTCAAAATAGCCATCTTTCAGAGTTATTTAACATTTTTTTCTTTGCTGCATAATTACATATATCTTGTATCTGATGTCATATATCTGATGTGTTCAGTATCTATCTGCATGTACAAAGTTGTAAAATATTTTTTTTTTTTTTCAGAATTGCATGAGAAGATGTGTCCAAACTTTTGACTAAACAGATCTTCAACAATTTTTTTTTTTTTTTTTTTTTTAGCATCTTGATGTTCTCTTCATGAAAATCATTCGTTTCACCCATTTACACAGTAGTACCACAAATACAAGAGGAAACGATCTGAGAAGAAAGCCATCGTCCGCTGTCATCCGGACGTCCCACATGTTGACGTCAGGGCTGTGATTGGCCGGACTGCCGGCTCGCCCTATGACAGCGGGACCGAGGCGGGTCCTGGGGGGTTGCAACAAGTGTTTTGGGGGGAGTGTGGAAGGGAGGAGAGGAGCGCTGTCTGCCGTCCTGCCGGAATCCTCGGCACACCATCCCTCAGTCCGTCCGTGCAAAGTTTCGGCACGGAGAGCAACTGTCGTCACTCGGCGGGACTGCAGCGGCACAGAAGCGGGCGTCGAGCAGCGTTTATCCAGGGGAGGAAGCAACAAGCCGCCGGCCGCCAGCATGAACAATCAAAGCAACTTCACGATAGACCCGAGCTGCCGGGGCAAGCCTCCTCTCGCCATTGACATCATCCTCAGTGAGTAGAAGCAACTGCAGAGTGTGAGGGAAGATCCTGCTGAGTCCTGCCTCTGTGTTGTTTGTGAAGTCTTTTTTTTTGGGGGGGGGGTCCGCAAAGAAGGTAGCGGTGCATCAGCCTGAGCATCAGCACCTCTCGAGCCTTCCTCAGGGGGTCCTATGGGTTTTCGTATGGAGAAGCTGAGCAAACAGAAAGTTCTTATCGTGGTTCCTAGTTCGGTTTTAGTTCTAATTTAGGCCAAAGTAGTTCACACCAGATGTATGTTAGTATTCGAAATGATCCTTTTTGAGACCTAATTATTGCTGGATTATCCCATGAACATTTTAGAGTAATCCTTAATCCACTAACGACTCCATTTATACTAAATTCAACAACATTTCCGCTGCCTGAGTCCTGATGTTGGCTTTTTAACCATTTGCTAGGATCCGGGTGCAATTGCTCATTTTCTTAGAAGCTACTGTTGTACAATAAGTGTCATTATTGATGCTTTTTAAAAAAAAATCCACTCAAATTCTTGAAACATATAAGTTTTCTGCTAATTATTCAATTACGTGATTGCTTATGCGTATGCTGGTTCATTGACAAACATGTGCACATTTTTGGGATTATTGCACAGCACAAATGATTAAATGTGTCACCTTATAATATCTCGGCCTTCTGCCCTCATGTTTCATGTTGTAAAGGGTTTTCTGTCTGTTGCGAAATCCACAAAATGCGATTTGTGTTTAAATTCCTGTTCCGCATGTTCCCATAGTTTGCCCAATAAAACTCCAAAGTCCCACATCTGGAACGGTTTTGTCAGCAGAAGAAAGGAAGAATTTCAGTTTCGGCCCGCGTATGCGCGGTTGCAAAAGGTTGTTGAGCAGAGTCCAACACAACGACATTCCTGGATAATTACATTGGCTCGAAAGCATAAGACATTATTACTACACTTTGATTTAATCACATTGGAAAAGTACAAGAGCATAGTAAACAGCATCAGACACACGACGGCGGCCGCTGTGACCACATGAAGATGGAAATCAATGAGCCGGAATGTTTGTGTTTGTGGGGTTTATTTGTTTTGCTGCACCAACCGTTAGCCACGATTCTGGAAATCATTGATCACAACAACGACAGTTTTTTTCGCCCGGAAATTACTGTCTCAAAGCTTCCTGTTCGCTGCTCTTGCAGCATCTCTGACATCATCTGTTCTTAACTGCAACATCTGGCTGAGCGTTGGTAAACCACATGTGGGTGGCCGATGACGCCCGCGAGGTTCTACCTACCAGCACCATTTTTCATCTCCATGCGCTGCGTCAAACTTGAAACATGGCGGTGCAAAACTTTCCGACAGAATGAATGAATTAAATGCCAACTGCCCCTTTTTTTTGTCTTTGCGTGCTCCACTCTAAGATTATAACACGTCTCATCTTTTTTTGTTGCCATTTCCAGAGCTGGACATGTTTGGCCTCATCCTGTACTCGGTGCTCACCTTCATGGCTGCGGTGTCCATGCTGGTCTTCCTGGAGGAGTGCGTCTACATCTACAAGAAGGTGCCGGCCAACAAGAAGAGCGTCATCGTCTGGGTGAACGGCGCAGCGCCGGTAAGAGTGGAACGGCGTTTCACATTGAAAGAAGACCTGCACCATTTATTTCCTGATTGTATTTATTGATGATCCTGGTGTGTTTGCACATTTTCTGCACCCTCACACAAAATCAGTTTTCTCCAATTTTCTTCATTTTTTTTTTCTCTCCAGGTGATTGCCACCATGTCCTGTTTGGGGATGTGGATTCCCCGATCCACCATGTTTACTGACATGACCTCGGCCTGGTGGGTGCCTCCGTCTCCATCTCTCACTCACCTTTCATCGCTCGCTGTGCAGCGTGTTTTGATATCAGGGAGCTGCTGCCCTCCCCTAGGAGAGTAGATCACACAGCGGAAACTTAAACTCCGAAACCGAGGACGGTTGTTTACGGAAAACACGGATGCTGTGTTTATTTGAGTGGCTCTTTTTTTTTTTTTTTTTTTTTTAATAGCTATTTCGCCGTGGTGGTGTTCAAGTTCCTCATCCTGATGCTGGAGGAGGTGGGGGGCGACGAGGCCTTCCTGAGGCGGGCAGGAAAACACAAACTGAAGATCAGCACGGGACCCTGCTGCTGCTGCTGCGTCTGCCTGCCATATGTTGACATCACGCGGTAAGCGCTCGGCTCGGAGAGGGCCCCCGCGGTTCCAGCGTAACCATCACCGGCTGTCCTTGTTAATGGCGCGCGGGCTCGTTGTAGCCGTGGAGGAGCGAGGCCTCGGCCACTCTTCTCCTTTTATCCCTGCGGCGCTTGGGGCCTGAGTCACAAGGGACGGTGGCTAAAATCTACCACACACGCCCCTTTGATAGCTCGTTCCATCCCCGGTAGCCCGCGACTTTAGTGGGCCAGTGGTTTTGGCCAGGCAGACGCGCTTGTTTTTTCTGTGTGTTTTTCTGTAGAGGTGGTCTATTGTTAAATCACAGCGTGAGACGCAAACATGCAAAAACGCGTTTCGGTCACGATGCACATAAGTAATTAACATAAACTCATTGCCGCTAACATTGATCGGCAGTTGCGTCGTCGTCTCTTGTCCGTTATTGTGCATCATTGTCCTCAAACAGTAATACATTATCAACCCCCCTTTTTTAACTAATATTGTCATTTTTATTGTTTCTCTTTCAAAAGAAGAAAGTCAGAAAAAGCATTCAAGCCGTACATCTTCTCCATCTATTACGATTGCAATGTCTTCATCTCATCATCCTCTCATGACATCTCGTCACACTTCACCTCGTCTACAGCAAGCTACTTTGATTCACTGGTACTGTTTGTGTCTCTGTATGGATGATGTGAGCCCGACTCACTCTAGAAAGACGTTGGTAGGAAGTTAGCACTCAGGTGGTTAGTCAGCAGTCACACAGTCAACACCTGGTCTTCCTTTTTTGGTTAAAAAAACAAAACAAAACAATTGTCAAGTCGTCAAAAGCAAGTCAGTTGTGCTTCTGTTTGCTAGGTCCCTGCATTTCTGAGGCGACAGCGAAAACATCCTTGCAAGAGAGGTCGTTTGAGGCCTGTTTGAGGATTGCGTAACCAGAAAGACGCGGCGTGCACATAAGAGACTTGGACGGCGCGCGCGGGTTATCTGAACGCAGGTTAAACACACTCTCGGCCGTTCAACTGCAGATAGCAGGCGCATCGTCCCATTTGACTCACAACCCACTCTCCTGAGTGGGTTGTGAAATTGTGTCCTCAACTTCCTGCGGTAATAATCCATATTTCTGGACAACAGCGGTAACTCTTTTTTCCCCCCTCTTCTCCGACTCCAGACGCTCTCTCTTCCTGCTCAAACTGGGATCCTTCCAGTTTGCCGTCCTGAAACTTGCCTTCACCGTCCTCTCGGTCGTCCTCTACACCAACGGCACTTTTGACCTGTCCGATGTAAGTGCAGAACACTGGACCACTTCCTGGACCCAAAGAACAGCCAATTTCCCTGAGGGAACTGTCCCAAGGCATCAACAAAGTAGAATTGAATTGAATTGAATTGAATTGAATAATGATTTTTAATTTAGAATGCGGGCCACACGGTGGCGCAGTGGTTAGCGCTGCCGCCTCACAGCAAGAAGGCCGTGGGTTCGATTCCGGGGCCCGGGCCTGGGACCTTTCTGTGTGGAGTTTGCATGTTCTCCCCGTGTCTGCGTGGGTTCTCTCCGGGTTCTCCGGCTTCCTCCCACACTCCAAAAACATGCATGTGAGGTCAATTGAACACTCTAAATTGTCCGTAGGTGTGCATGTGAGTGTGAATGGTTGTCTGTGTCTATGTGGCCCTGCAATGAACTGCCGACTTGTCCAGGGTGTCACCCTGCCTTCGCCCTAAGACAGCTGGGATAGGCTCCAGCAGACCCCTGTGACCCTGAACAGGAATAAGCGGGTATTGAAGATGAATGAACGAATGAATGAATTTAGAATGCAATCCGAACTTTGGGAATGTATAGATGGTTGAATGCAGCGCGCAGTGTAAAAAAATAAATTTGTTTTTGACCGTGTTTCAGCTAAGCATCACCGGAGCTGCGATATGGCTCAACCCATTTGTGGGCATCCTGACAATCATCGCCCTGTGGCCTGTCGCCATCATGTTCATGCACCTGAAGACCGCTCTGCAGTCGATCAAGATCATCCCAAAATACGCCATGTACCAGGTAGAGGCATAGGAGGCGCTGCAACTCATCGCCCGCAAAACAATCTCGAGGACTGGCTCAGAAATGTCTGTGTGTTTTCGTCTGCAGCTGGTGCTGGTCCTGAGTCAGCTGCAGAGCGCCATCATCAACATCCTGGCTCTGAACGGAACCATCGCCTGTGCTCCGCCCTTTTCCGCCCCAGCCAGAGGATACAGTAAGTTCACACGCAACCGGCCCCCGTCTTCGTCCGTAACAATTCCCTTTTTTTTTTCTTTTTTTTTTTTAACCGGCCAACGTCCCTTTATGCGTGTTTGCCTCCTCAGTGATGAGTCAGCAGCTTTTGATCCTGGAGATGTTCATCATCACGCTGGTCACACGGCTGCTCTATCGGCGACAGTATGATCCTTTACCTGAGGAGGAACACGACGATAACGAAAACACAAAGCTAGCTGCGGTTTAATTTGTATAAGTGAGTGTGTGTGTGTGTGTGTGTGTGTGTGTGTGTGTGTGCGTGTGCGTTCATTTGTATTTCCTCAATGCATCTGATTTTGAGACGATATAAATAAATGTGAGTAAACATGAACTATGTTTACTTTGTCTGTTTATTTTAAGTTGAAACACTGTGAGATTAATCCAACACACTGCTAGACACAATAACCAAGATTGAGGAGATGTCCAATGGTTCAATGTTCAATCTATGTACTTTGTTTTTCTTTTTACATTTATAGTGTAATTTTTGCATTCAGATTTATTTTTTCTTGAATGTAGGATTGTGTATAATTTTGTGTATAAACTCGCTGTGTCACAGAAGTGCCAAACCAATTCGTGTTGTTTATGAATTGTGCTATTTTTAGCAATGCAACTGTCGGGAAATTCAACAGTGTCCGTGTGAGCAGGGTAAGCCGTTTTATGCTGTTCACTGCTTTTTCTCTCGGCTTGCACTCTGTTGCACATTTGTTGGACCTTGAACGTCACTGTCACAATGGGTAAGCATTAAAAACTGTCATTGAAAAACGAGAAACAATGCAGTTATGTGTTTCTGTGCGTTCACGTGTGTTTTTAACCTTTTGTCACTAGATGGCAGCAGAAACCGCAATCTGGCGCGTTCAAAGAGCGTCTGTGGTGGCGGAGGGAGCGTGTTTGTAAGTGCGACCGACTGAACAGGTAGTCGTCCAAAACTTTCCATCCCACTGTCTGCTATTGCAGTCAATTTCCTGACAACAGCATTCATCTCAAGGGGAATTAAGATTATTATCAATAATATCACACACCCTGGAAATTATTTATTTGACCGTGCAATTTTCTCAGATGGGTCTAGTTTATTATTGTTTGTTAAATTAGTTGTCTGGCCTCTATACAAGCTCTACTTGCCTTTGCGGGAGGGAAATGACTAACTGAATGAAAGCTTGGTCCCTGGTAGTTGGTTCTTTAATCTCAGAAATATATGTCGAAAAGCCAAAAATGACTTCAAAGTTGTTGTTGTTGTTGAGTGCATAATTGAAATCGAATAATGTCAACAATAAGAAAAAAAAAATACAAAACCGCGCATGCCCTGAGGACCACCTCGCATCAAAGAGACACGCGTGATTTAATACAAACATTGCGCACATAACAACAGATTGAAATCACTTTAGTCATGCGTCGATGTTTAATAAATCGCGACTGGCAAATACAGATAGACGTCGTCCAATCACGTTCGATATTTCGTTCACTTCCTTGTCACTAGCCAATCATCGCAGTGCACCAACAAGCTGTGCCAAGAGCTTAAAGTCGTCGTTTTGAATGTACTTTGTTGTCCCACAAAAACACCGGAAGTATCCTGAAAAAAACTTCAATATAAGTGAGAGTTAATTCCGTTGTATTTTTTTCATTTAAAATTGCCTATTTGGCACAACAGTGAACATAACACAATCTTAAAAGTGCTGATAACTGTTTTCATTGATTTAGTTCAGCAACTGTGCATGTATTAGAAGACATGGTGTCCGTACCTCTAATATTTATCGAGGTTATCAATGCATACTCTGCTTTATGCGTCCATTAAATTAACATGAAAATGTGAATGAACGAAATGTCCAAAGTTTAGAGTTTGTATATATCCACAACAATAAATTACTAATTTAATCGGCGCAAGAAAACTTCTCGCGTTCAAATCGTCATCGATCCTACGACGAAGACTGTTATTTTGAAATTGAGCACCGGAAGTAAGCATTCAGCTCCTCTTAGGTAATTTCGCAACGACTTGGAAGGTGACGTCTGAGCAATGCAGACAGATTCAGGAAGCCTTGCTTGGAGCGTCGTTCGATGTCCGTGATGTAACCGTACGCTTTGAAATTAAAAAAAAAAGAAAGAAAGAAAGAAAAGAAAAAAAATTCTGGCTTCGTGTCCGCCACCAGGCTAGAGATGTGGAGTCCGCGGGGGCCGGAGGAGGAGGAGAACCGTCTGCTCAGCTGTCAACTCCGGCGGGGATGAAACAGTCGCGTTTTTCCTGAGTGTCAGTCGTCGTCACGTTCGAGTCCAAGTCCAAACTGTCAACATGAGGCTGTTTGGGTCACTGCTGAAAAACGCCAACCACAAAATCGAGTACTACTCCAAATTTTCGCCCTCTCCTCTCTCCATTAAGCAGTTCCTGGATTTTGGTAAGTTGCATCTCAAGCCGTCCTTCCTGAATGGGAACCTTGCGTTTCATCAAAACAACCGCCAGCCTGCTCATTAATGTGTGTCTTTCGATATATAATTCAATGACTGACTTTGGTGCAGACTTAACATTTTGACTTTAAATATCACATTCTCGGGCCTGGTATTAATAGCCTTCCTCTTACCCCCCTGAAACGTTAGACGTTGTTTTGACCACACGTGACATTTCAACTCCACTGTTTACTTCTTGCAACTCGTCCGGAGATAAGCAGCAACGGCAGCGCTTTTGCACGCCTGTGGCCCCTCGAGGGCCGCTTTCTGCTGCAGATATGTTGATTATTTGCACGTGTGCCTGCCCGCCAATTGGACGCATGTGGGTATCTCAGAAGGAAGCGCACCTGGGAGAGTAAAGCAGCTCATTTGAGCTCGATTTGATTCAGCGGCGCGCGTCCACGAAGGCTGTGTCGCGTCATGGCTCGAGACTTTGAAAGACAAGTCGGTGGTGGCTGGCATTCGCGGCTTTTCTCCTTAAGCCGTTATGCAAGTCACTCTTGCAGACTGCGGCTCTTGATTAAAGTGGGACCATGCTGTCGTTTTTCTTTGTTTTTTTTTAATCAGAAGAACAACACATTTGCTTCTTTTTTTTTTACAATTTTTTTTAATTGCAAAATCTGGGAGGTTTCACTTCCCCCCTTTCAAACTGATGGATGTTTCATTCTTGCTGAATCGGGGGACAGCTTCCCGTCGAGCAGTAATAACGGGACATGTCCTTCCATTCTGTTGCAACCCCTTTTTCCTCTTTGCATGACTTGCAAGAAACGCAGCCGTCGGCCCCCATCTCTCAGAGCTGAAGCGAGCAGACTTCCTGCAATGCATCAGTTTTTATTGCAGGCAAAACGTTGAGCTTCACATGCTTTTTTTTTTCCAAGAAGGTCCTCCTACTTAGGAGAGTCAAGGGACATAAATGACACTTTTGTTGACTTTGGCGTCTGAACATGCGGTGATTGATCCCGCACTTACTGAAAACACGTCACACTGATTCAGGTTTTCCGGTTTGCATTCAAAACATAAATGCCCCAGCCGTGACCTTTCCTTGGCTACATCCTCCGTATGCTGGCTAGCAGTATTTATGATTTCCCGCCATGGTTCGCTCTAATGTTTGCAAACAGGCCAGAAAGCCTTTCGCCGCTTGGCAGAGCTTGAGGGTGAAAATTGAAACTGACTTCTATTTTCGTCTGTTCATCATGTCCATGTGTTCATGTTTGCTGTTTTGGTGTTGCAATTTTGTCTCCGAATGATGCAGAAAAGGGGAGTGTTCGGGTGACTAAACTGAGACTTTTTTGTGTCTTTCAGGCAGGGAAAATGCGTGTGAGAAAACGTCATACATGTTCCTGCGAAAGGAGCTGCCGGTGCGTCTCGCCAACACCATGAGGGAGGTGACTCTGCTGCCAGATAACCTGCTCAGCCAGCCCTCTGTCAAACTGGTGCAGAAATGGTGAGTCACCCACCCCACCCCACCAACACGCCGCGCTGCCAGTAAAAACAACCTCTGGTTAGGATGCGTTCGGAAACTGCAGGATAATAGACAGTATTCCCCGGAGGCCAATTTTTATTTTTTTTCAACAGCTGCCACGCTGACCTTTTTTTTATTTATTTATTTTTTTTTTTTAAAGGTACATGCAGAGCTTTGTGGAGCTGCTGGACTACGAGAACAGGAAGCCGGAGGAACCTCAGACTCTGAACGAGTAAGTGAATGACTATCAATCAGTAGGTCATAACAGCGCAATGTATTTTTTTTAAAATCGGCAATCGATTAATTCTAGATTAATTGCCAATTAATCAGCAATTAATCCATTTATTGTCGAATAAGAAATGAATCGATGAAATTAAGTTAGTCGCAATTAATTGAACATTTTTCACACTGGGAGTCCATATCATGATAACAGTGTAGTGGCAGGAAAGAGCAATTCACCTGCAGATACTGGGATGGTCATAATATACCGAGAACAAGTTACTTTTAAACAACTTCTTCGAAAAAATAAAATTGAAACGTGACCCATTCAGCATCCCTAGTTTAAAGTAAGTGGAGCTCTGACGCTGACGACTTTGAAGTTCATTAATGTGCCCTGCTAGGCTAAAGTTCGTGCCAAAAACATGCAGTTCTGGAAGTGAGCCCCTAATGGCTAAGCGGTTATGTCCCCCAGCCATATGCTCATTCCAGCTATGGTGAGCACCTCGAGGCCTCCTTGTTTTCTCCTCGTCCAATCATGTGGAAGGTGCAACAAAGCTTTAGCGGCGAGGATGTAAACAGAGCGACAAATGCGGATGGAGGCTTGTTTTGTTTTTTGATAATAAATTGTGCGAGGCCGCTCCACTGGATCTGCTGGATGAAGAATAAAGATCTGAAAAGCCATGTCATTCAAGCAACGGCTCATATTTACACCAAAACAATGCAGGTGCCCTACGCACCGATGGGAATTTAGGATAAGGGTTCTGTTTAGAGAGTAAATGCTCTGGAGAGGTAATAAGTTCAGGATGCAGGTGAAGCAGTTCAGCCTTTGAAGTCATCCTATTTGTCCAAGTGGACCCTTCGGACTGCTGCTCAGCCTTATCATTAGCGCGTGACAGAAAGCGCGTGCACATCAGGGACAGAGCGATTGCAGCTGGGTCGTACGCTAGCATTAAATCCCCCGGCCCCCAGTTTCCTGGAGCTCCTGATCGAGATCCGCAACCGACACAACGACGTGGTTCCCACCATGGCGCAGGGGGTCGTGGAGTACAGGGAGAAGTTCGGCTTCGACCCCTCCATCAGCAGCAACATCCAGTATTTCCTCGACCGCTTCTACACCAACCGCATCTCCTTCCGCATGCTCATCAACCAGCACAGTGAGTCGTCAAAAAAAAAAACCACAGCAGAGATCTCAAAGTAGTACGTTGCCCCCCCCTCTAACCCTTTATTTGACTTTAATCTGTTCTCCAATAGCACTCCTGTTTGGCAATGATACCAACCCCGCCCATCCGAAACACATTGGCAGCATTGATCCCACCTGCAGCGTGGCCGACGTCGTCAGCGGTGAGTAGCGCACGCACGGACGGACGACATCGGTCTAATTTGGTCGTAATGCTAACATCGCAAATAAAACCTTGATGTTCGTTGAACATTTGCCTCACAGATGAACACAGGAAAACAATTGAAAATGTGTTTTTCGCAACATCAGGTTGTGATGGGCAGGTTCGGCCCTTAGAAGGATGTATTTACCTGCGCATAGTTCAGTGGAAACCCTCAGTTTCATCACTACGCCGAACGCTGAGCAGTGACACAAACTAAACAAACCCTGCGTTCATCTCTTGCCTCATGGAATGTTTACGCAGCGATACCCTTAAAGAATCCCAGCAAGCCAGATAAAAAAAAAGTTGGACTCTGTCTGACCCACATGTGCCCTGATTCGTGCCTCTTTCTACCAGATGCCTACGACACGGCCAAGATGCTGTGCGAGAAGTACTACTTAGCCGCCCCCGAGCTGAAGATTGAAGAGTTCAACAGTAGGGTTTTTTGTTTTTTTTTGTCTTCCCTCACCCTTTCCTTTCCAAATGTGAACATTTTCCCTCTGTAATCGGAGACGCCGCTGCGGTGAAATAACGCAGCCCCGGTGCAGTTTTAGCCCTGTGGTCTTGGTGTTGCCCAGTGTCATTAACTCCCAACGTTCCTGTCTGCCAGTGAAGTCCCCCAGAAAGCCCATCCAGGCCGTGTACGTACCTTCTCATCTCTTCCACATGCTGTTTGAGCTCTTCAAGGTGAGAAGGATCACTCAACGTTTTCACATGTGCATCACGCCAGAGGCCTGTCTAGGCTTGTCTCTTCAGAAAATGTTGGGTTGAAACTAGGGATGTCAACAATTAATCGATGATCGATTAATAGTCGATGAATCATTTAATCGATTATATTGAGTTAGTTGCAATTAATTGAACATTTTGAGCAATTCACCTGTAGATACTGTGATAGTCATAATATACCTTGAACAAGTTACTTTTAAACAACAATTTTTAAATGTCACCCATTACAAGTCAACTTCCGAGGATACATTTAGGTTTTTTTTAGGGTGTTTTTACTGTTCTATAATGTAAAAATGGGTCACATTGGACCCTCAACAATATTTGAAATATATTAGTTGAAATATGGTAAAGTAAAGGTAAATGAACTTAAAATTGACTTGAATAGTTTTTCATTCTTCTCCTTTTTATATTTGCAGAGGTCTGCTTGGAAAATGTGAATTGAATCAAAGAGGAAATGCATTGAAATTATTGTTATTACACATTAATAAGCACTGCGAGTCCCCCGGAATCTCATGCAGTCTGGCGCTCCGTAAACGGATTAAGTCAGTGTGACTGTGATTAAGCGATGAGCCGTGCCGGGTCACGTCGAGTCAACGCTCGTGTGTTCGCAGAACTCCATGAGGGCCACCGTGGAGCTCCACGAGAACAGCCTGGACGGGCTGCCGCCGGTGAAAGCACGAGTCACCCTGGGTAAAGAGGACCTGTCCGTGAAGGTGAACCAATCAAACATCCCCGCAGTCAACCCCTCAGACTAATAGTCAGGTTTATGGTTCTCCGGAGTGTGTGTTTATTCTGTCCTCACCCGTCCTCAGATCAGTGACCGTGGAGGAGGAGTTCCCCTGAGGAAGATTGACCGTCTGTTTAATTACATGTACTCAACTGCTCCGACACCAAGCATGGAGCCGGGGGCCGTCCCTCTGGTACACACACACACACCCACATAGAATCATCCAGTCAGCAGCTGCATTTCCATTACCCCAAGAATTGCGAAACTGCGAATGGAAACCTCTCAAATGTCGCTCAAAGGATTTTTACGCTCTCATGTGAACATGATCTTGACTTTGACCTCTGTCGCTCGCTCACTCGCTCACGCAGGCTGGCTTTGGCTACGGTTTGCCCATTTCCCGGCTCTACGCCCGCTACTTCCAGGGGGACCTGAAGCTCTACTCCATGGAGGGTGTCGGCACGGACGCCGTCATCTACCTGAAGGTAAACTCAGCTGATGTGGACCTTGTGGGGTTTTCTTTATTATTTTTCTTATTCCATTGTCAAGATCTTTCAAAAGAAAAAGTGGAAAATTTCAAAATGTTAGCAAGATTAGTTTAGCATATCAATCCGGTACTCATTTCAATATTGGAAGTTTAACCTTTTCCACGCCTCCAACTTTTTAATCGTAGCTTCTGCGGTTGTGGTAGTAAATGTAGCCATTATCAGTGTTGTTGGGATTACTCCATAGAAGTAATCCAACTACTGATTACTGATTACTCCTTCAAAAAGTAATCTAATTACTTCTTTCACAACTTTGTTTCATAAGTAATCAATTCCTAATTACTAATTACTTCAGTTAAACATCTTATTTCCTGCACATAACGTACAAGGAACCACAATATTCTTAAATTGAGACGAGATGAACTCAAAATAATGTTTACATTTCCAGCTATCAAACACAATTGCTGTTTTTTCTTTTGCCGCCGCCACGCTTGTTTTGATGCATCGTCGCATATCCATCGCGACATCATTGTTTTTGTTTGTTTTTCTAAATTGATGGATAAATGGATAAGTAGTGGAATCGTTAATTGATATAGCAATTATGATATAATTGCCAGTTTTGCCAGAGTAATCCCGTTCCATTACTCTGTCACTAAAAAAAAAACTACGCCAACACTGAGCATTATCCAAAATAGCGTTTACGGTGAATAAGATGTGCAAGTGTGTCAAACGGGCCCCTCGCCTCTGCATTCCCAAGGCGCTGTCCAGCGAGTCCTTTGAGCGCCTGCCCGTCTTCAACAAGTCGGCGTGGCGCCACTACACCACCAGCCCCGAGGCGGACGACTGGAGCAACCCGAGCAAAGAGCCCCGCGACGCCAGCAAGTCCAATTACAAAGCCAACAGATAACTTGTGCCTGAGCCGCTCTGCATGGAGCCCCCCCCCTCCGCCCCAGACGCGACGTTGCCCTTGGGTGGACGCCTGATATCTCGAACCAAACCCGCTTCTCCTTTTCCCACTGCACTGCACTCCAGTCTGCACCCAACAGCAACGGCGGAAGGCGAACCACATTGTTTTTACCCCCCATCGTTTCATTCAGGAGACGCTGCTCTCTCGCTCCTCACCCCCTCCTGCTGGCTCCCAGCCCGTCTCGCTCCTCACCCTGGGCTGGGAGGAGCCGCCGCCTCGGGCTGACTGGAGACCCGCTTGGAGTCGGCAGGTTGGCGTTTCGGCAGCCGGCCGATGGGAGGAGCCGGCTTGCTTCCGTTGAGAGACGGCCCCTGATTGAAACACACAATTAGGCCAGTGTGTCTCTGGCACAGTAAAGACTTGTTTTAGGGCTTCAGGGAGTTGTAGAGAGGATAGCTTGAATTTTAGATTAAATAATTCCCCGCTGGAATGGGAGAACAATCCAGAGATTCAAAAAAAAAGATTTTTTTTTTTATTCAGTAAGAAAAAGCCTTACATTTAAAAAAAAAAAAAAGACACTCCATATATGTGAAATGTAATCAATATGCCTTGGGGCCCCGGACGGAGCTGGAAATGTGATTTGGCAGCATGTCATTTGGAGCCGACGCTCAGCGCCGACTAACATTTGGCGGTTGCGCTTGGAGCCGGACCTGCCGCCTTGTTTTAACTGCCACTGGAGGACCAAAGTAGCTTCCGACGAGTCTTCATGGCTTCTGCCGCGCCAGCATGGTGTGTTGATTGCAATCAGCCTTGTTGAATAGACAAGAAACGCATCACGTCCTGCTCCCTTTGTACGCAGGGGTACGTTGTGAAGAGTTAGCTGGAGACTAACAGACTCTTTCTATTGCTTCCTTAGAATGTTAACTAACCTTTGTGGGAGCCGGTGTTTTTTATATATGTGCTTTTTGTGTGCAGCTGTGTGCAGGTGCTCTTCTGATTTCTGAAATAATTAATTTTTCTGGGTAGCTCGCCGTTAATTACAGCATACCAATCACTGGTTTCTTTCAGTCAGGTCACTTTTTTTTGCACGTAATTCACATTTGCAGGCGTTTTATTTTGAAGCACTAACACAGGTTCCGATAAATGGCTTTAAAAGAGAGATTTCAGACCTCAGTGCTGAGTTGCAATTTAATTTAAATAGATATTTACGATCTGAGGGTAAGTATCCTCAACGGGATGACGCTGCAAGTGTTGCTTCAAAGACTAAACTTTAACTCTGGCACAGCCTGGGAACCATTCGATCGGGGAACGAATCCTAACCAAGAACCCCCCAGTCGTGACTTCCCTCTTTCGTCTCCTGTAGCTCCTCCCGATGTGAAATGGCAGGATTGTAGATGAAGGACCTTGCCGTGACCTTGTCAGCCTCGCTGTAAGATTCCGCCGTGGCCTCTCTCTCTCTCTCTCTCTCTCTCTCTTTACCCTCAACGAGCGACGTTCACTGCTGCAGAGACGGACCGCTTTTAGCCGGACATGTGCAATTAGTCGGCACAGGGACACCAAAAAAAGATGAACGACGTTCTTCGGATGTGATCAAGCATGAGATCACCCCTCTTTTCTCACAACTGACAATAAAGACACCCGCTGTTGTGTGCGATCCCACCTCCCGTTTGTTTATTCGTCCGACTCCGCCTCCGTTTGACACTTTATATGCATTTCAAACCTTTTTTTTCCCCTTTTTTTTTTTTTGAACATTTAAAAAAATTACACACATTCCCGCCCCGCCAGTCCATATAGTGCAGATTAACATGTAGTGCATACGGGATGCGGAGGTCTCTACATTGCATTATTAGTGTTGTCTTTAACTGTACAGTCAAGAGTGGTCCAGTCCGGGGCCAGCAAACGGGAAAACAAGTATTGCCTGAAATCGACGTCTCCAATGAGGATATTGATCAAAAATAAAAGACCTGAAGTTGATCTGCAGCAGGGCTTCAGTTGGTTTCAAGTGCCGCCATCGAGCAGAGAGCAGGAAAGCTTCTGGAACGTGAGGCAAAACATGCCAAAAAGTAAAAGTATGTCCCATTTTCTGCTGATATGTCGAACAATCGGTGTCTTCGTACGGCAAGTACTCAGACAGGAGTGATTACATGACTACGCTAGTAGGCGTGGCCAGGGGAAAAAGCTCCCGCGCTAACATTTGGGCATGAGCGTCGTATCCTTCCGGATCGTTCGTCCTGGATAACCTCAGGATGGCCTTTTATCGCCTGGTGCCAATTTACTGCTCAAACACGCCATAAAGCGGCCTGTTTGTTTAATAACCCGCTGTTTACAGCCACAATTGCTTTTAAAGACAGAACCAAAGACGCCTACTAATCACGTACCGAAGCAAACTACACTGCGTCGCTTCCGGGTCCCAATCGTACGTTTCGGGGGGGACCCCCAGGCGGCTGCGTCCCCGGACCTGTTTTGGAAAAAAAAACCTTGCCTTCCGATCGGATGACGTCGAGTCTGGTGAGTCACATTTCCTTGTAAATAATTAACGTGAGCTTCATGCAAACCGGCCGCTGTGTTGAACGTGCCGGTTCCTCGGGACGGCCTTGGGCGTGGCGCCCTCGCTCCTCCTGACGGGGGCAACGTGAACGTCACGTCTCTCCTGGTTACCCCGGCAACGGAGACGGGCCGCAGGAAAGGACTCCGTTTCCCAGAATCCCAGTCTTCCTCGCGCTCAAGCGACCTCCGTATCAATGCCCAGTCTGTTTGTGTACGTGTGTGTGTGTGTGCGTGTGTGAGTTTGTGTGTGAGTTCACTTCCCAGGCAGTGTACATTCCGCGTGTGTGCTCGCATTCGCTTCCCCGTCCTCGACCGGTCCCGGCCTCGCTCCTACTTCTCGTCTTCGTCGCCTTCGCTCATGCTGCTGATGGAGGCCGACGCCCCCTTGGGGGAGGCGGGCGGCGAGGGCCGCGCGTTGTGCCAGCGGGCGGGCGGCGACGGCGGCGAGGGCGAGCGGAGGGGCGAGAGTTCGCGCGGGGGGCTGTTGGAGGGCGACTCCCGCGGGGAGAGGGCGTAGGAGAGCATCCGGCCGCTGCGCTCCTGGAACACCTGTTTCTGTGGAGACACGCGCAACCGGCGGCCCGCGTCAGGGCCGGATCGGCAAAACCACAGGCGCTGACGTCGCTACGTATGCCTTTCAGAGGATTCCTTTCCTTACCCAGGTCCCGTCAGGCCCGAAGAGCTCCAGGAAGTTGCCGATGAACTCCCGGGATTTCTCCTCCCACTTCTGGATGAGGTCGTGGCTCTTCTCCTCCACGCGGTACACAAAGTGTTTGCTCTTCTCCTCCACGGTGCGGACCCGCTCCTTCATGCGGTCCACCTGGTTCTGCAGGCGGTACTTCTTCTCCTGGCGGTCGGGGAGAGCAACGGCACTCGGCACGTAAATTCTAAATTCTAACAAGTGTGGTTTTTTTTAATGGCGACATCGTGGCTGCGGGATCAAGTTACTTATCTTATAATCTAATTTTAAGAGTCGCTTATGTGTCATTTTTTTTCTCAATTTTGTTGTGCAGTATCACATTCTCTGACTTTGTCTCTATTTGTTGATGTACCATATGAGGTTTATTGTTTTTTCCTAGTTGCACACACTGATTAAACCCCTAATTAAGGAGTTAAAAAAAAAGTTAGACATACAGTTATTATTATTTGTAAATTCAAATTCAATCAAGGTTGTTTTTCCACAAACTACAACTGAGCACCAAAAAAATCAACAGTTCACACTAAAGGTTCATGAATCCGTTTTGGCTTTGCTCGCTTATTGCGCATCTTGCCGCCGTCGACCTCGCGTGGAATCGGCCTTACGTTGATGTAGCTGACGTTGAGCTCTTTGGCCGTGTAGCCGCGCTGGAGGTTGCGTCGGGCGTAGACGTCGTAGTCGCGGACGATGCGGGTGATGATGTCGGACGTTGAGATCCCCTCCGTCCGCTGCGTAGGCACAAACATCCCTGGGAAAACAAATGCGGGAAAAATGGAGTTTGGATGCACTTTAAGTGAACAACAAAACACGCAGACTTCCTGTTTTGTTTTTTTTGCCGCCGCGCTCACCTGCCTCCTTGATGTGTTTGTACACGTCCTCGCTTCCTGCCGAGGAGTACGGGATATCGTCGTGGGCCACAAAATCGATCTGAGGGGCGATCAGAGGGCACACGCTGAAAATCTCACAAAATGTCCAAGATCAATGGACGCCAACCTTCACTGAGAAGCTTGAAAATAAATCATTTTACATGCACAGCAGTGCATGAAATCCTCTAAATTGCACAAAACATTGTTATTAATATTGATGAATAATCAGTCATATATTTGAATAGTCATTCCCATCCAGCCATAAAAGATTTATGAGGCCAAGCTGGTGAATTAAGCTTTTACTCTTCTCCACACTTGTACTTTTGACCTCTGTCACGTTGCTTTCACAGCACGGCTTCACGCACCGCTTCACTCCGACGGGTGCAAACCTGCTGACGCGCGCTCGCTCACCTTGTGTTTCTCCGGAAACTCGCTCGCTCACCTTGTGTTTCTCCGGAAACTCGCGCGCTCACCTTGTGTTTCTCCGGAAACTCGCTCGCTCACCTTGTGTTTCTCCAGGAACTCGGGGCTGAGGGTCCAGGGTGCGTCTCTCACGATCTCGTCCACGTAGCGGCAGTGCCTCAGCGCCTCGTAGCGCTCCGTCTCCGTCATGACGGTGAAACCTTTGTACTTGTGAGTCAGCTCGTCGCTGCACACTGCATGCACACACACACAGACGCACGTACGCGGAGCGATCAGACCTCACATGGAGATGGATCTAGCGAGCGTGTTTCCCTCAGGTGGGGGCCCGTCCTACCTCCTACGATGAGGTAGGTGTTGGGGAAGAGGTTCTTGGCCTGCATGAGAGCCCGAGCGTGCCCAGAGTGGAAGAGGTCAAAGATGCCATCGGCGTAGACTCTGACCGGCCGGTCCACTGGAGGACAAAAAACAAAGTCAACAACTGAAGATTATATTAAGACTGACTGAACTCCTTTTACCGCTTTCTTTTCATTGTCTCGCTTGTTTTGCTATCATTGCACTAGTGTTGTAGAACTGGAGATCGGTCTTGGTCTCGTGACCACTTTTTAAGTCAGTGTCGTCTCAGACTTGGATCAAGAGCGGTCAAGACTCAGCAAACACTACAAGCTGCGGCCGTTTTAACCTTTTCCTTGCTCATTTATTTCTTTAACTTCATGAAGCAAAGTTCTTTTTTTTTTTAAATTGGCAAGGCAGAAAAATGTTAAAGAAAATTATTGCTGAAAAGAGACGTTGCTGTTCCATTTAGAAGCAAACTTGAATTTAAAAAAGATGCTGGTCATGTTTTCTCTGTTTTGTTGTTATTTGTCTTTAATATATACAGTCTTGTTCTTGAACTCTAAATGTCTCGGCCTTGTCTCCATCTCCATACTCTCTGGCCTTGATTACGTCTCGGTCTCGGTCGGCGCCGTCTTGACTACAACACTGACACATCGACACGCGCCGTCCTACCCGGGGTGCCTCTGCGGGCCTGAGTGATGGTGAGCTTCTCGTGGGGGGCGCGGCAGTCGCAGCTGGTCTCGCTGGCGAAGATGGCCGGCTCCGTCAGGGTCTGGCACAGAGAGAGGGAGCGAGGGAGCGAGTGAGTGGCGGTGAGACGGAAACACACACCTGCAGGTGTGTGTGTCGTCCCCCCCGACCCCCTCACCCGGCAATTTTAAAATGGCATCGCAACATTACAGCAGGACTTTTCCCGGAAACTCCATTAAGGTATTGACCGTGGCTCGATGGCTTGGCCGTTGCATATCGGGGGCGACGCACTGAGAGACTCGCGCTGCACTTAGCGTTGCATCGATCGCTCTGCGTGTCACGTTTTGCGCGTAACGTGGGAGGCAGCGGGTCAACAGCCTTCGTCGGAAGGCTCGCGAGCATCACGTGCGTCATTACGGCAGAACAGGTGCAGCAAGCTGGGTGACGTGGAAGGAGCAGAAGTCAATCCAGCTCATGCAGGCGTATGAAATGAAAGCAAAGATAGAACCTGGTGTGCGTGTTGCATTTGCATTCTGTGCAAGAAATAAAATGTGTCTCTGCGTGCCATCTGTTGACTGCAGGGAATAGTCTCTGAATCTCATTCACACCTACGAAAAAGAGACGCGGCGCCGACGCCGAGCCGGGAAAGTGTGGGAGTTTGAAAGGAGGACGGGAGACGCAGGAACAGATTTAGTCTCCCCGGACGAAACTGACACAATCGACGTTCCCTGGGGGGGAAAGTGGCAGCGGCGCCAGGACGGTTCCTTGCTCCGGGCACACGACGCAAATAGCCGCTTGCAAATACTTTCAAATCCTTTATCGCAAATTTAACAGCTGGGGCCGTTGGACTCTGAAATCCTTTTTTGTGGTTTCGCCACCGGGGGACCTGCGAGGCGGCACGGAAAGACGCTAAGCTCTCCTCAAAATGAAGACGCGCAGCCCACGACTGTGGTCAGCGAGAGCTGATGAATGCCCCCTGTGGCCATTTCATTACATGATGCACTGGGAATTTATAGGTGCAGGCTTTAATGAGTAGGGCTGGAAAGAGGCGATGGCTTGAGGATGGGTGGGTTTGTCGGTTGTGATTTCTGCCACTCCACAACTTCAAAAGGCGGTGAAATTATTTTGCCAAAGAGCCAAAGTGACCCGTCATGACACACGCGCAGGACCTCCAGACTGCAGGCAGGTCACGGGAAGCGGGCGAGATGGTCAACTCCGGTCCTCATCGGCTGCCCTGCAAGCAGCTCGGCTATCCCCAACTAGCCGGTCGCTCGTCCTTCAGCAGGTGGATGCTCTCTTTGGCGCAATGCAATGGCGTGCTTTCTAACCATTGTGAATCAAGGGGCATTTGCGTTGAGAAATCCACGTGGAGACAGTCGAGAGGAGGACGCAGCCGCCCGCGCACATCGACAGAACGCGCCGTTACGACGACAAAGGTCCGCTTCGGAAATCGCATAGTAAGAGCAGATGGTGAAGCTTAAAGAGCGCCGGGCCTATCGGGGCACACCGCCGGCAAAGCCCTGCCTGGCACATGCAAAGAACATCTGGCTTCAGGGGGGGGGGATTAAAGGGGCGGAGGAAGAGGAACAGATGAGAAAACAACGGCAATAAGGACGGAGGCGGGACCGTGGGGAGGGCACCAAGGAGGGACGGACCCCCCTCCCCCTTGCTGCCGCAGCCTCAGCAGGAGGTCCATGCCACACTGTCCCACCATGTGTGTGTGTGTGTGGACCCTCCCTGTGGGCCAATCCAACGTGTCCACTCAGCATTCTGTGCACAACCCGCACGGTGTTTCGTAACGCGAGAGGCTCCTGCTGCAGGATCCTTTGTATGCTCGCGTGTGCGCGCACACACACACACACACACACACACACACACACACCCAGACGCACACACACAGATGACATCCCAGAGGACACACGCTCGCAACACGGCTCAACGCGACCACCTACCGTGCGGGGATGAGGGCAGGTGTGTTCGAGCTCCTCCATGATGCCCAAACACTCCTGGGCCGTGTCTGCGCTGCCTCGGCCGTGTGACTCAGCATCAGTGAGACGCTGCCTCCTCGTCTCTGCTCTCCTCTCCTCACAGCTTCTCTGTTCTCCGTCCTCGTCTCTCTCCCCCGCCCTCTCTCTGCTCTACCTCCCTGACCTCCCCTCTCCTCATCTCCTCCTCAGCCTCATCCTCTCTGATCCCCCGCCGCAGAGAGGAGGAAGCAGCAGGGAGGCATCACTCCTGTTGTTTAAACGTGCCACAAGATGGAGAGGCCTCGTTTGAGGTTTTGGGGAATGCACATGTTATTGCTGATATACAACTTTGACGGTCGCGCTGCATCTTCCTGACATAGTCACGTCTCAACTCCTGTGAGCGAACTCCCCAAAATTTAGAAATGTCCAACCTGGCATGTATGGATGTCAACAATTAATAATCGATTATCGATTAATTGTCGATTAAGAATTTAATTGATTAAATTAAATTAGTCGCAATTAATTTAACATTTTTTACACTGGGTTTTTTTTGTTAAATGGCATGGTGTATACCTATATATCTAGAACAAGTTGCTTTTAAACAACTTAAAAAAAAAATGAAATGCGACCCATTAGAAGTCAACTTATAGGCAGAGGCTAAATGTTGAAGGTGTTTTTTCTGGTCTCTACCATAAATTGGTCACATTGGACCCTCAACATTATTTAAGGGTTAAATAATTTGTTCCTTACAAATTTAGGTTCAATTACAACAGAGTGACAGTTTTTATTTATTTATTTAGTTGTGCAAAGATACGCAGTTGGAGTGAAAAATAATATATAATGGCTAGAATAAGGGACCGTTTGAACCCAGAGCTGAGTTTAACCACAACTGCTCTTGATCGCTCTACAAACAGAAGCAGCAGTATAAATACTTAATGGTCCCCGCCCCGTATTTATGGGCTGTTACATCCAAACAGATGTAACAAAGGAAACACAGTCACGTGTTACTTATATGAGCAGCAAAAATAAGACAATACCCCTTTCCATTTCAAACAACAACAACAACAACAGCAAAAACAACAACAATATCCATACCGCCCTATGACTTTGGTGAGCTCGTGGCTCGTCATTGCATTTTACGATCTTTGTCCGCCGAGCCGACGAGCTCTCACCATGGCGACAGAAAAGAGGAGAAAGCTCCCGACAAACGGGCCAATGGGAGGCGAGGCTCCGGCTGTCTGGCAGTATGAGCGGACGTGATTGGCGGCGGGATCCATAGCGCCATCAGCGAGGTGAGGCAGCTGGCCGTCACACATCGGTTGCATCACTGTGTGGCTTTTGTTTATGAATTTGCGAGCATGTGTGTGTGTGTGTGTGTGTGTGTGTGTGTGGTGTGGCCCAATTCGCAGCGTGACTCGGCTACTGTCTCAACGTGATGTCTGACACCACCAGTGCTGAGCCGTTCTAACAGCCGTCATACTGGAGTCGGGGGCGGGGTTTTAGCTTTTATTTTGCAAAACTAAACCCGAGATTTTCACTATTTTCAGTATGATTTAATAATTTCGGAAAGCTTTTCCATTAGGTGCAGTTTTGTGAGCAGTCCTAAGTCATTTTACACATTTGGTATTAATTTTGTTGACTTGTTTAAACTGCACACGATATTCAATGACGACAACAACAACAACAACAACCAAACAACAACATTGTTCTTATTTTTCTATTGATTGCTAATAATAACATTTCTCTCTATAGCAGTCTGGGTAAATCGTCGGCAATATATTTCAAACATTGAACGATTGGATAATCATGGCTATAGATATTCAACGGTCAAAAACACTAATCAAATTTGAAGAAAATAAATACGTCGAGCAAATGTGCCTCACCTTCGTTGGTCTCCTCCCGCCACAAAAAGGCGCAACAGCTGTGCAACAAGAATGCGCTCTGAAGCGCCTCTGTTTCACCATGATGTCCAAAAAATCCGAACGGTCGCGTCAAAATTTTAGAATCGCTTTACACTTTACGCCCCCCCTGCCTTTGATAATTAGTCCAAGGGAGGAGTTTGGTTGCCTTTTGTTCCGGACGAAGCGACAAAAGTGCGACTGTGCAGATCATCGGATTGGCTGCACGCATCGCTGATGAGAGGCGAAAACTATGGGTCACGGCCCATTTTAGTACCCCCCCCTACAGTACGCCATGTGGTTATTAGGTCACATGGGCCACGTTGCAACGGATCATAATAGTAAACATTGATATAAAGCGTACAAAACCCCGCATAAAAATTGTTCAAGTGATCTTAAGCTCTTCAAAAGTGACAATATGCCGTATTTATGATACAATGGAACGCATTTCACCAGCGTTTTTTAAATGACAAACAAAGCTTCTGTTGCCTTTGTTGTGCATTGTACCGTCTCAGTGGCCCCAAACTGAGACAGAAGCGCATTGTTCCCTCAGAACTTGACCCGTAACTGTATTGCCACCCAGTGGATAAATATAGGAACTTCCGCGTAAAATGTAATTGGCGGAGCGCCCTGAAACGTCACTTCCGGCATATGACATTCCCCGGGAAGACGATTTGGCGCGCGGACTGTGCTGTTGTGTTCGCCCGTCGCCGCATCGAGCTGCTGTCAAAGTCGGCGAACGAGCGAGACAGAAATATAATTGGAGTACATGGCGCCGGTGTCAAATCCCGACAAAGACCTGGAGAGTCCTGGAGGCGGTGAGTCCTTGTTTGGTGACGTTTTCGGGCTGAATTATATCGAAGGTTTGCGAAGAAACGTCGGCTAACATGTGAGCTAGCTTGCCACCACGGACGATAAGGACAATACTTCTATGCGTGTTCACCTTGCTCTGTTCAAAGTCGTGTTTTCTTTCGACATATACTCTATAAACACTAAATGACGACGATAGAACTGGTATTATTAGTGTTGCAGTCAAGACCGCACCAACCGAGTCCAAGGCATTAGCAAGACTAGAGAGTATCGAGCTCGAGACAAGTGCGGAATGCAGTCCCATTTACAATTTACCATTTCCAAGACCAAGACGTTTGGGGTCGAGACCAAGACAAGACCAAGGCTTTATATATCACTGAAAAATAACAATAAAACAGAAAAAAAAAGACCAGTATCTTTTTTTAAATTCAAGTTTACTTCTAAATCGAATAGCAACATTTCTTTTCAGCAAGGTGTCTTTTAATCATTTTCTTCAACATTTTGCTGCTTTGCCAACTATTTTGAACCATTTTCAAGAAAAGAACATTGCGTCATAAAATTAAAAAAAAAACCAAATTAACTGGAAATATGGGGGCAGTGTGTTATTCTGGGTGTCACAAACAGAGCGTAAAACGGCAGCAGGTGGATTCTTTTCCGTTATTATCTATATCTATATTGTAGTGTTGGCTGAATCTTGACTGGTCTTCATTAATATTTCCGAGTCTGCCCAGTCATGGCTGCTTTTGCATCACTGTGTCAACCTCTCCTCTTCCTCCTCAGACGATGGGAGCGATGCCTGCGGTCTGGCTAAGTCTCGCTCCAGAAGGGAGAAGAAGGAGAAGGTGGGGAGGAAGTCTGCGCTGGAGCAGCTCAAGAAAGCCAAGAAGGGAGAGAAAATCAAGTATGAGGTGAGAATCGAGCGATTAGTGGGGATGAATAGTGCATTTTGACAAGGTTTTGGAAATACAGCAAAATTCATGTCCATATGTGTCTTTAGCCAGTCAGCGAATGCCTCAAAATCTCCATATTTTATGACTCCTTTGGCTTTTTACAGCCTTCCAAAGTGGTTTGCCTTACGATTCCTCTGTTAAGTCGAGACTGAAGTTTGTTCTGACTTATAAATATAGCGACCGTTCACATTTTCCAGGTAGAGAAGGTAACTAGCGTGTATGAAGAGGTCGACGAGCAGCAGTACTCCAAGATGGTGCAAGACAGACAAGAGGACGACTGGATCATTGACGATGGTGAGTCACCTGCCCGGCGCCATCTTCACTACTGTGTCTGAGCGGCGAAGTGGTCTGATTCGATTTCCGTCCCTCAGACGGAACGGGATATGTCGAGGACGGGAGAGAAATCTTCGATGACGATCTGGATGACGACGTTGTGGAGAACAGCAAAGGTATGCAGTCACGCCGAAAAACATTGCACGGCATTGTTGTCTTTTTTCTTTTTCCTTTTTTTTTTTTTGGTGCGCCTTCTATTTTAAAAGCCAGATATTTTTCATGAAATGCTTGAAGGAAAAGTACTAAAGGCCCAAATGCCAAGAAGAACATGAAGAAGCCGGGGGTGGCCAAGCCCAACACCATCAAGAGCCTTTTCATGAACAGTAACGTCAAAAGACCTGCAGAGGTGTGTTTCTGTTTGCATGGCTGACGGTATCAAGCATCTCAAATCAAGGAGCAATCGGTATTCATGCTCTTCATTGACTGTCTTTTGCAGAAAGATGTTGACTTGTCCAAAGATGATCTGTTGGGCGACATCTTACAGGATCTGCATTCTGAGGTGAGTGTAAAGACCCACTGTGGAACCCCTCCCCATCACTGCTGCTCTTAGCAAAAACCTTGTGTTAGCAGCGCAGAGTAAAACCTTTTTTGCAATGGGTTTTCTGTTTCTCTCAGAAAACAAGCCACCTGTCTCCTCCACCTGTCATCACCCTCAAAAAGAAGAAGTCTCTTGGGTCACCCATGAATCCGTTCTCCGTCAAACCCCAGATTCCAAAGGTATCATTTAAGTCAAAAAATATATAATTTTTAAATTATTTTTTTTCAAGGTTTTACAGTATTTTTGTGTGCCCTTTCTGGAAACGCAGGAGTCCCCATCAGCTGCAGGGTTGAAAGCCAAAGTTATCTGGCCATCCCCCTCGGAGCAGCCCCTCAAGTCTTCTGGCCACCGTCCACGCCCCACCTCACCAGCTCCTCCTGTGGAGAAACAGAAGGCAAAGGTGGAGGAGCCCAAGGAAGAGGAAGGTAATGACGACCGAGGTTCATGCAGGTTCTCCTTTTAGCAGCTTTTTTTTTTTCACGCTAACACGTTTCTCAGTGAACGAGGCCCTGGAATTCGACGAGGTGGATTTTGATGAGCCTATGGAGGTTGAACACGAGGAGGAGAAGCCTGCCGTGAAAGAGGAGCCCATGCCGAAAGCGGTGGCGCCTGAGATTTCGGTCAAGGCGGAGCTGAAAGCAGAACCCCAAGACCCTGTCTTGATGTGAGTCTGTTAACCGCACGTGTTGCCATCTCTTGAAGAAAAAAAAAAACGAATGAAGTGTAAAATAGGCAGGTTTTAGCATCTCACTGACTTTTCAGGGCCGGACGCATTGGAAGCTCCTGGGGACAAGAGGAGGAAGACGGAGCCACCGAGGCTCTTGTGGAGGTGCAGGTCGACTCCAGTCAGCTCCCCCTGGTGGAGGGGCCTGACGGGGAGCAGGTCTTCCGCTTTTACTGGCTGGATGCCTTCGAGGAGCCGTTCAACCAGCCAGGTAGGGCAAGGAAACACCCTAGCCGCCAGCATGGACGTCTGTCCCTCTGCCTTTCAGTCCTGGTTGAAACGGTCCTCCTGTTTGTCCCATAATCTAGGTGTCGTGTACCTCTTTGGAAAAGTGTGGATAGAGTCGGCCCAGTCTCACGTCAGCTGCTGCGTCAGCGTGAAGAACATTGAGCGAACTATGTACCTCCTGCCTCGCGAATATGTAAGTCTTCCTTCCAAGTGTGAGCGCATACATGCATTAGGGGATAAATAAAAGGAACAAAAACAGAAGATCTCATTTCTAAAAAAAAGTGTTTTGTAATATTTTGCTCGGGTGTCCGTGAACAGAAAATCAATCCCAAGACCGGCGAGGTGTCCGACACCCCTGTGGGAATGATGGACGTCTACCAAGAGTTCAGCGAGCTCTCGGAGAGGTTCAGGGTCATGAAGTTCAAGTCCAAGGTGAGATGCTTGCGAGAAGGCCGTGCGCAGCTCCTGCAGAGCTGGAAGATGCGGCAAGATTTTAACCAACGCTCGTTTTCCTTCTTTGTAGAAAGTCGAGAAGCACTACGCCTTTGAAATTCCCGATGTGCCCAGTCAGTGCGAGTACCTGGAAGTCAGATATTCTGTGAGTTTTCCATATGCTTGCACAGGAGTTGTGGTAAATGTGGTACATGATAACCTCCATATCTACATAACTATCTGCATTTTTAGGCTGAGTACCCAGCTCTGCCATCTGACCTCAAGGGGGCAACATTTTCACAAGTATTTGGCACCAACACTTCCTTCCTGGAGCACTTCCTGCTCAGCAGGAAGATTAAAGGTCCCTGCTGGCTGGACATCAAAACGCCACGTAAGGAGGGAGGATACCACTTCCTCCAGGCTTTGGATCATAAATGAATATAAACTGACTCAACGGCCCGCTTTAAATTCGTCTGTTCAACGTGTCCATTTTCAGAGCTGATGAGCCAGCCCGTCAGCTGGTGCAAGGTGGAGGCGCTGGCCCTCAGGGCCGACCTGGTCACAGTAATCAAAGACCTGGCCCCTCCCCCCGTCACCGTCATGTCCATCAGCCTGAAGACGGTCCAGAACCCCAAGACCCACCAGAATGAGGTCAGAACCACCACACCAATCACATTGTGGTCCATTCGCTCCATTCGTTCAGCCTGACTTCAATCCAGACACGACGACGATGATCTCGTTGCTCCCCCTGCAGATCGTGTCTCTGGCTGCTCTGGTCCACTACCAGTTCCACATGGACAAAGCTCCACCGCGGCCTCCCTACCAGACTCACTTCTGTGGTCAGGACATTTCACCTCAATGCTGTGAATTGCAGAAATGTGGGATATGCAAATGTTGGAGACCTTTTAATGTGTAACTTTTTTCCCCACAGTGGTCAGCAAACCGGCCGACTGCATCTTCCCATACGACTTCAAAGACGCCGTGAGGAAGAAGGTGAAGTTCAGTTTTCCTTTTCTTTGTATGTCACCTCTTCTGGTTAGGAACAGAATAAAATCAGTTGGAATGAAACATGTTGCTTACACACAGTTAGCTTTGGATTCTAGTATAAAAATTAAAATCAAGTGTATATAAGAATATAAAATACTTGATGTGCACACTTTTTTACCAGTCACTTTTTAGTCACTTGGGTCAAAAAGTGGGAGAAAATGAACTACTAATATGTATGAGACATTGTTTTACAGCTTTTTTTCAAGACAATTTTGCAGATTAGTACATAATACAAACAGTATGAATGGCTGCTCCAGAACTGAAGATACTGATGTCTCTCTTTTCTCAGAATGGTAAAGTGGAGATAGCGGGGACGGAGCGCACTCTGCTTGGATTCTTTCTGGCCAAGATGCACAAAATCGACCCAGACGTGCTGGTGGTGAGTAGCTGACTTTGCTGCCCTGCAATTCTCTCAGCATAACATCAATTGACAAAGTTATATGCAAAGATCTCAAAAGAAAAAACAAACACCAGGAAGCAGAAGCTTGATTTGGAAAAATTAGCGAAAGAACACAAACATCTTATAGACGGCCACCGGTGTATAAATCCTTCTTTCCTGCCCTGCAGGGTCACGACATCTTTGGTTTCGACCTGGAAGTGCTCCTGCAGAGGATCATCGTGTGCAAGGTGCCACACTGGTCCAAGATCGGACGCCTGCGGAGGGCGAACATGCCCAAACTAGGAGTAAGAGGAGCGACAATCCCGACCATTCGCGTTTATTCCTTTGTTTGATGGGCGATTCCTGTGTTCGGCAGGGGCGAAGTGCCTTTGCGGAGAAGAGCGCCACCTGCGGCCGCCTGGTGTGCGACGTGGAGATCTCGGCCAAGGAGCTGATTCGCTGCAAGAGCTACAGCCTGACGGAGCTGGCCGCTCACGTGCTGAAGGTGGAGCGGGCCACGGTGCCTCAGGAAAACATCAGGAACCTCTACGGGTGAGTGCAGGTGCAGCCCTCGCAAATAACTTTAAATCGTGGTGTATTTTTGATGTTTTTATTTTTTTTATTTTTGCTCGATAGTGACTCTCCTCACCTGCTCTACCTGCTGGAGCTGACGTGGATGGACGCCAAGCTCATCCTGCAGATGATGTGCGAGCTCAACGTGCTGCCGCTGGCGCTGCAGATCACCAACATCGCCGGCAACGTCTTGGTAGAAAAACGACAGCATTTTATTCTCGTTCAACTGACGGCACAAGTTGCAGGAGGCAAATCTTAATGACTTCCATGCCCTTCCCCTGGCAGTCTCGCACACTGATGGGCGGCCGCGCGGAGAGGAACGAGTTCCTCCTGCTTCACGCCTTCACAGAGAAAAACTACATCGTGCCCGACAAGCCCTCCTTTAAGAAGACCCAGCTGGAAATGGTACGGCAAACGACGAGACGGTAAACCGGTAGCGCGCAGTTTAAAGGCACGGTCACGTGACAGGCTGCTCCATCTGGCTTTGGCAGAACGACGGGAACGAGGAGGTCGACGCTGGGAAGGGCAAGCGGAAGAAGAAGGCGGCCTACGCTGGAGGCCTGGTGCTGGATCCCAAAGTTGGTGAGTCTGATTTTCAGTTCGTAATATCTCCAGTTTCACCCGTGTGTGTGCATGCGTGGGACTCCGTCTGACTCCGTCACGTCCTAGGTTTCTACGACAAGTTCGTGCTGCTGCTCGACTTCAACAGCCTGTACCCCTCCATCATCCAAGAGTTCAACATCTGCTTCACCACCGTGCAGAGGGAGGCCTACAACGCCAAGAAGAAGAAGGAGGTGAAAGAAAAGAAGCCCACAAAAAGTCATTGTGGTGTGTTTTTTTTTTTTTTTTTTAAATCTGAGCTCACCTCTTGATTTTTTTTTTTTTTTTTTGGTTCTGTGGCGACAGGAAGACGAGTCAGACGAGGTGCCGGAGATTCCCGATCCGAACCTGGACATGGGAATCCTGCCCAAAGAGATCCGGAAGCTGGTGGGCGTCGCAAGCAGGTCAAACAGCTGATGAAGCAGCAGGACATCAACCCAGACGCGTACATGCAGGTAGGCCACTGCGCCGACATCTCCTCAACGTTTAATCTCACACCTGGCGCCTTACTGACGTGTGTGCGTTTCCTGACAGTACGACATCCGGCAGAAGGCCTTGAAGTTGACCGCCAACAGCATGTACGGCTGCCTGGGCTTCAGCTACAGCCGCTTCTACGCCAAGCCGCTGGCCGCCCTGGTCACGCACAAAGGCCGTGAGGTGAGTCAGACCAGCGGCCGCTCTACAGCAGAGGCGGGGCCACCTGGTGGCCAAGTGCTCGCTGTGGCCACCCCATGCCGGTAGTATAGTTTGACTAAAACAGCTTACACTTCCACACTTCAGCATCTCAAGTCACAGTTTTTGTTGATTAATGTGCAGTTTGTTTTTTGTTCTTTCATTTTTTACACATATTTCTGACTTGCTAAATGATGTGGATTCTGTACTCAGGGAAACAAGATACTCAAAAAAAGACATTTAATGTAAACCTGGCCCCTGGACAGTAGGAACAATATAGGTTAACAATGTAGACTAATATAGGTTTATCATTAATATTTGACGTTTGTGAAGATTTACTGTCCTCTAATTCATAGGAACAGTGACAGGTCACACTGAAAGAATTTAATACATACCAACAACTACATCAACAATTAAAATAAAAACATAAAAACGGTCATGTCGACACTCCAGGTACCTACTTATTGCCACTCCTTTTTGAGGCATGATCTCACCTCAGCCATCCCAAGGACCATTTTCTATCTGCCGCTGGCTCTCAAAACCCTGATACACGCAGTAATTAGTTCCAAACATTTGCAGATAGTTGAACGACCAGGCACATAAAAGTAGCTTTATTCGGGGCAATTTGACCACAAGAGGGCACTCTTACGCCACTTTTGTGGCATGCGTCACGCCTGCCTGTCTGTCTGTTTTCACTCCCAACATATTATTTATAATTGCCTATCACTTGCTCTTGTCCCTTCCCTGTTATACAACATAATCCTGTAAAGATGATTATGTTCTATTAATAATAAGGGCGCGAGGTCAAAGATATCAGCGGCACAGTTGTCCCTGTTGTCCAGCAAAAACAAACGGCACACATGCGTGCGCGCACGCACACACACACACACACACTAGTGGCGCGCACAAGCCCCGGCGCAGCGGCGCGCGTTTTGCATGACATAAACTGCTAAATCAGAAGTCTGTAATGGAACACCGCAACAGCCACCCGTGTCACCGGTAGTACTCGTGTTCTTTTAATGAGCTCGGCGGCGCACACGCATGGCGAGCGGAGGCCTCGGGGGAGTCCTTCATTAAGATCCCTTACACGCTCATTGTGCGAGCTAATAGAGGGCAGGGCAGCGTGTGTGTGTGTGTGTGTGTGTGTGTGTGTGTGTGTGTGTGTGTGTGTGTGTGTGTGTGTGTGTGTGTGTGTGTGTGTGTGTGTGTGTGTGTGTGTGTGTGTGTGTGCGTGTGTGTGTGTGTGTGTGTGTGTGTGTGTGTTGTGTCATTTTGTCAGCACGTTTGTGCCTCCAGTCATGCTCGCTGTTTGGCTGACGGAGCCACATTTTCCAAAGGTGCACATTTGATTCGTGGGGACAGCTGCGAGTTCCTCCCTTTGCTCACTTGTTGGGCCTTTGTCAAAACGGCGGCACAGTGGAGCACACTGCGGCCGCGCCGCTCCGACCGGGTCGTCATGAAGCGTCAAAAGAAGACGTTTGATGCATCTTCTGGGGGTTATTGTGCCTTAAAATTATTCGTTCGCAGCAGTTTTTCTAAACAAAAATTCATACTGTTTGTTGCACCGCCGATGAATTTTGCAGCATTCTCGCAGTGCATTTAGGCTGCGTTCAGACCGCAGGCGAATCTGATTCAAATCAGATTGCCTCTCAAATCCGACTGGCTGTCCACACTGTTTTTAGCAAGTGTCCAAATGGGATCTGGCTCTGTTCAGACTGGTCCACTTGACCGATCAGACTGGTCGCTGTTGCAACAACGTCGGAGCAGAGGCGTCGTCCAGCGTCGTGTAGTGTGTGACGTCATATTATTGTGACAGCGACAAAAGCTACGTGGCTTTTGTCGCTGTCACAATAATATGACGTCACACACTACACGACGCTGGACGAGGTCAAAGAGTGACGTCACGGACGGTCAAAACCGATCGGTGTGTTTGGAGCTGTTCAAACTTGATTTGAAACCACCTCCCGAAAGTGGTTTCCATCCGTTTTGCAAAAATCTTATTTTTAAGTGATTTGTGACTGTTCGGACTACAAAAGAGCCATCTGGTTTCAATCTGGGCTAAAATATGGGCTAAAAATCGGGACTGAACGCGGTCGTAGATGCACAAGACTTAAAGTTGGAAATCTCACGCGTCTACTTTGCGAAGCTCCGGTCCAAAAGCGTTTCCCGATCGGAGCAACCCATCGGCGAGCTGTCAGCGGTGACACGGGCAAGGAACCCAGTTCCGCTAGCTTCCCGTGAAAGCTTTAAAAGGAAAAAGAACGGCAAGTGATTACTAGCCTCCACTAAAGCGATTGTGTGGACAGACACACACAGTGTTTTTGTCCAGTCACTTCCCAGGTCGTTTTCGAAAGGGGTTGTTTCCCCTTTCCGACCATTTCCCGTTGGCCTCTTTCACAGATGGATGCATGGAGTGAATGCGTCAGGCTTAGGGAAGCTTCCCGCCTTGCGTGTCGGGTCAAAGTGCAGAAGACTCGAGCGTGCAACATTTTTTTTTTCGCTTTATATAAAAATGTCATCGCTGCAATCTCGTCACACTGACGTGTCCGCGGTCCGGTAAGTCAAATATCCACGCCATTGCTGTCATTGCTGTCGAGATGTCGCCTGCTGGTCCAAAAACGGCGCAATTTGAGTTTCAGCTTCAATTTGTTGAAATTTATTAGAACTAGAAGAGAAGAAAATATTAGTGAAGAAGAAGAGGGGCCTCGCTGGAAGAGCGCCAGCCCTCAACGTCGCCCTCCGCTGGGGTGGAGATGGCAGGGAACCCCCCCCCCCCTGCCACCTCTCCCTCCCAACGATCTACTGTTTGTTTACCAGGTATCCACGACGCGGGGCGCTCGGCTATTTATACCGAGACTCGCCCGGCGGTGTCGTTGAGCGTAATTTATTGCTGCGTGAGGTCTATGTCGGAGCATGAATTTATGACGCATTCTGTTGAAAGCCTTTTGCGCGGAAGCCCCTCAAGTGGACCGTGACAAATTAATCCACCCTCTTCAGGTTTAGAAACGCTTTGTGTAACCGACGCGGCTCCTTTGAGGTTGATTTATTTGAAAAAATAAAAAATTCTCCAGATGGACTGATTTTTTTTTTTTTTTTTTACAATCGGAGTCATTGCAGCGCGCCCGGTTGCACTTCCAGCAGTTTCATCAAAACGCATGGGCTTAATCGAATTTGAACAAAGCCCTGAAGTTCAACGAACGCCAGTCGGCAGTTTGGCGTCCAGCTGCCAGACCGCAGTCGGCTGGTCTTGACGGCCAGAATGCTTTTATTTTTTCATTTGTTTTTGCGCGTTTACTTGAGGTTGCCGCCGTCTGCGGGTTCGCGTCGGGCTCAAATTAAACCCCCGTCTTATTTATTGCGTTTGCACTCTAGTTACATGTCATGATTTAGGAGGCTTTTTATTTTAGCCGCCTCCGCATCCGCTCCCCCCCCCACCCACCCCCAGCGAATGCACATGTGCTCCTTGTATTTATTGATTGGCTTAGCATCTCGTCTTTCTCTCACCCCTGTTTTTAAACGGAGGTCCAAATCCTCCTCCGGCTCCCCCCTCCCCTCTCCCGCATCCCGCTAGCGGCTTCTCCTCTGATCGGACCTGCCAAGCTTGAGAGTGGAAAGCCCCCCCGAACCTCCTCCCACCAAAAACCGACACCGCAACATCCCACTTCTGATTTGCGCGCCTCCCTTGAACGCACCTCGCGCCATCGGCCCGCTCGCATGTGTCGACGGCCGCGCACAAGTGCTCCTCAGCGAACTCTGCCCTTTGTCGGGATGGTGGTGGTGGTGGGACCATTTGTTGTGGCCCTACTGTGTCCTGGTATGCGCGGGTATTAAAGGGCGGGATGATGGGTATTAAGAAGAAGGTGAGGGTTTAGGATTACACGGCCGCAGATTGATGACCACCACCGTCCCTGCGAGCCCCCCTCGGCGTTATTTCGGGTCCTTTTGTATGTTGGCCAGAGAACAGTTGGGCGAGGAGGAGGAGGAACGGATAACTTCCAAACACGCGGTTGCGGCCCGATAAACGCATCCGCGCGCCAGGCTGTTATCGCCGTGCCGGGTTCTGACAAAAGCCCGAGAAATGGGCTCAAAAAAACGCCGGCGCTTTCCGCGAACGCTCCTGGAAATCGGTCGGGGGGCAAATCGCAAAGGCGGTGTTAATTTCCGATGCGGGTGTTAATGGCTGTAGCCGTGTCTGTTACCAGCCAAAGGCAGCTCTCAGGCTCCCCCCTTTTATTTTTTTAATTTTTTTTTTTTTCCGGGAGCCAAGTTCTCAGCTTCTCCACGGTGGATTTGGATATAAGAGGGGACACGGAATCACATTTCTTGGGACACCACGATGGTTCCCCAGTAACAAGACAGTAAGACGGCAGCGTCCGGCCTGAGGCGTCGGAAAACACTTTTGTCACCGTGACGCTCTGCACACTTCCGAAATTTAGTTTGCCTAGCCTCCCTAAAAAAACACTCTGGTAAAAGTAAAAGCACTAATTCACCTCCTTGACTCAAGCGAAAGCAACTAATAGTGATGACCAGTGAGCCCATTGTTGGAGGGTTTGCTATTTAAATGACAATAAGTATTTTTATTTTCTACCTTTTTATTTTTCTCTGACCACAAAGCTGATGTGCTTTCGGGGGGTCTCCCTCTACAATATGATCCACTTTTATATAACTACATAACAGCAGAGTTCACATAGCTCCACTTCAAGCAACAACACCTTTAAGTAATCCATAATTACTTTTAACAGAATATGTATCTTTTAAACACTTTTAAACAAAATGTAACCAGCATTTTTTTTCCAATCTAAGAAGTACAAAGTACAGACATTTGTGGAAGGAGTTTGAAAAATAAATACTCAAGTATCGCACAGATACCTGAAAAAAAATCTGCTTAAGTAACTCCCCACCCTGTGATGGACACGTGCGCGTGCACGTCCACCCTTTGTGGTTGTGACACAGCGGCAGGGGCCGGTGGAAGTGGCCGACGGTTACTGAACACAGATTAGTTTGAACTTTTGACCCGTTTGCCAGCAAATCTGACAACGCTTAGCAGGTGTGTGTGTCTGTGTGTGTCGGCCAGCCACTCCGCTGTAATTGAGTCTCTGTCCTTGTGTTTAAAAACAGCCCGGCGACGGCGGCGTCATTGACATTATTGGGCGGCATGCGGAGCGAAGGATACGGCCGGGGCTCCTGTAAACGTAGCTGGGTGGAGAGGTCAAAGTTCGCTCGGGGTTAAACCCCGGCGTATGCGCGCCTGCGCGTCTGTGTGTGTGTCAGTGTCAGAATGCGTGGCGCTGTAATGAAGCGTAAGTAAATATTGTTGCACCCCCTGCGTGTTTCCCGTTCGCCTCCCGTACCGTTCCTCTTGTCTCGGGAATCGCAAATCATTTCCCGGAATTAGACGCAGGAATAAGTGGACGTGTTCGTCGTGCCCGAGGGCCGAGGGAGTAAAGGGCGTCGTTGCCCCGCATTTGTCTCATTCGGGGTCTTAATCACTGCCACTAACTGAGAATCGCGCGGGTCATTTTTACATTTCCCTGAATTAGCCGTAAGTAACCGTAAGCCTACTGTGTGTGTGTGTGTGTGTGCGCATGGGAAAAGGGGGGCTCAGTGTTTCCACGGCCTCCGCGGTCCTTTTAAAGAGCTGGCTTTGCTCCTGATATCAGTGGACTTAACAAATAGTCACATGGGAGCGCCGGCGCCGCTATTTTGGCTGCGGCAGCTCGTCTACGAGGGCCGACAGAGGAGAGGGTCCCCCCCCGACCCCCACCCCTCAAGGACCCCCACCAACCCGTCCCCGCTGCAGCTTTAGCAACACCTACTAATGAGGCCATGCGAGAACGGGCTAATGGCGGGGATTATAATTTGTTCACGGATTGATTTGGACACAAGGTGTCTCTGCTGGGGCTACCCGGCGGCGGAGCTGTAAACGAGTGGATCATTAGCGCGTGGGCTGAACCTGCGGGTCCGACCCGGGCAAGGAATCTCTGGCTGCGTTTCTGAGACTGTTTTTCGCAAAATAAAAGCAATGTTTGTAAAAATTTTGACAAATACAATTGCGATTTGCGCTTCACCATTGAATGGTGTGAAGCGCATTCGCACCGCAACAGTATTCGCTCCAGTGTAGTAACAACTTGTTGATTATTTTGCCACCAGAGAGAGTCTCTTCCAGCAAGCGAAGCCCCCTTACACTTGATTGACGAGACAGGAGGGTCGCTATTATGGCCGCGTTATTTCTGATGTGTGTGAGTGTGAGAGAGAGAGAGAGAGAGAGAGAGAGAGAGAGAGAGAGAGGATCTCAGACGGTTATATTAAATCAGACGCGGCTTTACAACAGCTTTACCCTCCCAGTAGCAGCCATGACAATACAACTATGGCATCTCCCAGGACAGGTGTGTGTGCGTGTGTGCGTGTGTGTGTGTGTGTGTGTGTGTGTGTGTGTGTCTTTCTAAATCCTACAGAATGGGATTAGGGCCACAAGGAGAGGAAAAAAAGTATTCAGAATTTTTTTTTTCCAAGTTTCCGCTTTTTAAGAATAAGTTAAAATTTTGTGAATGAAATAGAAATTTGGGGAATAAAATCGAAATTCAAGAATAAAGTGAAAATTTCGATAATAAAGTTGAAATTTTAGAATGAAGTCCAAATTTCATGATTAAAGTGTAAATTTTGAGAATAAAGTTGAAATTTCAAGAATAAAGTCGAAAGGCTCTGCGCACAAGCCTAGTGGAGTGCTTCCGTTTTCACCCGTGTTTCCTGTTTACTTTGACTTCATTCACGAAATTTCAATTTAAAACTCCAAATGTAAACTTTAAAAAAAAAGAAAAAAAATCTCCTCTGTAATATTTTTTCTTCTTCTTCTGGCCCAAATCCTCTTTCGTTGAATCGAGTCATGTAGCCAAATGGAGAGAAAAAAATAGAAATTGCCCAGTGTGCTGTGCACAGAGGTTTGCGCAGCACAACAGAGATTGTGGTAAACAAGGTTTCAGCCTTGAGACTTTTGTTGTGCGTTTGTATTTGTGTGTGTGTGTGTGTGTGTGTGTGTGTGTGCGTCTTCCCAAATACTCATCTCGCCCTCCTGCCTGGGGGCTGACAGCCGAGCGTCCCTTCACAGGTGTTCCTTGAGTTGACTGACTGTCATCCCAAAATGTTTTTCTGCCCGACGCTTCTCAAAAACAATCGTCTTTGGTGACACAGTCCCTCTTTTATTTCTTCATGTATTTATCTTTCTTTTTTTTACACAACTCCCCGCATTAACCGAGGTTAATTAGTTTCTTTGTTGCTGCTCATCAACGCGCGCGTCAGCTTTTGTTTTTCGTTTTAGAAAAGTTTTTTTTTTGTTTTGTTTTGTTTTAATCTAAAAATGACAGCCTGACAAACGGGGATAAAAAAGGCTCTCTTGGGGGGAGGGAGGCTCCGGGATGTTCGGCCCACTCAGGCTCGCACGACTGAGCGACACGATAACGAGACGCGCAAATCCCAAAGCGACCAGGCCGACAAATGGCTGAGCGGCAGCTGCGAGCGGAGAGAAGCTGCCGCGGCGCTTCCGCCTCGGCGCCGATCGTCGACGACAGAAGTCGCGTTTTAAAAAATTGAAGTGGCGCGCCGAAAGATCGCGTTTGGTTCACGGTCCTCGTACTGTATATAGGGGCTGCTGGGGGTGAGGTCGAGTCATTAAGACGGAAAGGATTGACTTTCATCTGACAGCCCCCCCCCCCGACCCCTCCACCCTCCCTGGAGAGTCTGTGTTGATTTATGTATATATTTATAAACGTCCCTCAACACAAAGACGGCGTGGAGTTCAAACGAGAGGTCCCTCCGCGCAGGTCGTTCCATAAAGTAGCTCGTCCTTCTCCGGCTGACAGCGGCGCATGGAAAATGTGTCTAAATGAGTCCCCACATCAATTACATCAACGCGTTCGCACCTCGCCTCCCGCCGAACCCCCCGCGCTCTCTTTCCCACATCCCTCCATTCATCACACCCCCACCCGTCCCCAGGCTCCGCCCCCTGCTAGCCGGAGCGCTGCCCTCGCTCGCACAGCCCCCGGATCCAGGAGATCCCCATGCGGCTTGGTTAATTGGACAATTTCCGACGAGTCCAGATGGGATTTTTCTTAATTGTGATTGTGAAATAAGTGTGAACCTGGACTCAGTGGCAAATAATGAACTGCTGGTTTATAAAACTTTGCCTATCCCTGCCTCTGCACAATTTGACTGTCTTTTGCATTTGCTTATCTATCTATCTATCTAACTTACAAAAAACTTTTTTAGTCTTTACGTTTTCAAATATGCATGAGAATTTATTTGGCTCCCCCTGTTGGCTCAGTACCGGGCGCAGGCTAAGATGTGTTCAGCGCTTATTTTATTTTTATTTTTTTTGCAAGGTATTTGCAATATTTTGGGATGGCACCACCGAGTGACCTCACCACTGAGCTGCCTTGTCAGCTTTGCTTTCTGAGTGTTTTCCCTCCGAGCAGCACTTCCATTTTGTTAGCAGGAAGCTACGTACATCTTGTCTGGACACTTTAAAGACCAACGAGAAGGAAATGTGGACTTTGTCTCCTGCTGTGTGTGTGTGTGTGTGTGTGTGTGTGTGTGTGTGTTGCTGCAACCTTGACCTTGACTTTGGGGCTGTTCTGTGTATGATCCCCCTCCTCCCCCCCCAATCAGTGGTATGTGGCAGCCCATAAAGCATGCTTAAATCCCACTCTAGTTTCAGGGAGTGGAACAGCCCACCGCCACACACACACACACACACACACACACACACACACACACACACACACACACACACACACCCTGTGCCCTGGCCCCGCCCCTTCCTCACACTCTGAAATAGCCGCGTCCTTGTACCCGCGCCGAGGACCCGGTGCGATTTGGGGTGTGTTGTGTGTGTGTGTGTGTGTGTGTGTGTGTGTGTGTGTGTGGCTGAGGTTGATTGAGGAGCAGATTGCTGGTGACAGCTCGCGCCACGTTCCAACTCTCAGAGAGAGAGAGAGAGGAGAGGGGGGGAGAGGGGGAGAGGGGGAGGGAGAGAGAGGGAGAGAGGGAGAGAGAGAGACCAACTCTGACCTCCGCTCCCCCTGGACCCCCACCTGTTGGGATCCCTCCGCTGCCCAGATCTCTCTCTCTCTTGCTCTCTCGCTCTCTCTCTCAAAAACACACACACACACACACACACACTGAGTGGGCAGCCTGCGTTAACAGAATTCTCATTTGTCCGTCACTCACTCTGCGGGTGATGAAGGCCATTATGAGTCATTATCTGTGTGTGTGTGTGTGTGTGTGTGTGCATCGCCCGACTGTGAGACCCGTGTGGGCTGAAAAGACGCCAGTCACAGCACGCTCTCATAATTGCCCTCTTAGTCAATTATCCCCCATTTAAAAGCAAGTCTCTCGCTCCGCTGCCATGTCCACACATCACACACACACACACACACACACACACACACACACATGCACGCAAAATAATGTCTCGGAGTCACGTCTAATCATTGTTTATTGTTTGTTTCTCAGTGATTTATTTGTTTTCACTGTGAAGTTGTCAGAAATTCTGTGCGTTGACGGTGTCTCAGTTCGTTAATGCCGTATGTGCGCTCCCTCCTTCTCTCTCTCTCTAGATTCTGATGCACACCAAAGACATGGTGCAAAAGGTGAGCGCCTCCGTCGGCAAAGTGTTGTAGATGGCGAAGGTCGTTGGAAACGTGCCCTTCAGTGCACAAAGGAGTTATGAGAATTACACGCGCAGATAAATTCAGGAACGTCGGTTAAATTTAAAATTAAGTTCCAGTATGAAAAAGAAACGTACACAGGTGCAACTTCTACAGTATTTTTTATAAGGTTCCACATCTGTGTCTTGTCTGGCAGATGAATCTGGAGGTCATCTACGGAGACACCGACTCCATCATGATCAACACCAACAGCAGGTCCCTGGAGGAGGTCTTCAAACTTGGCAACAAGGTGCGAAGCCATGACTGCGGCGACTCGGCGCCGGGGCCGTCGGATTAACCCGACTTCCTTCACACGCTCTTTGACCTCCACCCCCCCCCCCCCCCAGGTGAAGGCCGAGGTGAACAAGCTCTACAGGCTGCTGGAGATCGACATCGACGGCGTCTTCAAGTCCCTGCTGCTGCTGAAGAAGAAGAAGTACGCCGCCCTGGTGGTGGAGAACCACGGCGAGGGGCGGTACACCGTCAAGCAGGAGCTCAAGGGCCTGGACATCGTCCGCAGGGACTGGTGCGACCTGGCCAAGGAGTGCGGCAAGTAGGTCGAAAGACGGCAGAGGCGAGAGGAGATGCGAGAAATAAAGGCTGAATCTCCCAGAAATAAAGGCGATGCCCGCAACTCACGTCCTGTCCCGCTTTCTTGCAGCTACGTGATCGGTCAGATCCTGTCGGACCAGAGCCGCGACGTGATCGTGGAGAACATCCAGAAACACCTGGTGGAAGTGGGGGAGAAAGTAGCGGCCGGGGAGATCCCGCTCAACCAGTACGAGATCCACAAGGTGACGATGGAGACTTCTGTAAAACTCCTTGATCTATTTGTCTGCTTCATCCCTTTGGAGCAACGTATAAATAGCCGATAGAACAAAGATTCACATTTTACCGCAATGCTTTTTATTTAGTTCTACTACTGTCTACATTGTACATACGTACATGTTAGAAAAAAGTGTTCATCAACTAGAATTTGGAATCTTAAGAATTTAAAATATAAAACGTGTGTCAGTTATTTTACACCCGCTTTGTTTACTACATAATTCCATGTGTTCAGTCACAGTGAGAACATACAATGTAAATGGTGGTGAAAATGAAAGAAAACCTAATTAAATGGGAAGAAGCATTTCTCAAAACTTTTTTTCTCAGAACTTACTCGGTCAACACGTGACCAGTCTTAATTTGATGTGCACTCAACATTGCCAGACAACTTCTATTAGCTGTTTAATCTACTTTTTACTGCGTTTTATTACTTCAGCAGGAGAAAAACAAAATACCCGTTTAGTTTTAGTTTGCCAAAGCTCTCTCCCTCTTGCTCAGGCGCTGACCAAAGACCCTCAGGATTATCCAGACAAGAAGAGCCTCCCTCACGTCCACGTGGCTCTGTGGATCAACTCTCAGGGGGGTCGTCGGGTCAAAGCTGGAGACACGGTCTCCTACGTCATCTGCAAGGTTGGGGCCGGGGGGCTTAGGGAGAATTTGTCTATCCAGTTATTTTATTCAATCTGTGCATATTCTAAATGCAGTCGCTCACCGACCCGGACTTGCGTTTCTCTCTGTCAGGACGGCTCCACGCTAACGGCCAGCCAGAGAGCCTACGCCCTGGAGCAGCTCCAGAAGCAGGAGGGTCTCGGCCTGGACACTCAGTACTACCTGGCCCAGCAGATCCACCCCGTGGTGTCCCGCATCTGTGACCCCATCGAGGGCATCGACGGAGTGCTGATAGCCACGTGGCTCGGTACGTTTTACAGTTTAATGTTGCGTCAAAAACGTGTGACTGAAAGTTAAATGAAGTATTTTTACATCAGCTCAAATTACACCAAGTAGTACATGCTCTGCCATTTGGTGCCTTGGGACATGCGGGACTATATAAAACAGAAGTAGTAATGAGAAGCAGCTTCCCTTTCACAGGTAGTCCTAATCCCTCTTTATGTGTGTGTTAGCATTAGCCACAATTCCTGCTTTTAAAGCCCGTTGACAGCTGAGGCTGCCAAATATAGAAGGTGCTGTCACGTCTGATTTCACAGGAGCCAAGTAAAAGCACAAAGTATGTGTCACTTGCTGCGTTTCCATTACAGTTTTTCACAAAATAAAAGCAATATTTTTAAAATTTGGTTGTTATATTTTTCTCTTTGATTACTAAAAAAAATAATCCGTCTCCTCCTGCGTCCAAACATAACGTGCCATCTTCACTTGAAGTGAACTGGTCACGGGACCCCCTTACGTGACGTGTAAATGCGAAAAAACTGTTTCCATGACACTTTTGCGATGTACCACTATGTCGATACGTCTGAAAAACCATATTTGAGAGGTTTTTGGAAGTTTTTTTTTTTTTTGTTTCCATTCGCAGTTTCCATTGCGATATTCAGGTTTCGCGCAATTCTAGGGCTAATGGAAACCCGGCGTCTTTCTTTCGTGGACGCCGTTGCAACAGTTGAAAAAGCGTGGAACTGCAAAGCCGTTAAACTGTCTCCAATCTGTGTCCGATCCAGGCCTGGACCCGAGTCACTTCCGCTCTCAGCAGCAGTACCAGCGGGAGGAGGAGGCGGACAGCATGCTGGGCGTTTCCCTCCAGCTCACGGACGAGGAGCGCTACAAAGACTGCGAGCAGTTCACCTTCGCCTGCCCCGAGTGCGGCACCGACAACGTCTACGACGGCGTCTTCGAAGGAACCGTGAGTGGAACACGTGGGCCGCGCAAAAATCCTCCCACGACCACACGACTACATTCTGCACTCAAAAGCAAAAAACCCGATTGGACAAACTATCTGTCCGTCGCCTGCGAGCGCACCACTCACGTCACGCTCTCTGATTGGCCATTTTTCTTTTTTTTTTTTGTCTGAAATCAGGAGAGATTGAGAAAAATTCCTTTGGAGTTTCGGCGAGACGGATGAGAATTGTCGGAGTTGAAATGTGGGTCGGTGTAGCGAGAAGCCAGAATCCTGTCAGAATCTGCGCTCTGTTATTTAGTTATTTATTTATATGACAGCAACCTGTGCATGTGTAACATCCGCGTTGCTGTTTTAAACGCGCTTTCGGGGAAGGAAGTTTCCGGGCGACTCGATTGAT
The DNA here is from genome assembly GCA_009823395.1 of Thamnaconus septentrionalis. Taxonomy (NCBI): domain Eukaryota; kingdom Metazoa; phylum Chordata; class Actinopteri; order Tetraodontiformes; family Monacanthidae; genus Thamnaconus; species Thamnaconus septentrionalis. Next base: position 9,312,319 of record CM020520.1, read on the forward strand.
TCTCCGAGCCACTTGAAGGCCCTCGGAGCCTCGGCCGGGGACAAGGGAGCCTCGAGGAGTGATAGTGTTTCCAAAAAGACGCGTCAGTCAAACGCCCTCATGCTCCAGTCATCCTTCATATTGTGTCTCCGGCTGTATTTTTAGACAGCTGCCTGGCTCCGCCGCCGACTCTGTTTTCATTGGCATAGTTTGCACTCCGCAACTTGAAAAGCCTTTCCTTAAACCCTGCCGCTCTGCACACACACACACACACACACACACACACACACACACACACACCAACCCTCCGACCATTTGTCAGGCCAAGGTCGGCGTTAAACGTGTGTGTGCGTGTTTATCAGCTTCTAATGAGGAGCATGGCAAGCAGCTTTTTCTCGTCAGTGAGACTCTCGTAAAACTGACACTTTTAATTTAGAAAAAAAAAATCTTATTCTTCACTTTGTTCATCACCGCAGGCGTTGTGATTGGCTGAGGCCGATGCGAAAGGTCTGACAAAGTGACCTGGACCAACAGGGAGTTTGATTTTTTTGTTCCTATCAATGTTTTTACCCCTCTTCCTTTTTTTCCCCAAATTTAATTAATTTGCCCGTTTGTGTCTGAATAGCGGACACGGCCACGCTGATAAGCCGGGGGAGATAATTAGGCCGGTCAACGCGGTCTAACAGCTCCAGGGGGAGGGGAGGACGGGCCTGGGAGTAGGGGGAGGCCTTGACTCCAGCGCCGGTGGGAGGATGATGGAGGACAGGCAGGCGAGGAGGAGAAGTGGTTTTGAAGGGGGAGCCAAACAATGACTGGCGCGGGAATTTCCCCCAGGATTGGGTCGTATCCGACACCGGACAGGTAAATCAGCGGGCTGTCAGAGCCGCGCCGCACCACAGCCAACAGGAGGCGTGTGAGGCTTCACCCAAAACGCGTGACACGCGGGGAGGATTACCTCAGGCCGCATTCTTAACCTTTTTATTTTATTTTTTTTTATTTTTTTAACACGGAGGAGTTTGGTTTTGTCGAAATGTTTTAAGGCAAATGAGCGGAGGGAGATAAGAAGAGCCGGGAGGGGAAGAGCAGGGAGCGTGTCTGCTTGTGTGCACAAGAGGGGAGTGTAAAGAACTGACTGGCGTGGGATTGCACGATAGGAGGTTTTGAAAAGGTTTCACAGGCAAAAGTCGAGCAAGTCTTTCCACCGCCAGAAACCTTTTTTTTTTTTTGGCGATGCGTTTCAAAAGGTAGTTTGGGTTTTGAAAGAGCGCCGCCGACCCAACTTGAAACCTCCACTTTCCCCCTTCTAATAACCACGAGTCTTGCTGCGAGCACGTCGAGCTGAGCCTTCAGGAGGCGCTCAGTTTAAACTGTCTCGAGCCCGGCGTTGGAGGCTCTTAACGTGTGTGGAGGGAACGTTTGGCATCACTTGAATGTTCCCGCAGCTCATCGCAGGAAGGAGAAGCCTGCTGCACTACCAGTCAAAAGTTTGGACACACCTGTTGCTTCTTTGTCCTTACTACTTTCTACACTGTAGATACATACTGAAGACATCAAATACATGACCACGATATGTGGATTAATGTGGCAAAAGAAAAAAAAGCGTTGAATACCTAAGTATGTTATGTTATATATATTTTAAATGCTATTCTAGATCAGCTAAAATATGAACCTTGTTTGAGTTATTTCACACTTTTTGTTTAATTCAGATTCCACATGTGTTCATTTGTGGTATTGATGCCTTGAGTGACAATCTACAATGTAAATGGTCAAGAAAATGACAGAAAAACCATTCAAATCAGAAATACGTGCCCAAACTTTTGACTAGTAGTGTACGTATTTAGTTTTCTGTGGTACTTCTTTCTGCTTAAACTAAAGAGCAGGTCCTCTAGTGCACTTCCTCAGATGGGATTTTGTCCAGGTGGGTTAAAAAGTTCTGCTTTCTGTGGAACAATCAACTCAGCCTGTCACTCTGCCGATGTTTGTTTTTTCAAAAGTGGCAAAACAGGCATGTGACACCTATTTATTTCAAAAAAATGTATATATATAAAATATATATATATCTTTGTACCGCTTGCTACTAAATGCCACACACTGGGCCGGTAAAGCCGGTAAATAATCCCTCTGCGGATGTATTTATATTAACAGCAGGCTGTTAATATAAATACATCTAGCCTGTGTCTGTCACTCTAGACTTTTATACGTTTTTAGCTTTAAAACTCCTGTTAAATTGTTTTACTCAACTGCTGTGTGTGTGCGTGCGTGTGCGTTCTGCTGGTATTTGTCTGTAACCGACGCCGCTGTGTGTCATCTGTGTTTCAGGGCGCGCGGCTGGAGCCCGGCCTGATGCGATGCTGTCACCTCCCCTGCGGCGTGCGGCCCGTCGACTTCCCCGTCAACATCAGCAACAAGCTGCTGCTGGACATCCGCCGTCACGTCAGGAAGTACTACGCCGTGAGTATCCGTGCGCGCCGGCCAACCAGGCCAGGAAAGGTTTTTGAGTCGTCGCCGTCGGCTGAAATGCAAAACGTGTTTGTCCACGGGTCGGCGGCCATGGCGGCTCAGGAACAGACGCCACAAAATAACAGCCTATCACAAGGTGTTTTTTTTCCTTTAAAGGGTTAAAAGAAAATGTCAGGATAACACTGGCGCAAATGACTTACATATTGATCAATGTGATAACTGCGCTGTCAATATTTCAGGCAAGGCAAAGGGGAAAACGGTGTAAATGTGAAAGTGAAAAATTGTGTTTTGCGCACACAGGAATGTTTTAAAAGCAAAAAAAACAAACAAACAACAAGATTTCAGGTCTACTTTCAGGTCTACTACTATTGACTATATGACTCGAAAATGGTCACTTCTGTTTCTTTTTTTGAAATTTTATTTTGAAGATACGAAGCAGTTCTGAGCGTTAATGTTGGCAAATTATCAGCGTTGACGTCACCGTGAATCGTGGCGGCCGTGTGGACGCTCATTTCACCCATCAGCGGTTTTAATGCTGCGGCGGATCAATGGATTTACTTTTTTCACCACCTGCGGGGCAGCAGGAGGTCTGAATCCAGTGCAATAATTTTTTTTTAGGCTAGCACACCCATTCAGTTGTTCAGTGTGTTTTTGCTGCTTTCTCTGCACAATCAATTCCCTCTGCCTGCTGCTCTTTGTTCACTAACACTGATTTCTCCTCAAAGCGCGCTTTGTTCGGCCCAAAAATGCGAGCTCCCCGGCGCCTGTTCGCCGGTTATACGGCGATGGAAGTGGCTGCGCGCCACCGTCCGATCAACACAGTCCTGCAGAAATCGAATTAATCTTTAGACGAAGAGATCCGAGCCGCAGCGGCTGGAAACCTGAGCCGCGTGCAGTGAAAAAGAACTTGTGGAAATTGACCTCTCAGTGTTTATAATGCCGTGTTTAACACAACGTGGGCGCTGGCGACGCGGCGGCAATAAGAGGAGTGATCAGAAAAGATGTTGGTGGAATAATAAGGGAATAAACAGCGGGGAACGGTGTTGATATTTTCCCGCCAGAGAACACATTATTCCGGCGAAATGGGAGGGGAAAAAAAAAGCACGAGAGACATTTAGTATTTGCATGGCTCGAGCTTGAGCCATGCAAATACTCAAATTGCATTTATTTGTGTGCAAATACAAATCTGCGGGAGGGTTTTAGGCAATAAAACGACTAAAAATGCACAATCAAATAGGCTTGCCTGACTTACTTTGACTCTTCACACTTTTTATCATATTGGGTTTTTTTTAAAAGTTAAGAGAGGAGAACGAAAATTACACTGAATATAAAAATGATTCCCCCCCCCACCTGTCTAGTTAATAAAATAAAATAAATCAGAAATTACAAGATCAACACAAAGAGATCTGTGACTGCATGTCGCAGTTCAGTTATCCATCATGCACTTGCTCACCCACAGTTACAACCTAAATTATAAAAAAGGAGCCAAATCTTTGCCTGCACCCGCTTGGAAAATTTTTAATTAAACATTTGTGCACAGTCTGCGCTCTGGGCAAAAATCATCTCAGTTTTCAGTATAAATTTTCATCAAATATTTTCGCAATGAGACGCGGCACGAGTTCCTAAATGGTGAGCGAACCTCCATCCAAGTGTGCAACATTTTATAATTGACTCTCGCAAAAAACGGCCCTGAAACGTGAATTACGGCCGTTCCCGTTCGCCGCTATTATCCATCCGATCATTAGAAGCTGATGAGCAGCTGGTTGCGCTAATTCTTCAGTTGTGGTGGTGATGGCGGCTGGGGGAGGAGGCGTTAGCCTGTTGCAGAGGACGGCGCGACAGAACGATGCCGCGTTTGCAAACACTGGATGACGACAGCGACGGGGAAAGAAAGACGATACGCAAGCGTGGCATTTGTGGCATGTGACGGCATACGTTTAATATTTTTGCGGCAGCTGCATCGTTCAGATTTCAAATCTAAAAATCCTCCATCTTGCCACCTCCAGCGGGGAGCATTTTGGATGTGTCTTAATTTCCCATGGATCCCATGGCCGCTCTGCAGCTTCTTTTGACTCGACTTGTGATGAAACCGGGAAGCTATGCAGCGATTTCGTCAGAACTGGCAGAGCTTTTTGACCCTTTAATGTTCGTATAAGAACAAGAAAACTTCTCATCTTGGTCTTCTGTTCAGTCCTGATTGGCTTTGGCAAGATTTTAGTGAGGTTTTTTTTAGCTACAGTACATGGTGTGGTGACCTGTTACAGGAGGTCCCAATGGGACACCAGGAGGTGGACCTACCAAGCTAAAAAAAAAACAAACCGGAATAACCGGATTGATTTCCTTGAATTTGATTGGTTCCCTCGACAGTAGCTACGTTTCCATGACAGTTTTTCGCAAAATAAAAGTGACATTTCCAAAATTTCGACAAAGTACAATTGAGATTTGCAGGTGTTTCCATTGAATGGTGTGAAAGCCGTATTTAAAAATATTTCCTCTCTGCCACCATCCAAACATAACGCACCATTTTCACTTGAAGTGAACTGGTCACGTGACCACGTGCGTCACGTCCGGTGAGGCGTAAATGCGAAAAAATTGTTTCCATGACGCTTTTGCGATATATCGCAATATCGATGTGTCTGAAAAACCTCATGAGAGCGTCAAAACCTTTTAGCCATATTGAAGAGGTTTTTCTAAATTTTGCTGTTTCCATGACCAGTTTTTTATTGCGATATTTAGGCGCAAT